>OY856411.1:564077180-566547180 GCA_963693085.1 Alisma plantago-aquatica
CACTCCAAGGGGATGTGATGTGCCTTGACATGTTATATATGGAGTCCCTTTAAAGGGCACCCAAGTCTATGTATGCTTGTTAATGCCTCTTTTCAGGGTTCCAAAGTTTATATCAAGATTTTTTACACTTTAGGTGCCTACCCTTGTTATAGGGTTTAATACCCTTTATGTCAATTTTATATTCGCCTCAGTTTGAAACTAGTTATGTATTGGGAGCTATGCCATCCTTATCGTGATGTATTTGCAATGTCAAAGTGGCAGTTTATATATTAAAGTCCCGTTTGAAGTGTCTGAGGCCTTATCTCTTCTGCAAGAATTGGGCCCAGGTTTTGGCCTTCACCTTGACATAATTAATACATAAATGTTTTGGCCTTTTAATGACCCTAGAAGAACCTCAAGTTGTGACTTTCCCCCTTGACATATCCCACCTATGCATGGTGTGAAGCTTGTTGGTGGTCCACATTCCGTTGACTTGAGCTTTGCTTTGGAATTGGTAAGTAAGAATGTGGTTAAATTGGGATCTGTTGCCTTGCTCAATGATCCACAAAATGAACTTGTTCTCCTCAAATTGCGTGTTGGAATGGCAAAGTTGTTTTTCCTTCAAACATGCCACCTATTCTTGTTGCTCCAGCCGTGGATTACTTTGATTGTGGACTCCTTTGTTTCCTGTCACGCGTTTTTATTGGTGAAGGCCAAGGTTTTGGTGATCTGCAATGGCGTCTTTCCACACTACTATGCATCTCAAACGATTGCCCCTATGTTGTTTTTTTTGAGTTCACACCATAAAGCTTCATGACCATATTCTTTGTGAGGTTGGTCCTGCTCCTGGCGTGACCCGTTCACCGTTGATTATACTTCTTTCTACGATCTTATAGTGTCCTTTTGCTGGTCCAAGTTGTCATGTACGCCTTCTGCCTCCCTTATGGCAAATCTTTTTTGGCAGACACCTATTGCTTCTAGGTCTTTGAGTTGTCTCAACTACAACAACTAGTCCTCGACGGTAAGCACACTTGTGTTGATCTTAGTGGGCTCTCTTCAATTACTGGCATTATATCAAATAACTTTAAGTCATGCTAGTCAACATCTGATGTGGCCAAAGCATGGTGCTGCATGTGAAGCAAACTTTCAAAATTTTCATGCTTTCTGTACGATATCTTTGATATGCTAGTTGATAACTGAATATCCCTCTTACCACACATCAACATATCATAGATAATAAATGTGATGATTCCCTGGTCAATATCTTTAGATTTTGTCTTTAGATCATTAGAGTTTGCCATCCAAAAAGGTTTGACAACTCAATTTGTAGCTTGCATCTTTGCGGATGCATTTCTTTAGATGTTTCCTATTGTGACTTACTATAATGCTGAATACTAATTGTAAAATGAGTTAATAGACAAATGCACATGGCACTTAACCTTATTGAGTATAGATAACACAACAATTTAAGGCTTAGGCCAACCAAGGTATCTTGTTGGAGTGCCTTGGTATCTTAACGAGTAGAATCTCATCTCTTTTTAATTCACCTTCCCTAACTTTGCATCATATTACCATTTCATGTTTCTCACATCTTTCTATTAAAAACCTGTATGCATTCTATAAGAACTAGTATTCCTTTGGTCACGATGGATAGCTGCCAAGTCTCTGACCATATCAATAATCTCTCTCTGGCACATTATTACTGTGATCTTAGTCATATAGCTTCTAAACATTTGGTAACAAATGTGACGTCAGTGACTGGTTTCATAGGCAATAACGGTGGTGATTCCTGCTGATTTACCCTCATTATGGTGACGTAAATTTTGGTTGCAACTTGCAACCCTCTCTAATAAGCACAAAAATTATCACACCGGTATTTTCCTTATCATATGAAAGAGCCATTGTAATAATCTGGGCGTATTTCAGTGTACCTCCTGAGAGGGTGTTGCAAATTACCGTCTACATCTCTTATATGTAGTTATTCCGAAATTCAATTTCTTATAGGCTTTTTCATTATCAGTTCCTTGTAAATATTGTCATCCTTGTTATACATATGATATAATTTATGTACACAATAATGGCTTTACCTTTGTATTACTCAATGTAGTAGACACATTCTTGTTTATGGTGTATTAATGTAATCCGACTTGTTTGCTTGTTTCTTGTTTGAACAGGTTGCCGGTGAGAGCATAAAGCTCTATAATGCCATCAGTGATGGAACCATCAACTTGGTTGACAAGGTTGCATATTCTATCTCTAAACAAGATGCTAAATTAAAGATCCATAGAAGTGTTTTTGCTAAACATCTGATGTGTTTCGTCACATTGGCAGTTTTTTGAGATGCAGCGACATCATGCTGTTAAGGCTCTTGATATTTACAGGAAAGCCGGTCAGCAGGTAGTTGTTATAATGTTACTGTGTTATTTGAACGTAATATAGGTTTGAGGAAATATTATGTGTGGTTCACCGTTGCATTAAAATTGATATCCCTAGACTAAAAATGAACCCATCTTCTGTACTAAATAACTGTAAAATATGCAAATGCCCTCATTATATGGAGCTTCTCGTTTGTAAATTAAGTCTATATTCTCTCTTCAAAATAGTACTATCATCTGGAAATGGTGTTGCTTTCCATAAAGATTGTGGTCATTTGGCCCTCCTGTGAATATTTGTCTGTTTCAACTTTTTTCAGTCAGAAAGGCTTTCCGAATTCTATGAAATTTGTAAAAATCTTGATATTCGGCGAGCGGAAGGCTTTATAAAGATTGAGCAGGTCATTTTCTTTAACCTTTGTCAGTTTCCTTTGTGTAAGGCATACTAGCTGAATCAAAACTATCTTTTAATGCAGCCTCCTGCCTCATTTATGTCAGCGATGGAGGAATATGTGAGAGATGCTCCACGGACTTCTATGACATCCAAAGATCAGGTACCACAAATTTTCATATCAAAGGTGATACTGTTCTTTTTAGAATCACAATGACATTGTTGGGTAATGCAGCCTGTAGTTGTGGAATGCGCATGGCACTGTTTAGCTGTTATTTCTAAGGTGGATAATCTGTACAATTGTAAGGTCTTTGCGTTGCATCTTGCTGCAGCTGCTTCCTGTAGCATTCTGCCTACCCATCTCAAAGCAGAGCCCGTGGTGTTACCAAGAAACACCACTGTAACAATCAACTGGCTTCTTTCCTCCCCACAATGTCATGTTGTCTATGCATATTACCTTTTTCATCATATTCTTTATAGAGAAAGTGGGAATTGCTTAGTGAATGAATTAACCAATGTACAATACAATCTCTTATATAACAGAAGAGATTAGAGACTAAAGCAGAGATGAGCAATATGGGACTAAACTACTGAAGTAAAGTAAAAACATAAGTGAGGCACATGCTATGCACATGACACTCAACAAAACACAACATATCTCTATACTCCCCTTCAAGCTGGAGCGTAGATGTCGAACATGCACAACTTGTCTACTAGAGTCTGAAAACGAGCTTTAGGAAGTATCTTGGTGAAGATGTCTGCAACTTGCTTTTCATTGTTGAGATATGGAGTGCAAATCCGGCCAGAAAGGACAGTTTCTCGAACGAAGTGACAGTCGACCTCAATATGTTTAGTCCGCTCATGAAAAGTGGGGTTGCTCGCAATAAAAATGGAGGCCTTGTTGTCACAAAACATCGGTATAGGGCTGGAATAGGATATGTCGAACTCCTAGAGGAGACTATGGACCCATTGAAGTTCACATGCAGTGTGAGCCATAGCCCGATATTCTGCCTCTGCACTGGATGCGGCTACAACCGTATGCTTTTTGCTTCGCCAGGTAACAAGATTTCCACCCACAAATGTACAATATCCCGATGTTGACTTACGATCAGAACGACTTCCTGCACAGTAAGAGTCTGAGAAACCAGATAGATTGCAGTGTCCATGCTTCTTATACAACAAGCCTTTTCTTGGAGAGCTTTTAAGATGCCGCAGAATGTGACATATAGCATCCCAATGACACTGCCGGGGTTTCTCAAGATACCTGCTGATGAATCCTACGACAACAGTGAGGTCAGCTCTTGTGACCGTAAGATAAATAAGCTTGCCTACCAGCCTTCTGAACTGGTGATGATCAGCATAGGGATGAGAATTTTCATCGTCCCAATCCATATTTGGGTTAAGGGGAGTGTTAGCCGGTTTACAGCCCAACATACCAGTTTCCTGCAAGAGATCAAGTACATTTGAGAGAAACACAGCCCTGCAGACGATCTGGAAACCTCAATGCCTAAGAAATATCTCAGCTTTCCGAGATCTTTAGTGACAAAATATTTTCCTAAGTAAGTTTTAGCTGCTTGTATACCCACGGTATCACTGCCAGATAAAATAATATAGTCAACATAAACAATAAGAATAACAAGTCCAACCACTGTTTTACGGATAAAGACTGAATGATCAAAGTGAGAACGACGAAAGGCAAACGTGACTGAGATCTGACTGAGCTTGTCGAACCAAGCACGTGGGCTCTGTTTGAGACCGTAGATGGCCTTTTTCAGTTTGCAGACTTTCAAGGCAGACTCCCCCTAAGCAACAAAACAGGGTGGTTGCTCCATGTAGACTTCCTCTTGTAGATCTCCATAAAGGAATGCATTTTTAACATCTAACTGAAAGATGGACCGGTCTTTGTTAACAACAACAAAAATCAAAATTCGAACAAAATTTAATCGTGCAATAGGAGAGGTCTCAAAGTAGTCAACACCATATGTTTACGTGTTACCCTTTTGCCACAAGCCTAGATTTCAGGCGTTCAATTGTACCATCAGGTTGATATTTAATGGTGAAGACCCAGCGGCAGCCAACTGTAGGACATGAAAGAGGGCGATCCACAAGTTCCCATGTCTTGCGATCACATAGCGTCTGCATTTCCTGATCCATTGTCTATTTCCATGCAGGAACGACTAGAGCTTCTGCAACAATCTTTGGAATAGTGACAGCAGAAATAGTAGAAGCGAAGCATGCAAAACTGTTATGTAGATTAGCAGAAGAGCAGTAATGACTGATAGGATGTTTAGTGCAGGAGAACACCTTTGCGCCGACTGATAGGAAGGTGCAAGTCAGAAGTCACCTCAGTGTTTGTTTGATCATCTGCAAACGGAGGAATTGGTTGTGGAGGGGCCATGGAAAGAGCGTTTGTCTTTGGCCGACGTTTGTACACTTGCAAAGGGCGACCTTCAGGCTGGTTAGAAGAAGGCAAGTCCTCAACAATATCTGGTAGAGGCGTGGGTGCCAACATATCACTGGATATATTTGCTCAATCATCAGAAAAATAGGGCATATGCTAAAAAAAATCACATCCGCACTGACAAACCATTGTTTGAGTACCGGATCAAAGCAGCGGTAACCTTTCTGGGTTCTAGAATATCCCAAAAAGATGCATTTAGTGGAGCCAGGATCAAGTTTTGTCATTCCTGGGCGTAAATTTTTAACAAAGTAGGTATACCCATAAATACGAGGAGGGACAGAGAACAGAGGTGAACTAGGAAATAGAATGGAGTAAGGGATACGATTATGTAAAATAGAGGATGGCATACGGTTTATAAGATAGCATGCCGTAGAAACCGCCTTAGGCCAAAAATGGTGAGCGACTTTATAAGGAAGAAGAGTGCGAGCAACCTCTAATAAGTGGCGATTTTTCCGTTCAACAACACCAATCTGTTGTGGAGTATAAGGGCAAGTGGTTTGATGGATAGTGCCACGTTCAGAACAAAAAGATGTGACAAACTTTTGCATAAATTCTAAGGCATTATCGGTACGGAAAATTTTAATGGGTTTATTGAACTGGGTCTATATTTCAGAAAAGAAGATACATATATTGTCCAAAACAGTGTCATGACCTTTGAGCAAAAACAACCAAGTAGTACGGGAATAATCATCAATAGAAGTCAGAAAATATATAACACTAGAGTGACTCGGAACTGAGCATGGACCCCATATGTCCGCATGAACAATATCAAAAAGTGGCTTAGAACCAATTTCCTTTTTAGCTGGAAATACAGACCGCGTTTGTTTTGCCAAAACACAAGATGCACAAGAAAAAGTGTTCTCAGATAATGCAGGAAATAAATGCTTCAATTTTGTAGCAGACGGATGACCTAGCTAGAAGTGCCACTGAAGTCCTGTGACTACTGTAGACAGAAGAGCAGATGATGTAGGCGGTCCATCCAAACAGTATAGTCCATCTGGTTCTTCATGGCCCAAACCAATCCTCGTCTAAATACGGAGATCCTTCAAAACACAACAAGAGGGATCAAATTTAATAGAGCACTGAAGCTATTTACAGTTTTACCGACAGATAATAAATTAATAGGAAATTGTGGTATGTATAAAACATATTGGAGATGCAGCTTGCGAGATAGAGGAACAGTGCCAATGCCATGAACATGAGTCTTAGAGCCATTTGCAACAGTGACAGATGGAATATTAGAAATTTTAGTCAGAGTAGAAAATAATTGGATGTCACCAGCCATATGGACAAATGCACCAGAATCAATGCACCATTTATTGTTACCAGTAGAGGGAGAAGCAAGCATGGCTGAGGAACCAACAACAGATGTCGAAGGTAGCTGAGTCATGCGCTTCTGGCAAAACTTCTTGAACTCTGAGCGAAGCCATTCAGTAGACGACGGAGCAAACGGTTGGTCGGATGCAATATCAGTGGTGGTTTCTGTAGAGGCCTGGTTAGCCCACACGGGCTTACCGTGCTTGATCCATCACCTATCTTTATTGTGATTATCACGACCACACCAGTTATAGAAGCGAGGGCCAGTAGCTTGACCTCGTCCAGGAGCAGTAGAGGAGCCGTGTCCACCAGTGGGAGGTAGACGTTCGCCACGACCGCGGCCACGTCCAGAGTCAGCAGTGTAAACAACTAGAGCATGATGCTCAATAACAGGATTGGAGGTCACCAACGATAGTCTTTGAACTCGCTTAAGGACGTCTCCAAGAGTAGGCAGAGGGCAACTCGACATAATTTGATCGACCACACCGGAGAAGGAAGAAGGAAGGGCAGCCAGAAATTGGACCAGTTGTAGTTCATTGCGCTGCTTCTGGGCTTTTTTTATGTCGGCTATCAAAGGATGGTAGATTTCATACTCATTCCAGAGAGCAGAACACTGGTTGTAGAAGTCCTCGATTGAAGTGTAAGAAGAAAACTCCTTGGCCAGGTTTCTAATAATTTCAAAAATACGTTTAGGATTTTGCTGATGGGAGTAGACATGGGAGAGCTGGTCCCACATTGCCTTAGCATCATGAAGGCATAACAAGGACTGACTGATCCGCGGCTAGGTGCTATTAAGAAGCCATGACATAACACCAGAGTCATCTTTCGACCATTGTGCATAAGTTTGCTTGTTTTTTTAATCAGCAGTAGCAGCAGGAGGATCAGTAGTAAGATGTGAGTACCGACCTTGGGCCTTGACATAGTGGACGAAAGACGTCGACCACAGATGGTAATTAGAGCCATCGAGCTTGACGGTTGTAACACACAGAGAGCGAGGAGGCTCAACTGAAGTCATGATGAGCAGAGGCAGGGCAGCAGTGAAGAGGCGGCGCAACAACAATAGACAGTGGATAAAGAACCCACTATGGGGTAATAGCAGTAGCAGAGATCTGACACATCAGATCGGAAGAGACCCGTGTCGGGCAGAGAGACTGATAAAGGAACCTACGCCGTCATGAGGGAGATCAATATTCCATCATGAGGCGCAGGCAGAAAAAATCAGAGAGATAGGAGACTCTCAACGTGTGATGGCTATGGCTGTCCGGAAGGTTGCACGTGTATAATTGAGCGGGAGGAAGCAAGAGAGGTGGACAGCAAGAGGAGTGGGTGGTGGCGGGAGGAGGGGCGGCGACGGGTGGAGAGAGGATGGGCGGCGGGGTGTTGAGGTGGTGGGGTGAGGTGGCGACAAGGAGAGATGGTGGGGAGGGGGTGGTGGAGGCAGCGACGGAAAAGGGAGGAGGTGGCAGCGGCGATAGGGGGAGGGAGGGGCTAGCACTGACGACGGGCATGAGTAGGTGGCAACGGCGGGCGGGGGGGGGGGGATGAAGGCCTAGGGCATAGGGGCAGGGTGGGAAAGTGAAACTTGGGGAACCAGACCTGCTCTTGATACCATATAGAGAAATTGGGAATTGCTTATTGAATGAATTAACCAGTGTACAATACAACCTCTTATATAAGAAAAGAGATTAGAGACTAAGGCAGAGATGAGCAATATGGGACTAAACTACTGAAGTAAAAACATAAGTGAGGCACATGCTATGCACATGACACTCAACAAAACACAACATATCTCTATATTCTTAATGTTAAGCACTTTTAAATATTAAATGCATGTTTTCTTGAATAAACAAAGTTTTAATTGACTTTAATGCATATATCTTTAGCTATGACTAAAGTATCATTTGAGAAATGACATGTCATTCCTCCGACAAATTTACATATTGCTGAATTTGATGACAATTATAATAACAAACACACACTAGCGCACGTCTAATTGTGCTTGCATCCACGTGCATCCTCATTTATAGACAGTTGCACTTTTCACACTTGATGCGTCATATTAGTGAAGTTAAATGGTTACAACCACACCATGTTGTCTTAATGGTTCTGGATAGTGACACTTAGAACCTGCATACACTACCAAAGGGCGTTCATACGCCCTGCTCTGTCCACTATGATGCTTTCTTGGGTTGTAGGTCAACTCAACTCATGGCCTATTTCTGTCTGTTGATGCACAATTTTAGGTTCTCATACTCTTACAAAGTGAGTATTGTTTATGGTTAGTTATCACACACTTAAACTTGACCATCAAATTGATCTGCCATGACGATGTCTTCTAGCCGTGGCAACAATCACAACCATGGTGTTCCCTCTAGCCGTGGTTGTTGTGATGGTTCCTCCTCGGGAGTGCAACACATTTTTCCTTACCGTGGGTGTACCAATCATATTAAGGAAAGATGATGGCAAGCTGAGGGGACCTCTTGGGTTACCTATCACTTTGGGTGTCTGATCCCACCTTTAGTCTAATCAATTGACTATGTTAGGATGATGATAATCAATCAAGTTGATCTGGGCAGATTGATTCATACACATCTCATGTTCCTTCATACAAGGCTCTCAAGAAAATCTTGACCAACATCCAAGTTATATCCTAGGAAGCATGGAAACTTTAAAATGGGTCTCGCACCCGTACCAGATTTGTATTGGATATTAGTACTCCTTGGTTACTTCTGGATACGTATTGTACACTTCTCTAGATGTGTCCATAATTTATTTTTCATTGTTTGATGGTTGGATACTTTGTGGATACATCTTGGATACTTCGTGGATACATCCCGACCCATATATGTATAGATGCATACATATAAATCTGATTTATTATTTTGGTATGTGCCAATTGTTACAGTTCGTTCTATATATTTTTTAATATCTTGTCTCTCAAATCCATGACCTTGAACTATATCTTTGTTTTAGCCTTATAGTATCACTATCCAATATGCACTAATATTTTTATTTGTATTATCTAATCTTTATCTAAAGGACACACGTCTCTCAATCGAGTGTAATGGTTGTGCACAACCATCATTGTAAAAATATATGATTATGCTATCTGAAGCATGAAAGCGTGACAATGTGAATGTTGTTACAATCATGGTACATTAAACAACCTCAACATCTGGCGATTAATCCTCAAAGTTACATATGTCTACCCCTGTCAATGTTCGATATCAATGTTCAAACTTGGTAAACTTGTCGAAGTTGACACAAAGACGACGTCTTGTACATTTGCATGTGATTGTGATTTTCTACATATGTAAACCTGTACGGATGGCTATATTTAAACATATATTTTGTTTTTGAGCTAGAGATTTGATGAAATATATCAATTTTCATCATGAAATCGCTATTTTAGCTTTTTTTTCTTTTAAAAAATGCGTCAAAGTTTAATTGTAAAATCCTCGAAGTTTCCTCAATTTTTCCACAAACTTGTCAAAGTTGATTCGAAGTTGATGTCCTGTTCCAATAGTTACAATTGTGTTAACAAAGAGTGCATGGACCATATACATGGGCAAAGCACACTTGCTGAAGATTCCATGCATTGGGATCAAAATTTACTCAAAAGTCACTGTGGTACATCTAAGTAAAATGCAAAAGGTTGTTCATGAGCAAGGAAGAAAATGTCCGATTTTGATCCCGTATCAGTGGCCACAGAAATAGAATTTTCGACAAATTTCGACAAAGATTTTGATAAATGTGTTCCTGGCGTTTCGACGACAGAATAAACGAATTAATTTGTGAAATTTTACCAGAATGATCTACTAGTGTAGATCTACTCAAATATGTAATAATATTTCATATTGGATACGTGGGGTGGTGTCTCGTCATTTTTTAGTGGATGACCCTGAACAATTTTGATGGGCATTTCGATGGGGATTTTTTATGTCAATTTTCAATGGTGAAGTCAATGAATTAAGTCATTATAGTTTGCAAGCACAATATATAGACTTAAAAACACAAAACTGTGAAAAAAAATATGCTCTAGGTAGTACATAGTATATGAAAAAGTAGGAAAAAATCGATGATCTGCCTGTTTCGAGAGTTTCGTCAGTCAATTTCGATGTTCGATTGCCATGGAAACAGAAATTTTTCGACCATTTTGTCGAAATTTTGAACATTGTTCATGAGGTCAAACAAAGATTGAAAAATGTTATGTCCAAGAGGATCCTTTTCTTTGTAATTATCTTTGAATAAAATTATATTATCTTAGCTTGCATTGTCATGAATAGAAATGTTGGTATATATATAATTTCAAAATAACTAAGATTTTTTTGCTGTATTTACTCCAATACATGTATCCTACATTTTCAAAAAATTGTCGTATCTGTGCCATATCCATGTCCGTGTATCCGTATTTGTATATGTACTACTTAGGTTGTATCACTTGCCTTCAGACTCATTCCTCTGGTCTTCTTTTTGAATGTTACTCTGGTGCTTTGTCTCATATTTATGGTAATGGTTGTTGATTCTCTACATTCATGGGCTCCCCTCTGCACACCTCTTGTCATAGTAGTAGGTGGTTTTGCATCCTATGTGTTTGGCTAGGTGAAGGCGTCAACATCCTATGCTTCTGCATTTGTTTCATTTGCTCTTAAATTCCCCTTGAATCTTGTTTCCATATGCAAATTGACCAGTCCTTGAATTGTATATGGCCTTTCATTATTTGTTTACTATACGTGATCGATTATTCGAGAAATCGGTCCATACGATCACATATACTCCCGCTTATGCCTATTCACTCGCCCTACCACGCCACATATTGCTAATTAGTCCACTAAGTGGTGTTGGGCCGCATATACTCCAACTTTGCCGATTAAGCGGCCGATTAAACTCCGCTTTTGAAAAGGCCACAACTTATGTCCATCCTGATGTATGACATGCCTCACCTTTACGCACTTATGAGCGTAGATGGCGCTGTGTCATTAGTTAGGTTCATTAGCAGGCTTTATTTTATTTTGCCTTTGTTTCTCATTTTTGGGCTTTAGTAAAGTCAAGTGGTTTAGACCCACATTGGCTACGCCCGCTTAATCTTTCTTTTAAAAGCCTATGTAAAGGCTCAATTTGTGTCCATGTAGAGACACATTTGATGAATAAGAATTATCTTTTAGCCATTGCTTCGTCTATTTAAAGATAGCATGTAGTTTTACATTAAGTGGTATTAGAGCCCAACCCTAAAAACATTAGGGTTAGGTCCTACCCAGCCGCTCTCCGTCCCAACCCGTTCCAACCATACCCACCGCCTCCACCGCTCCCTTGTCCGCTGCCTACCGCCGCTATCGCTGTACACTGCTACAACCGCCACTTCTGTCCGCGACCGCCGCCCTCGTCCACCAGTCGTTGCCTTTGTCCGCTGCCGTTGTAGCCTGCTGCCACCGCAGCCGCTGCCTGTTGCTTCCGCCACTGTCACCCTTTGGCCAACCATCCACTACTTAGTCGACAATTGGCCCCAGGTCGCCGCCGCCGCCCGCTGCCGCCGTCGCCGCCATTTGGTCAACCCTCCACTACTCCGTCAACAACTGGCCCCCAGGCCGCTAGTAATTAATAAGCAACCCCTCGAAAATTACTTCCTCCCGAGGTAATTCTCTCCATCTATATCAAAAGCAAGGAAGCAATGATTGTCATCACTTTGGGTAAGATCTTTTAATTGTTTATTATGCTTTTGCTTATCTACTGCATTTTTAGTACATTCACAACGGGTCTGTAGGAAGTTTTGATTCATCCACAAAAAAAATGCGAAGTCCCAATTTTTAGAAAGGTTTTCCATTGTTCGGTGCACTATTTTACTATCATATATTCGTCCGCATTGTTTCCTTGAATTGTTTTTCGTTGTCCATTTTAGAACTAAGTTTTCATTTGGCACAATATATTTTTGGCTATTTCATTGCAAATCATTATGTCTGACCGTAGGTCTAATAGCCTGGTTTTAGAACCCACATTAGAAGCAACCCCTAGTCTTCCCAACCCCCGTTTACCCTTAAAACTCTGGGTCAGTCAATCAATTCCATCACGACTGAGCTTCACACTCTTCGCCATGCACATACTCTCCAGGCTAGTCATACTTCAACACCTTATCTGGGATATGGTATGCCACCAAATAATGGGAATGCACCACAAACTCCTTTGCCTGTTAATCCCCTACAATTTTGTGCACCACAACCACAAGGGATCCCCGACTACCAAAAATTTAGGGGGCGATGAACCTTTTACTGAACATGACCCTTATACTCCACAACCCTACGAGGAAAACCACCCCTACCTCCTGATGCATTATCACCCTCTCCCTTATACACCTCAACCTGTTGCGCCACGACCACCATACCCAACCCAACACATTCCCCCTGCTCCACAATTTGACCCTGCAAACCATTATCCACACCCTCTACAACCAATGCCTTCACCTTATCATCCCATTCCACCACCTGAGACACGTCCTCATCTCCCTGGACATTATGTATATCACACCCCGTACGTGGTCCAGCCTTTCCTCAAAACCCTTATGGTCAGTACCACCCAAGACACCTGCCTCACGATGATATCATTCAACAAGTTAAGGTCGACACCCCAACTTTTGATGGTAAACTTGACCCTAAGGCTTTCCTCGATTGAATTACTAGTTTGGAAGCTTACTTCGACTGGTATAACATGACAAACACCCAACATATTAGGTTTGCCAAGATGAAATAGAAGGGTCTGCCAAGAGGTATTGGCATGGTGTCCAACGTGATGTGGAGTGTAGTGGTCAACCCCCTATCCTCTTCTGGGATGAGATGAAAACTAAGCTACGTGAACGCTATGTTCCCACCCAATACCAAAGACAACTTCTTGTTGACTGGATGGTCCTTAGCCAAGGGTCATCATCTGTTCAAGAGTACATGGAATGATTTGAGGAAGCTAAGAACTGTTGTATTCACAATGACTCTGATTGGCAACTAGCCGCTCGTTTTGTGCACCGTTTACACCCTGACATTAAACGAGAAATGGAGTTACAACAGTATGACTCCTTGGATGATGCTTTTCACCGTGTCCAAAAGGTAGAGAATTACCTTCAGCCTGCTTCTTGTGGTCCTTCCTTTTCTCGTTTTGGACAACGTATTCACTCAACCAATAACCCTTCCACTACATCGAATCGCTCTGCCTATCCCCTACCTCAACCACCTCCCCAGAGTTCTTTAACCCCTTCCTCCAGTAAAGGCAAGGAGGTAGTCATAACTTCAGTTCGCCCTCCTCCGCGAGGTTGTGAATGCTTTCATTGTCATAGCACGACTCACCTAGCTTCCAAATGCCCTCGTCGTGCTCTTTTCGTGTCCTCTGATACTCCCAATCCCACCCCTGAGGATGACATTGAATACAAAGATGTTTATCCTGCCTCTGAACCTTCCGATGATGACGTTGATTACAACTATGATTGTTATCCGTTATATCTCCAGGTCATGCGTGTTTTAGCTGCCCCTTCAGAAGGGGATGAATGGAAACACACCACCCCTGTCCAGACCTTCTTCAAACACTCTAGTAAAAGTTGCAAACTACTCATTGATGGTGGCAGCTCTCAGAACATCATTTCACCCCATGGATTGAAGCGCATGGACTTGCGTCCAGTGCTCCATCCTCAGCCACATAAAGTCCATTTGGTGAACCAAATCAGATTGCCCATCACCCAACACTGTCTTGTACCCATCACTTTAGATGCTTATTCGGACCACATTTGGTGTGACATGTTGCCCATGGATGTTGGCCACGCCATTCTGGGACACCCTTTGATTTATGATTTAGATGCCCACAATGAGGGACACTTCAACGTTTATACCTTTAAGCACAAAGGCAAACACATTCGATTAACACCTACTCGATTCATCTCTCCTATAAAAAGGAATCCACCACCAGACCCCCAATCCTCCAAATCCCAACACTCTCTACACCTTGTCACTCGACGAGAGCTTGGAGAAACCAGTCGAGAATCAGGATGCATGTATGTGCTATACATCAAAGAATCCACTCTTGTGTCTGACTTTTAACCCCCACCTGAACTTGTCTCCCTTCTCGATGAGTTCAAGGACATGACACCCGCCGACCTTCCTGATGAACTTCCCCCTTTGTGTGATATTCAACATGAGATTGATTTGATACCAGGGTCTTTGCTACCTAACCGACCGCATTACCGTGTGAACCCGACTAAGCATGCTGAATTGAAACATCAAGTTGATGCCCTCCTTCTCAAAGGGTTTATTCACGAGAGCAAGAGTCCTTGTGCGGTTCCTGCACTCCTTGCTCCCAAGAAGGATGGTAGTTGGCGTATGTGTTTAGATTGTTGACCCATCAATAAAATCGCTGTCAAATATCGATTCCCTATTCCACGCCTTGACGACATGCTTGATCTATTGACCAGATGCCACTATTTCTCCAAGATTGACCTCCGTAGCGATTATCACCAGATCCGTGTTAAGGAGTCCCATGAATGGAAGACTGCCTTCAAAACCCTCGACGGATTATATAAGTGGCTAGTCATACCTTTTGGCCTGTCCAACACACCCAACACCTTCATGCGTGTTATGAACCATGTATTACGACCATTCATTGGAAATTTTTAGTGGTCTACTTTGATGACATTCTGATTTTTAGCAAGACCAAGGATGAATACCTAATTCATCTCCGGCTTATCTTCGACACACTTCGAACTGAGAAAATGTATGTCAATCTAAAGAAAGTGCTCGTTCCTTCAAGATAAAGTCTTATTCTTTGGCTAGCTTGTATCATCTACTGGCATTGAGACTGATCCGACCAAAGTCAAAGCCGCCATTGATTGGCCCCAACCCACTTTGATTTCTGAGCTTTGTAGCTTTCACGGGATGGCTACTTTTTATTGTCATTTTGTTTGAGGATTTAGCACCATTATGGCTCCTCTCATTGAGTTAATGAAGTGTGACAAATTAGAGTGGATGCCATTCGCAAGACGTGCTTTTGAGACTGTCAAAACCTAGTTGACCGAAGCCCCAGTTCTTTGTCTTCCTGATTTCTCACTTCCGTTTGAAGTATCTTGTGACACTTCCGGTGTTGGCATTGGAGGCGCTCTTAGTCAAGAAGGGCACCCTGTTGCCTTTTTCAGTGAGAAACTCAACGACGCAAAGCGTAAATATTCCACTTATGATGAATTCTACACTGTTGTGTAATCCTTGCATCATTGAAGGCATTACCTTCTCCATCAGGAGTTCATCCTTTGGTTTGACCATCAGGCCCTTCGCTTTCTAAATTCTCAAAAGAATTTAAGTTTGTGTCACGCCAAGTGGTGTGAGTTTCTTCAAGAGTACACTTTTGTTCTTAAACATCACTCAGGTGTTGAGAACAAGGCCGCAGACGCTCTCAGTCGTTGTTTGACCACCCTATAGTCTATGAGCGTTGAAGTTGTGTGCTCTGACCGTCTCAAAGAGTAATATTCCACTTGTCCCGACTTCACGACTATTCATTCCGACCTTCTCAGTAGTACACTCTTCTGATTTTATTCTACGAGGGGGATTTCTTTTTCGTGGCACGCAGTTATGTATCCCTTCTACTTCAGTTCGAGATTTTCTCATTTGGGAATTACATACTGGTGGCCTAGCTGGCCATTTTGGTAGAGATAAGAGCACCGCTCTAGTGACAGACAGATTTTATTGGCCTTCCTTACGATGTGATGTAGCTCGCATCGTGTCTCAGTGTCGTACTTGTCAATTGGCCAAAACTAAAAGACAAAATACGGGTCTTTACACTCCCCTTCCTATTCCCCAAGAGCCTTGGAAGGATCTAAGTATGGATTTTATTTTAGGTCTTCCCCGCACTTCCTGTGGCCATGAATCCGTGTTCGTGGTTGTTGATCGTTTTTCAAAGATGGGCCCACTTCATTGCTGTAGTAAGACTTCTGACACCTCTCGTATGGCCCGCCTTTTCTTCAATGAGGTAGTCAAGCTACATGGACTCCCTACTATTATAGTCTCTGACCGTGATTTTAAGTTTGTTAGCTACTTCTGGAAGACCTTATGGAAAATCTTTGGTACAAACCTCAAATTCTGTTCCGCCTTTCACCCTCAAACTGATGATCAATAGGAGTTTGGGTAACCTCCTGCGATGTCTTGTTGGGGAACATTTAGGCAATTGGGACTTTTGCTACCTACTGCTGAATTTGCTTACAACACTTATGTTAATCGATCCACATGAAAGAACCCTTTTGAAGTTGTTAATGGTTACAAGCCCCGCCAACCTATAGATCTCATACCCATGTCCATTACTGACCGACCTTCCCACACTGCTGAGACCTTTGCCCAACAAATTCATGATTTGCATGCCGAGATTCGCCAAAAACTTACTTTATCTTATGAAAACTCAAGCTTTCTGCAGATGCACACCACATGTTTCAAGAATTTAATGTGGGAGATTATGTGATGTAGGACGAGCATGGCCATTTTAATAATATTTATAGTGTTTTATCAATTACCTAGTGTTTAGGGGTTATTTGATCTTTTCCCAGTTTTCTTGTAAAGCCTGTGGTTTAGTCCCACATTGGCTAGTTCTGTAGTGAGTTGGGTTTAAACACCTATATATAGTCTTTGTAAGGCTTTCGTCAAAAGCAAACTTGACGAATGCATTTTTTTGATGAGCAATATTTCTTTTGATTAGTTATTTTAGATCTAGATAATTAGTCATAGATTTTATTCATTAGGATCCACACTATTTGGTATTAGAACCTCAAATCTTAAGTCTCATTAGGGTTAGCCTGCATTTAGATCCTGTGTTCTTGTCTGTCGGAGAAAAGATGACCACCACTCCTTTGCTCCAGTCAACAACAGTTCTTCCTGTCAACAACACCGCTCCGCAAATCTCCTGCTAATCCCGCCGCCTCTCTTCACCCTGCTTATCATTCCAGTCCACCTTTTCCCTTTTTTCCGCTCACCCCTCTTACTTCCGTCACGCCTTTGTTCCTCTTCCACCCCAATATGATAACCCAGTTCTGCCATCCCGTGTCCGCCCTGCCCCCTCACCAATCATCTTTTCTAGCCACTGCAAGCCTGACTTCCAACACGCCGCAAACTACTGACCTCCGACCCCCTGGCCTTTTGCTGCAAACTACACCCCGCTCCCTGTAATTTCCAGTACGTGTGCGTCCTGAACGCTTCCCAAAAAATTCTTTCAAGAAGCTTCATGCCAGAGCTTCAGGATCTTTCCAAACACTTAGTCGACAGGGACTCAATGCTTATGTATTGGATTTGCCAGCAGACTGGGGCATTAGTGCAATATTCAATGTGGAAGATCTTTCTCCTTATCGTGGTACATTCGAGCCCCCTCCACCACCAACAACTGCTTCTTCAGATCGTCATTGTGCTCCGCCGTCTTCAACAACGTTATCGCCTCTGCCTCGACTTCCTCAGCAGCTGTCTGAACGCATCGACACCGTCTTGGACACCAGACCGTCCTCACCAGCCAGGGCACCGTACATCGTTTCTTGGTTTGCTGGAGAGGTCGTTCAACAAACGCCACCTGGATCACCGAGGAGTTCCGCCACATTGATGCAAATCTTCTTCAGCTCTACCTCAGTACCGTCGAGTCTTTTGCATCCGAGGGGAGTTGATGTAGGACATGCTCCACCTTTACACACTTATGAGCGTAGACGACGTCGTGTCATTAGTTAAGCTTCATTAGCAGGCTTTATTTTATTTTGCCTTTGTTTCTCTTTTTTGGGCTTTTGTAAAGTCAAGTGGTTTAGTCCCACATTGGCTACGCCCGCTTAGTTTTTCTTTTGAAAGCCTATATAAAGGCTCTATCTGCGTCCATGTAGAGACACTGTTGATGAATAAGAATTATCTTTTAGCCATTGCTTCGTTTATTTTAAGTTAGCCGGTAGTTTTACATTACATGCATTACGTACATACATGCATACATATAGATACACACATCATTATGTATTATAATCTAAATATAGTCATATATATATATTATACATTATAATATATATAACAATGTCCACACATATTTGTACATTTATATTCAAACCTTGTGACATATTCATATGTATACATACATATATAATATACCTCCATATGCAAACACATTTTTACATATATGTATACATACATATATAATATACCTCCATATACAAACACATTTTTACATATATGTATACATTTTCGTTTATTCACATGTTTACAAACGCTCTACACATATTAGTACATTTATATACATACATTTTAATATTTGTACGTATATTACAAACACATTCTATATATAGAGATATATACATGTATAAGCATATCGTGCATGCATATTAATATGTTCATATAAGTGTGTAATCTTATTTTATGTTTGTATTTATGAGCACAAGATATCATTTGATGACTATATATAATTAACTTATTAAAAAATCAAAACCGCATATACTCCCGTGTATACTCTTATGCGGTAGCCTCTCTGACCGTGCACTGCTTTCTTGAACAATGACGTGATCTCAGGACAAGTCAAACATTTCTTGGGGAACTTGAGACTCGTGTGTACTATTTATAGAGCAAGTTATCTATTCTGATGGCTCCTCTTTCTTCCACACTGCTAAGTGCTAATGTTTTGTCTGAAGATCAACCTGAAGATTATGGTAACACTACCATGCGTGCTTTATCTTCTAACTCGGATGTGATTGCCTTACCCAAACAATGTCACTACTCACAAACTATTGCATTGATCATTTTGCGTTCACTTTCAATTTGAGTGAGCATATGGTTAAATTTGTTGCTGAAACATCTCCCACCTATGTTCCTAAGAATGTCACATCTCTTACTCTCTTTGTTATCAACTTTCTCTAAGTTAATTTAGCTCTCTCTGAAGTAAATATGGTCTCGCCATTCTAGTACAGTGTTGCAATGCCAAATTTCTTAACAGATGATTTGTTGTGGAAAACGATATGAGTGCGGAGAACCCCCACGTATAGTTTTTTCTTATTGCTTGATAGATAGGAGGCAGCCACCCTTTCCTATAAATAGGATAAGGGGGAAGCATACAGACACTTAGACAAACCCTAATGGGCCAATAGACAATTCGGCCCATATTACAAAGACTAAACAGAACTCAAGTAAATAGACTAAAACACCCCGAGTAAATAGACACTCTTAACAATTCTTAGACCTAATAGTTTTTTGTAACAGGAGGAAAATCGATTGAACCCAAAATAACTTCTACCTATGTAGATAGCTCAGGTGGTCGCAGCACAGGTGCCCCTCACAAAGGGTCCCGAGTTTGAATCCCCCTGGAAATACTGCTCCGAAATGAATTGCCGGTCACATAGACCGGCCAACTATGCGGCTTCTTGATCCTCGGTGTGTGGGCCACCAAAGATACGAAGATTTCCCTGCTGGGTTGGGTCCATTAGCGGCCCTGCATGGGAGGGGTTCCCTCGCAGATAAAAAAACTGCTGCCTATGTCTTATTCATAATATTCAGGAACAAAAAAGACTATCTTGAACTGCTGTGCCAGCTTAAGTAAACGTCAGATTAGTACTTCAATGCTCCAAGCATTCATTTTCCAAAAAAATGTTACCCTGACCAAATGCAATGTTTACCATATCAATTTTTGCTATGCTCGTGTTCATTGGAAGACAATGAATATTTTTTTTTTCCTTGAAAGGGAAAAATCGCTGCACCCAAAGTGGTTCTGGCTATAGAAGATAGTAAACCTCCTGATGTTCCAGCAGCACCACAGCCACCTTCTCCGCCACCTGAACCAGTTAAAGAGGAAGCTGCAACTCCACCTCATGCTACGAATACACGAGCAGATGCATCTGATTTATTGGTAAATTATCTGATTTTTATTTATCATATCTAAATTTATAGAATATTTGAACTTATTTTGTTGATAATCTTCAGGGGCTAAATAATAACAATCCTGATGCTATTGAACTGGACAACAAAAATGCAATGGCTCTTGCAATTGTTCCTATTGGTGAATGGTTTTCCCTCTTTCGAGTGTTCAAATGCTCTTAAAATCAGTCGCTGAGAAACCAGTATTGATCACTTGTCATCGTTGCAGACAATGTTTCTTCTGCCCCGACTTCCAGCTTACCGGAAAATGGAACTACAGGCTGGGAATTGGCCCTGGTGACAGCTCCAAGCTCCAACGAGAGCGCTGCAACTACCAGTAAACTTGTATGCTCTTCTCTTTTCTTTTGTGCACATAACTTCTTTGTTGGGATTTCCCTTTAGTTCTTTTCATTTATCGGTAAAATTCATTCTTCACAATCCTCTGTATAGGCTATTATATAAATAGATTGCTTAGAGCCAGGTTCATTGTCATTTTTTTGTAAAGGTCATCTTATTAACTTGTAAATCTCCTCGCCGCAGTTATCAGATACGGTACATGAACTTAATAGGAATTTATCCCCTTTTCATTTGTCTACAAGTCTCAGCATGAGATGTTGAGCTAAGATTCTTTCCAATTAGTTTCCGTTGTTGATGAGTGTTGACATTGAGATCGAGCTGTTTGCAGATGTCTCTTAAGTAATCAAGCGTTTGACGTGTATGCAACATTAGTTCCAAATTTCTAGAATATAACACAGTTTTTTTAGTTCACCAAACATGTCAGAGGGTTGTCGTGGAAATGTCAATGTAAGGCTCATTGTAAAAGGACTGTGCAGAAGTATATGTGCTTCCTAGAGAATGTACGGCCCTGATTTTTAGAGGGATTAGAGTGGCAGATGATCTGATTAAACCATTCATGTGTAGGGAGGCAGACAAAACATGGTATGAAAGTTGTGGCATATTGATGCAACCTGTAAAAGGGAATTTGCATAAGAAGCAAGCCCAGATCCAAGACTATCCTGATTAGAGCTTATTGGGCTCAAGTTGGGCTTTTATTTAGTTCTTTATGCATTTAGGAAATTTATGTTTTATTTAATTCCGAATTTATTTTTTAATTCCTTGTTTTATTTTACATTAGGATTTTAATTTCCTATTTTGTTGACTTGAACATCAAGTCATAGAGTCTTATATAAGCTAGCCTTGGGGCCTTTGTCCAGGCAGTCGGTTATGAATTAGAATTTTATTTGCGTGCTGCAAATTTATCTCTCTTTCTTCTTCTCTACATCACATATTCTTCTATATGTCCATGTTCTTTTGAATATGGGACTGCAATGAACTGGATGATAGCTCCCAACACAACAATTAAGGATGATAAATACATTGAAGTTGAGAGAAAGAAGGTTACAGAAGGGTAGTAACTGCAACTTATTTTGAGAATGGAAGGTGCTTGTTTGCAGGGGTTGTTTGTGGCTAAGTTGGGCTGTGATGATCAATCTGATGCTCATAGTTGGGTAGACTCGCCATTAGAGTCGGACGTTAAGCTTATAGGGTAGGGTTTTCCCGTGCCAAGACAAGAGTTGGAGGTGCTACACCATTCTTAAGATCTTAAAATGAGATGGATTAGGATAAGGAGTGGACATTCTTTGTTATTTCTCTCTCGAGGAACGCCCCATGGTTGTTGCTGCTCACTAGCTCTGGTTCCTTGTAATTAAATATGGGAGAGAACTGCATTATAACATATTAATATTCTAAGCAGACCTACATCCCTTTTAAAAATGCTACAAAAATTTATACGATAGTAGAAATTTTTGAACACAAATATCTCTACAAAGTGAAGTTTTAACTTGATATAGTCTCCTAGATATCGTAATCCAAAAGCAACACGACAAGACTTAATATGTTGTCTACTTTTTCTGTTGGTTTTTGTTAGGATTATAGGATGAGGATTCGTAGGCTTCTAGATGGTAGCCTTGGTTCTTGCTAAAGCAGTTTACTCATGCTTTCATTTTTGTTTCTTTCTGAAAGGCTAGATGGTAGCCTTGGTTCTTGCTAAAGCAGTTTACTCATGCTTTCATTTTTGTTTCTTTCTAAAAGGCTTTTTGTTATTTTATGTCCTCTTGTGGGTCATTATGTAATGTTGGGTAATTTGTTAAAGCTATACATTGTTCTTTGACTTCTGTTATGATTTCGCTAGCTGGAGTAACATATTTAGTGTTATTCCGTTGTGGTAACCAGTGCTAACAGCTATCTAAATTGTGAACTTGCAATTTGCTTTCAGGCGGGAGGCTTAGATAAACTCACACTGGATAGCTTGTATGACGATGCTACAAGACTATCAAACCAGAATTCAAGTTATAACCCTTGGGATATGTCCTCCATGGGTCATGGTGGTGGTTATTCATTGCAACCAACAGTACGGGACCCATTTTATGGCTCAAATGCTGTTGCCGCACCCACAAATGTACAGATGGCGATCATGGCACAGCAACAGCAGGCCCTCATGATGCAGCAGCAGATGATGATGGGCTATCAGCAACCTCAACAACCTCCAGTGAATCCATTTGGTAATCCTAACCCCCAAGCTGGTGGATTCCACAACACGACCAATACATACACAACAAGCCTTATTTGAGTTGAGCAATTCAAGTGCTGATTCTTGGTATAGAGCACCTCACAGACAAGGTTTGAGAAAGCGGAATCAACATATGGTGAGCTTCCATGTAGAGTAGTGTATCATATCTCGTGTAATTTGTGCGAAAATAGAGTCAACCTTACTGATTGTTTAGCTATCCATTGTTTACATCCACGAGCTATAATAATGTTTAGAATACTGTAATATATTCCCTTCTTTTTGCATGTTTTGCTCCTTTTTTGTTTACTTGTTGCAGTTTCATGTGATTGTCATGAAATAACATATATACTTGCTTGTAAACATTCACTTTACTCCTGAATCCCATGTTGAACTCCCAACAGCTGGATGTATTGAAGTGTCTCTATCATCACATTAGTATGGTTCTTGATGCAAGTTAATTTTCTAAACGAGTCCCTTGCATACTCATGACAACATCATGGGGAAAATCCATGCGCAAGTTTGCAAGCAACACATTATATTGCAATTTTCAGTTCTACCATACCAATATTCGTTTCCCTGCTATTTGGATAACTCTACAATGGCTTGGTTTATTTTTGGGGTGTGTGTTGGGGGGGGGGGAGTCGATTTGTTTCCCCGAACTTCCACCTTCCACTTCGTTTTTAATCCCAAGCATCACAAAACGAATCATTTGGATTACCTTAAAGCTTGAACTCTCTCTTTGACTCTTAACTCTAATTATGTGCTTACCTTTCCGTTTCCCCCTCTTCAGCTATTCAGTTTTACGTTTCCCTTCTATTCTCTAACATTCCTTTGACCTATTTCTTTTGGAAAAAATACACAATACCCATCCTAAACTCACTTTTATACCTAAAAATACATATAATGTGGGTGGTTACACATTTTATGCAGACAATATATGTTTCACACACAAACAGTAAAAAAACAAGACATACAGAACAAAAATTTCACTTGTTGGAGGTCCTTTTTAGCCATTATGGGAACATTGGTTTATAGAGGAAATATTTTGTATACATTTGTTCAAGGAGTAGTACTAAGCCCAGATAAAAAATAATAGATCATTTATGTGTGTCTGTTATTGAGTTGTTGTTCTTTAATAGATATTATTTCATTGTACACAGTTTATACAAGGAGCACGGAGCAGTTCAAGAAATGTAGAGGCCCGTTAAAAATGTAGACATAGTACAATAAATACCGGACAGTTTAATAATTGTTATACAATTATTAGTCGGGTTCATTTTAGGATTTGTTTGAAGGTGTGTATGACTACCTACTTGTTTTTACCTTTTCTCTTTCCTTTCTATACGTTTTTTAGTAAATGTTTTTACCTTTTCCTTTCACTTTCAGTTCCTCTTTTTCTTTTCTTTCCACCACAATTGTTTTTTTTACCATGAACGAAAAGGGTGCATGTTTCTGCGTGAAGTTAAGTTCTTGATAATGCAGTGTTCTCACTAATCTGCTTTCAAGTTTCCCGATTCCCGTGTCTCGAATGCATAGGCATTGCGTGGGCTTGTGATATAACTCTGACCCTGGGAAATTGACACCTCAATAGGCGGTGAGGTCTTTAAGAACGTCCTTCAGTGGTGCCTGAGTATCGGACTAGAGGAGGAGGTTGCCTGAACCAGATCATCACGAATGTTGGTTGCATCTTTGCAATCTAAATACGATGGCCATGCAGAGGATTAGATTCAACATCCATTGTGAGGTCATTACACTGTTTGCTGGATACCATATGCTACGGTAATCACATTTTTTTGATGATCACACAAAAATTTTGTGTGAATTGATACACCCAAGGTTTTTTGCCAAGCAAGGCCTTCCCCGTTGGTCGACCTCCTTATCAGTAAACCACAAGTGATCGTTTCAAATCTCGTGGGGTAAGAATAAATGAAATTCAAACTTTAAGTTAGTACATTAGATCTTTTATGTTAGTACATTAGATGCTTTTAAGTAGACATTGTAATAGATGAGAAATTTGAAGAGGAGACTCTTAGATGGGTTAACCAGGTTAAAGACTAATAAGTGCATACATTTGGTGGAACCTAGGAGTTAAAAAAAATAACACATCGAAAGTACAAAGGAAGAACATGTGAAAGAGATATTGGAAACTCCTTAAAAGGCGGTTCTACTAGTGTCGTATGGAATGGGAATCGATCACATAACTTCAGATCATTAAGGGGGACCCGGGGAGATCCTTTATCGCCGTATCTATGTGTCCTTTGTCTTGAACTTTTGAGTCAGTTAATTGCAAAGAACGTTGGTGAGAATATATGGAAGCCACTTACGATTTTAAAAGGAGGTCCAACAGTCTCCCACGTGGCCTTTGTAGAAGACATTATTATCTTTGCTAGGGCTGAGCTACAACAAATAAATGTCATTATGAGATGCTTTTGGTGATTTTGAAAATGCATTAGGGCAAAGCATATCTATGGAACGAGCGACTGTCTTCTTCTCTGTGAGCACTCCACATAATATCCGAACTGCTATATGTCAAAAAGTTGCCATCTTAAAAACCAAAGACTTAGGTAAGTACCTGGGCGTGCTGATTATCCATGCCAAAGTCGATCATAACAACGTAGGCTGATATTATTAACAAAGTGGAAAGTTACATCAATAGCTGGTCTGCTAGGAATTTACTGTTGGTCGGGAGAACCCATTTAATAAAGTTTGTGGTATCATCCATTCTGACATACACAATGCAAACAAACCGTTTACTTAGCAGGTTATGCACCAAATTGGACTACATGACCAGAAAATTTCTTTGAGGAGGTACGAAGAAACTCAACCCAACATCCCTAGTGGCATGGGATCAGATGACGGCGGTCAGAGAAGGAGGCTTAGGGGTTAAAATCCATGTACAACTGGAACAACGCCATGCTCATGCAAAGTTGTTGGGGATCTCTAAAAGGAAGACGCGTCCTTTAGAATGATGCTATGACACGTAAATACAGATCATATAGTGCAAATGTGGGACATCGAGCCTCATGTCTATGGAGATCTATCTACATGCTAATGCATTTGCTCATATCGCAATTCAGGAAGATCTTTTAAATGGCTAGTTTACATCCTTATGGGACGAAGCACGGGTCCCGATCGGGTGAGCCTGTGCTTGGAGAAGTTGCGTTGGGTTCTGTCTCTAAAAAAATCAAATACCTAAAGGTTGCCGACATGACTAGTCTGATGGGATTTAGAGTTCTTGAACCAACACCTCCCAACAATGATAGTTAATAAGATCAAGTGCCTTCCTCCGCCTAGCAACGATAAAGAAGAAGATACTTGGTGTTGGACACCTAATGTTATGACCCGTTTTCAAAGCTTATCGGTAAGCATCATGATTTGAGCATAATTAAAGTTATTTGAGCTAACCTAAGTGCTCATGTGTTGGTTAGTGCATTAATAACTTAATTTAGTTGAATCAGGCACATAAGATTAATTAGTGCATAATTAAGATGATTAATTTGAGTAAAGTGATGATTGAATGCGATTTGAAACTTTGAACCAGAGAAATAGTAAAATTAGTAGATATATTGCTCTGAGGGCGTAGAGAAATTCGCGCTTGAAATAATGCAAAAGAAATCATGTTATTTGGACCTCCGAATTAATAATTATGACCTTTTCCGATTCCAGGGTCAAAATTGCAATTTTTCCAAAAGTTTTTCTTTATAAGTTTTCTTTTCTTCTTCTCTCGCTTATCGGTTGTTCTGGAAACAGTGCGAGCGGCGCACAGAGCCGACCTCCGCACCAGAGAAGCAGCTTGAGGCGATTTCTCTTTTTCTCCGATTCCAGTAGCTATTCCTTTTTCTCTTCTTCCTTTCTTCCTCCTCTACTCCCTACCTCTTCTTTCCTTTCCTCCTCTAGCTTACCAAGCCAGCCGCCTAGCACCTGTGGCCAGCGGCAAGTACTACAGCTTTACGGCTGCTTTGCTTGGCCAGGAGGAGGCTACTTTGGGGCGGCTAACACTTCAAATCTATGCTATGGACCTCGGCTAGGAGGTCTAAACAAGAACCTGCCACCAATTTGGCCCTGGAGCAACACCCATCCACCATTAGCGGCGCCCCAAGCTACTGGGCGGCGCCCCGAGCAGCAGCAGCTGCGTTTGCAGCCAGTGGTCACCGTGGGTACAAGGCAGCACCACAAAACGACGCTTTGGGTTCGTCCTTGAGGTCCAGACAATAAACCAACAACCCTAGTCCTCAATCAGCACCCAACTGAGCTCAATTCCAACCTGTACGTGCGAAGTAGAGCTGCTTGCAGCAGCAGGTCCGGCGAGGGGCAGATTTGCCCAGGAAACACTAAGATAGCGGTGTCCTTGAGTTCGTCCGAGGTTCGTAAGCACAAACCAGTAGTTGTTGGTCCTTGATTCGGCTTTAATCGAGTTCATCTTCAATGAGTTTTTCCGTTTCTGCACAGGTTGCACGACGTGCAAATCAGTTTGCACGACGTGCAAAGTTACAGAAAAATAGGATAGAAAGTCGGCCAGTTTGCACGGCGTGCAGATCAGTTGCACGGGGTGCAAATCAGTTGCACGGGGTGCAAAGTTGCAGAAAAGCAGAATTAGGCGTGTTTGTGGATGTTTTCGGTGGTTACGAACACACCGAAGTGGGTGAGTGGCAGTTCATTCAGAAATCATTATTTAACTCAATTTAAGTGCTTAATTGCTTTAGTATTAGTTGGTATAACTTCTAAACAGTTTAGCACATACAATAGTTTATTATAGATTCAATGGAACTTGAGATACATAATATGATTGATGAAAAAGATGGAATTTCCTGTTTTACAGTTGCAATGCATATGCTGAATAAAGATGGTTGTTTAGCAATGAATTTGAATAAGTGGTATTGAGTCATATTTAAAAGATGACAAATGATATTCATATGTGCTTTCAAGTGATGTTCAGAATGTGGAATAAGTATGAAATGTGATATTCCTGTTTAAGTGTTTATATGATAATCAGTTAATAGACTTAGGTGCCCTAACACCGTAGAACCCCTTTGACAGGTCTGCTTCTTAGGGGTGAAACTCGTGTCCAACATCAACGCGTGCGATGTCACGGTGGCACGAGGATGGAAAGACAATGTTCAACAACAACGCGTGCGATGTCACGGTGGCACTGGAGTAAATAGGGGTTATTCAACAACAACGCGTGCGATGTCACGGTGGTAACCCAGACCTCCTGAGCCTGTGTACTCAGGTTAGAGGAGGAGTTCAGAGCACTCGATGTAGTGCAGTGAGGCCGATGAGCCTGAAGGCCGATGAGCCTGTGGGTCCTGTAGCAGAGCAGGGCTGGAAGTCAGACTTAGCATTCCCCGGGTGTGTCGCTAAGTCTTGTACGGTGGGATCGTAGTTCGCTACAGATCTTTATATACAGAGTACACTGCATATGATTAGGGCATAATAATATAAATATGTAATCATATAGGATCACAGTAAATTAATATTATCCGAACTTTTGTGCCAATTCATTATATCTGTTTATTAGTTTAAATTATCTGTTGTTGCATAGAAATGCGATTATATTATGTAATCTGCTATGTCATTAGAACTGCCCTGCTTGTACTGTATTGAAGTTTATTTCAATTTTATAAACCTGATGAGTTGTTTAGTGATAGCTAAATGAAATTCTATTCACTGAGCGAGTAGGCTCATACCTCTACTCAAAACATTTTTAGGTTATCAACATCACAGGAATCTGAAGGATCCGTTCAACCTAACGCTTAGTCTGTAGAAGGTATACGTAGTTAGTAGTTAGAGGTCTCTTAGTCCTTTCCCCTCGATCTTTGGGACAAGGTGTGGGTTAGAGAGAATGTGTATAAAGATGTAAATTAACTGTTATGCTTCATTTTATGTTAGACAATGTAATATGTTGTAGACTCTGTTCATATTGCTAGTCAGTTTAATAAAAATGCATCCGCAGTTTGTTTAGATTTAGTTTATAGCATAAATCAGATTATCTTTTTAATGTCTTTAAAATGTTTTAAAAAGCTTTGAGTGGTTTGGCTTGTGTGTAATCCTTCTGTCGCGCCCTAATCTCGTGATTTGTGGATAATGCGAGATCGGGGTGTGACAATCTTGGTATCAGAGCATAGGTTGAGTATATAAATACTCTAAGTCAAGGTCAGGGGACGATAAGAGACCAATATGATTAAGGTTTAAGAGTTTTTCTTCTGTCTGTAATTTTCTAACAGGAAGTGTTCTGTTATACTATTATAGATGGCAGGAAAAGGATGTGGTCACGAGAATCAAGTTGAGAGTTTAAGCTGAGTTATCAGGGATCATTAGGATCAAAAGATAGTATTATAATTAAGATGGATAAGAAATGATGTGTCTTTAGCTCTAGAAGGTCTGAGTGTTTAGATACCCTGGCCAGGTGTTTGAGTACTTAGATTGACCAGTATCAAGCTACTCTGTCTATTCTTCTCTGAATACCCTGGCCAGGTATGCAGAGGAAGGATAGGCTAGAGAGAAACCCTAGAAATCTTAGGGTTAAGAAATCAGAAAGTAATATAGGAATAAGAGATCAAATATAGGATGCGATGCAATTCTTGATTTATATTATTTATTTGATTGAAAATCACTAGAAATGCTTTTATATGCATAAAATTAGAATTTTCAGTTTGTAAAGCAAATAAGATTCTTTTATATTGTTGTGTCATGAAGTGAATTGTTTAATGTTTGTTTTCTTTGTATTAAAGTAGACCCGAAATTATGTATAAATGAGTTTGCCCTAAGTGGATATTCTTTCCACATGTTTAAGATTAATAGGGGTTGATTAATCTCGAGTAGCTCTTGGCTTCAGGACTACAGGTTCGGCCTGGTCCGGCTGGCAGGATGCGTTACTAGGATCTAATGACTCCTATTAAATGTAAAATAAGAATATACTCTGGTTGAATTAGACCCGTAACATAGTGAGAATGTATATACACTAGGATGTTTTAATTATGATAAGAAGTCTAAGTGTTCTTTTGTCTTGAGAATTAGGGTTTGAGAAGCATAGACCCTAATTGGCCCAAAATAGGGTTTTAATGACATATGAATACATAATTTGATAAATAGAATGTCTCACTAAATGATTTTTAGTATTTTATGTGTAACTCTGATTTAGCTCAAATTTGTATATGATTTGGATATATAAAATGTAAACAACATTGGAAAATATCAGAAGTTTTGAAGAATGTTCTGACCTGTTCATCGGCCGAGTTTCAAACTCGATCGATCACATTGTCAGATTGATATAGTAGTGTGGTAATTGAATTTTATCTTTTTATTTGTATATCCAATTGATCTCAAATTTTAACTGTGTTTGAAAATCACAATTTTAGACACTCTATTAAATTGGAGTAATTTTTGGATGACTTATGATCTCTACAGTGAGGGTGTCGGCCGAGTTTGCAACTCGACCGAACCTGCTGCAGACTTCAATATAACAGTGCACTGTTTGATTTTTAATTATTTATTGGTAATTAGAAATGATCTCAAATTTTTACTGGAGATCTGAAACTTCATTAGGTATAACATATAAAATTTCTAGAATTTTTGGAGCTTCTGTTAGCTATTTAATAAACGAATTACAGAAACTATTGTGAAAACTGAATTTTCAGCCAATATAATTAAAGTTGAGTGTTGGGTTAATATGCTATTGACCCAAGCAGCTCAAATTGATCTTTATGATCGACCACACACACACACAATAATGCTATGTTACTGATAAGGACCAAACCCTAGAATGATTAGAGTTGTAGTAGTTCAAGGGATATTACTAGTGATTTAACCTTGAATACTAGTATCTATGTAAAATAAGACCTTGAGATTTGTTCTATGAAAGGTAATCTGGCAGTGATAGTGATCTAGGGTTTATAGGTAGCTAATCTGAACGGTACATGAACAACATGAAATGACTTCGAGAAAAGAGTAAAACATAAAAATTGAAATGTAACAATAAGAAAGTAGCATAGAATGTAGAGTATTATCCGATATATGATCTAAAGATAGCTGATGTAGTTCATGTTTTTAAGACATGGCGTCACTATCTTTATGATGTGACAATAGATTATCACCCTGGTAAAGAGAATGTGGTAGCTGATGCTTTCAGCAGAAAGTCAAGTTCAACAACTAATGCATTCTCTATGGCAGGTTTCAATAGAGACCTGTTAGTAGAAATGTGGAAGTTGAACTTAGGCTTCTTAGGGGTGACAACACAGAGTGATTTGATTGTACATATGAAAGTTAAGCCTACTTCTTATGATCAGATCAAGGAACTACAATAGGGTGATAGTGAGTTAAACCAGACCATGCATGACATGATAGGAGGAAAAGAGACCAGAGTTTAAGTTTTTAGATGATAAGGTGTTGTATTAGCATGACATGTTGTGTGTACCTTGAGATAGTGAGTTGAAAGAAAAGATTCTTTTGGAAGTGCATGTATTGATGTATGCTATGCTTTCAGGAAAACACTAAGATGTATATGAATGTCAAGGAATTGAAACGGATGGTCAGATATGCAGAAGGATGTAGCTAATTAGGTGGTTAAGTGCAATGTGTGTCAGCAGGTTAAGACTTAGCATCAGAAACCCACATGTACTTTGTAATCTTTTCCTATACTAGTATGGGAATGGGAACATATCACAATGGATTTTGTGATAGGGTTTCCCTAGACACCTAGAGGTTATGACTCGATATGAAAGATTGTGGATAGACTAATTTAGTCTGCTCACTTTCTTCATATTAAGTCAACCTCTGATGTCTCGAAACTTGACTATGATATACATGGATGAAATAGTTAGGTTGCCTAGTAATCCAGTTTCAATCATGTCATATTGAAATCCTAAGTTCACATCTAGGATTGTAGAAACTGTTGCTTCGTGCTTCGGGCACAAAGTTAAGATTCAGTACAACCTTTTCATCCGCAGGCGGATGGTCAGTCTGAGAGGACCATTCAGACTCTTAAGGACATGCTGAGAGAATGTGTTTTGCATTTCACTGGAATTTGGGAAGAACATTTAAGTCTTAGAGAGTTTGCTTAGTGTGAATGTTGAGTTTAGAAATATACAAACGATAATGGTACGGTTTGGGTATAAACCCAGGCAATACAAATTTGGTAAACCATTAGGTGCATGATTTCAAGATAGTAAGATAGCATTAAAATATGCAAATAAATCTAGTTGCATGCTTCCTGTTATGTTAATGTGTGTGACTTAACATTTACATGAATTGGCACGTTTCTCTGAGATATTATAGAAATTCTCAAGTACTATTAATTATTTGTGTTATGATTTGTAAGCAACTCTTAATTGAGTTATGTGATGCACAAACTAGGAATTTGGTTAATATGCACGTTCTTCGAGAAATTTCAGATAATTGAAAAATATTACAGATGGTTTCTTATAGGTGAAGTAAATTACTCTTATTGATGTAATAAGATGTTCAATTACATGAATTCAGTATGTATGTGCCAAAATTGATTTGAGTTTGGGATATTTATGAATTTTAAATCTGCCTGCATGCATGATATAAAGATTACTCAGTAATTACAATGATTGTGAATATACCACTCTGCCAGTTCTAGAATGATACCGTATTGTGATTTGAATTGCAATCAAACAGATGAGATAACGGAAACCCTAAGAATAGGGTGTTGCCATGTGACAAGTGAATGAGATAACCCTAAGAATAGGGTGTTGGCATGTGATGAATGAATAAGGCAAATGAAACCCTAAGGATAGGGTGTACGACGAATCAAGTATTTTGATACCAATTCTCAGTATGAGATGTAGTGATGTTTAACAGTTAATTGCATGATTTTATTTTAGTACCAAATTGACATGCATTCTGTTTATTTAAGAATTTTAGTTTGTCTGCATGTATAGTATGATAATTTCTCAGTAATTACCATAAATTGAGATACTGTTATAACAGTTCTACAAAGACAATGTTTTGTGGTTTGATCTGGAATTAGATCAGATGTGTCCTATGTTGAGGGACCAATACAAATAGCTGATCTGAGGATCAAGAAACTCAAAAATCATGAGATACCCTTAGAGAAAGTTTTGTGGAGGAATCATAACTTAGAAGAAGCTACGTGGGAGCTTGAATCTGAGATGCGTAACAAGTTTCCTTTTCTCTTTTAGGAATTTCGGGACGAAATTCTTATAAGGGAGGGAGATTGTTATGACCCGTTTTCAAAGCTTATCGGTAAGCATCATGATTTGAGCATAATTAAAGTTATTTGAGCTAACCTAAGTGCTCATGTGTTGGTTAGTGCATTAATAACTTAATTTAGTTGAATCGGGCACATAAGATTAATTAGTGCATAATTAAGATGATTAATTTGAGTAAAGTGATGATTGAATGCGATTTGAAACTTTGAACCAGAGAAATAGTAAAATTAGTAGGATATATTGCTCTGAGGGCGTAAAGAAATTTGCGCTTGAAATAATGCAAAAGAAATCCTGTTATTTGGACCTCCGAATTAATAATTATGACCTTTTCCGATTCCAGGGTCAAAATTGCAATTTTTCCAAAAGTTTTTCTTTATAAGTTTTCTTTTCTTCTTCTCTCGCTTATCGGTTGTTCTGGAAACACTACGAGCGGCGCACAGATGATAACCTCCCATTTTGTGACGTTATCTTATTAGTTATCTTTAATTTTCCATACTCTTTTTTAGACAAATTAGATAGAATCAGTAAACTTTTTTTACTTTATTGCAGATACACCAATAAACTAACTTTTCTTCTTTTTTTATTACAGAAAACACAAAAAAAATTACAAAGACTCCTCACGGTCCCAAGACCGAGAAAAGACCTCGCGGTCCCAAGACCGCGAGAAGGTCTCACGATCCCAAGACCGAGCGAAGGCCTCGCGGTCCCAAGACCGAGAGAAGGCCTCGCGGTCCCAAGACTGAGAGAAGGCCTCGTGGTCCCAAGACCGCGAGAAGGCCTCGCGGTCCCGAGACCGCGAGAAGGCAAACGGTCTCAAGACCGTTTGGGCTCAACTTGAGCCTATAAATAGGACCTCAAGGGTCACTTAAAAGGGATCGAATCTGAGACGCCCAGAGGCTGCCTCTCTAGCTCCAGTGCACTTTTGTCTTCCATCCACTGCCCCAAGGCTGCCAGTTTGAGATCCGCGTTCCATCACCAAGCTATCTTCTCTCTCCTCTCAACAGCAAAGAAGGTGGGAAGAGAAGATCCTTCATCAAGTCAACCACGAAGTGCGAAGATCGTTGCTCTCTTCACCAAGGGTTCAACCTTCCCTCCTCCGTGGAGATGACGTTCTTTCTCTCTCTTCTCGCCTCCTTCTTTGTCCTTGACATGAGCGAGTAGTTTCATTCACTAGGGTGCGGGGAGTAGCCCCGCTACCCATGTTTTCATTTCATGCAATGTAATTCAATAATTTGTAATAGAGATACTCTTCTTTTCAGTTCAACATCAATCGTTTAATGAATGCTAGTTGCCTGATCATCAACTTGTGTTACTTATTATCTTTTGGTATGAATTGTCTATGTTTATACCCTTAGATCTGAATATCGATTGAATGTTGGTCTTAGATGTATGTAGTCACCATATGTCTGTTTCGGTATCTAGGAGTGCTTTCATGAGTGGAGTAAACTCACCCCCATCATTGCACTTTCATACTATGAAATGGAATCAGTTGACGTATGGAAGTGCAATCTTGGTAAGGTCGAGGAACACATTTCATGAAGAAGTAATGCAAAGCATGTGACCATTCATCATAGTATGGCTGGCGTTGCAATACTCCACACTTCTCGTAGCTAGTTATCCGAAAGGAAGCTAGGACTACAAGATACTAATTGATTTGACTCTCTTTGCAGGTTGTTTTATTATGTTGCACGTCTTGATCCATGTGTAGTAGTGTGAAACCCGATAACATCCTAGTGGCTTTTAATCATTGTTTACAACCTTAATCTCTACTTTCTTTCTTTACTTTCCTTGCACTTAGTTTAAAACCAAATCAAACTTTCGACCTAAATATCAACTGTTGAGTAGTTAAGTTCAACTAAAAACGTTTTCCATCTTGATTTCATCAAGACCGTTGTCCCGAGGATTCGACCCTTAACTATACTACGATAAGACTTCCGCGTGTCTTAGCACACGTGGGTGGAGTTCTTACCATAGTACTAGCAAGGCTAAACTTAGGGATTCATCATCTCTAGGATTTTTAGTGGTGTTGTAAAACTCCATCAAAAATTGGCGCCGTTGCCGGGGACAACGGAACGTTTTAGTTTTTACTTAACAACTTCTTGGTTGATTAGGATTTTACACTTTTTCTTGATAACTAGTCCAAATCTTCTTGATTTCTTCATTTCCTTCCATTATCCTAACGTGTGATTTTCTTTCTACTCAGGTAGAAAACGTGTATGCAACCCCCGCATAGCATAGGATTCTCCCCTGAACCAGAGTACGACTCTGAGGTAGAAAGAAGTTTCCACCGAAGGATTAGACTTAACCGCCAAAGAGCCAGACAGATGGCTGAAGAGCAACGCCTTGTTGCAGAAAGAGTTAACGCCGCCATAGCAACACAACGAGCACAACTTATTGCAGACACTCATGCTCAGGTGCAAGCTGAGATTTGAGCTGAGGAACAAGCCCGCATCCAAGCAGAGCATGCTGCTGCTCAACTTGCGTTAAGAAACAAGCAACTTCGGGACTACGCAGTCCCGAAGAATTATGAAGATGATCATCCAGTCCGACCACCGATTATTAACATACCACACTTTGAGATCCGGACGCAATGGATCCAGATCATGCAAGGCATCTCTTTCTCTGGAGCACCCGGAGACGATTGCATGGACCACCTTAAGAGATTCAAGTCACTCTACCGACTTGTACCCCAAGTAGGAATCGCCTTGGAAGTAATAATGTTACACCTTTTCCACTTCACCTTATCTGGAAGAGCACTAAGCTGGTACAACACTTTGGATAGACACCCCATCATCACTACTTGGACTCCTTTAGAAGAAAAGTTTCTTGAGAAATTCTTCCCACCTTCGCTAACCTATGAGATTAGGGGACAGATTAATCACTTTTCCCAACTACCTGGAGAAACACTTGCTGAAGCTTGGGAAAGATTCAAAGAACTCCTGAGAAAGTGTCCTCACCATGGCATATCTCAAAATCAACTGATAGAAACATTCTATAGAGGAGTAAGTGATGATATCAAGCAATTTCTAGATTCGTCATCTGGAGGAAATTTTATGCGAAAGAACTATGAAGATGCCTGGAATATAGTTACGCTAGGGGCCGAGAACCAATCCAATTGGGGAAGGTCGTCTAACCAACCCAAGGGGGTTCTTAAGGTATACAAAGATGAAGAATCAATGGAACTCAAGGCCATTGCCGAGGCCCTGAAGACTATTGCTAGCAAGCAACAAGCCCTCGAAACTTCTTTCGGGGAATATGACAAGAAGAAAAGCTCTCAGGTTCAAGAAGTAAAAGCAGCTACTGGAACTTGTGAAGCCTGTCATGCATCTGATCATCCCACATTGTCATGTGGTTTGTTGTACAATGTCATGATGGATTTACAACCACCTATGCCGCAATATGAACCCATTATTGAGCATCCCGAGGACCAAATGCCAGAGCAAGTCAACTCCATCCATTCAATACCTGGACAGGTGTACTACAATCCAGATAAACCAAGGAACCATCATGGTTTCCAATACGGGAATCCTGTAGGGACCGCCAACCCACAACAGCAGACTCAAGGTGGATCTTTTAATAGACAACCACCAGGATTTCAGAATAACTTCAGTCAAGGGAATTATAGACATGGTTTCCAAAGATCTAACTATCCCAGGAACACTTCTTACCAATATGGCCATCCAGGTCTGCACCCGCAGCTACAACAACCTCAGTTGCAGCAGCCCCAACAACCACAATTAACTGCACCTCTACAACAACCACAAGGACAGTAAGTCACTCAGTATCAACAGAGGGGTGCTCCTCCCCAATCATCTGATGAAATATCCTTGATTAGACAAATGCTTCAATCTCAACAGACTATGCTTGCAAACCAGCAAGCTCAACAAAATGCCGTAGAATCCCAACTGGCACAGATTGCCGCTCAATTGAAGCCACAAGCCGGCACTTTTGCTGGGCAACCAGAAGCAAACCCGAGACATAACCAAAACAGACCAGAACAACTGAATGCCGTCACCACACGGTCTGGTCGTGTCCTGCCTGATGTCACCAGAATCATACATGATGATGATGATGTAGCCATTCTTTCCCCAACAGGAAATTCAAGCATAGAAACGGAAAATTCTACTGAGAAAGAAAAGGAAAAGGAACCAATGCCAGAGGTCCCACCCAGAATTCCTTATCCAGACAGGCTGAAAGGGACCAAAATGGATACTAGGTTCCAAAAATTTAAAGAAGCTATGAAAAAATTATACATTGATATTCCTTTCCTCGATGCTCTCTCCGAGGTGCCCGCTTGGGTCAAATACCTGAAAACCCTCTTGTCGAGAAAGTATATGACGGAAGAGCATGAAACGGTGAAACTTGCTCAGACCACTTCAGACATTCTGCTAAACAAGATGCCGAAGAAAAAGAAGGATCCTGGTTTCTTCGGTATCCAGTGTTCCATTGGAAATGGTTCCAGCAAGAAAGGATTGGCAGACTTAGGAGCAAGTGTATCTATTATGCCCTATTCGATGTGTAAAAGATTAGGCTTCACTGATTTGTTACCTACGACAATGACAATTCAGTTAGCCGATTCTATCATAACTGCCCCTCTTGGAATTATCGAGGATATTCCTGTCAGAATAGGAGCAAATTCCTATGTCCCGTGCGATTTCGTTATTATGGACATCCAAGAAGACCTGAGATACCCGATAATCTTTGGCAGACCTTTCCTAGCTACTGCCCGAGCACTTATCGATGTTGAAGCAGGCACTATTATCTTGAGACTTGGGAAGGAAGCCTTCCAGTTCAGAGTTCTTAATAGCATGAAAGGACCAAGCATTCAAGAGGAAGTTTTTCTCCTGGATGCCATATATCAAATGTCCCAGTTAGAAATGTCTGAACCCTCCGATGAATTGGAAAATACCCTTACAAATCCGGAAGTGGAATTCTCGGCAAGTGAATTAGTGCAACAATGCCTTCAATACTTGGAAAAGGCTGAAGAAGCCCCGACTGCCACATTCGAAGAACTTAAGGCAGTCACAATTATAGAAGCTACCGAGCCACCTAAGGCTCCAGAAATGAAAGCCCTACCTGAGGGGCTCAAACATGTTTTTCTTGATGAAGAGAAGCTCTGTCCAGTAATCATCAGCTCAACTCTGGAGAAAGACCAAGAAAATAGGCTTCTCGATGAATTAAAGAGGCATAAGAAAGTCATTGGGTATAAAATGACTGATTTGACGGGTATAAGTCCCGCTTTATGCATGCACAAACTGCCCATGGTTGAAGAGTTTAAACCATCAAGAGAACACCAGAGAAAGTTAAACCCCAACCTCAAGGAGGTGGTTCGCGTTGAGGTCCTCAAACTTCTAAAGGCAGGTATCATCTACCCCATTTCGGATTCTCAGTGGGTTAGCCCAGTACAGGTGGTCCCAAAAAAAGGGGGGACCACTGTTGTCCTTAATGATAAAAACGAACTAGAGTACCTACTAGAACCGTGACTGGGTGGAGAATGTGCGTTGACTATAGAAAACTTAATAAATCCACACAAAAAGATCACTACCCCCTGCCTTTCCTAGATGAGGTCCTCGAGCGCTTAGCTCATCAGAAATTCTTCTATTACCTAGATGGTTATTCCGGGTTTTACCAAATCCCTATACACCCGGAAGATCAAGAGAAAACTACTTTCACCTGTCCTTTTGGGACATATGCTTTCAGAAGAATGCCATTCGGGCTTTGTAACGTGCCAGCCACTTTTCAGAGATGCATGTCTGCTATCTTTGCAGGATTAACAGAATCTATAATAGAGATATTCATGGATGATTTCTCAGTTTATGGAAACTCTTTTGACAACTGTCTGCTCAACCTGGTTCAAGTTTTACAAAGATGTGAGGACACAAACCTCATCTTAAATTGGGAAAAATGCCATTTTATGGTAACGGAAGGTGTTGTCCTCGGACATAGAGTGAGCGACAGAGGGATAGAGGTGGATCAAGCAAAAATTGACGTCATCTCGAAATTGATGCCGCCAAAAGACGTAAAAGGGGTGCGTGCTTTCTTAGGCCATGCTGGGTTTTACAGGAGATTTATCAAAGACTTCTCAAAAATAGCAAAACCCATGACACAATTGCTGACCAAGGACACGGAGTTCAACTTTAACAAAGAATGTTTGCAAAGTTTCACAACTCTGAAAAATGCCTTGATTTCCGCACCCATACTACGAGCTCCAGATTGGTCGCTACCTTTTGAAATCATGTGTGATGCGAGCGATTATGCCATAGGGGCCGTTTTAGGGCAAAGAATAGACAAGAAACCCTATGTTATATACTACACATCCAAAACGCTAGATGAAGCACAGAAAAATTACACCACTACGGAAAAAGAATTCTTAGCTGTCATCTACGCGTTCGAGAAATTCCGCTCATATCTGATTGGAGCTAAAGTCATTGTCTACACTGACCACTCCGCTATACGATATCTAATCCAGAAACAAGATGCAAAACCAAGACTTATACGTTGGGTTTTGATGCTTCAAGAATTCGATTTGGAAATCAAAGACAAAAGCGGAGTGGAAAACGTCGTCGCTGATCACCTCAGCCGTATTAGAGTCGAGGATGAAGACAAAGTACCTATCCGAGACTCCCTCCCGGATGACCAACTAATGAAAGTCTCTAATGGATTCCCCTGGTATGCTGACATTATCAACTATTTGGCAACAGGAATCATTCACCCGTCTGCATCCTATCATGAAAAAAAGAAGTTCATTCACGACGCTAAGCAATATTTCTGGGACGAGCCCTATCTTTTTCGCTTATGCGCAGATGGCCTCTTTCGTAGATGCATTCCAGAGACGGAAATTACTTCGGTTCTCGAGCACTTTCACTCGGGCCCCACCGGGGGCCACATGAGTTCTAAGAAGACAGCCCTCAAAGTCCTGCAATCAGGCTTTTATTGGTCCACCATCGCAAAAGACGCACATGAATACGTGCAATCATGCGACAAGTGCCAACTATCCGGGGGGATAACAAGAAGAAATGAAATGCCATTGAACATATGGCAAGAAATCGAACTTTTCGATGTATGGGGAATAGACTACATGGGCCCTTTCCCCTCATCCTACGGATTCGTGTACATCCTAGTTGCTGTGGATTACATGTCAAAATGGGTAGAAGCTCTACCGACCATCTCTTGTGATTCAAAACCGGTAATCAAGATGTTTAAAGAGATAATATTACCCAGATTCGGCGTCCCAAGAACGATAATATCTGACGGCGGATCACATTTCTTGGAACAGAGCTTTGAAGCCTTATTAAGAAAATACGGAGTCAACCACAAAGTTTCTACACCGTATCATCCACAAACATGTGGACAGGTCAAAGTCTCCAATAGGCAAATTAAAGCTATCCTGGAAAAGACTGTCAATCGACACCGCACCGATTGGTCCACCAAACTATCTGATGCTCTATGGGCTTACCGTACAGCTTTCAAAACACCAATTGGAACAACACCGTTTCGATTAGTGTATGGGATGTCTTGCCATTTTCCAGTTGAATTAGAGCATAAGGCTTGGTGGGCCATTAAGCAACTAAACTTCGATCTCAAAGGCGCTGGTGAATTCAGACAACTGCAACTCCAAGAACTAGAAGAATTACGAATGACAGCCTACCACAACGCAAGAATCTACAAAGAACAAACTAAGATGTGGCACGATAGCCACATAAAAAGAAAGGATATAACCGTCGGAGACAAAGTCCTCCTATTCAACTCCAGATTAAAAATGTTTCCTGGAAAATTGCGTACTAAATGGTCGGGGCCGTTCACAATCAAACACATATACCCGACAGGAGCTGTTATTATTCTCGATGATAATGGAGGAGAAAGGACAGTAAATGGTCACAGATTGAAGAAATACCATACTCCAGCAGACAAATTATCAAGGCAAACCATAGAGATCCATGATCCTATAAAGTCAGCATAACCAGAGCAAAATCTTGTCGAGCCAACGACGTTAAACCAAAGCGCTTCTTGGGAGGCAACCAAGGCCTTTTATTTTGTTTTTAAACTTCTTTTATTTTTCTTTGTTTTTCTTTAAATCTAAAAATACATAAAAATCCACATAATCTTGGGGCCAAACGGTCTCAAGACCATTTGGGCCCTCTCGGTCTCAAGACCGTTTGGGCCCTTGCGGTCTCCAGACCGAGAGGTCCCTCGTGGTCTCAAGACCGAGAGGTCCCTCGCGGTCTCCAAACCGAGAGGTCCTTCGTGGTCTCAAAACCGTGAGGTTCGTCGCGGTCTCAAGACCGTTTGATAGGCTGACCTCACCAAAAACCTATAAATATACCCCCCTCATCCATGACTCTCTCTTCTTGATTCCCGAATTCTCGAACTCTCCTATTTCATTCCGCTCCGAGCTTCATCTCTGCACTCCCGCACTTCGTGCACGTCGTCTCCGCCGCTGTCTCAAGTGCTTCGCCAACAACTCGGTTTCATCGCCATCGTTCCCGGCTCATTGTCTCCCTCACGCTTCGTCGCGCGCCCGCTCTGCAGCTCGCAGCACCTAGCCCCTCGCCTCCTCGCCGTCCACACCAACATGTCGACAACCCGGCGTTTCACCTCTCCACACCACCACTAAACCAATTTTTTGCGTTCGAACTCCTCTCCGACCTAGTCGCTGTCGTCGTTTTTATGGTTCTTTGCCGACGAACAACCGCGCGGTTCGTCTCCCGTGCGGTTCGTCTCCCTCGCGGTCTCCAGACCGTGAGGCCCCTCGCGGTTTCAAGACCGTTTGGATCCTCTCAGTCCCCAGACCGTTTGGATTCTCGTAGTCTCAAGACCGTTTGGATCCTCTCGGTCCCCAAACCGTTTGGATCCTCGCGGTCTCAAGACCGTTTGGATCCTCGCGGTCTCAAGACCGTTTGGATCCTCTCAGTCCCCAGACCGTTTGATCCTCGCGGTCTCAAGACCGTTTGGATCCTCTCGGTCTCCAGACCGTGTAAGACCAAACGGTCTCAGGACCGTTTGAACTAAATCAAACTACTAAAACTAAAAAGCAAATAATATTACTTTGTTATAATTTCAAAATTTAAGATTTCTAACTTTTGTTTTCTTATCAATTATTTCAGAATGACTTCACCTGCTAAGCAAGGAACAACATACGCTCCCTTCTGGACAAAAGAGGAGCTAATTGCCGAACGAACAAATTTGCAAAGCATAGTTGACAACTTCAAAAGGACTGGAAAAGTCCCAGCAGAAGTGAACCTGACTACCGTCATGAAGGATATCAAGCGAATCAACCGCTGCTTAGATGAAGAACCTTCTGACGAGGAGGTCGAAGAGACCTCATCCGACGAGGCCTCCGAATACCAGCCTTCCCCTGAGAAAGAATCACCCACTACAAAATCTAAGGGGAAGAGATTGGCTCAAGAACCAACAATTGAGCCAACATCTAAGAAGAGAGCCAGGAAGCAGGTCCACCCTGCCTCTGCAAGGGAACAAATCCTAGCAGGGTGCATCCCACCATCCTCCACCACCGTCACCAACCTTGCCACAATAACCGTTCCTATTTTTCCTCCCATCACCACCACAACACCACCACCCGAGAACCTTCACCTCCAAAACATTCCCCCCATCAGCCAACTCCTTAAACCGACCAAGTATGTCTGCCCCAGCATACTGATGAAGATGGGGATCTACCACAGAATCCTCACTCTTCTTGACAATTCTAACCTTTCCCGGCTCTGCTTTGTATCTGAAATTTCCTACTCTGATCCCACAACAGAATTCTTCACTTACTTCAACAAAGAAGTGGTGGACATCATGCATAGAGAAAGGGACGGTGGTGACCGCAGAATAACCTCCAGAATCTTTAACAATGAGGTAGTCATTACCGAAACTTTTCTGAATGAAATTTTCATCGACAATCAAGACCAGCTGAAGAAAGCCAAAGCTGCTGGCACAGAACACCGCGGGTTCAACAAGCATAATTTCTGGAAGTCATTAACGGGGTTACCAACCTTCGATGCAAGGACAAGCAAGGCCTCTAACATTCATTCTGGCCTAGTGCGCACGTTACACAAAATCATCATCGGCGCACTTTTCCCCAGAACCGAAGGAGAAAATGTTCTTATATCTGACCTCTTTGTCCTCTGGTCAGTCCTAAACGGAATGCCCGTCAACATTGGACGACATATGCTGCTCAAGCTATCAGCCTTCGCCCTCGGGAAAGAAATCTGCACGGGTGGTCATATCACATCTATCATCAAATATCTTAAGATGGATAGACTTCTACCCAAATGCAGCCCAATCAAAGGCGACTTCCTTACCAACGAACAGACACTAAAGAACTCCCATATCTTAAAGGATAAGGATGGAAGGCTGCACTACGTGTTCTGCCCCACAAAATCTTCCAGAACCCTGCTCCCACTTCCAGAGCTTGCTGACTATGATAAGGACAAGCTCCTATTCACCGAGGATGAGATCGCCAAAATCATAGCCTCAGTCAAGGCCAAAGAAAAGAAAGCAAAGGCAGGGCAGGCAGAACTCAGTATAACTGCCCCGGCAGCAACAAAACTTCTAGTCAAACGACCTTCCAGAAGGCTCGTAAAAGCGCATGAGCTGTCGGGGACACCTACATCAAAGCCCAACCCCGTACCTGAACCCCCCCTCCCAGAAGAACATATTACATCCTCATCACTAGACTCTTTTATAATGAGTCTAAATGTTGAGCTCGCCACCACCTCTCCACCTTCTACCACCCCACCACCATCAACCACCCTTCAATCATCCTCCACACCACCTTCCTCTGCCACCCCACCACCACCCCCACCCTTCTTCACTTCGGCCACCCCATTCTCCACCACAATGCCCGAATTCTCCTCCTTCACATCCACCGACTTTCCATCAACATTCCCAGATCCATTTCTCTCTCTGGGAATGCCACCACTTTTTCCACCCACCACCACCCCGACATCGCTGGTGACCCCATCTACAGTCACCACGCAATTCGCGGGTCCATCAACAGTGTCTTTTCCGCATGACACTACCATTCCACCCCGACCCCAGCCGCCTCACTCTTCTTTTACTGGGGTCCCTTATACTAACGTCGGTGCGGAATTCGGACGTCAATTCGACACCATCCGAAACCTCCTCACCGACCCATCTAACATTTTAAATTCTATTTTTTCATGTGTGCAGGGTCTAACACAACAGGTTGCCCAGATTGGCGAGCAGAACCGCGCCATGCCTGGCATCCTCCAAGGAATCCAACAACATCAAGATTCAGTGGCCAAGCAAGTCGACCACATCGACGGCCACTGCAACAACTTGCCCGAGTTGATCCATGGAGTACAACGCCAGCATGAAGTGTTGGCAAAGCAAGTCGATGAGATTTCTACGCAGACTCTATCCCTGCCAGAAACCCTCCGCGAGCTGAGGCAGCAACAGCAAGCTTTCAGCACGCGCCTGGACAACATCACCACCACCCTCACTCAACTACATAATCGCCAGGAGGATTCGTCAAATAATGAGCTTATTCAGCTAAGAGCTCAAGTAACCGATCTCACAGCACGACTCCTCTCGGCCGAACAACGTTATTCTTATCTTAAAGAAACCCACGAAGCACTGCTCGAAACACACGAGCACGTGCAAGTGGCATATGATGAACTCCAATCCATCCATCGTCTGTGCAAGAAGAAAGCACAAAAGAAGACAGCTAACGACGATGAAGATGATGCTGATGACGAGGAAGATTCTGACTCCTCCGCTGACTCAAACAATAGTTCCTCCTCAGCTGATGACTCCGACAAGCCAGATGATGCTGGGGCAGGCCCCAGCCAAGGAGCAGAACCAAAACAACAACAAGATCACCAAACTGGTGATAAAGATCACAAATCCCCTGCTCATACAGAGAATGTCAACATATACTTCGGGGATCAATTTCTCAACTTTTCTGCGGGATCTCTGGGGGAGGCTGCCAAAGAAGTGGCTTTTGCTGAGTTTGAAAAATGCATTCAAGGAACCAGCAGCACTACACCAGCCACAGCAGCCCAGCAAATCTCTGCACCCGAACCGTCAGTGCCCGAACTTGAAGAATCATAAAGAGTATGCCTAGACACTGATGACGATTTAGACACTCCTTCTGATTCTGATAAAGACTACGATCTGCAGCAGTACATGGACAGCATAGAACAACCTTCTACCCCCACACCACAAAAGCTACCTCCGCCGCCACCTCTACCTAACAAAATGAAAGAGTTAGACATGGCGGCCATCTCTACCCTAGATGCACAAGATATCTTTATCTTAAACACTATTGTAGATGATGCCAAAGCTGGGGAGGATGTAATATACAGAAACACGATGACAAAACGCAATCTGACGCGTGAAGATTTCTGATCCCTTCTTCGATCCCAGTCGCCGGTGAAGATGGCAATGTTCCGTACCCTACTTGCCAACTCTATCGAGATCTACAAAAGCTCTCAGCGACAGCAACCGGTTCTTAACGCCTCACCCACACTAGGATTGTGCTTACTGTACAAAGAGTTACAACACAAATCCATTACGAGGTTGCACAGGGGGATCGCAAGAAAAGCGAGATACATAACCGTGCCTTTCCAAGTCTGTAACCACTGGCTGCTCATGATTGTGGACACTGTCGCCCACGACGCCAAAGTGTACAATTTCTGTGCCGGTGACTTAAAGGCCGGAATAATCAATTTTGTTGGAATTGAAGCCGGGGAGGCAAGATGCATCCCTTTCCGGCTGCTAAAGCTCATATGGGCCGCATGCCCTTCTCTCCGCCAGGACTAGAGCTCCCCCTGGTTTCGAATAATTAACCCACAAGTCCAAGCCGCAGAAGGTTCTTGGGACAGCGCTTTCTACGTCATAAGGCACATCCTAGCACTAAACCAGCAGGTCCCCTTTACTGAACTAATTAATGAAGATTTCCACTCCCTACGAGGACGTTACGCCATGGAGCTTATTTGCGACAGAAGGTTTTTTAACGACCCTACCATGGCGGCAGACGACGTCCCTCATTATCTCTTTTCATCTATTCAACGCCCGCAGAGGAGACCTTTCAGACAAACCCTAGCGGCGCTGACAAAAGAAAAACAACCATCTAATGTCACCAGGCAAAGCCAATGGAACCCTTACATCTTCGATCTGGTTCCAGATAAAGGTGACATCGATCTGATATCAGGGGTAGCCATCAAGACATCTTCATCACATATGGTACCCCAATCTGGCATTGAACCGTCATTTCCCGACTTCGACCTGGAGGCTTGCAAAACTCTTTCTGATAACGAGCTCCGGCTAATAATGTCACAGCTATATGCCGAAAAAGATGAGCTGGTATATATCGACGGGGATATATTGGTTATGGCAGATGCCCTCCGTGAGACCTTACAATTCAAGGGTTCCATGTCTGTCAGTATAATGACTGCTTATCAATACTTGCTTGCACGGAATCACAACACGGTCTATATGGTGTCAGCTTACATGAAGGATGATCTGCTCGGGCTGAAGAACTTCAGAACAAAGGAGTCAACCATCTCTTATCTCCAACATACAACTCCGAAGTTCATCATGTTACCTTTCCTTCATCACGAGCACTGGATGTTACTGGCAACCAATCTTCACGAAGGAACAACAATAATCTACAACAGTTCCGACAGCCAGTATGATCCAAAACGGAAAGCATACACTACAACTCCAAAGACACCAACGGAGGAGGTGGCGAAGGAGTGTGCTGACAAATTACACGATCTTTTGGGTCAGCACACGCGGGCATATGACAGAGATCACTTCAAATCACCAGCCTTCTGCCACAGGTGCCCCCAGCAAATCAAAGAATCAAATGACTGCGGCTTCCACGTCCTCTATTGGATGTATACAATTCTGGCCCTTCACAAACCGGTAGAGGACATGACAGAGGTGGATTACCATGCACTACGGGGAAAGTTCGCAGCCAGCTTACTCAGAACACATGGGGCAAATAAAGGATTAACCGAAGCCTGAATGCCCTTGTCCATGCATTTCTCAACCTATCACTTTGACACTCTGTGGACAGAGTGCGTGATAAGTTAGGGGGGAGTGCATTGGACAAGGGCGAGGTATCATTCTTCTGCAACCTTTTCGCATATCAATTTTCAAACTATTCTGTCCATATTTAGACTTTTTCCAGTAATTTTTTCAAATAAAATAAATTTTAAGTATAACTTTCATCATGGAAAGAATCACCCTTAGCTAAGTTAGAGATAAAGTAGTCCTCATATAAATAATAAGATTAGCATACAGGCTTGAAATGGCGAATTCATAAATTTCATTCACTTTTGGGTTCTATACTTTTGCTTCAATTCTATCTCAGACTCTTCACAGGTCAACTTTAGGGCCAAAGAGAACCGAAAACTCTCAAAGTCAAGAGGGAAATCAGGAAAATCCAAAATCAAAAAATCTCGCGAGCGGACCACCAATTAAAAATAAGTGCATGTCAGGAACCCTAAGAACAATTTTCTTCTTTCAATAAAAGAGGCTTGGCCGCCCAATCAAAAACCCTAACAAAACCCATTTCCTAAGCCTGTGAGATTCGAATAAAAGCCAGAGTGTTGAATAAAAACATGAGAGTTGTGCCACGCATAAGGACCTATATGAAGAGCCAACAAAGATCTCACCCGGCCGATACATTCAGCAGCCCTCATGAAGGCAGATGTGTCGTGCCCGGTAATGAGATCCTAAGGTTTCCTAATATATGAAAAGGCTGATTAAAAGAGCTCACCCGGCCGGTACATTCAACTGCCCTCATGAAGGCAGATGTGTCGTGCCCGGTAGTGAGTCTCTAAAAAGCATAGACAAACCCTTCCCCACTTGAAGGGGGAGTTACACAATAAGCTTTTTTTTAGCCAGCCCTCATACCCACTCTAGCTACCGATAGGTTTCTCTAAAGAAGTATAAAACTGATTAGAGTCGATGACATGCACAGAAAGGTGGTCCCAATGCGAGATTCACGATTTGAAAGAAACCTGAGATCCACGCAACTTTTGATACTCGAAAGAGTTAGTGTAAGCAGAAGCCCTAATAAGACCTCAGTAGATCTCTGACCTAGAATTGAAGCAAGAGTATGGAAACCCTAATCAAATAAAATCACCTCGCCATTACATGCCTTAGCTCTATCTAACTTGAGGACAAGCTAGACTCTAAGTTAGGGGGGGTGATAACCTCCCATTTTGTGACGTTATCTTATTAGTTATCTTTAATTTTCCATACTCTTTTTTAGATAAATTAGATAGAATCAGTAAACTTTTTTTACTTTATTGCAGATACACCAATAAACTAACTTTTCTTCTTTTTTTATTACAGAAAACACACAAAAAAAATTACAAAGACTCCTCACGGTCCCAAGACCGAGAAAAGACCTCGCGGTCCCAAGACCGCGAGAAGGTCTCACGATCCCAAGACCGAGCGAAGGCCTCGCGGTCCCAAGACCGAGAGAAGGCCTCGCGGTCCCAAGACCGCGAGAAGGTCTCACGGTCCCAAGACCGCGAGAAGGTCTCACGATCCCAAGACCGCGAGAAGGCCTCGCGGTCCCAAGACCGCGAGAAGGTCTCACGGTCCCAAGACCGAGAGAAGGCCTCGTGGTCCCGAGACCGCGAGAAGGCAAACGGTCTCAAGACCGTTTGAGACCAAACAGTCTCAAGACCGTTTGGGCTCAACTTGAGCCTATAAATAGGACCTCAGGGGTCACTTAAAAGGGATCGAATCTGAGACGCCCAGAGGCTGCCTCTCTAGCTCCAGAGCACTTTTGTCTTCCATCCACTGCCCCAAGGCTGCCAGTTTGAGATCCGCGTTCCATCACCAAGCTATCTTCTCTCTCCTCTCAACAGCAAAGAAGGTGGGAAGAGAAGATCCTTCATCAAGTCAACCATGAAGTGCGAAGATCGTTGCTCTCTTCACCAAGGTTTCAACCTTCCCTCCTCCGTGGAGATGACGTTCTTTCTCTCTCTTCTCGCCTCCTTCTTTGTCCTTGACATGAGCGAGTAGTTTCATTCACTAGGGTGCGGGGAGTAGCCCCGCTACCCATGTTTTCATTTCATGCAATGTAATTCAATAATTTGTAATAGAGATACTCTTCTTTTCAGTTCAACATCAATCGTTTAATGAATGCTAGTTGCCTGATCATCAACTTGTGTTACTTATTATCTTTTGGTATGAATTGTCTATGTTTATACCCTTAGATCTGAATATCAATTGAATGTTGGTCTTAGATGTATGTAGTCACCATATGTCTGTTTCGGTATCTAGGAGTGCTTTCATGAGTGGAGTAAACTCACCCCCATCATTGCACTTTCATACTATGAAATGGAATCAGTTGACATATGGAAGTGCAATCTTGGTAAGGTCGAGGAACACATTTCATGAAGAAGTAATGCAAAGCATGTGACCATTAATCATAGTATGGCTGGCGTTGCAATACTCCACACTTCTCGTAGCTAGTTATCCGAAAGGAAGCTAGGACTACAAGATACTAACTGATTTGACTCTCTTTGCAGGTTGTTTTATTATGTTGCACGTCTTGATCCATGTGTAGTGGTGTGAAACCCGATAACATCCTAGTGGCTTTTAATCATTGTTTACAACCTTAATCTCTACTTTCTTGCTTTACTTTCCTTGCACTTAGTTTAAAACCAAATCAAACTTTCAATCTAAATATCAACTGTTAAGTAGTTAAGTTCAACTAAAAACGTTTTCCATCTTGATTTCATCAAGACCGTTGTCCCGAGGATTCGACCCTTAACTATACTACGATAAGACTTTCGCGTGTCTTAGCACACGTGGGTGGAGTTCTTACCATAGTACTAGCAAGGCTAAACTTAGGGATTCATCATCTCTAGGATTTTTAGTGGTGTTGCAAAACTCCATCAACAGAGCCGACCTCCGCACCAGAGAAGCAGCTTGAGGCGATTTCTCTTTTTCTCCGATTCCAGTAGCTATTCCTTTTTCTCTTCTTCCTTTCTTCCTCCTCTACTCCCTACCTCTTCTTTCCTTTCCTCCTCTAGCTTACCAAGCCAGCCGCCTAGCACCTGTGGCCAGCGACAAGTACTACAGCTTTATGGCTGCTTTGCTTGGCCAGAAGGAGGCTACTTTGGGGCGGCTAACACTTCAAATCTATGCTATGGACCTCGGCTAGGAGGTCTAAACAAGAACTTGCCGCCAATTTGGCCCTGGAGCAACACCCAGCCACCATTAGCGGCGCCCCAAGCTGCTGGGCGGTGCCCCGAGCAGCAGCAGCTGCGTTTGCAGCCAGTAGTCACCGTGGGTACAAGGCAGCACCACAAAACGATGCTTTGGGTTCGTCCTTGAGGTCCAGACAATAAACCAACAACCCTAGTCCTCAATCAGCACCCAACTGAGCTCAATTCCAACCTGTACGTGCGAAGTAGAGCTGCTTGCAGCAGCAGGTCCGGCGAGGGGCAGATTTGCCCAGGAAACACTAAGATAGCGGTGTCCTTGAGTTCGTACGAGGTTCGTAAGCACAAACCAGTAGTTGTTGGTCCTTGATTCAGCTTTAATCGAGTTCATCTTCAATGAGTTTTTCCGTTTCTGCACAGGTTGCACGGCGTGCAAATCAGTTTGCACGGCGTGCAAAGTTACAGAAAAATAGGATAGAAAGTCGGCCAGTTTGCACGGCGTGCAGATCAGTTGCACGGGGTGCAAATCAGTTGCACGGGGTGCAAAGTTGCAGAATAGCAGAATTAGGCGTGTTTGTGGATGTTTTCGGTGGTTACGAACACACCGAAGTGGGTGAGTGGCAGTTCATTCAGAAATCATTATTTAACTCAATTTAAGTGCTTAATTGCTTTAGTATTAGTTGGTATAACTTCTAAACAGTTTAGCACATACAATAGTTTATTATAGATTCAATGGAACTTGAGATACGTAATATGATTGATGAAAAAAGATGGAATTTCCTATTTTACAGTTGCAATGCATATGCTGAATAAAGATGGTTGTTTAGCAATGAATTTGAATAAGTGGTATTGAGTTATATTTAAAAGATGACAAATGATATTTATATGTGCTTTCAAGTGATGTTCAGAATGTGGAATAAGTATGAAATGTGATATTCCTGTTTAAGTGTTTATATGATAATCAGTTAATAGACTTAGGTGCCCTAACACCGTAGAACCCCTTTGACAGGTCTGCTTCTTAGGGGTGAAACTCGTGTCCAACATCAACGCATGCGATGTCACAGTGGCACGAGGATGGAAAGACAGTGTTCAACAACAACGCGTGCGATGTCACGGTGGCACTGGAGTAAATAGGGGTTATTCAACAACAACGTGTGCGATGTCACAGTGGTAACCCAAACCTCCTGAGCCTGTGTACTCAGGTTAGAGGAGGAGTTCAGAGCACTCGATGTAGTGTAGTGAGGCCGATGAGCCTCGAGGCCGATGAGCCTGAAGGCCGATGAGCCTGTGGGTCCTGTAGCAGAGCAGGGCTGGAAGTCAGACTTAGCATTCCCCGGGTGTGTCGCTAAGTCTTGTACGGTGGGATCGTAGTTCGCTATGGATCTTTATATACAGAGTACACTGCATATGATTAGGGCATAATAATATAAATATGTAATCATATAGGATCACAGTAAATTAATATTATCCGAACTTTTGTGCCAATTCATTATATCTGTTTATTAGTTTAAATTATCTATTGTTGCATAGAAATGCGATTATATTCTGTAATCTGCTATGTCATTAGAACTGCCCTGCGTGTACTGTATTTAAGTTTATTTCAATTTTATAAACCTGATGAGTTGTTTAGTGATAGCTAAATGAAATGCTATTCACTGAGCGAGTAGGCTCATACCTCTACTCAAAACATTTTCAGGTTATCAACATCACAGGAATCTGAAGGATCCGTTCAACCTAACGCTTAGTCTGTAGAAGGTATACGTAGTTAGTAGTTAGAGGTCTCTTAGTCCTTTCCCCTCGATCTTTGGGACAAGGTGTGGGTGAGAGAGAATGTGTATAAAGATGTAAATTAACTGTTATGCTTCATTTTATGTTAGACAATGTAATATGATGTAGACTCTGTTCATATTGCTAGTCAGTTTAATAAAAATGCATCCGCAGTTTGTTTAGATTTAGTTTACAACATAAATCAGATTATCTTTTTAATGTCTTTAAAATGTTTTAAAAAGCTTTGAGTGGTTTGGCTTGTGTGTAATCCTTCCGTCGCGCCCTAATCTCGTGATTTGTGGGTAATGCGAGATCGGGGTGTGACACCTAAGACAGATGGGGAGTTTTCTACCCATTCGACATATAAAGTATTGAGAGAAGGAAAAAGGAGAAGGAAAATTGGACACTAGAATACTATCTTGGAAGTCCCCACTGCTCGAAAAACTCAAGATGCTCATGTGGTTAGTTAATCATGATGCTCTAATAACTTTTGCAAGGAAGAATCATAGACATTTCACTGATGAGGACAACGATGGAGAATGTCTGGGGGTCAAAGATGACATTTTGCATACTCTATGGGACTATGTCAGAGCTAAACCTATGCAGAAGGTCATATGGATGGAGTGGATGATCCCAAATTTTATCTAGTCAACTATCATGAGTGGTTGAAGATGAATTTTACTTGAAGTTGTTGGGGAACGTCTATTAGTATCTATAATAAGTATGTTGCTATTTTGGTATGTTAGTAGCTATTGTTAGTAAGTGCCTTATTTAGTGATTGGTGAGCCGAGCAATGAGGAACATGAGCTAGTTTTCACCAAGTAACGAGTGTAGAAATTGTTGTATTTAAATTGATTGTCACTCCAATAAAGAATCATTAAGTTTTCTCCTCTAATACCTTGATCATTGTGGTATCATAGCCTCTGCAAACTCCGATCAATGTGTGTGTGTGTGAATTGTGAGAAGGGAAACACAAGTGTTTTGGTGAGGTTGTCTTGGGGTGAGTGTAAACACGTGAGACTGGTGAGGAAATTCCAAGAGTACTTTGTGTGAGTGCAATAAGTGATCATGAGTGAATCTGGTCTTGCTCATGTTGGATTGCCAAAGTTCGACAATGGTTATGATCGTTGGAGTCTCCTAATGGAGAATTTGCTACTGTCAGGAAAGTTTCGGTCGGTTGTTGTTGTTGGCTTCAAGGAACCAAGCCCTTGAGTTGAGCTCTTTGCTACTGAAAGCAAGGCTTTGGAGGATCTTTGGATCAACGATCTCAAAGTGAAGAATTATCTATATAGCAACATCGATAAAGAAATTTTGCAGACCATCACTAAGAAAAGCATTGCTAAAGAGTTATGGGATTCCATGAAGCAGAAATGTCAAGGCGATGCTTGTGTCAAGAAGGCTCAGCTTCAGAAGCTCAGGAGGTACTTTGAAGTTCTAGAAATGAAGCAAGGTGAGACTGTCAATGATTATTTTGCCATAGTTATGGTTGTTTCCAATGCGATGAGAAACTGTGGTGAAGTGATGACTAATGGGAAGATCATGGAGAAGATCCTTAGGACCCTCACCGAGAGATTTAACTATATGGTATGCTCAATTGAGGAGTCCAAGGACATAGATACTCTATCAGTAGATGCTCTGCAAAGCTCTCTTCTTGTTTATGAGAAAAAAATTTAAAAATCACTCTACTAGTGAGGACCAGGCTCTAAAAGTTGGTCATGAAGGTGGAAGGGGAAGAGGTCAGGGTCGTCGTGGTTATACTGGTCGTGGAAGAGGGTGTGGAAGAGGTTGGAGTAGAGACACTATAGAATGATACAAGTGTCACAAGCTTGGACATTTCAAGAATGAGGGCGTGCTACTCATGGCTTGTGGAAGAGGTTGGGAAGCTAATTATGCTGACAATTCTGCTGGTGGAGATGGAGACCTGAAGGAGGGCGTGCTACTCATGGCTTGTGTTGGATCAGAATGGGAGGATATGCATGTTTTGATGGCTGGATAGAGTTATAATGAGAAGATAGCTATCTGGTGGTTCTTGGACTCAGGCTGCAACAATCACATGAGTGGTGACAAGCTATGTTTCTCCAATCTTGACAACACATTCAATTGTACAGTCAAATTAGGGAATGACATGAGGCTGCATGTGCTTGGTAAAGGAACCATCACAATGACAATAGATCAAATGAATCTTATGATAAAAGAGGTGTTCTATGTGCCTGATATGAAGAACAATCTCCTGAGCTTGGGGCAAATGCAAGAAAAATGGCTAGCCTTTCTCATCAAGGATGGAATCTCCTAAATATATAATGATGAGAAATGGTTGTTGTTTTAGACTCGCATGAAGTCCAATCGATGTCTGTTCTTTAGGGAAAACCTAGTACAGTTCCATGAAGAGAATAAACACAATGATTCAAGAATACTGGTGTTGGAAAAACTGATCTTCCACTCTGGCACAGAAGATTTGGACATCTTCATCAACAAGGTTTGAAAAAGTTATAGAAGGATAGAATTGTCAAAGGCTTACCAAAGCTCTAAGAGATTGGGATTGCCGAGGTGTGTGCGACATTCATGGTAAGAAAGCAACACAGAAAACCATTTTTGAAGAGAAGTACGTGGCAAACAGTGAACAAGCTTCAACGGATACATGTTGAGTTGTGTGGTCCAATTACAACAACTTCAAACAATGGTAAAAGGTACATGTTTGCTCTCATTGATGACTTTAGCCGAAAGTTGTGGGTGTATTTTCTTGTCGCTAAGTCAGAATCTTTTGGATTCACCATTAAAGTCTATGCAAAGAATCTAAACTTACTTGATTTCATCATATCTCGGACAGAGAAACACTAGATCAGCAATTCCACCACTTTCTCCTATCAAACCCTAACTCTCCCTCTCTCTCTAGGATTTTGTTTCTATGGAATGAATCACGTATTATGAGAGATATTAGTGTGTTAGGTTGATCATATAGAGAAATTGAGCTGCTTGGGTGAATTGCACATTGCCCCCTCACTAAACTTTTTCTTATTTCAGTAATTTTTTCTATCATAAAAAAGTTACTGTAATTCATGTATTTCAGATATTAAACCTTCTCCAAAAATTATGAAAATTATCATGTTGTTTTTAATTGAGATATAAAGTTTCAGTTAAAATTTTAGATCATTCCGAGCTACCATTAAATAATTAAAAATAGAATAGTGCACAACTATCAAGAAATCTACAGAACAGTCGGTTGAAGAGAAAATGCCCCAGAACGGCCATGCTAGCTGCCACGGCCGCACGACCGTGATGCATACCACGGCCATGGTCATTGATTTCATCAAATTTTAGTATAAAAGTTGGTCAATAGTTCAATTCTTTCAAAATGGCCGTGTGGCCTAGAATGCTCGTGCCACCAACCACCACGACCGTGCTATCCTAGACTTCAACTACCATTTTCATTCTCCTTTGCATACCTCTCTCATTCCTCCCTAACATGAGCCTATTTGATGAAAACCTTAATTTCAACTGAATAGGGTTTATATTTTCTCAAACCCTAATTATACAAAGAGATAGCATACCTGGGTTTCTCATGAGGTTTAACATATCATGATTGAGATATCATCATTAATCATGTTTAATCAATGACCAATATAACTAAGCATGTAGTCATCCACATAAATCCTAACTTTCCCATTAAGCTCAGATACGGTGATAAAAACACGGCTCAAAACCAGCATGCCACATGCCCATGTGGGCCCCACCTACTAGAGGCTTTATAGCTTTGATACCATTTGAACACCTGGGCCTACTGCATAAGGCTCTCACAGAGTTTTAGGAATGATGACTGGCCCCACAGACAACCGCTAGTCTTAACTATGCACTTTGTCCTCACTCACGCACAAGTCATGATAAAATTCCTGATTGGTCACCCATCCTAGTACTACTCTGGGATGAACATGCTTAACCATAGAGTTCTTTAGTGATTGGCTCCCTGAAAAGGAGGTGCATCTTGGTGATATACGTAGTCTAATCATTCTTTTTAAGATCATTTTATTTGGGGCCTCAAATCCTAGGGCGTTATAGAATAACTACAAAGCACACTTCCATTAGCATTGTAATACTTTCTTGATTGTTTATAGATTTAATAGTAAAGTGACTCTTTGAGTGCCCTTATTGTGTATGAGAAAAAACATATGATTGTGTTAATATATAAATTGATTATCTGGGCGTAGGACTCCTTTGGTATCCTTTAAATAAATCCCCTTGAGCGTTGAGGTTAAGCTCACTACTTCTGTTCTTGTGATTAACCCTAGCCACACCTAGTTTTTCTAATTGTCAGTCACTATATTTTTGTTGCTTGTGGAGATTTCTTCTCCTACGCACATGACAAATTATGCCTCATCACTTAAGAGATTGCGGTCTTATGAATGGTGGTACCTAGCTCATTCATCCACACTAGTTTTGTTTCTTAGTGCCTTATCACTTGTACCTTCTACAAGTTTGTGACAATGTCTCATGGAAGAATAGGGTGTTTCATGTTCAACACCAAATCATTAATTTTTTTAAGTATTCTACACTCTCTTTTGGATGATGCAAACAACATTTCTAGAGTGTTAATTTTATTGGTTTCTTGCTCTATTTAATCTTCTGGTTTTCATTTGAATCGATTAACTTTGCCAAAATTGACACATTAATATTATATGTAATTGTCTACTCATTGCATGTAGGAGCTTTTATTTCCAACTTTCTTAGAGAAATCACTATATAAAGTAATTAACATGTTTGTTCAGGGGTCCATGTGAGGTTGACATGTCAAGGAAGCATGATAAGTTCAATGGTGCCCACTTGAAATGTTGGCATTATGAGATGAAATATAGCTTGTCATGTTTTGGTTGCTTGACATAGTCAAACAATAATCCCCTAAGCATGATGAAAAATAAGTCAAACAAAATTGATGTTTGCATGGAGAAGAGCAATTTTCTTCCAAATATGTATCATTATGGCACTGTCCAACGTCATGTTTGACATATGTAGTTCTTCTCCAATCACATGAATGAAGGAACTAGGAGGGTATACAAGATGTATAATTTGAGTACTAAGGACATGAAAAGTATCCCATGACTAAAATTTTGAAGTTTCATATGGTTGAGGGGATATCTATTAGTATAATTATTCATGATTTTAGCTTTTTTGTCATATACTTTAAGAAGTAGATATGAAGAACCATGAAAAAACCATTACGGTGAAAATCATTAAAAAGTTCCCTATGTCTTGGTAGGCATTTGGCATGTATCTCAAACACTCAAAGGGAAACTTGTCACTAACTTATTTGATCATCGATATGTCAATTGAAGAGGAATACATGAGAGAGATATCCCATGTGACTATGATTTATATACTAAATAAAATCTTATATTTTCTAAAAAATACAATAAAGATAAGAAATAAAAGAATTCACATAAACCTAAGGTCAATATTAAAAATAAAATAAAGAAAAACCATGTTGGATTTGTCGACTGGTTGTATATTGGATCCAAGACTGTCCCATGAAAAAGGATTAGAAAGTTTCTTTAATTGCAACCTCAGGAGGTGGTAGTCAAAATGATGACTACGTCCTTGTAACTTGTTGATTGACATGACATTACCTATTTTTCAAATAAAGACACCATCCCCCCTAAAGCCCAACATGCTTTGGTGAGCGCCCTTTTTAGTAAAATTATTTAGGACATGGATGTTAAGTCTGGCATGACTGTTTGATATATAGCAGTTTTTGGGTGTTTGCAAGATGATCATGCTCATGATTTTCTTCTTGTTATTCCTATTTATGGTCTTGGAATGCATATGTTACCGGTAGAGTATCGTGTTATTCTCGAGTATGGTCTTATGATTCATGTATTTCTAGTTGATGAGGTATGTCCAATTTGTTGCAAAGCATGCTTCGATACTTTTGGATAGCGTGTGGTTTATTGCAGGGAGATGCCAAATTTCAATTACATGCATGATCTTGTTAGGGGTGTTCTTATGATATACTTGGACAATGTATATAATATACATACAAACAAAATACATAAAAATAAAATCCTATTTTGTTTGGTTCAATCTAAACTAATGTGAATGAAGAAATAGGATTTTAGCAACATGAAATGTGTCTATTCATCTTTTCAATATTAGAGGAAGATAGAGGTATTATACTTTCACTGAATAACATCAGGTACGCCTGTCATAATTTCATAATTGGATCGATATGCTTAATGACGATAGGAAATTGAATAGTAAAATCATTATTGATCGAATGACTAATTCATCTATTGTATTTTAAGGGGAAGCCATAATTTATGGAAAAATGGTGGTTCAATTCGATATCTTCTATCCACAAGAGGGGAGATCGACATTTAGATTAGCAGATGTCTTGACTTTTGGTTGGATTGGAAGGAAGCATGTTTGGATCTAACATGGGCTTCTTCATTATTGGGCTTGAAAGGAGGAGATTTTACTATAGGACAATTTGTCCTCAAAGCTTCCTCAGTCAAAGTAGCCAACCATGAGAAAGCACGTATTTACAAATGACATGTTTCTATACATTTTGACTTTGATACTTCTAATTTAGCACCACGGGACGTGGAGATTCTCAAAAGTGTGCAAATATTTATGCATAGTAATATCATGGCACCCATGTTTATAGATGTAGTGTTCAGGAGATGAATTCACCATCCAAAAGGGGTTGATGGCGTAGCTTTTTGCCTGTCTGCTTTCTATTTCATTGCAATTGTTTTCCTTGATAGTTTAAATTGCAATTTCATTATGGGGGTATGGATTGATTGAACTTTGATTCGAAGATGTTTGTTAAACATATGTTTTCTATTTTCTAGACCACTATATTGGATGTAGACATTGGGGTTAATGTGTGTGTTTGTGTTTACAAGTCCATGTTTGTGCCTTATCATGCCTCTTTAGGAAGATCCATGACTTTGGGCGATTTCAAAACTTTATAAGTCAAAGTTAAAGGATGGTGGACTTTTAGTTACCCTCGGGAAAGTTTCAAAAACTACAAAGTTAAGACATTTTGCAACCATTCAATGCAAATACTTAGTGGTCTAAATATGGTTAGATAAGGTTTATGTTTAAATAGAAATTGTACTAAAGTACTTGTTACATTTGCTCATGCCAATTTATCTTTTGACAAAGGATATTTTTATGGTATGAAGGAACTTTTTTAAGATTCATATTGAACATTTTTCTAATATTTAAGTTTTCTTGAATCTTGTACCATTAATCTGTGTCATGTGCGCTTAGGTAGTGTGGATGTTTATTCAACTAAACATATGAAAGTCTAGATGATATGTTCCTACAAATATCATTGCTAAATGTAAATGTGAAATGTTGTGTGGGATAAATTACCTAGAAGACTCTTTAATGTCTTTATAAGAATTTTGACACTCTTGATTTAGTGCATACCACTATTTGTAAATGAAAACTGGAGGACTACTAATGATCATAGCAATTATTCAATAAATTATGTTGGTGATTTTTATAAAAATCACTTTATGATCACTTGTTAAAAAGTGAAGCCTTAAGAAAGAAGTAGGACCCAAAAATGGAAAAGGTGATTAAGAAAATAAGGTATAATAGGAATGGAATACACCTCAAACATGTTCTTGGAATTTTTCCCAATTCAATAGTGCATTATATGAGGCAATAGATCCATATTCACCACAATACAATGGGATTGGAGAACTAAATAACCAACCCTTATAGATATGATAAATACCATTCTCCTAAGATCTGCCAAACTATGTGGGGAAATATTTGGGTATGGTTTTTCATATCTTGAATAGACTTCCCAATAAATGTAAGGAAAGTTTGTGCCCATTATATAGAGGTTGCAAGACAAGTTTCAAATATCTTCAAGTTTGAGGGTATCTCAAAAAGGCAATTTACCTTGAACACGAGGAGAAAATTGGGATCAAAAATGGAAAATGACATTTTATGGTGTGGAGTTGATATGAGTGTCAATGATCTTGATTCTATTAGGAGAAAACATACTCATATATATAGGAGAGGGGAATAATTAAAACATGGACACAAACCTTAATGTGGAAATCATAACTAGGATCATGTACATGATACATTAAATACCAATAACTTTATTAGAGAATGTGTAAACAAGTCACACATAAGTATTCTTGATTTTATAATTGAATTTCTACTATTAGGGCTAACATGATTGTGGAACTCTATAATGCAATACTATCTGAGTATGTTTTCCTATGAAATTGAGTGTTACCCAAGAAGTAACTAAAGAGAACCAAACACCACAAGTTCCATTCTCTATTGCATGTAAAAGATGGCAAATGTGGGAGAAACTTAAGATTTTGAGGAACTAGTAGAACTAAGGAGAGTTAAACGGCCTACATGATTATAGATTTTGGAAGTGATTTTGTTGCTTATCATATTGAGAATAGTCATGTATCCTTAAATAATCTATGTCATGTTTAAAGCTAAGTTCTGGAAGGAAGCCATAATGATGAATCCAATCATTCCTCTCAAATGGAACCTGGGAGATGGTGGATTTTCCTCATAGTTTTTTTCTTCTAAACAAAGTATCCCTCTCCTCTTCTTATTATGAACATCCCCCAAATGGTATATACAAACCTATTAAACAACAAGGAAAGAGCATTGTACAGAAAGAAATAAGAATTAACTATGCATAGAATATTATGTCTTGAGAGCAAGTGGCCCAAATCTGAGCAGGGAAACAATACAAGCTTTGATATACTCTTTTATTACTCTCCAACCATAAGCAACAAAGGATAAAGCAAATAAAAGTCGTATCCTTCCCATGGATCAATAACAAATCATTGAAACTCCTCAACCTTAGTCCAAACTTCTTATAGAAGCAATCCCAGATAACAAAGTAGAGATTACAACGGAACATTTAATGATTAATGTCCTCTTCTTCTTCCCTACACAACTCACACCTAGATGTAACACGGAATCCCAACATCTTAAGCACCTCATGCATAGTAGTTTTATTTAGAAAGCATTTCAAAATAAAGATGGAAATTCTCCTTTGGACATACTTTAACCAAATATGACTAGCCCAAGATAAAGGGTTCACTTGGCTCTACACAGCTCACAATGGTCTTTCAATGCAAGGATTAATTTATTAATTAGTTAGAATCTTATCATTCTGGTCCACACAAGGAGTAGGCAAGGATAAAAGGACATATCTAGAAGCCTAAAAACCTCTAACATTGGGGAAAATCAACTATTATTATTTTACAACTAAAAACATTGCAATCGTCACCGGCTCCAAGCCTCCTCATTAACTAAATCTCAAGCTAGTGAAGAAGATTATGACAATACCCACACTAGGGATCCTTCCACAAGAAATTTTTCCTTCCATCACCTAAAAAAATTAAATATGGGGTAAAAGAATGTGCATGTGCTTAAGAAACTTCTTCCAAAGCCATGAAACACTTATTTTGGGCTTAAGAATCTAGATAGAGCCATTTCAAGGTGCTTTACACACAACCTTTTCAACCATTAGGAATTTTTGTATCTAGCCACATCCCTCAAGTTCTTGGAGATCCATGCAGTTGACCAATTCTAGACTCTTCATATACCTAAACCACCTTCCTTCCTTGGTTATAGATAAGGTCCCATAGAACAATATGCAGGTGTTTTTTGTCCTTAGTACTCGCCAAATAAAATCCTTGAAATGTTTTTCAATCTGCAAGATGACCACCTTTGGAAGGGGGAAAGTAGCTGAACATGATATATGGTAAGATGAAAGGGTTAAGATTACCAATTCAACTCATCCTGCTATCAGAATTCATGAATCAAACTTCATGTTCACTTTATCAATGAGAGGAAGGAACATAGATCCTGAGAGTGAACCCGACTATAACAAGTAAATGAATCTTATAGAAGAAAGTAATTTTATATGGGCCAATCAAGTCTTGATTGGTTCTTAAGGTACACAACAATTGGAGGGAATAGATTGTTATGATACATATTCCTTTGTTTCCCTCATGGTTGCAATTTGTGTGACTATAGTGATGCCTTCCACTAATGAAAAATATCTCTCTTTGATTGGGGAATATAATGATGAAAGATGGATTTCTATGAACTCTAGGATTAACAAGGTCTCATGACATGTGTTCTTATAGGAAGGGGTGTTTTTTCATGGAAATATAAGATAAATATGTTATTGTCTTGGTCCACCTTTGAGGTTGAGTTATGTGTCTTAGTTGAAATGAGACTCTAAATTGAATGGCTATATGGAATTATGTCCAACTTACCTGTGATAAAGAAGTTGCTTCCTACAATCTCAATTTATTTTGATAGCACAACGACTATTGCTAAGATAAGGAGTGTGAAGTACAATCAACAAATTCTAGACACATCCAAGTTAGACACAAGTTTGTAAGAAAGTTAGTATCTAGTCGGGTTGTGGGTGTAGACTACATTGATTTCAAAGATAATACATTCTTTCATGTAAATAAAGGACTTACTTTGAACTTATATGAGAAATATAGGTTTTGGATGGAATTGAAACCCCTTAATAATCAAAGGTAGTAGCAATCCAACCTAACTGAATAGAGACTCCAAAAATTAAGTTCAATTTGGTAATAACAGGTTGATTTGTGAATTATATGATAGTATGTAACATTCTTGATGATCTTTTCATGTGTATTTTCCTCATGTTATTTTGTTAATGACATGTCTGCAAACAGTGGTAGAGCCAGAATTTTCATTCAGGGGGGCACCGTAGAAAAGTACTTTTTTCTTTTATGTTGAGAACTTTTCTCGGGATAGTCAGCCTTTATAGGGTAAAATTTAAGAAGAGACACATGATATGAAGTCAGCTTACCACAAGACTAAATCATCCCTGAGAGAATTCAAACTTAGAAAAATGGAAAGTCTAGTTAGTTTTTTATTCAAAAAAAAAACTTTGCACTGTCATATTGGTTGGAAGCCTATGAGAAATACTAATTGATAAAAGTTGCACTATTCATTACAAGCAACAACTTAAAGGTTGTTAATAAGGACAAATTCAGTAGTCGTGCTAGTTTGTCCAATTCTAACACACTAAAATTGAAGAAACTGATTTGGAACACTCACTTACTAGTAGGTAATATAACGTTTGATTAAAAGAACTAGAAAACGGAAAGTTGTTCAGGATAAAGCACGTGACTAGGTGGCCTCCTTTGATTAAAACATGTAAAACAAAATGAAATCTGATGAATTCTCACAGATGTGAATGGAGAAGGAAACACACGCAAAAAAAGGTGCAGCATGCAGGATTAGAGGCTAGCAAAGTAGGGCACTACTTCATCTGATTTTACGGGAGGTAGATTCTCATATTACGAACTGATGATATCTCCAAAAGAGGGGTAGGGTGCGTGCCCTACCTTGCCCATCAGTAGCCTTGATTAATAAGAGAATCTTATCTGAGTGGAATCAAGTCAGAGGACATGATGCTAGAAATACATTATTGGAGACTTCAACCAAGTAATTTATGTTGTATGGACGCAAGAGGGGGGTTAGATTACTCCCAAATATCAATCACGATACTTGATGTGAGTGCATAGCCTTTAATGCATCAAAAGCTTTTATTTTAGCAGTCTTATAATTTTTTTACTAATAGAAACTCCTATACCTAAGATTTAAGTGTAAGACGAAAGTTCACCTAGTTCATGTAGGAGTAATGTTGGACAGCGCATGCATGGTTTAGTGATGTTGGTCATTGTAGACATGGTTCAAGGTGAAAGGCACCATTGTTGGGAGCACGATATGGAGGATCCATTGGTGTAGAGTATGCACTTTGAACTTTTTTGGAGATTGTTAGCTTTAGAGATTTAGCTATATGACCAAATATAGCATGGGTTAATCCCAAGATAGATACAAACAATACACATGAGTAGGAGAAAAAGGTATTGTTGTCTAATTTGTTGAATAGAAGGACAATTTAGTCTCATGTTGTTGAATTCTAAGTTAAAACACTACCCTTTATATGGGAGTGCATGTAACCATATTGTTCGATAGAACTTGAGCTGGGTATGGATATGATAAGGTAGGCGTAATGGCCCAAAACACACGCATGTGCGTATGCAATGCTAGGCGCGGCCGCAAGCATGTAGCTTGTGGGTCATAGAATTGGCTTTCATTTTATTTCTTATTATGCAAGAGGACAACGGGTAATTACAAGTGCTAGAATATTTTCTAAATGGTTTACAAACCGAATAGAAAAGTTCTTATTCAGTTTACATGTACAAGAGTGAATGTGAGTTTGAAATAATTCAGAACTTGTTTCCGTGCGAGACTGAAACTCCTTTGTTGTACACATTTTTTTTTGAGAACGCTTTGTTGTACGATAAATATTGCTTTGTCTTTTGTGATTAATGCTAGCACTACTACAAAATATGTCTTTAGCATCAGTTAATTAAAGGTTTTAGTATCGGTTTCCAAACGACACCTAAGTGGGCGTCGCTAAAGGTGGACCCCTTCGGCGTCGGTTCCCAACCGACGTCAAAAAGCTTCCCGCCACCGAAAACACGCCAGTAAAGGGACTATAGGTGTCGGTTTTTTACGAATACCGACACTATAGAATTGTTACAGACGTCGGTTATTCAAAGAACCGACGTCACAACACTTCCCGCCACCGAAAACACGCCAGCAAAGGGCCTATAGACGTCGGTTTTGTAAGATAACCGACGCCATCTCCCCTGCCACCACGGCTGTGCTTCCCAGCACGGCCGTGTTTCCTGGCCATATCAGCTGAACCGACATCGGTTTTGTGCTAATAACCGACGCCATATCCCCTGCCTGCCACCACGGCCGTGTTTCCCAGCACGGCCGCGGTTCCTGGCCACATAGACGGCAATTTTTTTTATCAAAAATTGTCGCCGTATTTCTTTGGTGTCGGTTTTGTTCAAATAACCAACGACTATGTTAATATATATTTTTAATCAGTTTGCATGCCTGCTGTATGGCTGGTCAGCAGGATGAGAACCTGCAGTTCAGTTCTGAATTGCAGGTTTACGACATCCATTGATATCAGCCAACAACATGCCACAAACATACAAAATTAACAAGATGGATAATATTATATATATGTGATTCACATACATGTATAAGCACATTTAATTCATATTATTTTTTGATCATCACACACATGTTGAAACCAGTAGCAACCTGCAGTTCCATTCATTTCATCTCTTTTCACATTTAGACACATATAGAAATATTTATGTATTGATCATCTTCACACACATATGCCAATTCATAAAAATTCATTCACATTTACACAAAAATAATTATGAGAACAAAGTTATTCTTTATTCATCATTGTCATCATTGTCAATAAAATTAAATCTGAAAATTCCCACTCTTTGTAGGACTTTTGCCCATTCTTTTCTCACAACATCTAATTAATCTCTCGTATAGGGAGCATGTACATCAAAACACTTTCCACCTGTGCTGAAGTCAGCAATTTTAAAGACATGCAAAGAGAATGACGTATATATATATATTTAATAATATATAATAAGATTGATATATTTAATATTATCTAATGAGACTATGTATAGTACTCGTTGTATCTTATCGATTTCCATTACGACATGTTTGATGATTAGGTCCATAAATAGCATCACATAGTAGACACATGCCCAGCCGTTGTCTTGTGTAGCACACTATAAATTGAAACATACAAAATATTCAAAAATACAAATAAGCACAGTTCACATAAATAATATATACATTAGAGTCAAAAAATTACTTTTACATTCTCCCAAATTAGTGATAGATCCTTTTTCCTGGGGACCTTTCCTCCAACTTTTTTGTACTCTTGTAAAACCCTACATATGTTAATATAACCCATTAAATTGCATAATTAAATAGTAATGTAGTAATATATGTTAACATATATAAAACATGAAATATTTCTCACGAGAATAATGGCCTTTTAATTGCATGTCCATATAATTCCAACTCATTCCCCGCAAGATCTAAATAATAGACAGTGAACGTCTTGGGGACAATAACTAGTAAATCCCAATGCCTACCACTATAGGTAAGAAAGTTAAAAATTAATAACTCAAAATCTACAATAAAAATGTAATTTTCTTAAGTCCAAATTATAAGCAAAGTAAACTTACTTGACATTAAATGAAGCTATTATCACCGTCTTCTTATTTTTACCAAAATATTCAAAAGCATCACAACAGTATGAAGTAACTGAAGAAGGGTCTGTATCTACCAGACTAATCAAAGATGGAACAAAAAATCCCACATGGGAAAACCCAAAATATCTACATATCTTGTGTAAGTAGCTGCAAAACATGTATTACGTATGCATTAATATATAAGAAACCAGATCAACGTATATAAAACAAGGTATATGGATATATAAATAAGATCTCATCATATCCACATCTCTATCATAGATGTGTTCAACCATTGATAACTAAACAACTCCACAATATCTTATATAAATATCTTGTTTTCGTATGATTGACTTGCATTAATACCTATGTATTAATATGTACGTATGCAGAACTTATGTTATGTATGCATTAATACGTATGCTAAACTTGTATAAATAGATTGTTATGGTATGATTTACCTGCAGCATCCTTCGGAATATTAACAATTATAGGACAATTTGTATCACGGCTCCAACTGCTCACGGCTGATTACTTTCACCTGTGATCTCAAAATTCCTTTGCCAAAATACTCCTCAATATTCTTGTCATTCACAGGAGCGTCATTAGCACTCAGAAAGTTATTGCAAAAACCCATAACCTCTCTCACCCCATAACCTTCAATAATACTCCCTTCAGGCCGATAACGGTTTCGAACATCACCTTTAAAAATGCTCATGTATCGTTCAAAGGGATACATCCAATGCAAGAAAACTGGTCCCAACATTTTCACTTCCCTAGTCAAGTGGACAACAAGATGTACCATGATATCAAAGAACGATGAAGGAAAATACATCTCAAGCTAACATAGGGTAACAACCACTTCTCTTTGCAATTTATCGAGAGTACCAGGGTCAATAACTTTGCTGCACAGACTGTTGAAAAAGAAACAAAGTCTGGTGATTGCAAACTGTACATGCTTCGGCAATATAGATCGAATTGCCACAGACAATATTTGTTGCATTAGAGTGTGACAATCATGAGATTTAAGACCCATCAACTTTAGATCTTTCATTGATATCAATGTATGGATGTTGGATGAGTAACCTTGTGGCACCTTAACATTTACCAAGCATTCACAAAAAGATTTCTTCTCCTTTCTAGACAACGTGTAACAAGCGGGAGGTAAGTATGTTCTCTGATCGCTACTAACTACTTTTATTAATTATGTCCTTATTCCTATTTCATGTAGGTCTATTCTGGATTTTATCCCATCTTTAGTCTTACATGGTATATTCAACAGAGTACCGATGATGCTATCACATATATTTTTCTCAACGTGAATGACATCGATACAATGCCTGACTATCAAAGAACTCCAATAAGAAAGATCGCAAAATATTGACTTCTTCTTGAATAAAGACTTATCACTCTGTGTGGTCATCGTATATTGTGATCTCTTACCAAATTAATTGGCGATGTCTTTTACTCTTTCATAAACATCCTCCCCTGATATAGATTTAGGTGCACTTTGTTCCTCATTCCGTCCATTGAATGCTTTGCGCAACCTACGATACAGATGAAATTTTGGAAGAAACCTTCGATGACCAAGATATACAGTCTTGCCGCCGTGTTTTAGTCGTATTGAATCAGTGTTCTCTTCACATATATGACATAGTTTAGATCCTTTGACACTATATCCAGACAAATTCCCATAGGTCTCTCTTCACAGTGCAAAATAACATAGTGTGCAAACGAAATGTCTCTCTTCGTGAAGCATCATAGGTCATCACACCTTCACCCCAGAGCTTCTTCAAGTCATCAATCACATGTTCAAGATAAACGTCGATATCATTTCCAGGTTGTTTAGGGCCCGATATCAAAGATGACAACATAACATACTTATTTTTCATACACAACCAGGGAGGAAGATTGTATATAACAAGCATAACTGGCCAAGTACTATGTTGGCTGCTCAATGTCCCGTACGGATTCATCCCATCTGTACAAAGCCCAAGTCTTAGATTCCTGTCTTCTTCACTGAATTCAGGGTACAATAAATCAATCTTCCACTGTGGGGAATCAGACGCATGTCGTAGGATCCCATCATTATTTTTCTTAACATCTGCATGCCACCTCAAATTCTTCACATCTATAGGATTGACAAACAAGTGTTGAAACCGTGGTATTATAGGTAGATACCACATCACCTTGACAGGAGAACCAGTTTTAGACTCCCCCGAAGTCGTCAATTTATACCTTGACACGCCACATTTCGGACAATCTTTCAAATCCATATAGTCCTTTTGAAATAATACACAATCATTCAGGCATGTGTGTATCTTCTTGGCCTCCATTCCCATTAGGCACAATAATTTCTTTAACTGGTATGTTGAGATTGGTAGCTCATTTCCTTCAGGAAGAATTTCTTTCAACAAAGACAACAATGACGTGAAGCTTTTGTCGCTCCATCTATTATTAGCTTTCAGTTTATACAATCTCAACACAGTGCTAAGCTTCGTAAACTTACAACCTGTGTATAACGGTATCTCAACATCATGCACAATGTTTCTAAACATGGGAGGTGGATCGGTGTGCTCTACCCCACAACTATCCAGCATCGCATCAACGATGTCTACTGGAACTGGTTCGTTCACATCTACGTCATCGAAGGCAATTTCTTCTTCCACACAAGCACTGCTATCGACATCCACTGATTTCAAGTTTGAAATCTCTCCATGCCAGTGCCATTCTGGATAGCCTTGTACAATCCCGTTGCACATGACATGACTTTTGATTTTGTCACCAGTGCTGACTTTCAAGTTGTTACCGCAATGCCTATATGGACAGTAGAACCTATCTCCAGGTTGTTTTCTATATTCCTTGGCAAATCTAATAAACTAGTCAAGACCAGAAATAAACTCGGGGGTGCAACGATTTGGAATTGACATCCATGATCTATCCATTCTATGATCAAAGAGAAAACAAGTATATATTAGAACAAGATTATGGTCTAGGGTTAAAAGATTAGGGTTTATGGTTAAAATTTTAGGGTTTAAGGTCTTATATATAATTAATGGTTAAAACATCATAAGTGAGATTAGGTGTTCAAGAACAGTCTCAAACCGGGGACTATCTAAGATTTACTCCTAATGAGTAAATCTAGGAGCAAATCTTAGACGGGTTTCTAGGCCAACAAATACATGTGTTGTCATTCTTATATATAATAAATGTGTACCACCTATCCCATTCTTGAACACCTAATCTCACTAGTAAGTGTATAATGTGTATTGGGTTTTTAAGAAAATTTCGGCAACATTTCTCCGCTATTCTCTAAGTACATATGTACTTAGAGAACAAATGAGGAAATGCTACCGAAATTTTCTTGAAAACCGAATACACATTATATACTTACATCCTAAGTGAGATTAGGTGTTCAAGAACAGTCTCAAACCGGGGACTATCCAAGATTTACTCCTAATGAGTAAATCTTGGATGGGTTTCTAGGCCAACAAATACATGTGCTGTCATTCTATAACATTGATTTCAACATTCGAGTGTCCATGCATGCTCATCATCAAGATACAGATTACACATGATTAGTATGACCTAGGGATGGAGATATTCATAATTGATTTCAAAGTTTCAAACTAGCTCATGCATTATCATCAATCTACATCATACAACAGAGATTCATGTAGATGTTAGGGCGACACATCACTACAAAATCAGAGATTTATCATTAGGGTTTTAATATATTAGATAGCTTGATCACAAGATTTCAGCAATATAGTTAATTCAAGATTATGGTGAAATGTTTATTAGGGTTTTAATATCTTAATTCAACATGCATCAAAATTTACAGAATTAGGTCAAGCATTAGTATTATGGGCTGGACACGACCATGGTTGTGCTGGTCAGCACGGCCGTGGTCGGCCAACACAACCACTCCCCTAGGTCCTGACCAGCTACCTCAACCACATGTGCGAGCAGAGGAGGAAGAAGAGGAGCGAGAGGGTACCTCAAGCGACGACGGCGACCAACAGGTACAAGCAGCGAGCAACGGCGGCGACCAGCAGGTACATAGCAGTCAAGGATCGAGCAGGTGCGAGCAGGTGTGGCGGCGGAGGAGAATGGCAGTGCAGCGTCGACCACAGGAGCTTCGACGGCGGCAGCGACGTCGACCACAAGAGCTAGCTCTGGCGGCGTCGAGAAGGGAAACAGCTATAGCGATGGATCAATGTAATAGAGGGGGATCGAGTGAGAGTCTGTTTCTCGCAGGGGTCATTAAGTTAACAAAGGTGTCGGTTATCTAAGAAACTGACACCTAACATCCATCAACGTCAGTTGTCAGAAAAAACCGACGTCCATTGGACAATCTTAACTCTAAAAATCTTCGCGGAGATGGCGCGCGGAACCTTATCAGCGTCGGTTTTTACACAAAAACCGACGACCTTTGGATGTAATTTTTTTCGTCGTTAGACGTCGGTTATTCGGTCAAAAAATCGACGTCGTATGTGAAACTTTAGAGATAATTTTTTTCGCTTGAAAAATTGAATTTGGCGGACTATTTTAGTCGTCGGTTCATTATAAACAAGTGACGCTAAATAAAAAGTGCTTTTCCTACCCGAGCAAGACTCCTCATGCCCACACATTGCCTTTTGACTCACAACATGACAACCTTCTGCATATACGTGATCAGGTCTACTGAAAGAATGCATCCTGTTTATACCAGAGAATTGGTTTTTGTATGTATTCTACGCTCCTAAACAATCTAATCAGAGCTCCTAACTCATTATTTCCAGGTTTCATATTATGTTTGATTTTGTGGTGCTCGTTCGGATCTTTTGACCAAAGTTAACACGTTAATCGTAATTGTAATTGTCCTCTTATTGCATGTACAACTCTTGTTTCTAATATCTTTTATTTCTTTGAAAACCAGGGGACTATGTTATAATCCTACTCCCCTCTTATAGGACTCAACAGCGGATTAACAGTGTTTAACGAAGTAGTATAGTTCATAAGAGGATTAAACACGCAGAAATTAACTCCTAAGTACTTAGGCTGTGTTTGGTATCCCGTCGTGACAAATTTTGTTGCCGCGGACAAATTATCGACGGTTCGTTAACATTGTATTAGATGTCATTTGTTTGAAACAACGGCAAATAAATTTGATGGTTAGAAGTCCGTTATTTGGTACACTGAGTAAATAATCATTTTGTATTTGTACAAAGTCTATTATGTCTTAAATATAAATATTATAGGATGTACTGTGGAATCTATTAGAGGGGTTTGGTGAGAAATAAACATCCGCGGCAAGTAAACTTATTTTCTGCCACGAGAATTTGGAGCGACGCGTTAACTAGAGATTATCTTGTTAACTAAGCCATGCGACGTCTTATCTATCCTTTTAACAGCCTAACAGATAATGGTTAACATGTGGTGTACAGTTTCTATGTCCATTCGTAGTCATACCGGCTGAAAAAATGCAGCCTTAGGTTGTGTTTGGCATACAATCATGATAGGTTTATTTGACATGTGTAACGACTCACACTTTTCAGTGTTCATTACTCATAAATTCCAAGATAAGATTCAACAAATAATATAGAATAGTAAATAATTTTCACTAAAGAACAAATATTAACATGTTTGCATAATGAGCTTCTCTAAGGAGATATATAAATTTTTAGAAGGAACTATCTTATACATATGAGAAGAAATACCACTATAACTAAACCTCCTTGATTAACTTTAGTGTCTTCAACATCTTTCATCTGTAACCCTATGTCCACGAATCAAGTATATCATGTACCTAAAACACTGACAAACAAAAATATGGTCAGCAAGTTTCTATACCGGTACGTGGGTTCATCCAATAGTCACAAGTATACATATATTCAAACACCATTTATTTGCACATAAGAACATGTATGTACTTTCATATTCTAACTCGTATCTGGTCTACTTTCTCAGGTGTAACCACTGTCCATCCTTGTACTCATGTGTATTACCCTTTACATAAGTCTAACCTAGGGTTCAGAATATCATTATTTACTTTTTGTGATACTCATAGGAATAGTATAATTTTCATGAAGTAAATAAACAAGCAAGTAGTTATCACCCGTTCAATCTCTTCAAGAAACATCGACAAACTCGAGAAAATGATACATGTATTCATAAGTGTAACCACATACTTTATGCCATTGCAGAAACCATATAGAATATCTCATGTACTTTAAGAGTGCATCCAAACATCCAAGCAACAGATCATTCACATAACATTGTCTAAAATATGTATACTATATATGTGTCACCATGTAATCACATTATATTGATCAGTTCTAGGTTTGATCTTAAATTAGGGTTTAGGGTCGTCTCATGTTAGGACTAGGGATAAGGGTCACAAACCCTGATTCCATCATATCATGATTTCTAAGATTACAAACTCAAATTATGCAAAGTAGGTGAAACCCTAATCATCATCTCGAGCATATTAGGTTATTCGTGATACCTAAATCATATTATTAGCATTAAGATCATAGCAAGATACCCACATTGGTTTCAAAACCCTAAACATGCATGTATAAGATTATTAATCTAGAAACATCAATTATTCATCATTATCAAGGATTCCTCATTATATATGACAAGATCGGGTACTATCACAAAATAAATGAATTCACTGAGGTAAGGATTATATTCATCAAATCTAGGATTAATATGCAATAAGACATTAGATTCATGTAACTCTTATACTTTTTAAACAAGAAGCATATTTAGACCCTAAAAGTATTTTATTCAGATTCTACTTGTTTTTTCTAAGCAATTTCATATATAGGTTCATTATCATCTGATCTACCATTAATTAACTACATTATTTGCAACACTAACTGATTTGGACCAATAGTAGCCCGACACATCAGCGAGAACTATTATGCTATGAGCTACTCTGGACCACACGCCTACCAATGGTCTCACACCTCCTCATCGTACTGTCCACGCTGGCGAGGTCTCAAACCAGGGGTAAAAGATCACATTTCCCTTTCACAGTGATCAAGATTGATCACGTAGGTGAGGGAACCTGGGTAAAAGACCCAAGGGTCATTTCCTTTCTCTCGCGATCTACTGCGCTATCCTAGCCATGACCGAGGTCAACATGATGGTTGACTCTAGTAGGGTTGTAAATGGGTATGGGTAGACCCGCGGACCCGCAAATCCAGACCCTTAAAAAACCTGTCACGGGTCTACATTTCTAGACCCGCATACCCGCTTACCCGCATACCCATATACTCGTATTATTGCGGGTCCACTGATGGGTATAGCTATACCCGTACCAGCTATACCCGTGTACCCGTATTACTATATAAATAAATATAATTATATATATGTATATTTGTCACAATCTAATGGCTGGAAAACTACCCAAATATGTCTGACGGTCCATGTTCACAGACTCTCAGTCTTCCAACACGTTCTTTCTTCACAATGCTCGCATGGACCGCATGGTCACGGTCTCCGATTCACGATTCTCTCAGTCGCGACTAGCGACTCACTACTCCAAAAAGTGAAGAATTGAGAACTAGGGTTCCCGTTCCCAGCCGCAGCCGTCGACTCGCAACTCAGAAGTAGCCAGTCACTACCTCTCAGCGATCCGATCAGAGATCGGGCTTCTGCTCTTGAGATCCCAGCGGTAGTCGGCATCCGCTGCTCCCGTTCTTTCGTCTCCAAGCCGACCGGGTGGCCACTTTCTACTCACCCGCGCTCGGATGCCTTCCGCAGCTCCGCCAGTCCACCTACTCAGCGTCCCAGCTGGAAGTGCCAACGCCAGTGGGACCTCGACTCCTTCCTCGTGACCTCGTCCCACGATCCTGTGGGAATTGCAAGAAATCGACCCCTCTTCGTCTTCCGACAGAAGTCGTCGACTCTCCCTCAAATCCGGCCGACCAAGTCTTCCGGCACTCCAGTTCCAATGGTTGCGACCAGTCATCGACTAGTACATCACAACTATCACCAGCGTCGGGCCGCCGACGCACACTCTGAATCCCAACCTTCCAAGCAGCCCATTACCATGCTCCAGATTCCTCTGTTGCTGCTCAATTCTAGTCTTGGACCTGACTCTTGAACACCGCCAATCTGTCTTCTTCACCTACCTGCGTGTGTGGTGATCTACATACTGGAGAAAGTTATGTTAAAGGTATGTTAATGAAATTTAATATTTGATTCATTGTCCTATTGATTGCTGCCTTGTTCTTATTGTTTGTGTCGTTAGTTCTATTTTTGTTTCTTGGAATGTGATTCACCGATTGCCTATTTTTGTGTCCTTATCCATGTTTGTATATCAAAATTGATTCCCTATAATGCATTATGTGGTCTGTGTGTTGCACAAAATAGCAGAATTTTATTACACTAGAAGGGATTACGTGAAACATTCTGAATTGCATTGAACTTGTACATTTTGTGGGACAATTTGTAATTAATTTGGGCCTAAATGTGTGTCCAAATATCAGATTTGGCCTTTTAAAATAGATTGTACAGCAGAACCGTGTACTCGCGGAACCGCACCGCATACCCGCATTCTATGCGGTTCTGGGTATGGTGCGGGTCTAGACCCGTACTCGTACCCGCTAAAATAAAAGGGTATGGTTCTGGGTATGGCCATACCCGCACCGTACCCACATTATTTATAGCCCTAGACTCTAGCCTGTGAGGCGTAGTGGAGTCCCTTGTGACTGGAATCATGTCCAGCCGGACTTGGCAAATTGGAGGAGCTACAGAGGTGGGCCTCGATGGGTTGGGTGGCTGATCCTAAAGTCTGTAGATCACAACTACTATTGGACTACTAAAAATTAGAAAAAGGATGACTAGTTACCTCATATCGCTCTAATTTGAAGGCTGGGAAAGGCCTGACATTGCCTTACGGTTGTCCTGGTATGACTGCCAGGATATGAAGTGGTCCGGAGCCTTAGCCTCCACTTCTTGGGTTGTTAGACTCATTGGAGATGGTGACTGGTTTGGCGGTGTGCTCGGAACCAAGGTGAAGAAGGAAAGGGTTTCAGGGTGGGTTCATGTGCTCTAGTACTGTGGAGATTGTTCCTCCAACCCGTAGGAGAAAGCCCAACCCTTTTATAATCACTCTGACAGAGACCCATTCCCTCTGCAATCTACTATGGTTCAGGTTGTTGGAGAAATTGGGTGTTATCCCAATTCTCCATGATAAGGAAAAAGTCTAGGTCCATTGTGTTAGTCTCAGTATCCCAAATCCACCAGGATTCATGTTATGCCACGATGAGATCCAGAGAAGGGGTGGATCTAAAGGGATTGTGAGGTTCCTGTGGCCGTTGGGACTCAAGAAAGTCCAGGTCAGGGAGAGGAGCTCCCTAGCCTCCTCTTCACCTAGATCTGGGAGTCCAGATCTGGTTGGGCTCCCTTTCATCACTTTTCTTTTATTTCCTTTAAATAAAAACCCATATTATGAAGATAATTGTAAACCCCACATAGGATCTTCAATCACCTTCAAAATTTTGGATAAACCACATGTTTCTATTATCTATCATCTATTAAAAGATGGGAGCTTAATTCCTTCATTAATAATCTGAAACATAGTCCCTAAGAAAAAAGTGGATAATTCTTTAACTAATTGCCTAGGCCACATATTGTCTTGGAACATTCTAGAAATTCTTCCATTATCTTATATTCTGATTATCTATGAAACAAAATATCTTGGATATCTATTATGACCATGAGTATCAACAATATCCAAAATCATATCGCATGAACTCATATGTAAGCCCTAGTTAACCAATTTGGGTTGGAACGAGTCCCTAAGGCCCATGAATCACATGTTAGGCCTTCTAAAGATTCCATGAGCTTAATTACATTCCTAATTACCAATTTAAGGCTTTGATAATCATTGCACCTTATATTAGCCTTATACGAACACATGTGCTCAAAAGCACATAATTTACTAAAATTGAACATTTAATATGAGTCTAGGGTTTGGAATCATCCACCAAGGTCCCTCAATTCTCTTTCTGGTTACCTGAACCATAACTTCATTTTGGCTTGAAATCTATGAATTTTGAGGATGTAACATTCACCCCTCCTTAAAAGAAATTTTGTCCCCAAAATACAGGCCTAGTAAGCTTAGGTGAATGATAACTCATATAATTTTCAAATCTTAGGGGTAGTACCCTACTTAGATATCTTTAACAACTTTTCTTGATATACCAATTCATGTCTTATTACTAACATTGGAACTTGAGTTTAAATTCAAGTATATCCACATCCCTAGTATTCACTCCTTATCATCTCTTGATGATTTCATTCTCATTTTGTGATTTCAATTTCACTTGGTGATTTCTCTTTTCACCTAGGTTTCCAACCTATTATTCATTATTTTCATATAAGCGTGAGGTGGAACCTCAAATCCTAGGTCATGTCATTACATTTTCAACATAGGATAATCATTCACATATCTCAATTTTGAAGCATAACATGTGTCCTCCCGATCTCTCTCACTCGTAATGAGATGAAATAAGAATTTGACTGCAACCCAAACACAAAGTTCATTCTATTCCAAGAGCAAAGATGGTACATAAACACATTATCTTTCAATTTCACCTTTTAAGTTGAATCATTTTCAACATGACTCTAAACCATTCATACTTTTAGTTCCAAAATATTCTTATATTTCCTCAAGTCAAGTGTCCCTTTTCTTACTCTTAAGTTTGGGCACAACTTCTCTCAAGTTTTCATGACTTCATTGTATCTTTTATATTTACACCTCATGTATTATGAGCCTTAGCCACTTCCTTGAGGTCTCTAGGGTACATGTACTTTTGGAGTGATCTCATCCTTATGCAACCAGGGAGTGCCTCTCACATCCACCCATTAGGCCACATGATCATCACAAAGGTAGCAAATATCCTAAGTCATAGACCTTGGGCAAACCTAGTTGTTACCTCCCAACCACATGGTCTTGTGCATTCAGGGAATAATTAACTCCCAACCCCATTGGTCTTATGTACCTTTAATACACCCTACTTGACCTTAGGATTTACTTAGGACTCCACCCTTCCCAAGGGGTTCCTTAAGATGTCACATCTCTATTACTTTTTAAGAACATTAGTCTCTCATATTATTCTTTAACCCGGATTTCCTTCATCTTTCTTTCTTGAGTACACATTATCCATTATAGTGACAACATTGGGCTTGGGCCACCTTTCCTATTGGGGCTGGGTGCCATGTCAATCTTCCCTACTTGGGGCTTGATCACTCTGTGACCTTCCCTATTTGGGGTTGGATCATAAACATCTTCACAGTGGACTTGGACCGCCTTCCCTACCTGGGGCTTGGTTCCACACCAGTCTTCCCAACCTGGGGCTTGACCACTTCGTGACCTTCCCTTCCTGGGGCTTGGTCGTCCACACTATAAACTCAGGCCACCTTCCCTATATGGGGCTTGGTGCCATACTACTTTTCCCAATCTGGGGTTTGACCACTTGTCCCTCATGGATGGCATACTTGGTTTCAAAGAATGTAGGTGTTTTCCTCTTTATATTCTTAATTCTCCACCCTTTAGGTGACAGTTAAGGTTACCTCGATATTTAAACTGTTTTATTCAACTTACCTTTCAAGGGAATGTCCTAACCTAGGGTGTCTTCTTGGCTCGTAGGAGGAAGTCAGGCTCTCTAGACACAACCTAATCCCATAGTCTAAGATTTAGCCTCCCTTATAGGTCATCTTCCCACTCTTGGCTTGACCCACCCCAGGTTGGCAAACTAGCCCTAAATGTTTCATATTATCATCTGTATGCATTAATTTTTATCATTATAACTTTTCAAACCTTGTTTGCTCAACCTCTAGGATACCCTCTCATGGGGTTTGTCCATACTGTGGACTTGGGCCACCTGCCCCTCTAAGGCTTGACCATGTCATCTCATTGACTTTATTTCCATTAACAAACTCCCAAATATAGCATGAGGAGTTCGAACAAGTTATATATGGATTTCCATTTTCATATATATGACTATTGGGTTCCTATATTTCTCAAGACCTCTTACATAAATGTCATGTTCCACATGCACACATGCATGGTAGACTGGATCACCTAAACTCATCCTTTTGTCTTTCTCATTCCCTTTCAAGTTTCATATGGGTAGTATCCCATATCACCACTCCATTCTCCATGATTATGATTAAGGTTTTAGGGTTATGATTAGGGAAAATACCCTACCTCTTAGAGTTTCTATGTCCCTTGACCCTCTAGGGTTTTCATATTCTAATGGGTTATCCCAATCCAAGTCCTTCATGTATGAATGGGCTTAACCATACTTATATCTTTCTAGTATTTACCCTCTCTAGAGGGAGCTACACAACATGTTACATTTTTTGACATTTACTTGTCTAGTTAACATTTTTTTCCCAAGGCTTATTAAGCAAAGAGATGAGAAGTGCACGAAATGTGAGATGAGAAGCTTAGAAGATACATTATGCCATAATAATTTTTCCTTTATATTTCAAAGATAATTTGAAACTATAAACTACTAAATATTAGTTGCTAAATCTGTGCTCTGTTACCAAATGTAACGACCCACACTTTTCAGTGTCCAAAGGACCTTAAAGTCGAGGATCATTACTCATGAATTCTAGGATCAGATTCAACAAATAATGTAGATTAGTAAATAATTTCCACTAAAGAACAAATATTCACATGTTTGCATAATGAGATCATCTAAGGAGTTACATAAATTTTTAGAAGGAACTATCTTATACATATGAGAAGAAATACCACTATAACTAAACCTCTTTGATTAACTTTAGTGTCTTCAACATCTTTCATCTGTAACCTCATGTCCACTAATCAAGTATATCATGTACCTAAAACATTGACAAACAAAAATGCAGTCAACATGTTTCAATACTGGTACGTGGGTTCATCCAATAATCACAAGTATACATATATTCAAACATCATTTATTTACCCATAAGAACATGTATTTTCTTTCATATTCTAACCCATATATGGTCTACTATCTCAGGTGTAACCACTGTCCATCCTTGGACTCATGTGTATTACCCTTTAGATCAGTCTAACCTAAGGTTCATAATATCATTATTTACCTTTTGTAATACTCATAGGAACTATATAATTTGCATGAAGTAAATAAACAAACAAGCAGTTATCATTCGTTCAATCTCTTCAAGAAACATCAAAAAACTCGAGAATTGGTACATATATTCATAAGCGTAGCCATGTACTTTATTCCATTGCATAAACCATGCATAATATCTCATGTACTTTAAGAGTGCATCCAAACATCCAAGCAACAAATCATTCAATCAACATTATTTGAAATATGCATACTATATATGTATCACCATGTATTCACATTATATTGATCAAATCTAGGTTTGATCCTAAACTAGGGTTTAGGTGTTTGGTTTTACTAGAGAAAAAATGCGTGGTGGAAGCAAAAAAAATTCCACACAACCTGAAATAGGATCTCATCGACAACATCATATTTAGAAAGAGTGTTTGTGGGATATACCTTATCGTGGAGCAAGTCCGGTGATGTCCCGCTGCACGATGGTGTGCAACGTTGCTGGCCTACACGGACAAAACTTCTCTCCCATTCGTTGAGTGCGTTGCAGGAAGATCCGACGGTGCTTATTTTGTGTGATGATGTACGCCGCTCATAGCGCGTATGGATGGTCGTAGATGTCCTCTGAACGCAGGCGTCTCAGCATCTGTGTCTCTACTTCGTCCACACAGATGGACTGGAACTCCATGTGACGCTTCCTAAGCCAGTGGGAAGGAGTCGTCTCTGTGCGGCGGCATGCTAGCATCGATGTGCTCTCCTTTCTCTCCTGAGGACGGTGACAGCTAGGGTTTACGTACGTGAGCGTAAACTGAAAAGCCTTTCTCAATATCTTATATAGATATCAGCCGTCAAGCCCCTTTAAATAGGAGAAGAAAGGAAGTAGGGTTTCCTAAACCCATCAGTAAACAGAAACATTGTGTTAATTAAAATGCTCGTGGATTAATTAGAATATTCTAGAATTAATTAAATTAACCAAATAATCACATTAATTGATTAATTAATATCTGACTCCTTGCAATAGCTCGGGATGGCTCTATGGGCATGTATATATATATACCAACAGACTCCCACTTGCACTTAGAGCCAACCACTCCAATTAATTGGCTCAGACATTCTAATATTATTTTAATGGATTACATAAACATTTTAGTAATCAATGTGATTCAGAGAAATTCCAAACAAATCCACAATTATACTCCTATTCCAACACATCCTATGTGTGTGACCCGGTAGGCTCTAAATTACGTTGGCAGTGATATCTATAATCATATTATGATTTCACAAGCAATGATTGGTATCTAGCAAGACTTCATTGCCACCCAAGTAATTGGAGAAGTTGGAGAACAACTTAACCTATCATTCATGATTGGTGTTACAGTGATTGTATAGTTCCTTTATCGCTGATATCTAGATTGAACTCGAGTCATGGAACTGTTATCCTTTTCAACGTTCAATCCATGTTCTTTGAACTAGAGCAGACTTTCTAAGATATATGTAAGCTCAATATCACATATTGACTCACATCAACATGGCCATGCATTTCTCAGTCTCGCTTGTCAAGTCATCGAAATATCAAACTCCCGTAGGAAGGACAAATTCTATCTACATCACTCACATTCATCCTCATGTATCACAGTACACCCAAGCAACATCTTTATGGCAATCCTTATTCAAGACCACGATGGATGATGTCAAAGTACACCGAACGACATGTGATAAGTGTAGTGAATTCAGATCTAAGAACCACAATGACCACCATCATTATGAGATGTGACTCTAACTACCAATCATGGTATCCATGTGTCACTCTCAAGGTGGGTCTGCCTGATACACTATTCTCTAACAAGTATCTATGTATTTAGTTTGATATCTCCATATCATAGATAATGAGATTCTTCCATTAACCAACATAGATTCTAATCTTATGTGTTATTGATGTCTATGGATATTTCTACAACAACAACTGATTAGGGACAAAACAAGAATACATACTCTTAGCATACATATGATCTCACTATTCAGGCCATCAACCCGGAGACATATGTCATTGAGTATATTATTATATAGACATCTATAAGTTTTATGATCATCTCACAATATAAAACACAAACATATAGATTGGAAACTTGCCTTTATTGATATGAACAATGCAGTATTACAAATCATTTACATAGTATCCCATTACAATCATCAAATGATAGTCTCTATGGGCATACATACCAATAGATTCCCACTTGCTCTTATACCCAATCACTCATGAATCTCAATCCAAGTGATCAAACATGTCTGTCATGTTTCAGCTGTGAAAATGCTTTTGTGAGCGGGTCAGCCACATTGCTTTCTGTAGGTACTCTACAAATCTTCACATCTCCTCACTGTACGATCTCTCGTATGAGATGGAACCTCCGTAGAATATGTTTAGAATGTTGGTGCGACCTTGGTTCTTTAGCATGTGCAATTGCTCCGTTGTTGTCGCAAAACAACTCAATTGCATCACCAACGCTTGGAACCACTCCTTCATAAATGAACTTCTTGATCCATACAACTTCCTTTACATCATTAGATGCCGCAATATATTCGTCCACTGTTGTAGAATCTACAACTGTCTCTTGCTTGGAACTCTTCCAACTCACAGCTTTGTTGTTGAGGCAAAACACAAATCCAGATTGCAGTCTATAGTCATCTTTGTCAGTTTGGAAGCTAGCATCAGTGTAACCCTTTACCACGAGCTCTTCCTCACCACCGTATACCAAGAATTGATCCTTAGTCCTTCTCAAGTACTTTAAGATGTTCTTTACAACTATCCAGTGACGTTCAACTGGATCTGATAGATACTGGCTCGTCATGCTCAAAGCATACGACGCATCAGGACGAATACATAACATTACATACATGATAGATCCAATTGCTGATGCATATGGAATCTTACTCATGCGTGCCCGTTCATCACATGAACTAGGACGTTGGGCTTTAGATATTGTAACCCCATGGGACATGGGCAAGTTACCTCTCTTAGAATCCTTCATGCTAAACCTCTTTAGCACCTTGTCAATGTATGTGCTCTGGCTTAGGCCTAGAAGCCTTCTAGATCTATCTCTATAGATCTTGATCCCTAATATATAGGATGCTTTGCCTAAATCCTTCACAGAGAAGGTCTTCCCTAGCCAACCTTTTACTGTCTAAAGAGTAGGGATGTCATTTCCCATCAATAGTATGTCATCCACATACAATATGAGAAATATGATTGTGCTCCCACTAACCCTTTTGTAAACACAAGGTTCATCTTCATTTTAACTCAAGCCAAACTTTTTGACTACTTTGTCAAAACATAGATCTCAGCTTCGAGATGCTTGCTTCAATCCATAGATTGACCTTTGTAGCTTACATACTTTATTGGCTTCCTTCAGATCGAAAAAACCCTTAGGTTGTGTCATGTACACATCCTCAAGTAAATTCCCATTAAGGAATGTTATTTTAACATCCATCTATCAAATCTCACAGTCATGATAAGTTGTAATGGCAAGCATGATCTTGATGGATTTAACCATGGCAACTGGTGAGAAGGTCTCATCATAATCAACACCTTGAATTTGACGGAATCCTTTCACAACCAATCTACCTTTATAGGTTTGAACATTTCCATCCATGTCGGTCTTCTTCTTGAAGACCCACTTGCACCCTATGGGTTTTACCCCTTCGGGTGGATCCACCTAGGTCCATACCTTATTGGTGTACATAAATTCCATCTCAGATCTCATGGCTTCGAGCCATTTCTCATATTTTGGTCCCTTAGTAGCTTCTAGATAGGAAGTTGGCTCATATACTATGCCCAATTCGTCACTATCTTGAGTCACAAGAAATCCAAATCTCTCAAACTCAAATCGTGTCCTACTAGACTTACGAGATTCTTGTGTTACATTTGGAACTTGAAATTCTACAATAGTTTGTGAGTCTTCATATTCCTTATGTACCTCCTCAGGTTCTCTGCTTTCTTGTTGGTCTCAAACTTCTTTGAGCTCTATATTCCTGCCATTGATTTCTTTGAAAATAAATTCCTTTTCAAGAAATACAACAGTCCTAGCAACAAACACTTTGTTGTCAGTTGGCGTGTAGAAGTAGTATCCCCGAGTTTCCTTGGGGTATCCAATAAAATAACATTTTTAGATTTGGGTCCAAGCTTTTTTTTATCAGTAAGCGTGCTACTCTCTATATTTGCAAATAGGAATATGTACAAGTGGGGGGGAGGTATATTCTATACCCCAATAAAGAAAAATACCTATCTATACATAAGGCTTTTGTAATCATTTATTATCCTATTCCAAATTGCATTTGCATTTGGCTTGGCATTGTCAAAAATGATTTGGTTTCTACTTAACCAGATATGGTAAAATATGGTGAGGATAATAAGCTTGCTATTATCACCCCTTAGTTGCAGTACTTCACCGATGCTTTTTTAACAACATGGCAGAATGGATCTCGCTCTATCCCACAAGGTTGACACTGGCTCGCAGGACCAGAGCATATGCTCTAGGCTTTCTTCTTCGTTTTGGCATAAGCTACACCTCGAGGCTAGACTGAAACCTCTCTGTTTCATGAATATCTCAGTGACCCATTTGCTATGCATCACTTTCCAGCCATTTATTTTGAATCTTTGAGGTGCCTTGGCCTTCCACAACCACTTGACCCATTCCAAGATAGGATTATGCTCTCTAACTACATCCCAAGCTTTCTTGAGGCTAAAAGGATGCACGCCTTCGAAATAGCAGTGGTCCTCTCCTTCATGCATGTGCACCTGTGCGCACACTTTCTCTAACTGTTATATCCCTCTGATTTTGGGTAGTTTCCATGCACCATCAGAGATCATATCACTGATTGCACTTCCTTTTGCAAACCCATTTTTGAGAGCAAGGCAGGATCCAATACACTCGTTCAAGAATTTGCCTTCTACCCAAGGGTCAAGCCACAATGACACCTTGGTCCCATTGCCGATTTCAAATCTGACATGGTTTATGAACTCATCTCTGAACCTCAGTAGAGCCCGCCACATCCAGCTGTGGTATTTTTAAGCCTTGCAGGTCCACAAGGTTTCATTATTTATATATTTTGCATGCACCCATATGATCCACAAGGAGTTTTTGTGATTTGCAATAGCCCATAGCAGCTTCATCATGCCAGCTCTGAACCAATCTCCCACTCTTCTGATGCCTAAACCACCTTCAAGTTTTGGTTTGCAAATCACCCCCCAACTGACCGTATGGATGTGTTTACCAGCATCACTATCACCCCATAGGAAAGTTCTGCATAATTTTTCAATCTCTTCAATCACACTCTTTGGGAGAGGGAACACACCTGTCCAAAAGATATGGTATCATGATAGGGTAGAGACTATCAATTCCACCCTACCTACCATAGATAACAACTTACTCTTCCATGAATCCAACTTTGTTTTGATCTTATCTATCAAAGGATTACACAGACTTCTAGTCATTCTACCTGTGAAAAGCGGTAGGCCCAAGTACCTAACATGCATATTAACACTTCTCACTCTGAGAATGTCTAAATTTTTCTTCTCCACTGAGATGGTAGCAAACAACTGGCTTTTATCTGGATTCAGTCTTAGTCTAGAGACATCACTAAACACTTTCAAACACTTATTAATATCTTCCATGCTTTTGTCTGTTCCTTGGGCAAAAATCAGTACATCGTCAGCGAAAATAATGTGTGACACCTCTCTTTCTCCCACTTTTAGGATGTCAATCTCCTTGTTGTCGACAACCTCATCAAGAATAGCTGTGAATCCCTACATTCCAATAACAAAGAGGTAGGGGGCCAAGGGGTCCCCTTGTCTCATCCCACGTGTATCTTGGAACAGTTGCGAAGGAGCCCCATTCACCAGGACCTGAAAATAAGCCATGCTTATGCATTAATACACCCATCCTAGCCAACAAGGAGGGAACCCCATGGCTTTCATGATGTCTATTGATAGTATCATACGCCTTGCTAAGATCAACTTTCAGGCATATCTTGCTTTTCACCTTTGCTTGGTCAAAATCATGAACCAACTCGTTTGCAAGAAGGATGGCATCTATAATAGATATCCCCTTAACAAAAGCACTTTGGTTTATACTTATGAGATGAGGCATAACGTCTTTCATCCTATTAGCTAAAATTTTGGTGATAACCTTATACACAAAGTTGCATAAAGAGATCGATCACCAATCTCCCAACTGTAGAGGCTGCTTGACTTTTGGAATAAAGGTAATATAAGTTTTGTTGAGCTCCCGTAGCATCCTCCCTTTGAGAAAAAAAATCCTTTACAACATGACATACATCTTCTCCAATGGTGTCCCAGGACTTTTTGAAGAAGTGAGCGTTCAGTCCGCCAGGACCTGGGGACTTGTCCTCATTGTAGTTCTTGACTACTTGATAGATTTCGTCATCGGTGACTAGTTTACAGTGTGTCTCAATCTGACTTTTATTTAGCTTTTTAACTCATTTCCAGTTGCATTTAACAACAGGAGTTGAATCAGCCTTGAACAAGCCATCGTAGTGAGCCTTGAAATCCTCCCTAATATCTTGTTCATCCTTGACTTGGGTGCCATTCACATCCAACACCTTTATTTGATTTCTACATCTCTTGGTTTTAAGAGAAGCATAAAAAAAATTAGTGTTACTATCCTCTTGCTTTAGCCACATAGACAAATTGGGATGATTCCCATTCCATATCTCATATGGTGTCTTTTGAATCGATTTGGAAGGTACGCGATTAAGTGTAAACATTGTAGTTTCAAGAGCGTATCCCTAGAACGATATTGGAATTTCGGCTGAACTCATCATTGATCGTACCATGTCTAATAATGTATGATTCATTCTTTCTGACACACCATTATGTTGTGGTGTACTAGGTGGAGTCCATTGTTATACAATACCACAGTCTCTCAAAAGGTCCTCAAACTCTTGGCTTACATATTCGCCACCTTGATCTGAACGGAGTTCTTTAATACTCTTACCAAGTTGCTTCTCTACTTCATTCATGAAAGTCTTAAACATTTCAAGAGTTTCTGACTTGTGTTTCATAAGATATGCATAGCCATACCTATTGAGGTCATCAGTGAAGGTAATGAAGTATTGATAGCCTCCTTTAGCATTTTATCTAAAAGGTCCACATACATCAGTATGAATGAGCCCTAGAAGATCACTGGCTCTCTCATTGTATCCAATGAAAGGAGTCTTGGTCATCTTCGCTTAAAACATGCCTCACATGTCTCTAATGATTTAAAATCAAAAGAGTCTAGATAATCATCCTTATGGAGTCTAGATATGCACTTCTCGTTTATGTGCCCAAGACGACAATGCCATAAGTATGTTTTGTTTGAGTTGTCAAGTTTTAGCCTTTTAGTATTTATGTTGTATATGCTAGTCGCAAGTTCTAACAAGTAGATACCATAAGACATAGGGGCATTGCCATAAAAGATCTTATCTTTAGAAATAGAAATCATTCCATTCTTAATGTGAAATTTAAATCCACTCTTCTCCATACAAGATACAAAAAAAATATTTCTATTAATGGCAGGTACATAATAGCAATTCTCTAATTCAATTACAAGGCATGTAGGCAAAGATAAATTAATAACTCCAACTAAGGTGTCCGCAACTCGTGCTCCATTAGCGACCTACAGCTTGACTTGGCCCTTTCGTAAAAGCTTACTTCTTATCAGATCCTGCATATTAGAACATATATGAGATCCACATCCGATATCCAGTACCCATGATGAAGAAGTATTTAAGTTTATCTCAATAACGTATATTCCTAAAGTGGAGATCTCTATCCCCTGCTTCTTATTCCTTAGTTCCTCCAGGTAGAGAGGACAATTTCTTTTCCAATGTCTAGCCTGGTGACAATGGTGACAAGTGCCTTCTTTGGATATCCCACCTTTAGCTTTGAGTGTGAATGACTTTAGCTTCTACCTAGATTTAGAATCTTTCTCAGCCTTGCCTTTGCCTTTTGACTTTTCCTTTGTCTTGATGATCATCATCATAGACTTGGGCTTGTCTTTCTTCATCTGTGCTTCAGTTGTCCTCAACATGCCCAACAATTCTGACAATGACTTGTCAAGATTGTTAATGTTGTAGTTCATGACAAGATGACTATATGATTCAGGCAATGATTGTGGAATCACATCAGTGACCAACTCTTGACCTAGGGGAAATCCCATCTTGGATAGGATTTCCACGTACCCAATCAAAGTGAGTATATGGGTGCCAACTGAGTCTCCCTCTTTCATCTTGCTCCTGAACAAAGCCTTAGAGACATCATATCTCTTCTATCTTGCTTGATGTTGATATATGTTCTTGAGATGTGTTACCATCTCTATGACATTCATGTTCTCATGCTGCTCTTGCAACTCATAGTTCATTGAGCACAACGTCAGGCACTTAACATCCACAACATCATCAAGGTGCTTCTTGTAAGCATCCTTTTCAGCCTTGGGCACATTTGAGGCGGGTTCCACTGGCTCTGATGTTTCAAGGACATAGAGCTTATGTTCATGCATGAGAACAATTCTCAGTATCCTAAATCAGTTTTGAAAGTTGGTTTCGGTAAGTTTGTCATTCTCAAGGACCAATCACAATGAGAAAGTGTGAGTGTTGTTTGCCATTTGATTGCTACAAAAGAAAAAAGTTTGCATTTAATCTAAAACATTTTGACTTGTAAAGATTTGATAAACAAGATTAATTAGGCCTTTAATTAATTATGCTCCTACTATTTTATTCAAATTGATAGCCCTCACTATCAACTCGGAAGATTTCAATGCATAACCTTCTAGTGAGCCAAGATCCAAAATAATCAGATCAATGCCCAGCCAACGTCGGCGTCAAAGACCAAATACTAAGGTAGGCAACTTTTTCCAATTGCATCATATGAAACTCTTGGATAGATGATCATGCACAACTCCTTGCCATGATGCATCTACGTGCCTCTAGATACTTGATCCTATCAAGGTTCCCTAGTTAAGTCCAACCCATAAGCCAACACGATGAGTGTGCACCCTGCGGAGGCAGACCCACACACCCACCATCACACTTCCATGAGATAGACAGTGTATCACGTGGAGGCATGCCCACACATAGTCGATAAAGCTTTTCATGTGTGTTGCTTTATGGAAGGCAACTAAAACTTAATATTACTAATTGAGGGGTTTTACTAATATATATACATATCCAAACACCACATACTTATAGTACATATCATATACTATTATATCCACAACCACAAATGATAGACATGTAATCACAAACACAAATACATCGATTATGACCATACTATTATAATCCTTTGGAGCAACAAAGGATTATGGTCCACCTATGGTCTTATGCATCTCATGCAACAATACCTGTGAATCAACCTGTAAGGATCGACATTACAATGAACAACTTCATGGATGCTCTGTGAGGTTAGAACTTCAAGTTGCTTCTTGGAATTGGATCTTCATGTTGCTTCTCCATGAACACTCCTTGGAGTTGGATTTTCAAGTTGCTTCTTGGAATTGGATCTTCATGGTGCTTCTCTATGGACGCTCCTTGGAGTTGGATCTTCAAGTGGCCTCCTTACATCAAGTTTACAAAGGCTAAAACTAATCCTATCTCTATGACATCATATGAGTACAAATATAAAGGGAAAGAATTAATTACACTTTGAAATAAGAGATGAGGCTCGACATGCAAGCCGAATACTTTATACAAAGGATCCACATACAACCATTATACATCCATAGCATTCACAAACAAACATATCCACAAGGTTGACATCCACATTCATTCACAACATTCACAAAAGGAGATACTAGGCCATAACCATGCATGCGTTCACCAAAATATTTTAAAGGCGACATGTATGATATCATAGGTATATCTACATATACGTATATACATATTAAAATTGCATTACTTTTAATACATGAAATTCTCCATTAACTAAATTTTTGACTCCCACACAGACTATGCGGGGTACATAGGGGCAACGCCCCTATGCGGGGGCGGGGGTCGAGGGGAGGCCGCCCCTCGTGGGTCTCAGGGGAAGATCCCCTGAAAGGTCTATGAAATTTTACTTCTGTACACTTAGGAAAATCAGTATTTTCCATAGTCGACTCCGTATCAAACGTCAAAAATAGAAGCATGCAACATATGTGGAATTAGGTTTAGATTTGTACATTAGCATTTTTAATTTGCATCGTATGCAACATAGAAAACAGTATACAACGATTCGATCATATCGAAACGAATGCAAATACGACGTAGATCGACGTTGTTGTGATACCACTGTTGGGTTTTATGGAGAAAACATGTGTGACAGAAGCAACAAAAAAATTCCACGCAACTCGAAACAGAATCTCGTCAACAACAACATATTTAGAAAGAGTGTTTGTGGGATATACCTTATCGCGGAGCAAGTCCGGCGATGTCTCGCTGCACGATGGTGTGCAACATTGCTGGCCTACACAGACAGAACTTCTCTCCCATTCACTGAGTGTGTGGCAGGAAGATCCGGCGATGCTTCTTTCGTGCGGTGATGTACGCCGCTCGTAACGCGTATAGATGGTCGTAGATGTCCTCCGAACGTAGGTGTCTCAGCATCTGCGTCTCTACTTCATCCACGTGGATGGACTGGAACTCTACATCACGCTTCCTAAGCTGGCGGGAAGGAGTCGTCTCTGTGCGGTGACGTGCTAGCGTCGCGGTGCTCTCCTTTCTCTCCTGAGGACGGTGATGGATAGGGTTTACGTATGTGAGTGTAAACAAAAAAACCTTTCTCAATATCTTATATAGATATCGGTCGTCAAGCCCCTTTAAATAAGAGATAAAAGGAAGTAGGGCTTCCGAAACCCATCAGTAAACAGAACACTGCGTTAATTAAAACACTCATGCATTAATTAGAATATTCTAGAATTATTTAATTAACCAAATAATCACATTAATTGATTAATTAATATTTGACTCCTTGCAATAGCTCGGGATGGCTCTATGGGCATATATATATACCAACATTAGGGCTGTCTCATGTTAGGACTAGGGATAAGGGTCACAAACAATAGTTACATCATATAATGATTTCTAAGATTACAAACTCTAATTATGCATATTAGGTGAAATCCTAATCATCATCTCGAGCATATTAGGTTATTCGTGATACCTAAATCATATAATTAGCATTAAGATCATAGAAAGATACCCACATTTGTTTCAAAACCCTAAAAATGCATGTATAATATTTTAATAAACATCAATTACTCATCATCATCATCAATGATTCCTCATTATATATGACAAGATCAGGTAGTATCACAAAATATATGAATTCACTGAGGTAAGGATTATATTCATAAAATCTAGGATTAACATTCAATAACACATTAGATTCATGTAACTCTTATTCTTTTGAAACATGAAGCATATTTAAACCTTGAAAGTATCTTATTCAAATTCTACTCATTTTTGTGAGAAATTTCATATGTAGGTTCATTATCATCCAATCTACCATTGATTAACTAACTTATTTGCAAGATTAATTGATTTTCACCAATAATAGCCTGACACATCAGTGAGAACTATTATCCTATAAGCCACTCTGGCCCAGGCACCTATCAATGATCATGTGCCTCCTCAGCACCTTATCCACGGTGGCAAGGTCTCAAACCATGGGTAAAATACCGCAATGCCCTTTCGTAGTGATCAAGATTGATCACGCTGGTGAGGGCACCTGGGTAAAAGACCCAAGGGTCATCCCCTTCCTCTCGCGATCTACTGTGCTATCCCATCCATGGCTGAGGTCAACCCCATGGTTGACTCTAGCCTATGAGGCCTGGTGGAGTCCCTTGAGATCAGAGTCATGTTCGGTGGGACTTGGAGAATTGGAGGAGCTACAAAGGTGAGCCTTGATGGGATGGGTGGCTGATCCCAAAGTTTGCAAATCACGGCTACTACTAGAGTACTAGAAATCGGAGAAAGGATGACTAGTTACCTCATAGCGTTCAAATCTAAAGGTTGGGAAAGACTCGACATTTCCCCATGGTATCCCTTCTAGGATCTCAGGTGGTCCGGAGCCTCGACCTCCACTTCTTGGGGTTGTTGTACTCACTGGAGATGGTGACCGGTTCGACGGTGTACCCAAAAGGGTTTTGGGATGGTTTTTGGTGCTCTAGTACTACGAAGATTGTTTCCTCCAATCCATAGGAGAAATCCCAACCCTTTTATAATCACTCGGACAGATACCCCTACCCTATACAATCCACGATAGTTTAGGCTATTGGAGAAATTGGGTGTTATCCCAATTCTCCATGATAAGGGCAAAGTCCATGTCTGTCCTGTTCGTCTCAGTATCTTGAATCCAGCGAGATTCATTTTATGCCATGATGAGACCCGAATAGGGGCGGGATCTAAAGGGCATGTGAGGTTCATGTGGCCATTGGGACTCAAGAGAGAATGGGTAGGGAGAGGAGCTCCCTGACCTCCTCTTCACCTAGATCCGAGAGTCTAGATCCGACTGGGCTCCCTTTCATCACTTTTCTTTTATCTTCTTTACATAAATACCCATATTATGAAGATAATTGCAAACCCCACATAGGACCTCCAATCACCTTCAGAATTTGGGATAAAGCACATGTTTCTATTATCTATCTTTGACTAAAATATGGGAGCTTAATTCCTTCATTAATTATCTAAAACATAATCCCTATGAAAAAGTGGATAATTCTTTAACTAATTGCCAAGGCCACATATTGTCTTGGAACATTCTTGAAATTCTCCCATTATCTTATATTCTGACTATCTATTAAACAAAAATATCTTGGATATATGTTATGACCACGAGTATCAACAATATCTAAAATCATATTCCAGGGACTCATATGTAAACCCTGGTTAATCAATTTGGGCTAGAACGAGTCTCTAAGGCCCATGAATCACATCTTAGGCCTTACAAATCTTTGATGAGCTTAATTACATTCCTAATTACCAATTTAAGGCTTTGATAATCATTGCACCTTATATTAGCCTTATACTAACACATATGCTCAAAAGTGCATTATTTAATTAAATTGAACATTAATATGAGTCTAGGGTTTGGAATCATCCACCAAGGTCCCTCAATTCTCTTTCTGGTTACCTATACCATAACTTCATTTAGGCTTGAAATCTATGAATTTCAAGGATGTAAAATTCACCCCTCCTTAAAAGGAATTTTATCCCCAAAATTTAGGCCTAGTAAGCTTAGGTGAATGATAACTCATATTATTTTCAAATCTTAGGCGTAGTACCTACTTAGATATCTTTAACAACTTTTCTTGATATACCAATTCCCATCTTATTACTAAGATTGACACTTGAATTTAAATTCAAGTATATCCACATCCCTAGTATTCACTCCTTATCATCTCTTGATGATTTCATTCTCATTTTGTTATTTTAATTTCACTTGGTGATTTCTCTTTTCACCTAGGTTTCCAACCTATTATTCATTATCTTCACATAAGGGTGAGCTGGCACATCAAACCTTAGGTCATGTAACTACACTTTCAACGTAGGATATTCATGCTCATATCTCAATTTTAAAGCATAACATGTGCCCTTCCGATCTCTCTCACTCATAATGAGATGATATAAGCATTTGACTGCAGCCCAAACACAAAGTTCACTTCATTCCAAGAGCAGAGATGGTACATCCACACATTATCTATCAATTTCACAAGTTAAGTTGAATCATTTTCAGCATGACTCTAAACCATTCATACTTTTAGTTCCACAACATTCTTATATTTCCTAAAGTCAAGTGTCCCTTTTCTTACTCTTAAGTTTAGGCACAACTTTTCTCAAGTTTTCATGACTTCATTATATCTTTTATATTTACACCTCATGTATTATGAGCCTTAGCCACTTCCTTGAGGTCTCTAGGGTTAGGTATTGTTTGAGTTATGTCATCCTTTGCATCCAGGGAGTACCTCTCACATTTACCCATTATTCCACATGATCATCACAAAGGTAGAAAATCTCTTAAGTCATAGACCTTGGGGAAAGCTAGTTGTTACCTCCCGGCCACTTGGTATTGTGCATTCAGGGCACAATCAACTCCCAACCCCATTGGTCCTATATACCTTTAACACACCCTACTTGACCTTAGGATTTACTTAGGACTCCACCCTTCCCAAGGGTTTCCTTGAGATGTCACATCTCTATTACTTTTAAGCACATTATTGTCTCATATTATTCTTTAACCCAGATTTCCTTCATCTCTCTTTCTTGAGTACACATTATCCATTATAGTCCCAACATTGGGCTCGAGCCACCTTTCCTATCTAGGGTTGGGTGCCATGTCAATCTTCCCTACTTGGGGCTTGATCTCTGTGTGGCCTTCCCTATTTGGGGTTGGATCATAAACATCTACATAGTGGACTTGGACAACCTTCCCTACCTGGGACTTGGTTCCATATCGGTCTTCCCAACTTGGGGCTTGACCACTTCATGACCTTCCCTTCACGGGGCTTGGTCGTCCACACTATAAACTCAGGCCACCTTCCCTATCTGGGACTTGGTGCCATACTAGTCTTCCCAATCTAGAGTTTGACCACTTGTGTCCCTCAGAGATGGAATACTTGGGTTCAAAGAATGTAGGTGCTTTCCTCTTTATATCCTTAATTCTCCACCCTTTAGGTGACAGTTAAGGTTACCTCAATATTTAAATTGGTTTATTCAACTTACCTTTCAAGGGAATTTCCTAACCTAGGGTGCCTTCTTGGCTCGTAGGATGAAGTCAGGCTCTCTAGCCACAACCTAATCTCATGGTCTAAGGTTTTGCCTCCCTCATAGGTCATCTTCCAACTCTTGGCTTGACCCACCCAGGGTTGGCACACTAGCCCTAAAGTTTTCATATTTTCATCTTTATGCGTTAACTTTTATCATTATAACTTTTCAACCCTTATTTGCTCAACCACTGGGATACCCTCTCATGGGGTTTGTCCATACGGTGGACTTGGGCCACCTTCCCCTCCAGGGCTTGACCATAGTCATCTCATTGACTTTATTTCCATTACCAACCTCCCAGAGATAGTATGAGGGGTTCGAACAAGTTATATTTGGATTTTCATTTTCATATATATGACTATTGGGTTCTTATATTTCTCAAGACCTCTTACATAAATGTCATTCTCCACATGCACGCATGCATGGGAGACTAGGTCACCTAAACTCATCCTTTTGTCTTTCTCATTCCCTTGTAAGTTTTATATGGGTAGTATCCCATATCACCACTCCATTCTCCGTATTTATGATTAAGGTTTTAGGGTTATGATTAGGGATTATACCCTACCTCTTAGAGTTTCCATGTCCCTTGACCCTCTAGGGTTTTCATATTCTAGTGGGTTATATAAATCCAAGTCCTTCATCTATGAATGGGCTTACCCATACTTATATCTTTCTAGTGTTTACCCTCTCATCAGGGACCTACACAACATGTTACATCTTTCACATTTACTTCTCTAGTTAACACATTTTTTTCAAGGCTTATTAAGACAAGAGATGAGAAGTGGAAGAAATGTGAGATGAGAAGCCTAGAATATACATTATGCCTTAATAATTTTTCCATTATATTTCTAAAGATGATTTGGAACTATAAACGGTTAAGTATTAATTGTTAAATTTGTGCTCTGGTACCAAATGTAATGACCCACACTTTTTAGTGTCCAAATGGCCTTAAAGTCGATGATCATTACTGATAAATTCCAGGATCAGATTCAACAAATAATATAGAATAGTAAATAATTTCCACTAAAGAACAAATATTCACATGTTTGCATAATGAGCTCCTCTAAGGAGTTACATTAATTTTTAGAAGGAACTATCTTATACATATGAGAAGAAATACCACTATAACTAAACCTCCTTGATTAACTTTAGTGTCTTCAACATCTTTCATCGATAACATCATGTCCACGAATCAAGTATATCATGTACTTAAAACGCAGACAAACAAAACGGCGTTCTGCATGTTTCCATACCGGTACGTGGGTTCATCCAATAATCACAAGTATACATATATTCAAACAACATCTATTTTCACATAAGAACATGTATTTGCTTTCATATTCTAACCTGTATCTGGTCTACTATCTCAGGTATAACCACTGTCCATCCTTGGACTTATGTGTATTACCCTTCAGATTAGTCTAACCTAGGGTTCAAAATATCATTATTTACCTTTTGTGATACTCATAGGAACTGTATAATTTGCATGAAGTAAATAAACCGGCATGCCGTTATCATTCGTTCAATATCTTCAATAAACATCGACAAACTCGAGAATCTACATATATTCATAAGTGCGACCACATACCTTATGCCATAGCAGAAACCATACAGAATATCTCATGTACTTTAAGAGTGCATCCAAACATCCAAGCAGCAAATCATTCAATCAACATTATCTACAATATGCATAATATATATGTGTCACCATGTATTCACATTATATTGACCAGATCTAGATTTGATCCAAAACTAGGGTTTAGGATTGTCTCATGTTAGGACTAGGGATAAGGGTAAAAAACCCTAATTCCTTCATATCATGATTTCTAAGATTAAAAACTCTAATTATGCATATTAGGTGAAACCCTAAGCATCATCTCGAGCATATTAGGTTATTTGTGATATCTAAATCATATTATTAGCATTAAGATCATAGCAAGATACCCACATTCGTTTCAAAACCCTAAACATGCATATATAAGATTATTAATCTAGAAACATCAATTATTCATCATCATCAAGGATTCCTCATATTATACGACAAGATCAGGTATTATCACAAAATAAATGAATTCATTGAGGTCAGGATTATATTCATCAAATCTAGGATTAATATGCAATTACACATTAGATACATGTAACTCTTACACTTTTGAGACAAGAAGTATATTTATACCCTGAAAGTATTTTATTCAGATTCTACTCATTTTTCTAAGAAATTTCACATTGAGGTTCATTATCATCCGATCTACCATTAATTAACTACATTATTTACAAGATTAACTGATTTGGGCCAATAGTAGCCCGACACGTTAGTGAGAACTATTATCTTATGAGCCACTGTGGCCCAGGCGCCCACCAATGGTCCCGTGCCTCCTCAGTGCCCTGTCCACACGGGAGAGGTCTCAAACCAGGGGTAAAAGATTGCATTGCCCTTTCGTAGTGACCAAGATTGATCACGCTGGTGAGGGCATCGGGGTAAAAGACCCAAGAGTCATCTCCTTCCTCTCACGATCTGCTGCGCTATCCCAGCCATGGCCGAGGTCAACCTGATGGTTGACTCTCGCCTGTAAGGCCTGGTGGAGTCCCGTGAGACTGGAATCATGTCCGGATGGACCTGGCGGATTGGAGGAGCTACAGAGGTGCGCCTCAATGGGTTGGGTGGTTGATCCCGAAGTCCGCAGATCACGGCTACTATTGGAAACTGGAAATCAGAGAAAGGATGACTAGTTAGTTGGGAAAGGCCCGACATTGCCCCGTGGTTGTCCCGGTATCCTTGCTAGGATCTCAGGTGGTCTGGAGCCTTGGCCTCCACTTCTTGGGGTTGCTGGACTCACCGGATATGGTGACTGGTTCAGCGGTGTACCCGAAATCAAGGCGACGAAGGAAAGGGTTCTGGGGTGGTTTCAGGTGCTCTGGTACTGCAGGGATTGTTCCTCCAACCCACAGGAGAAAGCCGGAACCCTTTTATAATCAGTCAGACAGAGACCCCTGCCCTCTGCAATGCACGCTGGTTCAGGTTGTTGGAGAAATTTGGGGTTATCCCAATCCTCCACGATAAGGGCAAAGTCCAGGTCCGATGTGTCCGTCTCAGTATTCCCGAACCCACATGGATTTGTTTTTTGCCACGACGAGAGCCAGGGGGCGGGATGTAAAGGTCATGCGAGGTTCATGTGGTCATTGGGACTAGGAGAGTCCGTTTCAGGGAGAGGATCTCCTAGCCTCATTTTTTTTTTTTGAGGTAAAGGTCATATTATATATTTAAAGCGCAACAAAACAAACAAACACATGCTTAAGTGAGGGACGAAAGAAGTAAAAAAAACAAGGTGAAGAAAAATGGTGATGTTTTAATCATTTAGGGGAGACACCCCTTAACAAGCCTCAAGAAGCATAAAATCAAATTTTCCTAGGAAAGGATTTTCAGCTCCCGGCCAGATGGAATCATTGATGTTGTTACAGCAAACTGACGCCCGTTTCATCATCCACCATGACTTTTAAGTCGCAGAGAAAACAGACTTCCGATTCACCTTCTTCAGAGTCACTTTTCCAGTCATGGGCCTGTTTACTTGCACATTGATAGTAAGTGAAAGTCTGCATCTATTTGTGAGATAATATTTTGCCTTGTTTTTTTTATTGTTGTTGAATATTCTGTTGTTTCTCTCAAGCCAAAGATTCCAGATGATGATGATGAATATGTCATTTTCCTTGAAGGATTTGTAATGTATATTTGGTGAAATCTGAAGGGGGAAGGTTGCTGATTTGAGTTCTAAACTGTAGTTTCGTGTGTAGTGTGAGATGATGTTTAGTGAGGTGTTACACTTGTAGAAGATGTGATCTATTGAATCAGTGTCCGTTTTGCAAAGAGGACATCTCGAAGGACCAATAAAGCCCTTCTTGGACATATTTTCACCTGTGAGCAGCTTGTTGTGAAGGAGAAGCCAAAGGAAAGTTTTATATTTTTGCTGCCATTTTTGTTTCCATATTCTTGTGGTAGGTGGGGAGATGCCTCTGAAAGAAAGGAAGGAGTAAGCTTTCTTAACTGAGAAGGAGTTTCCCCATCTCCAAGTGATATTGTTTGATGTGTTATTTTCCAAAGTTTGCTTTAAGGCACATAGGTCATCAGGTTTGAGGTGCATGAGAATGCATCTTTTGAGAGAGTTTGTTCTGTTACTGATTAGAAGGCGGAGGGCCTGGTCAATATTGATCTTGAGGAGATTTTTTGGGATGGTCCAATTTGTGTGTAAATTTAGAACTGAATTTTTTTCAAACCAGGGGTCATTCCAGAAGGAGATTTTTAGGTGGGTGTGTGGAGGAGTGTTGATGAGTTGGGTTAAAGTTTAGATGTTTTTTGTTTATGTATTTCCCTAGCCTCCTCTTCTCTCGGATAGGGGTGCCTCCTCTTCTCTAGTATAGGGTGAGCATTCGGTTAATTTGATCAGATACTGTTTGGTTCAGTTAAACGGTTAATTTGTGATTTGAGATTTTAACCATTAACCTAACTAAATTGAGTCGGTTAATTCAATTATTGTCCAATCGGTGAATGGTAAATTCGGTCGGTTAATTTGGTTAACCAAAAAACACACGTGTAATAATATTATTTGAAATACTCATAGAATTTGGGACAAATGTTATATTATAGTAGTATTGTTGTAAATTTAATTCTGTATGGTTCGTAAAAACTTGATTACTATATATATGGGGAAGTATTTTGAAATAAAAGTACAACTATATATGTATATATGCATGTGTAGGATATTATTTATGAATAAATTCTGATTATTTGGTTAATTCGGTTAACCAAACTAAAAATATCTTTAACCGTAAAATTAACCATTTAACCGATTAACCAAAATAAATCAACCAAATTAACCGAATTAACCAAATTGACCCAATAAAATTAACCATTTGGAATTAACTGTTCGGTTAATCGGTTATTAACCAAATTCTACTCACCCCTACTCTCGGATCTAGGAGTCCAGATCTAGTTGGGCTCCCTTTCATCACTTTTCTTTTATTTTCTTTAGATAAAAACCCATATTATGAAGATAATTGCAAACCCCACATAGGACGTCCAATATCCTTCAAATTTTGGGACAAACCACATGTTTCTATTATCTATCTTATGTTAGAAGATGGGAGCTTAATTCCTTCATTAATTATCCAAAACATAGTCCCTAAGCAAAAAGTGGATAATTCTTTAACTAATTGCCTAGGCCACATATTGTCTTGGAACATTCTAGAAATTCTCCCATTATCTTATATTCTGATTATCTATCAAACAAAAATATCTTGGATATCTATTATGATCACGAGTATCAACAATATCCAAAATCATATCCCAAGGACTCATATGTAAACCCTGGTTAATTTGGGTTGGATCGAATCCCTAAGGCCCATGAATCACATCTTAGGCCTTCCAAAGCTTCCATGAGCTTAATTACATTCCTAGTTACCAATTTAAGGATTTTATAATCATTGCACCTTATATTAGCCTTATACGAACACATATGCTCAATAGCACATTATTTATTTAAATTGAACATTTAATATGAGTCTAGAGTTTGGAATCATCCACCAAGGTCCCTCAATTCTCTTTCTGGTTACCTATACCATAACTTCATTTAGGCTTGAAATTTATAAATTTCAAGGATGTAACAATATGGGTAAATTAACCAGTGACATCTTCAACCTTGAATAAGATGACTGGTGTTTGGAGCAACGATAGATAAACTTGTAGGTAATACGTTCGTCGTTTGGTACATGTGTAAGTAGGCTAGAGTATATTTGAACGAAGTCTATTATACCCTACACATAAATAATGACGTATATATTGAGCAGTCAGTTAGAGGGGCATTGTAGAAAATTGACATCCACAACAAATACACATATTTTCTGTTGCAAGGATTTGGTGCGGCAGGTTATCGGGAAATTTCTCGGTAAACTTAGTCGTGTGGCCACTTATTTATCTTTTAGTCCGCATAACAAAGACGAGTTAAACTACTCATTCATATTTGATTGGTGTGAAACCACTAGAACGAAACAAAAAACACAGCCTTACTCACCAAGTCTGGTGGCAGGACATACTTCTCGTCTGTCCTCTTTGTTTCTAGATGTTGCTTGGCAGGAGCCTCCATAAAAATGTTTTAGATTCGGCTCACCACAACCATCAGGACTCATCAATCCTTCTTCAAAAAATTCTTTATCCTACACTCACATGCCACCATGGTCGACATCATGTCAGTATCACATGTGATATCTTTTATTGCTAGTTTACTATCAAACTCCACAATCACTTGACGCCATCCTGTAGTCCAAGCATGCTCGAGTGCTAGGTAAACAACGATGAGTTATGCTTCTTGTATGGTATGATACATTGTAGTCTTCCCCCATCCACTTAACCATTGTTCGTGATGATCCCATGCTATAATAGAAATGACGACATACATCTTCTTCACTGGGGTAATTTGATTTACCATTCAGGTGGGGTAGTTCACTTCAGACAACACGTATTAAGCCTTTATTGTATTTTTCTAGAAAAGCTTCAATGATGCTTCTTAATTGATTAGCAATTCACCCACATTGTTGGGTGATGATAATGTCAACTTTTAGAAATTTCCTTATTTTGTCCTTGCTAGATAACACAGCATGCCATTGTGTAGAGAATCAGTCTTTGACTAATTCTGATCAAGGTAGTATATGATCAAACGAGATGATTCTTCATTGAAGTGGAAATCAGTTTAAATACAACAATTCCTACACCCATTACTTGGTGGAAAGTAGCTCATGTTCCTCACTAATCGTCTCACCAATTACTAAATAAGGGACTTGCTAACAATAACTACTAACAAACTAATAATAGATACTAATAGACGTGCCCCCAACAAATCATCCTCTAAACTCAAAACTGGTTAAGGTTTGAGTTAAAAAATTATCAACAAGTAATATGCTTTAGCAGCAACATCTTCTTCAAACACATGTAACTTCACACATTCCATGATCGCTTCTCAACTTCTCAAACACCTCCAGCTTCACAACCCTCGTCATGATGTCTGCAACTTGCTCATGTGCCACAATGCTCTGGCTTGATCACTTCTTCTTTGACCATCTCTCTAAGAAAGTGAAACCTGACATCGATGTGCTTACTGCACCCATGTAAAACTAGACGTTTGGATAGCTTAATGGTAGAACTATTATAACAAAGGATCCTAGTTCCACCATCAACATTCTCCATCCATCCCATTTTCTCTAGAATCCTCTTTAGCCATATACAGTGTGCAACACAAAAAGTAGCAGCCACAAACTCTGCCTTTGTTGTTTACAAGGTCACCACATCCTACTTTTTGGAAGCCCAAGACACAACACCTCCAGCTAAGAAGAAGACATAACCACTAGTACTCCTTCTGTCATCTACATCACCTGCACAGTCGCTATTTGTCTATCCCAACAGACCATCATTCTTCTTTTTCTTCCTATACCAGCTGATGCCAAATCCTAGGGTTCCTTTTAGGCTCTTTGTTGTTGCCATATGCATCCTTGTTGGCCTTGCCATACACCTACTGAGTAAGAACACCACATACATCACATCTTACCTTGTTGTTGTAAGATACAATAGGATCCCAATTAATTGTTTGTACTGTGTTGCATCAACCAGAACTCCATCACCTTCTATAGTGAGCTTAGCTCCTAGAACTATGGATTCTTCACAGGGTTTCTTTCCAACAGGTGAAACTTTTCCAAAAGATCCTCGATGCACTTCTTCTGTCCAATGAACACTCCTTGACTACCCTGACTGACTTCTACTCCCAAGAAGTACCCCATTCTTCCTAAGCCAGTCATCAAACTTAGCCTACATAGATGCCTTGAAACTTGCAACCAATTCATCATTGTTGCTGACACACATCAAATTATCAACATACAAGCTGACAATTAAGAGACCAGTCCCTTGCTTTTTAACTAACAAGGTGTGTTCACAAGGACACCTCTGGAACCCTAACTCCAAGAAGTAACTTTAAATCTTGTTGTAGAAATCTCTTGGTGTCTGCTTGAGACCATATAAAGCCTTCTTCAACTTGTAGACTTAATCTTCCTCCCCTGCAACCTCAAAACCTTATGGTTGCATCACATAAACTTCTTTTGTGAGCTCTTTGTGGAGAAATGTGCTTTTAATAACCAGATGATAGACTAGCCAACTGTGATGTGCAGTAAGAGCCAAAAGAGTTTTGATTGTGTCCCATCTGGCTACAGGTTCAAACACCTCAATGTAGTTTATCCCATGTTGTTGTGCATAGCCCTTAGCCACTAATTTGGCCTTGTACTTGTCAACTTCCCCATTTTTTCAACTTTGTCTTGAACACCCACTTCACTCCTATTGGTTTGACTCTAGTAGGCAGTGTTGTCAACTCCCAAGTGTCATTCTTGGCTATGGATTGCATCTCCAGTGACATGGCATCCCTCCATTTCTTGACATGTGCAACATCTTTAAAGGACACAATATCTTCTGCTACAACCATTAGAGCATACAAGTCATTAGAATTCAAACTCACATACCCCATCTCAGAATCATCATGCCAGTGAGGTCTGAACCTAATCCTTGGAGGTAGCCCTAGATTATCAGTATCATGCTCTTCATCTGATATTGATGATGAATCCTTTTGAGTAACTGGAGTTACTGGTGTCCCAACTAAAATGGTGGAACCAGTTGGTGTGACTGGTGTGTTGTTAGTTACTTCTGTTGAAGTCTCAGTATCTTCAGTTTCTTCATCAGAATCCTCCACATCATCATCATCACATCCTTCCCACAACACTTGAGTGACTATAGGTGTCCACTCGAATTTCCATGTCCAGCCTTTGCTTTCATCAAATGTGACATCTCTAATAATAATCACCTTCTTAGTATTGGGATCGAAAATATGGTAGGCATTAGACTCAGAGCACATTCCAAGGAAATAACATTAGATACTCATAAAATCCAACTTCTTCCTGTGTTGACCAGATACATAGACATATCTTACACATCCAAATACCTTAAAATGATCCACTACATGAGGTGTACCACTCCAAAGTTCCTAGGGAGTTTTGTTCTTATTGATTGTGGTAGGACTCCTCTTCAACACATAGGAAGACCCAACAACTGCCTCAGGCCAAAACACTATTGACCCTAGTGTCTACAAGCACGCATCTAATCATATTGATAATGGTGCTATACTTTCTCTCAACAAATCCATTCTACTGAGGAGTTGGAGTTGTTGTGAGTTGCCTACGTATACCAACTTCTTCACATAAGGATTTAAACTTAGTTGAGAGAAACTCTCCTCCCGTATCAGTTCTCAAGTAAATACTCATGGCACTAGATTCCTTCTCAACTAACATCTTATATTGTCTAAATTTTCTCTCACATGTGAAGATTCTGCCCCTCCTCTGATTTGATCCGAAATGGTATCAAAACTTCGCCTTTTCTCATTCTTTCTTCATACTCCCTCATTTCTAGGGTTTCCGAGTTGAAAGGAAGAAGAATCAGGTGAATTGCTAGGGATTTGATATGATATCGAGATTTTTAGGGATGAGCTGCATTTTTAAGGTGTTTTCATACCTTAGGGTGAGTGGGAACTTCCTTTAAATAGTATATTGCACAAAAATTGGTTAAATCATCCATAATATTTAATTACTTAGTAGGCGACTACAAACCCTAAATTGTCGGTTTGATCTAAGTTGTTGCAAAATGACATGAAATGGAATCTTCCACTATTTGGATGAATTTCAAATGATAAAATCATAACAGAAATGTATACAATACATCCTAATGAGAATTCCCTAAGTATTCACAGAGGTTATAAGAGTAAACTGAAATATAGGAAATTTGTCTATGACTGAAATTGTTGTATAATTAAATAGAGAAATTTGTTTATCTGGATCCCCTTGGTTATGAATGATTGTTTATTTGAATTCGTAGTACATATATGTCAGATACTATCTTGGATTTCATTTAAGGTGAATAGTGTTTATTTGATATCTCAGTAAAGACGGTGAAACCCTAGATGTGAGGAAAGTTGGATATTTACGAATAGATATCGTGAAATCTATTTGAACATATTTTCTTGACATGATAGACTTTCTTTATTAAATTTTTATTATTGATGCATGTTATCTCAATGAATGGCATGGAAACCCAAATTCAGCTCAGTTCCAAGGTTTCATACATATATTGATTTTAAATGATTAGTTGATAGTAGTTTTTATTCAGCGAATGATTATGTCGCATGAAATCTTTATGAGAGCCATGTGATAAGTGAATGAGGTAAATGAAACCCTAAGGATAGGGTGTTCAATGAGTCAAGTATTGTGATATCAATGTTCTCAGTATGAGACGCGGTGATGCTTAACAATTCCGTTGTGGTAAATGTTATCAGATGGTCTATGAAATGAATGGTTTACAGAGCTAAACTAAGATATGTAATGTGATGATTGAATTGTGAATGTAAAGAGTGAATTAGACATGTAGATGTCCTGAACACTATAGATTACCTATGAGAGGTTTGCGCTGTAGGGATGAAATGACCTAACCCTGGCAGTGTCCAGTATACGGGGGTCAGAATGTACTAACAGGTGGTACGGGTGACGAATCCCTAGTGGAAGTCTCCTTAAAAATGCAGTATGTAGTGTCCAACATCAACCAGAGATCCTGATGGCACTAGAGTACAGAAAAGCCAATAGGTGGCTTGACTCTCCACCTGTGTGCCCAGGTCAGAGAAGTCCAGTTTTATGGCCCATAGGTGTGCTGAGGCCAGAGAGCCATTTTCCTGTTGTAGACCAGTTGTAACGCCCCTCCAAGAACATACATGATAGCGGAAGGAAACCTCATGTTGTTCATAACATGGGTAGCTCAGCTCAGAGGAACGTCACAAAACATGATACTCAAAAGCAATAAGATAAATGTAACACCATGCATTCAACTCAAAATATAGATTCGTACATTGTTCATGGAAGGGAAAGACATAACTATCTCATCCGATATCAAAACCTAATACATGTAGGTTGAGAAAAACTAAAGCATAAACTGTCTTATCTTGATCTCAAGTCTAATACATATAAACTAAGCAAATCTAAAATATGGAAAGATAACTAAACTAAAGGGTCTACTAAGTGGTAAATGGCACCCCACCAAGCTAAAGCCTTTCTTGAATCAACTACCCTTGATTGCTCACGTCAGTTCCCTCTTGCTCCTTGATCTAGGGACATCTCGTCCCACGACCATGTGAAAGAAAGCATCAACATCAGTAAGCGGCATTATGCATGTTATCAGATCTGAAAATAAACATATACTTGAACTGAAATAAACTTGACATAACTTGACATTATGAATTCTCATTACACATTAATCTTCATTACATCAATGAATTAAGAACATTATTATATGCATTCTCTCCTCACTGCCCACATGGGGCACATCATGCTCAGAAAGCCCATCATTGCTAGGAAGTCCATAACGACCATAAAGGTCCATCATTTTGAGAAACATATAATAAGTTACTTAATTCTCTTAACTTAACATTAACATCATTGTTCTTATCTTGCCATCAATGTAAATTGTCCTCATCCAATAATTTCACCAAAGTGCTCATCAGGCCGGTTAAGGCTCACCTCAGTTGCACCAAAGTGCTCATCAATGTCATAAAGACAAAATAACATAAAGAGGAACAATTTACAACTTAAGTGCATTATCTTAATCATCATGGGATTTCCCCCTCTTAATCTTGACATTGACATTACATGATTTACATGATTCTTTAATTCAATTTCTTAATCATTGCATAAACATAGCATTAAACTAATTAACATCAGTGATAAGCATATGAATTTATGGACATAACAACAAACATATAATCAAAGGCATACTCATTATATTGATTCCATTCATTAACATGAAATTCTAAAGAATAAATCTTAAATCATACATAGCAAGCAATTCATCCAAAATACTTATGCATAATGACATGGCCCACTTACCTTATTGGAGAAAAACCTGATCTTAGTCTCCTTGATCCTGAGTCAAGTCCTAGGTTCCTAAAATTAGCATGATTTAGATTATTTAACACTTTAATTACATCTTAACCCTAATTAAACTTAAACCTGATACTTCGTGAAAACCAACCCAAAACATGTCTCAAAACCCTAACCATGGGCTAGATCTCGAAAAATTGAACAAGATTCATATAAAACTTGACCCCATACGATCTACCGATTAAAAGTTATGAGTTTTCATAGACCGGCCAATCAGAATTCAAAGAAAAACCAAATACGAAAATCAAATATCCAAAGGGTTGCGGGCCCTTCCTAGTTGGCCCAATCAGGGGCCGCCAACTGGGGAACAAACCCATCATTTGCGAAAGAGAATACAAGGGCGCTCAAAACCCAAAAGTACCCACGGTCGCGCACTAGACAAAATAGACTCACAGGGGCAAAACTGGTAAAACCTTACCTGGCATCTTGCCTTATGCCATGGCGTCAAACTCCCAACTCTAGGAGCACATAATCCAGATCCAAAGAAGAGGACCTCGATCAAGCAGCTAAAACGTGAAACACAGATAGATTCCTTGTACGACAATGAACTCACAGAGCCATGAATTAGGCTCCAGTGTGTGGTGAAGCTCTAACCTCAGCCTGCCACCATGGATCAATGGAAGAAGAACAGGGGAAGGGCTTGGGCACTAAAACCACAGAGAGAAACCTCACAAGGGTCTCCAAAACACTCTTGGAGGTGAGTCAAAGTCAGAGTGGGAGTTTCCATGAGCGGAGTACAACCAGAGGTCCAGAACAGCAAGCGCCGACGATGAGTTCAAACTTGTCTACATGATATGACGATTGGAGCCACTGTAGGACAAACCGACAAAGCGAGAAGGAAGTTGGGCGTGGATAGATGCTCACCTGCTTGCCAATTGGTCAGAGACGCTGGAGGAGGCTGAATCGTGATGGAGTTTTCCGGAGATACAGATCGAGTAGGCAGCAGCGACTAGGGGCACGTGCGATCGAATTGAGAGAAGGGGAGGGTTGTTCTAGGGTTGGCGATCGTTTTCGGCCCCTTTTATATAGGTTTGGGCATTGAGAAGCCCTCATGTAAATCTGGGGCGGCGAGGAGAGTCTGAGCTCGATCGGGCGTTTCTCAATAGGGCACTAAAACATGTCGAACCAGGGATCAATGGGACCGTGGCTCACTCCCGGTTCCATTGGCGAAGAAATCACCTAAAATGGACCATCGTGGCGAGAGAACCAGACCGGAGAAGGGGGCGCCAGAGACCCGCCTGTGCCTGGTCTCCTAATGAAGGTAGGAGACGATCCTGCGTCCCTACGATCAAATCGAATGGCTGCTGGCGACTCCTCTTGATATAGGCGCGCGTGACACTTAAACATTGGTGAAAATTGTGAAATGTCCACGTGGCATTTAAATAAAAGCAAAACCATATGAAATCGATGAAATTAAATCAAAATAATTAGGTTTTAGGGTTTAAACTATAATGAAACTTTCCAAAAATGATTGAGGGGTCAAATGAAGTCCGATTAGGCTCAAATTTTGACCATAAGCTAATTAGAGGGTCTAGAATTTCTCTATCCAATTGGATTTGCATTTTGTTTCTCTTTTGTTCACTAATTTCATGTAGGTTGCTAATTGAATACATGCATTATGAAAAATGTGAAATTAATAGAATTATCATTTACTAAATGAGCTATTTAAGCCAAAGCTAGGTTTATGAAATTATTTCATCATATATTGGACTAAGATATCCCATTGAATTACATTTTGTTAGATAAAATCTTAAACTTGCAAGCTAGGGTTTCACATTAAGGCACATTAATGGATCTAGGATTTTGAGGATGTTACAATTCTACCCACCTTAAATAAATTTCATCCTCAAAATTTCTTATACTACTACCCACCTTAGGGTTTTTCATATTCTCATAACATCATAACTTATCATTCAAAGCTCAAGACTAACACATATATGATCCAAGGATAAAGTCAAAATCTAAAAGTGACAATCTAAACCATACCTTGATCACTTTCCTCCTCTATGTCCATAGCAAACACTCTGGCATGTCTCTTAGGGGTTGGATTCTGGTTCTTGCTTCCTTCCTCTGTATCTTAGAGCAGTCAGGCTTTATGTGTCCAGGTTCTCCATAGTAGTAGCATAAACCAGTACCAAACCTACAAGGCCCTCCATGGACCCTCTTGAAATTCGGGCACTATGCTTTCTCTGGGGCAGCAGGGGATTCAACCTTAAGAACCTTCCTCTTGTTGTTGGGAGGTTGATGTTGATTATTCTTCTGAATAGCCTCCTTCTTATAGGACCTCCCGGGGTAGTCTTCTAGCTCTAGGGTAGCATCTAATGCAGCTTGAAGGGTCATGTGGACTCTTCCTGATAGGGCAAAGCTCAAGTCTGGCTTCAGTCCTCGGATGAACTTCTTCGTCCTGCGTCGTTCGTCATAGTCATATCCGTACTTCTGTAGAACCCTGAACTTCATAGCATATTGGGTCACCGTCATGTTGCCAACCTGAGCTAGATTAGCAAACTCCATCTCCTTCTTCTCTATCATGGCTTCAGACACGTAGTGCTCTAGAAAGGCTTCCACAAAACCTTCCCATGTGAGTGCATGTGGATCAGTAGATCTAGAGTTGAGGAAGTTCTCCCACCATGTACGGGTTGTTCCCTTCAGCATGTGGGTGGCAAAGCGAATCCTAGACTATTGAGGGTAGTCCAGGTCACGAAAATAATGCTCCATGCTCATAATCCATTCTTCTCCCTTGGTGACGACATCATCCTCTCCTTCTCCAACAAAGGAGTCGGTCCTGATCTTCAAGAAATCCACCGAGGTCAGCTCGTGGTGTCTGAGTTGATGTTGTCCTTTTCCTAGGGCATTGGTGAGTAGTTGGACTAATTCCTCCAGGGTTGCCTTAGGGTTTCTTCTCGATCCACTGCCCTCACTTGAAGAGATAGCACCATCTTCCCTATCCTTTCCTTTGTCAGACTTCTTAGGAGCCATCTAGAAAAACAAGGTATACCTAGGGTTAGAACATGTGAATCTTTAGCTCAGTGACCATCTACTCATTGCTCTGATACCATATTGTAACGCCCCTACAAGCACATACATGACAGTGGAAGAAAACCTCATGTTGTCCATAACATGGGTAGCTCATCTCAGAGGAACATCACAAAACATGATACTCAAAAGCAATAAGATAAATGTAACACCATGCATTCAACTCAAAATATAGATTCATACATTGTTCATGGAAGGGAAAGACATAACTATCTCATCCGATATAAAAACCTAATACATGTAGTATGAGAAAAACTAAATCATAAACTATCTTATCTTGATCTCAAGTCTAATACATATAAACTAAGAAAATCTAAAACATGGAAAGATAACTAAACTAAAGGGTCTACTAAGTGGTAGATGGCACCCCACCAAGCTAAAGCCTTTCTTGAATTAGCTACCCTTGATTGCTCACATCAGTTCCCTCTCGCTCCTTGATCTAGGGACATCTCATCCCACGGCCATGTGAAAGAAAGCATCAACATTAGTAAGCGACATTATGCATGTTATAAGATCTGAAAATAAACATATACTTGAACTGAAATAAACTTGACACAACTTGACATTACAAATTCTCATTACACATTAATCTTCATTACATCAATGAATTAAGAACATTATTATATGTATTCTCTCCTCACTGCCCACATGGGGCACATCATGCTCGGAAATCCCATCATTGCTAGGAAGCCCATAATGACCATTAATGTCCATCATTTCGAGAAACATATAATAAGTTACTTAATTCTCTTAACTTAACATTAGCATCATTGTTCTTATCTTGCCATCAATGTAAATTGTCCTCATCCAATAATTTCACCAAAGTGCTCATCAGGCCGGTTAAGGCTCACCTCAGTTGCACCAAAGTGCTCATCAATGTCATAAAGACAAAATAACATAAAGAGGAACAATTTACAACTTAAGTGCATTATCTTAATCATCATGGGATTTCCCCCTCTTAATCTTCACATTAACATTACATGATTTGCATGATTCTTTATTCAATTTCTTAATCATTGCATAAGTATAGCATTAAACTAATTAACATCATTGATAAGCATATGAATTTATGGACATAACAACAAACATATAATCAAAGGCATAATCATTATCTTGATTCCATTCATTAACATGAAATTCTAAAGAATAAATCTTAAATCATACATAGCAAGAAATTCATCCAAAATACTTATGCATAATGACATGGCCCTCTTACCTTATTGGAGCAAAACCTAATCTTAGTCTCCTTGATCCTGAGTCAAGTCCTAGGTTCCTAAAATTAGCATGATTTAGATTATTTAACACTTTAATTACATCTTAATCCTAATTAACCTTAAACCTGATACTTCGTGAAAACCAACCCAAAACATGTATCAAAACCCTGAGCATGGGCTAGATCTCGAAAAATTGAACAAGATTCATATAAAACTTCACCCCATACGATCTATCGATTAAAAGTTATGATTTTTCATAGACCGGCCAAACAGAATTCAAAGAAAAACCAAATACGAAAATCAAATATCCAAAGGGTTGCAGGCCCTTCCTAGTTGGCCCAATTAGGAGCCGCCAACTAGGGAACAAACCCATCATTTGTGAAAGAGAAGACAAGGGCGCTCAAAACCCAAAAGTACCCATGGTCGCGCACTAGACAAAATAGGCTCACAGGGGCAAAACTGGTAAAACCTTACCTGGCATCTTGCCTTATGCCATGGTGTCAAACTCCCAACTATGGGAGCACGAAATCCAGATCCAAAGAAGAGGACCTTGATCAAGCAGTTAAAACGTGAAACACAGATAGCTTCCTTGTACAACAATGAACTCATAGAGCCATGAATTAGGCTCCGGTGTGTGGTGAAGCTCTAACCTCAGCCTGCCGCCATGGCTCAACGGAAGAAGAACAGGGGAAGGGCTTGGGCACTGAAACCACAGAGAGAAACCTCACAAGGGTCTCCAAAACACTCCTAGAGGAGAGTCGAAGTCAGAGTGGGAGTTTCCATGAGCGGAGGACAATCAGAGCTCCAGAACAGCAAGCGCCTACGATGAGTTCAAACTCGTCTACACGATATGACGATTGGAGCCACCGCAGGACAAACTGACAAAGCGAGAAGGAAGTTGGGCGTGGATAGATGCTCACCTGCTTGCCAATTGGTCGGAGACGGTGGAGGAGGCTGAATCGCGATGAAGTTTGCCGGAGATACAGATCGAGTAGGCGGTAGCGGCTAGGGGTACGCACGATCGAATTGAGAGAAGGGGAGGGTTGTTCTAGGGCCGACGATCGTTTTTGGCCCCTTTTATATAGGTTTGGGCATTGAGAAGCCCTCCTATGAATATGGGGCGGCAAGGAGAGTCCGAGCTCGATCGGGTGTTTCTCAATAGGGAACCAAAACACGTCAAACCAGGGATCAATGGGACCGCGGCTCGCTCCCGGTTCCATTGGCGAAGAAATCACCTAAAACGGACCATCGTGGTGAGAGAACCGGACCGGAGAAGGGGGCGCCAGAGACCTACCTGTGTCTGGTCTCCTACTGAAGGTAGGAGACGATCTCGTGTCCCTACGATCAAATTGAATGGCTGCTGGCGACTCGTCCTGTTATAGGCGCGTGTGACACTTAAACATTGGCGAAAATTGCGAAATGTCCACGTGACATTTAAATAAAAGCAAAACCATATGAAATCGATGAAATTAAATCTAAATAATTAGGTTTTAGGGTTTAAACTATAATGAAACTTCCCAAAAATGATTGAGGGGTCAAACGAAGTCCGATTAGGCTCACATTTTGACCATAAGCTAATTAGAGGGTCTAGAATTTCTCTATCCAGTTGGATTTGCATTTTGTTGATCTTTTGTTCACCAATTTCATGTAGGTTGCTAATTGAATACATGCATTATGAAAAATGTGACATTAATAGAATTATCATTTACTAAATGAGCTATTTAAGCCAAAGCTAGGTTTATGAAATTATTTCATCATATATTGGACTAAGATATCCCATTGAATTCCATTTTGTTAGATAAAATCTTAAACTTGCAAGCTAGGGTTTCACATTAAGGCACATTAATGGATCTAGGATTTTGAGGATGTTACACCAGTGAAGTTGTCAGGCTTAGAATCCCAGGTATGTCAGCTAATCCTTATACAATGAGATCGTAGCTTGCTGCAATTCTTTCAGATATTGTGGTACACTTCATGTGGGTTCAGGGCATAATAAGATGAATGAGAGGTTAAACACGTGTGTGAAGTTATTCAATTATTCTTTGTATGTTTCTGAATTATTAGTTCTCTTTATGATCAATCAAGCATTTCATATATTGATTCACTCTTGTAGATATCTAGAGTATCCTACCATATTTATGATTGTCAATGATTAGACTCTTTAAAGCTTACTACTGTTATAATTGATATTAGTTTCTCAAAAGTATATCTGTAATTATATCAATGCTTTAGACTATTTCTTTGAATTACTCATTCACTAAGTGAGAAGGCTCACCCCTCTACTCACAATTTTTAGAGAAATCACATGGACTTGAAGAAGGTCAATGCATCAGAGTAGATCTACCACATGAGTTATGTATGAGATCAATTAAGTTCAGTCGGTCCCTGTCACTCTAGGTCCTTGTATAGATGTGAGAGAGTTGTAAATGATGTTTGTATCTTTGTTTCCTTAATAAGAGAGAATGCATTGATTATCATGTTGTATGTACATGGAAGTGTGAGAAATATAATGAATGTATGGATGTGTATCATTAATGTTGAGATCATATTAGAGTAATCAAGGTTTAATTCTCTTATAAAGTTTGTTTATGTGATTCAATGCGAGACAATAAAGAGTTTGAAAAAAAAAGTTGGGAGTGAACTTTGTATTAAGTATAATACTCAAACTCATGCCCTAATCTCATGAATAGTGGTAATTGTGGGATGCAGGTGTGACAGCTTTGGTATTAGAGCTTAGGCTGAGTTGTTAGGGACCATAGGATAGAAAGTCAGAGTTATAAGTGTGGAAGATAGGAGGTGATGTGTTTATAGCTCTGGGAAGTCTAGGTATTTGGATACCCTAGCCCGGTATCTGAATACTTAGATTGACCAATATCAAGCTACTATGTCTATTCTTCTCTAGATGCCCTGGCCAGGTATGCAGAGGAAGGATGGGCTAGAGAGAAACCCTATAAATCTTAGGGTTAAGAGACCAGAAAGTAATGAAGGAGTAAGAGATTAAACATAGAATGTGATATAACTCTTGCTTTATATTGCTTGTTTGATTGGATATCAATAGAAATGCTCTTATATATATAAGAATTCAGATTATCAGTTTGTAGAATATATATGGTTCTTTTATATTTTTGTGTATCATGAAGTTTATTCACTTATTCTTTGTATCAATTAGACCGGAAGTTATGTTTAAATGAGTTTTCCCTAAGTGTATATTCTTTTTACATGTTTGAGATTAATAGGAGTTAGTTAATCTTGAGTAACTCTTGGCTTCAGGACTGTAGGTTTGACCTGGTCCGGCTGGCAGGATGCGTTACTAGGATCTAATGACTCTTATTAACAATATAGTAAGAGTAGACTCTGGATAAATTAGACCCACATCATAGTGAGAATGTACATACACTAAGATGTTGAAACATATGGGAAAGATTAGAATAGTTAAGAATCAGTTGGAACTGATATCTGAGATTCAACTTTGGGGCCTCATATGAGAAACCCTTAATTGGGAATAAAGGAACACGACATAAGGTTCAAATTAAGTTTGATGATTAGTATTGTATGAACTCTAAATATGAAATGTTGAAAAGATATGAGAAAAGTATGTAAAGACCAAGATAGTAAGAATCAATCATGAGAAATGGACTATATAATCAAGTACAATGTTTTTATGTACTCCAAAGCAAAGGGAAAATAGAAAAAAAAAGAGTGAAGTAGACAATAAGCAAATATAAGTGAAGAGTCTTCAGAAGAGTTAAAGTAAAGAGAATTAGATGAACATGTAAATCATAAAACTAGGATAAGAAACTTAGTTGAAACAAGAGAAATGTTGGAAATAATGAGCTTGATTAAGAAATGAGGGTTATGATATAATTGAGAGCATGGAGTGTATACCTTTATTGATAAGTTTAATACATTTATCCTTACTTCCTTTGGATTCTAAGTCTCTATAGAACAACAAACCAGTTTCTAAAAGAAGAACAAAAGTGTAGATAAATAAATGAATAAGTCATTCAAAGGTAGACTATATTCAGGAAGGAAAAACTTGATTGAAAGAGAAACTATGTTTCACCCATGCATGAGCTGTTTGATTTAAAATGAAGGATATGTAATGTATTAAACATGAGGTGAAACTAGTAGAGAGATTATTGGTTTAGAATTTCATCTTCACATTAGTAGAAGGATAAAAAGAAATATGTGCAACATGGTATACATGATCATACACATGAATAAGCAACATGATCATAAGAAGAGAAAAAATTAGAAGTTAAATATGACAGGTGGAAGAGTAGTATATGGTAAGAGGATTATGGAAAGTAAGGAAGGGTTTGAAACATGGTGGAGTAATATAGATTATAAAAGAAATAGGTTAGGAGATTCAATCAAGTGATAATTAGTCAAGTATCCTTGTTAATAACTAACTAAACCTACATATGAGAAATGTATTAAGGGAATGCTTGAAGATAATAATTATAAGTCTTAGAATCATCTTCTCTTTCATATCTTCCTTAATGAAAGCAATGTGGGAGTGAAGTGATAAGAAAATGAATCATATATGATGCATAACCACCATGGTAGAGACATCTAGTGAATGTAATAATGACACACACTATGATGATGAAACTCTAGTGGGGTAAATTGAGAATGTAATCTATCTGAATAGGTCAAGTAAGAGAAAGAAAACTCAATTGATAAGATAAGAAAGACCTTAGTAAAACTTGTGAGATCCAAAGTTTGAATTTCAAATTAAGGGAGAAAAGTCACATCACAATAACGTCATGTTTCTGATAAGGACCAAACCCTAGAATGTTTAGATTTGTAGTAGTTTAAGGGATGTCAATAGTGATTTGACCTTGAATACTAGCATCTCTATAAAGCAAGATCATGAGATTTGCACTATGAGAAGTAAACTAGCACTAATAGTAATCCAGGGTTAAAAGGTAGCTAATCTGAAAGGTAGATAAACAATATGGAAATGATTTGGAGCAAAGAGTAAGATATAAATTTGAAATGTAACAAGTGTGTTTTGAATAAAAGGAGAAATACAATATGAGTGAAGTGCGATATGAGATAAATTCTTGCAGTGATAGCAAGAATGATGAATAATCTATTTGTACCTTGTATGTTTCAATTTTAGGAATGTTTAATCTACATGATTAAAATGAGAAGGATAAGTAGAAAAAAGTAAGTAGTAGTGAGTGAGGAGAGAGATAAGACAAAACAATGGCTTTTAGTAATATGTGAATTTGTTTTTAGAAGTATAATTTTTTGAAGGTATATTTAGGGATGTAAATTAGTTCTACATATGATTTCAGTGTACATGTGCAAGCAATATGTTAATTAAAGGTGTCTGATGGTTTTAGTCATTCATACCGGTAATCCATCTTAGTATTGTACAATTGTTGTATGGTGATATGGGTTGAATGATGATGGAACAAATGGAGGGTTACCCTGAATAAGGTAGTCTTAACTATTCACTCATATGAATAGAAGGGATGATAACCATATTGTATTGATATGTAACCCTAATGAGGTATAGCTTGTTATACCTAGCTTTAATATAACTAAGTGATGGTAATTGGGTATGAATAGTCCTTGAATGACTAATACAATCATGGGGTACTCTGTTACTATTGTTGAAACCCTAGTATGCTATAACCCGATGGTTACACCTTGAATTATGTGTGGGTTCATACTTTAGAATAGTATGGAATGTGATGGTACTGCTTCACCTTATGCATCCATGATCCAATGGGAATGTCGTGAGTAGTATTGTACAATTGTTGTTGAATCATGTCTTCCAACTCAAGACTATTTTGCTATTTGAGTAGCACAATAGTAAAATTCAAAAGAACATGGTGAACTGTCTTTTGTGACTTAGAGGTAATACATAACAATAGAACATATTGAGATGTATGAATTGAGATAGTTGGATTAGATTATCAATGTTGAGGTAACACCTCAAGAGTATAAAAAAAATATTGAAATGGTTGTTTCTCTCTCTCTCTCTCTCTCTCTTCTATGATTGATTGTGGCATAGAGAATTTGTTTGTTGTCATTGAGAACTATTTCAAACATGTTGTGATTAGAAAAGAAATGAAGGACTTAATGTTGAAAACTGGATTCAAGTATGAAATACAAGAATATAATGACATGTAAGATTTCAGAAGCTTAAAATAAACTATGAATGTACTTTACTTGAATATTTATGTTTTGAGGGCGAAACCTTTTTAAGGGGGGAAGATGAAAAACCACTAGAGGGGGGTGAATAGGGTTTTAAATTAATTTAACAATTATTTAACTCAAACAACCACAAATGAGAAACCAAGAAGGAGACAAAGGGTTTAGAGTGGTTCCAACCTTAGCAAATACTAAGGTTGTCAGTCCACTACCCGGTTGCTTACCCAATTGGGATTTTGAAAGTATGAATTTTATTACCTTCTCAAGGAATTACACAAAATACAATACTTTCTTACACCCCTTTCAACAACCTTCACTTGAAGTAGATGCACCAACTCGAGGTAGCCTTCTTGAAGTAACTTCAAGCTCCCCCTTGAAGTAGCCTTCCTCTTTGAAGTAACCTCCCGTTGCGCCAGCCTTCTTGAAGTAGTTCAAAGTCTCCTTCTTCACCAAGAAGATCACAACCCTATCCAATCCACAGCCTCCAACCTAGGAGTAGCAAGGAGAGTACAAACAATGAAAGTGAACAAGAAAGGAAAATGGAAATTACAACTTATCCTTTGAAGCACAAGGCTTGATTTGCCTATATCAAGCGTGTAGATCTCCTAACCAATGTATATGGAATTGTGATTGCTGTGGATAGGAGATACTAGCCTATAGGACACGAAATTAGAGCCAAGAGAAAAGTAACCAATTGCAAATGTGCTCAATTGCTCACAAATTGGTTGCTCAATGCAAGTGTATGTTCAAAGATTGCTCAAGTGTGTAATAGGTGAGTTTAGGTGTCCTAAGGCATGTCCTATTTATAGGAATGTCCTACAAGTGCTTAAGGACGTTCTAGACACTTTCTAGGGGGTTCTAAGTGCTTAACTAGCCGTTAGGTACAAGTTAGTTGCATTAGCAACAGCTAGTTAATTAATTCTGCAGTTGTTGTTAGAGTCCATCTCGGTCGAGGAATTGTCGACCGAGATACCTACTCGGTCGAGGTTTTGTCGACCGAAAGGCTCTCTAGATCAAGTGCTTACAACGTTCATCTCCAACTGCCAACTACCTTGTCAGCTGTGTCTAATGGCTACCTGGGTCTTTCTCGGTCGAGAAGTTTGTCGACCGAGAGTGTCTCGGTCGAAGATTTTGTCGACCGAGATTGACCCTGTTTCAATGTTTCAAATAAAGTGCTAAGTGTATGTATGAGTGTGCATATATGACACTATTGAAAGGGATGACCTATCTAAGTGTGGTGATTAGCTAGGGAAGATCTAACGCTTGATTTACATGATGTCTAAGTACTTGTACATTATATATTTGTACAAGTTTTACAATTGATTACATTTCATGAAATTACAATAATTCAAGCATATAGATTTCCCAGATCTTTGTCATCCACCTTATGCCTGCAACACTCAAGTAGCTTGTTAGATCGATAAGAATGAAATGTTTATCATTATCAAAACACAGGGGATTTATAGATGTCCATTTAGCCAACAATCTCCCCCTTTTTGAAGATGACAAACATTTCCAAAATATAAATCAACTTAAAATTTAGCTTCATACTTGAAGTTTACCTTGTAAATTTCTTCTTTTGTTTATAAAATGTGTGCTTATTATTCCCCATGAATTATGGAACATGAAATCCAATTCTTTAGGGAATATAGCAACTTTCAATGTAAAGCCAAGAGTTTGTGAAACTCATTGATTGAGTTTTGCATGTATTAAGATTTATGTTTATTTCTCCCCCTTTGTCATTTCAAAAAAGATATCCGTGGAAAACAAGAAAAAACTCCCCCTTAATTAGATGTCCCATCAATTCCTATGAAAAAGATGTCCATTTAAAAGCCAAGAATGATGCAGAGTAAAACACTTTTAAGAAGTACAAATATCAAAGAAAACATCTTCCAACAGAGTGATAAGCAGTTGCTTCCTTATTTTGTTGAACTGATCTAGTGGAAGTGGTTTTGTAAAAATATCGGCTAATTGATCTTCCGTATCAACATGATGAAGGGAAACATGATTCTTAGAAATGTGATCCCGTAAAAAGTGATGATGAATTTCAATATGTTTAGCTCAGTTGTGTAATATAGGATTGTGTGCTAAGTTTATAGCGCTTGTGTTGTCATAAAAGATAGGCGTAGATAAAAAAGTAAAACCATAATCGTTTAACACTTGTTGCATATAAAGTACTTGAGCACAACAAGATCCGGCTGTCATATATTCAACTTCAGTTGTAGAGAGGGCAACCGTGTTTTGTTTCTTGCTAAACCAAGATACTAAAGCTCTTCCTAACAAGAAACAACCACCACTAGTGCTTTTGTTGTCAAGTCGACAACCAACATAATCATCATCAGTATAAGCTTTGAAATCCAAGGATTGTCCTTTTGGGTACCATAAACCAAAACATGTGGTGTCAGCTAAATATCGAAGAATCCGTTTAACTGCTTGAAAATGAGAGTGCATGGGTTGTGATTGAAATCGAGCACAAAGACCAACGGAAAACATAATATCCGGTCTAGAAGCGGTTAAGTAAAGCAAACTACCAATCATGGCTCTATATAAGGAATCATCGATAGGCTCCCCATTTTCATCCTTATCAATTTTAATAGAGGTAGCCATAGGAGTAGTAGTGTGTTTGCATTGATCCATCTCAAAACGTTTTAAGAGTTCTTTAGTATACTTTTCTTGGCTTATAAAAATTCCGGCAGGCGTTTGTTTAATTTGGAAACCAAGAAAGAAAGTTAGTTCACCCATGAGGCTCATTTCAAATTCTTTTTGCATAATGTCACTGAATTATGTGCATAAGGATTCATTTTAGGCTCCAAAAATAATGTCATCAACATATATTTGAACAACTAGAAAATCGGCGTTATATGTTTTGAAAAGTAAAGTAGAATCTGAATTTCCAATAGAAAAATCATTATCAAAGAGGTATGTCTTGAGCCTTTCATATCAGTTTCTAGGTGCTTGTTTTAAACCATAAAGTGTTTTCTTAAGTTTATAAACATAGTCACCTTTTTCCGGTATTTCAAAGCCAGGTGGTTGAGCAACATATACTTCTTCTTGAATGATTCCATTTAGAAATGCACTTTTTACATCCATTTGATAGAGTTTGATGTTTTTGTGTGCAGTTATAGCTAGTAACATTCTAATAGCTTCAAGTCTTGCTACTGGTGCATATGTTTCATCAAAGTCTATTCCTTCTTTTTGATTGTATCCTTGTGCTACTAACCTAGCTTTATTTCTTATTACTTCCCCTGCCTCATTTAGCTTATTCCTAAAAACCCATTTTGTTCCAATGATGGTTTTATTTTGTGGTTTAGGAACTAAATCCCATACATCATTTTTAGTGAATTGATTTAACTCTTCTTGCATTGCTATTATCCAATAGTCATCTTTAAGAGCTTCAGATACCTTCTTAGGTTCAATAATAGAAACAAAGGCCATGTTTGCAACATCCTTAAAAGAAGAACGGGTTTTGACTTTATCATTTGGATTTCCAATAATTAATTCTTGAGGATGATCCTTAATAAGTCTAGGTATATGTTGTGTTTCATCTTGGTTATTGCTTGTAGTTTCTTTCTCACTAACATTTGGTATATCTAAGTTTTTGAATTGATGAGTGAGATCAATTATTTCAGAATTTTCTGATTTTGACTCTTCATGAAAAGAGACATGAATAGATTCCTCAACTTTTCTAGAAATAGTGTTGTAGACTCTAAATGCTTTGCTAGAGATAGAATATCCCAAAAAGAATGCTTTATGTGATTTAGAATCAAACTTATCTCTATCCTCTTTAGTGTTTAATATATAACATGTGGATCGAAAGGTATGAAAATAGTCAACTCTAGGTTTCTTAGAATGTATTATTTCATATGGTGTTTTCTTCAAATGAGAGTGAACAGTTACTCTATTTAACACATAGCATGCGGTGTTTACAGCTTCAGCCCAAAAAGTTTTAAGTGTGTTATGTTCAGGCATCATAGTTCTAGCCATTTCTTGTAGTGATCGATTTTTCCTTTCAACTATACCATTTTGTTGTGGTGTGTGTGGAGCAAAAAAATTGTGAGTGTATCCTTGAGATGTGCAAAATTCTTCAAATGCATGATTCTCAAATTCTCCACCATGATCACTTCGAATGGTACATATTTTGTTTTGTAATAGATTTTCAATCATGGAACAAAATTTTATAAAAACATGAATAGTGTCATCTTTGGCTGTAAGAAAATGTACCCATGTATATCTACTATAATCATCAACAATAACAAAAAATATCTTTTGCCACCAATAGATTGTGTCCTCATGGGTCCAAATAAATCCATATGAATTAATTCTAAGGATCTATTGGTGCTAAGTACATGTTTGGGTTTAAAGGAGGTTTTTGTTTGCTTTCCCAAAGTACATGGTTCACAATTTTCAACTTGATCAAAAGATAAAGTAGGCAAACCACGAACAAGATCATATTTCACTAACTTTTTGATAACATGTGAGCTAGCATGTCCTAACTTTTTATGCCATAGTTGTAAAGTATTTTCATTTGCAAGTAAGCATTTTCCTACTACAGATTTCATAGAGTTAGGTCTAAGAATATAAAGGTTTCCAACCCTTTTTCCTTCATAAATAACATTTGTAGTGTTTTCTATTAATAACTTGCAGCAATTTTTGTTAAATAAAACATCATATCCACTGTCACATAGTTGACTAACACTTATTAAATTATGGTGCAAACCATCAACGAGTAAAACATTCTTGATTTCGAGGTTTGTACCAATATTACCTATTCCAACGATTTTACCTTTACCATTATCTCCAAAAGTGACTGTTCCACTCTTCTTTTCTTCAAAAGTTTGAAATGCATCCTTGTTTCCGGTCATGTGTTTGGAACATCCACTGTCGACCACCCAATCCTGCATAAACATGTAGGTTTTGGTACCCATGTGATGGTCTGATATTGTTAGAAGCATTTAATTTCAGACTGAAATAAAAATCTGACTCAGAACTTCAGTCGGTCAACAAAAGTTCGACCGACACCTCACTCGATCGACCAATCCTTGATTGAGAAAGTTGCTGTAGAATTTAATTTGTCACAGACATCTGGTCGGTCGACAAAAATTCAACCGATGATATTTTCGGTCGATAATATTTCGACCGAGTAGGTTTCTATTTCAGTATTGTAGTTCTAAAAATTACCATAATGCATGAGACTTTATATTAAGTTGAGATAAGATAATATAATTTGCAAAAATGAGCATTAGATCATATCTCAACTGAATTGCATTCAAATCTACTAAGTTTGAAGTTTTGGAACCCAAATGAAATCGGAATCCTTGGTCTTATAAGGGCATGAAAATGAATAATGTCCAAGACATAGACAAAAATGACAAGTAATAGAATCAACTTCATTTCTTTTTCTAGGGATTGTATTCTTAGGTACAAAAATAGTCTGAGTCTTGAATGTTTTATCTCTTTTGGGTTGATTTTTCTTTGGAGCATATCCTAATCCTCTTCTTCCATTGAAACTAGAGGAAATTTTCAGAATGTTATTAAGGATGTCTTTTCCTCTTAAGTCATTTAGGTTTCTTTGTAGCTTTGCAATGTCATCCATATTCTTGTGTAAATCTTTCCTTGCTTGATGTAAATCAGACAATAGGGATTCTCTTTCTTTTACAACATTGTCATAGTCTAGATGGTTACATAAAATTGGTTGGGTTTGAAAATCATTTAGTTTAGCTAAAAAATCAGTCTTTTCTTGAGAAAGAAGATCAACATTTGTTTCTAGAGTGAGTAATTTTCTAGTGCAGTCATTTAAGGATGTTTTCAAAGTCAAGTTCTCAAGATCAATGTTGTCCTTTTTAGAAGAAAGATCATTTAATCTAGCATATAACTCATCATTTGTTTTGGTAACCTTCTTTAGTTTTCTTTTGAATTCAACATATTTATCATGAGCTTCTTGTAGACTAGCAATTAATTCTTCTTTAGGAAGATCAAGAAGGCTTACCTCTTGCGAGTCTTCATCATCTTCTCTTGCCATTAGACATTCTACCTTTTCTTCTCCACTTTCACTCTCACTTGATTCATCCCATGCAGCTTTGTAAGCTTTTTCTCCCTTCTTTTTGTGTGAACTTTTCTTTCCTTTCTTTGTTTTGGGGCATTCATTTTTGAGATTTCCTTTCTTTCCACACTCAAAGCACCTAGGAGGAGAGGAAGAGGAACTAGAAATTTTGTTAGATTTAAATCTTTTATATTTCTTACCATTGACAATCAAGGCATCTTCTCCTTCTTCTTCACTTGACTCCTCACTTTCTGGTGTGATGATCTTTGAAGCTTTTAGAGCCACATCCTTCTTTTTTCCTTGTTGAAGTTCTCGTTCTCTTCTTCCTTCCTCTTCTAGGGTTGCTTCATGAGCTTCTAGGTTGCCAATGAGTTGCTCCATTCTCAGTCGTGTGAGGTCATTAGCTTCTTCAATGGCTGTCACCTTGGGCTTGTATTTAGGAGGAAGTGATCTAAGGATTTTTGACACTTGATCTTCTCCAAGAACAACTTTTCCTAAGGCATTCAAACCATTTACAATAGGAGAGAATTTTGCATACATTTCACTAATAGATTCATTCGGATCCATACAAAAGTGTTCAAACTTTTGTTTAAGCATACTAATCTTAGAATTCTTAACTTGAACAGTCCCTTCATAAGTTATGGAAAGTCTATGCCAAATTTCATAGGCTGTGTCACAATTTGAAATCCTATTAAATTCTCCTACTGAAATTGAACAATATAGAATACTTACAACCTTTGCATTCATTTGAGACGATTTTACCGTATTGGTGTCCCAAGCTGCATATTCCACTTGAGGAAGCTCATAGGGGGTTGACACCATTCTCCATAGATCCCAGCTAATGCCTTGGAAGTAGAATTGCATCCTTCTCTTCCAGTAGGTGTAGTTTGTTCCATCAAACATAGGAGGCCTAGCCACAAGTGTTCCCTCAAGGTTGAGGTTGTTGAGTACCCCGTCACCCATTCTTCTAGACTTGGTTAGGGTTCCTTGAAGCCTGCTTTGATACCAATTGAAAAACCACTAGAGGGGGGGTGAATAGGGTTTTAAATTAATTTAACAATTATTTAACTCAAACAACCACAAATGAGAAACCAAGAAGGAGACAAAGGGTTTAGAGTGGTTCCAACCTTAGCAAATACTAAGGTTGTCAGTCCACTACCTGGTTGCTTACCCAACCAGGATTTTGAAAGTATTAATTTTATTACCTTCTCAAGGAATTACACAAAATACAATACTTTCTTACACCCCTTTGAACAACCTTCACTTGAAGTAGATGCACCAACTCAAGGTAGCCTTCTTGAAGTAACTTCAAGATCCCCCTTGAAGTAGCCTTCCTCTTTGAAGTAACCTCCCATTGCACCAACCTTCTTGAAGTAGTTCAAAGTCTCCTTCTTCACCAAGAAGATCACGACCCTCTCCAATCTGCAGCCTCCAACCTAGGAGTAGGAAGGAGAGTACAAACAATGAAAGTGAACAAGAAAGGAAAATGGAAATTACAACTTATCCTTTGAAGCACAAGGCTTGATTTGCCTATATCAAGCGTGTAGATCTCCTAACCAATGTATATGGAATTGTGATTGTTGTGGATAGGAGATACTAGCCTATAGGACACGAAATTAGAGCCAAGAGAAAAGTAACCAATTGCAAATGTGCTCAATTGCTCACAAACAGGTTGCTCAATGCAAGTGTATGCTCAAAGATTGCTCAAGTGTGTAATAGGTGAGTTTAGGTGTCCTAAGGCATGTCCTATTTATAGAAATGTCCTACAAGTGCTTAAGGACATTCTAGACACTTTCTAGGGGGTTCTAAGTACTTAACTAGCCGTTAGGTACAAGTTAGTTGCATTAGCAACGACTAGTTAATTAATTTTGCAGTTGCTGTCAGAGTCCATCTCGGTCGAGGAATTGTCGACCGACAGGCTCTCTAGATCAAGTGTTTACAACGTTCATCTCCAACTGCCAACTACCTTGTCAGCTGTGTCTAACGGCTACCTGGGTCTTTCTCGGTCGAGAAGTTTGTCGACCGAGAGTGTCTCGGTCGAAGATTTTGTCGACCGAGATTGACCATGTTTCAATGTTTCAAATAAAGTGCTAAGTGTATGTATGAGTGTGCATATATGACACTATTGAAAGGGATGGCCTATCTAAGTGTGGTGATTAGCTAGGGAAGATCTAACGCTTGATTTACATGATGTCTAAGTACTTGTACATTATATATTTGTACAAGTTTTACAATTGATTACATTTCATGAAATTACAATAATTCAAGCATATAGATTTCCCACATCTTTGTCATCCACCTTATGCCTGCAACACTCAAGTAGCTCGTTAGATCAATAAGAATGAAATGTTTATCATTATCAAAACACAAGGGATTTACAGATGTCCATTTAGCCAACAGAAGAATTTTTATGACCGTATCTGAGCTTAATGGGTAAGTTAGGGTTTATGTGGATGACTACATGCTTAGTTATATTGGTCATTGATTAAACATGATTAATGATGATATCTCAATCACGATATGTTAAACCTAATGAGAACCCCAAGTATGCTATATCTTTATATAATTTGGGTTGGAGAAAATATAAACCCTAGTTGGCTGAAATTAGGGTTTTCACCAAATAGGCTCATGTTGGGGAGGAATGAGAGAGGTATGAAAAGGATAATGAAAATGGTAGTTGAAGTTTAGGATAGCACAGTCGTGGTGGGTAGCACGACCGTGGTGGGTCGTTGGTGGCACGAGCATTCTAGGCCACACAACCATTTTGAAAGAATTGAACTATTGACCAACTTTTATACTAAAATATGATGAAATCAATGCACCACGTCCGTGTTATGCAGCACAGACATGCTGGGTCCATCTTAGCATGGCCGTGGCAGCTAGCATGGCCGTTTTGGGGCATTTTCTCTTCAACCGACTGTTATGCAGATTTCTAGATAGAAGTACACTGTTCTATTTTTAGTTTTTTAATGGTAGTTCAGAATGATCTAAAATTTTAAATTAAGCTTTATAACTCAATTTCAAACAACATGATAAATGTTCATAATTTTTGGATAAGGTTTGATATCTGAAATACACAAATTACAATAACTTTTTAATGACAGAAAACTCTGTTGAAATAAGAAAAAGTTTAGTGAGGGGTCAATGTGCAATTCACCCAAGCAGCTCAATTGCTCTATATGGTCAACCTAACACACTAGTAGCTCTCATAATTAGTGATTCATTCTAGAGAAATGAAATCCTAGAGAGAGAGGGAGAGTCAGGGTTTGAGAGGAGAAAGTGGTGGAATTGCTGATCTAGGGTTTCTCTATCTGAGATATGATGAAATCAAGTAAGTTTAGATTCTTTGCATAGAATTTAATGGTGAATATTCTCTTACATGTCAAGATTCTATCCCTCGTCTGATTTGATCTGAAATGGTGTCAAAACTTCCCCTTTTCTCATTCTTTCTTCATACTCCCTCATTTCTAGGGTTTCCGAGTTGAAAGGAAGAAGAATCAGGTGAATTGCTAGGAATTTGATATGAGATCGAGATTTTCAGGGATGAGCTGCATTTTAAAGGTGTTTTAACACCTTAGGGTGAGTGGGAACTTCCTTTAAATAGTATATTGCACGAAAATTGGTTAAATCATCCATAATCTTTAATTTCTTAGTAGGCGACTACAAACCCTAAATTGTCTGTTTGATCTAACTTGTTGCAAAATGACATTAAATGGAATCTTCCACTATTTGGATGAATTTCAGATGATAAAATCATAATATAAATGTATACAATACATCCTAATGATAATTACCCAAGTATTCACAGAGGTTATAAGAGTAAACTAAAATATAGGGAATTTGTCTATGACTGCAATTGTTGTATAATTAAATAGAGAAATTTGTTTATCTGGATCCCCTTGGTTATGAATGATTGTTTATTTGAATTCATAGTACATATATGTTAGATACTATCTTAGATTTCATTTAAGGTGAATAGTGTTTGTTTGATATCTCAGTAAAGAGGGTGAAACCCTATATGCGAGGAAAGTTGGATATTTGCGAATAGATATCGTGAAATCCATTTGAACATATTTTCTTGACATGATAGACTTTATTTATTCAATTTTTATTATTGATGCATGTTAGCTCAGTGAATGGCATGGAAACCCAAATTCAGCTCAGTTCCAAGGTTTCATACATATATTGATTTTAAATGATTTGTTGATAATAGTCTTTATTCAGTGAATGTTTATGCCACATGAAATCTTTATGAGAGACATGTGATAAGTGAATGAGGTAAATGAAACCCTAAGGATAGGGTGTTCAATGAATCAAGTATTGTGATATCAATGTTCTCAGTATGAGATGTGGTGATGCTTAACAGTTCAATTGTAGTAAATATTATCATATGGTCTATGAAACGAATGGTTTACAGAGCTAAACTAAGATATGTAATGTGATGATTGAATTGTGAATGTAAAGAGTGAATTAGACATGTAGATGCCCTAAACATTGTAGATTCCCTATGAGAGGTCTGCGCCATAGGGATGAAACGACCTAACCCTGGCAGTGTCCAGTATACGTGGGTCAGAACGTACTAACAGGTGGTACGGAGGACAAAGCCCTAGTAGAAGTCTCCTTAAAACAACAGTATGTAGTGTCCAACATCAACCAGAGATCTTGGTGGCACTAGAGTACAGAAAAGCCAATAGGTGGCTTGACTCTCTGCCTGTGTGCCCAGGTTAGAGGAGGAGTCTAGTTTTATGGCCCAAAGGTGTGTCGAGGCTAGAGAGCCATTTTCCTATTGCATATCAGTGACGTTGTCAGGCTAAGCATCCTGTGTGTGTCAGCTAATCCTTGTACAGTGAGATCGTAGCTTGCTGTGATTCTTTCACATGTTGTGGTACACCTCATGTGGGTTCATGGTATAATAAGATGAATGAGAGGTTAAACAAGTGTGTACAGTTATTCAATTATTCTTTATATTTTTCTGAATTATTAGTTCTCTTTATGATCAATCAAGCATTTCATATATTGATTCACTCTTGTAGATATCTAGAGTATCCTGCCATATTTATGATTGTCAATGATTAGACTCTTTAAAGCTTACTACTGTTATAATTGATATCATTTGCTCAAAAGTATATATATTTGTAATTATATCAGTTCTTTAGATTGTTTCTTTGAAGTACTCATTCACTGAGTGAGTAGGCTCACCCCTCTACTCACAATTTTTAGGGAAATCACATGGACTTGAAGAAGGTCAATGCATCATAGTAGATCTACCACATGATTTATGTATGAGATCAATTTAGCTCAGTTGGTCCCTGTCACTCTAGGTCCTTGTATAGATGCGAGAGAATTGTAAATGATGTTTGTATCTTCGTTTCCTTAATAAGAGAGAATGCATTGATTATCATGTTGTATGTACATGGAAGTGTGAGAAACAGAATGAATGCATGGATGTGTATCATTAATGTTGAGATCATATTAGAGTAATCAAGGTTTAATTCTCTTGTAAGGTTTGTTTATGTGATTCAATGCGAGAAAGCAAAGAGTTTGAAAAAAAAAGTTGGGAGCAAACTTTGTATTAAGTATAATCCTCAAACTCATGCCCTAATCTCATGAATAGTGGTAATCGTAGGATCCGACGTGCGGTCTAGGCATGTTGGAAAGGATTGTCCATTGTGATGTAGCCACCCTTGTGCTGGTATTTTGTGATCGGGAGCTGGGTGCCCATTGGCCATCCTAGGTCTGCATTAAAATGGGGAAATATTATGAGGCCTAATAGTTGAGCCTTGATGAGGACGTCAAGAGTCTAAGTGGGGAAGATTGTAACGTCCTAGGATTTGAGGCCTCAGATAAAATGATCTTAAAATGAATGATTGGACTACCCATATCACTAAGGTGCACCTCCTTTTTAGAGATCCCATCACTAAAGAACTATGTGGTTAAGCATGATCATCCCAGAGTAGTACTAGGATGGGTGATCACTCGGGAAGTTTATCTTGGCTTGTGTGTGAATGAGGACAAAGCACACAATTAAGGCTAGTGGTGGTATGTCCTGAAACTCTGCTAGACCCTTGTGCAATATTCTCATTATCACCAACCTACATCATGATGTCAATACCCCAATCATGTTTTGATGAAAAATTATGGCCACATGCAATCACATAGATTATGTAGAGTTCCAACATAGAAGCAAATAGTGTGAGATTAATCTTCCCTTATATTTACAAATATACAACACTATTTCTACTCCTATTTACATTAATAGAAGCACATTTTTTTTTTCTATCTATGGATTTTTATCTCTGCCTTATCTCTAGATATTTCTTTCTTATGTAGGTCTCCTTCCTTTTTGAAAATTTTCCCTTTGCATTGACCTTACATTTAAGGTAATATATCTCTTATAGATATTAGAGGTACCAATTCCATATTATCTAGCTATACTCTCCTGCATATTCTCACGTATCCTATTTTCTTTGTTGTACCAATGCCATTCTTTCAGTCTTGACATGTATTATCTCAACAAGAAACAACATACACTAAGAAAATGTGTCATAAATGAGGTGGAAATCACACCTTGCTAAATTCACACTATTAGTTTGCCTTCCTCCTCACTAATATTGGTTCTCCTAGAATTTGATTCTATCACATAAATTTCCAACCAATGACATTAATAATATCATTTCCTATTTTGACATTTTCTCCTCATTAAAAAAGGTGGTGCTGATGAATGTGATCCTCAACACAACCAGAAACCTAATAGACAGACAATCACGTTCAAGGGAGACCTATGTGAAGAGTGAACAATCAAATGTTAAGTTTCACATAGCATTTTTATCCCTTTAAAATGGAGATTCCATAGCCCTGACGATGTCTCGAGATGGTTTCACATCCAGGTAGGTAAAAAGTACTGACATATATTGTTCTTATTTAATACAAACAAATATCCAATCTATGTTTGGGGACGATCTAAACTCATGCAGTGAACAACCTAATGGATGGATGGACTCTTCATCTTTGTCCAATGGGGACAAACATACTTTACATGATTATGTTTGTGATGTAGGGAACCATAAAACCACTTCCTATCACTATGCCAACTGATGGTATGTTCCTTATATGGAGTTTGGTGATCACAATTGTAACAACATCATAAAGGGCAGTAAGGGAGGAAAAAGTAGCCATAAATTCCATCATAGATAATTATTGACTCCAACACCTATTTTTACAATTATCTAAGCCCAACCCCATTGCATTGACAAAAACACATTTGTAATGGCTTAAGTTTGTCTAGGTTCATGTTCCTTGGGTACACAATAGAAGACAAAGCAAGTATAAGAAATAACTATAGATCTAAAAAAGTTACTACTAACAAAGTGAACACACACATGGTTAGAGAAAAAGGATTAGATAAAGAACATGACTCCAAAATTAGGCTCTAAGTAGATCTACAACCCCATGTATATTTTGTTGATCACAAAATGGAAATAATCGATACAATTATTTTGCTTGTTATATGTTTCATCCACTTTATTTGATCATGCCCTACCATAAATCAGATATATAACATGATGGTACATAATAAGAGGAACTACACACATGCTTATTCTATATGATGTAGGGAAAAGGACATACTTTGTATAAAACAAAAAAAATTGTTTGGAAGTTTTAGGTTTGGAACACTACACAATAGATTGCTCATTTGATAAAATGAACACAAAAATTTAGTATTTAACGACTCAAGACATGAACATTTGGACAAAGCACACAATACGCAACCTATATTGTCTAATCAAGAAATTTAAAGTAAGATAACATAAAAATTAGTTGTCGCCACATTTGAAAATTCAACATATCCATTTGAATTCACACTTATTGCTTGATTGATAAAGGAGAGTGGGGATTAATAAATTTTCAAAAAAGGTCAAGGGGAGGTATATGTGTTAGTAAGGCAAAAACTATCATATCATTATCTAGTTTCCTTCAGACCTCACCGTATCTCCATCAGAGTAAGAATAAAAAATTGAGATCACTGACTAAACCTACACAACAACATCAAGCTTGTATTGGGTACTCAAGGCACAAAGCCTATCATATTTCACAGGAATTACTACCCATATATCATCATATCAATATTTCTCAATCACATTTGTAGGACTTTATACAATCAAAGATACTGCCTTGGTCACACTCATATAAACATGTGATTTCAAGGCACTAAGGGGACCATACCTCATATGGATTATTGTTAAGTCATGTATACTCAATAATATATGAATCACAATACCCTTTATAGAACCCTAGGACACTTTAAGGATACCCATTTTGCTACCGCCACTTCTGAACAGAAGGTGAGTTGGTATTGTCACATGTCACTACATGAATTAGGATTTCACTTGGTTAATTAAGACAATTACTCATCTTTGATGAATCAAAAGGGTAGAAATTATACATATCACCATGATATCATACCATTCAAGTATTAGAAGCACCATAACTTAGTTCATGGTCAAAAGGGTACATATCCAAAACCACCATTTTCTGACCTAACAAAGGCATATAATCATAAGGGTTCAAAACAAATTTTTTATTACAAAAATAAACTCCAATTTTTTTATTAGATGTGTTCATTATGGCCAAAGTAGTAAAATGTTGAAAAGGCCACTTTAGGGCAAGAAAAACATAAAGTTCAAAACACTGCAACAACATATCAGTAAGTATATTATTATATTCATTTTATAACAACATGATAAAATAAAAAGGGTGATACACATGAGGTTCCCATATTATAGCCCAAAAGATTCAAAAATTACCATATTTAGCCTTTATAGCTTGTATTGAGTGAGATATAAAGGTTACATGTAGGGAATGCATGCGATGAATACTATGTCACTCATCATTGTTGAAGAACACAACATTCAATAAGAGCTTGAATGACCCCTAGCTCCAAAATACCACCAAACCTAGAACATCATCCATTGCTAGTTGTAGCTCCAACTAGGCCAAAGAAGATATCTTTAGGTTAAGGAGGGAATTTGTACTAGGAAATATATGAACATTGACTTAAGGAGGTAGGAAAGATAGGAAACAACAATAAAAATATTTGAAAAAGAGGAAGAAATTACATGAGTCTCGTGCTAAACAATGTTGGATGATGATTCTAGGCTTTCATCATCCATAAGCAAGACAAGTCACCAACATACACACATATACACAAGTTCTACCCTTAGGATTGTCTCCTTTTGTCTGAGAAACGCTCAACAAATGATATGATCTAAATGATCCCGTGGTACTAAGAGATCACATATTTATAGGATGAAGGAAGAGAAAATTGCAAAACAACACATAAACAAGCCCCATTGGTTCAAAGGGATACAAACTCAGCTCAACCCACCCCATTAGGCATAACATGCATTGAAATCACCCTTGACATATATTACATTGTCATGGCCCAAATGAAGCACACTGGTCAACTTAGTTCATACTTCCTTTTATGGCCCAACCTAATGCATGTAAAGATTAAAAATTTTATGATTTGGGTACATTTCAAGCTTGCAATTAAAAATTCGACTAATTAGTCTTTTGTAGTCATTTGTACTGATTGAAGATATTTTATTACAAAACTGATGAAACTTCATTCATTTGGAACCAATGTAGCCTTTGCCACCAAAAAAGGAACTCCAAAATCATGAGTATGGCCTTTCTACAGAAAGGCATGATGTGCACCCACCTGTGCATTATGTGCATACATTCAACCACTCACTCCAACTCTCAAAGTTTCCTACACGGAACTCCAATACATGTATGTTTTTTCCAATGCCCAAGCTCTCGAAAAATCAACTTCAATGTGCATATAGTGTTGGCTAAATTGGACATTATTATACCCTTTGTTTTGATGATGACAAACATTTCATTCTTGTGGATCTAACTTGTTATTTGAGTGTTTCAGGGAAAAACAAATAAGGAAGTGGATAGCTGAAAATCTACACAAATTGGAAGATCAACATGCATAGATTGCTTTTATTTTCATGATTGCACTTAACGTAAAAACTTGTACAAGTATATAATGTACAAGTACTTAGACATCATGTAAATCAAGTGTTATATCTTCCATATCCACTCAAAACACTTAGATAGATCCTCCCCTAAGATATATGCACAATTACACATTGATACACATACTTAGTAGATAACACAACACAACACATTAAATCAGGGATTTTCTCGGTCGATAAATTCCTTGACTGAGACACTCTCAGTCGACAAACTTCTCGACTGAGAATAGACCCTCCTATCTATTAGACTGAGTTAGAAAATTAGTTGGGAGTTGGAATCAAATGTTACAATAGTCTCCCATTCGGTCGACAAAAAGCTCGATCGAGAAAATCTCGGTCGACAAACTTCTCGACCGAGAGAAGTTCTGGACTACACTTTTCAGCAATAAACAAATAGCCGTTGCAATGTAATTAGTGGACACCTAACGGCTAGTTGAGCACTAAGAACATCCTAGAAAGTGTCTAGAACGTCCCTAAGCCCCTAAAATCCATTCCTATAAATAGGAAAGGCGTTAGGATACCCAAATCATCACTTGTGTATACAATTACACTTGAGAATCATTCCTTGTGAGCAACAAGCTGAGCTACACTTGCAATCTATTTTCCTTGAGTTCTACATTAATGTCCTATAGCCTAGTATCTCCTAGCCACCACACTACCACATTCATCTATAGTGGATAGGATATCAATACGCTTGATATAGGATCAAAGCGTTGTACTCATTGGTAAAATTGTTTCTTTCTTCCAATCTTGTTCCTTTTATTGTATATTGTTCTCCTTGACTACTCCTAGGTTGGAGGCTGTTGAAAGGAGGTTCGTGGAGCTACTTCAGGTGGTGAAGGCTGCTCCTGGTGACTTGGAGTTACTTCAAGAAGGCTGCCTCAAGGTGAAGCTACTTCAGGTGAAGGCTACTTCAAGGGTGAGCTTGGAGTTACTTCAGAAGGCTACTTCTAGGGGGATTGAGGCTACTTCAGGTGTAGGATACTTCAAGGGTGTGGGAAAGCAAATGTATTTTATGTAACATCCTCGTGAGGTAATAAAATAAGTTGCTTTCAAATTCCCGATTGGAAACAATCAGGTAGTGGACTGACTACCTTAGATTTCTAAGGTAGGAACCACTCTACATCCTTGTGTCTTCCTTGTTTCCTCCTACTTCTTGTTCAAGTGTTTAATTGTTTAATTAACTTTAAAAACTCCAAAAATCTCTATTCAGCCCCCTCTAGATCTTTTAATTGGTATCAGAGCAAGTCTTTAAGGATCCTTAATAGGTCTTGAAGTATGGGGGATGGTGTGCTTGACAACCTGAACTTGGAGGGAACCTACGTAGCTTGTCCACCACCGCTCGATGGAAGCAATTACAACTATTGGAAGAGGAGGATGCAATTTTATTTTGAAGGCATCAGTTGGGAACTTTGGAGGATGGTGTCTACTCCATACATGCTTCCAAAAACCGAGTATGTTACACGAGATGCCAATATGGTAAAACAAGCTCAACTTAATGTCAAGGTTGTAAGTATTTTATATTGTTCTATATCGGTAAGTGAATTCAATATAATTTCTTCATGTGAAACTGCATATGACATATGGAATAGACTTTCTATTACACATGAAGGAACTGAACAAGTTAAAAATTCTAAGATTAGCATGCTTAAAAAAATTTGAACAATTTCGTATGGAACCAAATGAATCTATTAGTGAAATGTATGCAATATTTTCTACTATTATTAATGGTTTGAGTGCATTAGGAAAATTCATAAGTGAAGAAGATCAAGTATCCAAGATTCTTAGGTGTTTGCCACCAAAGTACAAACAAAAGGTGACGGCTATTGAAGAAGCAAATGATCTCACAAGATTGAGGATGGAAGAACTCATTGGCAACTTGGAGACTCATGAGGTCACCCTTGAAGAAGAAGAAAGATTGGCGGCTGAACACAAGAAGGAGAAAAGAAAGGACATTGCATTCAAGGCATCAACCAAAATTAGTCATGACACAAGTGAAGAAGATAGTGAGGAAGAAACTCTCATTGTAAATGGTAAGAAGTATAGAAGATTCAAAACTAACAAAACTTCTAGTGTTTCTTCTTCCTCTAGGTGCTTTGAATGTGGAAAAAGGGGACATTTAAAAGGTGATTGTCCTATACTCAAGAAAGGAAAGAAATCATCTCACAAGAAGAAGGAAAAAGCCTACAAAGTTGCATGGGATGACTCAAGTGATGATAGTGAGGATGGAGAAGAAGAGGTGGAGTGCCTTATTGCTACAACAAATTAAGAAGAAGAGGTAAGTCTTTTTTATTTATCTAAAGAAGAGTTAGGTGATAGCATTAATGAATTGCATGATAAATATATTGATTGTAAAAATAAACTAAAAAGAGTTACTAAAATTAATGAGGAATTGCATGCTCAACTAAATGATCTTGCTTCTGAAAAAGAAAGTATTATTTTTGAAAATTCTACCTTGAAATCATCTCTTAATGACTGCAATATGAAGCTGCTTACTCTAGAAACAAACTATGGTTTTCTTTCTCAAGAAAAGGTTGAACTACTTGAAAATTTGAATGATCTTCAAACTCAACCTATCTTGTGCACTCATTTATATTATTATGTTGTTATCAAAGAAAGAGATAGTTTGTTATCTAATCCAGAGCAAGAAAAGTTAGATGTTAAATGGAGAATGGATGAAATTGTTAAGTTACAAAAGGAAATTAGTAGCTTGAAAAACAATGGTATTCTTGATAAGATCCTAAAAGATTCCTCTGGTCAGATTGGAAGGAGAGGACTAGGTTATAAGCCCAAAGGTAAATCCTATCAAAAACCTAGAGTGAGAAGGACACAAGTTCCCAAGACTAAAGTTATGTATGTTCCTAAAGACAATCTAGCTAAGAAGAGAAATGAAATTGATTCTATATGTTGTCATTACTATTTACGTCTTGGACATTATTCATTTTCTTGCCCATATAAGAAAAAGGATGTTGATCTAGTTTTGGTTCCTAAAACTTAGTGATTTGAATATGATTAGTTGACATTTGACCTAAAACGTTACTTTGATATTCAAAATGTCTTATCTCAACTAAACTGAGCTTTAATTTGCAATACTTTATGTTTTACTTGCAAATAATTACTGAAAACACAACAGAAACAATCTCGGTCGACAACAAGTTTGACCGAGACATTCTTCAGTCGAGAAAATTATCGACTGAAGTAGTTTCTGTCTCAAACCTACATTTTATGGAGAAACAGTAAAATTATCGATCGAGAAAGTTGTCGACCGAGAACATTCCGGTCGATAAAATAGTCGATCGACTAAGTTATTGTCTTAAGACTACAAAAACCTAAGAAACATCTGGCCGACAAGTACTTCGACCGAATATCACTCGGTCGAGAACTTTGTCGACCGAGAAAAACTCTGTCAAAACTATTTTATTAGAATAAGATACTTCAATTGCAATTAACTTAAGTGACTGGAATATGCAATGAACTTTACATATTACATTAAATGTCTAAATGACCCTTATGAAAAGGAAGAATATGTGGGCATCAAAACTTTATACTTTGCATGATTAAATTGTCCCAAACAAGCATATAAGAGGAAAATATTGGTTTTATTCAAGAAAAGTATTAATAGCAAATCTAAAGTCATAAAGAGGTTTTATTTTAGATTATTCAATATTCATAAGTTCAAATATGAGAAAAATGAATAAATAATAATGATCATACACAACATATCATATGGCCTATCAGATAACCTATGAAAATGCATACATTGGAAATCTACATAAATGCCTCTCGATTGGGAAAGAATTCAACCGAGGGGTGCCAAGGTCGAAGTCAAGGTTGACCTAAAATAATCCTGACAAAATGCTTATTTGTAAATCATTCATCTGCACTTAACCTTAGTATATTTGCGCATCATGTTAAAAACAAATTGATTCATTACTTTACTTATTCAATTGAACTTCAAAGCTATTTTTGACCTTAGTATCCCTAAAGTAATTTTGGAACCTATAACATTCTTGAATATGATGTATATTTTACTCTTAATTGAATTATCTAAAAAAATTAGGGCTTAACATCCCTTGTATTTGGTTAGAGATATATTTATTGATTCCACTATGAGCTTAAAAGAATCTCATATCATTTCAGGGCTTAACATCCCTTGTAAATGGTTGAGAAATAAAGTCATTGATCCTACTATGAGCCTAAAAGGAATCTCATATCATTTCAGGGCTTAACATCCCTTATAAATGGTTGAGAAACTATTAAAATGTATTCACGAGTCTAAAGGTTTCTCATGTCATTTTTGGGCTTAACATCCCTTGCAAATGATTGAGAAATAAATCATGATTTCTGAATTATGGCTAAATTTGACATTTTTGTTATAGTATACAATTCAGGGGGAGTATCCCAATCAGTGGGAGAAAATTGGTTATATGGTTATCTTTTTGAAATGACAAAGGGGGTGGAAATGATATAAATCAAAATAAATGAGTCTCATAATCTCTTGGCTTCACATAAATTGTTGCTATATTCTTTAAAAGAGTTGGATAGTATGGTCCATAACTCTTTGGAATAACTAGCACACACTTCTTGAATAAACAAGAGAATATCTACAAAAGGTAAATCTCAGGTATGAAACTCATGCTTTTTAAATTCCCTTGATTTATATTTTAGAAATGTTTGTCATCTTCAAAAAGGAGGAGATTGTTTGCTAAATTGGAAATTATTAAACCCTTTGTTTTGATGATGACAAACATTTAATTCTTGTGGATCTAACTTGTTATTTGAGTGTTTTAGGGAAAACCAAATAAGGAAGTGGATAGCTGAAAATCTACACAAATTGGAAGATCTACATGCTTAGATTGCTTTTATTTTCATGATTGTACTTAATGTAAAAACTTGTACAAGTATATAATGTACAAGTACTTAGACATCATGTAAATCAAGCGTTAGATCTTCCCTATCCACTCACAACACTTAGATAGATCCTCCCCTAAGATATATGCACAATTACACATTGATACACACACTTAGTAGATAACACAACACAACACATTGAATCAGGGATTTTCTCAGTCGACAAATTCCTCGAATGAGACACTCTCGTTTGACAAACTTCTCAACCGAGAATAGAACCTCCTAACCATTAGACTGAATTAGCAAAGTAGTTGGGAGTTGGAATCAAACGTTACAACAATCTCTCATTTGGTCGAAAAAAAGCTCGACTGAAAAAATCTCGGTCGACAAACTTCTCGACCGAGAGAAGTTTTGGACTGCACTTTTCAGCAATAAACAACTTGCCATTGCAATGTAATTAGTGGACACCTAACAGCTAGTTGAGAACTAAGAACATCCTAGAAAGTGTCTAGAACGTTCCTAAGCCCCTGTAATCCATTCCTATAAATAGGAGAGGCCTTAGGACACCCAAAGAATCACTTGTGCATACAATTACACTTGAGAATAATTCCTTGTGAGCAACAAGCTGAGCTACACTTACAATATGTTTTCCTTGAGTTCTACATTAGTGTCCTATAGCCTAGTATCTCCTAGCCACCACACTACCACGTTCATCTATAGTGGATAGGAGATCAATACACTTGATATAGGATCAAAGCGCTGTACTTATTGGTAACATTGTTTCTTTCTTCCAATCTTGTTCCTTTTATTGTATATTGTTCTCCTTGACTACTCCTAGGTTGGAGGCTGTTGAAAGGAGGTTCGTGGAGCTACTTTAGGTGGTGAAGGAGGCTTTCGGTGACTTGGACTTACTTCAAGAAGGCTACCTCAAGGTGAAGCTACTTCAGGTGAAGGCTACTTCAAGGGTGAGCTTGGAGTTACTTCAGAAGGCTGCTTCTAGGGGGATTGAGGCTACTTCTAGGGTGTGGGAAAGCGATTGTATTTTATGTAACATACTTGCAAGGTAATAAAATAAGTTGATTTCAAAATCCCGGTTGGAAACAATCGCGTAGTGGACTGACTACGTTAGATTTCTAAGGTAGGAATCACTCTACATCCTTGTGTCTTCCTTGTTTCCTCCTTCTTCTTGTTCAAATGTTTAATTGTTTAATTAACTTTAAAAACTCCAAAAAGCTCTATTCACCCCCCTCTAGATCTTTCATATAGTACCAAATCCAAGCATGCTATGTGCCACACTAATAACAATGAATTTGGTGTCATCAACATGCAAGCCATGTCTAGTCAACAACATATCATGCAATGTCATAGTAAACAATTCCCATGACCTCCAACAAGACGTGTACCTTCACATGCATGACGAGTCAAATGATTTTAAGTGTAGACATCGACTGCAAGGCATGCATCATATGTTGTATGACATGCAAGTTTGTGTAAGTGGAAAAATCTAAAGAGCGAGAGGACAATTATGATGACATGTCTTTCATTTGGTCATCACAACCTAGGGAAAAGGAGGAGTAAATACTCATAAGGAGAAACAACTCCAAAAAAGCTAAAATGATGAAAATGAAGGCTTTGGAGATGGATTTCTCTCTATCTAAGATTGAGAAGCTTCAAGTATAGCTCCATCCATTATAAAGGATAACTCCTCTACAAGTGTTGCATCTTGTTTCTATCCTCCTACTCTATTTTCTTCTCTTTGCTCCATGAAACTTGATATTGTTATGATGGAAAACCTTGTTTATGCATCACTCCCTAGAATGGAGTAAGTTTCATTGTGCTTGGTTCCTAAATGACACCTAATAATCATGTAATGAACAAAACTTTTTGATATTACAAATTTCTCTTCCTTTTCTTTAAGTATTGTTAATTGTTCATGAAAACTAATGACCTAGGTTCTCCAAGTCCCTAAATTTGCATCTTGTGAGGGGAAAGAGTCTAGTGCAACACAAATGCATCTCTAGTTTCTTTTACATGAAAATAAATAGATATTCCTACATACTATAGTCTCTTTGTTTTGCATCAAAGGCCAAAGCATGACTCAATTTGAAGCAAATCAAGATTATCTAATAATATATGATAGAATTATGAGTTGAGAAATGATTTAATATAGTCATCTAGGTAATTAATATGTGAAAATATTCCATCATAATGATGTATAAGATATGGAAAAGATAGAGGATCACGTCCTTTTTGTTTAACTAGTCTTCATATGATTGATATGTGTCTAGGCACCAAATACATAGTTTTGAATTGATCATTTAATAGATAACTTGTGAAAACTTGGGTTAATATATAACATAATAGATCAATCAACTTTTTCCTTTTAAATTGCATGAATAGTTTAGAACTATTTTGCATTGTGTTGGATTCTTGTGAAGGCAAATTTAAGCTATACTATATGTTGGCCCATACTAATGTAAACTGTCTGGGTGTAATTTAGGTTTAATCTATTGAAAGTGTATTCACTCTCATGTGGTGACATCAGTTTTTGGTGCCATTTTGGGAGAAAATTGCTTTTTCTAGTGCAATCTTAATCTATTTTAGTTGATTGTATAATTACATAGGATTAAGATCCTACAACTATTTAGTTCATATGGACGTTCCATTCTCAAGAGACCTTAACCCCTTTCTTTTTGTTTAGTAGGAAGCATGCATGGTTCATACCTGGTCTAGTTGGAAATCCTTCATAGAGATCCTTGACAAACATGAAGTTGTAACAACATGTAGGTGACCACAAGCAAGAAGGGAAAGATAGAACAAAGCTAAAGCAACTAAAATTTCCTTAACAACCATGGAAGTTGATAAACCATTACTTAAATACTCCCCCATCAAGACATGGTGTCTTTTTGGGAAATAGTGAGACAAATTGTGGATGCCAAGTTACGTAAAGTCTAATAGGAATCATGCAACTTAATCAGTTTTTAGGATTTTTAGTGAAGATCCAAATCTTAGTATGAAGAACTTCCTTGAGATGTACGTCTATGAAGATCAAATGGATGATATAAGACTATCTTTGTCTCCACCTCTTCCCTTTTACACTATGCGATGAGGGAAAAAAATGGATGCAAGACATGGAAAAGTTGTCTATCCAGACTTAGAATATCCTATTCACAACTTTCTTGTAGAATTTCTTTCCTCCAACCAATACCAACAAGTCCTAAATACTATCTCTAGCTTTAAGCAACAACACAAAGAGACATTAGACGATGCTTGGGATAGGTACAAAGAGATTCTAAAAAATGTCCACACCACAATCCACTGAAGGGGATGAATCTAAGCACATTATATTGAGGTTTATCCCATGATACTACCTCAACAATTGATGTGACAATTGAAGCGAGTTTCTTGACTATGAATGCATGTGAAGGCAATAAGTCCATCGATATCATGTCTATGAATTAATATTCTAGGGCATGGACCATGGAAGCAAGAATGACACAAAGACAATCACAACTCTTAATGCAAAGATGGACGATCTTGTTGGGTATATGCCTTGAGAGCCATCATGTAATAATTGTAAAGGGGATACTTTGTAATTGATTTGATTATTAATAAAATACAATTTCAATTATTATGTTTGTTTTGATATTAAGCTAATGAATAAATCTAAAAATGTTCTAAGAATGTTTTAACTCGATGACATATGGTTTGGGTTGAGGAGATGAACCTGAGATCATATGTATAATAAGAGTATTCATTCTTGTTACGCCCATAGTCAGTTATTTTGTGGATAGAGAACAATAATACACTAAACTTAGATTGTATGATGAGTGAGTACTATGTCTCTTTAGTCATAATATTGTCTATCAACTCAGATACATGGGTACTTGTTAGAGAACAGGTTGTATTGGACAAACCCACCTTGAGATCGTAACATGGAAGTCATGTAATGATATGTCAGAGTCATATAAATGTGACAATTATGATTGTGATCCTTAGGCATGAAGTCACTATGGTAGCACATGTTGACACTATTTCAACATGCTACAGGATAAGAGTTTCCAAAAAGCTAATGATTGGGTACACTATGACACATGATGAATACTATGAGTGATGTAGATGGAATTTGTCCCTCCTTTTGAGTGATATCCCTAGCCACTTGATAATAGAGACTACAAAAAGCATGGTCATGCCCATGAGAGTCAATATATGATATTGAGCTCACAATATTTCAAATAGTATTCTCTAGTTAAAGGAACATATATTCAATATTATTAGGATGATATTTCATGGCTCAGTTTCAATGTGGATATCTGCAAAGGGATTATACGATCATGGCAACATTGGTCGCTTTACATGTTGTATTTGTCTTCCAACTCATTCTTATTACTTGGGTGGAAATGATGTGTGGCTAGATATCGATCTTTGCATGTGTTGTTTTGAAAATCACTACCGATGTAAATAGGAACCTGCTAGGTAACACACCTAAGGTTGCATAAGTGAATTGAATTTCACAATCAAACAAATGATTAGAATACTTATGAATCATAAACATACCCAACTCTCTAATCGGGCAACCAGAATGTCTGATTGGTCAATTGATTTGTTTAATGGATCAATTGATTGTTAATTAGTCAAATAAGTGTTCCACTGGACTGAAGTGATTGACTGATTAGGCAACCTAGTTGAGAGATCACAATGTAACATGGGAAGTCTCAAATTGGAAAGAAATTCAAATGTGAATCTGAACTATCCTAATCCTCTGATCAAATAACTTGGTTGGGCAATTAGAGTTCCCAACATGAATGTTATTGGTCGATCATGTAACTTGATCAGGATATCAAAATCGTGTGTGATTTTTTCAATATTGGACTATTTATGGGATTGTGATTAGGAAATAGATTGAAATTAGGGTTTTCCAAGCCCATTAATCTCATATATATAGGGGGCACGTCCCAAAAGGTTTGACACAACAATCGAGACAACTTATGAGTCAAGTTGGTCATCATAATTCTCTCTTTGAGAGAGGAAGTCACCCTAAGAACTGCTACCCAAGACATGGTAAGAAAGGGAGTTCTGGGATGACTAGAATGTCAACAACTCCTATTCTACTTTGGATTGGTGGTCAATGTGGTGCACCGTATTCTTCATCATCCACATGGACAAAGTAGAGGCCATTGAACACGTGCGAAGGCTTGGAGAAGATATTTCACAACAAGACGGTCGTGCAACAACTTGGTGACCAATCCGAATATTCTTCTCTTCTATCCTGATTTCTTCATGGTTGTTCTAGATCTAGATCTAGAAGATCATGTTCTTCATTGGCACAATACATGTCTAATTGTTGGACAACTAGTGTGCTCAAAGGTATAACGTTTATCCCTTTTTATCTCTTTTTAGCACCATCGTGTTATAGCTACAATGGATCCAACAACTAGGGTATAAAGGAAAGTTTTTTTTAATTCCCTTGTGCCCCCTTCCCGAAAACTCAGGAGATCTCATGAAGCGACTCAATGCCATTAGTACCAACTATGTACAATAGATCATGTTGTGTGGGTTTTGCATTGGTCCACATAATAATGTGGATTGTATACTTCTATAACAAGATTCAATGAGGAGTAGGTTGATTTTGTTGAACATGACCTAAGGAATAACCTATTCTCAAACTCCTATAATCTAGGGTAGAGAAATCACTTAAACTTAATATACAAGGACAATGACCAACATCAACAATGCTAGGAGTTTTGGGAGTTGAGAAGGCAAAAGGAGCATCAGGAGAAATAAATATTTCACATTTCCTATGAGAAATTCTTGTTAACAACAATGTGTCCAGAAGAAGAGATGTGAGATATAACTTGTCACATAGTAGATCTGGCAATGTTCCTCTTCTGAAGATATAGGTTCATGCAATGATGCACTAATGGTGGTTTATGACTTCCTCCTAACATAGTCATATAATACATGTGTCTCTACATAGACCATACAGATGACATGAACTCCATGCTACACTATAAGAGCAGACATGGAAGGAGCAATATTTCCATTGGTAGTGTGGAAGTGCTTCAATCTATATTCTTCTATCACTTTCCCTTATGGTTAATAACAAGTAAGGTTCACTGATGAATGCATACTCATCCCAGTTTTGGTTTCATTCTTAGTCTAGTTTAGCATTTGAATCTCTTGAATTTCACTATAATAGCTTTATTTTCAATATATTTAGGGTTTTGTGATCATCTATAGGAATTTGATACTTCTATTTACTCCCTTTGTAAATTTTTAGTTCTATCACTCTGCAACAAGTTTGTCTAGAGGGTCCTGCTAAGCAGGACACCTCTCGTGGGGTGCAGGGAAACACCCCAGACCAAAATAGATTTTGAGCACTTCTAGAAGGCAAATCAATCAACAATTTTTGTGTCTGAGGTCAAAATTGTCCCATCAATTGACCAACCAATCAAAATTTAAATATCATCAATGATTGAGTGCCCCATCAACCCTCATGGTCGATGACCCATCAACCATGTAGGCGACATTCAAAATCTTGACATCCAAACGTCTCATGAAGGTCGATGACCCATTGACCCACCTGGTCGACATTTAAAAGCTTGACATTCAGACTCATCGATGATCAAGGTCAATGACCCATCAACCTCTCCCCATCGACCAACCTTTACCATCGATCTGTAGTCGACAAGATAACAACCATAAATCAATAACCACAACTCAAGCATGCCATAAACCTTCAAGGTTGATGACCCATCGACCTCCTAGATCAATGACCAAAAGCCCAAGAGTCAGCATCCATCGGCTGACAACCAATGCTTGATGTCTCTGGGAGGCACCAGAGGTCGACAACCACAACCTTATAAATAGACCCCCAATGCATCACTTCATATCATCTCCAATTTTAGAGATAAACAAGCTGAAAGACTAACACCAAGATTAGAGATGAAGTCTAAGAGACCATTAACCTAGCTAGTTCCATCTACCTAGATAGACCATCAACTTCTATAATTGGCTACTCCCATCAATTGAAGTTGATTTTTTGAGAGTTTAATAAAATAATAAGTTAGTGGAAGAGAGCTCACCCTAGGAAGCAACTCAAGAGCCACCCCTTATCTCTTATTTATCCTTTTTTGGATGGCAATATAATAAGTGGCATGCAAGCAAGAGCATGTGTTGACCTTGCATGGCTAGGTGGCATGAAGTACCTTAAAACAATGACACCTATTACACTCTTTTCTATAAACCTCAAGTATAAATACCTTGACCTTCATTTGTTGGCAAGATTTTTGGATCTAGCAAGTGCCCTTCCTCTTGTATCATGCAACACCCTCTCTTGTGTCACCCATAGTGAAAAGAGTTTAGTGGTATCGACCAAGGAGGAGAGATATCGTCCAAGGAAGGTTGAAGCAACCAATTAAGGTGATATCGCCCAAAGTGGTTAGAGATATCATGCAAGAGCTTGAAACCCAAGTCTTGGAGCTTGGAGAAGGTCCATCCTCAACCTTGGAACATGAGGAAGAGGATCTTGAAGCTTGGAAGCTCATGAGAGGTGGGCTATATAACTTAAACCCTTCAATATTATTAGCCTTTCTCAATATTATTCAATTTGTTGATTATTTGCAAATTAGGGTTTCCTATGGTAAACTGATGTAATCATGGGTTCCAAAATGTAATTAGGATTTTTATCCATAGTTTTGAATTCGATTAATGATCTTGAGGTTGATGATGACGAAATTATCTTTAGATACCCGATATGAGTTGATCACTCTTGAATAACCCGATATGGGTTGAGGGTCTTGCAACCCGACATGGGTTGAAGATTTGGGAAAACCGATATGGGACCCAACATGGAGACTTGCCTGATATGTAGGTAAGTCATAGTAGGTATTATGGATGATATGAAGGATCCTTATCTATCACTTGTACTTAGTACAAAGGTGAAACAATGCCTTGTTCCCGATATGAGTAAAACCCTAGGATGAGGATGGGGAACCCGATATGCTCTTTGACCTTTGGAAACCCGTTATACCTCCTTGTGTTAAAGGATCAATTTGGTATCCATCTTTTCATAATTTGAGTTTAAGGGTTCTTATCAATAATGGGCACACGATATGGACATGAGGTATCACTTAACATGGGTACCCGATATGGTGCCCAATATGCATGGCCGATATGGTGTCCAATATGCATGGCCGATATGGTGCCCAATATGCATGGCCGATATGGTAACCCAAGATGGTGCACAATATGGTAACCTAAGTGGGTGCTCAATATGGTAACCTATGTGGGTGCACGAAATAGTAACCTAGGTGAGTGCACAATATGGTGATAGGGGATATGCCCTATACCAGATATGAGGATGTGGTTATACCACATGATCAAATTGAATACTTGACAAGATGATATATAAATGGCGTTATCAATTATGCTACTTGATATGGTAGGTATGTCCTCAAGTATTAAGATTGGGTAAGTGATGAATATGTTTAATGTAACATTGAGATACAATGAGCTTAACTCATTTGATATTGTTAAGGTTGTAGACCTTAAAGATATGAACTAAGTAATTTACATCCTAGTGAGGATGAGAGAGAAACTAAGACTTGAAAGATAAGTATGTAATTAGCATACACTAATGCTCCTGAGATGAGTGGAGTATGGGTTAGGGCATGGTCATTGCTAATGAAATCTTAAAACCCTAATTGGTTAATTATAACCCAAATTCATTATAAAGGATGTGTTCCTTATTACTTCGTGGTTAAAGATATATGTTGATATGGTTGATAACATGATATGATAATCATGCGAGTGTCTTAAAGTAATAAACATGGCTAAGTAAGAGCTATGTGGATATGTGCTATAGACTCAATGAACTATGTGGACTATGTGAACAAAAATGTGGGTTTGATGATCTAGGGATAATACTCAGTGATGAATTAGGGGTTTGAATACCCAAGTATGATAGTGATGTAAGATTGAGATTCTAAGTGATTTATGTGTCTCAATGAATATGAAACTATTTGATAAATGAAATTATGCTTTTCTTTGTAGAAATTGATATAATGTTTGTTAGAAACATTGGTTGATGAATTAATACTTTCACACATCTTGATAAGATAGACATTATACATGTTATTTATATTTCTTTTCAAATAAATAGATGTTTTATAATTCTTTCCAGTTTTACATTATTTCCTTTGATAATAATATTGTTGGCAGAGAGTTATATCTCTTGTTGGGACAATAGTCTCACCCTGTGGGATCCACAATTTTTAGGTAAGATGCAGACGAGGGGCTAAGAACTGACTGCAGAAGAAGGAGCATGTCGACAAAGATCATAGTTGTATCTCAGGTTGAGTACGCTGTCCGTTATGTCTTGTAGATAGAAGTCCTATGTTTCATCTTTGTACTCTCAGGTCCTTGGGAGATAGTCTTGGTGGTTTTCACAAGCGACTCGAGATTTAGTTTTCTTATCTTGAGGATTTTATGTTGTTACTATGTGTATTAAAGCAAATTAGCTAGTACTTGTTATCCTCGAGAAGAGACAGAACATTGAATGTATAATGTGTATACGAGGCTTCAGTTCTTTATGTAAGAGTTTTTCTGGAAGATGGATCTATGTGCAAAATGGTTTTAAATTTTTTAGTGATTTTTGTTAATCCGTTATTTATGTTTATTCTGCTTAATTAGTAACAATTTGGTTATCAGTTGATGATGGTCGTTTCACTTAGATCACCACATAGAATTGTTACCTCTGTAATAGGTAACTATTACCTCTAGGTCCTCAGACCAATGTATTCATCATACTTGTTGCATAAGTATTTCACATGGCTCATAAAGCCCATTTAAACATCTTGTTTCCTCTCACTAGGCAACAATTATTCACATGGCTCACAAAGCCCATTTAAACATCTTGTCACCTCTCACTAGGAAATAATTATTCACATGGCTTACAAGGCCCATTAAACATCTTGTCACCTCTCACTAGGCAACAATTATTCACATGGCTCACAAAGCCCATTTAAACATCTTATCACCTCTCACTAGGCAATAATTATTCACATGGCTCACAAGGCCCATTAAACATCTTATCACCTCTCACTAGGCAACAATTATTCACATGGCTCACAAAGCCCATTTAAACATCTTGTCACCTCTCACTAGGAAACAATTATTCACATGGCTCACAAGGCCCATTAAACATCTTGTCACCTCTCACTAGGCAACAATTATCTTTTAGGTCATCAGACCACATAAGCATTATACTTGTTATACAAGTATTTAACATGTTTCACAAGGCTTATTCAATAAGAGAAATACAACCTTCCCATTATTAGGGTTAGGGTTTCCCTTTATAGCCAAATAGGTTTTCAAGTTCATATTATCAATCCAAACCCTAATTCATTGCTCCACACATATAGGAGCATACATTGATATCATAAGTATTCAATCATACTTATTTATTCTCATCATTTATCATTAAATGATTGTTAACACAAAGTATGAGTTTCTCTCTCATCCTCACTAGGATGTTGATTACACCATACTTTATTAACTTGGCTTAACCCTTTCTCAAGGTATATTAGCCTACATTTATCAAAGTTCATTAAACTCATTACATCTTAATGTAACAATTGACACGACACACTTCATGTGTTACTCATCCAAAAATATCAAGGTATATCAACCTTGAGGTACTGGATGTGATATTTATCATGCCTTGGTGTATCACTTCCCTCATCACTTTTAACTTCCTTAAGTTCATCAACTTATCTTGTATTAGGGTATTTCCCATCCTAATATTTTATTCACTAACTCATCACATTTATCATGTATTTGAATTATCCAACTATTATCAAGTGATATGGACTCATATCGAGTTAAGGCATTGTTTATATAGGGTTGACCATTATCAACCATTTTAGGCGTTTCACCTATCAAAGTATTAACCACACCCTTACTTGGTGTTACACTCATCACTCCTAAGAGTTTTTTACCCCCATGTTTACAAGGTGTATCAGGTTGAATCATGTATGTCAAGTTGAACACATGTATTGGGTTAGGTGTATATTGGGCTAGACATCATCATATCCCTCATAACCTTACCCATAAAGGTATCAACCTTACCAATCATATGGTGTATCACCTTCACCATACATGAGTGTAACATCCTCACCTCTCTTGAAGATATTGGCCACACCATACTTTAGTGTATTGGCCATCACATGTTCTAAGGTATTATCCACCTTAACACTTTTGTCATCTAGTGTATTGGGTTACCCACCATATTGTTTTAGAGATGTGTTCTCAACACCATATCGTCCAAGAGGTGTATGCTTAACCCAATATCGGTTTAGAGGTGTATGTGTGCTTACCATATCGGGAAAGAGGTGTATGCTTGCTTATCATATCACTTTAGAGGTGTATGTGTGCTTACCATATCAGGCAAGAGGTGTATGCTTGCTTACCATATCACTTTAGAGGTGTATGTGTGCTTACCATAACACTTTAGAGGTTTATGTGTGCTTACCATATCACTTTAGAGGTGTATGTGTGCTTTACACCATATCGGGAAAATAGGTGTGTGTGCGCTTCACACCATATCGGGAAAAGAGGTGTGTGTGTGCTTCACACCATATTGGGAAAAGAGGTGTGTGTGTGATTCACACCATATCGGGCAAATATGTGTATGCTTTCTTACCATATCACTTTAGAGGTGTATGTGTTCTTACCATGTCACTTTAGAGGTGTATGTGTGCTTTACACCATATCGGGCAAAGAGGTGTGTGTGTGCTTCACACCATATCGGGCAAAGAGGTGTGTGTGTGCTTCACACCATATTGGGAAAAGAGGTGTATGCTTGCTTACCATATCACTTTAGAGGTGTATGTGTGCTTACCATGTCACTTTAGATGTGTATGTGTGCTTTACACCATATCAAACAAAGAGGTGTGTGTGTGCTTCACACCATATCGGGCAAAGAGGTGTGTGTGTGCTTCACACCATATCGGGAAAAGAGGTGTATGCTTGACCTCATATAATGAAAAATGTGTATACTATATCACCATATCTTCCAAGAAAGTATAAACTCATATCCATATCGTTTTAGTGGTGTAGGTGCATCACCATATCGGGTTAAAGGTGCTTGCTTATGTGCTTGAACCTGGTATCACTTTATAAGGTGATACCATCATCTTCAAGCTCTAGACCATCATTCTTCTTGTTCTAGTACAAGGATAAAAGGTCTAAGAAACTACTAGAACTCATAGATATATCAAGTATTCAAGAAAATTTCGGAATTTAAAGTAGATCATCAATATAGCAAGAAAGATGGTGAATAATAACATGTTTGAGTTCAAGTTATATAACCCGCCTCAAGAACAGCTCCAAAGCTTCACGTTCCTAATGTTGAAGATGACTTATAAAAATTCCAAGGCTTGTTCACAACTACTTCATATACAAGGAATCACCATAGTTAAGAACTTGGTGAAGAAGAAAAGAATGGAAGATCATAACCCTAGATCCATGCTTCAATCCAAGGTTGAAGATGATCATGGCCTCACCTTAGGGTTAATACTTGAGATCCTTCTTGATCCTTAGCACCTTGCACGATACCTCACTACTAATTCATGATATGACCTCACTTTTGGACGATATCCCCTTCACTTGTGGCTAATATCACTTCATTTGGCCGATAACAACTTGCTATGGCCAAAATCAACATGCTATGGACAATATCACTTGCTATGGCCGATACCCAAGGCCTATGCATGATACCACTTCACCTATGCACGATGACAAGACTATATGCACGATATCTAAGAGCATGGAGGTGGTAGGATTCGAAAATTTTCACTAAGTGGTGAAAGGAAGGGTATATATACTTGAGGTTCATGGGAGAGAGTGTAAGAGGTGTCATCACCTTACTACTAGTAGGTGCCACATGGCCATGCATGGATTGACACATGTACTTGCATTCATTCCATATTTATCTTTCCATGAAAAATAAAAACTTGAGGATAATGCAAGGGATAAGTGTTGGCCCCCTTTGGTTATCTTCTACGACAAGCCACTTCCACTCACATTATTATATTCACAATTCAATGCAACCTTTCCCAAGAAAATTTGCAAGCCAATATCCGTTGCTTTATTGAGGTTCTTATCTCGTTTTTGCAAAGGCAAAGAGTTAACAACACGATATGGGGGTCTCCTCTTTGGCTCCTTGGCCGATAGGGATCCCATTTAACACTACAACCTGATACACTCAATATAAGCTCAATTTAGGGTTTCCATACAACCCCTTTCTTGGTCTTTTCATCACAAAGAATACTACCACTCATAAATGATTCAAACATGGAGTTTCATTCATTATATCTCCTCTAAATGATACATAGAGGAAGTAGGAACACTCTAGAGGTGGTAATTTGCATATCAACCCTACATTTTGGGTAAATTACAATTTGTACCAAAATCGGTGCACAAGGTACTAACATTACTCAAACTTGGCATTTAGGCTTTCCAAAAGCCACAACTTAGCATCATTATCTCTCTTATGATGCTAAAACAATTAAGGAACATTCAACATGTGACATATTGCAATATAACCCCTTATCTTGGGTAAATTTCACTTTGGTTTAAAACAAAGGAACATTACTCAAGCACCATTCAATCAGGACCAAACTTGGAACATAAGTGTGTCACATAATAACAAAACACCTTAGAGGATTATATTAAATTTCTAAGAAACTTTATTATCCAAAACAAATAGGGTTTAACTCATAACCCAGGTCAGGGTCATTACAAACATGATAGTTACTTAAGGTAAGTTGACACTAATAGATAATATCTTAATTTCATGCTTATGAGTTCAACTAGATTAGGATGATCCTGGGTTTGAATTCGAATTTTGGAGAATAGAAACACACACACACACACACACACACACACACACACACACACACACATATATATATATATATATATATATATGCACACATACAACATGTCGTGCTTATATACTTGACTTCATAAGAAATCATACATTTCAAATTTTATATTGTATTTGAATTGGTGATGCCTCATAAGGAATGAATTATAACATGTAATTTATAGGTTCAAAATTAGGGATTTTGATTAGGTTAATATGGTTGTAAGTTATTGCAAACATGTATAACCAATATGGTAAAGATTGTGTACAGGGACGAATCTGGATACTGAATGAAATATCAAATACCACTTTTGTATTAGGTAGACATATTATTATCTGAACAAAAGGTTTAGCTACCTAGTTATACATTTGTAATTGATTAGTTAGGTTTCTTTTGGTTAATTTTTGTTATTGTGATGCATTTGAAACTAGTCATGTTCAAGGTACAAGAGGACGTAACTAAACCATATGATGGGTTTTACATACTGAATAAGTGAATCATATAAAATGTGTTTGTCAAAGTGATAGAAGGGGAAGATACAAACTGTGGGAAAAAGACCGAAGATAAATTGATGACACAACAACTTCTCATCATTTTCATTCTAGGCTTCTACTAATTTGGAATAGGGCATTTTTTAGGGTGGGGGTATCCAAATGTTGCTGCTATATAAGATTTATGACTAAGTAGAGGAATAGATGACTACAAGGAGGAAGAAGAAAATGGATAGGAAGGGTATGTTGGTTGGATCACACTTGGGTGATGATGGTAGACTAGGTGGTGTAGAGAGAGTCTGCACATCATCGACTCCACAACCTTCACTGGCTTATATGGCTATAGGAAATGACTATTCTTATTTTTTATGATGACTGGATGAAGGAGGTAGAGACCCCCAACTTCTTGGTTTTGCATGTGGAGAGGAGAGGGGCAAGAAAAGGGAAAGAAATAGGATAGGGAGGATGAGGTGAAGACAAGAAGAGGAGGAGATGAAGGGGAGTAATGCCAGCCGGTGTTGCTCATGTTAGTAGGTGCTAAAGATACAACTAATGCATGTGAAATAGGGTTTGTGTAATGCATTAGAGGGGGCAAGGGAAAATAGACGGCGGTGTATAATGTAAATATGGCATGCTATTGGGTAAGTATATTGAGGATATAGTTTTCAAAGAATTAATTGATTGGTCAAAGGGGATATGATTGACATAAAATATGTAAAGAAGTTGATGATGACACTTTGAATCCAAATCTATTATTTATTTTTTTATTTTGAAAATATCTAGAATTTAATAATTGTCTGGTTAAGTACTCATTTAATATATTTATGCCCCCTTGATCAATTCGAGCATTATTTTTTATTTTATTTGTTTTCTTTCATCACTGGCTTAGGATGTATCCAACGTGCCAAATTTGGGTTAAATCTAATTTATTCATGGATTTATATAATTAACTTTAGTTGAAGACATGATTAATTAATTAGTCATTAACAATATACAAAATTTTATCTATTGAAAGTTTGTATTTTCTTGATACCAATTACTATTATTTAATCAAATTTAAGGAAAAAGGACAGAATGCTACTGTAACACCCCTGACCTGGGTTATGACCTAAACCTAGATGTTTTGCCTAAGTAAGATGCTTACATAATTGTTCTTATCTTTTGAAAAAGTACTTAAGGCCTTTGTGATATATTATTTTCAAAATATGCAAACTATGTGCGCACTATATGATAATCTAAGTGAAAGGTGTAATTTACCCAAGATGAGGGGTTATGTTACAAAAGTCACATGTTGAATATATTCTAAGTGTTTTGTATGTCATGAAAGTGAATATGATGCTAAGTGACAGCCTGTGCAAGGCATAAACTCTAAGTGAGAACTTGTGTAAATAATGCTAAGTGCTTGATGCATCAATTGTGGTGCATTTGCAATATATACAAAATATAGGGTTAATGTGTAATTTACCACCTCTAGATTGTTTTTACTCTGACTTAGTTCTCTAGAGGAGATAGAAAGGAGGAGACAATATGTTTGAAACATCTTGAAGTATTAGTACTCTTAATAATGAAGAAACCAAGCAAATGAATAAGTTGAAAGCTATGTGCATGAGCCATATCATTTGTAGACTTAGGAAAGGAGCCCCTATAGGCCATAGAGCCATAGGGAGAGAATCCTATCAGTTTGTGGAGCCTTGGTCTAACCCATGATGGGCAAGGCACCCCAAGGATATGTTGAAGCATCATTTTGCCTTTGTCTTGGAAATGATAAAGTTTAATATAATATTAAGATAGTGGGAGAAAGCTTTCCCTAGGAGACAACTCAAGAGCCACCCCTTATCTTTTCTATCCTTTCTGCATGGTTAAATAATAAGTGGCAAGCATGAAAGAGAATGTGTCGACCTTGCATGGCTAGGTGACATGAAGTACCTTGCGCAAATGACACCTATTACACTCTTTTCTATAAACCACAAATATATATACCCTAACCTTCATTTGTTGGCAAAATTTTTGGATCTAGAAAGTACCTTCCCTCTTGTATTGTGCAACACCTCTCTTTGTGTCTCCCATAGTGGAGGGAGTAAATAAGTGAGGCTTGGTATCATCCAAAAAAGAGGAAGGATATCGGCCAGGGTAGGTTGAAGCAATCAATCAAGGAGATATCGCCCAAGGGGACTTGAGATATCGTGCTAGAGCTTAAGGAAGGCTCATCTTCAACCTTGGAACACGATGAATGAAGCTTGAAGCTTGGAAGCTCTTCAAGAGGCAAGTTATATAACTCAAACCTTTCAATATTATTATTCTTTGTTCGATACTATTCAATTTGTTGAATATTTGCAAATTAGGGTTTCTTATGATCAATTGATATAATAATGAGTCCCAATATGTATTTAGGGTCATTATCCATAATTTTGAGTCAATTGATGATTTTGAGGTTGATGATGATGACATCATCTTTGGATACCCGACATGGGTTGATCACCCTTGGACAACCCGATATGGGTCAAAAACCTTACTACCCGATATGGGATAAAAGCTTGGGAAAAATGATATGGGACCCAACATGGGGATTTGCCCGATATGGAGAAGGGTCATTATAGGATCTATGAACGACATGGAGAACTTCTATCCACCATCTTGTACATGATAACAAAGGTAAAGGAACACTCTTTCCCGATATAAGCAAAACCCTACCAAAAGGATAGGAAACCCAATATGATCTTTGAACTTTGAAACCCAACACACATGGCCGATATGATGCTCGACATGGTACCCAACACCATGCCTGATATGCTGCCTAATATACTTATACAATATGGCAAATCTATGAGATAAACTAACATGGTGAAAACTGATATGGTGCCCATTCATCTTGCTCAATATGGCAACCCAAGATGGTGCCTGATATAGAAACCCAAGAGGGAGCCTAATATGGAAACCCTAGGGGCAATCCGATATAATGAAAGACTAAATTGGGAATTGACATGGTTAGCTAAGGAGAGGAACCAATATAATTTTATTGCTTGGTAAAGCCATAATGATATAACCGATATGGTGAACCCTAACACATGATATAAGGATCCAGTACACCCCTATGCTCGATATGAGAGTAATGGTCTAGTCCATGTATAGTATGAAGGTGACCTAAGATGAGAAAAATTAAAGTGATAATTAACCCTACTTGGTTACACAATATGGTGGCGAAGGGCATACCCTTTACCTGATATGAGGATATGGTTTCATCACTTTAGCAATTGAATACTTGTTAAGATAAGAGGTGCATCTTCAAATATAATAAAATAATTTTACCATCATGCTACTCGATATAATAAATATGCCCTTATTATTTAAGATTGACTAAGTGACGAATATGTTTAATGTAATAAGTTTAACTCAACTCAATAATGATGAATTATAGATATTAAGGATGAGATTTAAGTAACCCATATCTCAGTGAGGATGAGAAATAAACTAAGACTTGAAGAATAAACATGTAAATGGCATACTCTAATGCTCCTGAGAAGGATGGAGTATGAGTTAAGATACAATTTTGTTAATAAAATCTTTAAACCCTAAGTGGATGACTCTAACCCTAATTCATAAGAAGGGATGTGTTCCTTAATGTTCCATAGGCATGTGTTTGGAATATGAATAATATGAGGTAATAATTGTGTAAGATCTTAAGGAATTAAACATGACTAGTAAGAGCTATGTGGCCATGTGATATAAACCCAATGAGTTATGTGTCTAGGTGACATAGATTTAATGAGCTAATTGGACTACGTGAGCAAATATCTGGTTCTGATGACCTAGAGGTAATGATCATCTACTAAGTGGTAACAATATTTAGTGATGAATGAAGGGTTTGAATACCCAGGTATGATGATGATAAGAGAATGAGAATCTAAGTGATCTACGTGTTTCGGTGAATATGAATGTATCTGATAAATGCAACTATGGTATTATTTGTAGCATTTTATTTACTTCTTGTTTGTAACTCGATTGATGTTAAAAGATACAGTAATATACCTAATAAAGCAAGATAAATATTATCATTTAGTTGCTCAGACCATAGATCCATTCAGTGTCAGCATTTGCTGAATGGTGAAATGAGTTCTTACTCAAAACACATATTTTTTAATATATGATAATATAAGGGTGCTCAGTGGACTCCCAAACTAAATAAGGGTGCTCAGTGGACTCCCAAACTAACTAAGGGTGCTCAGTGGACTCCAAAACTAAATAAGGGTGCTCAATGGATTCCCCAAATACATCAGGTTGCTCAGTGTACTTCTTGATAATCCAAGAAAGCTAAGTGATCTTCTCCCAAAGAGAGTACATGCTATGACAATAACTCTATAGAGAAGATGTTGTTATATCACGACATAACTAAGTATGGTAGGCACAAGATGTCATGCTAACCTAAGTGTTCTCGATATGACTGGGAAAGGAGAGGTCTTGACATCCGGCTCTGCCATTGACCTTGTATGGTACCGATTTCGACTTACTAGTGGTCGGTTGGAGTATGAGTGGTATATGTCATCTCCTCTGGGCATAAGTATGAACGTGAACATGTAATCAGCCGAGTAGTTCATTTGTCTAAGGACCAAATGTAGAGACATTGGTTGATGCCTTGATACCTTCATACAACTTGATAGATAGATATCATATATGTTCTTCATATTCCTTTTCAAGCAAAAGATGCTTTATAGATCTCTTATCAATATTCTTATTTGATGCTCGGAGATATATCTGTTCAACAAATAGAATACCTACAGTTTAGTTCCAATTATCCTTCTATGATAATAATATTACTGGAAAATAGTTATATCTCTCGCTGGGACAATAGTCTCACCCCGTGGAATCCATAATTTTTAGGTGCTCACAGACGAGGGACTAGGAACCCAGCTACGGAAGAAGGATTGTGTCAGCAAGAACAACAGTAGCATTTCAGGTCAGGAATGTTGTCAGTCAGGGTTTTGTAGATAGATGTCTATGTGTCGTCTCTGTACTCTCAGGTCCTTGGGAGATAGTCCTTGGTGGTTTTTACGAACAGTTCGAGAGATTTTGATTTGTTGTCTCGAAGTTTTTATATATATACCGATGTAAAGCAACTGATATATGTTATCCTCGAGAAGAGACAAAATACTGAATGCATGACATGAACTACGTGTATGAAAAGCTTAGTCCTTTGTGTAAAAGCTTCTTGGATAGGGATCTTTGTGTAAAGATGGTTTTAAATTTTAGTGGTTTTTGTTAACTCTATTATTTGCGATAATTCCGCATTTTACTAGTGATAGCTTGGTTTGTAATCGGGTCGTCACAACTACATTATTATAAGTGTTCCAAAGGAAGGGGATGCTTGACCTAGATCTCAAGATTTGAGTATGTACAACAGTCCACCCCCCAAAAAGGGATTTTCTCCCCGAAATCTACCAATGCACCACCTAATCACCTTCATATTTACATGATAACAATTCTATTTATTTACCTCATTTCAGAGAGAAATTATATTTAAGAAGAACATAAAGGGAAATCCGTCCAAAGGTTACCAAATCCTTTCATTATTACTTTCAGATTTCTGTAGTTGAATTACCATTTTAGTTATTAAGGTATTATACTTTACCCATATAAAGGAATTATATGTGACTCAGACTTAATCATCTAAAGGGTTAACAAGAGGTAGGTAAACGAAGGCATATATATGGCTTCTAAGTCATTGATCTATCTTTTAGTCCATGGTTTTGGGTTCAATAATAGTCGGTCGGGTGTTTCATATACAAGTCTTTCTTCAAAGTTATCAACTTCATTGAATGGTGGCTTGGTTCAAGAAAACACCAGTAAAATCCATTTTTTACGTATTGTATAATAATCAAAATAGTTTAATGTGACAACCTAGAGATGAAAAGTTGAATGCGATGCTATAATGATGATGTGAACCAAGTCACCAACTTCTCCATAACAACAAGCATTGTGTATGCTTCATTCAAATGATACTATAAGAATCTACTAACATCTTGTAAGTTGGGGTATCAATTTTATACATGCTCATATAATAAAATCATTGATATATGATGTGAGTTCAAATGTGGATTGCCTTCATTAACTCCACTAAAGACCTTGGGAACTTCAACATTGATAGCATGGGCACGTGTTGCACGCTTGTCAACTTTGGGTCTTCATACTTGTTGATAATTACTATTTCAGAGCGATCGGTGCGGTAATTGTTTGATCGATGGCTATTCTAGGGCATGTTCTTTCTGAAGATGTAGACACAATGGCCTAATATGACTCGATGTTCTAAAATAATGGAAAACCACTTGTTTGTCCCTTCTATGATAAGCATAACTATACAAGGTGCACATGCCTAGGGATGATGTCGATGACGCCCACTACATCTTCTGGACCTCTACTCATCACTCAGGTTCTTCCTATTCTTGTTGTTGCAACTATGCACCAGGGCTTGAAAACCAGGATATGACTCCATTACAAGAGACTTATCCACCATTTTTTGGAAGGTGAGGGGAGGTTGTGGGACTATAGCACGCCCAATATGGTAGTTTAAACCCTCTAGGAAAAGAGTGGCTCTATGGAAATTTTCAAGGATGGTGGTGTATCACTCTAAAAGAAGAATCTTTGAACATAGATGCGGATACTCAACGATCCCTATTTCAAACTATAGAACTCATCTTCTTTCTTCCATATGGCAACAATATAGATATACTTTTTGTGGAATAGTGTAATAAGTTGCTCTGGTGTCATGCTAGATTGTCTCATGTGTAAGGGAAACCTCGTTTCACCATACATGAGTGAGACCATCCAGAACATATGAAGCAAATTGTACTTTCTAGTGAGAATGGTGTGACATACCCTTGAAAGTACATTTTAGGTCCAATATGAAGTCATATTCCTTGTCAACCATTTTGATCTCACTTTCACCCTTGAAATAGGGTGGTTGCATCTTAATAAACTCTTCCAAGTAGTATTCTTTGGTATTATCTACACCATAGACTACAGTATCCCTTCCCACCATGGTAGTAGCTAGAAATTGATGAAGAAAAGTCAACTCTTATTATGGGGTAATACCACCTGGAGGGGGACTGTATCATTTGGGGGCACTATAACAAAAGGTTGAGCCTTAAGAGTAACTTGTGATTCAAGGGTTTCGAGTAAAGGATCTAAAGGAGACATCACATATCACAAGTTTTGTGGGGTAGAGTATACAAATGATCTAGCACCCATTTTGTTAGACAGACTACCTCTCCTAAAAAAAGATGGATAACTATGAGAACCCTAAAAGGATGGATAACTATGAGAAATCCGGTGAGCAGTAGTTCAAGTGGTCGCAACACAGGGCCCCTCATGAAGGGTCCCGGGTTCGAATCCCCCTGGTGGTGTTGTTCAGAATTGTTTCTCCTGTAGCGCAACTGGCCTCTGCACGATTTAATGGGCTACGCTCCTTATGAGATGGGGTTGAGCTCCCCAGGTTGGGCTTGGCACAAGCCTTACGAGTCTCCTGGGTTACCAAAAAAAAGATATTTTATTAGATAGCCAGTGTTCCAACCACTACAATTTAATACTATACTATAAGGAGTGGGCCCCAATGATGGGACAACTTCTGACTTTCATTTTGAAAAAAACCAATACAATTCTAAATCACATACTAAATTGAAATAAGAAAAAAGGTGCATATCATTACTCAAAAATAGTATGAGGTACAAAGCAGATAGAGTATTTTTAGCAGAAGAAAAATAAGCTATTATGATTACAACAACTTGACTAACACAACAGTCAATGATGGACATAAGGAAGTCTAAATTAAATTATCTAAAACTACATAGGGATGAGGTGGAGGCCCATCTAGGCATCTATAGTTCTTCTTCTACTCTTAAATAGGTTCCTCCAGATCTTGATTACTAAAATATTGGTCCTCAAACTTTGGATTCACATGTTTCTTAGGCTCTGGGTGAGGGAACATCACCCATAAGAGGAAATACAAAGAGAAGGTATTATCAAATAAAATTGGTCTACGTGTGATAAGTAAAAATTTGAGCATTAAAAGAACATAAGGATAAAAGCATGGGTGTTCCCAGACAATAGAGGGCTATAGTGTTAAGAGGATGGTGATGAAAAGAATGAGGCCTTCATATGAGATGAGCAATAAAATAAATATTCCTTCCCTTTTTCAATAAATCCACAAACAATAATAAAAATAATGAAATCCATGTTGATTACAACAAAGACTGACATAACCTACAAAGTATGGTTGGAACCCATAAGTTCCATACCAAGGCAAGGAGGACTACAACCTTAGTCCCCAATAATAGAATGATAGGAGGACTAAAACCTCAATGCCTTATAGGAGGACTACAACATTAGTGCCTAAATATATAATATGTGGCAGGAGAATAAAACCCAAGTTCTTGTCAAGAGGACTAAAACCTCAGTCCCATGGTAGAAGGATTAACACCTTAGTTCCCAAATAAAAAAGACATGCGATATCTTATTCTAAATATGACTAGTCAAAAGCACACATGCATAGTAGATAAGGCATGATCATAAACCTATCCATATAATAAGAAGTACAAAAAGGATGAAATCATCCATCATATATAAATTAAGGTCAAAGGACCAATATCCATGAGAAATAGTATTTTAGGTATCATCAATGAAGAACTATGTGAATATTATTTGAAATTTCAACATGATTCAAGAGATTAAAAAATAGGAGTGTAACCCAGAATATACATCACGGATAAGAATTTAGGGTTTAGTCATTACATGCCCAAATTAAAATCATGAAAATGTGCATACTTGATCTTCACAACTAAATGTTATCTTTATGGGTATATTTTGGTCCACATAAACAAGTTTTTGCCCTAGAAACACATTAGATATGTTACTAGAATCAAGGAGAACATGCATATACATCCCTAGTATAACTATATCTATTATTCTTATCCTGATATTGATTACTTAATGGAATTTTAGGGTAATTAGTCTCATTTGGTGAATAGACACTCCATCGTATATCTATTAATGTCCTGGTTATATTTATTACATGTATATATTTCCATTCTAAGGTAGGATACAAAATTATTCTTTGAATAGTCATCCTTGATCACATATGCATCACCATTTAGTTAGGGACTATACATGGGTAGATTAGATATCGTATATACACATGATTCTCATATTAAATCACATATTGATATCTAAGGTCAAGATTCACATCTTCAACTTTCATCTATGTTTCCTCTTAGTGTGGCCATTCCCATCATATTGCTTACAAGATTAGGCCTTATGTACCGAATTACTTAAATACATGATGACGATTATGGATACATTATATTAATTTGGGCATACTTGTGTATGGTTCAACAAGTGATCATCTTAGAGATATAGGACATATGAATTATCAAGTAGCATATAAAGTAACATGATTGTCATTTAAGATAAGATACCACTGATAAATTATATCTTAAATTAATTTTTATTCATCCAGATAGATTAGAAATGATCCTTGGTTTGAATTCAAATTTTAGAGCATAAACTGAAAGATATGTATGTATATATGCTTAGATACATACTATATATATATATATACATAAATCCATGCTTATTTACAAAATAATACTATTCAATTAGATCATGTTTTCCAATTGATTCATTAATGACTGACAAGGAAACAACTAGAACATGTAACAAGTAGTTCGAAAATTAGGAATTTCCATCTGGTTAATGATGGCTAAAAGTTATTGTAAACATGTATAAGTAGTATGATAAATATTGCATACATGCATGGATCTAGGTACCGATTTAAATAGAAAACAACACATTTACATTAGGTAGCTAGATTATTATCTAAATAAAAAGATTAGTTACCTATTTATACAATTGTAATTTTTTGGTTAGGTTCCTCTGCTTGATTTTAGTTATTGTGATGCATTTGAAACTGATCCTTCTCAAGGTAGAAGAGAACATGATTAAGTCATGTGATGAGTTTCACATACTAATTATGTAAAGAGTGGCACCTAAGAGGGATCCACTCGTCTCTAGATAGAGAAATAAAACTATCCCATTCCATATAAATGGAGGAAAAGAGGATTTACATTATTTTCCAATGGTATACATATACATATCAAGATATTAAGTAAAAAGTATAAAGAAAACTATTACAAAGTTGTAAGATGATTTCATTTACAATTGTTCCTAACCATAAAAGGTGGTATAATAGAGTAAAAATATATACTTCTAATTAATATAATAACATGCAAAGCCTATTACAGAGGGCAGCCAACCATTGCTAGCTATCCTTAGGTCTATATCATGTATATGATCTTCCTAAGCCCTTGTCCTCTAATGTACCTACACCTGGGTGGAAGGGAAAATCACCCAAAACATAAGAAACAAAGTAAATGTCAGCAAAGGCTAAGTATGTACATATAATAAACACTTTGGGCATTATATTAGGTTAAAAAATAAAAAAGAGATGTTCCCACAAGAAGGAGACTATTTGCAATTAGGTAAGTTCAAAAGAATTATAACAAGAAAAATGAGGCATATTAAAAGTTAGATTACAAGCATGATAACTAAGTGCCTTTCAATAATCATTATCCACAATTTCAATTTAAAATGATAATTTTTTGCATGCATAACAATGCAGACTAAATATGCCTAAAATAGGGCCATAACACCACAGGATCGTGGCCTAAAAATATGGGTGGAAACGCACACCTCTAGCAGAATACACATGCCCTATATATGTATGATTGTATATAAGTATTCATATTCTAGATATTCTAGTCAAACATGTAGCATGCATAAAATTGAGAGTCAAGACTATCATTTTAGTCATTTTCACATGAAGAGGCATTCACAGCAAGAAGGGTGCACAAACTCGTTATAAACGAGTACTTCAACAATCATAAGAATTTAAATGAATTCAAATCAGGAAATATGAATGTTCAATAATTGAATTTCAAGTAGAATTAATATTCAATAAATGCTTCTTTAAAAGAATTAGGTTTAAGTCAATTAATGCCCAAAATAAAATAGATGTACATACATGATTATCATGACTAGTGGTTAACTCAATGGATATACTTGATCCCCAAAGTCGAATTTTCTTCTTAGGAACATATTATGTATGTTAGGGAAATCAAAGCAAACATATGCTTACGTTCCTACTATAGTTATATGTATATCTCTTACCCTAGTTCTAAACACCTAATGACATATTAAGCTTTTAATACTATTACATGGACACATGATCCATTATATATCCATTTTAGTTCTTATATCCATCTCTAGACACATAAGTATAACTATGTCTATGCTACATATATGCACTCTTCCAGTTTTGGTTTTGTAATGTCATTCTCTTTCTAATACCATATGTTTCCATATTACTCCTAATATCATATTTAGCATGCATATTAGTGTGTATACACATTGCATTAGATAATTCTTGAATATGTCATGAATACTAGTATTTTATATATACAAAATTATAAGTAGATTTTGATGTAGTCTTAACCAACATGTCACTTAAACTTACATATATAAAGATACATTTGTGTACATATTATGTGTTCCCTATTATACACAATTGATTAACCTAAATATGTGTGTTTCCAAGGCCCATATGCATTATCATTTAATGCTTAGTAATTTATCTAGGGTTTCAATGCTACCAAGAATTACATTACTATCTAGGATGCTTCATTAAAATTACACTAGCTATCACTGCTTGCTATTTACTGACATCAACATATTACTATGTAAATAATCAGTATAAAGTTGATCAAGTTATCATTCTTAACAAACTTTATATTCATTCCAATCATGATAATTATCTAGTATATGGTTCAATTATCAACATTAAGATCACAGTCCTACATCATTTGTAGACTGTATAGTATGTATATGTATGATCTATTTATTGACATACCATAAAGTAACTTGATATATAGTCACATGCCTAATGTATTTCTCTAGATGACTAACATTACTTATCTCATTTACTAAAATATTAAGCAATTGAGCTAGAAGAAACAATAGATGACCTACCTATTGCTGGTTTAGGACATATTTGTAGACATCTATCATCAAATTGGGATGTTGACATCATGATGGTTTATTCTTTAGTCAAGAATCTTCTTGTCTGGAGTCCCCATGGATCCAAGCTAGGACAGACCACCTAGTTGCTTTGTCTGCAAACTTGGATCAAGATTGAACCATGGTCAAGGTGCATGGAGGAGGTGAAGATCTCTCCTTCTCCCACAAGACTCCTGGATTAGGTCGAAGATGCTCCACGTGGTTTCTCTTTTAAGGAGTCATTTTTGCATTCGAAATTCAAACCCAATACATAATCAAAGACGGGTGCTCACTTGAGTAGATCTCGACTTTCTTCCACTTACTTCTACTATTCCCTATTTGTTAGCCATCGATTAGCAGAAATAGGTCAAGAGGGGGTGAGATCCAAGAAGGTTTTCTACTGTTTATTATCTTGTCGGTTTGCCTCCGGTAATGAGGAGGAAGAAGGTATGCCGATGAGGTTTTGGCATATTGGGCTAAGTATTTTGGTATGTTTGTTTCATGAGGATGAATGGAGGTGGATATCACAGTTCAGAATGTTAGGAATCAACCAAGGAGGTCATGGTGATGAAGATCGCCATGCTATGATGGAAGATTTGTAGCTGTAGGCCAGATAGGTAGTCGATCTCTTCTATGATGCATTCATCTACAGTTGAAAAGTGGATAATCTTGTCTAGATAGGGTGGTGATGGATTCATATGGTAGGAGATGACCATAGATGGAAAAGGAAGTGGATATGGTGGTGGTTTCTTATCATGGAAGAAGGGAGGTATGGTGTGAGGGCTACAACTTTATAGGGATTCTAGGGAGTTTGGGCATGGTGTTGCAGGTTTGTTGGTGTAGTTCAACAAGACTCTAATTCTAGGAGTTTGAGTTTATGATCGTTAGAGAGACTAGATCGAGGTCCAATAGTTGGCAGAAGACCTACTGAGCAGTAGTAGTTGCACCACAAGGGAGAAGGAGCATTGTTGACCTTCTTGCAAAAATAAGGCGGATGAAGGCTATGAAAATGACAAAATATTTAGCAGGCGTCATGGATGTGATGAAGGAAGATGAGAGGAGGATGAGGACGGATGCCAGTATGTGGCCCTACCTAGAGATGATAGGCTATGTTCAATGTCACTTGGTACTATTAGCCATAGGGGAAAGAGTTGTGTTGATTTCTAGGTTCAGATGGCAATGAAGGGGAATGGAAGGAGAAGAGAAGGATCATCAAATCCAGCACCAATATTAGTAGTTGTAGGAGGCGGTATGATGTTGTCACTGCACTAGACATAGAGAAGAAGAAGGTAGATGCAGCTAGGTTTTTTCTCTATTGGTTCCGAACACAGAAGGGAGGATATGGCTAAGGGTGGCTAGAGAAAGGAGGGAAGATGAAGAAATAGAAGATAAGAAGAGGGAGAGAAGAGGAAGGAAGAAAATGAGAAGAAGGGGAGTCAGAGGAGAAGGAGTGGTCTAGGATAGTTGCATGTTGTAGGACCAGGGACACATTGATCGCGTCAAAGGATCAAGGTGTCACATGACAAGGAAGGATGATGGACTAAATGTACTTATATCATAGCTTTATGTATATTAAAGTTATGAGAATCCAACTAACTAAATGAATGCTTAAATGAAGTTTGATCAATATAGAAATTGGTAGGTAGGTTAATTAAGGCATGACAAAAATGATTATGCAATCAATATTACCTTTTGGGGCCTTTAGGTAAGGTTTAATTACTTTGTATATTTATTGTGTATTGTGTATTGTGTATTGTGTATATTTATAACTCTCTTTACTCAATTATAATGCTCTAATTCGAATTTTCCTAGATTTCATCAGCCAACCCAACTAGGCAAATTCCAGAGAGTTAATTACGGTCAGACTCCACATTTAATTTATTATTGTGATTATACTCATTTTTTAAAGTTAATTCGTCATTTGTCATAATTCTCCATACTAAAGGTCATTGTTAAATCTGAACATTATTCATCTCTCTATTACTTATTAACTTCTAATTCTTGGGTAAAAGGGGACTAGAATTATGATAGTAGAAGTCAAGCGAAAAAGAGTGGGATAAGTTATATGCCTAGGATTAGGTATGTTACAATAGTCCACCCCTTAAAGAGGAATTCATCCTCAAAATCCATCCATGTATTGTCTGGTATCTCATATATACCTCCTAATCACAATATAGGCTTCTAGGTTACTAAAGGGGATTAATATGGTGGATCATATCATACCACCACATGTTACACTTATAGTGTATTCACAAGGTGAAGCTATATCACACTATGAATCATTTCCCCATGAGACTTGTCATATTATATGTTGAGCTATGAGGGTTACACCAAAACCTAGTTTCATCTTATGTCTCAGGATCAATCCCTTTCATTTACTATTGAGCATATTAGGGTGGCGTATGATTAGGGTTTTTTTAGCAACCATGTCTTATCATCCACATTCAAGCATTATAGTGTATTGTATGAAATTTATTGAATTAGTCATCCATATTTCAATCATACACATCACATCACATTACACATGATTTGATTAAGATGTAACTAATTCATTTTTACTTTAGTTTATTACGATCATATGGGAATGATGTATTTTCATAAATTTCATCATCCTTAGTGTGTTCAAACTAGCTTCTTGAGTACAGTTATCCTTACCATTTAATTACTAGTAAATTGGGTCATATGGAATTACCTCGAGTTTTTTGGTGTAGTTCATTTTTTAGTCTATCCTTGTACTTTATCTTAATTAATTTCATCTTTTGAAGTTAAGTGAAGATAAATTTTAAAATTTATTATAAAAGTAACATTTATGGTGTATAATAATATGGATGCACTCAATAATCCTAGTTAGGAGGTATCTACATGTGTTTGACATAATTACTAAGTGTTATCCAAATTTTACTTAGTGCAACTATCATTAATCTCGATTACTTCTTAAATTAAGCTACATACCTAATGAATAAAGCATGTAAGGCCCCCCCTAAAAGGTTTAAACCATAATCAAACTATACTTAATCATACAAAGAGGCAACATGGATATGTCAACTTGGTACTACATATCCAAAACTTCTTTCTCGTACTCACTACATCATACTTAGGCCTAGGGTCTTAGAATTGATCATGCCAGTCAAGGGTTTCTTCACTAGAATGTATTTTGTACCACTCAAACTGTGACATCCCGCCATCACAAAGATAGCGAAACACCATGTGAAAATGTGTGGAACCATCATAAACATCGTATTACCAAAAACATAGGTTAATTAAAACTGATTGCGGAAAGCAGATAAGAAAGGAACTATTACAACCAGATCCACATCCCTCAAACAAACATGTTATATAAATATACATAAACTTGATACATGTCCACAGCTCATAGGATCTAGATGTCCCATAAGCACAACAGTTCACCACCTGTTTATGTACATAACAGACCTAGCCAGGTCAACAACATGATAAGAAATTCATATCAACTATACATCGTGAAACCTTATCAAAACACCTCCAAGGACCTGAGAGTACAGGGATGACTCTAGGACTCTACTATAAAACACCCAAAAATAGCAGCATATCCATCTCTTGCCTTCTACAGTTCTTCTTGCTGCTTAGCTGCAACACCACGATCACCACCATGTCTAGCACGCCCACCTAAAAGGTTTTAAACCAACGGGGTGACACACAGTCCCAACGAGAAACATAACCCCCGCTGAAACTATAAAACCTCAGGAGAGCTAGAATAGATAAAGCAGGTAAGTGATATAAGCAGATCATATATGCAACATACTGAGCAGAACTAACTCTATAAAATCTTACCAGGATATCTAAGAGGCATATAAATAGATAATATATGGAACATGATTGACAAGACAAGTCTTATAGGATCTTATCATAACATCTGAGGAACATGTGATTAGCTGCAAGATATAACTAGGGCAACTATACAAAAAAGGCCCCAACCAATGTTCCGTGTTTGCCCTAAGAAAATATAATATACGGCTGGATTATGATTTATTATGCCCTGAGGAAGTGAGCTGTACCACTCAAATCCAACCTTCAGTTGCGAAACCCAAAGCTGGTTCCATACAAGGTCAATGGAAGAGCCAGACTCCACAACCTCATCCTCTTCGTGGTCAGTGCATGGTATCCAAAGTAGGACCGCAGTCTCTTGCTTAAGTGACCTCAGTCACATGGTCAACTCCCACAGGCTACCCTTTCCTCTAGCATGCCTCGGTACAGGTCTCAGCGCTAGCATACCTTGAGCCATGGGCCTATTCACTGTGCTCCTGAGCCATGAACGCATTCATGCTCTATCATACTGAGCCATGGACCTGTTCACCATGCTCTTATACCCATCTGAGTCTACAACCGAAGTTGTACTCTATACCTCCTACTTTCGGTTAGGAGAAACCCTGCATATTCAACAATATGCGCTCCAGGTTAACCTGCTGGAGAACTCGTTTCACCATCACCAGCTCCTGACGATGATGGATCCATGGCCAGGGAAAACTACATGAAAGATTCATCTATAATTAATTAACATATTTTAAGTGGATTGCAAGATTCAATCAAGTTATGTAACATGTAAACAAAAGTAAACAACATAGATCTCATTATCATGTGTTACATTGTCATTCTTATTCTCAAAGCCATCAACATCATCCTGATCCATCACAAGGATCAACATTACATGTTACCACTTGGCCTCTTGCCAATCATCAAGATCCATCTCCAGGATCAACATCACAGGGACTCAATCCCATCATCAAGACACACATTGCCATTCCATGGGTAACACCCATCATATATCATTGGGTTCATCATAACCCTTGATGTTCCATATCATATCACTATCATACGATCACCATGGCTATTACCTGATTTCATATCCATACACATGGAACCTGCATAGTTAGCATAATCATAGAGAAACAATAGTACTTGTACAACTATAACCATTTACTTCATTATGAGAAACAACCATGCAACATAGGTAAGTGTATCAATACAAAGCATTCTCATGTAACCAAAGCAAGTATTAACATAACAATTACCCTAAGTATGTTGGGTAAGGGATAACCCTCACCAAAAGCACATCGTCCCTCACTAAAGGTATCATATTCCTCATCATAGGTATATCGTGTAGAGCACAACCCTCACTAAAAGGATATCAGGTAGGGCACTATCCTTCACCCAAAGGTATCAACCACTACCAAACACTAGGGCGCCAAGCCCCATGTCGGGCATCCACCATATCGGGCAACTCTATACAAGATGGTATCGGGAAGCACACCATGTCAGACATCTAAGGTTAGGGTTTCCCTATTAGTCAAAGCACCATCCTTGTCAGTCATCAACCAACACCTTGATCATCACACCATATCACTCAAGAACTTCCATTTCGTTCAAGGCACCAGTATATCACCCATCTAGGGTTAGGGCTCCCTATCAGCCAAGGGACATATCGCCCAATAGCTAGGGTTTGAGAGACCCATATCGTCCAACTAACATACCCATCCTCATATCGACCAAGTGCTAGAGATCACCTCACAACTGAAGGAAGGAGGGGTGTTGCTCAACACTCATCATCAAGGCATGGCCTATCCATGTTATCCAGGGTACTCAAGAAGGAATATCAGGCAAACACTATATTGCCCAAGAGCATATCGTCCAAAAACACATCTTGGGTAAGGACCCATATCAGTCAAAGAGGTCAACATCCATCTAACATATCACCCAAGCTCAACCCTAGAGGAGGGATATCGGGCAAGAGTACAAAGGTCACATCAGGTTGGTCACCTTCAACCTCATGACAACCACCGAACCCTAAAAGATCAAGAGAGTTGGCTCACCTCTCAACAACTAAGTGAGAGGGGTCTTGCACAAACTCTATCGCATATCGGGCAACAAGATAGATCCTCACCATATCGGCCAACCAACCAACAACTAGGTCAACATCCCACCCAAGGCTCACCTCTCAAACCCATGGTAAGAGAGGGGTGTTGCTCAAGAAACTAGAATATAGACTCACCTCTCCACAACTAAGGGAGAGGGGTTTTGCCCACTTAACTAGAGCTTCCCCTCTCAAGACCAAGGAGAGAAAAGGGGGTTTTGCCCCAAGAACACGCCACAACACACCATTGAATTAGGAAACCCTAGGCTCACCTCTCAACAAGTAAGAGAGGGGTTTTGCCCAAGGAACCCACATCCACGGTTTGGCTAACAAGATCCATGGCTCATCTACGACAACAACATGACTAGTAAAGCAAGGAACATATCTAGCAAGATAACATGGTCGATCAAGATAGCATAAACAAAGCAACTAGGTAAGGAAATAGTATAGTTAGGGTTAGGAGTTATGTAACCCACCTCAAGCACACTCCTCAAGCTCTAAAGCTCCAAGCACCAAGCTCCAAGTTCCAAGGCACCACCTTCGGCCACCTCAAGAAGAGAAGAACAACTCATAACCACCATTGCCGAAAAACAAGCAAGAAAGAGAAGATGCCAAGGAAAGAGAGAAGGATACTCACCACGAGAGAAGGAAAGGAGCAAGGGAGAAAGATGTATCGGCCAAGACACCAGTTGTATCGGCCACCACTTCCTCTTCTCTACTCCTAGCTTGGCTACCAAAGGAAAGAGAGAAACTAAGGGTACTAAAGAGGCTTATCAAGCAAGGAGGGTTGCTTATATACTATGGGGTGAAGGGAGAGAGCATGGCAAGGTGGCACCCAACCCTAGCACACTTGTCCAAGGGTCATGCCACATGCTAACACCCCCAAAACCACTTGTGCACAACTTGCCACCCACTTAGCAAAGCAACTGCCACATGTCCAAAGAAGGTGACACAAATGAGGCTAGGTGAAGGGTGTGTGTCGCCCAACATGGCAATCCAATACACCATGGCCGATACACATCTTACCTGATACAACCAAGCACTCTTGCTGGCCGATACACCAAGGTCTTACCTGCTATCAAGCCTCAACAAGGCCCAAGAAAGCCCAACAACAAGCCTAGGTTTCAACAAGCTCAAGTGAGGCCCAAAACAACTCAAGCAAGGTGCCCAACTCATCCTCTTAACCCTAGAGGATGCAAAGAGAGAGAAAGACATCTCTCAAGGTGACAAACTTGCACACCAACCCTAAAACTTGGGTAAATTGCAAGTTGCACCTCAACCTCTCAACAAAGCATAAACAACCCCTAACCACAACTAACTACTACAGAAATGGCTTATAACGTCACATTTAAAGGCGTCAGTTGTATACAAAACCGACGCCTAATCAGTACAGCTTCGGTTAAAAATGAAATTGACATCTATCTGTGAAGGGCGACCAGACACGGGTATCACTTTTTATTTAGCGTCGGTTACCAAATAACAAACCGACGCTAAAAATTGACCGCCAAATCCAATTTTTTGAGAGAAAAAATTACCTCCAAAATTTAACATTCAACGTCGGTTATTAACAAAGAAACTGACGACTAAAGTTTTTCTACAAAATAGAAATTTGACCAATTTTTGTCATCGGTTTTCTTACTGTCACCGAAACCGATGTGTTTTCACGCATTTAACCGCGAAAACTTTCATCACCATATAGCGTCAATTTTTACAAGGAAACTGACGACTATGGTCTTAATTCGCGAACATTTATTTTTGTCAGCATATATATATAGACGTCAGTTTTTCTAGTTTGAACCGACGACTATAATCAAATATAAGTGTCGGTTTGTTGTTGGTAACCGACGCCGATAGTTTTCAGCGGCAGTTGTTTCTAAGAACCGACGCCTATTGTTAACTTAACAGCACCCGCGCGAGCCAGACTTTCCCCTTTCCTTCCGTTTCATTCATTCTCTGATTAAGGGTTTTAGCCTCCGGTGATTCCTCTACTCACCGCCGATAGCTGCTCCTGTGCCGCCTCTCGCCTCTGCCGCCGTCGTTTGCTGGTGCTCCGGACGTTACTCTCCAGGCCGGCTACCGCCACGAAGGCCCTCTCTGCTCGCCGCCCGCCTCCCTCCATCTCTACTCACCCTCTCTACTCGTCGGTGCCCTCTGTGCTTGCCGACGCCCTAGCTACCACCATTCTCTTTCACCGTTGTGCCTACTTTGCACCTGCTGGTCAGTGTCTCCGCTCTCTGGAGCTCCTTGCCTGCTCACTGCTCACACCTGCGGCTCTCCAGGCTGGTCGCGGCTCTCCTAGGCTTGCTCCCTACGCGCTCTGCTCCCTTCTCTCCAGAGCTGCTCCGACCACAGCTCTTGCGCGCCTATTTTCCGCTGGCGCCGCCACGAAGGCCTTCTTCCTCCTCTTCTTCCTCCGCCCTCAAGGTACCCTGCTCCTGCCCGACCACCATTGGCTGGTCAGATTCACATTAATATTGCCAATAATTTAGGAAATGAATGCTAGCTCCAATTATAGACATATCAATGTATATGGTTTTGATCACAAAAATGCATAGATTGTGAATAAAATATACTTAAAGCTCTATTATTCTTCTTGTTACAAAGGTATAGTTAGTACATGAATATTAAATGATTATTCAAGAAAACCCTAGTTTGATGAGCATGTTGTTAATCATGTTAATTATGATTTTTTTTAATATTCTGATGTCAGTATATAATTATGTGATCCGAACATCTTAAATTGAATTAGAATGATTTCAATGAATTATAGGGTTTTAAAGTTGATAATCATGTAGATGCGGAAATAGGGTTATTAAACCAATGGTTATAACATAGTATGATATTAATCTGATCTGGATGTTCATAATAACGTAGTATGTTAAATATGATGATTAGGGCTACATATAATGTCTAGTAAAGATTCGTAGCCCTTTTGTCATTAGGGTAATTTTTTTACATGTTTGAGTAAATTAGGGTTCTAATCTACCCTTTTGTCCTATATTTGATGCCAATTGTGCATATATGTTTGAGTTTGGGACTTTAGTGATGGACTTTGTCCTAAGTTGTTATTTTTTCATCTAATATGAACTCTAGTCTCATCTATCCTATCTTGGAAATTAATAGTACATTGATGTAATATCAACTAAGGGCCCAAGGTCAGCCCCACCCCTCCCCCCCTTTCTATATTATCAATGAGCTTCATCTTACTCTTACCTAAGAAATTTTTTTCTTAATCTCTTATACATCACTATATTTAAGGTTAGTCTGTCTACTAGAGTGTGGGGATTAACCATGTTGCCTGTAGTTTATAACATTGCATTGTGAATTATTGCATATTTGAAACTATTGATTTCTTGATTTATTATTTAATAATGCTCTATAGATTAGGATTAACAATGTTGTCTGTAGTTTATATACATTTATTATATATAAGAATGACAACACATGTATTTGTTGGCCTAGAAACCCATCCAAGATTTACTCATTAGGAGTAAATCTTGGATAGTCCCCGGTTTGGGACTGTTCTTGAACACCTAATCTCACTTAGGATGTAAGTGTATAATGTGTATTGGGTTTTCAAGAAAATTTCTGTAGCATTTCCCCGTTTGTTCTCTAAGTACATATGTACTTGGAGAACAGCAGAGAAATGCTGCCGAAATTTTCTTGAAAACCCAATACACATTATACACTTACTAGTGAGATTAGGTGTTCAAGAATGGGATAGGTGGTACACATTTATTATATATAAGAATGACAACACATGTATTTGTTGGCCTAGAAACCCGTCTAAGATTTACTCATTAGGAGTAAATCTTGGATAGTCCCTAGTTTGGGACTGTTTTTGAACACCTAATCTCACTTAGGATGTTTTAACCATTAATTATATATAAGACCTTGAACCCTAAAGTTTTAAGCATAAACCCTAGACCCTAATCTTATTCTAATATATACTTGTTTTCTCTTTGATCATAAAATGGATAGATCATGGATGTCCATTCCAAATCGCTGCACCCCCGATTTTATTTCTGGTCTTGACCAGTTTATTAGATTTGTTGAGGAACATAGGAAACAACCTGGAGATAGGTTCTACTGTCCATGTAGACATTGTAGTAACAACTTGAAAGTTAGCACTGGTGACGAAATCAAAAGTCATGTCATGTGCAATGGGATTGTACAAGGCTATACAGAATGGCACTGGCATGGAGAGATTTCAAACCTAAAATCAGTGGATGTCGATAGCAGTGCTTGTGTGGAAGAAGAAATTGCCTTTGACGATGTAGATGTGAACGAACCAGTTCTAGTAGACATCGTTGATGTGATGCTGGATAGTTGTGGGGTAGAGCACACAGATCCACCTCCCATGTTTAGAAGCATTATGCATGATGCTGAGATATCGTTATACACAGCTTGTAAGTTTACAAAGCTTAGCGCTGTGTTGAGATTGTATAAACTGAAAGCTAACAATCGATGGAGCGACAAAAGCTTCACGTCATTGTTGTCTTTGTTGAAAGAAATTCTTCTTGAAGGAAACGAGATGCCAATCTCAACATATCGGTTAAAGAAATTGTTGTGCCCAATGGGAATGGAGACCAAGAAGATAAACACATGCCCGAATGATTGTGTATTATTTCAAAAGGACTATGTGGATTTGAAAGATTGTCCAAAATGTGGTGCGTCAAGGTATAAATTGACGATTTCGGGGAGTCCAAAACTAGTTCTCCTGCCAAGGTGATGTGGTATCTACCTATAATACCATGGTTTCAATGCTTGTTTGCCAATCCTATAGATGTGAAGAATTTGAGGTGGTATGCAGATGTTAAGAAAAATAATGATGGGATCCTACGACATGCGTTTGATTCCCACAGTGGAAGAAGATTGATTTATTGTACCCTGAATTCGGTGAAGAAGACAGGAATCTAAGACTTGGGATTTGTACATATGGGATGAATTCGTATGGGACATTGAGCAGCCAACATAGCACTTGGCCAGTTATGCTTGTTATATACAATCTTTCTCCCTGGTTGTGTATGAAAAATAAGTACGTTATGATGTCATCTTTGATATCGGACCCTAAACAACCTAGAAATGATATCGACGTTTATCTTGAACCTATGATTGATGACTTGAAGAAGCTCTGGGGTGAAGGTGTGATGACCTATGATGCTTCACAAAGAGAGACATTTCGTTTGCATGCTATGTTGTTTTGCATTGTGAATGACTTTCCAGCGTATGGGAATTTGTTTGGATATAGTGTCAAAGGATCTAAAGCATGTCCTATATGTGAAGAGAACATTGATTCAATACGACTAAAACACGGCGGCAAGACTGTATATCTTGGTCATTGAAGGTTTCTTCCAAAATTTCATCTGTATCGTAGGTTGTGCAAAGCATTCAATGGACGGAATGAGGAACAGAGTGCACCTAAACCTATATCAGGGGAGGATGTTTATGAAAGAGTAAAAGACATCGCCAATGAATTTGGTAAGAGATCACAATGTATGATGGCCACATGGAGTGACAAGTCTTTATTCAAGAAGAAGTCAATATTTTGGAATCTTCCTTATTGGAGTTCTTTGACAGTCAGGCATTATATCGATGTCATGCACGTTGAGAAAAATGTATGTGATAGCGTCATCGGTACACTGTTGAATATACCAGGTAAGACTAAAGATGGGATAAAATCTAGAATGGACCTACGTGAAATGGGAATAAGGACAGAATTAATAGAAGTAGTTAGTAGCAATCGGAGAACATACTTACCTCCCGCTTGTTACACGTTGTCTAGAAAGGAGAAGAAAGCTTTTTGTGAATGCTTGGTAAATGTTAAGGTGCCAAAGGGTTACTCATCCAACATCCGTACATTGGTATCAATGAAAGATCTGAAGTTGATAGGTCTTAAATCTCATGATTGTCACACTCTAATGCAACAAATATTGCCCGTGGCAATTTGATCTATATTGCCGAAGCATGTACGGTTTGCAATCACCTGACTTTGTTTCTTTTTCAACAGTCTGTGCAGTAAAGTTATTGACCCTGATACTCTCGATAAATTGCAAAGAGAAGTGGTTGTTACCTTATGTCAGCTTGAGATGTATTTTCCTCCTTTGTTCTTTGATATCATGGTACATCTTGTTGTCCCCTTGACTAGGGAAGTGAAAATGTTGGGATCAGTTTTCTTGCATTGGATGTATCCCTTTGAATGATACATGAGCATTTTTAAAGGTGATGTTCGAAACTGTTATCGGCCTGAAGGGAGTATTATTGAGGGTTATGTGGCGAGAGAGGTTATGGATTTTTGCAATGACTTTCTGAGTGCTAATGATGCTCCTGTGAATGACAAGAATATTGAGGAGCATTTTGGCAAAGGAATTTTGGGATCACAGGTGAAAGTAATCAGCCGTGATCAGTTGGAGCAAGGTCACTTGATATTTTACACCACATCGACGAAGTGAGTGTTTATATCGAGGAACATACCAATTTCATCAAGAGACAATATCCTCGATCCAATTCAATGTGGCTTTCTAGAGAGCATAACATGACATTTATTAAGTGGTTTGAAGATAAAGTCTTACATCAACTATCTCAAACACCAGATAATCTTACTGAAACCATCAAATGCCTCGCCTTTAAGCCAAAACTGAATGTTATGTCTTATGAAGGGTTTGACATAAATGGATTCTCATATTACATAAAGCGTCAAGATGATAAGAGTGTCATCCAAAATAGTGGGGTCACCCTTCAAGCATCTTCATTGTTGTTTGCAAGTGTAACGGATAAGAGTCCACGTGAAGCTAAAATGTCATATTACGGTGTCATTGAAGACATATGGGAGTTTGACTATGTAGATTTCAGAATTCCGCTCTTTAAATGTAATTAGATTGACAACAACAAAGGAGTTATAGTGGATGAATTGGGTTTCATGTTAGTGAACTTTGAAAAGATTGGTGAGAAGGGTGAACCATTCATATTGGCATCACAGGCGAAACAAGTATTTTATATCGATGATCCTGCAAATGATAAATGGTCGGTTGTTCTTCATGGTAAAAGACCGTTCATTGAAGATCCTATAGATGAAGAAGAGTACTATGATAAGTATGATGACTCCATTCCATTCTCAATTGGGTTGCCAACACCACCAAACATTGAAGCTGGGGATCACAATGACTTGTATGTTCACGGGAATCACAATGAAGGATTGTTAATTGATAAAAGATCACAATATTAGAGGCATGAATGTTTATATTTTTTATATGTTTTATTTTTCTGAATGTGAACTTTACAATGTGAATGTGGACTTTACAATGTAAATTACTTTACAATGTGAATGTGAACTTTACAATGTGAATTACTTTACAATGTGAATGTGAACTTTACAATGTGAATGTGAACTTTACAATGTGAATTACTTTACAATGTGAATGTGTACTTTACAATGTGAACTTTACAATTAGTGTTACTTTACAATGTGAAATTTATAATTTGAATGTGAACTTTCAGATGGCTAAGTATTTCCATGAAGACCATGTTGATGATCACCGTGAGGGTGAGGACGTGCTTGCGTCGCCTGACAATGTAAGTTTTAAGAATATATCCCTAAGGTTTCTGTCTATATATTCATTTATAATTATATCATGTAAGTGTGTTTTTTTATCAAATTTTAGGTTAGTGATGTACCCCCTAAAGAAATTATAGCACTTGATGAGTAGCAAAAGAAAATTGAGAAAGTGAGGGGCATCACAATGATGAACAAGTTAATACAGCAAAGGGGCAATGGACCCAAATTGGCTATGGATTTCAATCATGAAGGAAATCCATATGGAGTGAACCACAACTCATTTGTTTCATATCTTGGGGTTCTTACTCGCAGCCATTGCAGTCCTATCCTAGAATCCTAGCATAAAGTTCCTAAGGGGAAGAAAGACCACATATGGAAGGAACTATGTGTGAGTTATTATTATTTGTAATTCTATTTGTGTAGATTACTAATTTTTAGGATACTAGTTAATAGCAATTCTATTTAATTTGCAGAGCATATTTGATCTGGATGAAAAGTTGCATCGTAAATGTGTGATGCAACACTATGGTAGGGTCCTACGGAGCTATAGGACCAATCTCACTCGAGATTACATACACGATGCTGATAAGAGGTTCTTGATTGATTTCCAATTCTAGACATTTGATCACTATTTCACTAACTCTACACTAATAATTTTTGTTTGTATTCTCTTTAAAAAATAAATTTAGGCAGAAGGAAGCCACAAAGCAATAGAACTACCTGGAACCCAAAGACTGGGAGGCATTTGTTACCCAAAGAACAATAGATGAATTCAAGGTATTAAGCGCCACTCCCAATTTAATTAATATACGTTTTTATGTATTCACATATTCAAGATTAACCTTTAGGTATTAAGCGATGCTCAACGAGCAAGGCGTGCACTGAATGTACACGACCACACAATGGGTCCAAGAGGATATGTAGGCATTCGCCAAAGACTACTACAGACTAAGTCTGCTTAGCCTACTGCTACTCAAGAGACTGTAGAGTCCTCTACTAGTGCTCCCGCACCTCTGCCTCGCCATGCTATGTGGATAGCTGGGAGGCAAAACAAGAAGGGAGACATACTGAAGCCTGCAACTGCTGAGGCGGCTGCAAAAATGGTAAAAATCAACTCTTAGAGCAATCAATTGATATTGATTATTGTTATGTTTAATTACTTACTAATTTTTGTTGATGGTGATTAGAGGGAGCTACACGAGCAGAGGAAGGAAGACAAGTTCATCCCTCAGGGCACAAGGGATGAACTGACAGTTGCTCTGGGTAACCCAGAGCATCCTGGATGTGTTAGGGGTGCAGGCGCAGGTGTGCGCATCAAAACATTCTTTGGGCCATCCCAGTGCAAACCTGTCCCAAAAGTGGGACTTTCACAAGCTGAGGTAACCTATTCTCTTATTTTAGAATGTTATTGTGAAAGGGAATTCAATAATCAGAAGCTAGCATTTCTTTTATCCATGTATAGGTAGATTCATTAATTAATAGGAAAGTTGAGGAAGTACTTGATCAGAGACTCCATGAAGTAATTAGCAAGTGGCAGGCGTCTCAGACTACCACTCAGATAGTACCTATGGCGGGCCACTCTTCTCCTACTGCTCGTACTACAGAGGTTGGGAGTAATCCTATAGACCCACCACCTAGCACGTCCTCTGTAAGTATTTTTATGACATAATAGCTAGTCTGTTCAAGATGATATGTTTGTGTATATATGCATATAACATTCTTTACGTAAATTTGTAGGGGTTGAAGCCATGCCGACTAAAAAGTCAAGAATATATCGTTGCAGAGGCGTCGGCTTACCCACCCCTTAAAGGGTGCATGTTTCATGGGTAGCCAGTACCAGATGGTGTGGTACGTATGAGCCCGATACATGTACTCCCCAACTGGATGGATCTTGCACTGCCTCATGCACACCCAGATGCTGAAACACTTGGTGAGTCAGTAGGCAGAGTGATACTATGGCCCGAAGTGGATGTCCTCTATACTGATATTGTATGATACATTTCCATTACTTTAATTTGTTAGTGTGTATATATGAGTCAATTGATCTAAAATTATATATAGAGGTCAAAAAGACGAGACCCGCTACATCTCGACCTCCACCTCTTTGACTACCAAGTTGGCTTCCAAGGGACCTACACGCCTCGATAGGTCCTAATTGTAGGGGTGTGGCAGTATGGATCGGTGAACATGATACAAATTGCCCTATAATTGTTACTATTCCGGAGGATGATGTAGGTAAATCATACGATAACAATCTATTTATACACGTTTAGCATATGTATTAATGCATATGTAATACAAGTTCTGCATACGTACATATTAATGCATATGTATTAATGCAAGTCAATCATACAAAAACAAGATATTTATACAAGATATTTTGGAGTTGTTTAGTTATGAATGGCTAAACACATCTATGATAGAGCTGTTGATATGGTGAGATCTTATTTATACATCCATATATCTTGTTTTATATACGGTGATCTGGTTTCTTATATATTAATGCATACGTAATACATGTTTTGCAGCCACTTACACAAGATATGTACAGATTTTGGGTTTTCCCATGTGGGATTTTTGGTTCCATCTTTGATTAGTCTTGTAGATGCAGACCCATATTCAGTTACTTCATATTGATGTGATGCTTTTCAATATTTTGGTAAAAATAAGAAGACGGTGATAATAGCTCCATTCAATGTCAAGTAAGTTTACTTTGCTTATAATTTGGACTTAAGTAAATTACATTTTTATTGTGGATTTTGAGTTATTAATTTTCTACTTTCTTACCTGTAGTGGTAAGCATTGGGAGTTACTATTTATTGTCCCCAAGACGTTCACTGTCTATTATCTAGATCCTGCGGGGAATGAGTTGGATACATTATATGGACATGCAATTAAAAGGCCATTTTCTAGTGAGAAATATTTCATGTTTTTATATATGTTAACATTTGTTACTACATTAATATTTAATTATGCAATTTAATGGGTTACATTAACATATGTAGGGCTTTACAAGAGTACAAAAAAGCTGGAGGAAAGGTCCTCAGGAAAAAGAATCTGTCACTAATTTGGGAGACTGTGAAAGTAATTTCCTGACTCCAATGTATATATTATTTATGTGAACTGTGCTTATTTGTATTTTTGAATATTTTGTATGTTTCAATTTATAGTGTGTTACACAAGACAATGGTTGGGCATGTGCCTACTATGTGATTCTATTTATGGACCTAATCATCAAACATGTCGTAATGGAAATCGATAAGATACAACATGTATTATACATAGTCTCATTAGATAATATGAAATATATCAATCTTATTATATATTATTAATTATATATATATATGTCATTCTCTTTGCAGGTCTTTAAAACTGCTGACTTCAGCACAAGTGGAAAGTGTTTCGATGTACATGCTCCCTATACGACAGATGAATTAGATGTTGTAAGAGAAGAATGGGCAAAACACCTAAAAGAGTGGGAATTTTTAGATATAATTTTATTGATAATGATGACAATGATGAATAAAAAATACCTTTGTTCTCATAATTATTTTTGTGTGAATGTGAATGAATTTTTATGAATTGTCATATGTGTGTGAAGATGATCAATACATAAATGTTTCTACATGTGTCTGAATGTGAAAAGAGATGAAATGAATAGAACTGCAGATTGCTACTGGTTTCTACATGTGTGTGATGAAAAAATAATATGAATTAAATGTGCTTATACATGTGTGTGAATCACATATATATAATATTGTCCATCTTGTTAATTTTGCAGGTTTGTGGCCTGTTGTTGGATGATATCAATGGATGTCGTAAACTTGCAGTTCAGAACTAAACTACAGGTTCTCATCCTGCTGACCAGCCATACAGTAGGCCTGCAAACTGATAAGAAAAAAAATCATAACATAGGCGTCGGTTATTTGAACAAAACCGACACCTAAGACATACGACGACAATTTTTGACCTAAAACTGACGTCTATGTGACCAGGTACCATGGTCGTGCTGGGAAACACGGATGTGGTGGAAGGCAGGGGATATGGCTTCGGTTATTAGCACAAAACTGACGTCGGTTCAGATGATATGGCATCGGTTTATATTTAAAAATCGACGCCCATAGGCCCTTTGCTAGCATGTTTTTCGATGGCGGGAAGCATTTTGACGTCGATTCTTTTAATAACCGACATCTATAACAATTCTATAGTGTCAGTTTTAGTAAACAACCTACGCCTATAGTCCTTTTGCTGGTGCATTTTCAGTGGAGGGAAGCATTTTGGCATCAGTTGGGAACTGGCGACGAAGGGGTCCACCTTTAGCAGCGCCTACTTGGGTGTCGCTTTGAAACCGACACTAAAAGCCCTTAATTAATCGACGCTAAAGGCATGTTCTGTAGTAGTGACTTCAGGTGATTAGCAAACATCTAAACACAAGGTTTAGGCAAAGCAAATAGGGTAAGCCCAAAATGAAGGTCAAGGTCCTTACAAGCCATAAACCCCTACAAAAGGATTTTGCTCCTGAAATTTGAAGAGAAAAGCGAGGGATACTTCCTCCTCATCTCTTCCCCAAGCTCCCATGTGGCTTCCTCAATGCCACGATGATGCCAAAGAACCTTTACAAGAACCAGGTCCTTCCTCTTCAACTTCTTCACTCTTTTGTCAAGGATCAACACTGGACCTTCCTCGTAGGTCACATCTTCATCAAGCTCAACCTCAACTGACTGTATCACTGTCTTTGTGCCTAGATGACTTTTCTTCAACATACTATCATAGAACACTGGATGCAACCTGTGCAACTCTGGCGGTAGCTCTAATTTGTAAGCCACTTTGCCAACATGTGCTATCACCGGATATGGCCCCATATACCTGGGAGCCAACTTGCCTTTCTGACCAAACCTCAAAACGCCTTTCCATGGAGAGACCTTGAGATACACCTTGTCTCCCACTTGGAACTCTAGAGGTCATCGACGATTATCTGCATACGATTTTTGTCTATCATGTACCGCTTTCAACTGTTGTTGTATCACCTTGATCTTTTCTATCGTCTACTGCACTAACTTAGGACCCAAAAGCTGATACTCACCAGACTCATACCAACATAAAGGAGATCTGCACTTCCTTCCATATAAAGCCTCATAAGGTGCCATGTCAATACTATGTTGGTAATTGTTGTTGTAAGTGAACTCTATCAAACTGAGATGTACATCCCAACTACCTAGAAACTACAAAACACAAGCTCCGAGAAGATCCTCCAAAGTTTGAATAGTCCTTTCAGACTGTCCATTGGTCTGTGGGTGGAAAGAAGTACTGAACCTCAACTGCGTTCCCAATGCTCTGTGCAACTGTTCCCAAAAATGACTCGTGATCTGAGGACCTCTATCAAAGACTATCGTTGCGGGCACACCATGCAAATGCACTATCTCATCCACATACACCTGAGCAAGCTTCTCTGCTGTATATGTCATTTTCATAGGTATGAAATGGGCAGACTTCGTCAATCTGTCCACTATCACCCAAATGGAATCATGATTTCTAGATGTCCTCAGAAGACCAACTACGAAATCCATGATTACATGATCCCATTTCCACTGTGGTATTGACATGAGTTGCAACATACCTACCGACTTCTGATGCTCATCCTTAACTTGTTGGCATATCGCACACTTAGCCACAAATTCGGCCACATCTCTCTTCAATCTAGGAAACCAATATAGGTCCTTTAGATTATGATACATCTTGGTGACACCTGGATGCATAGCATACATTGATGTGTGTGCTTCCTTGAGCACTAACTTCCTCAGTTCATCAACATCGGGAACCATCATCCTGTTATGATAACAAACTAGTCCATCCTCGGACTCATGGAAGCCATCACGCTTCTCACTGCCAAATTTTGTCCTGATCAACTAAACTGTAGCATATGCTTGTTGTGCTTCTTTGATCTGCTGCCACAACGTAGGCTTCACTTGCATCTGTGCCAACAATCCTACCAACAAGGATACTTCCAACTATACATTCATCTGCCACAAAGAGACGGACATATCCCGCCTATGGCATATCAAAGAACTCAACTGTGCCTTCTTTGTAGGAAGAGAAGAAGACTTCCTACTAAGCGCATCAGCTACCATGTTCACCTTACTAGGATGATACTCAATGGTGCAATCATAATCACTGATCAGCTCCATCCAGTGATGTTGTCGCATGTTCAGCTCACTCTGCGAGAAGATATAATTCAGGCTCTTATGATCCATAAAGATCTGACACACCTCCTCATAAAGATAGTGTCTCCAAATCTTTAACGCATAGAACACTGCTGCCATTTCCAAATCATGTGTCAGATAACTCTCCTCATGTTTCTTAAGTTGTCACGAAGTAAAAGAAACCACATGATTTTCCTGCATCAGCACACATTCTAAGCATTTCTTGGAAGCATCGCAGAAAACAGCATAGCCTTTCCCAGGCTCTGGCAGCACCAACACTGGAGCACTAGTCAGCTTCTCCTTCAAGCTTTGAAAAGCTCGCTGACAACGATCATTCCAAACAAAAGGTACATCCTTACTGGTCAACTTTGTCAATGGCAACACGATAACACTGAAATTCTTTATAAACCTCTGGTAGTATCCTGTTAAACCTAGAAAACTACAAACTTCAGTCAACGTCTTCAGTTGCTCCCACTCGGAAACTAACTCCACCTTCTTGGGATCCACTCTGAATCCTTCCGCTGATATCACATGACCCAAGAAAGTCACTTCCTCCAACCAGAACTCGCACTTACTAAACTTGGCATACAACTGGTGTTCGCAAAGGAGATTCAACGTTTGTCAAAGATGTTGTTCATGTTGTTGGTTGTCCTAACTATAGATCAAGATGTCATCTATGAAAACCACAACAAATTGATCTAAAAACAAATGGAATACCATGTTCATCAGATCCATGAAAGTAGTAGGTGCATTGGTTAGCCCAAACGGCATAACCACAAACTCAAAGTGACCATACCTCATCCTGAAAGCTGACTTTGGTATGTCCTCATCCTTGATCCTCAACTGATGATATCCAGACCATAGATCGATCTTCGAGAACACAATAGCACCACACAACTGATCAAACATATTGTCTATCCTCGATAAAGGATACTTGTTTTTTATCGTAACTTTGTTCAACTGGAGGTAATCTATGCACAGATGCATCGATCCATCCTTCTTCTTTACAAATAGAACTGGAGCACCTCATGGTGATGTGATCGGTCTAATGAAACCTTTATCCAGCAACTCCTGTAATGGCTTCTTTAGCTCTTCCATCTCAGCTGGAGCCATCCTATATGGTGTCTGAGCAACTGGATGTGTCCCTAGCACTAGATTGATCTCAAAGTCAATCTCTCGAGGTGGGGGAACACCGGGAAACTCATCGAGAAACATATCCTCAATCTCTCTGATAATGGTCATGTCCTGAAGACTCGGACCTCTAGCCTCGGTGTCCACAACATGAGCCAAGAATGCTCTACAACCTTGCCGCAACAACTTCTCTGTCGGCAAAATTGATACCAAACACGTCGGAAGAATCTTCCTATCTCCCTGGAAGATCCACTGAGATGGTGCACTAGAACCTTACATCACAGAAGGTGCAAAAAAACTCGGTTTCTTGTGGTTGTCAAACCTATGTTTCTGAAACTGAGCAGGCCTTTTCTTAGACATGGTAGCTCTCTTATCCTTGACTGACTGTTCAATCCTTCAGACAAACTCTACAAACGTAGCAAACCGCTCTCGATTCTCTAAAGCAACAACAAGTGTTGACAGCTCGACACTTAAACCTTTCTCAAACCGTCTGATCCTCTCATCATCTATTGCCACCATGTGAGGACAAAACTTCAGTAGCTCTATAAACTTGGCTTCATACTCGGTGATGTTCATAGATCCTTAGCACAGACGCTCAAACTGACTGATCTTCTCATCTAGATACGTCTTCGGGAAGTATCGACTCATGAACTCCCGTCAGACGATGTCCCAACATATCACCTCACTGGGTCTCTTCTCCTCTTCGATGGCCCACCAGTGGCCTACACTACCTTTCAGAAAGTAGACAGCGTGCTTGACTTTGTCTGATTTGGGGATGTCAAGGATCTGGAAGGCCTTCTCAAAACCTGTCATCCACATATATGCATCCACTGGATCAGCCGTTCCAGCATAATCTGAAGCTCTGACTCGACGAAGCTGCTCAACGGTCTTCTCAATACCCGATGATTCCTCACGGGGAACTAATGCTCTTGGCGGAGGCACATGTAATCTCTCTACCATGAGATTCATCATTGTCATTACTTATCCCATGAGGTGTTGGTAGACAGGATTCTCAAGAATGGTTGGGTCAATCTGGGGAACCTCAGGCACCTGATCTTCATGTGCCTGCACACTCACTCCATCAACTAATGTAGCAACACTGCTTTTGGCAACATGCTCTTTGTGATTTCCAGACATCTTTTAGCTTTATCTTCTGCTGGGGGCAGAAGTCATTATAAGAAAATATGGAAAAATTACAAGAACAGACACAAACCTAGTCCTAGATCCATGTAGATTCAGCAAACCTAGAGCTCTGATACCAACCTACTTGTGACATCCTGCCATCATAAAGATAGCAAAACACCACGCGAAAACGTGCAGTACTGTCATAAACATCATATTACCCAAAACACGGGTTAATTAAAACCGATTGCGGCAAGAAGGTAAGAAAGGAACTATTACAACCAGATCTACATCCTACAAAGAAACATGTTATATAAATATACATAAACTTGATACATGTCCACAACTCATATGATCTAGCTGTCCCATAAGCACAAGAGTTCACCACTTGTTTATGTACATAACTGACCTAGACAGGTCAACAACAAGATAAGAAAGCCATATCAACTATACATCGTGAAACCCCATCAAAACACCTCAAAGGACCTGAGAGTACAGAGATGACTCTAGGACTCTACTACAAAACACCCAAAAACAACAACATATCCATCTCTTGCCTTCTACAGTTCTTCTTGCTACTCATGTGCAACACCACAATCACCACCACATCTAGCACGTCCACCTAAAAGGTTTTAAACCAACACGGTGAGACACACGGTCCCAGTGAGAAACATAACCCCCGTCGAAACTATAAAACCTCGAGAGAGCTAGAACAGATAAATCAAGTAACTGATATAAGCCGATCATATATGCAACATATTGAGCAGAACTAACTCTATAACATCTTACCAGGATATCTAAGAGACATATAAATAGATATTATATGGAACATGATTGACAAGACAAGTCTTATAGGATCTTATCATAACATCTGAGGAACATGTAATTAGCTGCAAGATATAACTAGGGCAACTATACATAAAAGGCCTCAATCAATGTTCTGTGTTTTCCCTAAGAAAATATAATATACGGCTGGATTACGATTTATTATGCCCTAAGGAAGTGAGTTGTACCGCTCAAATCCAACCTTCGGTTGTGAAACCCAAAGACGGTGCCATACAAGGTCAATGGAAGAGTCGGACTCTACAACCTCATCCTCTTCATGGTTAGTGCACGATATCCAAAGTAGGACTGCAATCTCTTGCTTAAGTGACCTCAGTCATAGGGTCAGCTCCCGCAGGCTACCCTTTCCTCTAGCCCACCTCGGTATAGGTCTTGGCGCTAGCTTACCTTGAGCCATGGGCCTATTCACCATACTCTTGAGCCATGAATGCATTCATGCTCTATCATACTGAGCCATGGGCCTGTTCACCATGCTCTTATACCCATCTGAGTCTACAACCAAAGTTGTACTCTATACCTCCTACTTTCGGCTAGGTGAAACCCCACATATTCAACAATATGTGCTCCAGGTTAACCCACAGGAGAACCCGTTTCACCATCACCAGCTCCTAACAATGATGGATCTATGGCCAGGGCAACCTACATGAAAGATTCATCTGTATTTAATTAACATATTTTAAGTGAATTGCAAGATTCAACCAAGTTATGTAACATGTAAACAAAGGTAAACAACATAGATCTCATTATCATGTGTTACATTGTCATTCTTATTCTCAAATCCATCAACATCATCATGATCCATCACAAGGATCAACATTACATGTTACCACTTGGCCTCTTGCCAATCATCAAGATCCATCTCCAAGATCAACATCACAAGGACTCAATCCCATCATCAAGGCACAAATTTCCGTTCCATGGGTAACACCCATCATATATCACTGGGTTCATCATAACCCTTGATATTCCATATCATATCACTATCATACCATCACCATGGCTATTACCTGATTTCATATCCATACACATGGAACCTGCATGGTTAGCATAATCATAGAGAAACAATGGTACTTGTACAACTATAACCCTTTACTTCATTATGAGAAACAACCATGCAACATAGGTAAGCGTATCAATACAAAGCATTCTCATGTAACCAAAGCAAGTATTAACATAAAAATTACCCTAAGTATGTCGGGTAAGGGATAACCCTCACCAAAAGCACATCGTCCCTCACTAAAGGTATCATATTCCTCATCTTAGGTATATCAGGTAGAGCACAACCCCCACTAAAAGGATATCGGGTAGGGCACTATCCTTCACTCAAAGGTATCAACCACTACCAAATACTAGGGTGACAAGCCCCATGTCAGGCATCCACCATATCGGGAAACTCTATACAAGATGGTATCGAGCAACACACCATGTCAGACATCTAAGGTTAGGGTTTCCTTATCAGTTAAAGCACCATCCTTGTCGGTCATTAACCAACACCTTGATCATCACATCATATCGCTCAAGAGCTTTCATATCGTTCAAGGCACCAATATATCACCCATCTAGGGTTAAGGCTCCCTATCGGCCAAGGGACATATCACCCAACAACTAGGGTTTGAGAGACCCATATCATCCAACTAACATACCCATCATCATATCGACCAAGTACTAGAGCTCACCTCACAACTCAAGCAAGTAGGGGTGTTGCTCAACACTCATCATCAAGGCATGTTGTATCCATGTCGTCCAGGGTACTTAAGAGGACACATCAGGCAAACATTATATCACCCAAGAGCATATCGTCTATCAACACATCTTGGGTAAGGACTCATATCGGTCAAAGAGGTCAACATCCATCTAACATATCACCCAAGATCAACCCTAGAGGAGGGATATCGGGCAAGAGTCTAAAGGTCACATCAGGTTGGTCACCTTCGACCTCAAGACAACCACCGAACCCTAAAAGATCAAAAGAGTTGTCTCACCTCTCAACAACTAAGTGAGAGGGGTCTTACACAACCTCTATCACATATCGAGCAACAAGATAGATCCTCACCATATCGGCCAACCAACCAACAACTAGGTCAACATCCCACCCAAGGCTCACCTCTCAAACCCATGGTAAGAGAGGGGTGTTGCTCAAACAACTAGAGTATAGACTCACCTCTCCACAACTAAGGGAGAGGGCATTTTCCCACTCAACTAGAGCTTCCCCTCTCAAGACCAAGGAGAGAAAAGGGGGTTTTGCCCCAAGAACATGCCATAACACACCATTGAATTAGGAGACCCTAGGCTCACCTCTCAACAATTAAGAGAGAGGGGTTTTGCCCAAGGAACCCACATCCACGGTTTGGCCAACAAGATCCATGGTTCATCTAGGGCAACAACATGACTAGTAAAGCAAGGAACATATCTAGCAAGATGTCATGGCCGATCAAGATATCATAAACAAAGAAACTAGGTAAGGAAGTAGTATAGTTAGGGTTAGGAGTTATGTAACCCACCTAAAGCACACTCCTCAAGATCTAAAGCTCCAAGCACCAAGCTCCAAGTTCCAAGGCACCACCTTCGGCCACCTCAAGAAGAAAAGAACAACTCATAACCACCATGGCCGAAAAACAAGAAAGAAGGAGAAGGTGCCAAGGAAAGAGAGAAGGATACTCACTACAAGAGAAGGAAAGGAGCAAGGGAGCAAGATTTATTGGCCAAGACACCAGTTGTATCGGCCACCACTTCCTCTTCTCTACTCCTAGCTCGGCCACCAAAGGAAAGAGAGCAAATAAGGGTACTAAAGAGGCTTAGCAAGCAAGGAGGGTTGCTTATATACTAAGGGGTGAAGGGAGAGAGCATGGCAAGGTGGCACCCGACCCTAGAACACTTGTCCAAGGGTCATGCCACATGCTAACACCCCCAAAACCACTTGTCCACGACTTGCCACCCACTTAGCAAAGCAACTGCCACATGTCCAAAGAAGGTGACACAAACGAGGCTAGGTGAAGGGTGTGTGTCGCCCAACATGGCAATCCAACACACCATGGATGATACACATCTTTCCCAATACAACCAAGCACTCCTCCTGGCCGATACACCAAGGTCTAACCCAATAAGCCTCAACAAGGCCCAAGAAAACCAAACAACAAGTCTAGGTTTCAACAAGCTCAAGCGAGGCCCAAAACAACTCAAGCAAGGCGCCCAACTCATTATCTTAACCCTAGAGGATGCAAAGAGAGAGAAAGACATCTTTCAAGGAGATAAACTTGCACACCAGCCCTAAAACTTGGGTAAACTACAAGTTGCACCTCAACCTCTCAACAAAGCACAAACAAACCCTAACCACAACTTCAGGTGATTAGCAAACATCTAAACACAAGGTTTAGGCAAAGCAAATAGGGTAAGCCCAAATCCTTTTGGTGGTAAATTGGTTCCAAAAACTATGATAAAATCTGAAAGGTCTTTTTGTACATATACTATAATAATGAAAATAAGTTTAACAATGAAATCTTTGCAATGAAGATCTAAAACTTGGCACAAAAATTGATCTGAGAACAAATTCAGACACCGTCCTCAACCCAGATAATTTACTATTAGTCCACCATCATTTCATTCTACAAAAGGGTCTAATTCTTCTAAACCTAAATAGACATAAACTAGATCTTTAATAGGTTAGTGTAAGAGGCAGAATGGTCTCTTATTGCACATTGTCAACTTCTATTTAAACCCTAATAAGGCACAACATCCACCATTCCACATGGCAATCTCTATCTATAATTTACATGTATCATCTCAAGACATTGGGAAGTGACTTAATCATCCAACCATTAAGAAAAGAGATTTGGCTTTCCTCATCACCATGGTTTACAACCATGGCATCTTCATAAGACATGATAATCTTTATGATCAAACCACACTTCATCACCATCACTTGGTAATGCAAGCAAAATACAGAGTGATCGAGATGAATTTTAAGGATGGTTATTAAAACATATAATTCTCTTCATCTATGAAACATTTCATGTTTAGTTAGAATAGTAGTCAACACTTAGATGGAGAGTTTTGGGCAAAGCTAGTTTGAAGGCTACGTCAGTCTCATCTTAATGGGTTAGATTATCACTTAGAATCAAGGGAATCATGTCAATTGTAAAACATTCATCAGGGGTTTGCATTTGTCGTCCATTCATGCTCAATAACTCAAGGTGCATGTAAAATGTACTATATAACCAACAAGAAAAGAGGTCTAAGGCATGAACTAGGTTTAAGTCTAAATATGAGTATTCTCCACCTACACCTTATGATGTTCAAGCTCACCTCCTAGGCAACAAGAGATAATAATCCAACACTATAAGAGTCAATTCATGTGATGACATTTTTGCCTCCATAAATAGGGCAAGGTGATAAAAGTTACTAAAATTTGGGCCTCAACCACAAAGGTAGGTTTGGGGAGTGGAAGTGATCAAATTAGTCAGGGATTGAAACTTGTTTGGTATCCAACTACTTAGGATTCAATACATAAACTACATGTGAAGGGTAACCTAAGTACCTCATTAAGAAACAATGTAGGATAACTTGAAATAGTCAAGTTACCGTCTACTTTTGACTCTGGTACCATTTTTAAAGGGTGGGACCCAAGAGGGGATACACTATTCCCTTGACAGAGAAATAAACCATACCATTCCATATATTTTTTAGGAAGGGACGAGGGACCATGTGGGGATCCCTCGTCAACTATTTATGGCTAAATCAGCCAAAACAATGTTTATAATGCTAGAAGGGAAGGAATGTATAAAAGAAAAACTATGATATGACTCTCTACGGGTTATGCTAGCTACAACATGAGCTGCCTTATTACAACTACGAGGAACAAAAAAAAGTTCACATAAATCAAAAGAACGACTAAGTAACTTAATGTCTTCTCCAATGATACCCAAATAGTCTTTGTGTGTGCTAATGCTCTCACATGATTTCACCACCATTAAGGCATCACACTCTACCATTATCTTCCTAAACCCCAGGATGGTTTTCGAAATTAATTCTTGCCAAACTCCAAGTGCTTTTGTCAATGCTACCTAGTTTCTAGGACCCAAATTGTTTCCCTCCATTGCCTGTAATTGGTCCTCACTATTTCTAGATGCCATCCCCACTGCTGTTTCATTGTCCTCACCTATCCATGCATCTACATTCACCTTTATTGTCCTCTCTGTCGGTGGCATCCATCTCCTTTCTTGAGTTGAACTGCTGGAAGTTCTGTTCATTCCTCGACCTCCCTTGAGCTCTTTGTGGTCTCTTATCATGGTAAGGCTACTGATGTATAGATAGTCATTTTTGGGCATCTCCGTGTTGTGGAGTGTCATATTGCCCACATTGCTTCCACCATCTCTTCCCTTTTTGTTACCTCATCATTGTCTAATATCTCCTGTACGGTTGTGCCTATGCTCTCATCTTTCACGTCGCCAATGATCCTTTGTATAGTTCGATTCATTTGTTCCCATAATTCAGTGGCATTTTGGCATCTAAACCGCATGTGGTATGCTTTCTTGCTCTGTAAAGCATGTGCATGTCCCATCCTCAATGCAATGTCTATCATACAACCCGCCTTTAGTGGCTATGCCTCTTGTTGTGACCCTCCTTAGAAAATGTGATACCTTGGGGATCCAATCTGATCTTCATATCTTCCTCCATATTTGTCCTCCAAGGTGTGTAATGTGATCATGTGTCTTCTCCCTCCCTAGAAAGCTCAACCAATAGGCAGAATTCACAGTAAACTCCCCTTTCAACGCCTGCCACCAAGACCACACATCCTTGGGTTTCGTTATGCTCAATGGAATGGCACATATGTGACTCACATATGGTGTAGGAAGGCATTGTTGTATTTTAGACCTATCCCATTATCCTCCTTCATAGTTCATAAACTTGCTTACTTTGTGCAAAGTGGGTTTTCCTCATTTTGTAGTCTCTCTAAGGTATCATTCTCTCATGGTAGCCAGTGATCAGTCCATATGTTTACATCTTCCCCATTTCCTATCCTCCACTATGTCCCTTCCTTCATGAGATATTTAGCATTCTAGAGACTCCTCCATGTGTAGCTATGATTGCACCCTCTCCTTGCCTCCTAGATAAATTACTGGGGAAAGTACCTTGACTTCAAGACACGCATGCCAACGAGCTCGGGTTTGTAGCCAGTCTCCATAGTTGCTTTTCCATAAGGGCCTGGTTGAAGACGTGAAGATCTCTAAAACCAAGTCCTTCTAGTCTCTTGGGCTTACACATGTTACTCCAGTTCAACCATGCTAGCTTTCTTTCATTGTTTTTTGATACCCACTAGAATTTGGCGACTACACTATGTATCTCGTCAAGTGTTCCGATTGGCAACTAGAAAATGCTCATCACATACGTGGGGATTGCTTGAGCTAGATTTTTATCATCACCTCCTTTCCTGGTTTGGATAGGAGTTTTTTGCCCATCCTTGTAGATTTTTCCATATCGTGTCCTTTATTTGACTGAATACTTGCTTCTTAGATCTTTCTATTGTTGTTGGGAGACCCAAGTAGCGAGCATGTTTATCGAGTTCCTTCACTTTAAGCAGGATTTTCAACTCCTCCCTCTTTGTAGCTGGGGTTCCTTTGATAAAGATTCTATTTTGGATAATTTGATTCTCTGATCAGAAGCTTGTTCATATTGACTGATAATCTCATCTACTTCAAATATTCTACAGTTCGTAGTCACTCTAGCAAAAAGAATACTATCATCTATGAATAAAAGATGTGAGATATGTGGTGCTCCTCTGCTTGGCTTGATGCCATGGAGGAGATTTTCACATGAATGCAGTCAAAAGGGAAGTTGAAAAAGCCTCGGCACATAGGATGAAGAGATAAGGGGAAAGAGGGTCACCCTGGCAAAGTCCATGTATAGGCTTTATCTTCCTAATCTAGTCTCCATTAATGGCAAAAGAGTGTTGGATAGATGAAATGCAATCATTTATTCTTCCTCTCCATTTCAAACCAAACCCCATTTTCTCCATTACATGCATGAGGAAGCTCCATTCCACCCTGTCATAGGCCTTTGACATATCTAGATTCAAGGCTATGTTGTCGTGTTTCCTTCCTTTGTCCCTCTTCATGGCATGGAAAAGTTCATAGGCAATGAGGGTGTGATCAGTGATCATTTTCCATGTTATTAACACACCTTGGTTTTTAGAAACAATGTTGTTCATGTGTTGTTTGAGCTTGTTTTCCATCACAGTAGAAGCTATTTTGTACATCACATTGCAAAGACTAATAGGTCTAAATTCCCCCACTCCATAAGTTTCTCAGTTTTTGGTATAAGAAAAACTAGAGTATCATTTAAATCGACCATGCTCTTCCCTCCTCTCCACCAACTTTTTATGTAGCTTGTCACATCCTTTCCCACTATACTCCAGAATTTTTGGAAAAACATAGCCTTCATTCCATCAGGAGCCGATGATTTATTTGGGTGCATCAATTTTAAGGTTGCCACCATTTCTTCTTCATTGATATCCTTCTCTAGCATGGCATTTTGGGCATCTCCAATCTTTGACTCTATGCCTTGTGTAGCTTGTTTGAAATTGGACGGGTCGCTGGTATGAAAAAGATTTTGGAAAAAATCAACCACAATATTATTTATGTCACTGCCATCTATCTTCCATATTCCCTATGCATTCTTCAATCCCTCAATGTGGTTTCTCCATCTCTTATTGGTGGCTTTCTAATGGACGTAGGTGTATAATGGTCTCCCTCATTCATTTCCTTCCCTCTCTCTCTCTTGCGCACCAATACTCTATATTTTCCCTAAGCAAATATTACAGTTCTCTGGACTTCTCTTCTACCTTTTGTAGATGCATATGATCAGGTGGTGCTTCTTGAAGTAGGCCCAGCTCAACTTCCAGGTCTTTGATTTTCTTCCTCCTCTCTCCAAACTTGCCTACCACCCATTTTGTAGGATTTCACCACATCTTCTTAATTTCCCCATGACATCTCGTGTTCTTTCACTTTCCCACACCTTTTTTATTGTAGCCTCCCATTCTTCCTCATCATCCCATATTGGTTCACAAGCAAAAAATCTCTATCCTTTCCTCCCGTGGATTTCTCTATTGTTTGTAGAAAGAACAATGGGTGCATGATCATACTCATATATGGGAAGATGAAAAATCTTGTAGTAAGCATACTTACTCCTCCACTCCACGTCAGCTAAATACCTATCTAGCCTTTCCTGCTCCAACGTCTCCTCTAACAAGCCTTTGTGCCATGTCTACGTGTTTCCCACAAAACCCAAGTCCACTAGAGCATAGTCATCAATGTCATCATAGAAATTCTACATAATTTTTTCCTCTTTTGGTGGTCCTCCTTTCTTCTCAGTATTAGATATGATTTCATTAAAATCTCTAAAGAAAGCAATAAATTCTTCTACTTCAACTTTTAATTTCCTCATCACTTCCTATGTTTTGACTTTTTCTTATTGTTCTGATCAACCATAGATACTAACGGCTCTCCATCTTCCGGCACATGTGGTATCATTTACTAAACATGCTACATACCTCTCTGAGTAGCTCAAAATTTTAACATCAGTGTCTTTCCACCAACATCTAATTCCCCATGCTCCTCCATTTCTAGACAGACACAAACCTTCTTAGTAACCACAAATCCTCTTTGTTTCTTCAAGATTGATTCCTACTATCTTAGTCTTCATTAAGGAAACTATCTTTGAGCGCTCTCTCCCAAACCGTGACCAGAGAGCCTTCACATTGTTAGGGTCGCCCATATCCTGACAGTTCCAACTAAGGATTTTTATTGTTCTTCACAGGGTTAGTCACCACCAATCTCCTCTACTTGGGTCATTATGGCCATGTCTGTGCAACTATCAATACCCACTCTTTGTCTGGTCTTCTTACATATTCCCACCATCATTTCCTATGAGTCCACCTCCATATTGTATAGATTTGAGATCATGTTTATTTTTCCTGTCAATGATTCCCATTCAACCTCCTCTTTTAGAATCTTGAAGCGTGCCCCTTTGCTCATCTTGCAAACCTAGGGGATGTGCTTCTTTTTTTTAGTAGCATTCTTATTATTTTGCTTCTTGTATGTCAACTCAGCTTGTATCTTCTTTTGTTCTCTCATGGTTATTTTTTGTGTTGCTTGCTCAGTGCTAGATGAACCAACTTGCTGAACTTGGTTATCTGTGTCTACCTCCCACACCTTCTCATGGGAATTATGGTTTAAAATTGCTTCATGTTTTTTCATCTCCAATGATATCTCCTCCAGAACCAGCCGTTCTTGTGTGTCCAGTAGTTCCTTTGTTGTGAAGCGGATGATTGGTCTTTGTTCCTTGCTAATCTCTTTCACCTATTCCCCCTTCCTTGCTGAATCCTCTTGCTCCTCAGGCATCGGTCCATCAACTTGTTCAGGCTCCTTCTCACCAGCTTGTCTTCTACACAATTCGTCCCACACTAGAGGGCTATAGGCGCTTCCCTCACTGTCGGTGGTGTGGGCATTCTCTTTCTTGCTCCATACCCTAGCTGATCACTCCCAGATTCCCTACCAACTCATTATTTTCTATTCATAACCCCTTTGTTTCATCTCCTGATGATCCTCTCTATGCCTTGGGTGTGGCCCCGCCTCTCCACTGGCCGCATACGGCGATGATCCCGACCTGAAGGTTAGCTCCGTCTTGGCCTTCCTGCCTGGCTTGGCTTTCTCACATGCTTCTCTTCTCATCTTCACTGGTGAGGCCTTCAACTGATTCCCCCATTCATGAACCTGGTTCAGTTCCTCCTCCACTCTATCACAGTCCTTTTCCACATGTCCCATGATCCCGCAGGTGAAGCAAAAGTTCCTCAACCTTTCATACGTCACCTCCACCTCCACCTTCATTCCTCCCTTAACCCTAATTTTTAGAATTCACTTGAGGGGTTTTGTTACATCCAATATCACTCTCACCCGGATTGACAAATCCCATCTCGTTTCATCACCATCCATCTATAGAAACCTTCCAATCCTCCTCGCCACTTCCATTATCATCTTCTCTCCCTGGTACCCAAGAACAATCCCATATAACCAAATCCAAAATGGACTTTGGTTACTGATGATCCTCCCAGGCTGTTCTTTCTTGCATATATCATTGAACAAGAGAAGCTTGTTCTCAAAGTTCCATGACGCACAGTCTATGACCCGTTGCCTATCCCTCCAATGTGTGAATTGAACAATGAAAACACCTCCTTCTAGTTTCTTGAACGTTTCCTTCTCCTTCAAGCCCCATGCCCAGGTTAGGGTTTTTTCAAGCAACTAGAAGTTGTAAGTTATGCCTGTCAACAGTCGTGTGACTAGGGATAACTCTATATGATCCTCCTCATCACCACTTCCCACAACTTCTACATCAATTGAATCCTCATCATCCTTTGTTAATCACATCTTGGCATATATGTCTACCAAATATGTTTCCATATTGAAGACGAGACCAGGAAAACAAGAGAACTACCTTAGACTTGCAAGAGAAAGATGACCCAAGATGTAGGGAGGTACCTACATCCAAAACCCACGTCGCCAGAGAAGAATGAGTTTGGGAGGCAGGTTTTTTTACTCTAAACATTGTACCATCCCATTCCATATAAATGGAGGAAAGGAGGAATTACATTATTTCCCAATGGTATACATATACAAAGCAAGATAGCAAGTAAGCAGCAGAAACTAAACTATTACAAAGTTGTATGATGATTCATTTACAATTATTCCTCACCATAAAAGGTTGTATAGTATACTAATAATGTATACTTCCCAATAATCTAATAACATGCAAATCTTCTTGTAGAGCACAACCAGCCATTCCAATCCATCCTTAGGTCCATACCATGTAAATGATCTTCTTAAGTCCTTATCCTCTAATGTACCTGTACCTGGGTGGAAGGGAACATCACCCACAACATCGAAAACAAAGTAAAGATTAGAAATGGCTGAGTATATGCATATAATAAACACTTTGGGCATTATATTGGGTTAAAAGTACAAAAAAGATGTTCCCACAAGAAGGGGGCTATTTGCAATTAGATAAGTTCAAAAGAATTATAACAAGAGAAATGAGATATAGTAAAAGTTAGATGACAATCATGAGAATAAAAGTGCCTTGCAATAATAGTTACCACAATTCCAATTTAAAACAATAAATTTTGCATGCATAACAACTTAGACTAAACATGCCAAAAGTAGGGTTATAATACCATAGGATCATGGCCTAAAAGAAAGGGTAGAAACACACTTCCCAGGAAGAATATACACACCCTATATATGCATGGTTCTACATAAGTACCACTATTCTAGACAATCTAGTCAAACATGTAGCATGCATAAAATAGAGAGTCAAGACTATCATTTTAGTCATTTTCATATGAAAAGGTGCTTATAGAAGTAGGGGTCCAAAAAATCATTATAACAAAGTACTTCAATAATCAAATGGATTTAATGAATACAAATCAAGAAATATGAACGTCCAATAATTGAATTTCAAGTAGAATTGATATTCAAGAGATGTCACATTAAAAGAATCAAGTTTCATTTAATTAATGCCCAAAATAAAATAGAGGATGTACATACTTGATTTTCATGACTAGTGGATCACTCAGTAGATATACTTGGTACCCAAAGATAGGTTTCATCCTAGGACCATATTATGTATGTTAGGGGAAACCAAAGCAAACATATGTTTACGTTCCTAGTATAATTATATGAATAGATCTTACCCTAATTCTGAACACCTAATGGAATATTAGGATTTTAATACTATTACGTGGACAGATGATCCATTATATATCTATTTTAGTTCTAGTATCCATCTCTAGGCACATAAGTCTAACTATATATATGCTACATATATGCACACTTATAGTTTAGGTTTTGTAATGTCATTCTCTTCTTGATACCATGTGTTTCCATATTATTCCTAATATCATATTTAGCATGCATATTAGTGTGTATACACATTTCATTAGATAATTCTTAAATATGTCATGAATACTAGTATTCCATATATAGAAAATTCGAAGTAGATTTTGGTGTATGCTTAACTAACATGTCACTCAAACTTACATCTATAAAGATACATTCTTCCACATATTACATGTTACCTTTCATACAAAATTTATCAACCTAGATATGTGTGTAGCCTAGACCCATATGCATTTCTAATTACCATTTAATGCTTAGTGATGTATCTAGGGTTTCAATTCTACCAAGAATTACATTGGTATCTAGGATGTTTCACTATAGCTATACTAGTTATCATTGCTTGCTATTTACTGACATCAATATATCATTATGTAAATGATCAGTACAATCTTTATCATATTATCACACTTAACCATACTGTAAGAGAGTGAAATCACTCTTTACTAAAAAATTGAAGAATAGAACCTCTAGTCCAAACACACCAAAAGATATGTTGGAGTGGGTGTAAAATTTTCAAATATTATTAATGGTATTCAAAACAACCAAAGTATACCAACGGAATAAAAATATTGACTATATTCAATTTAACACAAGGTTACAAAAGAACATCATAATATCCTACAAAGGGTTTACATGTAATATACAACATATGGATCTAAGTAGAGGGAAATCTAAACCATAACAAGTTTGTTTCTAAGATTTAACTCCTTAAGATATCCCATATCTTCTTGTCATCTAAGTCTTTCACCTAGGGTTGGAAGCATACCCCAGTAAGAAGAGAAATAATAGAAGACATCAACAAAGGTTGGTATGTGCATACTAGAAAGAAATTGAGCAATATAGGGAATAAGGGACATAAAATATAAAAGGCTTCCCATAGAAAAGAAAAGAACAACCCAAAAGGTATCAAGAGAAATGATTTGAAATCATATGATAATAAAAGAGATACTTTCCATAGAAACAATAATAAAAGTGGCCCCACAAAAGCACACATAATCTTTTGGGCACAAAACCTATCAATATAACAACAACCTGCATGCATGTGAGATAAACATAGCACTAGAACAATATAAAGACATGGCAACCAAGCCTCATAAACTTGAAACCTGATAGAGATTGGCACATAACCAAACTCCCCAATAAATAAAAATGTGGGCCAAGCCTCATAAACTTGAAAACCCGCGTATGGGGCACATAACCTCCATCCAAAAAATATAATAAGAGCACATAACCCAAAAACCAATGCAATTAAACTACTCTAGGGCTACTGAGTCACATAACATGCTTAATAGAGAGGCAAGTAAAAAGTATAGACAAATTATACAAAAGTTGCCATCATACTAATGGGCAACATAAACATCCACCATACAAGTGGCAAAAGATATCACATATCAGTAAATAGTATTCCAACATGGACAATGTATAAGAAAGAGATCAAGAGAATTTCCAAATATGATCACAAGATCAATACCAAATAAAGTAGTTTACATGAACTATAATTTTCAAAAGAAAAAATATTGTGTAGGATATTGTCCATAGGACCCCTGGTTACCTAATGGAAAATTCCTTACAGAGCAGGTGGATAGGCAGTTTATGGTTATAATGGGGACAAACTAAGTGGTAAGCTTAGTTGTTGTATCTAGGATGGAGACTGGCATGTTCCATGCTTAGAGGCTCAGAAAAATTGTTAGAATATTTTCATAAGCTTCCTAAGCCAACTGGTCACAAGGATTCTCTGCTCATTGAAAAATTAATTTCTTTTAAACTCAGAGATGCTTGGAACCTTGTTAGGTTTAAAAACCTGACCATTGTCTGGGGTTGTTGGGTCTGGAAAGGTAAAACTCCTAGAAGATGATCATGTTTTCTTTGGAAGCTTTTCTTGAATAAGCTTCCCACGCTTGAATATCTGAAGAGAGTTGGTTTTAGTATGGTGTCAAGATGCATTCTATGCAAGGAAGGTCATGCAGTTCTGGAGCATGTTTTCTTTACTTGTGAGTTCAGTTCTCTCATTTGGATCAGGTTTTCTTCTGCTTATGGTCATTATCTGAGCTCAAAGGAAGATTTCTTGAAGCTTAGGGGGGGAGCTAAAGGTGTTGCCATTTTTGTGTTATACTATATCGGGCTTGAAAGAAACCATTGGACTTTCTACAATTTTGAAAGAGGCATTGAATCCATTTGGGACTCATGTCTGAGAGATACTCATAGTCTGTACAGATAGCTTCTTCTTTCCTTTGTACAATTTTTTCTTTCATTCTGGTGCTAGTGATCTACTTTAGATCACATGCTTTTGTATATACACTTTTTCGATGGTAATGAAAATGGAAACATGCTAGGTTCATAAAAAAACATTATATAAAACTCCACATGTTGAAATATTATGTATTTTTACTCCAATTACTGTTATTTAATCTAATTTAAAGAAAAAAGATTGAATGATACATCATTATAAGTTCCCAAGGAGGGGAATGGTAGAGTTAGATATAAAGATTCGAGTATGGGATAAGTATCGACCACTTGACAACGGAACATGCTTGATTTATGATACATTAAAATTAAAACTAATAATAGTTCATAGGGATGGTGAACTTTTTCAACGTTTATTACGTTTACCACTATGTCTCAATAAAATAAGTTATTGGTGAAACATTTTTAACTTTGAATGAAATAATTATTGGTATAAAATGTTTATGTTAGGAAAAAAGATATTTATGTAAAAATAATACTTGAAGAAGATCTATCTAATTGGATGGAACAAATTCTTGAAGAGGAAATAATAACTGGTGAGAAGTACTTTTTGGCAGACACTTTCTTACTTCGTGAAAAAATGTTCTTAGTAAAAGCATCTACTTAGATGGAAGAAAAAAATGTTTAGGCAGAAACCATTTTTTGGTAGGACATTCTCTTTAGGAGGGAATAAAATATCAATTTAAAAATAGTTGGTAAGAACTATATTCATAGAGAGAAATATAAATCTCAAAAATGATTTCTATTTGAAGTAAAATATATATTTAACATGAATTTCCCTGATTGGAAGGAATTCGTGTTAGCTAGAAAAGTCTAGCTTAAAGAAGTAAACTTTGCATGTGACTAAGAAAATAGCGGATAATTAGGTTTCTTGGAAGAAAATTTCCAACGATCATTTGCTATCCTTTTCGTGGAATAAAATTGGACCAAATTTATTTGTGAACTGCCCATGGAAATTCTCCACTCCTCCAAACCTCCCCCCACACACCTAAAAAAAATTATAGACTGAACACTACTTATGATTTCCTATCATTTTCCTCTCATAATATCCCATGCACCAAACACGATCTATGTGAGATGAGAAAGTAGAAAACCATTGTATATTTTATTTTTGCACAAAAGTAGTAAGTGATGCGCATCTTCCTTAATAAATCATACAATTACAAACCATGGCCGAAAATGTGTGTCTAGGGTTGAATTAGTTTAAGTGGGTAAAGAAAATGAACTATTTCCTTTTCTTTTCCACTAAATACTTCGCAAATGGAGCTGAGCTTTTCCCCTCGCTCATGTAGAGCTGACGGTCGCCGTTCTCAATGTAAACAAATATTGAAGAGTATAGAAACCTGTCTTGACAAATTAAATGATGTGGCTTCAAAACCAGCCCAACGGTCGAGGGACAAAAGCGACGAAAACAAGGAATGCTGCCTCCGCCGGACAGAAACCGACGCCTGGGTTCAACATAAGTCCAGCGGCAACGGCTACTTGGCCTCTTTAGTCTTTACCAAAGCAAAGAGGACATCCCTGAGATTGAGCAACTCTGTTAATCCTCTCTCCCTGCCTCTCCCCACTGCCTCTCCATTCTTACCCCCTTTCACCTTGTTTCTTCCACATTCCTTCCGGTCGACTCTTTGGAAACCCCACTTCTACAATCATCACCACCTCTCCCCCCACACAACAGCGGAACCTGAACCCACCTGGCAGCTGAGCCCATGTCTGCCGCGCCAGAGGGACTCGATGAGCGAGACCGCGTGATAATGGTGGAGTACCTTGAGCCCACCATGTCGAAGGAACTGCTGAGCAAGTTCCCGGATGACTCGGCTTTTGGGTTCGACTATGGGCAGAGCGGCATCTGGTCCCCGGTGGTGCCGTGGCGCAGCCGTGCGATCGCGGCGTCCGTGTCCGTCTCCTGCCCATTTGGCCTGCTGCTCGACGGGTACGAGAAGATCCAGAAGGAGAAGAAGAAAAACAAGAAGAAGAAACAGCAGGTCAGCGCTGTGAAGGAGGGCAAAATCGGGAAGAAAACCAAAAAGAAGAAGGCGAGAAAGGACGGGAGGAGTGGCTGGAATGTGTTGGGGACGCCAGACACGGCAACTCCCAAGGTGAGTTCCATAACCAGAATCAGGCAGACAACAGGCTCTTCCCTGGCCAGAATTTTGAATTGCTACTTTCTTCCAAAGAGAAAGGTCCCTCTTTTGATTATTTTGTAGCCCTCGACCTCGAGTCCCACTTGTTTTTTTCGTTTTATGCGATATGCAGGGTTGGGTGAAGGTGCTGAGAGCAGCAACGAGGCGGTTCCAGAAGCGGACGAGATCCCCGGGGCAGTTGATGCTTCCCAGCAATGTCTGATAGAGGGAGAGAAGAGGGGGCGATCGACTGCAAATCCATAAGAAAGCGCCGCTGTGTGATTCATCACCTGTTTGTGACTATGATCTTACCAATTAACCATCGCGTGAATCGTGTGCATTTAACCGTGTGTTCTTCACTGACTGTCATGACCCACCTAAGTTGTGTTTACCTGTAATTCGTTGTGTTTCTTCTGTAACTATAATCACTGAGGAGCAAGCAACCGTGTTGCCATTTTCCTGGACTAAACTAAGTTAGGGGGGGTGGGTGGGTTCTTATTGCTTGTTCTTTGGTTAATGAACGATTCCTTCATATTGGATTTTCCCCGGAACAGCCCAGAACCTTCTACGACTTTGTTCTTCCTTCTACTTTCCTTAACAGAAGCAGTATTTCATTTAACATTGCACTACTACATACTATAGAAGCTCTTAGCTATCCTAAATGAAGGTTGTCTAAAACCAGAACTTTAATATGGCTATCCGTAGCTAGTTTCTGCTCTACTCATAACCACCCCACCCAGACCGAAAATAATGGCACACTACGGCTTGATTGGAGCACCCAATTGTCACCCTAGACAATGGTCGGAAGAAAAAGTTTACTGAACGTAAGTAAAAGATGCTCATTGTATGTTTATTGTTGACATCACCTGTCGCTCGAATCCTTCCTCACCTAGAGCTAATTTTCATGACTTGGCCTTTTCGATCCGGACAATGCTCTATAACTGAACCGAATCTGGTATAAAGTGACAGTCACGATGACAATGAATCAATCATACACACACCCCTCTGCTTGTTCACTAAACAAATTCGGCTTTCCTTAATCAGCCCGTCCCACTAACACATTTCATACAGCTCAATGTAAAAGAAAGACCTTTTGTGCTGACCGAAACAAAAAGGCAATATGGCTCACTGAGCCCTCAGCGCTGGCCTGTCTTTGAAACATAGGGAAAACAGAAACGATAGGTTGTTTAAGCTCTATTTAGCTCTCCTTAGTATGGTCATAATTTGGTGACTTGTTTTGCTTATCCCAGTCTATTACGAGGTTGGTCATCCCTTAAGAGCGCTGTCCTAATAGCCCAAGAATCCGATATCCACACCTGTTTTTTGGTTGGAAAAATCAGTTATATTCCTCTAGAAAGGTATAAGCATGTAATTAAGATATGCATACAAGCATGGGCCTTCTGCACTAGAAGTGCTAAGCCTAACCTCTTTACACCCTTTATATATCCATTATGCACACTCTTCTCAATCTTCACGAACTTCTCTGAGTACTTCCCGGACTAGTAATACATTTTTTAATGTAATGAAATATATTTCCATACAAAAATATGGCTATCAAAGGGTTTCTCTCCTATCACATTACTGCCATGCACTTTTTTAAAATTTTTATATAAGTCTAACCAAACAGTTCAAATTAATTGCAATCCCACTATTTTTGTTTGCCTATCTCACTTTTCATGTCTATTCTCACTCCCTCATTCATTTTACCTATAAAGAGATTGGAAGTCGGGTTTAAGATTATGGATACAACTAATTTTCAAAATATCAAGCATTGTTGATCAATTGGATGAAAATAGAAATATATAGAGATAGGAGCTTTGAGAATATTGATAATATTTAATTTGAAAATATCAAGCCTATGTCAATCCCACTCACCCCACGCCTTTCTTCAAATAAGTTGCTTACGAAAGTACACCGAGATTGAAGATAGAAATATATAGAGAAAGAAAATTGGGTTTAAAATAGAGAGAATAAATTACTTGCCTTGCTAAAATCTCCTGTAGAGATGAAAAATTAAAATATTTTCAATATATGGATCACCTTTTTTTTTTAAACATCAAGCCTTCTCACATTCGAGAAGGAAAACAAAAACATATAGAGAGTGGAAGTTGGATTTACAAATATTAATATTAATATTATATGTTTTGAAATACTAATTATGTCTTCCTTGCTCGCATCCCACATCATTATTTGGATAAATTGCTCGAGGAAATACATCAAGATGGATATTAGAGATATATAGAGATGGGAAGTTGGGCTTAAAATAGAGACAAAATTTCTAACAGTTCTAAACATCTATGAAAGAGATGGAAAATGAAAATATTTAAAGCATACAAATAGTATTTAGTTTTGAAATATCTGTCCTTACTCATGTCGGGAAATAGCAATACATATATGGCAGCGGAAATAAACTTATTTATTGTCGTATTCTCAAGAACAACAAGATCACATCAACTACTATGTAATGAGAATAATGGTTTAACGAGTTATGCTTGGTCCTAGAATAAGTCCATCGACTACAACTCATTGCAACAGTCATACTCCTAGTTGCACTAGGACTCATCTACAACAACTCCTAGTTGCACTTGGACGACATCTGTGCAGCTTCTGGTCTTTACCACAGACTGCAAGTTGACTGTTGCAGCAGTCATACTCCTAGTTGCACTGGGACTTATCTACAACAACTCCTAGTTTCACTTAGACGACATATGTGCAGCTTCTGGTCTTTACCACGTACTGCAAGCTGATGTTATCCTCCTAGTGGCATACAACAATCTCTTTTCTCTAGAGAAGCTACACAGACCACCTAAAACTCATGTTGTTCTAGTAGAACAAACAGAAGGAGTTCTCGTTGGTATTCTAGTCACCAACTCACCTGTAATTGTTTCTCCCTTGCTATCGCTCCCTTTAGCGGGTAGGACTTGCTCGAGCTCTCTATTGGTTATCAGAATCAGAGAGGACAACAATTGTCAGGGGCAATTGAGTTGTGCTCTAGGAAGCCCCCAATACCCCTCTATTTATAGGAGGGATTAGGGTATGGGTTCCCAGTCTGTGTGAGAGTGGAAGTGACTAGAAGATCATGAATTTTTGCAACCTACGAGTGCCGAACCGGTCGGTTCACATCCGAGTCGATCGGTTCGCACTCTGAACTGGTCATTTCGTCATGTTTCCCAATCGCATATGAATTAACATTTCAAATCCAATTAATGCTCAACATGACGTCAATACTAATCCTTGATACAATCAAATTTCTCCATGAACTGGGTACTCATACAAGAGAATCGGGTGTCTCACTCACCCAATCGGACGGTTGGTGAGCTGATCCGGTCGGTTCACTAAATGAACTGATAAGTTCACTCTGTAGTTTTGGTAGAATTCGTCAATTTGATTTCTAATCAACCTAGCACTCCAACCGGTCATCTCAACACTTGAACTGGTCGGTTGGGAGATCAATCTTGATTTTTTACTTGAGTTAAATACCCAAACACTTTGTTAATCAATTCAATCATCATTCATGATTAAACTCATCTTCTAGATAAATTCCTATATGTGTGACCCTATAGGTCCCATGTCACGTTGGAAGTGAATGTCCATAACTAGCTTATGACATCACAAGCAAAGAGTGGTGCCTAATCACACATAAGTGCACCCAAGTGAATGGAAAGTTGGAGAACAACTTCAACCTACAATTTGTGCAAGGTGTTATAATGATTATCTAATTCCTTTGTCTCTAATATCCAAAATAAACTCGAGGTATGGAATTATCATCCTTTGAATGCTCAATCCATGTTCCTTCAACCAGAGCAGACCGTCTGAGATATGTGTGACCTCAATATCATATATTTATTCACATGTGCATGCACATGTATTTTTCAGTCTCACTTATCAAGTAGCCCAGATATCAAACTCCAGTAGGAGGGATGACGTGTATTTTACTACGCGCTAAAACGCAAGTATACGCGTCGAGTAATATAGGCCTTGTGAGGCCCGAGTCGAACTCAGGGATACGTGAATTACTGGAGACTTCTACTAACTAATCGCAATCAGCTAGGCCGATTAACAAAGTATGGTTTTGTTGTTCAAATTAAAAAGAAAAATAAAAATCAAACAAAGAAAACAATCGATTAAAGGTTAATTTAATCAATTCAAAAGGATATCTTTAGGATGGCGGTTTCACCGCGGGTCAACATTGTATTAGGTTTCATATAATTCCTCACACTTCTCTCTCTATCCGGGTAGTGGCCTGAAAACAGAATTACCCACTGTCGTGGTGTAATTCACTACTTAGATTTAGGTTGATTCCACCGTCGTAGTAATCATTCCCCTAAACTAAGTGCATTATAAACGGTCTCTCAGTTCCCACCATTAATTTTACAACTCCTTTGTCAAGGGTTTTATTGATTAATGTAGAATTCGTCTCTTTTCAACCGTTAATCCTTCTGTCCAAGTGATTAAGGGCATTAAGTTATTATTATGGTGATCAAGCATAACAATAGAAATGGAGAAAACGAATCTATACCACGGATTTGAGAGAAAAATATGAATTATTGATATAAAAATGTCATACAATGCATTCCCGGGCTACTCCCGGTCCTAAAGATTGAGGGTTTTAGCCTCTCATGTTCATCTCACACGAATACATGGTAGAAATTGGGGAATTCATAAGAAAAACGGGAAATAAATGGGAAAACCCCTGAACGGAGAAGAACCGGTGGATCCTTGGCGTAGAACACGAGCTTCCCCGCCTGTCGGTGGTGGAAATCGTCTTCGGCAGCGTCCGAATCACCCGGGATGAGCTTCTCGGCCTCCGTTCTCCTTTCTCTCCTCCTCGGCACTCGTGCAATCCAAAATGAGATGATCTCCTCGTCTGGGCGGCCGTCATTAGGTATAAGTCCCTAATTAGGTCGTCAAATAACAACAGCCGTCCGATCGAGATCAAAACAGATCCAACGCATATCTGCCGGCGTCGATACCATCGACGCGGGTCGATGGTATCGACCCAGCAGATTAGCGGCAGCTTTCCTTTCTTTTATTCTGAGTGCCTGTGGTGATCTCGATACCATCGACTTGTGTGTCGATGGTATCGACTCCTTTAGCGTCGGTTGTTGTCGTTTAGCGACGCTGTAGCTCCCCTTGTGTCGATGGCATCGACTTGGGTCGATGGTATCGACAGCTTCCTCGCCAGCAACTTGAAGGGATCTCGATACCATCGACTTAGGTGTCGATGGTATCGACTCTGTATTGCTTTTCTCGGCTGAAAACCTGTGGCTTGGTCGATGGTATCGACTTCCGTCGATGGTATCGACGGAAGCAGATACTTGTTTTTCCTGAAATTTCACAACAAGCCCAAGTAAATCCACACAATTTATAATAAGATGATAAATAATGCTCAAAATAGTAAAACAAAGGGGACTTGATATAAAATGATGGCAAAGACCAAATAAAGTGAATTATGCAATAATATCCATGAAAATGAGTAATTAAAGCACAAAACACATATGAAATAGGTCTCTAAATGCGACTCAAAATCATCGCATCAAGGGACAAATCCCATCTACATCACTCATAATCAATCTTCATGTGTCACAACTACCCAATCATCACCTTTATGGAAATCCTTATTCGTTTGATGATGTCAAAGTATATTGAACATGTGACGAGTGTAGTGACTTCAGGTCTAAGAACCACATCACCACCTTTACTATGAGAGATGATTGTGACCACCATTTATGGTTTCCATGTGTCATTCTCAAGGTGGGTCTATCTGATACAGTGTTCCCTAACAAGTATTTATGTGTTTGGTTTGATATCACATGTCCTGACTAATGAGATTTTGTCATCAACCAACACAAACTCTAGTCTTGTGTGATGTTGGTGTCTATCTACCTTCCACAGTAACAACTGATTAGGGACATAATAAGAATGTAAACACTTAATATCCATATGATCTCATTGTTCAAGACACATACTTGAAGACATAGGTCATTGAGTATTTTCATTCTTTAGACATCTATTATATTTCCTCATTATCTCATAACTGAGTGAAACAAAATAAATTGAAGCTCCCCTTTATTATTATTAATCAAATCCTTTATCTAATATGCCATCAAAATCATCACATGATTGGCTCTCTAGGCATACCATACCAATAGACTCCCACTTGTACTTAGATCCAATCACCCACGAATCATATTCTTAGTGATCTAAACATGTCTATCATGTTTCTGTTGTGTAAGTGTCAACCCAGCGGGTTAGCAACCTTTTGCTTATAGTTTGTATATTGCATGTTTCACTTCTCTTTATTTTATGGTTTCTCGTATGAGAAGTAACTCTCATAATATGGCATTTGATGTTCCTTGCCTAAACAGTAGCTCCATTGTTATCACAATATCTCTACTATGTCATCAATAATTGGAACATCTTTAAGTTCATCCATATGGACTTCTATATCTATATAGTATCCATTTCGGTTCTCACAACACCATGATACTCAACATTTATTGTAGAACATAATTAATGGTCTATAGTCCAGAATACTTCCAACTTATAATTCTTTTCTTTAAAATTAAACAAATTTTGTATTGAGGTCATTCTTTTGTGATTTAAGAAGCTTGCATCGGTGTAACCCTTACACCAAACTCTTCCTTGTTTCTATAATCTAGCAACAAATCATTAGTGCTTCATAAGTATTAATGGATGTCCTTTAATGACATTCCAATGACCCTCACTAGAAACTTATGTATCATCTTGTCATGTCTAGTACATACAAGATTATGGGATGAGTATGTTATATAGCATACATGATAGATCCTATTGCTGGTGCATATGGTATCTCACACATGTATTTCCATTCTTCACATGAATTGGAACATAGGGTTCATGAGAGACTTATTTGGATTCTCTCACATCGAATCCTTCATGTTGAACTCTTTCTGCACTTTGCTATTGTATGTGCTCATTCTTAGGTTATGAAACTTTCAAGAACTATCTCTATATATCTTAATCCTAGTCACATAGGATGTTTCACCTAATCCTTCATTTTTGAAGGTTTTTTCCATGCCAATTCTCAATACTTACAATACTAAGATGTTATTCACCATCAATATTTGGAATATTCATATATGCTCCCACTAAATCTTTTATAATCACAGATTTCATCTTTTATCTTGATTCAAGTCAAACTCTTTGACTATCTTGTCAAGTAAAAAGATCGCATCTCTAAGATGCTTGTTTCAATCTCTCATATTGGTCTTTTTAGCTTATAGACTTTATTTGCATTAATGAATTTATAAAACCTTTAGATTATGTTACATACACATTCTCTCAAATATTCCTTTCAAGGAATCCAGTCTTAATCTTCATATGCCAAATCTCATAGTCTATTCTAGCTACAACAACAAGCATGATAATTGTTAAAGACATTTCATCATATTCAACACTATGAACTGATCTAAAAACCTTTATAACCAATTTGTCCCTTTAGGTTATCCATGTTGATCTTCCTCTTTTAGAAACCCAACTGCACCCTTGGGTTCTTATCCCTTTAGGTGGTACTAGCAAGGTCATACCTTGTTAGTTAACATGGACTCCATAATGGCTTTGAGTCATTTCTCAAATTCTGGTTCTCAATAGTTTCTAGTTGATTTGTTGGCTCATCATCTTATGACCATTCCATCTGAGTTATTAGATTCACAATTGTTGTGTGCTTTCCACATCAACTTTTCACATGATTTCACACACAAATTCAGTTCATTTTGTTCTCATTTAGCCTCTATTCATATTACTCTTGCCACCTTTTTGTTATTTTGCTTATCACATTATGTGTATTGCAGATTTGTTTCAAAAAGATCAAATTAGAGATAGCCCAACTCAAATTCATCATCATTAATTGAGAATTCTCCATGCCTTACAGACGTTCAGAACTTTAATTATGCTGAAACAGCAATGCACACGATGTGTCTTATTTAAGACACGACGTGCGCATTTCCGGATGGCCTAATACTTCAGATGTAGAAGAAAAGTACATAGTGTGTCCTCCATAGACACGATGTGTACCAGGGAATTCAAAACCGAGTTTTGCCTTTCTGGTAACGTACACGGTGTGTATTAATTCAGACATGTCGTGTGCTTTACACTCAGAACAACTGTCGGAGACAGGACACGACGTGCCCAAAGAAAGTCACGATGTGTGCATGTCAATTTTAGCAATTTTTGAAATACGATTATACTCATTTTAAAGACAAGACCACCCTATGGAGCAGTTATCTTGGGTGATAATTTGAAACTCTTTCATCTAAGAGCAAGGATAGAGCAAGGAGGGCGATTTTGGGGTGGAAGAATGTGGTTTCTTGCTAAAGAACCCCCATTCTTCCTCTTTTCTTCTCCGGAGGTGCAACAGAGCTTCTTCACTCCACAAAGCTTCTCGATAGGGAATTTTTTTGCATTTAGAGAAGATGTTAGAGTAGACTTTCATCACCAAGATGGAATTCTACTCTTCTTGGGTTACAATTTGGTTCTCTTAGCTTTTCCTTCTCTAAATCATGTTGAACACTGAAACTTCTGCACATTTTCTGTTGTACATCATCGTAGACGAGTAGATTCCTCTTCTTGGACATGGGAGAGTAGCTCCTATGTCATAGCATGTATGGAACATGATAATTTCATACTAAATGCTATGTTGCTTGTTTTTCCAACTTGTGAGTATTGGTTTCTTCTTTTCTGCATGTATGGATGGCCACCTTATGTGTATGTTTTATGCTCTTTTTCTTGATCTGAGAAGATAGGTAGGAGAGTAAGGAGGTACCCTCTTGGAAACTCCTTCTTTACCATGAGAGTGGAAATTATGGAGTTGAGGAGTAGGTTTGTGATCCAAAACAAAATTCATACATGGGAATGTTGAATTGAGTTAGGATCGTTGTACTTGCACTGAGAGGAGAAGTGCAACATACAACTCTCCTTTAAAACAAGTGCTTAGTATGTTTAAATTCCGTGCTCCTATTTCATGCTATGATATGTGTGTGAAATTCTAAGTCTAAGATACTTCCATATCTGAAATTTAACCTCTTTTAGTAATCCTTTTACTGTTTTGCTTAATTCTGATTTTTTTAGATTAATCAACCAAATCACCTTTAAAATGGTCTAGATTGTTGAACCTTAACACTGATGTATTTAATTGATTTCTAAATCTCCTTGTGTTCAATCTCAACTACAACTACTTCCGTATACTTGCAGGAATTGGTTAGTTGAGTAAAAGATCTTTCTTAAGATTGAAACTCATTAGTGTAACAACCAACAAGTTTTTGGCGTCGTTGTCGTATTTCACAATCAAAGATGTGAAAATTGAGAGTTCATGATACAATTACAAACCAAGATCATGTACATGGGGAATTTCATTTTCCATTTGATTCATGCATGCTCTTTACTAATTCTTTCACGTGGCCAAAAGAAATACAAGGTACAAGATAGTTCAAGCATATAAGGTACAAAAGTTCATTCCATCACAATAGCCTCATTTCATACTAAACTTGGCATGAAGGGAAATACATAACATGAAACAAGATGAAATAAAAGACTGACATGACCAACAAAAGTAAATGATGAAAGTAAATGAAACATAAACTACATTACAGGCCAATTGCACCCCCCATAAGCTTGAAATCTACAATCGAACTCATGGAGGTAACAACTAGATACCTGTCATGGGTGAAATCAATAAAAGGGGCCAGCGCCCCTGTGGTCAGTCAGGAAGAACTGGGTGATAAGATCATCTTCTGGAACATCCATCGGCGTGGACTGCAGGGTGGACTCGGGCTTCTGAGGTGGCGGCAGCTGATACGACTGCGGGATGGAGTAGTGCATGCCCATGTGAAATGTGCCACGAATCCATGCGGTGGACCATGTCATGCATCGCAGTGTACTGCATGCCCAGCTGATCCAGGAGACTGTCGATGTGATCAAACTACTACTGCACGTAGCTGTACAGATGCCTGGCATCAGGCATCGTCCAGGAATACTTCGTCTGTGTGCTAGTGAAGGGAGGTGGTGGAGCAGAAGGAGCAGAAGGAGGTGTCCCAGTATCATCAGTAGCTCAAGCTACGTCTACTTCCTCATCAACGTTCAACACGCAAATCCAGTTGTCCTTGTTCTCCAAAGTGATATTCTCATGATCTGAAATGTCAATGTACTGATCATCATCGAAGAATTGCCGAAACTTGATGTCATTGTTGGAAACTTTTGAAGGCAACCCTACAGAGAGAAGGTATTGAATGTCTACCAGGTTTCTACTTGGTGCTGCATCTAAACCTGTCAAATCAACATCAAGCTTCTATGCAATCAGAGTAATCAATCCACCACACATGATGTCATTGGCATCCCTGTTATTCACCTTCTTAATGTCCAGGAAATGTGTAAGAATATAATAAGCAACATTAATCGGGTGCTCATACATCATTCCCCGTAAGAAGAAAAGATCTTACTTTTCGACAACCCCTTGGGTTTCCTTCTTGACAAATACTCTGGTACTAAGAAGTTGGTGAATGTACCGGAAGATAGGGTTATGGATAGTAGACGCTCTAGCTTGCTTCACCTCATGGTGTTCCTCATCCGATATTTCAAACCAAAACTCATCGTTGTGAAAAACTGACGAGTAACTAATCACTCTGTCATAATGACACTCCAACAACTCACAAAAATACCTAAATGTGAGCTTAAAAGCATGACCCAAAAGCCTAAAATAAATCATACCATAGTGCTCGAGCTTCTTCTGTGGGTTTTGCTCAGTAGTGAGTGTCATAAAAAAACTCATAGACTAGGAAAGGGTAAGTATTAGATACCGTAAGGCAGATGTAGCATAACCCCAAGTCCTACAGGAACATGAGAACTTCATCCTTGAAGCCCAGAGTTGTTATTGTCTGCTGGCAAGCAAATTGAGTCAGAAGTACCCACCTTGCAATAAGGAACTGGTACGTCGGGTCCTCTTTAGGGGTGACCCAGAATTGAGTAGTTGAGACGTACACTGGTGCTTGGGAGGAACTGGTGCCATGCTTGCGGTTGCTAGTTTGCTTGAATGGTGCCATTTGTGCTGCTGACAGATGAGACATGGCATCTGCTGGGATGAATACGTCGTGTGGTTGAGGCAGAAAATCGTCTGAAGCAGCAATGCACACGGTGTGTACAGAGTTGAACACGGCGTGTGTCTGGAGCAGTTTCACGATCTGTAGGTGTGGTTGGCTGCTGTTTTGGGGAAGATTGAATGGGGAAATTGATGGTGGCACTTGGATGCTCGCTTGGTGATGGACCATGCGTAGTGGAGGAGATCCACAGTGCTTCTTCTTGGTGTCGAAGATGCCACTTGAAGAGGAGGATGGTGAGCTCTTACTCACATCTCAGTGGCACATCAGGGTGTGAGCACTAAGAAGATGACGACAAGATGTAGAGGAAGACGATGACGACGACTGCTATCAGGTGATTTGGGGATGGCGATGGCGGTTGGATAGATATGCTTGAGTTTCTTGGAGATGTGGACGTCGTGATCTTAAAGAAGGAGACATGTTGTGAGCAAGGGAGGTCATGGTTGCTAGCTCAAGGTTGAGGAAGACACAGTCGACAAACATGGCACAACAGCGACTGTTGTGTGTGCTAGGGAACACACCGGCAAGAAGGCAGAGGGCTAGGGCGCATGACAGCTCTGGGGTCTCACACGGCTCGAATGAAGGTGTAAGTGAGAGGGGCGACCGTGTGCTAGGTTAAAAACCTATTTTTTCGATAAAAGACACGATGTGTTCAAATGAAGACATGTCGTGTGTCTTATCAGAAATCCTTTTCTTAAATAAAAGACATGGTGTGTTGCATAAAGGTTACATCGTGTACCAATTCAAAAATTTGAAATGCCCATTTTCATTGATAACTACACGGCGTGTGCAAATAAACTTCTCCAAAAAAACTTGATCTTTCCTTTTTTGCTTGGGAACACATCGTGTCTAAATAAAGACATGTCGTATTTGTATTCCAGATTTCTCATGCCTCCATTTTCTGCTTGGGAACACGTCGTGTCTAAATTGGAACACATCATGTATCTTTCCAGGTCAAGGATAACTTTGTATCTTCTGGACAATGACACGTCGTGTGTTTTTCTGACACATCGTGTACCTAGAGATGTAGCTTGGTTGTTGTATTTCTAGAAGTAGAGACACACTGTGTCTTAAATAAGACACACCGTGTCTTTTGTAGTTTTTGCAGAAAATAGATTTTTGTCAGCACACAATTAATAACAGATATGGCAATAGAATTATCTAAATTATTACATTCATCCATGATAAGATTATTTAAAAAACTAAAGAGTGTTCTTGACTCAAATGACTTGAAAAGAAATCTATCCTAATGTGGGTTCAACTCCCACGAGGTCCTCCATTTAAATTCCAGAGTGAGACTCTTCAACTTGTACATCATGCATCTTAATGGGAGTAAGAGACTCCCTTGTGAACTTCATCTCCCGAGGTGTATAACTTGCAACGTTAGTCGTTTACTTTGAAACCTCATCTTTTCCTTGTAACTCAACAACTCCATAAGGAAAAATATTCAATACAAGAAAAGGGCCATACCACTTTGACTTTAGTTTTCCAGGGAATAGCTTGAGTCTTGAGTTGAACAACAACACTTTGTCTCCTTCTTTGAAGGCTTTCCTTCAGATCTTTTGTTATGCCAAACCTTGGTTCTTTCTTTGTAGAGCTTTGCATTTTCATATGCATCAAGCCAGAGTTCTTCCAATTCTTGCAGCTGGAATAGACGCTTTTCACCAGCCTTCTTCATGTCAAAGTTTAATAACTTGATGGCCCATAGAGCGTAGTGTTCTAGCTCCAACGAAAGATGAAAAATTTACCATATATCATCTTAAATGGAGTTGTGCCTATGATGGCTTTATAAGCCGTCTAGTATGCCCATAGTGCATCGTCTATCTTCAATGCCCAATTTTTCCTTGAGCTAGACACTATCTTCTCTAGAATGCTTTTCATCTATCGGTTGGAGACCTCTACTTGCCCTGAAGTTTGAGGATGGTAGGGCATAAAGACTTTATGAGTGACTCCATACTTAGATAGAAGGTTTTTGAATTTTTTCCCAACAAAATGTGTGCCTCCATCAGAGACTACAACCCTAGGAACTCCAAACCGTGGGAAAATGATTTTCTAAAATAGTATGACTACAAATTTTGTATCTGGTGCTTGGGTTGGGATGGCCTCAACCTACTTAGAGACGTACTCACAAGCAACTAGAATATATTGATAGCCACAAGAAGATGGGAATGGTCCCATGTAATCAACTCCCCATACATCAAATACCTCAATCTCTAAGATAGAGTTAATAGGCATGTCATCTCGTCTAGATATTCCTCTGGTCCTTTGGCATTTATCACAAGCTTTGACAAACAAATTGACATTTTTAAACAATGTTGGCCAATATAATCCGGCCTGGAGAATTTTTGCTACAGTCTTCTCTCCTCTAAAGTGACCTCCATAAGGAGAGGCATGGCATTCAGAAATAATAGCGACAATCTCTTCTTCAACAACACGCCTCCGGATGAGGCCATCACTCCCATGTTTGAACAACAAGGGGTCATCCTAATAGTAGAACTTTACAACATGGAAGAACTTCATCTTTTGTTGGTATGTCAAGTCTGGCAGCAGTTGTCCTGTGACAAGAAAGTTCACAATGTCTACAAACCATGGAACTTGTGTGGACGATAATGCATAAAGCTCTTCAATAGGCAAGTGATCCTCAATAGGAAAATAATCTCCAGCATCTGTAGTCAATCTAAAAAGGTGATCATCAACATTATTCTTTGTACCTTTCTTATCCCAGATTTCAAGATTAAACTCTTACGGAAGCAGTATCCAGTGGATTAGACAAGGTTTTGCATCCTTCTTATTGAGTAAATACTTTATGGAGGCATGATCTGTATACACGATTACCTTAGATCCTACCAAGTGCTGTCAGAATTTGTCCAAGGCATACACTATAGCAAGTATCTCCTTCTCAGTAGTTGTATAATTGATTTGTGCTTCATCTAGGGTCTTGCTTGCATAGTATATGGCATGAAGCTTCTTATCCTTTCACTGTCCTAGAACTGCCCCCACTGCATAGTCGCTTGCAGCACACATCAATTCAAAAGGGGTGTTCCAATATGGTGGTTGAATGATTGGTGCAGAAATAAGAGCTCCCTTGAGCTTGGTGAAGGCTGTACGGCAGTCATCATTGAATATGAATTCAACATCCTTTGCAAGTAAAGAACATCATGGCTTTGTAATTTTGGAGAAGTCTTTAATGAATCTTCTATAGAACCCTGCATGACCAAGGAAACTACGTATGTCCTTGATTTAAGAGGGATTAGACATCTTCTCAATAGCTTTCACCTTGGCACTGTCAACCTCAATACCCTTGTTAGATACAACATGGCCTAATACTACTCCCAATTGTACCATGAAATGGCACTTTTCCCAGTTTAATACTAGGTTAAACTCTTTACAATGGGCTAAGACTAATGACAGGTTGCATAACATTAATCAAATGAGTCTCCATAACTCTAAAATCATCCAGAAAAAATTCCATTATATTTTCAATGAAATCAGAAAAAATAGCCATCATGCATCGCTGGAACGTCGCAGGAGCATTGCAAAGACCAAAGGGCATGAGACGATAAGCATAAGTTCCATACGTGCAAGTAAAGGTGGTTTTCTCTTGGTCGGGAGGGTAGATAGGAATCTGGAAAAACCCATAATACCCGTCCAAGTAACAAAAATAAGAGTGTTTTGCAAGGTCTTCAAACATATGTGTTGTTAGACCTTGAGATTGAGTGCACTCTTTCAAGCTTAAGAAGAGCAAGAAGAGTAGAAAAACCACTGCTAGGAGGTGTTCCACCATCATCACCATCACCATCACCATCACCATCACCATCACCCTCTTCTTTGTTTTTTGAAGAAGCCGCACAAGAAGATCCAATCATGGAGGACGACCATCCTTTAAAGGGTTTCACCATGCCGGTTGCCACAAACATTTGTGGATCCATCGATCTGCCTGCAATGGACATGGGGAATTTTATTTTCCATTTGATTCATGCATGCTCTTTACTAATTCTTTCACATGGCCAAAAGAAATAGAAGGTACAAGATAGTTCAAGCATATAAGGTACAAAAGTTCATTCCATCACAATAGCCTCATTTCATACTAAACTTGCCATGAAGGGAAATACAGAACATGAAACATGATGAAATAAAAGACTGAAATAAAAGACTGACATGACCAACAAAAGAAAATGATGAAAGCAAATGAAATAGAAACTACATTATGGATCGGTTGCAACAATCTTTCAATTTCAGATGTTCTACTAGAACTATGATGTTCTGTGTTACATAAGGAACTTGAGATTCCACAACAATTTATGATTCTCACTTGTTCTTATTGTACCTCCTTGTTGACCTTAAACATTTCAAGTTCTACTTTTACTCCCACTGATTCTTTTAGAACTCAGTGATCCTATTAAAAAACACTTTTGTTATCGGGTTAGGATTAAAGGTAGCCTTCAACAATCATGGTTTGTAGATAAACCTTTTCTAAAAACTACTTTCTTTGTGTAGCTTTCAATCCTTAAGATGTATCAGGACATTCCCATATCATATCACATATGATGTCTTTAAAACCATTCAGATGATGCTTTGTTTTAGTGTTTAGTATATGTATCCATGAGGAGATTAGAAGAATAGATAAAATGATAATCACATCATGACCCATCAGGATGTAATTACTTCTTTCTGACACATCATCATGTTCAGAAGGAGTTGACTTGTGATACACTATCACGATCTATCCAAAAGGTTCTCAAATTTATGTATGTAAAGTGTTTAAAGTAACTGAATGGGCAAGTTGCCAATCCCTAAAATAGACTATGTAATGTAATTTATCCACTGGGTTACGGGTGGGCATTTTACCAGAGGTTTCAAAAAGTTAGATTTGCCTCTGCCATTATCTTTAGCATTTATTCTATAACATTTTCATACATTAACATGTATAAGGCCTAATAGAATGGTTATCCTCCCAATACATTTAGTGAAGGGTATATTGTCATATTTCTCATAATTGAGACTTGCGTGTCTCTTATTGGTTCAATAACCAAAAGAGTCTAGATAATCATCAATATGAATTCTAGAAATGCTTTTCTCATATATGTGCTTTAGATGATAGTGCTAAATATTGTTTGAGTTATCAATTACATCTTAGATCCTTTCATATAAAAAACATTAGATGTTTGGGCATTTCCATACAAGATCACATATTTGAAATAGAAACTCTAACAACTCTTTATTGATTTATCATCCTTGTCATACAAGATGCATAAAGTAAATTGTTTCCATTATAGGCATAATGAAATAACAGTTCAACTAACTCTATGACATACCCAATGGGCTAAGATAAATTTAAATATAGACTAAAGATGCAACAACGCTTGCTCCGCATAGTCCATCTTTGTCCTTTCATAAAGGCTTTATTTTTTGTTAGATCTTGCACATCAAGTATGTTAGATCTTTATCTAGTATCACATACTAAGATGAAGAAGTAATCAAATTTATCTTATAACATTTATACCCAAAGTAGAGGCATCTGCCCTTTCCTCATTCTTCTTTAGTTCCTCCATAAAGAGATGGCAATTCCTTTTCCAATGTCCAAATTGGTGACAATGGTGACAATTGCCTCTTTTCTGTACTCCTCCCTTTGCCTTGAGATATGAAGATTCAGGCTTCTAGCTACCTTTAGAACTCTTCTTAATTTTGCCTTTGCCTTTAGACTCCCTTTTTGTCTTGTTGATCATCAACATGGACTTGTGCTTGTCTTTCTTCACTTGTGCCACAACTATTCTCAACATACCCAATAACTTTATCAACAACTTGTCAAAGTCATTCATGTTGTAGTTCATGACAAACTGACTATATGACTCTCATAGAGACTACATAATCACATCAGTGGCCAACTCTTGACCCAAGGGGAATCTCAGTCTATCTAGGTTCTCCACATACCCAATGAGCTTGAGTACATGATGTCCTATGGATTTCATTATACCATGTTACATTTGAACAACACCTTAGAGATGTCATATCTCTCTTGTCTTATCTTATCTTGGAATATGTTCTTAAGATGTGTGACCATCTCAATAACATCCATGTTCTCATATTGCCTCTGCAACTCATAGTTCATGGAGCATAGCATCAGGCATTTGACATTCACGACTTCTTCAACATGCTTCTTGTAAGCATCCCTGTCAGCCTTAGGTGCATTGGGAAGGGGTTCATTTGGCTCTGGTGTTTCTAGGACATAGACCTTGTGCTCCTGTGTGAAAATGATTCTTAGCATCCTGAACTAGTCATGGAAGTTGTTCCCATTTAGTTTGTCCTTCTCAAGGACTGATTGTAGAGAAAAGTGGTTGTTATTTGTTGCCATTTGATTCTACAAAAGAATTTGCAATTTTGTCAAAAATTCATTTTAATTTGATTTTATTTTATTAAAATTGACGTTGTTAATTAGGTCTTTAATTAGCTATCACTCACATTATTTTGATAAAATTAATAATCCTCAATTATCAATTTAGAAGATTGCAGTGAACAATCTCCTAATGAGCCAAGATCCAAAATGATTCAATTATTACCCGACCAATGCCAACGTCTATAATTAATCATTAAGGTAGGCAACATTTGCCAAGTGCATCTTATGCAATTCTTGAATAGATAATATGCACAACTCTTTGCCATAATTATATGTATGCTTCTGGTGCTTAATATCATTAAGACCACACAGTTAAGCCTGACTCAAAAGCCTACACGATAATAATGCACCTCACTTGGCGGGCCCACATCATTATCATCACACTTCCATGAGATAGAAAATGCACCCCCCTTGGGGTGCCCAGGCTTAGTCAAACAAGCTTTTCATGTGTGCCTCTAATGAAAAACATCTTAGACTTAATATATTTGATTGACGAATTTGATATATATTTTATAGATATATGTACATGTACATATCCAATCACCACATACTAGTACATATTATATACATGCTATATCCCACAATGTAAACATATAATATAAAACAAAAAGTGATGGTTATGACCATATATACTTTAATTCCTTAGATCCATAAGGAATTACTACCACCTAGGTCAACATCATATCACAAGCATGAACATGTTATTGGTATAGATCTGTACATGCCAATCTGGGTTGATCGCTTCAACCCTTGAACCAGTCATCTCGCCTATTGACCGGTCGGTTGGTCTCCTAAAACAATCGGTTGGCCTCCTATTCAAGTGATGTTTGGACACCTCTAAATGGTCGGTTAGATCCACCAGTCAGTCGATCCGCTCCTCCTGCGATCTTCCCTCTTCGGTCCTCCAGTCGGTCAGCTCGTCACGTGAAACGGTCAGATCGCCTGACTTTAATCATCATCTTCGTCGTAACAAGAAATGAAACTATCTTATTGCTATTAAATTTTTTACATGGTAATGAGAAACCTCGAGTTACATTCGAGAGGAGCAAAAGTAGAAAAGAAAACTTTTTTCAATGGGAAGAAGAAGGCGAGGCTCGATATGCAAACTGAGAAAAAATGGGAATAAAACTAAACCATCCAACCACACACAAATATCAAGGTTATTGGCCATAACCATGCTACACATACACTATCAAAACTCACTTTTAGGAAAAAACATGCAAATTACACACACACACACACACACATATATATATATATATATATTAGTTTATGATTATATGTGGTATGTGATCGGATATGCACATTAGTCATTTTAAATATTCGCATTGCATGAAATCAATAAAAGTGATAAGGTAAAAATCCGATCATTTTGATCATCCCGAAACATACTAAATTGGCGTGGCTCTAATACCACTATTGGGAAATACCGACATAGATATGATAGCATATACAAAACATTTATTGTTGTATTCCCCAGAACAACAAGATCTCACCAACTAATATGTAATGGGAAAGATGGTTCAATGAGTTCTTACTTGGTCCTCGAGTAAGTCCAGTGACTATAACTCATTGCAGTAGTCGTGCACTCCTAGTTGCACCAGGACTCATCTACAATAACTCCTAGTTGTACTTAGAAAATGTTTGTGTAGCTCGTGGTCTTCGCCATGGACTGTAGGCTGATGTTATCCTCCTAGCGATAGAGAACAACCTCCTCACCTGTAGAGAAGTCCACATGGATGACCTAGAACTCCTACTGTTCTAGTAGAACAAACATGAAGGAGTTGTCCCTCCTGTTGGTGTACTAGTCACCAACTTGCTCTCCCACAATTGTTTCTCCCTTGCTATCCCTCCCTTTAGTGGGTAGGACTTGCTCAGACTCTCTATTGGTTACCACAATAAGAGAGGATAAAAATTGTCAGAGGCAATTGAGTTGTGCTCTGGGAAGCCCTCAATACCCCTCTATTTGTAGGAGGGGTTAGGGTCAGGGTTCCCAATTTGTGGTAGTAGAATAGACTAGAAGATCATGAATTTTCACAAGTTGCAAGCGTGGAACTGGTCAGTTGGCAACCGAATCGGTTGGTTCACATGCGATTCGATCAGTCCACACTCTGAATCGGTTGTTTCACCATGTTTCCTAATCCAATATGAATTAGCAATTTGAATCCAATTAATGCACAAAACGAAGTCATCACTAATCCTTGATACAATTAATTTTTTCCACAAACAGGGTAACTCGTTCACACAAACCATGCACTCACTCATCCAATCGGGCAGATGGTGAGCTGATCTGGTTGGTTCACTAAGTGAACCAGTCAGTTCACTCTCCACTTCTGGTAGAACTTTGCCAATTCAATTTCCAATCAACCTAACACTCCAATCGGTCATCTCAACACTTGAACTAGTCAGTTAGGAATTCAATTAGTTGATTTGTTGCTTAAATTAAATACTCAAACAATTTGGTAATCAATGCAATCATCATTCATGATTAAACTCCTTTTCTAGATGAATTACTATGTGTGTGACCCTATAGGTCCCATGTCACGCTAGCAGTGAATGACCATAACTAATTTATGACATCACAAATAAAGAGGGGTTCCTAGTCACACATTAGTGCTACCCAAGTGAATGGAAAGTTGGAGAACAACTTCAACCTACAATATGTGTAAGGTGTTACAGTGATTGTCCAATTCCTTTGTCTCTGATATTTGAAATAAACTTGAGGCATGGAATTGTCATCCTCTCAATGTTCAATCCATGTTCCTTCAATCGGAGCAGACTGTCTGAGTTATATGTGACCTCAATATCTTATATTGATTCACATGTGCATGCACATGCATTTCTCAGTCTCACTTATCAAGTGGTCAGGATATCAAACTTCAATAGGAGTAACAAATCTCATCTACATCACTTGCCGTCAATCCCCATGGGCACAACTACCCAATCATCACTTTTATGTAAATCCTTATCCAGGGTTACGTTCAATGATGTCAAAGTATACCAAATGACATGTGATGAGTGTAGTGACTTCAGGAGTAAGAACCACAATCACCACCTTAACTATGAGAGATGACTGTAACCACCATTTAAGGTTTTCATGTGTCACTCTCAAGGTGGTCTGTCTTATACATTGTTCCCTAATAAGTATATGTGTGTTTGGTTTGATATCACATATCATGACTAATGAGATTCTATCATCAACCAACACACACTCTAGTCATGTGGGTTACTGATATCTATCTACCTTCCACAATAACAACTGACTAGGGACATAATACAAATGTACATACTCTTAACATCAGTATGATCTCATTGTTCAAGTCACATACTTGAAGACATACGTCATTGAATATTGTCATTCTTTAGACATCCATTATGTTTTCTCATTATCTCATAGTTGAGTGAAGCAAAATGAATTGGAAGATTGTCTTTATTATTATTAATCAAATACTTTATATAATATGCCATCAAAAATCATCACACGATTGGCTCTCTGGGCATACCATACCAACAACTCATGACTTCAAGTGGAAAGAAAAGTATATAGAGAATGAATACTTGGCTTGAGAATATGGATGGTATTTATTTTTAAAATAATCAAGTCTTTCTCATATTCAAGATGGAATACAAAAATCTATAGAGTTGGGATGTTGAGTTTAAGAATATTGATATTTTTTATTTTGAAATATCAAGCTTGTGTCTCTCCCTCCCACTATGCGTCTTTGTTCCAATAGATTTCTCATGAATATATATCAAGATAAAAAATAGGAGTACACACAGATAGGAAGTTCGGTTTTAAATAGAGAGAATAAATTGCTTGGCTTTCTAAACATATGCCATACAAATAAATTCCAAATATTTTTTGAGAACATAGAAAATATTTATTTTACAAATATCAAGCCTTTCTCACGATTAAGATGTAAATGGACATATATGTAGAGAGAGAATAAGTTGTGTTCAAGAATACATATAATATTCATTTTGAGGAAAGCAAGCATGTCGTTGTCCCTTATGTTCCACATCCTTCTTTGAGTAAACTAATACTGAAGATATATCTAGATAAAAACCAAAATATATGCAGGTAGGAAGTTGGGTCTAAAACCTATCATAGTGTCTAGTATATTGTACACACATATCTCCTCTAATATGGGTTTTCTACAAGGTATGATACAACATGTTAAGATTTGGGAAGATGGTAGCTTGTAGATTGATGAACCAGGTCTTTCTTCTTTTTTGTTGGTTCAATGCATATGGAAGATGAAGAGAAAAGTCTAGATAATTCTTACAATGCAATCAAGGGAAAAGGAAAAAAGAACATGAAACTATTTCAAAATTGTGCCTAGGGGACTACAAGGTTTTCCTATGTCATTTACAGAGCCATCTATGCGGATATTGGTTATGAGCCCACCATTTTTGTGATGTGGTCATAGGTCCATAATCTCCAAAGTGGATTTATACAATGAAAGAATAGGAAAAATCTCTTTCTAAAAACCAAATGTCAGATTTTTTTAGCTACCAAATGAAAGAAAGTAGTGGGTTGAAAATGGGTCTACGAAAACATAGAAGGTAAGAGATACAAGATGCGTCTTGTTGCAAAATGCTACAATCAAATTGAAGGCATTTTTTACAATAATTTTTTTTATTCAAAGTGTAGTTCAATACAAAGATCCTATCTTTGGTATCCATTGAGGATCTAATATGGCAACAACTTGATGTTGAAATAGAATTTTGTTTTGTGAGTTAGTGGAAAATTTCTAAATGCGATGATTCAAGGATTTTGAAGATGAAGAGAATTGTGCTTGAGGTATCTCTATGGGATTAAGAAATCTCATAGGAAATGGTAGTATTGGCTTGATTCTTTCGTGAGTTTCAGTTATAGACCAGCACGGGTGGCGGCAAAGAACTTCTAGGAAAGAAGGGAATACAGCGTTCAAGAATCTGAAGTCAGGTCTCATTGTGGAAATCAACAAGGACCATGTCATCGTCAAGCACGAGGTTGCTCTATGCCCTTCTGATAGAAAGGGGAAAACTAGCAAGAGGGTTCACATGATCAGGAAAGTAATCAAAGAGGTTGTTGTGTTTTCTCCTTATGAGAGGAGAATTAGTGAGCTCTTGAAAGTTAGAAAGGATAAGTGGGCACTCAAACTTGCAAGATAAAGTTGGGTACTCACAAGAGGTCCAAGAAGAAGAGATAGGAGATGTCCAATGTCCTTAGGAAAATGAGATCTACTGAAGTGTCAGATAACAAGAAGTGAGGAGCTAGTGTCCTTATTTTTGGTCATGTAGTAGTTTGACGTCAGTCTGCATGTTCTCTATTTTTTTGTAAGACAAGAACTTGTCACTAGTGCCTCTTGTTACCAAGGATTTGAATTTCTTTTTAAGTTGTTTCTAGCTTCCTTTAAAGATAGAACAACGTTATAATATTGCTTTGCATACATGGTACTTTCTATTTTTAAAGGCTTTAAATTTCCTCTAATATATATATGATTCTTTATTATTCACATTACCAATATTCATTGTGAGATCTATCTATTATTGGGATTTTTATGACACTTTCTTTATTTACAAATGATACTTTCATTACTTCTTGAAACATATTTGAGATTTCCATGGTAAATTGTTTTCTTGATGAAGAATGAGTGACACTAGTACTTTATCATACATAAAATTCACTATAATGGGGAAATTCTAGCTTTGTTTTTCTAAAGTAATAGTATCAAAAACTCATCCATAAAGGGATGAGCCTTATTGTAGTGTAGAATTGGGGTTGAATCCTAAGGGATAATGTCTTTAAAAAGTATGCTAACTAACTAAATTAGTATAGAAATAATATATGTCACCAAAAGTTGAGTTTTATTAATTAGAATAAATTGTGAGAATAAAATGGCTTGATTAAGGTTAATTTATCAAATGGTGGAAACACAAGGATGAATGTGTTTTAGCGCAACCACTTACGTCCATGATCTCACTACATTACCACAAACATGAGCAATTAACTATTTAGGTTATGAAAACCAAATCATTTTGTGATGATGATTTTATGTGGGTTGATATCATTGTAAGATCACTATCACATTACCTAGAGGTCATTTATCTATGGACCCAAAAACTATCCAACTAACGTCCTCATCAAGGGATTAATATGAATCTCATAGATATCCTATAAATTGGATTCAAAGTTCTCTAAGTCCAAAAAAAGACAAAGATACAAATGAGCGATCCAAATGAAATTTCAAGAAATCAAACAAATAACTCAAAGTATACCCAATTCATATAGATGGAAATACATATAAGAAATGATAAATGTGGGAAATAGGGCTACTCTTGCACCCCCAGTGAGAGAACTATACACTCATCATCAATAGATTGAAAATAAAGAAGAAAGAGAACCCCATTATCATGAGGAGGATAAGGAGAGGAGCCTTGTCTATGCCTAAGTATCTTCTATTCAGAGATAGTGAATGTTCTGACACAGTAGTGTGACTAAAGCTTATACAATTGTTAGGGCTTCTCCTTCTTCTTTGTTGTCTCTCTTCCTTCGAGTAAGGCTGCACATGAGAGAATATGGTGGAGGGTGAATCCTTATGTCATACTTAGGTCTTTTGCTTTTATATATCTATTGTTGGGCCCACCCATCTGTGGGATAACTAATTGCAACATGCTTTTAATTCATCACCATCATCATCTAAGCCTTAGTTCCAACTATGTTGGGGTCGGCTACATGGATCCTTTGTTTCCATTTCTCTCTATCATGGGTCATATTCTGATCGAGGTGTAGAGATTCGGTCTCTTTTATAAGTTAACCCCATGTTAATTTAATCCTTCCTCTTCTTCTATCAATTTTGTTTGACTCAATGTCATTACTTCATATAGGCACATTAGTCATGTCCATACCATCTAATTCGACCCTCGTGCAACTTGTCCTCAATGCTTTCCACCCCCACTTTATTCCTACTATAGTCATTTCTCAATCAATCTTTTCTTATCTTCCCACAATCCATCTCAGCATGCACATTTCAGCCATGTTCATCTTGTTGAGATCTTGTTTTTTCATTGCCCAACATTCATTCTCATAGAGCATGGTTGGCTGTATATCCGTTCTTTAAAACTTGTTTTTTAATCTGAGAGGGATCTTCTACTCACATAATACTTCTATCACACTCCTCCATTTCAACCATCATGTAGTGATCCCGTGACAAACTTCATTTTGGACATCCCCATCTATTTGAATAATAGAACCCAAGTAACAAAATTTATCATATTTTGGTATGTCTACTTCTTCCAACTTGGCTCCACCATTCACACTGTGAGATTAGCTAAAATTGCAATGCATACCCTCAATTTTACTCCTACTAATCATTTGTCCATTTGATTCCAATACCTTTCTCCAAAGTGCAACATGTTTTAATTACGTCCTAAAAACAATGTAAGTTGATTGGAAGGGTGGACGTCTGGTCGTATTACATCTAGACAGTTGTGTATTTCTTGTCCTGATCGGTCAATTGAGAAGTCCATCAGTCACTTTGTTACTATTTCAAACTCAGTTCACAATGAATAATACAAAACATGAAAAATCTGATTTTATCTAATTTTGAGGTGAAATTCATGAACTAAATACTAAAGTAAGCTAAACATTTAACCACAACTAAGAAGAAAAAGCATTCATAAATGAGGTCAAATTCCTTAATGAAGGTAAGAATAATTTCTACATGGGGATCCCAAGGACCATAATGGTTAGAAGTTTACAATGGCACAAGAGAAGTATATCAAGAAGATTTACAATAGATTCAACATAAAAGACGTGAAGCGTGATCATGTTAGTGTATCAACATTTCTGTGACGACACCCGCTATCATTAAGATAACAAATGCCATCAACAAAAAAAACATGTGGAAGCAAAGATCATTAACATAAGATTATTTAAAATCACTAAAAATTGAAACCATTTACAAAGAAATCCGAACATAGGAAAACTCTTTCATCAAGAAATAATGTATAACATTTACATCCTGGTTCATAAGTACATAACTTGTACCATCTCTTCTCGAGGATTACAACATCAACTGTCCTATTAACATTATATACATACAGTATAAGAACCTCCAGGCATCAAGCCAAAATCTCAGATCGATTCATTAAAAACCAACTACGGACTCCGAGGACCTGAGAGTACAGATACGACACATAAGACTCTATTCTCACATATACAAAACTTGATAGCCAGTGTCTCCTCCTGAGAATTCACTGTTATTCCTGATGATGTTGTTGTCCTTTCCCTACCGAAGGGTTCCTGCCTCCTCGTTCGCGTCCACCTAAAAATGTGGATCCCACGGGGTGAGACAATTGTAAATTGCCCCAGTGAGAGATATAACTCTCCGCCGAAAACATTATCATTGAAGTTTAATAGAATAAAACTGAGCATGAGTTCTTATATATTAACAACAATATTAATCATTGTATGAACAGAATAAGATAATCTCCTTTCTTAAGGAGGACATTGAATCTACCCATGGTAGAGTCGTAATTCATCTATCTGCTTTGCAAGGAATGTAAAGGGACATAATTAACATCTATCAACTAAAGATGCATAAAAGAAATGTAACATCAGCCAATGAATTTCCGTATTCAATCCTTAAGCAAACATGCTATACGACTGATTACATTTTACAATCACACTTATACCCTGAGGAGATGAGGTATACCGCTCATACTCCAACCGACCATTGCAAAGTTAAAATCGGTACCATACAAGGTCAATGGAAGAGCCAGCTTCCAAGACCTCCCACATCTCGGTCAGTATGAGATCACATGCAGGACATCTTGTGTCTCTGCTAGATAGCTTTCCAGGGTATACTGGCAACTTCGCTATAGAGTTACAGTGGCGACTGTACTCTCTTCGCAATCGAGAGATTTCATGTTTACCTCCATCGATCCGACATTAATATTATTGGGAGATGTGTACTACATCTATCCCAATCATCGGGAGATTCATGATACATCCATCCCAGTACAACTAATGAAGGATCCGACATTAATATTATTGGGAGATGTTTACCTTCCATCATTTCCCTCATTAGGACGTAAGGATATGTTCGCCCATCAACCCCCACATATTAAAAAATATGCATTTCGGGTTTTGCCGCAGAGCAACCCGTTTCACCATCACCAAATTACTGACGATGATGGATCTATGGTCAGGGCTCTACATGATATGATTTCACTTGATTAATTAAGTACATTAGTATATTCTTTAAGCATCAGTCAAGTTCTCAAACAGGAATTATTATGACAATTGCTACAAAGAAACATGTACTATTATCATCAATTACTTCTCAGTCTTTATATGACATTGGGATCTCAGTCCCTCATTTCATTTCTTGAAAGTTCACATCTCTCAACAACATCATTATCATACTTATCAAATCTGGGTATTCATACCCTCAGTTCATCACTAATCATTATTACCAACTATTAGGTAACTATTACCTCTAGGTTCTCAGACCGAGGTATAAATGATACTTGTTACACAAGCATCTCACATGGTTCACAAGGCCATAAAGTGTCTTGTCATCTTTCCCTAGGCAACAACTTGTTCATATGGCTCACAAGGCCAATCAACATCTATATCAAATAATCATCATAGCTCATATTTGGCAATGATTATCATATCATGATACCTGTATGGTGGATACACATGATAACAACCATAAAAATCACATATCACATCATGTGATACAATGGTAACACCACCATTCCTTTATCAGGATTAGGGTTTACTATCAAATAGAATTTTCCATTCCATTACCCAGTTTAGGGTTAGGATTTCCCATTTCACATTAGTTAGGGTTTCATGTTTACATTATTAGTCCAACCCAAATTTATTGTTCCATTCCTCTAGGAGCATTCAATAATATCATAAGTATTCACTCGTGATCGTTACTCTCATTATATAGCATTAATGATTATCAATTCAAGGTATGAATTCATTTCTCAACCTTACCATGGTATGTTTATATCATACTCATTATCTTGGCTTAACCCCTTCCTCATAGTATGTTAGTCAACACTTATCAAAGTGCATTGAATTCATTACATCTTCATTGTAACAATTTACATAACACACACGTCTTATGTTTCTTATCCAAGTATATTGGATTTGAGGTGCATCAAGGTATATCAACCCCGAAATGCTAAATGTGATATCTATCATGTCTTGATGTATCACTTTTCTCATCACTTCCAACTTACTTAAGTTAATCAACTGACCTTGTATTAAGGTATTTCCCTCTTAATACTTTTAACCACTAACCTATCACCTTTGTCATGTAGTGCATAGGTCACACATTAGAATTGTCCAACTATCTTTCATAATGTGGACTTATCTAATGATAAGAACATTGCTTACTATAAGGTTGCCTATAATCAACCACTGGAAATATTTCACCTTTATAAGGTATTTCCTTCTATTTCATCATTAAGGTTTTCTTATACCATTACCTAGAAATTAGGGTTATGGTTTATTGTCATATTGCCCAAGATTAGGGCTTCATCTGACATTGCCCTAAATTAAGGTTAGGGCTTAACAACCTTCTTGATTAGGGTTTCATGATCTCTTTATTAAGGATCATACCCTAAGTACATAATTATTCATGTTGAAGGTGTTAGGGCTTGACTTTTACATGATTATTATACATGTATGAATTCCTCTCTCTTTCATCCTCTCTAGGATGTCCACTACTCGATTCTTGATTAGATTGAGCCTACTCTTTATTCAAATTCATGCATTTAGGGTTAGCATGATGTATTGAATTATTGCATCATTATGCATCAATGATTAATCCCATTAAGGGTACCAATCATTTAGGTACATTAGGTGTCCAAATGGTTTGATCAATTGAACCTTAAATTACATGAGGTATCCAATTGGATTGACCAAGTTGTACCTCAAATGATTTTGATTACTTAGATTCCAAACGGTCTTGGTCTCTTAGGACTCAAACGGTTTGAAACCGTTTGGACAAATTGTCGTTGAAACCGTTTAAGCAAGAAGTGCATTGAAACTGAATGGACTTGGGTCTCCAAACAGTTTGAGATCGTTTGGACCCAAACGGTCTTGAGACCATTTGGTCCAAACCCTCTAAAAACTGAATGGACCAAAAAGGTCTTTCAACACTTAACCAATTCAAGATTTCAATCAATGAACCGACTATCAATTGAATCCTTGATTCGTTCATCAATTAAACTATTGAATCATCCCTCAATTGGACCATCAATTTGGGTTTCGAACCCAATTGAATTAGTATTATAATCAAGAAACCTTCAATTAGGGTTTGAAATCGAGCAACCTTCAATTATTAACATTGTGGAACTTATTCAATTGAAATCAATGAATCATCATCAAATTATGATATGACCTGACCTCAAATGGTCTTGAGGTCATTTGGATGACCTCCAAATGGTCTTGAGACCATTTGCCTCATCCATCAGTGAAATATATGAAATTCAATTAGGGTTTAGATCATTGGATTGATCATCAAATTAGCTATTGATTGCATTTCAATTTGATATCTCTGAATCTTCAATTACTCAACCATACTCAACCCTAGACCTCCAAACGGTCTTGGTTGACCTCCAAATGGTCTCGAGACCGTTTGGGTTAATCAATCCAAAATTTTAAATCAACCATTTGAAATTTCAGCACTTAACCCGATTAGAGTTTGATAATTGATTAACCTTCAAATGATGAACCCTTTGGAATCAATCAATTAAATTTAATGGGTCATCAACCATCAACACTAGCATCAACACTCCAAATGGTCAACTATGGTCAACCCTTCCAAATGGTTTGAAACTATTTGGCTTCTAACGGTTTGATGAAACCGTTTAATTTCAAACAGTTTTGTTGAAACCGATTGGAATAGAATTTCTTTGGGAAAAGTGCCCAAGATGATGTCATCGTCATCTACCTTCATCCATGTAGTTCCTAGTACTTCTGATTTCATGGAATTACCAATTTCAACAAGCAATAAATCAAGAATAAGAAGGAATCAACGTAATTGCAAAATTAATGGTTGAATAATAATGCAAATGGGTTCAAGTTATATAACCCACCTCCAATTGAGCTTAAAAGCCTCAAGCTCACTTCAAAAATGGTGGATGAAACTCATTTCACTATCCCAAGGCTCGTCCTCAAGTTTTGAGTGAAAAGGAATGGTTAGAATTGAAGATGGGATCGAGATAAGAAGAAATCATGCATTGATTTTTTATTTCCACCATGGAATTAAGGTGAAAGGAAGTCAAGAAGCTTACCAACAGGTTGGGGGTCGTCCTACTGATCCTCCAAAGCTCCCTTGGTCGTTTTTCAAGAAAATATAAGAAGTGGATTCGAAAAAGCCTTTGATTTGAGTTGTAAAAGGTGTTTTTATAAGAAAAATCAATGAGAGAGAAAATGCCTTATAGAAATCTTTTAATTCCAAAATTAGTGCCACCTCTTCCCCATAAATTCCTTGAATGCAAAGATATATTCCTCACCTCCGAATTCCTCTCCGTTATCCATAAATTAAAGAAAAAAAAATTAAGCACCTTAATCATATAATAGTAATATCCATAAGTTAGTGGATATTTCTTTTTCTTTTCTTAATGTGAGTGGGTTCTCCACCCACGTAGATATTTCCTTTGCCTTTGCAAGGCACAAGGACGTCCACACTTGTTTATTTTCAACCAACACATTTTTGGTTGAAGGGCAATCCAATTAATATAATTATTTTTGCATTAAATTGAATTAGGGTTTCAATTATGCTTAAATCTTGATTATTTTAATATCAAGATTCTCTCTCCTTCAAAGTGATACAAATGAGATGCCCCTCTCATTTTATTTGATCTACATGATTCCAAGAAACATTAGGGACTATTTTTAAGTGGTAATTTGCATATTGAACCCTAGGTTTTGGGTAAATTGCATATTATGCCAAAACTAGGTTTTAATGCACAAACATTGCTTTATCAACTCTTTCTTGGTACTCAGACTTTCACAAGCCATACCTCTGCATCATTTTCATTCTCATGATACCAAAATACTTGAGGAACATTTATCAAGTAACATTTGCAAGTTTACCCCTCATATTGGGTAAATTGCACTTTAGTCCAAACTAAGCAAACATTACTTCAACATTATTCAAACATGACCAAAGTTGAAACATAAGTTCCACTTGAGCCTTAATTACTTTTCACCAAATAAAATTAAGGATTTAATTAACTTGCTTAAGCAAAACTCCTAGGGTTAAGGCATAACCCAGGTCAGGGATGTTACAAATTATAAACCCCTAACAAGGATTTTGTCCCCGAAATCCCAGATAAAGGAAGACAGATATTATTCATTCATCATACTAACTAGTCTCCACATAACATTTCATTATTATGGAGACACCATAAAGCTTTGATCAACACCAAGTTATTCCACACAAGTTTATCATGGAATGGTTCACACATGACACATACTCCACTGCCCTTTTTATTATTGTCTGTGGAGTTAATTCTATGTCAGGTAATAATTTCCTTATTTTACCATTTCATGTGACAGATTCTTGTTTCTGAGGAGTCTCCCATGCTCCTTAGTTAATTCAACATTTCACTTTCAAAATCACAATTATGTTCTGTCACCCATTTGGGACTATAAGTCTTTTCATACCTCGATTGTGCCATCTCACCTGGTGACACAATACTAGATTTCCTTATTACTTGTACTAACTATCTTATTAGTTTTACATTCTCTTATCATAAGGAGAGGTTACTTATCAATTAAGAATTTATTTTAAAGATATCTTTAATTGTTATGTTTATGCAAAGCATAAACCCCTAACATGTGATGTTCATACTATTTTACATGATTAATCTGAATTCATGGTTGACCATTCCATATAGTCAACAGAAACCATATGATATTTCTTTAGATACCAGGATTTCTTACCTTGGTATCTATCACCTGTGTTGAAAACACATCACATATTTATCTTCCTTCCATCTTGGGACATTACTTGTTACACATATTCTTTTCTTGGAACCAAAGTCCAAGACACACTGATACTTATCTAAGTATCCAAAAACACTTTTTAAATTATGCACATCAATTGTCCTAAGATCCACTTGATTGCCATGTCCCTGAGAGGAAAGAAAACAAGGAATCATATCCCTCTTGTTATCTCCTGAATCTTTAGCTATTCATGATTCATTTACTCTTTTCTCATCCTAGGTTCCTTGCCCTCGGCATAGGAATTTATAAGGATGTTTACATAACATTATTCCTCTCTTTGTTATTATCTAACATGTTCATGAGCATCTTATGATCTCATCACATTTCCCATTTCCACATTATGGGAAAAGATCTTTATTATACTTACAAACTTTATTGGACAGGGATCATCTCCCTTGTTCTCATTCTTATCTTATGAGGAGTATACTTTTTACTTCCTCATACACACATACTCATCTGAGATTATCTCAGATTTCTCTTTCTTGTGCTTAGGATATGACACATTTATCCATACCATATTTCTAATTTCATGATACTCATTAGATTGTCTCAGAATGACTACTTTATCAGAGCAATCAAAAAGATACAATCTAAGAGTTTCCATACTCACTTTATCATCAATAGTTGTATACCTGGCCAGGGTATATAAATACTGAGATTAAGTAGTATGCATTTTGTATGCTATTATATTCCTTCCTTTTCATATTATCACAAGTATAAGATTTAACATTCCTGGATTTTATCCAGGCATCTCTTCTATACCTCATCCTTTTTCATAGAGGTAAGAACAATATGAAACATCAATAACATTACTGTACAAAATGTAAGTCTTCATAGGACTAATCAAGGAAAGCTCAATCAATTACTTTCTCAATTTAACTCAGGGAATCATAAAATGACATATTAGAATGACATTATTTTGTCTAACTTGTCATGATTCATGGATGGTCCACTACCTCAGGATGATTCTGCCTCAGGGGTTGATTCATCATAACATTTCTGGATGAGCAATCTCTTGCCAGATGTCCTACCTATCTACATTGGTAACAAGTTCTGAGATTTAGATGTGGTCTAAAAGGTTCTTTACCCTTTCTGGGTAGCCACTGCCTTGGTGTAATAGACATTGGTTGTACTGGTGGTGCCAAGAACTTTCCCTTTTTGGAACTACTAGGCCATTGTTCCTGGGTTTGGATAGGCCTTTTCTCAACCCTCACCTTATTTTTCTTTTTTGGACAATACTTTCTGACATGTCTAAGCTGCCTGCACCTATAGAAAATCCTATTTTCAGGTTGTAACCTATTCCTTCCATCATTATTCATTGCTCCAACATGCTGATGTTGAGCAAGAATCCTATTGGAGTTCAAAACTTCATCATTGGGGGCTGGTAGTCTAGGTTGCATTGCTAATGCACGATCTACTATATGCATCATAGTTGTCCTAAATTGCTCAAACACAGCTGGGAAAACTGGGCTCTCTATCATGGCTAGGTCAAACTGGGGATGTGCAGGTATATGTTCTTCTCTGCTCTGATCCCCTGTACCTCTTCCTGGTGCAACAGTGCTGCTCTCAGCAGCATGCTCTTCGTGTGATCCAGACATCTTCAAGTTCTTCTTCTCCTCCTATATGAGTAGAAGTCACTATCAGATAGATTGGAAGATACTAGGACAGACTTGAAAACTTAATCCTATCTCTTTGTAGACTCATCGAGCCTAGAGCTATGATACCACTAAACTTGTGACGACACCCGCTATCATTAAGATAACAAATGCCATCAACAAAAAAAAACATGCGGAAGCAAACATCATTAACAGCGGATTACTAAAAATCACTAAAAAAATAAAACAATTTACAAAGAGATCTGAACGTAGGAAAACTCTTTCATCAAGAACCAATGTATAACATTTACATCCTAGTTCATAAGTACATAATTTGTACCATCTCTTCTCGAGGATTACAAGATCAACTGTCCTATTAATATTATATACAGACAACATAAGAACCTCGAGGCATCAAGCCAAAATCTCAGATCGATTCATTAAAAACAACTACGGACTCCAAGGACCTGAGAGTACAGAGATGACACATAGGACTCTATTCTCACATATACAAAACTTGATAGCCAGTGTCTCCTCCTAAGAATTCACTGCTATTCCTGATGTTGCTGATGTCCTTTACCTACCGAAGGGTTCCTGCCTCCTTGTTCGCGTCCACCTAAAAATGTGGATCCCACGGGGTGATACAATTATAAATTGCCCCAGTGAGAGATATAACTCTCCGAAAACATTATTATTGTAGTTTAATAGAATAAAACTGAGCAGGAGTTCTTATATATTAACAGCAGTATTAATCATTGTATGAACATAATAAGATAATCTCCTTTCTTAAGGAGGACATTGCATCTACCCATGGTAGATTCGTAATTCATCTATCTTCTTTGCAAGGAATGTAAAGGGACATAATTAACATCTATCAACTAAAGATGCATAAAAGAAATGTAACATCAGCCAATGAATTTTTGTATTGAATCCTTAAGCAAACATGCTATATGGATGATTATATTTTACAATCACACTTATGCCCTGAGGAGATGAGGTATACCGTTCATACTCCAACTGACCATTGCGAAGTCGAAATCGGTACCATACAAGGTCAATGGAAGAGTCGGCTTCTAAGACCTCCCACATCTCGGTCAGTATGAGATCACATGCATGACATCTTGTGTCTTTGCTAGATAGCTTTCCAGGGTATACTGGCAACTTCGCTATAGAGTTACAGTGGCGACTTTACTCTCTTCGCAATCGAGAGATTTCATGTTTACCTCCATCGATCCGGCATTAATATTATTGGGAGATATGTACTACATCTATCCCAATCATTGGGAGATTCGTGATACATCCATCTCGATACAAATAATGAAGGATTTAGAGTTTTAATGTTTACCTTCCATCAATTCCCTCATTAGGACGTAAGGATATGTTCGTCCATCAACCCCCACATATTCAAAAATATGCATTCCGGGTTTTGTCGCGGAGCAACCCGTTTCACCATCAACAAATTACTGACGATGATGGATCTATGGTCAGGGCTCTACATGATATGATTTCACTTGATTAATTAAGTACATTAGTATATTCTTCTAGCATCAATCAAGTTCTCAAATAGGAATTATTATGACAATTGCTACAAAGAAACATGTACTATTATCATCAATTACTTCTCAGTCTTTATATGACATTGGGATCTCAGTCCCTCATTTCATTTCTTGAAAGTTCACATCTCTCAACAACATCATTATCATACTTATCAAATCTGGGTATTCATACCCTCAGTTCATCACTAATCATTGTTACCAACTATTAGGTAACTATTACCTCTAGGTCCTCAGACCGAGGTATACATGATACTTGTTACACAAGCATCTCATATGGCTCACAAGGTCATAAAGTGTCTTGTCATCTTTCCCTAGGCAACAACTTGCTCATATGGCTCACAAGTCCAATCAACATCTATATCAAATAATCATCATAGCTCATATTTGTCTATGCTTATCATATCATGATACCTGTATGGTGGATACACATGATAACAGCCATACAAATCACTTATCACATCATGTGATACAATAGTAACACCACCATTCCCTTATCAGGATTAGGGTTTACTATCAAATAGGATTTTCCATTCCATTACCCAATTTAGGGTTAGGATTTCCCATTTCACATTAGTTAGGGTTTTCCAACCCAAATTTATTGTTCCATTCCTCTAGGAGCATTCAATAATATCATAAGTATTCAAATGATTATCAATTCAAGGTATGAATTCATTTCTCAACCTTACCATGGTATGTTTATATCATACTCATTATCTTGGCTTGACCCCTTCCTCATAGTATGTTAGTTAACACTTATCAAAGTGCATTGAATTCATTACATCTTCATTGTAACAATTTACATAACACACACTTCTTGTGTTTCTTATCCAAGTATATTGGATTTGAGGTACATCAAGGTATATCAACCCTGTTGGATCCTAGATGGGTGATTAGATGCTCTAGAGGGGGGTGAATAGATCTGAAAGCACTTACACAAAATTCATTAAACCTTCAAAATATATGACAAGATAAGGTTGCTAAATAGGTAATTTGAGTGCAACTAAATCACGCATAGCAAGGATAAGAGAGTTTGAACATGCACCAATTAGACAATATATTTAGAGTGGTTCCACACTTCAAACTAGAAGTGTGTCAGTCCACTTGCCTAGAGAGGTCAACCTCTAGGACTTCCAAACTATTGCACTCTTATATTCATTCATAAGACATACAATGCATGACCAACAAAGGACTTACCTATCCAATACAAAGAGTCTTCAACCTTACCAAGGACTTACCCACTTTGCAAGAGTCTTCGGCCTTCTCCAAGGACTTACCCACTCTTGCACAAGTCTTCGGCCTTGTAGGAATTACCCACTCTTCTTGGATCTTCCGCCTTTGACTTCACCTTCACTCGGAGAAGCTTCCACCAAGGTCTTACCCACTTGAGCTTGAGTCTTCTGCCTTCTCCAAGGGCTTACCCACTCTAGCTCCAAATCTTCAGCCTTGATCTTCACCAAGGGACTCCTTCCCTTGTTCTTCTTCACCTCTCTTGGACAAGAGAGAGAACCTTCATCTTCATGGTTGAAAGAAGAGATAGGAGGTGGTGGAAGTGAGAGCCTCACAAGATATACATGTAGGACTAGCTCTCTTACAGATTTCCTACTCACTCTAATGGATGTAGCAAGTGATTAAGCTTAGAGAGAGAGAGAGAGGAGGCTGTAGGATCACTCAACTATAGAATAGGAACCTTCATAGTGAATGCTCAACCTTGGAATGAAGCCCAAGGGGTCCTATTTATAGCTGGGGATGCCTCTTAGCCTTTGGGAACACTTGTGAACGAAAACTAGCCATTTTGTGGCTTGCAACGGATCTATTTTCACTTGTTGCAACCCCACAACGGCTAGAAACACTTTTCTGCACTTTTCCGTACAGTGCATTCGGTCGAGTTTCTATATGTGTAACTCGACCGATCAAGTAGCAGGCAGCCCGATATTGAAATGATCGGTCGAGTTTGTTATGAGGAAACTCGACCGACCATTCCAACTGGAACTGGCCTACTACCCAATCGGTCGAGTTTTGTGAGTGCACAACTCGACCGATGCAATCTTCAGAAAATCGACCAAGGTTGATCGGTCGAGTTTCAGGGTGGGAAACTTGACCGAACAAGTGCCTGTAATTGATTTTCAAAGTTGCATTAAAAGTGCTCTAATATTCGATCTAAGTGTTCCTGATATTTTTCTAAGCTTAATTACAAGTCATACAATCATTACAAGTGATTTACAAAATGATTCTAATGGATATACATCATATTACAAAAATGTGCACTTGTATGACTTTGACTTGTCTTTTCTCCGATTTGAGATGTGCAAGTTAGGGAAATTGGAGTGTGTCTATACCTAATCTGAAATTACTCAAGTAGAGACATTAGACACCAATATGTGGAATGGTTAGTCATCATCAAAACACGGATTTAGTCAATTTAGACGTGAGTCAACATTGACCTAATTGACCTTGAGTCAACATTCTCCCCCTTTTTGAAGATGACAAACCATTCCATAAATGTATTGAAAGCATTTAAGTAAATTCATACCTTTAGAGAAACCTAGGGGTTTCAATGGAATTGAGTTCATATTCTCCCCCTCAATTGATGCTAGTGGAGTTCTCATACTCCCCCTCAATTGATGCTATTTCTCCTGCATGGTTAGCTTTCATAACATTTATAGAATACCATGTCTTCTACTCATATATGTTCTACACATATATGTCTTCTCCCCTTTACCTTCTCCCTTTACATGAACATACTTCTCTTCTTCATGTAAGACATGCCTTCTTCCTCTTTTTAAAAGAAGACATTACCTTTCTCCCCCTTTTTCATTTCAAAAAGGTGGGGGTTATGAAGAAAAAATAAACATCACTTGTTAAAGAGAAAGGAGATAACACAAATATATAAGGAGAGTAGAAGAGCATAGATAGGGGCTTGTCCAAGCATAGAAAGAAAAGCAAGTTAAATCATATACTTGAACATCCAAAAAATGTAAGATAAAGTGCTGTAGAAAAACAATAAATCACAATTTTGACCCTCAAGATGATGGAATTTGACAAAAAACCATCGGAGCTCATGGCAAAGCAATGCGTCTTGCTCAGAAGGGTGTTTCTACAAAAAAAACACTATACTTGCAGCAAAAACTGAAACTGGAGCAAAATATGCATAAAATCCAAAAATACTCCAATTTCTACATATAATGTAGCTCTATGTGCCCTGCATCACAATGTTATTCAAACAACTCAATATAGTAGATATGCAATTCAAGGAACAATCTTGAGCATGTATGAGATAAGATACAAGCATAACATATAGATGATCAAAGATGGCAATTTGTAAACAAGGTTAGAACTACATGTATATGAACTACTAGTAGATGATATCACAAGTTAGGACTACTAGTAGGATCTAGATCATAGCAAGAGATACCAAAAGATACACAAGATAAAGCAAGATATGATTAGATGTAGAGATATATCCAAACAAAGAGATATGCAATTTTAGAAGCATGAAAGGATATAACTCACAAGATATGCATCCTTATCAAAAGATGATTACCCCTAAGAATCTCAAGGTTGTATCAAACACAAGATATACACCCAGAAAGATGTAGCAAGTTAGAGCATAACGGAAGCAATTTAAGACACAACCAAGAGATCCAAAGAGATCATCATCAAAACATGCACAACAACTCAAAGCAAGAAATTTTTATAACTAGCAATTTGAAAGATAGAGTTGTAAGCAAGATAGGCATTTAGAACATGGCAATATGCATATATAAAGATACCAAGGGAGTGCCAAAGAATAAGGCTATTGGTTGAGAAAATCTAGTTTAGAGAGAAATTCTCATCCAATAAGCCAATTTTATATTCTGTGCACAGTGTTATCGGTCGAGTTCTGTGCATTGTCAACTCGACCGATGACAGCTGTTGGCAACACCCATTAGTGCCCATCGGTCGAGTTTCAATAGGGCAAACTCGACCGACAGACCAGCTGTCAAAGGGCACATATATTTCATAAAAACATATTCAAAGGCATGCTAAATATACAAACCATATCCAAACATGTCTAAGCAAGTTAGTAATGCACTATAGAAGCATTAGAAACAGTTTTTGAGAAAGAGTGTGAAGAGAATCACAAAATGCCACTTTTGACTCAAAAACCATATGTATAGTGCACATTATCTTGACAAAAACAAGTTAGAGATGGTTACAAGCAATAAAACCATTACCTTTGTGCTTACCATTGCTTTTCCACTTGTTGTCACCCTCTACACATCTCACCTTTCTTCTTTCATGTGGATTGACAAGTCAATTTGCAATTCAATACCTCAAGTCAATCCATTTGCAAGTACCTACAAGAAGAAAGATGAAATGGTCCCCAATCATGTCTTTGGGTCCGGAGGGGTTAGTTTAGCAACCCAAATCCGATTTCTCTTGGGTGCTTTCCTAAAAGGACAACAAGTAGAATAATGACCAATTTCATTGCAATGATTGCAAGTGCCCGTAGCCTTGGAACTGGAGGATTCTTCATTGAAAATTGAAGGTCCTTTGTCTTTGTTGTTCCTTTGGCTACAGTCAAGTCCAATGCCATCTCTACCCATTTGTTTGGTAGTATGGTCTAGGATTTGATTAAGATTCTTTTTATAACCAAAGAATCTTTGCAAAGAAGATCTCAAACTATGATTGTCATGCATAAGAGAAGTAAAGGTAAAACACAATAGATTCATATCATCTCTAGCATGCACAAGATAGATTTCTAAGCAAACATCTTTGGTTATATAAGAATCTTTATCACAAGATAGAGCATCAAAAGCTTTCTCTCTATAAGAAAAGATATTATGAGGGTTAAGAGCAATTACTCTACTATGAAAGGAAGCAAGTTCATACACAAGACAAGTAATCTTTGAAGGATAAACTTTATCTATACATTCTAATCCTTACAAAGTAGGCTCTTTACTCTCATAAACACATTTAAGAACATAAGAAACAATAGAGAAAGAAACAATAGTAGTAGCAAGCTCTATGTACGAAGTAGTCATTGAAGGTTGAGATTCTAAAAACTTAATCTTATCAACCAAGCTAGAATTTGCAAATTTAGAAGCATTTAGTTGACTAAGATAATAATTGGTTAGAATCTCAACACTTGATTTACCTCATTTAAATATTTAATTGAGCTTGTCAAGAGGGTGCAATGGCATCTTCCATCTTCAAATTCACTAGATCTTCCACTAGTGCTTTCATTTGTTGATGGAGCCTTTGTGATCCCTTTTTCTCTCTTGTTTCCTTCTATTTCTCTCTTTGAAGGTTGCCCATCTTCATAATCACCCATATTCTCCTACTTGTGGAAGTATGCTTGGAGAAGACCTGCTCTGATACCACTTGTTGGATCCTAGATGGGTGATTAGATGCTCTAGAGGGGAGTGAATAGAGCTGAAAGCACTTACACAAAATTCATTAAACCTTCAAAATATATGACAAGATAAGGTTGCTAAATAGGTAATTTGAGTGCAACTAAATCATGCATAGCAAGGATAAGAGAGATTGAACATGCACCAATTAGACAATCTATTTAGAGTGGTTCCACACTTCAAACTAGAAGTGTGTCAGTCCACTTGCCTAGAGAGGTCAACCTCTAGGACTTCCAAACTATTTCACTCTTATATTCATTCATAAGACATACAATGCATGACCAACAAAGGACTTACCTATCCAATACAAAGAGTCTTCAACCTTACCAAGGACTTACCCACTTTGCAAGAGTCTTCGGCCTTCTCCAAGGACTTACCCACTCTTGCACAAGTCTTCGGCCTTGTAGGAATTACCCACTCTTCTTGGATCTTCCGCCTTTGACTTCACCTTCACTCGGAGAAGCTTCCACCAAGGTCTTACCCACTTGAGCTTGAGTCTTCTGCCTTCTCCAAGGGCTTACCCACTCTAGCTCCAAGTCTTCAGCCTTGATCTTCACCAAGGGACTCCTTCCCTTGTTCTTCTTCACCTCTCTTGGACAAGAGAGAGAACCTTCATCTTCATGGTTGAAAGAAGAGATAGGAGGTGGTGGAAGTGAGAGCCTCACAAGATATACATGTAGGACTAGCTCTCTTACAGATTTCCTACTCACTCTAATGGATGTAGCAAGTGATTAAGCTTAGAGAGAGAGAGGAGGCTATAGGATCACTCAACTATAGAATAGGAACCTTCATAGTGAATGCTCAACCTTGGAATGAAGCCCAAGGGGTCCTATTTATAGTTGGGGATGCCTCTTAGCCTTTGGGAACACTTGTGAATGAAAACTAGCCATTTTGTGGCTTGCAACGGATCTATTTTCACTTGTTGCAACCCCACAACGGCTAGAAACACTTTTCTGCACTTTTCCGTACAGTGCATTCGGTCAAGTTTCTATATGTGTAACTCGACCGATCAAGTAGCAGGCAACCCGATATTGAAATGATCGGTCGAGTTTGTTCTGAGGAAACTCGACCGACCATTCCAACTGGAACTGGCCTACTACCCAATCGGTCGAGTTCTATGTGTGCACAACTCGACCGATACAATCTTCAGAAAATCGACCAAGGTTGATCGGTCGAGTTTCAGGGTAGGAAACTCGACCGAACAAGTGCCTGTAATTGATTTTCAAAGTTGCATTAAAAGTGCTCTAATATTCGATCGAAGTGTTCCTGATATTTTTCTAAGCTTAATTACAAGTCATACAATCATTACAAGTGATTTACAACATGATTCTAATGGATATACATCATATTACAAAAATGTGCACTTGTATGACTTTGACTTGTCATTTCTCCGATTTGAGATGCGCAAGTTAGGGCAATTGGAGTGTGTCTATACCTAATCTGAAATTACTCAAGTAGAGACATTAGACACCAATATGTGGAATGGTTAGTCATCATCAAAACACGGATTTAGTCAATTTAGACGTGAGTCAAGATTGACCTAATTGACCTTGAGTCAACAAACACTGCAATGCTAAATGTGATATCTATCACGTCTTGATGTATCACTTTTCTCATCACTTCCAACTTACTTAAGTTAATCAACTGACCTTGTATTAAGGTATTTCCCTCTTAATACTTTTAACCACTAACCTATCACCTTTGTCATGTAGTGAATAGGTCACACATTAGAATTGTCCAACTATCTTTAATAATGTGGACTTATCTAATGCTAAAAACATTGCTTACTATAAGGTTGCCTATAATCAACCACTTTAAATATTTCACCTTTATAAGGTATTTCCTTCTATTTCATCATTAAGGTTTTCTTATATTATTACCTAGAAATTAGGGTTATGGTTTATTATCATATTGCCCAAGATTAGGGCTTCATCTGACATTGCCCTAAATTAAGGTTAGGGCTTAACAACCTTCTTGATTAGGGTTTCATGATCTATTTATTAAGGATCATACCCTAAGTACATAATTATTCATGTTGAAGGTGTTAGGGCTTGACTTTTACATGATTGTTATACATGTATGAATTCCTCTCTCTTTCATCCTCTCTAAGATGTCCACTACTCGATTCTTGATTAGATTGAGCCTACTCTTTATTCAAATTCATGCATTTAGGGTTAGCATGATGTATTGAATTATTGCATCATTATGCATCAATGATTAATCCCATTAAGGGTACCAATCATTTACGTACATTAGGTGTCCAAATGGTTTGATCAATTGAACCTTCAATTACATGAGGTATCCAATTGGATTGATCAAGTTCTACCTCAAATGATTTTGATTACTTAGGATCCAAATTGTCTTGGTCTCTTAGGACTCAAATGATTTGAAAACGTTTGGGCAAATTGCCCTTGAAACCGTTTAAGCAAGAAGTGCATTGAAACTGAATGGACTTGGGTCTCCAAACGGTTTGAGATCGTTTGGACCCAAACGGTCTTGACCGTTTGGACTCAAATGGTTTTGAGACCGTTTGGTCCAAACCCTCTCAAAATCGAATGGACCAAAAAGGTCTTTCAACACTTAACCAATTCAAGGTTTCAATCAATGAACCGACTATCAATTGAATCCTTGATTCATTTATCAATTAAACTATTGAATCATCCCTCAATTGGACCATCAATTAGGGTTTTGAACCCAATTGAATTAGGATTATAATCAAGAAACCTTCAATTAGGGTTTTGAAATCGAGGAACCTTCAATTATTAACATTGTGGAACTGATTCAATTGAAATCAATGAATCATCATCAAATTATGATATGAACTGACCTCAAACGGTCTTAAGGTCGTATGGATGACCTCCAAATGGTCTTGAGACCGTTTGCCTCATCCATCATTGAAATATATGAAATTCAATTAGGGTTTAGATCATTGGATTGATAATCAAATTAGCTATTGATTGCATTTCAATTTGATATCTCTGAATCTTCAATTACTCAACCATACTAAACCCTAGACATCCAAACAGTCTTGGTTGACCTCCAAACGGTCTTGAGACCATTTGGGTTAATCAACCCAAAATTTTAAATCAACCAATTGAAATTTCAGCACTTAACCCGATTAGAGTTTGATAATTGATTAACCTTCAACTGATGAACCCTTTGGAATCAATCAATTAAATTTAATTAGCTATTGATTGCATTTCAATTTGATATCTCTGAATCTTCAATTACTCAACCATACTAAACCCTAGACATCCAAACAGTCTTGGTTGACCTCCAAACGGTCTTGAGACCATTTGGGTTAATCAACCCAAAATTTTAAATCAACCAATTGAAATTTCAGCACTTAACCCGATTAGAGTTTGATAATTGATTAACCTTCAACTGATGAACCCTTTGGAATCAATCAATTAAATTTAATGGGTCATCAACCATCAACACTAGCATCAACACTCCAAACGGTCAATTGTAGTCAACCCTTCCAAACGATTTGAAACCGTTTGGCTTCTAATGGTTTGATGAAACCGTTTAATTTCAAACGGTTTTGTTGAAACCGATTGAACAATTTGTTGAAACCGATTGGAATAGAATTTCTTTGGGAAAAGTGCCCAAGATGATGTCATCATCATCTACCTTCGTACATGTAGTTCCTAGTACTTCTGATTTCATGGAATTACCAATTTCAACAAGCAATAAATCAAGAAGAAGAAGGAATCAACGTAATTGCAAAATTAATGGTTGAATAATAATGTAAATGGGTCCAAGTTATATAATCCGCCTCCAATTGAGCTTCAAAGCTTCAATCTCACGTCAAAAATGGTGGATGCAACTCCTTTCACTATTCCAAGGCTCGTCCTCAAGTTTTGAGTGAAAAGGAATGGTTAGAATTGAAGATGGGATCGAGATAAGAAGAAATCATGCATTGATTTTTGATTTCCACCATGGAATTAAGGTGAAAGGAAGTCAAGAAGCTTACCAATAGGTTGAGGGTCGTCCTCCTGATCCTCCAAAGCTCCCTTGGTCTTTTTGCAAGCAAAGATAAGAAGTGGATTCGAAAAAGCCTTTGATTTGAGTTGTAAAAGGTGTTTTTATAAGAAAAATCAATGAGAGAGAAAATGTCTTATAAAATCTTTTAATTCCAAAATTAATGCCACCTCTTCCCCCTCAATTCCTTGCATGCAATGATATATTCCTCGCCTCTGAATTACTCTCCATTATCCATGAATTAAAGGAAAATAAATTAAGCACCTTAATCATATAATAGTAATATCCATAAGTTAGTGGATATTTCTTTTTCTTTTCTTAATGCGAGTGGGTTCTCCACTCACATAGATATTTCCTTTGCCTTTGCAAGGCACAAGGACGTCCACACTTGTTGATTTTCAACCAACACAATTTTGGTTGAAGGGCAATCCAATTAATATAATTATTTTTGCATTAAATTGAATTAGGGTTTCAATTATGCTTAAATCTTGATTATTTTAATATCAAGATTCTCTCTCCTTCAAAGTGATAAAAATGAGATGCCCCTCTCATTTTATTTTCTCTAAAATAGCCAAGAAACATTAGGGACTATTTTGAAGTGGTAATTTGCATATTGAGCCCTAGGCTTTGGGTAAATTGCATATTATGCCAAAACTAAGTTTTAATGCACAAACATTGCTTTATCAGCTCTTTCTTGGTACTCAGGCTTTCACAAGCCATACATATGCATCATTTTCATTTTCATGGTGCCAAAATACTTGATGAACATTTTTCAAGTAACATTTGCAAGTTAACCCCTCATATTGGGTAAATTGCACTTTAGTCCAAACTAAGCAAACATTGCTTCAACATTATTCAAACAAGACCAAAGTTGAAACATAAGTTCCTCTTGAGCCTTAATTACTTTTCACCAAATAAAATTAAGGATTTAATTAACTTTCTTAAGCAGAACTCCCAGGGTTAAGGCATAACCCAGGTCAGGGATGTTACAATTTCTTCCTCCTTAATATAGTGAATAAGAGAAAGTGAGGGTGCATGTACCCTACTCTAGTATCGTCGGTAGCATCATGCATGATATGGCTTGTAATATATGCAAATAGCAGGTAGCCATTACATGGTGCATCTTGGAAAGGAGCACTATCAAGCAAGTGGATTATATATAAATTATTTATAGGGAACTTGAAGTACATGATATGTCTTTCATGGAGTTCAAGCCACACATCATTGTACACAGTATCAGGTTATACATGTGACATTGATAATAAGAGACACCTCACCATTTAAATGTTCATGATGGGAATGAAAATTATCACTTGGAATGCCACTATTCAAACTACCAACTCTCTAACCACTACCTAGGCATTGTAGATATTTGAAAAAGGAATATCAAATGGGGATTTATTGATTAAGGGTTTTTCCAAAGAAACTTGTGTGGATAAAAAACAAACTATTGTCATTATTACTGTCAATGTACCATATATCTATCCACTACCTAAGCATAATACATGGTTGAAAAAGAATTCCAAATGTGGCTTTATGGCTTAAGGGTTATTCAAAGAAACTTGGTGTGGATCAAAAACAAATTATTGTATTTACCATAGTCAAAGTGCCATACTTCTTAATAAAAGTTCAAATGTTTAGTGATGACCTAACAATATTGACATCTTCCTCCACTGTGAAAAGGAAATCATCACGAAGGAAAAAATCAGATAAAGAAGATTGATATGTCTAAGAATCTAGCTGACATAATTATGAATGTTCTTTCATTATCTAATTATATTTTCTCAAAATTTTCCAGTCTTCATTCTACCTGATGTTGACCAATGTTTGACATGTGGAGGAGATGGTATTTCTATTCTACTTTGTGATGTTGAAGATGATGATAATAAGATCTTTTCTAATTGTAGTATTGTTTTTGAGATAATGAAAAGCTAAATTTTGTTAAGATAGTTTTATGAATTCTTAGAAAAAGCTTCGCTCAATGAAATGGATGCCTATATAGATTGTTGACAACTTCAGGATGCATATTGGCATCTCCAAGATGAAATACAATCACCATATGACCTTATACAATTATGATATGCTTGATCATATATTGTTGAGATTATAATACATTGTAAGGGTATCTGGATGTATATTGTCCAAACTAATCGTATATGGTTGGAAATATATGGTCACGTTAATTGACTACTTACCTTCCATCCAGACTGTATATCGAACCAAGTTGATTCCCAATCCAATTCTTACATGAGTGACATATATGTTTCCTATGAAGACACCACTAACCTCATCTTGGGCATGATAAGCTTCAAAGCCGTCTAGAATACGAATTCCCAAAATCAAGGATAAACTTAGGATTTCAAGGTTTTCAAATCTCTTTAATTATATCTCCACTTCAAGCGATTGTTCTTATGCATCTGCCTTTTTGGTATAACATGGATCCGGTTCTCCTTTCTTTTTCTTACAACCATGCTCTCTCTAATTCATTCTATGGATAATATCACCCCTTCCATGAACAATATCACCTTCTGTTCTGATGTAGGCGGACGCCTATCCTATAAGAGGCCTCGTATAAAAAGATGATAGTGACCAATCGATATCGGTTTTAATATAAAAGAATTCATTTTAATATAAAAAATAATTTATCTCTCTATTTTTTCAGGGTTGGATTTTGGATGTTAATATTAGCTCTCATTAGTTGCCCCATGTAATAAGTATAGAAGCCCTCCTATACCACCATTGCTCCATTGAGAATTATCCAAACCACTATATATGATGCTTTTTTGGTTGATTACTCATATCCACACTTCACTCTTCAACATCTCCGGAATCAGTTCTTTCGGCCTTGCTGTTTGCATCTTATATCACTCTTACCCGTAACAAGTATGATTTTTGAACGTGGGTCTCAGATATAGGTTGTGGCAGTGGTAGTGCTCTAGCGTGTTTGGAAATATCCTTGATGAAGGCACCTCGAACGAAAATTGTATTTTCTTTTGAGTGGCTTTTGTAGTCAGTATGGTTTTTCTAAGACTATACCCACCTTCAATTGTTCCATGAGCCTGATGTCAACTCTGATCGTTATTTATTGGCTTTTAAGGTGTTTCGTAAGCGTTTTTTTTTTTTTTTTGAACTCCGCTACTTGGCGTGTGGTACTATAGGTATTGCTTAATGATACTATTGTTCATCCAAATTTATTTTCCTGACAATCTTGGCTAATGTTATCTTGTTTAATAATAGCCAAAAACACATGTATGAGGCTGATGAGAAGATGAATCAAAAGTAATGGAGGAAAGAAGCATATTCTGGTTGATCATTTGCGATATTATCTGACATCGTGTTGGTATCCGCTACAATCAAGTACTATAGGTATTGCTTAATGATACTATTGTTCATCCAAATTTATTTTCCTGACAATCTTGGCTAATGTTATCTTGTTTAATAATAGCCAAAAACACATGTATGAGGCTGATGAGGAGATGAATCAAAAGTAATGGAGGAAAGAAGCATATTCTGGTTGATCATTTGCAATATTATCTGACATCGTGTTGGTATCCGCTACAATCAACTGTGTACAAGTATCATTATGATAAAAAAAAAATTCATTATGATACAAATCTGGAATCTAGTACATGACTTTTTATAAATTTGACAAAATCAAGAGATCGCCTTGCTACCCACAAGACAATTGATTCTCTCTTGAGGAAAATAATACTGGAATTTTCATTGTGCTTCTGTCTTTGCAGGGAAGCTGTTTGGGCAATATCATAAATATAAGCAGTAATGCTGGGAAAGTTCACCAGTAGTCCCCACAAGAACAAGCACCATCTCTGAAATGATGAAACCTCCTTACATCTCTGACAACGATCTCCCTCTCCATCATCTTAGATATGTACTTGGCAGATGAATGACAGTCATTGCAAATCCGTAGGTTCTTAGCAACTCTAATGGTAGATCCTGGGGGTGTATTTAACAAACCAAAAGCAATCGCAAGCTTCTCACTGTGCCCACACAAAAGGACTTCCTTTTCATCTTCATCAACATTATGCAGAACACAAGACGTATCAGGGATGTAGCCATCTTTCCTCATTCTCTCCCATAAGTTTTCAATGAAGGAATGAATTTGCTCGCTTTGAGGGTGCAGGGAATCGGCAACCAGAAAGTGATGGACCACATCCCCTACTTCAATCCAACTGCAGCCTGGCTCTTTCTTGACACCCAGTTCCTTCATTTTCTTCCTCACTTCATTAGCTTCTGCCCAAAGACCTTCTGAAGAATAGATGTTTGACAACAAGACATAGTGGCTAGCTACATTAGGTTCTAGTTGGAAAAGATGGTTTGCAGCAATTTCCCCAAGCTTGACATTTTTGTGTAGGCGGCATGCTCCAAGGAGGCTGCTCCATGCTCCAGCCTGGTTTTGACCAGGTTTTATTTCACTAATCAGTTCGTAGGCCTGATCCAACTGTCCAGCCCGACCAAGCAAGTCTACTGCACATGCATAATGGTCTGGCACAGGATCGACTGCATACTCTGATTTTAACTTGTGGAACAGTTCTACACCATAGTCGACCAATCCAGAATGGCTGCAAGCAGCAAAGACTGCGATAAATGTGATCTCATTCGGTTTCACTTCCTTATCAAATCTCCAGGCTTTTACCATCTCTTCAAACAGCATGATAGCTTCAGCTCCATATCCATGCATACCATAAGCCATGATAAGCACATTCCATGTAATGACATTTCGCTTAGGCATCCGATCAAACACCTTTCTTGAATAGTTCAAACATCCAGATTTTGCATACATGTCTACCAGAGCACTACCTACAGCTACATCCGATGACAAAAGATTCCTGATGGCGTAGGCGTGGATCTCCTTTCCCTTTGCAAGTGCAGCCAGGGTAGCACATGCAGGAAGAACTGTGATAAGGGTTATTGAATTGGGCTTCTTATAGCTTAAGTGCTTGCCTCCAAATTCGCCTTCTGTTTGACTTACTTTCTGCATCTCAACCAGAAGATTGAATGCATCCTGGTAAAGCCCGCATATAGTGTAGCCTGTGATGATGGTGTTCCAAGAAACAATATCTCTGGTTTCCATGGTTTTGAAAATACTCCATGAGACATCTACCATTCCAATCCTGGCATACATGTCCATGAGCGCGTTCTGCACGTAAGGATCACTACCTAGTCCCCTCTTCACCACATACCCATGTATATCCTCTTTCCGCCCAAACCTCTCAGACCGTGCACATGCAGGGATTATACTTGCAATTGTGGTAGAATTCGGAATTAGCTCTGCAACATGTTCCATGTCAAGGAAAAGCATCAAAGCCTCATCGTCAAGCTCATTCTGTGCATAACCTGCAATCATAGCATTCCAGAGGCCAAGCCTATGCTCATTTACTCCATTAAAAACCCAGCGCCCACACTCCACTTGCCCACAGTTGCAATACATATCCACCAATGCGCTTCCCACAAAGGAGTTCTCAAACAAACCGGCATTACGAAAGGCATAGGCATGGATCTCCTTGCCTACATCAAACATCTCCATTTGAGAGCAGGCGGGGAGGACGCTTGCCAATGTGACTCCATCGGGCTTAACCCCGGATTGGACCATCCGACGAAACATCCCCAATGCCTCAGCAAACCGGTCATTCTGAGTCAGTGAGCTGATGATGGTGTTCCAAGAAACCAAGTCGCAGTTGTCAAATCGCTCAAACAGCAATACCGAATCAGAGACTTCTCCCAGCTTGGCGTACATGGAAATTAGGGAGTTGTTGGAGAAGGTCTTTCCCTCCGTGTAAAAACCATTCCTCATCCCATATCCATGAACCTCCTTACCAAGACGCAGCCCCTCCCGGCGTCCAAGGTTACCACAAGCCGAAACGGCACTGACAAGCGTGAAAGAGCTAGGCTCGACGCCGGAGCCAACCATCTGTCTTAAGCCTTCCAACGCCAACCACCACTCCCCGGACTGGCACCGTGTGGATATCATTGAGTTCCAGGATACCTCGTCGCGTTCGGGCATACCATCAAACACCTTCAGTGCGGCGTCTGCATCGCCGCAGCGAGAGTACATCGTGACTAGGCTGTTGGAGATGGCGGGAGGACGGGCATGGTATCCCTGCTTGACGGCGGCGGCATGGAGCTGACGTCCGACGGACAAGTTGGCGAGTCCAGCAGCAGCCTTGATGGCCGCAGGAAAAGCGAAATGATCCGGGGAGACACCAGTGGAGGTCATGGCGGTATACGTCGACAGCGCCGACTGGAAGGAACTGGCACGGGCGTGGGAACGCAGGATCTCCACCCATTCTTCTTGGGAGGAAGGGGCGGAGGTGTCGGCCAAAGAAACGGAAGACTGAGCGGGATGCGGATTGAGAGAGGCGGGGGAAGCTTGAGTTCCAGGAGTAGGATGAGAGGGGTGGAAGGGGAGAGTGACTGGCGAAGCGAGATGAAGTGCTGAGGACATGCCTTTGGTCAGTTTGGTGGAGCGGTGACAATAAACGGGCACAACAGAGATAGGGAGATAGAGCTCGGGGCCGCTTCTTCACCGAAAAAAAATGAGGTTTTTCGTAATGCCCTCTCAGTCCACGCGTCACTTATCACAAATTTCCAAATACCTTCCACTTTTCCTACATTCTCAATAAGCTCCCACAACGAATCAATAACCTCCTACAACTGACTTCCGTTAACGGAAGTAGTCATGAGTCTACGGCTCCGCTTTTCTCCATTTCCCATTATACATAAGCTCATATTAAAAATTGATACATCATAATATTTAATAATTGAATATTGTTAACCGTAAGTATTTATGCAATACCAATTAGAGGCCTATAAGTTGGGTCCGGACCAAATTACAAATAGCATATGTAAGGGTGTCAAGATTTGAGTCTAGGTTGATTCTAAGATAAGAAAAAGTGGCCACATTTTCTTACATTCAAACTCTATAAGGGGTTGTTCGGTATTATCCATTTACCCTTATCCATACCCTGGAGGGTAAGGGTAAGGGTAGAGATTTTTATTACCCTTTATCCATTTACCCGTTCCCCGCTTCCCCTCTATACTATAAGGGGAGGGTAAGGTATAGACATTATCCATACTCTTTTACCCTTTTACCCACACATGATATAAAAGTTACATAAAAATATATTTTAAAGGGGTTTGTATGTAAATGTTTAACCCTAATACTAATAGACTACTTATAAAAGAGCAATGTTGGATGCCTCTTAGGGAACGATACATAAAGCCCAGTTCACCGTTCGGGGGGAACAATAGTTACACGTTGCACGCAAAGCAGCGACAGCCGCATGAGACTCACGACGGACAACGCCCAGCGAGATAGCCGGACAACGGATCTTTCTTCTGGCCTTCGCCCTTCAGGCTTCATTCACGCACCGCAATAGACATATCAAACACATACTTATCCATACTCCTGCTTCTGCAAAACCCAGTTAATTTGATATCTAGTTGTTCTGTTCTGCCTTCTGGCCTTCAGGCTTCGCCATTTAGTGGAGGTTGTACTGGCACACAATAGCTACCAGGTATTGAGTTTTCCATTTGCTCTCTTCCTTATTTGTGGTGTTGTGATCCTGATCTCTGATCTCTGACCTTTATCCTCAAGCATGGGCTTCTTCATTTCTTCTAAACTTCTATTGCTCTTATATGTGGTGACCAGTGGTGACTATAACTTGTTTAAGCAGTTAAGCTGTCCATTCTCATTCAAACGGGTACATTCCTAAAACTCTTGAATGTCTTTGTTTAAGCATAAGTGCTAGCTTGTATTGTAATGAGTAATATGTGTCACAATCACTGTCAACATTTGATGATTGTTTGATTAAAATACAAATGCTAGTTTGTTGTGTGGTGGTTGTTAAGTGACTATTTATGATGATTCTTGTGCAACTATGTGTAATGAATGTTGAGCATAATATGTCTTTATTATGTTAATGTCTTGTTTATAGTCAAGTATGAACATTCTTAGTAATAAAGCTCATTCTTATTTGTATAGATTCAATGGATAAAAGCGGGGAAGAAAATGCAAGCAATCCTAATCCTAGTGGCAATTTGACAGATTCTGCTTCTGGTTCTGCAATTAGTGATAAGCAAGATAAACCTAAAACTAAGCAAATTACCGCAGATGTGTGGCCTCATTTTGATAAAGTAGTGGTTAATGGTGTTCGTAAAGCCAAGTGCAAACATTGTTCACAACTTCTCACTAATAGGCCAAAAGATGGATGCTCTCACCTAGCCTATCATCTTACTAACAAACATTTTACTCAATATAAGGGAAAAGGGCAGGCAACCTTAAATCTAATGCCTAATAGGAAAGATGGTGCAATGGAGGTGAAAACTTACAAGTTTAATCCAGACTTATGTCGACAAGTTTTGGCTAGGATGATTGTGTTGCATGAATATCCATTTTCAATGGTTAATCATGTTGGGTTTCGTGATTTTGTTAACAATCTCCAACCTCAATTCAAAATGGTGACAAGAAATACCATAAAGAGTGATTGTATGCAATTGTATGAACAAGAAAGGGTCAAATTGTATAATGTTCTAGATGGTTTGTCTTTTCGTATCTCACTTACAAGTGATATGTGGACATCAAATACAAACAAGGGGTATATGGCTTTAACTGCTCACTATATCGATGATTCTTGGAAATTTCAAAGAAAGATTCTCAATTTTTCCTTTGTACCTGCTCCTCACACCCATGATAAGCTCTTATAGGCATTGATGGAAAAACTTTGTAGTTGGAACATTGATCGAAAATTGATGTGCATTGTCCTTGACAATTGTACTACTAATGATGCCATGGTTAGAGTTTTGAAATCTAAAGTTGTATCCAAAGGTGATTTATTGTCAAATGGTATAATGTTTCATGTTCGTTGTTGTGCACATATTTTGAATTTAATTGTACAAGAAGGTGTTAATGTCATATCCAAAGTGACTGCTAAAATTTGTGATGCTGTGAAATATGTTAGGTCATCCACACAGACTTCAAACTTTCAATCAAGCTATTTTGCAAGTAAAGGGTCCTACAAACAAGTCCCTTAACTTAGATGTATCTACTCATTGGAATTCATCTTATTTGATGTTGAAGACTGCACTAGAATTCAAAGATGCATTGACGCGACATGCTGATTTGGATCTAAATTTCAAACATATTCCTAGTGATGATGAGTGGGATAACACTAGAATAGTTTGTGATGTCTTGGAGAATTTCTATTAAGTAACTAATATGTTTTCTTGCACTTTGTATCCTTCCTCCAATTACTATTTCACCCATATATGTGCAATTCACATTTGTTTGAGGGAACTCAAAACCGCTTCAAATGATTTCTTAAAGAAAATGGTTGAAGAAATGGTTTCCATGTTTGATAAGTATTGGGATGATGCTTGCCCTATTTTGGCTATAGCTTCCATTCTTGACCACACATGAAGATGAATGCTCTTGAATTAAACTTGTTTGAGGTGTATGGTGAAAAAAGTGGTGTTGAAGTTGGGAAGATTAAAGATTTTCTATTTGATCTTTACAATGAGTATCGATGTAGTATTGGAGATGTTTCTATTTTAGATGGTCTTGATGAAGAATCCACCTCATTATCTAGAGGGCACAATATTGGAAATGGTAGTAGTAGGGCTGTCAATGCTTTTAGCAAAGTTTCAAGTTACACAACTAGGGTGAATCAAGGATTATCTATTGAATCTTGTACACGGCCCATTCAGAATGATTTGCAAACTTATTTATCTGAAGCCATCCACCCAATGAGAGGGAAAGAGACTCAATTTGATATATTGGGATGATGGAAACTCAACGAGCCTAAGTATCCTATAACAGCAAAGATGACACGTGATGTTTTAGCTATTCCTATTACCACTGTCGCTTCTGAAGCAACATTTAGTACAGGAGGGAGAGTACTTGATCAATATAGGAGCTCTATGAAGCCAACTACAGTTGAGGGAATCATATGTTCTCAAGATTGGATAAGAAGCTCACTTCGTGGTAATTTGGCACCAACTTTTTCATTATCTTTTACTTATATTGTGAAATACTTGGTAATTATTTACTTGTTACTTATTTCTTTTTTTGTCACAGAACAATATGTTGGCAAGGAGGAAACACTTGATACAGTTAAAGAATCTATTGATGAGGTTCCTAGTGTGGATGATGATATGGAAGTGGAATTTGAGACTTGAAGGTATACACTCTTACATTATGTTTTATTTTTAAGTCTGGATTAGCAAATGTTTAGTTATATGATCTTTTTGAATGCTTGTTCTTTTAGGGTAATAGAATGATCACCATTTTTGGAGGGACAAGAAGCTCATTATTCCTATTATGATTTTATATCATGTAATGACTCTCATGTAATATGTTCTAGTAGATTTTTATAATCTATGAACTTGCTAGCCTCTTTTGTAATAGTATTTGAACTTGAGAGTTACTTTATTCAATCATTGGAAAATAACTTGTTGTTGTGCTTGTAATACTTTCTTATTGAGGGAAAAATATATATATCTTGCGGAAAATGAGGTGTTGGTGAAACACTTATTTGTTATGCATACTTATGCAAAGGAAAAAAAATGATTTATGCATAAAAAATTGTTATTGTGTGAATTGACTTAACTTTACACGGAGAAACATATGATTTTGAATTGGATACAATGTTTTATATGTTTTTATCAATAAATTAGTTATGAAATTATTAAAAATCAACACACAATGTTAAAAAAAATCTTATTTATCAAAATTACCCGCTTACCCTTTACCCTCCCCGTTTACCCTGTGGAGAAGAGGATAAGGGTAAGGGGATTGCTGAGAAGGATAATTACCCTTACCCTCCCCATACCCTCCCCACTGACCGCCCCAGAGCGGAGGTGTCGGCGAAAGAAACGGAAGACTGAGCGGGATGCAGATTGAGAGAGGTGGGGGAAGCTTGAGTTCCAGGAGTAGGATGAGAGGGGTGGAAGGGGAGAGTGACTGGCGAAGCGAGATGAAGTGCTGAGGACATGCCTTTGGTGGAGCGGTGACAATAAACGGGCACAACAGAGATAGGGAGATAGAGCTCGGGGCGCTTCTTCACCGAAAAAAATGAGGTTTTTCGTAATGCCCTCTCAGGTTTGCAAATATTCGTCATCCACGCGTCACTTATCACAAATTTCCAAATACCTTCCACTTTTCCTACATTCTCAATAAGCTCTCACAACGAATCAATAACCTCCTACAACTGACTTCCGTGAACGGAAGTAGTCATGAGTCTACGGCTCCGCTTTTCTCCATTTCCCATTATACATAAGCTCATATTAAAAATTGATACATCATAATATTTAATAATTAAATATTGTTAACTGTAAGTATTTATGCAATACCAATTAGAGGCCTATAAGTTGGGTCCGGACCAAATTACAAATAGCATATGTAAGGGTGTCAAGATTCGAGTCTAGGTTGATTTTAAGATAAGAAAAAGTGGCCACATTTTCTTACATTCAAACTCTATAAGGGGTTGTTCGGTCGAGTCCTTTCCAAGTACTGGTATTTAGGGTATCACAGCTCACCACATGATAAACGTGACTCCGATGATTCCGTAGTAAAAATTGGGGACTTTTCTAATGGTGCCGAAAAATGAAGTAGTATCAATTGCCACATTCCTCCCTCATATCACCTTCCTTCCCTGCTGCATGCTTCCTTTTTCACCTTTACGTCCTTGCTGGCTGTAACTAGAGACCGCGACAGGCTCCTCCTATAAACCTTAGGGGCCATTCAGGTGCCACATTTGAGTGCCTCTTCATCTGTATATTTTGGGATTCCACTGCATTTATTCTAATTTCTGGTATCCAAAATTATGTGGGTTGAGTAGCAGAAAACTCAGTTGTAGGTATTTATGTTGTATAGAGACCAATGAATAACAACAGATTGTATACCAAAATTCGTAACGAACGGAGGAAGGAGGGAGTGGAGGAGGGGAAGGGGGAAGAATGTAGGACAAGGGGAGTGAAGGAGGGAGAGGGAGAGGAACCAACGGCCGCAGAGAGAGAAAACACCAAGATGAATCTAAACCCACAAGCCAGATCAGAAATTTAATTAGTTTGTCCAAACCCACGAGTCGGATGGGAATGCCAAAACTAGAATCTACACTAATTTATTTAGGCCGAACAAGATCGATTTCGTATTCACACTTCCTAACCGAAAATAATCATATATAACTTTTTGAAAAGGTAATTCATCCAAAATGTTTTTTCCAATCCACGTACAACTAGGATCAAATAATCGATGCTCATCCTAATGAGCTAGATTATTTTATACTGATTCTTATGCGTGTCCAACTCAATTTTGAGTAAAATATTTATTTGTTATTATTGATAAGAGTTTTTACAACCTATGATTCTATGTTTGAAACCCGTGAACCCCACCTATCCAGTTTAGAAAGAAAAATTAGTTTTAAATTTGAGTTTTGACAATCGGTATCGGTTGTGGGTTCATACAAACTGAACAAAATTTGAGTTCAAGACAGATACGGTTTCTACTTTTAAAATTTGGGATGAATTTGGGCTCCCATAAATCACCATTTCTGGGGTGGGGTCTATTCTAACTAGGTAGGTTCTGTAGAACAAGAAATCTAATGAATCTATCCTCAAGTTCTAGTTTTGATTAATATGGATTGGTGTGGGTTTAACTAAGAGAACGGATTACATGTCTGAATCAATTTTGGCTTTTTAATTTGGCAACTTTCGTCGGCCATATGTTTGCACATATTGATTGAAATTTGGATCTAGCTTGATACCAAATTTGATCGTCATAAAATTTGGTCAATTTTTCCTATCCAAAAACTAATTTGCACTTCTTTGACATCCATACATATATTTGTCTTAGTTTGGGCCCAAATTCTAGGTCTCTAACTATTGTTATATAAATTCTAAATAAATTGACGTGGATGATATTTAATTTGCTAATATTATGTTGTATCAAGTTATAAATCTTTCATTCAATTAGAGTGCATGATTATAGACATGTATCGCTAGTTACATTAATTATGGGGGGTACTGATAATATAGGACAAACGGGAGGGGTTTTTAGAAATTTTTTATAAGAAAACCAAGGAGGTATCTAGGAAAAACTTGAAAAAATGAGTAATAATGAGTACAAAGTATTGTTGGCCTTTTGGATATGCCACACTCTAATTTCGATGACGTAAATGTTTTCAATTTATGTTACTAACCATGTGAATTGAGTATTTCAGGTGATCAAGGAACTTAGACAAGATTCCACATCAAGTTGTACCATGAATGTACCTTGTATTAATACTTTTTGTATAACTACTAGGAATGATGTAAGAATGAGCGATAATAAGCTATATCCAATCCTAAACCCTTTTCCACACTTACATCAAGTCCTTAGGATTGTTAGGTGTCATTAAAAAATTATTTAATATGTTTTTCAAAATTTAATATATGTATGTACAGAGTCATTTTCGGTTGAACTATTTGTCGACTAAATTTCATTTCGGTCCAAACCGAGAAAGAATCATTATTGAAATATAGTTGTTGTAAAAACTAGTCGTTACAAATTCTGAGAGGAAACTACCTCTTGGTCAAATAATAGTTTGACCGAGATGGATCTCAGTCAAACTACAGTTCGACCGAGAGACAATTTCATTATTGTAATCTAGACGTAAACTTAAGTTTTGACATCCTATTGGCTAGTTTAGTAATTATCTTGGTCTAAACACTCCCAACAACTATATTGATCATTCTTGAGTGTTTTGTATATATAGGAGTGCCTTATGAACACTTAAGACACACAATTGACACACATACATTAGATCAAACCATTTATATGCTATCTTTCCCAAAGCTTAGAATTTGATATTTCCATCTTCAAATCTAAGCCATATCTCAAAGTAGTATCATACTCCATCAAATATAGCCTTAACTATCCTTATAGAGAGATTGATTATCACTTGTCCATAGAGAGATTCATATTGTATATCTTGAAGAGTTGTAAAATTCCTTCTTCCTCTCTTATTCACCATTATTATTCTTGGTGATACTTACTACTTCTTGAGAGAAGGTTGTGGAGAATCTTCTTAGTGGTGCTACTTGTGAGAAGGTTGTATCCAAGGAGGAGGTTGATCAAATGTACTTTGTTGTGTTGCTTCTAACTACTTCTTGGTAAGAAAGCTATTGGGAAGTGTATTGAAGCTAGTTTGGTTGAGAAGTATGTGTCCAAGGAGGATGTTGATTGTGATCTATTCCATAGTGTTCCTTCCAACTACTTCTCAGGAGAAGGCTACTAGGAAAAATTATTGGAGCCAATTCTTGTGAGTAAGTTGTAAACAAAATGGAAAGTTGATTGTGATCTACTCCTTCGTGCAAGTTCTCCCAGAGATTGAAAAGGAGGGTTGTCTTGAGCCACAAAAGACACTGGTTGATATTTTGTGTTTTATATTGGTTAAAAAAATGAATAAAACACAAATTAAAAAACAATGGTTGGGAACAAACATGTAGTGGCTGACATCAATTGACAAAACCACTATAAATCGGGGGTATCTTGTGATTTACCATCTTTATCCATATAATTTGGTACATTTCAACCACACCATCTTTTTAAATAAGTTTCAAACTAACCCCCTTGTGTTTTAAATTGAATAAGTTTTTATATAAGATCGATTCACCCTCCCCCTCTTCTATATCTAGCAAGTGGTATCAGAATGGGTCTTCAAGGGGAAGTAACATGTATTCAAGGATGGGAGACCACATGCTCAACCACCTCAATCTCGAAGGATAATATGTAAGCTATTGTCTGCCAATGTTTGACAGGGCAAACTACATATATTGGAAGAAAAAGATGCAATATTACTTCCAAGACATTATCTTTGAGCTATACAAAATGGTTGTCTTATCATACTAACCTCCAACGGCAGAGATGGATCAATAGGATCCAGAAACGGTAAGAAAGGCAACTCTAAATGCCAGAGCGGTGAGTGTTTTACATTCTTATCTATATCCTAGTGAATTAACTAGAATATTTTCATGTGAATCCGCATATCATATATGGTGAAAACTTTCAATTACACATGAATAAACTCCATTGGTTAAGAGTACAAAGATTTATATGTTGAAACATAAATATGAATTATTTTGCATGTCTGAGATTGAGACTATTGCTCAAATGTATGCTAGATCTTCTACTCTAATAAATGATTTGAGTGCTTTAGGGAAACATGTATCAGAAGAAGAGCAGGTCTCCAAGATTCTTAGAAACACATGAAGTGAAGCTTCGAGAAGAGGCTACAATAAAAGAAAAAGAAAGGCTTGCTGAGAAAAAGGGCATGTCTTTCAAAAGAAAAGCTTCAAATCCATGTTCTTCTAGTGACTCATGTAGTAGGGAAGAAGAAATACATCATAAAGGTAATATATATATATATATATATATATATATATATATAATTTCCTTCTAACAAAATTATTAGATATGTCTCAATTAGATGTCACATATGTGGATAGAAATGACATTGGAAAGATAAATGCCCAGAACTCAAGAACAAGAAAAAGAAGAAGAAGAAGAACTCTAAGTACAAGTAGAAAAAGGCACATCATGCCAGTTGGGAAGATTCTTTGAATTCAAAGGAAAGTGATGAAGAAATATGTCATCATGCAGTTGGATGATTCATAGCAGAGCATGAAGAAAATGATGAATATGCACAAGGTAATGGTGATAAGGTATATCCCTCAACTTTTTCTAAGATTGAACTTATGAATTTGATGAATTTACTTCAGATAAAGTTTAAAATATAGGAGAAAGAAAAATAAATTTGCAAATATTGTTGATTCTTTAAATTAGGAACTTAATGTGCTATATGATCTATATGCATATAAAAAAAGACAGATGAAAATGTTTCTCAAAATACATCTTTGCAAACTCAAGTGACTACTCTTTTAAATAAATTGACTACTCAAGTGACTAATAAAGCAACCTATTTATTCCTCACATTTTGATTATGATCATATACTTGAAATAACTAATGAGCTAAATGATAAATTGATATTCTTGAAGAAAATATTACTAGTACAAGAAAATTCTTAATCTCTACTACTAAAGATTCTTTGATGCTTGCCAAGGAAATTGAAAATCTTAAGAAGTCTTTAGAAAAAAAAATCAAATAGTAAAAAAATGTTGAATAGTATGTTGTGTTCTCAAAATCATATTGGCAATCATGGACTTGGTTATATTTATAAGCATGATAAGAAAAGAAAAAGAAAGGTCATGTTTTTGTTAAAACAAAATATAGTTCTTCTGCTCCTATAAACCATGTTACTTGGTATGCTTGTGGGATATTTGGACATTATGCATTCACTTGCCCCATAAAAATCAAATGGACAACAACATGGTTTGGGTCCCTAAAACTTCTCTTTAGAAAAGGGTTTTAGGAAGACCGTGAGCTTAATGGGTATTCTTTTGATCTTATTTATATTTTATTAAAAAAATATAAAATTTGTATTTTATCTAAAATATTTAAAGGTAAATCTTTCTTGCTGGATAATCCTTTTCTAGTAAACTATCTTCCATTCAAAGTGTAGTTTGACTGAAAACATGATTGTAATAAGATTTTCTTTGGTTATCTTCAAAATTGGTTTTCATATTTGTTTTATTTCTTATATAAAATGGTTAGCTTTGCATGTTATATATAAATATTTTTGGCTCTTAATGAATATCTCCATCTTAATAGTTTAATTATTTGTTTGAGCCCAATTTTTAAGGGCATTTTACTCGGGGGGAGCTCAAAGTTATTTGGTATATCTATATCATATTTGTTTATAATGACTTCTCTATATCAGTATGGGCTTAACATCCCTTATGTTTGGTCTAGAGGTTCTTTGTTGACCTTATTTTGAGCATAATGGATTCTATAATCATTTTTGGGCTTAAAATCTATTGAAATTGAGAAATCAATTTTGGTTTTACCATTGGTGTTTTATGATAAACTTTATATCATGGTATACTTAACATTCCTTATCATTGTTTTAGAGTATCTTTTTGAAAATTTGTATTTAATGAGATCTTTTTATAGTGAAGGACTTAACATTCATTTCATTGGTAATCAGATAACTATTTGATGTTCCTTGATCACATATGGATTTTTTTTCTATACACACTATGAAATTTATCTTGTTTCAATTGGAGACTCTTTATTTTTCCTTCATTACATATTCCCTCCTCAAAATTACTATCTTGTTCATGGGGGGTTTCTCCTTCAGGGGGAGCATTGTTAAGTATATAACTCTTTTTTACTTCAACAAAGGGGGAGAAAAATCTATGAAGATATATTTGAATATCTAGATCTACAATTCAAAGGTATGATGATCTTAATTGTTTATTTTCAAATTAACTTATAGAAATATTTGTCATCATCAAAACTGGGAGATTGATGGCTTTTTGGATATTCCATAGTCTAATTTTGATGATGAAAATATTTCCATGTATGTTACTAACAATGTAAATTTATTATTTTTGGTGATCAAGGAACTTAGACAAGATTCCATATCAAGTTGCACCAGGAATGTACCTTGTATTAATACTTTTTGTATAACTTGCTAGGAATGATGAAAGAACAAGTGATGATCAACCATATCCTATCCTAAACCCTTTTTCACACACATTAAGTCTTTAGAATAATTAATTGTTATTAAAAAGTTATTTAATATATTTATCAAAATTTAATATATGAATTTATAGAGTCATTTTTGCTCGAACTATTTCTCGACCAAATTCTATTTTGGTCAAACTATAATTTGATTGAGAAAGAGTCATTGTTGAAATATAACCAATGTAGAAAATATCCATTTGCATTTTTTTAGAGGAGACCGCCTCTTGGTCAAACTATAGATCTCGGTCAAACTACAGTTCGACTGAGAGATAGTCTGCTATTTTGTAATCTAGCCATTATAAACTCAACTTTTGACATCTTAAGGGCTAGTTTAGCATTTATCTTGTTCTAGACAGTCCAAAGAGCTAAATTGACCATTCCTAAGTTTTTCCTATATAGGAGTGCCTTATGAACACTTAGGACACACAATTGACACAAATACATTTGGGCAAACCATTTATATGCTATATCTCTCAAAGCTTAGAATTCTATATTGCCATCTTCAGATCTCAGTCATAACTCAAATTAGTTCATACTCCATCAAATATAGCCTTGCCTATCCTTATTGTTGAATATATGGGCTCTAGAGGGGGGTAATAGATAAAAAAACACTTAAACATAACACATTAGACCTTCAAGTTATTTGTTAACAAATATTGCTTTATTGACAAGCAAGAGAGAGAGATTGAATAAATACCATAAGAAGGCTAAGATGTATAGTGGTTTCAACCTCCAAAAGGAGATGTACATCCACTACCTAGAGGGGTCAATCTCTAGGATTTTCAACCATGTCATACTTTCTATATTCCATTATAAGAGTTACAACATATAGACCGCCATGCTCAAAGTCAAAGGTACCTATCCTTCCCTTGGAGGACAAGGGAGCCAATAACCTATAAGGCACTTACCTATCCATGACCAAGAGTCTTCTACCTTGACAAGGGCTTACCTAATCTTGCAACAAGCCTCTTGCCTTCACCAAGGACTTAGCTACTCTTGCAACAAGTCTCCCGCCTTCAAGAAATTACCACTCTTGACTTGGATCTTCAACCTTCTTCTTCACCTTCACTAAGGAGAAGCTTTCACCATGTTGCTAGAAAGAGGTTGGGGAAAAGGAGTGAAGAGATTCATGAGATATACATTGGAGCAACTCTCTTATAAGGACCCTAACTCAATTGGATGTAAATTAATATATAAGCTTGAGAGAGATTAGGGGCTCTTAGAGGCAAAATCACTCAACTATAGCTAGTGAGCATAGATGACAAGCATGGAATGAAGTCCAATAGTCCCTACTTATTGTTGAGAGTGCCTACTAGCAAGTAGAGACACATATGAACAAATTATAGATGTTTTGAATGTTCCAATGGATATATTTTGAGTTTTGCAACACTCCAATGGCTAGAGGTACTTTTCTACATTTTACCACAAATGTTGTCAACTAAGTTACTTTTTGAAAAACTCGACTGACGACACTATATGAAAAAACAATTTAAAGTTGTCGATTGAGTTTATCTTGGATGAAACTCAACCAACAATTTTAAATTTGTTTTGCAAGTACATGGTGTCAGTCGAGTTGCCACCAGGACAAATTTGGCAGACATTGGGATTTGTCAAGAGCCAGACTCGCTATTGACTGAGTTGTCACCAGGACAAACTCAAATGATAAGGTGGTCTATAATGACTTTTGAAAAATTCCTTAAAAGATCTTAAATATTTGAATTAAGTGCTCCTAATTTTACTTAAGATTATGTATAAGTCATACATCCAATACAAATGTTTTACAACATGATTCTAATAAATATGTAGCATGTTTCTTAAAACATCCATTTATATTGTTTTTTACTTCTTTTTTTGGCAAACTTGGGTTTGTTAATTATATCCTCTTCATGTACCTAATGCCTAAAATTGATCTTAAATAGACATAAATATGCACAATGTATAATTGCTAGGTCAATATGTCATGATTGTAAAATAAAACAGAATATAAAAGATAAGAAAATCAAAGACCCTATATTATAAGGAAAAGAAGGAAAATTATAGGTAGTCATTAAATTAGTAGGAAAATATGGAAGCGTTCAAAAGGTTGACTCTATCTGGCAATGGATAAGATGAGGAAAACATAGCTAGACGATGGGAAATGGACATTTTATTACCACTAAGAAAGATGTTAGGCACCCCTACATCTCTAAAAAAATCAGTATCACCTTTGTATTCTCAAATTCATGAAAACCATTTGATTTGTGTTTGTCTTAGCAAAAAAAAAAGATCAAGTTGTGTAAGTCTTTGGGGATAAGGTGGCCATGGAACTTTCCTTTGTCATCCCTAAAACTCTTAATTTAGTTAAGAGATCCAAATCACCTATGGATCCCTCATCATAGATATCCATCTTGGGAAATTGGGATGAGATGTGAGAAATAAATGAAGGAAGGATAGAGAAAAGTCAATTAGACAAGTGAGATCTAGGTGTGTATGTGTGTGTGCTTTATGATCTTATTGTTTTCAAGTTCACATGTTTTGATTAGAATGCATTAGATACAAGGTAGTCAATCATGAGCAAGGCGTAAACATTAGCAATCAAGCATGCGTGACAATGATGTAGTCAAGACAACTTATCAATCTTATGATGTAATTGTAAACAATAACGACCTAGATGCTTAACAAGAGAAGTGGTTGCAAATTGAACAAGTAGATAGATAGTAAATTGTTGCTTCAAATAAAATAAGCAGTTACTATGAACTATATCTAGTAGATAAGATAAACAACTATTTTAAAGGCCTTGCTACCTCCTTACCATTTCTGCATTCTCCATGTGTATCAATATTGTCATTCTAGAAGAAGGATATTTTGAAAAGAAATTGGCAGAGTCTGAACAATATGATTTAGTTCTCTCTCAAGCTTAAAAAGAGTTAAATGGGGCCTTGGTTGATGGTGGATATGGGAAGTATTTGTAGTTGTTTCTAAGGGTCTATAGTTTTAATGTTGGGAAAGAAGTTTTTCTAACAAATTGCCATCATGCTAGGAATAGGAAATAAAAATTGGAATCTTGCTCGGAGGTACCCTATGGAGTGATCGTTTCCAAAAAGCACACCATTGGTGAAAAGCCATATTCTGCTTTGTGGCATCCTAGACACATGCATCCCATGGCGACATCCCAAGACAAGAACAAAGGAACTTGTTATTTGAATCTTTGACTTTCTAGAAGGACATGAGATCATCTCAAATAGGTAATTTTCTATCATGAGATTGTGTCTTTGAGAAATGAAGTTTAATTAGAGAAGGAGAAAAGAGGGAAAAATAAAAACTTGAGGGACAAATCTTCCTTTCCCTTTTCTTAATAAAAAATAAACAAAATTAAACTGAATATATTCTCCATTAAAATTATGGCATGAATTTTTTGAAGAGAGATAAAAAGGAATTTTTTCAGTTGGAATTGTAATTGAATATTTTATTGAGGAATTCAATTCAATGATTTATTATAATGGTTGTAAAAGAAATAATGAGAGGTTAAATTGTGCTTAAGTCCAAAAAGGATATTCTATCTGTGAACCCTAAACATGAGGTTATGAATGCATAATCATCCAGATATAAATGAACATTTAACTTAGATTTTCATAAATTTCATGTGCTTATTGCATAAAATTACCATAATTGGGTTTTGACCACTTGAATCTCACTTTTTAGTATTTTTTTATGAGAATTCATGTCCTATTGTAGGAATTGTGCACAACACAAGTGATTCTAGCATTTTGGGGAACTCCAATCAGGTGACTAGGCCTTCCATTTGGCCTATAGGATTCCCCATCCTTGGAAAACTTCAATGCCTTATGATTTGGATGACTGGCTCAACTAGTCGACAAGTTCACATAATTGGAATAAATCATAGTAACTTTAACCCCTCTCAAATCCATCAGTTCATCAACTAGTCAACCGATTGGTTTTGACCAATGCCTTCGTTGAGCTATTGGAAATTTAGTTGACCCACCAGACCAGTCACTCAATTGGAAATACTCATGCAATAGTGAGAAATGATCTATAACCAGTGATGCGATGATTTTGAGTCGCATTTATAGACCTGTTTTATATGTGTTTTATGCTTTAATTAGTCATTTCTATGGTTAATATCGCATAATTCATCCTATTTGGTCTTTGTTGCTATTTTATGTCAAATTCCCTTTATTTCATTGTTTTGAGCATTAATTATCACATTATTATTATTATTTGTGTGGATTTATGTGATCTTGTCTTTGAATTTCAGGAAAAACGAGTATTTGCTTCCGTCGATACCATCGACGGAAGTCGATACCATTGACATGGTCACAGGTTGCCAGCCAAAAGAAGCAGGAAAAAGTCTATACTATCGACCTTGATGTCGATGGTATCGAGACACCTTCAGGTTGCTGACGAAGAAGCAGTCGATAGTATCGACCAATGCCTTCGTTGAGCTATTGGAAATTTAGTTGACCCACCAGACCAGTCACTCAATTGGAAATACTCATGCAATAGTGAGAAATGATCTATAACCAGTCACCTGAATCACTATTCAGTCAATCATGAGGGGATCCAAGAAAAGCATGCCCTAAGTGGCCAGTTGTCTGGTTCATGGGATTTCAATGGATAAGGAGTGTCACCAGTCCAATTATTGACCTATTTTGTGAGCTTGACAATGCCCATATTTCTTCATCCTAAAGAGTAAGTGTCTAAATCCCATCAATCATATCACTAATTTTAATGACTTCTTACATATTTTGTCAGGCTACTATTCTTGTTGGAGTGATGACCCTCAAAGAGCATAGCTATGCCCCCATCACTTTTGTGACATAGCTTATTCTCCTTTATACTCTTTGTTATTAATTTCCATCATGACTGGGTAGACTCTTTTGCAGGGGTGTGGGGAGTGACCTACCATATGTACCTTGTATCTTACATCATGAATTTCTATTGTTATAGTTAGCTGATTGATTATCATTTTCTTGAATGTGCGCTTGTTAGTTTTATCAAAAGATTTCACTGAACATGCATTAATGTTATAATACTAGATGTAGAGACATTGAAACATAGGATTAGAATACCAAAAGATGTCATTGAACCTAGATGTGACAACAAAAGGGCATTCTTTGGGGAGATGGATTAATGATATGTATGTAATAAGACCTTGAGCCTATAAGTACATACATCCTGATAGGATATGAATATCTTTGTCCCAACTAAATATTTAGGAAATGAGAGGTGTAACATGAGATAAGAAATACACATGCAACAGTGGTCGTAACTAACTCAATTTTAGTGGTTTCCAATTTATTATTCAATCCAATTTTCAGTCTCATTAAATTTCTTTGCAATTAGTTCAATAATCAAATTAACTCTTATTTCAAAGTATTGATCTTAATATGAATTGGAACGACTAAGATTCTTAAAAAATTGTCTCTAGGGTTCGGTCATAAGATATATAGTAGTAATATCCATCTTCTTATGTTTGATAATTATTGCATGTATAATAGGTAAAGAACTTATGATTCATTTCTCAGGTGAATTTCATGTGCATTGTTACATCCACATTAAATTTCAACATTGTTTTTTGAGGATAAAAAAATGTTGACTAGTCCAAGTTTTTTATTATTAATTAGGGTTTTCCTTTTATAATTGGTATGATTCCATATCCACTTGAACCTTGATTTTCTTACAACCATCTGATTGTGTTCTGCTCATCTAGTTTAGGCATCATATCATGTGTATGTGACATTCAACTAGTGTTGAATTTGCATCATCGGGATTTCATCCTGAGATTGACATGACTTTCCACATATTGGACAAGAAAAATAGAGGTAGAATGGACAAGCAAGAAGTTACTCATCTGGTGAACCAGGATCTTATTACCCAAATAGAAATACTTGTGCAATAAACCAAGACACCAATTGAAGATTGATGTAGGTTTATCGAATCTTCAGACCTTGAGTCTAAATGTGAAAATCAGCCTAGGACTTTTTTTTATTACTAGAGCCACAAACGACCCCCCGTGGTCCCATTACTTATTATAGCTCCACAGTTCAAGATCTAATCATAGTGGGTCTCCATGATGCAGAGCAATGCATTTTCTAGTGATAAAAGCAAAGATTGTATAGACCATCTACAAATAATATTAGATGTTTGTGTGTTGAACAAGCAACATGGATTTTTTGAAGATGTCATTGAATTCTGGATGTTCAAGTACTCTTGGACAAACAAGGTGAGGGTCTAGTACAAATAGAGAGAGGGAGATAACATCATGACTTGGTAGGGATTACAAGGCAAGTTTCTAGAGAAGTTCTACCCACCCTATCCTACATGTCAAACAATTCAACATGTCAGTCAATTTTCCATGGTTCATGGAGAATCCCTTATTGAAGATCGGGAACAATTTAAGGAACTTCTTTAATGATGTACACAACACAACATCTCAGAAGTCCATCTGATTGGAGCATTCTACCAAGGTCTTGTTGAAGAACACATTTTTTTATTGCTTATCTAGAGTAAATGAAGGAGAGGGACCCACAGAGGGGATCAATACCTGACCTTATTTCAAGAATACTCAAGAAATGTCCCAATCATAAATTCACAATAATTAGATAGGAGGGGTGATAAAATACTCAAAAAATATGGATGAATCAAGCAACAACATAATACCAACATAAAGAGAAAAACTAAATTATTACATGCTCCAAATATTGCTAAGTACTCATCCACGTGGATGTAGAAGGAAACTAGAAGAAAAAAAAAACTATAACTAAGTGGATCACTTTTAGTGGGAAACATGGACAACTTAGAAGCCTCCATGAGCAACTGTTGAACATGATCCTTGAACTCTGGATCATCAAACACATGTTCCTCTTCTTAGGTGTCAATAGACGGCTCTACACCTGGGTGGAAGGGAACGTCATCCAAAAGATAGGAAATAAGGCCTAGCTCAACAAAGGTTGAGTATGTACATATACTAAAACTTTGCACATTATATCGAATAATAAGTACAACAAGAATTGTTCCCACAGGGAGGGGGCTACTTGCAATTAGGTAAGTTCAACAAAATTATAATAAGAGAAATAAGACATTTAAAACCAGAGTACAAGCATGTAGAATAAAATTTCATGCCATATCATTTGACCACAATTTCAATTTTAAAAAAATAAATGTTGGATGCATAACAATATAGATTTAGTATACCTAAAATATGATCACAACACCATAGGATAATAGCTTAAAAAGTAAGGGTGAAAAGCACACCTGGAGTGGAAGAAGGGGAAAGTTGGTTCGGGGAAGATATGATTAGCACGCCTTGGACCAATGTAAGATAGAATGTACGCCAGATATCCATTGTCTTCATCAGAGTAGGTGTGTCTGTCATCAACCATAGTATCGACATCCAAATGCATAGTAGTATCCTACTCATTGCTGCCCAGAGGAACAACCTCATCAGGATCTATATGCAAAGAATAAGTTAGTCTCACCAGTTGACTGTACTGACATTCAAGTGACTTGATTGGTCTATCATCTCCTTCAATAATAGACCTCAATAGATGTAGTGTTTGTTCTTCAAAATGGTTGTCATTCAAATGTATCTAAGAAATCAGCATACCGTCAAGAAGTCAACATTCATATCCTTGGATGGCTGATGTGCAGTGGTATTACATCAAGCGCATAATTCCTATTTGGAATGTTGATTGGAGGGACTAGGAAGGAGAAACAAAGGGTGAGTTCCCCTGAATATCATTGTGAAAATCTGCATTATAAGTAGCATTATTCCAACCATTATTCTTCATGATAGTGTCTAGCATGAAAGAATCTAAAAGGAGGTTAGAAGATTCGACTTAGAATTCTTGTTATGGATGTTGATGCTCATCTTGCCCTTCACTTGAAGTTTTTGAATCACAATAAGGCTCAGGCGGTAAAGGATATACACGAGTTTGTCACTTACATCTACAGTGAGTTAACTACTCGAGTCAGCATAGCTTCTTTGCAATATGCTTTTCCTTTATCCTCTGGAGATCATCCTCCTTGGATTTCTATAAATTATGCATTTCTCTTTGTAGTGACAATAGTTTTATCATATGTTGGAGAGATTTGCCAAGGTTCTAATTTTGTGATTGAAGACCTCTACTTGTTGTGGGAGGTGTCACAATTCAGGGATGGTGTTGGTGAGCTTAACCATCTGTGCATATAAATCACACACATCTATCGTGAGGTTAGCAATATCAGTAGTGTTTTGCACTATTACCTTATATAGGAAGTCAAAATCACACCCAAAGACTTCGTCAAGAGCGTAAAAATCATGATGTTTAGAGGAGTGATGAGAATATGATGATGGATGAGATGGTTCTTCATGTAAAACAAAATTTAACATGGAATGGACAACTTGATGTTGTCTTTGTTGTCATGGTCGACTGGGTGGGATATCCTAAACCTCATGGAGGAAAGGAGGTGAAGGATGGTGGCAAACTGTATTGGAATAGTTGTAGATGCATCTGATAGAGGGGAAGTCCTCTTTTTGTCTTGATCTCTTGCCTTGTGATTCTTCTGCATGTACTTTATTTTGTGCAGGAATAGCCTACTTCCTCATAGGAGTCCTTGGCTTAGATGGAGGTTATGGAATCTTAGGAGTGTGGTCCATGGGTTTATTTTGTCTATTCTCTTCATAATCTTCTAGGACTATAAAGAGATTCTCTTTGGGCACTATGGCTAGAGGAGTGTGTTGAGAAGATGATGCAAGTCTAGTTCTTCCTATGGTTGAAGAATATCCCTGAGGTTGTGTAAGAAATTGACAGAGTTTGTTTTTTGTATATAGAAGTTTTTGGGCATTGTACTCACTGAATGTTGATAGTAGAATGAGAATATCAATCCTCATAAAGTGATAGTAGAGCTTCCCACTTTGGCACACCAAATTACCAGTGTTGACTAGATACTTTATATTTATTAGTTGTTCCCCTTTTGTTTCAACAAAACGTTTGAGGATTTTAGGGTGGATAAGTGCCTGATAGATATGCTAATAAGTATTCCTGTGACACCCCGCCACACCAAATGAGATTACTCAAAACAAAACACATGGTCAACTACTTATTAACCATAAACCAGAAAATAGGGTAAATTAAAACTGAGCTAACATTACCATCATGTCCAAGAAACATTACTTAAAGGCCCAACAACATGTATCACATCGCATACCATACCAGGTATTTACATGCATGTCCACTGGAATCAACCACAACCTGTATACAAAAGATACTATTTCACATATATATGCCATATACACAACAGATGTACACTACCAAAACCATGTGTCGATATACATATCATATACAAAACATCCCCTTCCCAGACCTGAGAGTATAGGGATGGCTCTAGGACTCTGCAACAACTAGACAACCTTCTAGTCATAGTGCTCTCCAAGTTTCTCTTCCTCAAGACCATGATCTTGACCATGCCACTGACGCCCACCTAAAAAGATGTGGTGACCCATGAGGTGAGACCCATGTCCCTGTGAGAGACATAAATCTCCACCAATGGTTATTGATTATGACACATATCATTATTAAACAGTATAGGCAAATGAAACTAACTAAGCATGTTAAGCAAATAGGTATATCAATAGGTATGAATAGCAAGAATATAAAGGAGCATATAAGGCTATCATCTATTAAATAGTTAATATCTCTTACCGTATTACATAATCATCTAAGCAATATAAGAAATAAGGCAAGGGTTAACATCCAATATGAAGCATGTTTAACCCTAAGGAAATATACTACACGACTATATTACATCTTTTAGTAAGCCCTAAGGAGTTGAGGTATACCGCTCAACTCCAACTGACCACTGCTAAGTCAAAATCAGTGCCAAATAAGATCTTCAAGAGATTTGGAATCCTAAGAACGAGTCCACTACAGTGAAACATAAGTTCAAATAGCAAAACAACCTAGTCCACTCTTGGTATATAGGTCATGATACTAGTGAACAGTCTAGTCCATCCTTAAACAGTTATGATACTAGTGAAACTAGGGTATACAAAACCCAAACATCTGAGGTACAACCACAGTTGTCCTCAATCACATCATATATATTGAATCATAATCATCTGAGATGTGACCTTGATCGTTCCCCTACCAAGGTATGTCTACAACCATCCTGGTGAATATGCATATACTCAACAATATATGACCCTGAGCTTCCACCGAAGGAGAACTCATTTCACCATCCAGCCAATCCTGACACTGGAATGGATCTATAGCATAGGGAATTAGATGATTAGGGTTTCACTAGATTAGTTAATGGTAATTGGGTTATTTAAGGCTGCATCAATAAAGTTACACACAAACCCTCAAAAGATTCTACAAAAACATGGGTTGATTGCAACTTCAAAAGATATAAAACATATGAAGTATGAAGTTTATCAGATCACCACATGGTATTGTTTCACTATCGTACATGTAGCCCTACTCATGATCATACCATCACATGATCAAATTCTTGTCACGTGATACAAAGGATAACATCTCACTTAGGGTACAAAGCCATATCTAAGGACATAACACCATTTACATCATTACCTGTAAGAACATCATTATCTTTCCATGCCTCATAAAGGCTCATCATACCATCACCATACATGTGACACATAAGTTTGATACAATATTACATTTAAGAGCTATGATGTTCATAAGATAGAAAATTAGGGCTACAACAACATAGAGTGAGAGAAAGTACTCCATTATCATGCTATTCATGCATGAAGTTATGAATCATCATCACTAGTATTAAGGGTAGGTTCATGAGAATAGTTGATATAACATTTCCTATCAACACTTTACTAAAACCTTTGGTTTGTACTCATTCGAGGGAAATGGTAAGACTATTAGGGTTACTTAATCAAAACACGATCAATCATGAAAGAAAATGGGTCTACCATCACCAACATAAGGCTAGAAAAACATGAAGACCACATAGGTCAGGAACCTTCATCGACCACTTAGGTTAGGGATGCCATCGACTGTTGAAAACTAAGGTGGTTGGTGACCACCAAAGACCAAAAACGTGGGCGACTATTGAAACTAGGGTTAGAGACATCAGTGACCAACATGAGTCAGGACCTTCATCGACCACTAAAGAGCAAGAAGGTCATACACCACTAAGGGTGACCACTTTAATGACCACTTAAGGCTAAACTACATTGACGAAAGTTGGGAAACATAAGGCTTTGGTGATCGATTGATCATGACTCTTGGTGACCACTCTGATTCAAAAACTTCATCGACTGCCAAAAGATTCAAGGCTTGGAGACCACTAAATATCCAAACTACGTTAGTCCATAAGGAAATGAGATCATTAGATTATGAACAAGGTAGAAAATCAGTTCAAGGCACACAAGGAAAATGCATTGTTTGCCACCCCCAAGGAAACCCTAAAAATCTAAAAACAAAACCAACAATCTCCACATACACGCAAAGACCAAAACTCCCCTCACCAAATAAGGATTTGTGCATAAGGAATAGGGTTCACCTGAGAAGAGATATCTACCCAAGATCTCCATGTAAACACAACCCTAGATAAAGGATATTATCTTTCTACTTGTAACAACATTTAGAGCAAGATTATGTGCATGCAAGGTTGAGATAAGAAATAATAATGGAGAAAGTTATATAACTCAGCTTAGAGTTGATGTACAAACTCCAAAAAGAAAGGCATCTTGAAGAAGAAAGGTAGGAACCCTAGCTTGAGCACTCCTCTTGGCCAAGCTAGATCCACCTCCAAGAAAGAAGCAAACCCTAGGTAGAAAAGGCAAGGAAGATATGTTCTTCAAGCTCGAAATCAAGCAATACCATGGAACACCATGGATTCAGCCAATAAGAGAAAGAAGAAGAGAAGAACAATAAGAATAACATAGTAAAGAGGAAGATCTCACTTACCAAGACCAAGAAGAAGAGCAAGATTGCACCAAACGATCACAAGAAGGATAGATCCAAACCCTAGATCAACATGCAAGGAAGATCGACCTTGCATGTTATTAAACCTTGAGATCCTTCTTCACCACCAAGCAAGATGGGATGAGTTCCAAGAGAAACCAAGGAAGAAGAGAGAGAAGACTAGAGGTGTAAAGAGGTTATTTGCATGCAAAGAGAGAGGGTTATATAGCATACGATTGGAGAGAGAGAAAGAGGGTTAGGTGTCATTCTAAACATGCAATGTTTCTAAGAGATCTCGTCCATGAAACTAGGGCAACCTTACTGAGAAAACCCATAGACCTACTTCTCCAGGAAAAGAAAACAACTGCTAAACCAAGATGTTGATGAGGGAAGAGATTAAGGAATCCAAACAGTCGCTAACCCTAGGTGATATTGGCGACCAAGATGAATGGAGAAACTCATTGACCGCCAACCCTAGGTAGAACACACAAAACATCATCGAACACTAAAAAATAAGGCCAAAGGAAAATTTGGCGATCACAAAAAACAAGGTGATCATCAGTCAAAAACACTTCAAGGTCAACCATCAACTAGGGCATCCATGTAAACCCTAATCTACACATGAGATGTCACCACTCAAACCAAGCTGTGAGAAGGCACCCCAAGGCTAAAATATACAAAACAAGATGTCAAATGTGTGAGGCACAAAAGCATGTGACAAATTGCAGGAAAAACCCTATATGTGGGGAAATTGAAATTTGGTCCAAAATAAGCACATATATGCATATCTAGATCAAACAATGTCCAAACTGGACCAAACTTGAAATATAAGATTGCCACATAATATCAAAGAAAATCACAAGGTTTAGTTAAGGTTTTAAGCATCTTATTATGATAAGAAATAATTTTCAACTAAAAAGCAAGGTCAGTGGTCTTACAACCATAAACCCCTAACAAGGATTTTGCCCCTGAAATCCTACACGAACAAATACATGTACTTCCTATGAATATCATCCTCTAACTCCCATGTGACTTCCTCCACACCACAGTGATGTCATAAAACCTTAACTAAGACTATATACTTCTTCAACATCTTCATTCTCTTATCAAAGTTTAACACAAGATCCTCAACATACGACACATCCACCTCCAACCCAACCTCTACCGACTACAACACCTACTAGGTATTGGGGTGAAACTTCCTCAACATGGAGAGATGGAAAACATCATGCAACCTGTGCAACTTTAGAGGTAAATCCAACTTGTATGCCACCTTCCCAATATGTGCCAAAATAGGGTATGGTCCCATATACCTAGGAGCCAACTTACCCTTCTTAGAAAGCCTCAGCACACCCTTCCAAGGAGAAACCTTAAGATACACCCAATCTCCAACTTGAAACTCCAATGGCCCATGACGATTGTCAGAACAAAATTTTGGTATGTCGTGGGTTGCATTCAATTGTTGTTGTATCACCTTGATCTTATTTGTAGTCTATTGTACTAGTTTGGGACTCAAAAGCTAATACTCACCTCTCCCATACCAAAAAAGTAGTGACCAACAACATATTCCATACAAGGCATCATATAATGCCATGCTTATGCTCCTCTAATAGTTGTGTTGTAGGCAAACTCTATCATACTCAGATGCATGTCCCAACTACCAAAAACTGCAAGACATAAGCTCTCAACAGATCCTATAATGTCTGAATGGTCCTCTCACATTGACCATCTGTCTGTGGGTGAAAATTTGTGCTAAACCTCAATTGTGATATCCTGGTCTCTAATATATCTTCAGTAACATTGTATCACCTCTCAACTGGTCAAATAGATCGTCAATCCTTGGCAACATGTACTTGTTCTTTATTGTGACCTTTTTCAACTGGTGGTAGTCTATTTACAACCTAATGGAACCATCCTTCTTATTCACAAACAACACGAAAGAACCCCAAGGGGAAGTGCTTAGTCTGATAAAACCCTTCTCTAATAGCACATATAACTATTTCTTCAACTCATATATCTCTACTGGTGCCATTATGAAGGGTGACTGCTCTATGGGTTATGTTCTAGGAACAAGTTTGATCTCAAAATGAACTCGCTAGGAGGGGGAACACTAGGAAACTCCTTAGGAAAAAAATCCTCAAACTCTCACACCACGAGAACCTTCTAGATACTAGGACTCCTCACCTTGGTATCCACAACATGTGCCAAGAAAGTCTCACACCCTTGTCTCATAATCCTCTCTACTATCATAGTTGACGCCAAGCACATGGGAAGAATCTTCCTATCTCCTTGGAAGATCCACGAAACATATCCATCAAAAAACATCTCTGTCTTGAAACTATAGTCTAAAACAACCTTGTATTTCTCCAAGGTACCCATCTAAAGGATCATATCAAACTCATGCATGTAAAGTGTCATAATATCCACTTGAATGTTGCATAGTGAGAAAGAAAGAATGTAAGATGGACACACCTCCTACAACTCAGCGAAACCAATAAGAGGGGTTTCTAGCTGAAGACAATCAGATATACTACAAACAGGTATATTACAACTACTTATCACCTCTCTGGTGATAAAAGAATGCATCACACCTGGGCCAATCAAAGTAGATACAATATAAGAAGCAAACAAATTAGAATGAAAAAGTTCCATCAGACCTATCACAACTCGTGTATCGACCACTCCCTCTAGTTGACTCATAGCATAGAATCTAGTTGTCACATGTTGTCATCCTAGTCCTCTGCTAGATGGCCCAGAAGACCCCACCTATGACACCTGGACACATCCTCTACAACCATGCACCACTACTAAATTTTTGTTATTGAGAATCCCTCTAACTCTTCCTCGTCTGTTGTATCACTTCTTCATCCTTCATAGGGCAAGTCCACATGATATGCCCTACTTGCCTACTACACTTGTGACAAGTCCTCGAACCATACTATGGCCTAGAAGGCCATGTCACTGACACAAACATTGCACTATGTGCTCCTACGATGGAAAAATATGACCTATGCCCTTGCTCAAGGACCACTGTGATGGCACTCCTAATATTGGCTCAAAAAAGGTAGATCTCTATTGTGATTGATGTGAAGAAAACCTTGGCTTCTTAAATCCTTCAGATGACTATCCTTGAAACTAGTCTAATCTCTTATTAGTGCTAGCTTCATGCTTCTCGATAGTAGGACTCTCAATCCTCCCCATAGATTCCACAAAGGTAGATAACCTCATCATGTTCTCCAAAGTAGACATTATCATCGACAAATTCGTGCTCATACCTTTCTCAAACCTACAAATCCTCTCCTTCTCTGTCACTTCCATATGAGGATAGAACCTCAAAAGCTCCATAAGCTTCACCTCATGCTCGTTGATCAAAATTGATCCCTAGTGTTTCTTCTCAAACTAAGCTATCTTCTCATCCAGATATGTCTCTAGAAAGTAATAACTCACAAACTCTTACCGAAAATCTTCCCAACCTATCACAACTCCAGGTCTCTTCTCCTCCTCTATATCCCATCAATGGCCAGCACTACCTTTTTGTTAACCTAGAGGTTATACATTGTTCATATTTTGATAATGACGTAACCATTCCATTCATATGTATCTAATATGTGTATTCAAGATTGATTTTAGGTGTTAGGTACTTGAAAAGGATCAAATTATACAAGCCCTAGCTCGTCGAAGTTCAAGACAAAATCTATACAAGTGTGCTAATTAGGAAATCCATGTAAATGACCTTAGAAGTTTTTTGTAATCACTTGTATTGATGGTAAGGCTTGTAACTAACATGAGAAAATTGATTAGGACACTTTGCACCAAGTTTTAATCACTTTTGATGCACATTATAAAATCGATCACATGTTGTCGATCAGTTGAGTTACAATCTCGGCCGATCCAGTAGATCCATTTTCTGGAGAGTGCGCCGGTTGAGTTGTGCATTCACAGAACTCGACTGATTGGGTTACTGACCAAATCCAAGTTTCATTGTTTGGTTGAGTTTTCTCAGAACAAACTCGACCGATGGTTTGAAATTTGGGTTTGTCTTTTACCCAATCGGTCGAGTTACCTTTATTGAAACTCGACTAATTGCACTATATGGAAATTGTAGAAAAAGTGATTGTGACCATTGGTGACTTGTTTGGACAAAAATAGATCTACTGCCTTGGATAAAAAGGCTAAAATTTGGCCCTAAGTATTCCCCAACTCAAAGGGGCACCCTTAGCTGTAAATAGGATCACTTGGAGTTCATTCTAAGGTTGCTCATTCCATATATGCTTGGTTCTTGCTTAGTTGAGAGTGTTGCACCCCTTTGAGCCCCTTTCTCTCACTACCTTCAAGTCAAATCTATGAGTATGAGTGAGTTATGATCTATTGTAAAAGAGTTACCTCTTGTATCCATGTAAAGCTCTCCACCTCCATCTTCCTACCCCCTTTCTTTATTGAAGAAAAGGCTTGAAGATCTTCTCCGAGTGAAGGAGTTGTTCTTCTTCAAAGTTGAAGAAATCATGGTGTTCCAGATCTCCAAGTGAAGGAGATAGGCAAGGCATACGTTCAAGAAGGATAGGTAATTCCTTAAAAGCCAAAGACTTGAAGATGGAGTGGGTAAGTCCTTGTTGAAGGCTAAAGACTCCATGGTTCAAGTGGGTAATCTCCTTCGGTAGCTAGGTTGAAGATCCTTGCTTGAGGTACTAAGTCCTTGGATGAATGTGGTTTTGTCTTGTAATCTTATGAATGAATATAAGAGCATCAAGATTGCAAAGTCCTAGAGCCTAACCACCTCTAGGTAGTGGACTGACTCACTTCTAGTTTGAAGTGTGGAACCACTCTAAACCACTTTATCCAAGTGTATGTTCTTCTTTGGCTCTCAACCTTGCTATGCATGTTAGTTAGGATTTCAAATTGGCTGTTTGCTCAAGCTTTTGCACTTAATATAATTTGGTGGTCTAATTCATTTTCTGAGATTTGTGAATCTCTATTCACCCCCCCTCTAAATCCCTTGATCCAACAAGTAGTATCAGAGCAGGTCTTCTCCAAGCTTCTTCTACAAGTAGGAGAAGATGGGAGATTTAGCACTTGGATGTCTCAACTTGGAGGGAAGCTTCTCCATGCAACCTTCAGTATTTGATGACACCAACTTCCTCTATTAGAAGATAAGAATCCAGTTATATCTCCAAGGAGTAAGCTATGAGATGTGGAAGGTGGTGCATCTAAAGTATCAAGATCCAAAGGGGGAAATCTCCACATGGACAGAATCCCAAATGAAGCAAGCTCAGCTCAATGCCAAAGCAGTGAGCATCATCTATGCAGCCCTCACTCCATCCCAGTTCAATCGAATCTCCTCATGGGACACTACACATGAAATTTAGAACAAGCTATGTGTCACAAATGAAGGAACGGAGTAAGTGAAGGAAGCCAAGATCTACATGCTTGGTGGTATACTTGATAACTTCAAGATGGGTAAGAACGAAAGAGTGGCAAACATGTACACAAGGCTTAATGTGATCATCAATGGATTGGAAGCCCTTGGTAGTGTGATGGATAAAGGCACAAAACTCTAATATCTTAAGATCTCTTCCAAAGAGATGGGAGCCCAATGTGACATCCATTGAAGAAGTGTACAAGCTTAGTGAATTGTCAATCGAGGAGCTGGTTGGCAACCTTCAAGCTCATGAGCCAAGGCTTGATAAGCAAGAAGAAGAAGAAAAGATAGAAGAGAAGGAGTCCAAGAAGATTAAGGACATAGCCTTCAAAGCTCAAATTGAAAGATGGTTTGACAACAACAACTTGTTCTCAAGTCCCCTACTCCTTCCTCAAGTGAATATCAAGGCCCAAATGAGCATGAAGCAAACTACTCCAAGGGAAAACACTTCAAAGGGAAGTCTTCTTCATATACTCCTAGGTGCTATGAATGTGGCCAAAAAGGACATTACAAGAGTGACTTCCCCAAGGCCAAGAAGAGCCACCACAAGAGCAGCCACAAGAAGGACAAGGAGTACAAGAAAGAAGGCAAATACAAGAGAAAGGAGAAGAAAGAAAGAAGAAGAAGCAAAGATGTAGCTCATGCAGCTTGGGAGGAGTCTTCCTCAAGTTCTTCTAGCTCTGAAGATGGAGAATGCCACCTTGCTCTCATGGCCTCTAGAAGTGATGATGTAGGTGAGGTAAGTGAGGTAAGTGAAGTCAACTTGCATGAGTTGTCTAAAGAAACTCTTATTGATATGCTTAATGCTTGTCGGTCATCTTTTACTAAAAGCAAAGCAAAAAAGAAAAGGTTAGGAAAGATAATAGATGATCTTTATGCTAAGATTGAGATTCTTGATCAAAATGAAAAGCTACATCTTGATAGTATTGATACTTTGCAAGGGCAATTTCTTGAGCTTGAGCTCCAATACAATGGAGTTGAAGTTGAGAATGGTGTCTACCTTAAGACCATTTCTACTCTTAAGGAAGAAAATAAAAAATTCCTATATGAGATAGATGTTCTTAAAACTAAAAATATAGAACGTAATCTCATTGATGAAGCTAGGAAGAAAGAAACACATGCTTATCAAAAGGAAATTCTTTTGCTTAAATCCAAAAATGCTAAGTTGCTTTCTCAAGTTAATGATCTATCTTCTAGACCTATTTTACAAAGTAATGAGGTATCTAGAACTGCTATAGAACATGATTCTTTTCATACTAAAGCCCTCTATTTAGAGGCCGACCTATTGCATGTTAGAGATGATCATGCTAGCTTATCTATTATTGTCATTAATCTTAGTGATGATAATGCTAAATTGTGAGCTTCTTTGCAAAAGTTTCTTACGGGAAAGAAATCCCTTAATGTCGTCCTAGAATACTCTACCGAATAAAATGGTACTAGTGGTTTAGGATATGACGGGACTGCTCCAAAGGGTGAGAACAAGATAAAGATTAAGGGTAAGAAAAAGAGTGTGGAACATGCTTTCTTCCATGGAGAGACTTCTGGCTCTAAGAACCCAATGGTATGTGTTCATTGTAAATGTGATGACCATTACTCTACTTATTGTCCTTACAAGCCAAAGGGGACCAACCCAAAAATGAAATGGGTCCCCAAGATAACCCCAGATCCTAAAGTTTGAGTTGGGCACCAACATCCTTCTTTCATGCAGGTCAAAAGAAGGTGGATTGTTGATAGTGGCTTCTCAAAGCATATGACAGGTGAAATCAACCATTTCAACAAATTCATGAAAAAGAAAGGAGGATCAGTGACTTTCGGGGACAATAAAAAGGGTAAGGTAATAGGTGAGGGTGATGTAGGCAATGAGCTTTGTATTAAAAATGTTTTACTTGTTGATGGCCTACATCACAATTTGATAAGTGTAAGCCAACTATGTGATAATGGTTATCTTGTTCTATTTACTTACTTAGAATGTTTGCTTCTAGATTCCCTCACTTAAATGTTATATATAAGGGAACTAGAAATGGTAATCTTTATGTTATTGTTCTTGATGCTCGAAAGACCGTACTTGATAGATGCTTGATTATGGATAAACATGATATTTCTCTTTGGCATCACCAGTTGGGTCATGTGAATATGCATCAAATGAAGAAATTGAGAAAAAAGGAATTGGTTTGGGGACTTCCCAAATTGTATTTTGAAAAGGATGAGGAATGCCAACCTTGCACACAAGGCAAGAAAACCAAGTCCTCCTTCAAATACAATGAAGTCCTTAGTACCAAAAGAGCTCTTGAGCTTCTTCATATTGATCTATTTGGACCTATGAGAACTCAAACGCTTTTTGGTTCCAAGTATTGTCTTGTGATTGTCGACGGTTTCTCTCTCGATACTTGGACATTCTTTCTCATTTCTAAAAGTGATACTCTAGATTTTTTTTGAGTTTTTGTAAATGAGTTGAAAATGAAGCTTCTTGTCGGATTGTTTTTATTCGTAGTGACCATAGGGGAGAGTTTGAAAATAACCTTCTTGAGCATTTTTGTGAAAAATCTGGTTACTCACACAATTTCTCTTCTCCTCGTATGCCTCAACAAAATGGGGTAGTAGAGAGAAAGAATAGGTCGCTACAGGAGATGTCTAGGACCATGCTTCTAGAGTATGACACTCTGAAGAAGTTTTGGGCCGAAGCCGTTAGCACCTCATGTTTTGTGCAAAACTGAGTTTTTGCGCATCCTTCTTTGAAGAAAACCCCCTATGAGTTATGGTGTGGTAGAAAGCCATCCATCGACTTCTTTCCTGTTTATGAATGTCCTTGTTTTGTTTTGAACACGAAGGATTCTCTCGACAAGTTTGATCTGAAATTGTACAAGGCTTTCTTCCTAGGCTATAGCATTACAAACAGGGCTTATAGAGTTTTCAATATTGAACTATTTAAAATTGAAGAATCCATTAATGTTAAGTTTATTGAATCTAACCTTGCCATCAGAATGAATGTTGTTGATAATGATGTTGCAGATGACTTAATTCCTATCTTGAAAGACCTTAACATTGACAACAAAGGTAAGCAGGTGGTTGAAGCAGACAATGAAGAGAAGAAGGATCCCACTCCTCGCTTCACAAAGAATCATCCCAAAGATATAATAATTGGCAACTCATTTGAGAGAGTGAAGACACGAGTTTCCTACAATAAAGAACTAGTAGACAATGCCTTCATCTCACAACTGGAGCCAAAGAACATCAAGGAATCTCTTAGAGATGATGAGTGGATCCTAGCCATGCAGGAGGAACTAGAGCAGTTCGAGAAGAACTGAGTGTGGACTCTAGTAACAAGACCAAGTGACAGAAAAATCATTGGAACCAAGTGGGTCTACTGCAACAAGCTTGACAAAAATGGCAAGGTGGTAAGGAACAAAGCAAGGTTAGTGGCACAAGGCTACAATCAGCAGGAAGGTATTGATTTTGATGAAACTTATGCTCCTATTTCTAGACTTGAATCTATTAGAATGCTACTTGCCTTTGCTAGTTATAAAAATTTCTTGCTATATCAAATGGATGTTAAAAGTGCATTTTTGAATAGTACAATCGAGGAGGAAGTATTTGTTGCTCAACCTCCAGGCTTTGAAAATGACAAGCTACCTAACCATGTTTATTTGTTACAAAAAGCTCTCTATGGACTCAAACAAGAACCTCAAGCTTGGTATGAGAAATTAAAGAACTTTTTGTTAGACAATGGCTATGTCATGGGCAAAGTCAATTTTACTTTATTTCTAAAACACACTTCTAGTAATTTTCTTATCATTCAAATTTATGTTGATGATATCATATTTGGTGGGATTAATCTTGATCTTTTTAAGGAGTTTAGTTCTCTTATGTAGAGTGAGTTCGAGATGAGCATGATGGGTGAGCTTACTTTCTTCCTCGGCTTCCAAATCAAGCAAACCAAAGATGGAAACTTCATCAACCAAAGCAAGTACACCCATGAGCTACTCAAACACTTTGGAATGGATAACATGAAGCCGATGGACACACCCATGTCCAACATCACCAAACTTGATAGAGATGAAGAAGGTGAGAAGGTAGATGAGAATCTCTATAGAGGTATGATTGGAAGTTTACTTTATTTAACTGCCTCTAGACCTAATATTATGTTTAGTGTTGGCTTGTGTGATCGCTTTCAATCAAGTACTAGGAAATCACATCTTATTGTTTTTAAGAGGATTTTGAGGTACTTAGCCAAAACTAAAAACTTTGGTCTATGGTACCCTAAGTCAAGGGACTTTACTCTTATAGCATATAGTGATGTTGATTACGCAGGCTGTTTGGTTGATAGAAAGTGCACAAGTGGCACTTGCTTCCTTCTAGGACCATGCTTGGTGTCTTGGTTTTACAAGAAATAGAACACTGTGGCATTATCAACTACTGAGGCTGAATACATTATAGCCGAGAGTTGTTGTGCCCAAGTCCTATGGATGAAGCAAATGCTCAAAGAGTTTAACATACATTTAGATGCTTCTCCTATCTATTGTGATAATACTAGTGCAATCAATCTTTCTTATAAACCTATATTGCATAGTAGAGATAAACATATAGAGGTTTTCCATCATTTTCTTTGTGATCACATTACCAAAAAGGATATTTATATCATGCATGTGGACACGGAAAATCAGTTGGCGAATATTTTCACTAAACCTCTAGCTAGAGAGCAATTTAACTTCATTAGATCTAAACTGCTTATAATTTCTTTGGATGATATTGACATGTTATCTAGCTAGTTGCTTTTATCCTATATGTCTTGCTCGTGCTTTATTCACCTTGCTTGCCTAAAATTGCTAAAATTTTCTTGTTGACATGCTTAGTTTCACTTGTTTTTAGGCATTTCTCGGATTTTGGGGTTTTGTCACTAAATAGTACCCAATGATGAGTGATATGTGCCTATGTATGTTCAACATACATAATTGACTCAAAAAATGAATTTAATTAGCATTCATATGGCTAGAAACTGAGTTTGATGGTTTTAGGTCAGGTTGACCATCAGTCGAGTTTCCCCTAGGACAAACTCGACTGATCTGTGGCCGAGAACTATTCTAAAATGGACCAATCGGTCGAGTTTCCCACTTTCAGAACTCGACCAATCAGCGGGCTGAAGCCAACTTAAGTTGGGTTCGGCCGACTATTCTCTCTCTCAACTAGAGAATAGCTGGCCGATTCCCCTTCTTCTATCCCTAAGATCTCTACCCAAACCTTTACCTTCCCTATCCTAGCCATTTCTCAACCTAGATAGGTTGCCCTTGACCTCCCCTCTTGCTCTTTGTTGGTGCTTGGATGGTTTTTCTGGCTTGCTTGGTGCGTGTGATCTCCTCTCCTCCTTCTTTTCGCCTCCATGGATTCTCATAGGAGAAAGAGACCCACCCCTAGTATTGCTCCATCCTCTTCTTCATCTTCTTGCTTGATTCCCTTTGATGACACCTCCTTTGTCTCAATAGAAGCTGTAAATAGGTATAAGGACCTTCTTCCTAAGAGTCATTTTTCCCTTTAGAGATTTGTTTGAGCCTAACCCTAGGCATCAAGCAGTCATAGACCAAGTGGTGAGGTTAATAGCCATTCATCACCTCTCAGCCCTGGCTATCGAATGTGACTACTTTCATAATTCTATGACAAGCACCAAAGCAGTCCACAAATTCTATGCTAATTTGCATTGGAATTACGACACCCTTGTACCCCCACCGAATACTCAAGTGATCCTGACTTCCATGATAGCCGGGAAGAAATTTTAAATCTCTGAGGATATTCTAAATGTCTTCCAGAGATGATGAAAATGACACCTGGTGCAAGGTTTATGACGAGTATTTCAACCTTTTGGATCCTGAGTGTTTCTACAAGCAGAATGAGCTCACTCTTCCTGACATCCACTGCTAATTGAAGAAACTCGATGTTCCATACAAGAAGAAAATCACCCTACTCTCCTCCTCCCTCGATCTCAGAAAGTGTATATTAGCCTTAGTGGTCAAATACAATATCCATCCAAAGAAAAATCAAACGGATATTGCAGAGAACATTGTGGTCATAATGTATTGCATTCTTGAGAATATCAGAGTCAAATGGTCAAGATACATTCTCCACCACATGACCTATTTTGATTCCGATAAGAACACCCGAGGCACCCATACACTATATCCAACCCTTATTTGTGGTCTATTTTAGTTCTCCACTGAGAAATCACTCTTTTTTGACTTCCATTACAAGCTTGCAAGAAAAGGTGTATGTATCAGTGAGACTATGATTCAGAAGTCCGTGCCTATTTTTGCCTCCACCACACCCGGTGCTTCACCCTCATCCTCTGCCTCTGCAGCCCCTGCCTCCACCTCTACCCGAGCTTCTCCTCCTCAGCCACCTTGACCTACTCGTGCCTCGTTTCATGTATCCAATAAAACCCTCATGGGCTACATGATGCACCAACATGCATACAACCAACATGTTCAAGAGCACCTGCACCAGGATCTATGTTCAATCATGTCAAACATGAACATATCCTATGCACACCCCTACCCCACCTACCAAACTTTCTCAGATAGTGATTATGCTTCCTATGCATATAATCATTACTACCCTACCTCCGAGCCTTCCACTGTTGCTCCTCCACCCTCTAATGTTGTTGGTCCTACTCCCATGTACCTGTCGTTTCCTGCTGGCCCCTTGGCCACCCTACTTGCCACTCTTGGCAATTCTACTCCCTCCTTTCCTCAGGCCAATGAGCTCTATGCTCTTGGTATGACTTCGGATGAGCAGAATGCTCGTTGGCCCGATCATGGTTTTGGTCCTCCTGCAGACGAGGAGATGCCTGACTAGGCTGATGTTGAGACTGCTGCTTCTGACGACAATGATGGTGTTGGTGAGGATGCTTCCGATGATGATGATGACTATAGTGGTGATTCAGGTGATGAAGCCACTATTATTGCTGCACCTTCAGATGGAGACGAGGACTACGAGCCTGGAGCTGATGATGATGATGTTGTGGACATAGATAGTCTAGATGTCTAGTTGTTTCTTAGTTTTTAGTCTAGTTTGTTGATCATATATATCTTTCTAGGCTATTTTGTATTAGAAACATTTGGGCACATTATCTGAGATGTACTATTTTTTATCTTCAGCTTTCATCGCTTCTTGCTTGTAGTTGCCTTTATGAGAACATGCTTCTGAGTTGTAATATATGTTATGTGCACTCTTGCTCTTTACTTTGTTATATATTATGAGTTGGTGCCATATTTCACCATATTTTGATTATGACTTAGCTTGTGTGTTTCTTTCGTCTCTGGTTGATATATGATATGAGATTGCATGTATGATTATCTACTTGATTGTGTTTGGAGAAGACCTGATTGTATGATCTTCTACCCCCTACTTTTTGATAATGTCAAAAGGGGGAGAGAATTTCAATGTCTTGAAACTGAATCATATTGCTATTCTTTGTCATACCGTTGTTTATTGCTTATGAGATCCTTTTCTTGTTCATTTTATGTTTTATCATGTAACTTGCAAAGGACTATATAGTACATGTATGCTATAATGTCTTTGTGTAGATAGACTAACTATGCAGGTTAGAGTAAGCATAGATTGAGGGGGAGCAGTTCACATTGTCCAAATCTTGAATCCCCCAAATTCACAAGGCAAAGTTATAATTTCTATATCCTTTTCAATATGTTTGAGGAATGGTTTGACATTGTCAAAAAGGGGGAGAATGTTGACCTAGAGGTTATACATTGTCCATATTTTGATAATGACTTAACCATTCCATTCATATGTATCTAACATGTGTATTCAAGATTGATTTCAGATGTTAGGTACATGAAAAGGATGAAATTACACAAGCCCTAGCTCGTCGAAGTTCAAGTTGAAAGCTATACAAGTGTGCTAATTAGGAAATTCATGTAAATGACCTTAGAAGTTTTTTGTAATCACTTTTATTGATGGTATGGCTTGTAACTAAGATGAGAAAATTTATTGGGACACTTTGCACCAAGTTTTAATCACTTTTGATCCACATTAAAAAATTGATCACATGTTGTGGATCAATTGAGTTACAATCTCGACTGATCCACGGGATCCATTTTCTGGAGAGTGCATCAGTTGAGTTGTGCATTCACAGAACTCGACCGATTGGATTACCGACCAAATCCAACTTTCATTTTTTGGTCGAGTTTCCTCAGATTAAACTCGACCGATGGTTTGAAATTTGGGTTTGTCTTTTACCCAATCGGTCAAGTTACCTTTATTGAAACTCGACTGATTGCACTGTATGGAAATTATAGAAAAAGTGATTGTGACCATTGGTGACTTATCTGGACAAAAATAGATCTGCTGCCTTGGGCAAAAATAGCTATAATTCGGTCCTAAGTATTCCCCAACTCAAAGGGGCACCCTCAGCTATAAATAGGATCACTTGGAGTTCATTCTAAGGTTGCTCATTCCATATATGCTTGGTTCTTGCTTAGTTGAGAGTGTTGCACCCCTTTGAGCCCCTTTCTCTCTCTACCTTCAAGTTAAACCTGTGAGTATGAGTGAGTTAGGATTTGTTGTAAGAGATCTACCTCTTGTACCATGTAAAGCTCTCCACCTCGATCTTCCTACCCCCTTTCTTTATTGAAGAAAAGACTTGAAGATCTTCTCTGAGTGAAGGAGATGGAGTTGGTATTCTTTAAGGTTAAAGAAAGCATGGTGTTCCAGATCTTCAAGTGAAGGAGATAGGCAATGCAGACGTTCAAGAAGGATAGGTAATTCCTTGAAGGCCAAAGACTTGAAGATGGAGTGGGCAAGTCCTTGTTGAAGGCTAAATACTCCATGGTTCAAGTGGGTAAGCTCCTTTGGTAGGTTGAAGATCCTTGCTTGAGGTACTAAGTCCTTGGATGAATGTAGTTTTGTCTTGTAATCTTATGAATGAAGATAAGAACATCAAGATTGCAAAGTCCTAGAGCCTAACCACATCTAGGTAGTGGACTGACTCACTTCTAGTTTGAAGTGTGGAATCACTCTAAACGACTTTGTCCAAGTGTATGTTCTTCCTTGTCTCTCACCCTTGCTATGCATGCTAGTTAGGATTTCAAATTGGCTATTTTCTCAAACTTTTGAACTTAATGTAATTTGGTGGTCTAATTCATTTTGTGAGATTTGTGAAGCTCTATTCACCCCCCTCTAGAGCCCTTGATCCAACACCTTCAACAGATAAATAGTGTACTTCACCTTGTCCTCTTCTAGGGATGTTGTGGATCTTGAATGCCTTCTCAAGATCCGTCAACCACATATCTACATCTCTTGGATGTGATGTACCCGCATACACAACTGCTCCAACACGTCTTAGTCTCTCAAATGTCTTCCCAGGATCTTGAGATTCTGCATTAGGGATAGAAACCCTAGCTTGAGGTAGGGGTGCTCTATCCTCTATATCTATAATCGTGGCCATTATCCGCCCAAATGGATTGAAACACATGATTGGCCATGGTTTTTAGGTCAAACTAAGGCATCACGGGCTGATCCAACCCTAACTCAAGTATTATATGTTCACATTCCTACCTCCTAGCACCACCTCCTAGCACAATATAGCTACTCTCAGCATGCTCTTCACATTCTCCAGACGTTTCTATATAAGAAGAAGCTATGTTTAGGTATGTTGGATGACATAAGAATAGACACAAACCCTAGTCCTATGTCCCTTTAGACTCAGCAAACCTAGAGATCTGATACCAAACCTATCAGTGTGACACCCCGCCACACCAAATGAGATTACTAAAAAAACACGGTCAACTACTAATTAACCACACACCATAAAACAAAGTAAATTAAAACCAATTTAAAATTACTATCATGTCCAAGAAACATTACAGAAAGTCCCAACAACATGTATGACATCACATACCATACCATGTATTTACATGCATGCCCAGTGGCATCAGCCACAACCTGTATACAAAAGATATTGTTTCATATACACACCATACAAAAAATAGAGGTACACTACCAAAACCACATGTCAGTATACATATCATCTACAGAACATTCCCTAACCAGACATGAGAATACAGGGATGACTCTAGGACTCTATGTGTAATGACCACATTTGTGCTTAATTGGTAAACTAGGGGTTACTTGAATGATTACATGCTTGATTCGATTGAACATCGTTTAGACTTCATTAATGATAATAGCTCAATTGTGATGTTTCAAACCTAATAATTAACTCTAATTATGATTTTAGACATCATGATAAATTTTCATAATTTTTTCAGTATGTTTGACCTCTTAATTAAACGAATTATAATAACTCTTTTATAACAGAAAAATCTGCTGAAATAAGAGAAAGTATAGTGAGGGGTTAATGTGTAAATTACCCAAGCACCTAAATTTATCTGTATGAGCAAGCTAGAACCCAAGTATCTCTCATATTTCATGATCCATTCCAGAGAAACAAAATCCTAGAGATAGAGGGAGAGTTAGGGTTTGAGAAAAGAAAGTGGTGGAACTACTGATCTAGGGTATCTCTATCCGAGATATGATGAAAGCAAGTAAGTTTAGCTTCTTTGCATAGCTTTTCATGGTGAATATTCTCTCACATGTCAATATTCCATCTGTCCTCTGATTTGATTCAAAATGGTATCAAATCTTCCCCTTTTATCATTCTTTCTTCATAATCCTCAATTTCTAGGGTTTCCAGGTTGAAAGGAAGAAGAATCTGGTCATTTGCTAGGATTTTGATATGAGTTTGAGATTTTCAAAGATGAGCTGTGTTATCAAGGTGTTTTCACACCTTAGGGTGAGTGGGTACTTCCTTTAAACAGTAGATTGCACGAAAATGCATTAAATGATCATTAATCTTTACTTGTTTGGTATGCGACTACAAACCCTAAACTGCCCTTTTGACCTAGCTTTTGCAAGATGATATGAAATAGATTATTTCTCTGTTGTGATGGATTCCAATTGATAAATCATACTAGAAATGCATAAAAATTATATAAATGAGAATTCCTAAAGTAATTGTAGAGTTTATATGAAAATAGTGAAATCTAGGGTTTTCGGCTATGACTAAATTTGTTGTATAATTGAATAAAGAAGTTTTTCTAGTTGAATCTCTTTGTTACAAAAGATTGTTTTATCTGAATGTGTAGTACATATATGCCAGATAAGATCTTGTATTTCATTTAATGATATCAATGTTTGCCTGATATATCAGTAAAGAGGGTGAAGCCCTAAATGAGTGGAAAGCTAGAAGTTTGCGAATAGATTCATGAATTCAATTGATGTGATTCTTTTATTGTTCTTAATTCATTTATTTAAGGTTATTCTTAATGCATGATATTTTAATGAATATCTTGGAAACCCTAGTTAAATTCATACAAGGGTTTCATACGCATGACTGATTGAAATGAGTTATGTGATAATTCAAGTTTCTAGCTGAATATCATTTTATATGCATACATATTTTGATTTGTGATGCAAAAATCTCTAGCTGAGTTAATTGACGTGAAATGCATACATTGTTATGGTAATTTAAGATAATAGAAAATAAATTTCCCTAGATGGGGATGTCATTGATGCCATGCATGAATATGAGAAATGTTGCATTAGACATAATATCTGTTTGAACATATGTGAATTCTTTAATATGTATGAGAAATGAGAAACTCTGAGAGAAGGGTAATCAATATGTTAAGCAACTAAGAATGAGAAACCCTGGGAGACGGGTAATCAATATGTTAAGCACATAAGAAATGAGAAACCCTAAGATAAGGGTAACCAATATGTTATGCATTCAACTAAGTATCAACAAAGAATTTAGTCTAATAGCTGAAGTAGTCAGTAAAACTACAATAGTAATAGTAGATGCCTTGAACACTGTAGAACCCTCCCTGGAGGTCTGTACCGGGATGGGTGAAATAGGATATGGACTATCAAATATAGGAAGAATTATCTTGGAACTGAGTATCTAACATCAACTAATGGGATATCAGTGGTAATTCAATTGAGTAGCAGAGTACCCAACAATAACTGGAGATCCTACTGGTACTATTTCAGTAGTAGGGGTATCCAATAATAACTGGAGATCTAGTGGTACCTACCAGTTGAAGTATACAACCCTTGTGGACCTACTTCTTTTGTCAGTTACTCTGTTTTGTGTTTCAGCCCTAGTGGAATCGCTTTACGTAGAGTTGAGGCCTTTTATCCTAGAGGCACCCCTCCTGAGTACCCAGGACAAGGGGCCACCATTTACGGACGTTGTTTAGCCATTGTTAGGCTAGACATGGCAACCTCACTACAGACTGAGGTAGTTAGTAGTAGTCTTAAGGTCTCAGGTTTACCTTAAGACTTATACGATAAGTCACACAATAGTGGCTTTTGCTTGGATGATACAATCCAAGTGAGTTCAGGGGAAAGTAAAAAGAAAAGTTAATTGAGTTTCAATTGAGTTCAGATAAAGAGTACAATAGTCAGATCAGTCTGTTATGTTTAGTTGGCCAACAAAGTAGTAGTCAATTTAGTATTCAGGTCATGTTTAGGTTAATGAAAGATTACAAAGAGAATAATGATAAAAATGTGTAGATATTTCTATATTACTACTGGTGCATTATAAGATGAATGATAGGTTAACTAAGTGTGTGTAGTTATTCAATTATTCTTTGTATGTTTCTGGATTATTAGTTTTCTTTATGGTTAATCAAGCATGTTCATATATTGATTCACTCTTGTAGATGTCTAGAGTATTCTTCCATATTTATGTTTGTGAATAATTAGTCTCTTTAAAGCTTACTGTTGTTATAGTTGATATCAGTTGCAAAATAGTATATCTGTAATTATATCAGATCTTTAGACTGTTTCTTTGAAGTACTCATTCACTGAGCGAGTAGGCTCACCCCTCTACTCACAATTTTTAGGAATAACTCATGGACTGAAGATGTCATTACATCAACAGATATCTTTTACAGGAGTTAAGTATGAGAATAGTTAAGTTCAGTCGGTCTCTGTCACCCTAGGTCCTTGTATAGAGTTGAGAGAAAATTTTGAATGATGATTTGTGTCTTTGTTTCCTTAGTGATAGAGTATATATCTGGTTATCATGTTGTATGTACATGGAAGTGTGAGGAACAAGACAAATGTTTGGATGTGTATCATTAATGTTGAGATCATATTTAAGTAATCAAGGTTTAATTCCCTTGTAAAGTTTGTTTATGTGATTGAATGTGAAAAGAAAAAAAAATAGTTTGAGACAAAGGAAAAAGAAAAAGTTGGGAGTGAACTTTGTATTATGTATAATCCCCAAACTTATGCCATAATCTCATGATTAGTGGTAATCGTGGGATGTGGGTGTAATAACTTGGTATCAGAACTTAGGCTGAGTTGTCAGGGACCATTAGGATAGAAAGTCAGAGTTATTAGTGTGGCGGTTAGGATGTGATGCTTCTATAGCTCTGGGAGGTCTAAGTATTTAGATACCCTAGCCTGGTATCTGATTACTTAGGTTGACCAGTATCAAGCTACTCTGTCTATTCTTATCTGGATGCCTTGACCAGGTATGCAGAGGAAGGATAGGCTAGAGAGAAACCCTAGAAATATTAGGGTTAGAAGACCAAAAAGAAATGAATGAATTGAGCATAAGAATAGATTGTGATACAACTCTTTCTTTATATTGCTTCTTTAATTGAACATCAGTTGCAATGCTTTTATTTATATGAATTCAGATTATCAGTTTGTAGAATATATATGGTTCTTTTAGAATGTTGTGTATCATGAAGTTGATTAAGTTATTCTTTGTATCAAGTAGACAAGAAGTTATGTTTATATGGGTCTACCCTAATTGGGTATTCTTTCTACATGTTTGAGATTAATAGGAGTTGGTTAATCTTGAGTAGCTCTTGGCTTTAGGACGGTAGGTTTGGCTTGGTCCGGCTGGCAAGATGCATTATTGGGATCTGATGACTTCTATTAACAATATAATAAGAGTAGACTCTGGATAAATCAGACCCACATCATAGTGAGAATGTACATACACTAAGATGTTGAAATATAAGGGAAATATTAGAATAGTTAAGGATTAATTGGAATTGGAATATGAGATCCAAATTTGGGGCCTCAGATAAGAAACCCTAAGTTGGGAATGAAGGAAGAGGGATATAAATATAAGACATACATTAGTATGTAGCATAAAAAATGAAGAAGAAAGGATGGTCAAAGAGAACTGAACTATATAACTAATTGTGGCACTTTATCCAATCTGAAATCAAGGAAAGATAAGAGAAGACTACATGGAAAGCCAAGATAGAAAAAATCAATTAGAATGAATGGATCATAAAATTGAGTAAACTGTACTTATGTATTCTACAACAAAAGGAAAATAGGAGAAAAGAGTTAAGTATGCAATAAGTACATAGAAGTGAAGTTCAAAAAAATGAAAGTGAAGAGAACTTGATAAACATGTAAATTATAATACTAGGATAAGAAACTAAGATGTAACAAAAAAGAAAGAAAGTGATGGAAATGATGAGTTTGAATTACAAAGAAGGGTTACATGATATAATGAGGAGCATGGATTGCGTACTTTTATCATAAAGTTTGAAGTATTCATCCTTAACATCTTTTGATTCAATGTCTCTATTTAGTAGAAACCTAGTTGAGATCAAGTGTGCTCAATAGGTTCCCAGTGATGAAATGGAACTAGATCTTAAAAGAAGAACAAAGGTGTGGCTAAATAAATGAACAACTCATATAAAGTTAAATTGTATTCAGAACATAAAAGCTTGATTGAAAAGGAAGCTATGGTTGACCCCTGCATCAGACGCTTGATTCAAAATGAAGGACATGTAATGTATTATGCATAAGATGAAGTTAGTAGGGAGGATATTGAATTAGAATGTCAACTAGATAAAAGTAAAAGGATGATAAGCAAGTTTATATGTCATGGAATATGGAATCATACACAAGAGTGAGAACCATGATCATAAGAGATAAGTAAAAGTAAACAATGGCAGAGGGAAGAGTAGCAAATAGGTAGCTGATGATAGAAAATAAAGAAGGGGCTGAAACATGAGGGAGTAATATAGATGATAAAAGAGAGAGATTGTGAGATGTGAGGAAATGTGAAATAGTCTAGTTTCCTAGATGATGACCAATATGAGAATTTTGTTAAGTGAATACTCAAAAGATTATAATTCTATATCTCAAAATAAGCTTCTCTTCTATATCCTCCTTAGTGAGTGTAACATGGGATGAAGTGATAAGGAAATAAATCATAAACGATACACAACCATAATGAGAGACACATCTACTGGATATAATAATGTCACATAATATGATGATGAAACCCTAGTAGGATAGATCAAGAAAGTAATCTATCAAAATGGTCAAGTAAGATAAAGAAAATTCAAGTGGTAAAGACAAGGAAGACTTTAGTAAACATCAAGAGAGCCAAGGTTTGCATATCAAAATAAGAGAGTAAAATCATGTCACAATAACATCATGTTATTGATAAGGATCAAATCCAAGATAGTTTAGGGTTGTAACAGTTAAAAGGATGTTAATAGTGATTTGACCTTGAGCATGAAAATCTCTATAAAATAAATTCTTGAGATCATCAATATGAGAAGAAAATAGCAGTTATAGTATTCATGGGTTTAAAGGTTGCAAATGTCAAAGATAGATAAACAATATGGAAATGAATATGAACAAAGGATAAGAAATAGATTTGAAAGATAAGAAGTGTGATTTGAATAAAAGGAGAAGTGCAACATGAGCAAAGTGTAATCTAAAATAAATTCTTGTTGTGATAGCAATAATGATGAATAATCTATTCTTACCTTGAATGTTTCATTATTAGGGATGTTTATTCTAGATGATCAAAATGAGAAATATAAGTAAGAAGAAGTTGTAATGCATAAGAAGAGAAATTAGAGAAAACTAATGGCTATCATTAATATGTGAATTTATTTTAAATAAGTATAGTTTGTTGAAGGCATTTCAATGATTGAAAAATTGTTTTACATATGACTTCAATTATACATGTGCGAGCATAATACTAATCTAGAATGAGTTTTATGGTTTCAATCATTCATATTAGTAGCTTGTCTCAGTTTTATACTATTTTTTTTACTTCTAGTCTTGTAGTTCATGAGTGTTTTTTATTAGAGTGGCAAAATAGTGAAATTCAAAATAGAAAGGTGAACTATTTTTAATAACTCTGATGTGATGTAGAAAAATAAGTACATATTGATGTGTATGAATTAAGACAGTGTGATTAGATTACTAGTACTGAGGTAACATCTCAACATGGTATGAAAAAAAGGGATTTATCTATCTCTTTCCTAATACTGATTGTGACAAAAAAAATCTTCAGCTATCATTGAGAAGTCTTGCTTAAAATATGTTGTGATTAGAAGAGAAACAAATGACTCAATATTTAAAATAACATTAAAATATGAAATACAAGAGTATAGTGACACATAAGATTTTAGAAGTTTAAAAGAAACTTTGGATATACTTTGTTTGTGTATTTATGTTTCGAGGATGAAACTTTTTAAGGGGTTGAGAACTGTAATGACCACATTTGTGCTTAATTGGTAAAATAGGGTTTACCTGAATGATTACATGCTTGATCAGATTGAACATAGTTTAGACTTGATTAATGATAGTAGCTCAATTTTTATGTTTAAAACCTAAGAATAAACTCTAATTATGATTTTAGTTTCAAGAATTAGGGTTTGAGAAATGTAAACCCTAATCAGCAAAAATTAGGGTTTTGATAGTACATGAATATAGAATTTGATCAGGATAGAAGTGTGGTAAATGTTTTTTCATATTTTCAACGAATTTTGTAATCAAATGAATTTTGGATATGATATGGATAACTCGATCATACATACTGGAATTTTTTTTTGGAATATTTAGGTGTTCTTTGAAAGTGGTTCTCGGTCAAACTATACCAAACTATACTTCGACTGAAATGCTAACAGAGTGTTGTTTAGCAGTGAAGTGTCTGATTTTTAATTATTTATTGGTAATTTCAAATGATCTCAAATTTATACTGGATCTTTTACATTACATTTTATACATCATGATAAATTTAATAATTTTTGGAGTATGTTTGACCTCTTAAATAAATGAATTACAGTAACTTTTTTATGATAGAAAAATCTGTTGAAATAAGAAAAAGTATAGTGAGGGGTTAATGTGTAAATTACCCAAGCACCTAAATTTCTCTATATGAGCAAGCTAGCACCCAAGTAGCTCACATATTTCGTGATTCATTCCAGAGAAATGAAATCCTAGAGAGATAGAGGGAGAGTTAGGGTTTGGGAGAAGAAAGTGTTGGAATTGTTGATCTAGGGTTTCTCTATCTGAGATATGATGAAACTAAGTAAGTTTAGCATCTTTACATAGCCTTTCATGGTGAATATTCTCTCACATGTCAAGATTCCATCCCTCCTCTGATTTGATTCAAAATGGTATCAAATCTTCCCCTTTTCTCACTCTTTCTTCATAATCCTCCATTTCTAGGATTTTCAGGTTGAAAGGAAGAAGAATCTAGTTATTTGCTAGGATTTTGATATATGTTTGAAATTTTCAGAGATGAGCTGCATTTTCAAGGTGTTTTCACTCCTTAGGCTGAGTGGGTACTTCCTTTAAATAGTAGATTGCATGAAAATTAGTTAAATGATCAATAATCTTTACTAGTTTTGTATATGACTACAAACCCTAAACTACCCTTTTGACCTCGCTTTTGCAAGATGATATGAAATAGATTATTTCTCTATTGTGATGGATTTCAATTGATAAATCATACTAGAAATGCATACAAATTATCTAAATGAGAATTCCTAAAGTAATTGCAGAGTTTATATGAAAATAGTGAAATCTAGAGTTTTTGGCTATGCATACATTTGTTATATAATTGAATAAAGAAGTTTGTCTAGTTGAATCTCTTTGGTTACAAAAGATTGTTTTATCTGAATGTATAGTACATATATGTTAGATAAGATCTTGTATTTCATTTGATGATATCAATGTTTTCTTAATATATCAATAAAGAGGGTGAAACCCTAAATGAATGGAAAGTTGGAAGTTTGCGAATAGATTCATGAATTCAACTGATGTGATTCTTTTATTTTTATTAATTCATTTATTTAAGGTTATACTTGATGCATGATATCTTAATGAATATCTTGGATACCCTAGATAAACTCATACTAGGGTTTCATATGCATGACTGACTGAAATGGGTTATGTGATAATTTGAGTTTCTAGCTGAATAACATTTTATATGCTTACATATTTTGATCTGTGATGCAAAAATATCTAGCTGAGTTAATTGACATGAAATGCATACGTTGTTATGGTAATGTAAGATAATAGGAAATACATTTCCCTAGATGGGGATGTCATAGTTTCCATGCATGAATACAAGAAATTTTGAATGTAAATGTTTATATCATTAGACATAATATATGTTTGAACATGTGTGAATTCTTTAATGTGCATGAGAAATGAGAAACCCGAAGAGAAGGGTAATTAGTATGTTAAGAAACTAAGAAATGAGAAACCCTGAGAGAAGGGTAATCAATATGTTAAGCATCTGAGAAATGAGAAACCCTAAGATAAGGGTAACCAATATGTTATGCATTCAACTAAGTATCATCAAAGAATTCTATCTAATAGTTCAAGTAGTTAGTAAAACTACAATAGTAATAGTAGATTCCCTGAACACCATAGAACCCTCCCTGGAGGTCTGTACTGGGATGGGTGAAACAGGATATGAACTATCAGATATAGGAAGAAATAGCTTGGAACTGAGTATCTAACATCAACCAGTTGGATATCGGTGGTACTTCAGTTGAGTAGTAGAGTACCCAATAATAACTAGAGATCCTGGTGGTACTATTTTAGTAGTAGGGGTATCCAATAATAATTGGAGATCCAGTGGTACCCACCAATTGAAGTATACATCCCTTATGGACCTACTTCTTTTGGAAGTTACTCTATTTTGCATGTTAGCCCTAGTGGAACTGCATTACGTAGAGTTGCGGCTTTTTAGCTTAGAGGCACCCCTCCTGAGTACCCAAGATAAGGGGCCACTATTTACAGATGTAGTTTAGCTGCTGTTAGGCCAGACGTGGCAACCTCACTACAGATCGAGGTAGTTAGTAGTAGTCTTAAGGTCCCAAGTTTACCTTAAGACTTGTACGATAAGTCACGTAGTAGTGGATTTTGCTTGGATGGTACAATCCAAGTGAGTTCAGGAGCAAAGTAAAAAGAAAAGTTAATTGAGTTTCAATTGAGTTCAGATAAAGAGTACAGTAGTCAGATCAGTCGACTATGTTTAGTTGGCCAACATAATAGTAGTCAGTTTAGTATTCACGTCAAGTCAAGGTTAATGAAAGATTATAAAGATAATAATGGGAAAAATGTTTAGATATTTCTATATTACTATTGATACATTACAAGATGAATGATAGGTTAACCATGTGTGTGCAGTTATTCAATTATTCTTTGTATGTTTTTGGATTATTAGTTTTCTTTGTAGTTAAGCAAGTATGTTCATATATTGATTCACTCTTGTAGATGTCTAGAATATTCTGCCATATTTATGTTTGTGAATGATCAGTCTCTTTAAAGCTTACTTCTATTATAATTGATATAATTTGTAAAATAGTATATCTATAATTATATCAGTGCTTTATAATGTTTCTTTGAAGTACTCATTCACTCAACGAGTAGGCTCACCCCTTTACTCACAATTTTTAGGGATAACTCATGGAATGAAGATGTCATTGCATCAACATAGATCTACCACAAGAGTTAAGTATGAGAATAATTAAGTTCAGTCAGTCCCTGTTACTCTAGGTCCTTGTATAGAGTTGAGAGAGATTCTGAATGATGATTTGTATCTTTGTTACCTTAGTGATAGAGTATATATCTGGTTATCATGTTGTATGTACATGGAAGTGAGAGGAACAAAATGAATCTCTAGATGTGTATCATTAATGTTTAGATCATATTTAAGTAATCAAGGTTTAATTCACTTATAAAGTTTGTTTATGTGATTGAATGTGAAAAGAAAAAAAGAGTTTGAGATAAAGGAAAAAGAAAAAGTCGGGAGTGAACTTTGTATTAAGTATAATCATCAAACTTATGCCCTAATCTCATGATTAGTGGTAATCGTGGGATGTGGGTGTAACATACAACTAGCCAACATTCTACTCATACTGCTCTCTAAGTTGCTCTTCCTCAGCACCACGATCCTAACCACGTCGTTGACAACCACCTAAAAAGATGTGGTGACGCACGAGGTGAGACCCATGTCCCAGCGAGAGATATAACTCTCAACCTACGATTATAGATTACATCATGTATCATTATTAAATAGGATAAGAAGATTAAACTAACTAAGAAGGTTAAGCAAATAGGTATATCAACATGTATGACAATCAAGTATATAATGAAGCAGATAAGACTAACATCTATTAAATAGTTAATTTTCTCTTACTGCATTACATAATCAACTATGTAGTATAAGAAACAAGGCAAGGGTTAACATCCAATGTGAGGTGTGTTTAACCCAAAAAAGATATAGTACACAGTTGTATTACGTCTTTTATTAAGCCTTGAGGAGTTGAGGTATACCACTCAACTCCAACTGACCATTGCTAAGTCAAAATAAGTGCCATACAAGATCTGTAGGAGAGCCTAAATCCTAAGATCTCATCCACCCTCGTTTAGTATGAGTATGCCGCAGTGATAGATAACATAAAGCTACAAAACATCCTAGTCCTCCCTAGGTATATAGGTCACGACACTAGTGAACAACCTAGTCTGTCCTTAAACGATCGCAATACTAGTGAAACTAGGGTATACAAAATGCAAACATCCGAGGTACAACCACAGTTGTCCTCAATCACACCATATATACTGAATAATAATCATCTGAGATACAACCTTGACCATTCCCCTACCAAGGTATGACCACAAACATCTTTGTGAATATGCATATACTCAACAGTATATGACTCCAAGTTTCGACCAAAGGAGAACTTGTTTGACCATCCAACACAATCCTGACACTGGAATGGATCTATGGCACATGGCACTACATGATTAAGGTTTCACTTGATTAGTTAATGTCAATTGGGTGATTAAAGGCCGCATCAATCAAGTTATGCACAAACCATAAAAGGATTCTATAAAACATGGGTAGATTGCAACTTTAGAAAATATAAAACTTTAAAAGATACATTTTATCACATCACCCCATGGTATTATTTCACTTCCATACATGTAGCCATACTCATCATCATACCATCATAGGATCAAATCCTTGTCACGTGATACAGAGGATAACACCTCACTTAGGGCACAAAGCCATGTCTAAGGTCATAAGGTCATTCACGTATATCCATGTAAGAACATCATTATCTTTCCATTCTTCATCAAGGCTCATCATACCATCACCATACATGTGACACATAAGTTTGACACAACATTACATTTAAGAGCTATGATGTTCATATGATAGCAAATTAGGGTCACAACAATATAGAGAGAAAAAGTACTATGTTATCATGCTAGTCAGGCAAGAAGCTATGTATCATTATCACTCTTGTATTAGGGGTAGGGGAAATAGTTGAATTAACATTAACTTAAAACACTTTACTAAAACTTAGGTTTGTACTCATTTGAAGGCAAAGGCAAAATTATTACATCATGTGTAACCAAGGACCAATGTAGGGTTACTTAATAAAAAAACCAACAATCAAGAAAGATATGGGGTCAACCATCACCATCATAGGGTGATCAAAGCGTTATGACCACATAAACCAGGAACCTTCATCGACCACTTAGGTTAGGGATGCCATTAATCGCTGAAAACCAAGGTGGTTGGCGACCACCAAAGACTAGAAAAGTGGGAGACTGCTAAAACTAGGGTAAGAGACATCAACAACCAACTTGAATAAGGACCTTCATCAACCGCTGAAGAGCAATAAGGTCATCAACCCCTAAAGGGTGGCCACTTAAATGACCACTTAAGGTTAAACCACATTGGTGATCGATAGTAAACATACAACTTTGTCGATCAATTGAAATCATGACTCCTAATGACCATTGTGAATCAAATCCTTCATCGACCGCCAAAAGATTCAAGGCTTGGTGACCACTAAACATCCAAAATAGGTTTTTCCATAAGGAAATCAGATCATTAGATTATGAATAAGGTAGAAAATTGGTTCGTGGCAAACAAGGAAAAGCCATCATTTTCCACCCCAAGGAAACCCTAAAAATCCAAGAAAAAAACCAATGATCTCCACATGCATGAAAAAACCAAAACTCCCACCACCAAAGAAGGATTCGTGACAAGGAAAGGGTTCACCCAAGAAGAGATATCTACTCAAGATCACCATGTAAACACAAACCCTAGATAAATGATACTATATTTCTACTTGTAACAACATATTAGAGAAAAATTGTGTGCATGCAAGGTAGATGTAAGCATTGACAATGGATAAATTTATATGATTTGCCTTTAAGTTTATGTACAAACTCCAAATAGGAAGGTAGATTGAAGAAGAAAGGTAGGAACCCTATCTTGAGCACTCCTCTCTGCCAAGCTAGCTCAACCTCCAAGAAAGAAGCAAACCCTAGGTAGAAAAGGCAAGGAAGATGTGTTCTTCAAGCTATAACTCAAGCATTACCATGAAACACCATGGGTTAGACCAAGAGTAGAAATAAGAATAGAAGAACATCAAGGAAAAGATAGGCAAAGTGCCTTACTAAGACCAAGAAGAAGTGAATGATTGCACCAAACGATCACAAGAAGGGTAGATCCAAACCCTGGATCAACATGTAAGGAATATCAGCCTCCTTCTTCAGATTTAAGCTCCTCCTTTACCACCAAGAAAAAGGGTAAGAGCTCCAATAGAAACCAAGGAAGTAGAGAGAGAAGACTAGGGGTGTAAAGAGTTTATTTGCATGCAAAGAGAGAGGGTTGTATAGCATAGGGTAGGAGAGAGAGAAAGAGGGTTAGGTGTCATGCTAAACATGCCATGTGTCCAAGATATCTCATCCATGCAACTAGGGAGACCTCACCAAGAAAATCCATCAACCTACTTGTCTAAAAAAAGAAAATTACCACTCAACAAAGATGTTGATGATCGAAGAGATCAAGGAATCCAAATGGTTGCTAACCCTAGGTGATGTTGGCGACCAAGATGAATGGAGAACCTCATTGACCACCAACCCTAGATAGCACACACAAAAAATCATCGACCAAAAAACATTAAGGACAAAGGAAAACTTGAAGATAACCAAAAAACAAGGTTATCATTAGTCAAACATACTTCAAGGTCAACCATCTACTAGGGCATTCATGCAAACCCTAATCTCACACGTGAGATATCACCACTCAAACCAAGGTGTGACAAGGCACCCTAAGTCTCAAATATATAAAAAATGATTTCAAAATGTGTGAGGCACAACAATCATGTGAAAATTTGCAATAAAAACCCTATAAATGGGTAAATTGCAATTAGGTCCAAAACAAGCACACATATGCATATCTAGTTCAAAGAGTGTCCAAACTGGACCAAACTTGAAATATAAGCTTATTACATGATATAAAATCACATCACAAGGTTTGATTTAGGTTTTAAGCATCTTATTATGATAAGGAAGCATATGCGACCAAAAAGAAAGGTCAGGGGTCTTACAATTCCCATGCAATAATCTTTCTGGGGTAGATCCACTATAGATATCTATCAAACGATCTAAAACATGCTGGTGTTAAATAGTTACCCATTCATTATAAAAGAGAAAATATACATCTCTTTGTGATATATACTAGCGATATTTTTTTGAATAAAATGCCAAAGGCTAGAATGGACATTGGTTTCTTTATTGATGCTCGATTTGTATCTAGTTTGGCTAGTGATCTTCATCTAGACTTTGTCAGCCTTGAAGCAGGGGTCTTATTATGAACCTTTGCGTTGCTTGCTAATATTTCTTCTTCATCAACAGTGCAAGATTTTTTTTCCATCATTTTCTTAGTAAGAGTCGCCTCTTTTTTAAGTGGCGCATCTAGATTTTGGGAGTTCTTTCGCATGATTTCCGCTCTGCTAGTGTGAAAGAGTACTCCCTTATGGAAGACATGAACTCTAGTGTCAGCTTATTATATGAATGATGTACTTTGAAGAATAGGCTCATAGGCTCGAGCCTTCATGCAGCTCATACACACACTTCTTAATGCCCATATCATGGAGCATGGGTGCATCAACAAAGTGTGTTGACTTGAAGTTTTTTCCCGTCATTTCGACATACGCTTCTTTGTGTTTGTCATCGCATTGGAGGAAGGTACCGTGTCAAAGCTCTTGATTGGAATTTTCCTCTCTTGATACATGGACAACCTTGGTAGTTAGATCTATAATTTGTGGTTGTTTGCTCATCTTAACTGTCAAGGGCTCTGAGTAAATCCTCTTCACTCTCTATTTTTGTGCTTCTTTAGGGTTGTTTCTATCTGTATGTTCAATTTACCTATTTTTAGAAGCACTAGTAGTGGTAGTGATAATAACATCGGCAGAAACGGTAGCCTCTTCTTTTAGGCCAACCATTTGGGCTGTGAGTCTAGTGTGAACCTTTGTTAGTTCAAAAAGCATCAAAGAGACAGTGGTCAGAGTTTGAATTTTAACAGATGAACATATGTTAAATAAGTGTAAAGTTGAATGATCTTGGAAAACCCAAATTGATCGACCCATCTTACTAAAAGTCAGTATGATATCTATGGAGCTAAGGGTTGACAGGTTCAAAGTTGTCAAAAGGGAGGTTTATAGATAAGGTATCGAGCTAAAAGTATATCATCCAACGTTGAAACAAAAAAAGGTCTATGGAGAAGACCAAACTCATGAATCTATCGAGCTCTAAGGTCAATAGGGAATATTCATAGAAACATGATCTATGAGCTGTTTAGCTTAAGGATGATAAAGAACATGAAAAAGGGCTATCAATCTATTAAGGTCTATAGTAAACATGTTCAAAAATGTAATCAATGATGAAAGGTCAATTGGTAAGTACCAATGCATTAGTCAAAAATACACCTTGAGGTTGGAGAAAGGGATCGAGAAGAAGGTCTTAGAAGTTATTGAGATATGAGGTTGATCAATCAAAATGGAGGCAAAGGTCAATAGGATGAAGGAAATTTTAACAGAGATTCACTGTAAAACTTAACTGAGCAAATAGAATTATTGCCCTCCTCTTCCTTTAGAGACAATTGGTGGGTAGTGGGAGGGAAGGTTGAGTGTCATACACATGGATATCGATCTAGGAGGCCAGTAAATACAAAATGATAGGTCTAAATAAGTTAAGCTCGATAGATTACTATTAGTGTATATGCTTTATGTGGTATTTTGTGCTTTAGCCTTGTGTGCTATAGCTTTTTTTTTATCCCATGTTGTCCAATTTTGTTTATCACTTACTCTCTTATCCTATAAAAGAGAGTGCATTATATTTGTTTTAAACACATCAAATAAAGGCTTTGTCATTATATATGGTATCAGACGTGTTTGAACCCCCTTAATTATTTGTTTTTATTCCACCCCCCTCCATTGACTACCCCTATTCCCCCAACATTCCCCATCTTTAGCCTATAGACCTTCACCAACCAGAAACCTCCAAACCCCATCAACCATTACACCATCAATTATTATGCCCATCGACCATTATTCCCTCAATCATTACTCCATTGACCCCCTTCACCTCTTCAACTTCCCATCAACCTTCCATCGCCTCTTCAACTTCCACAATCCCATCGACCTTCCTTCATCTCATCAACTTCCACCACCCCATTGACATCCATCCCATTAGCCTATACCCCTAATTAACTTTCAACACCTCATCAACTTCCACCCATCATCCACCTTCACCTCATTGACCTTCACCTCATTGACCTCCACCCTATAGACCTTCTCCCCATCAACCGACACCCCTCATCGACCTCCAACCCATCAACCTCCTCCATCCTATAGACCTTCTCCCCATCAACCGACACCCCTCATCGACCTCCAACCCATCAACCTCTCCACCTCTTGATCCATCCAGTTGTTTCCAAAATAGCAACTTGAAGACCTTAAAGTAACACTTTTTTTCTTCCTAGACCACATGGTGGAGTAAATCTCACATTGTGGTGGTGTAGGTACTTCCTTTTTATATCTAGTGCCCCTTTATAAGTTTCTTTAATCTTCTAATCTCGATCTATCATTCTGATCTACTACCCCTATGCGATTTTTTTAGATCTACTAATCTAAATGTGATACTTCAATCTACTGTCCCTATGTTAGTTTCTCAGATCTATTGATCGCGATCTATTGCTGCTACCCACTACCCCTATGAGGGTTTTCTTGATCTATTGATCCACCGAATTTGCTACTTTTTTTGTTGCTTCTACTACTTCTCTATGCGCATCATCACTCTAGATTCCATGGGATTATGAATCCTCATTGGTATTTTTGTGTGATGAACGTGAAACTTGATGGATAAAACTACCACCCTTGGTCGACATCATTTTAACTATATGTTAAAGCCCAAGGGCATTATTTCCACATTTATGTTGATGCTCCGATCCTTCCTGCTGCTACAGCTGATGAAAAAGCCAATCTATCCTACACTGAATGGTGTAAAGATGATTCAGGCATTATAACGAGGATGGTGGATAGTGTCATACCAAAGATAAGACAGTCTCTCCTTTGCCTTCATAATGTTAAATCTATGTGGGATCAACTATCCCATGTGTATTCTCACAAGTAGAACCCAAAGAAGTTCTCTGAGATCTTCAAGAATATGGGAAAAAGGAGTATTTGATTGATGGATCTATTTAATACTACTACAACCAATGTTTGACACTCTGAAATGAATACGAAGTATACCATTCCCTCTCCTCTGACAACAAATAAGTTTAGAGGCAAAGCAACAAACTTTAGTTAGTTCAAATCCTGGTAGATCTCCCTTTGTCCGTTTCTAGTGTTGTTGACTAGATCTTATCTAGTGACACCTTACCCACAATAAGGGATATTCTGAAGCATGTACAACTTCTCCCTTACATGTATTCACTATTTGCTACTTCTTCTTATCCCTCGGTTCTTGGCGTCCTCACCTATGACTCAGGTTAAGGATGTGGATGTGGTTGGAGTCATGCTTGCGGTGGTCATGCTTCTAGTACTGTTGGACATGGTCCTCCTCATGGACCTAAATGAGGCCAATATCAACTTAGTACTGATAATCACTTCTGCATCTTCTGTGTACGCAGGAAAGACACTAAAAACTGTTGTTGGAAGAAACATGGTGAACCTACCTAGGAAAATCAAGTCTGCTCTCTTACCTCTAAAAATTGGATAGTTGCCCATGGTTGAAGGGATTCTCTTGGAGTTTGATAAAGTCCTCCAGGCTTGTCTATTCTCACCAACACCAATTCTAAAAGGAGGTTCTTCTACTTTACTTGCATCCCCTCCTTCTTACAGTAAAAATGAATGGGTCATCAACTCGGGCATATTTGCACATATTTCTAGTTGTTCTGAGCTTTTACTACCTTATTTAAGACTACACATGTCCCTCCTATGACCATTGTAGATGGGACTCAGTCAGTTGTCCATGAAAATGGAACTATATCTCTATCTAAATATATGCCCTTAAAATTTTCCTTATATATTCTAAGATTTCCTCTAAATCTACTATCTGTCAATAAAAATTTTAAGAGCTTTCAGTGCTCAATCACTTGTGAATGTGAGAGTTGTGTGTTTCAGGATCTCCGAACAAGGAAGAGGATTGGTTCGATCCATTAGGGACTAGATGGAATGTGCTACCTAGATGTGCTGAAATTTGTTGTAGCTCTACTATCTCTTTTGTGACTGGTCTGCAATGGAACTATTGGTTGGGACATCCTCATACTGCAAAATTGTAATGTTTGGTTTCTAATATTATTGAGAAATAATTTTTGTGTGAATCTTTCTAATTTGACAAACAAACTTGGGCTATTTATCATAAAATAAAGAAATTGGTTCTAAAAATCTTTTTGATATTGTTCATATTGATAAATGGGGTCCCTATTTAGTTACTAGCTTGGCTCTCTTTTGCTATTTTATGACCTTTGTTGACGACCATATTAGTACATCATGGTTGTTTCTTTTAAGGGACTGTAGTAACATTTTATAAACTATCACCATTGCTTTTATTGAGATCTAAACCTGATTCAAAATAATTGTTAAAATCTTGATAACTAATAGTGCCTTAGAATTTATGCAAAAAATCTATGTATCTATTCTTTACCTCTCGAGGTACCATACATTAAACTTCTTGTTCTTACACACCATAAAAAAATGGAGTGACAGAATAGAAGAGTCACCATCTTCTTGAAGTAGCACACACTATTCTTCTTCACTATCATGTCCCTAAACATTGATAGATTATAACCCCCCCTGTAATCTCTGACTGACATCTTCCTATTAGCTAAAGGAAAGGTTTTCACTCCTCCACTCAGTGTCCGATTAGTAGTTTCTACTCTTCCACTAAACTTGGTGCTAGCTTTGCTTACTGCTTCTCTCTCTACTATTTCTGGACCAAAGAATGCTACACACACTCTTTATCATCCTGCATGGCATCAAGCTATGGAAATTGAAATGACTGCCATTCGAGATCGTAAGACTTAGGAACTTGTTGATTGTCCTAAAAATTGTATGATTGTTGGAATTTATTAGATTTCTATTGTCAAATATCAACCAAATGGTTCGATTGAATAGATGAAGTTCCTACTGGTACCAAAGAGTTACACTCAGACCTACAAGGTTGACTACTTTGAAACTTTTTCTCCTATTTCCAGACTCAATTCTATAAGAGTGCTAATACTTTTTGAAGTGAATAATAAGTGGCCCCTTTTCAACTTGATGTTAAAACATCTTCATGTATGGTGACTTCATGAAGAATTCTACATGGAGAAACCACCTGTTTTGTTATTCAAAGGGAGTGTTCCAAAGTATGCAAACTCAAAAAGGCAATCTATGGCCTAAAACAAAGCCCACGAACATGTTTGACAAATTGAGTTAGGTACTTTTCAAGTTTCAACTTTGGAACTCACATTTGGATCATTCTATTTTTATTTAAATGACCAAACCTAGGCTTGTTATTCTTATTGTTATGTGGATGATATGATTTTGTCTAATAATAATTCCATAGGTACTGCAACTACTAAAAGATATTTAGAACAACACTTTATTACTAAAGATCTTGATAAACTCAAGTATTTCTTAGTAATTGAAGTTTGTATATCCTATTTTGGTGTTTGTCTTTCATAGAAAAAACATGTTCTAGATCTACTAAAACAAATATTCATGCTTGGTACTAAACCTTCTAATACACCTCTGGATCCCAATACCAATTGGGATGATGAATCTTCACCACCATATCTTGATAACCACCAATACATAAGATTGGTTGGTAAGCTTATTTATCTTACTATGACTAGATATGATATTACTATTGTTGTTGGACTTGTCAGTGGGTATCTGGATAAACCTCAAGAATGTCATTGGGGTGTTGTCCGTCATATCCTTAAATATATGAAAGCTTCTCCAAGGAAAGGATATCTGTATCGTAGACATGGGCATTGTAAGCTCACTAGATATTCTTATTCTTATTATGCGAGAAGTAGATGTGATAGGAAATCTACCTCTATATATTGCACCTTTTTAGGTGAAATCTAGTTACGTGGTGCAGTAAGAAATAGACCATGGTTGCTCAGTCTAGTATTGAAGCTGAACACAAAGCTATTGCTACACTTGTTGTGAATTAATGTGGGTCCAAGGACTCCTCAAGGAATTTATAATATCTGATTCTACTCCTATTCCCATGCATTGGGACAATAAAGCCTCCATTTTTATTTTCCAGCAATCCAATGTTTTAGGAGCATAGTAAACATAAAGAGGTGGATTGCCATTTTGTTCACAAATCTATTCTCTCTAATCACATATGTACTCCTTATCTCTAGACTAAAGATCAAGTTGTTGACATATTTACCAAGATACTTCCCAAGACTTACTTTCTGCATTGGTGGACAAGCTGGGCATGTTCACATATATGCTCCATCTTGAGGGGGATTATTAGTATATATGCTTTATGCGGTATTGTGTGATTTAGCCTCGTCTTGTCTATAGCTTTTCTATCATCCCATATTGCCCAATTTTGTTTCTCACTTACTCTCTCATCAAGTAGAAGAGAGTGCATTGTATTACGTTTAAGGCCGATCAAGTAGTTCGATAGCTTGATAAAACTAAATTCATGTGAGGCTGATAGGTTGCATATCGATCTATTTTGGTCAAAATTTAGGTCAATTGTTCCTTTAGAGGGAACAATCAAACTATCATCATTTTGAAATGATTGAACTCTCAAGGTCAATATGTTACATAAAGAAAAATGGAGGTTCATTTAATAGGTCGATCAAGCTCCTTGAAGCTCAAATAAAACTAAGGAAAACTAAACAAAACCAAAGCAAACAAAGATAAAAGAAGTCGGGTTGCCCCCCAAGAAGCACTTGTTAAGAGTCAAATAGCTCGACTGTTCCATCTTTCTTAGTGTGCAAAAAGTGGCCCAGAAAGGTCCATCTCAGGCCTCCTTGTGAATACCTTGTCTTTGTAATATCTCTTCAGTATATGGTTGTTGATTGAAAAGTCCCAGCTTTTTCACTATCATATAGAAGGACAGATTGTAACTATAGTGAATGTTCAGACAAATAGGATCATAGCTTTCTAGAGAAAACATAAATGAAGGAATTGAAAAGTAGAACCTTATCTCTTTCATATTTATCATTATCCTTGATGTGAGAATCATGCTAGGTTTTAGTTCTTTCTTTGGAAATTCTAGTGTTTTCATAAGCATGCAAATGCAGTTATCCTTACTCTTTCAATGGAAGGAACCTCTTCTCCTTAGCTAAATTTGGGTCTATATTCCAATTCTTTATGACCCAAGATGTCTATGCTCTACTTCCCAGGTAAGGTGGTAGGGTTTTCCATAAATTGCTTGATAATGCATTATCGTGATGGTAGACTTATATGCATTTCAATATTCCCATAGAGCATCATTGAGATTTGAAGACCAATCCTTCCAAGATTTCCCAATGGTTTTCTTCAAAATATGTATTATTTGGTGATTTGAAACTTCCATTTCACTATAACTTTGAGGATGGTATGGGGAGGATATCTTGTGTTTTACCCCATTTGTTTTCAATAAGGCTTCCAATTGTTTTTTGATGAAGTGAGAACCTCCATCACAATCACTATTATGGAAACTCTAAAGCTTGGGAATATAATCTTGCTAAAGAGGTGCATGAAAGCCTTTAGATCACAAGTGGGTTAAGCCATAGCTTTGACCCATTTGGATAAATAGTTGACAATGACCAGAATGTATTAACTATTAAAATATGAGGAGAATGGTCCCATAAGTCTATCCCCTAGACATCAAGAATTTTAATCTCATTCCATCTAGTGAGAGGAAACTAGTTTCTTTGGCTTATATTTCCTATTCACCGGCATGCATCACATGCTTTCATGTAAGCTTGTTAATCCTTGAAAATATATGAACAGTAGAACTGAAATGTAGAATTTTCATTCTTATCTTCTCAGCTCTCATGTTCCCTTTATAAGGAGATGAATGAAACTTTTTAATAATATAATGAGTCTCATCTTATGAGGTGCATCATCGATAAACATTGTTTGCACACCTTTAGAAAAGGATTAGGTCATCTGAGTAACAATTCTTGAGGCCAGTGAAGAGCTTCTTCTTTTTGTTGTATGTCATATCTGGTGGCAATTATCATGGCATTTCATGATCAATCATCCTTACAACCATCATGGAATCATCTTTGTATGAGTCATTTATCGACATTGATTCATTATCCGCAACACATGTATGAGACAGATAATCTGCTACAACATTCTCTAAACATTTCTTATCCATAATTTCATGGTCAAATTCTTAAAGCAATAGAGACCATCATTAGAGATGAGCCATTTCTTTCTTGTTCTCAATGCCTTCTTCATGCATGATTATCGACCCTGGAGGTAGATAGCATTTCAATCAATCTCCATATCTTAGAATTTGATTTTCTACATTTTTAAAGGTAATTTAATCACAATGGAGTTTTGACATCTAAGTGCATAGTGAAGTATTTTATGATCATTATTAGCATATGGAGATAAATTTTTAGAATAAAAGAGACATGAAATATTCATGAAAATTGATGTTCTCAGTATGTAATAGAGAAGTCACAGTTCCAAAGACAATTGATCCTCATTTAATTTGCAACACCCTTTTCTATACTAAATTAGATACACAACGATAGAGAAGAAGTATTGAAATGCACCCATTATTGTTAATCTACTATGTGTGTCGTGCAAAAAATGTTGATAGTTTTTACTACGATGGCCAAATAGGCCTCATATATGCTCCAACTAGCCTTCTTGTAAACATAAGGTTCATCTTCATCTTTTAGAAAGAAAAAATGTTTGACAATTTCTCAAAATGAATATTACCACTTCTAGATTCTTTTTTTAATTCATAGATTGACCTTTGTATCTTGCATATTTTATTATCTTCATTTGGAACGATAAACCTTGGAGACATATCATTTACACATAATGTGTTAGAGTCCCATTAATTAATGCAAATTTAACATCTATTTGCACATCTCATACTCATGACAAGCTTCAACAGAAAGCATGATCCTAATGAAATTAAACTTGAATTAGGTGAAAAAGCCTTGTCATAGACATCACCTTGAACTTGTCTAAAATTGTTTGCAATCAACCACCCTTACATGTTTATACATTACCATCCATATTAGTTTTCTTCTTGGAATTCCATTTACATCATATGGGTTCTACTCGTTCAGGTGCATTAGCAAAGTGCATACCTTGTTGGCATACATAGACTCTATCTCATATCTCATGGCCTCAAGCCATTTACGAAAATATGGTCCGTCAATGGCCTCATAGCAGGTTGTTGGTTCATCATCATTAATGACCAATAGATCATCTGATTGAGTCAGAGTTATCCAAATATCTTTGTCTCCAAACGTGTCCTATAAGACCTTCAAGGTTCTTGTGCTATATGACAAATTTAAATTTCTATAACACTTTGTTTATTCTTATCCCTCATCTACCTTCTTAGACTCAAAGTTGTTTTTTTTTCAACCTCAAACTTCTTAGGGGTCTATTTTCCTCCAATTGGTTTCTTTGGAATTAAATTTTTTTTAAGGAATATAATATTCATAGAAGCAAATAGTTTTTTGTCATATGGAATATATAAGTATTGACCCTTAAATTCATTAGGATATCTAACCAAGTAACATTTTGGTTAGATCTTTACAAAGAAGTCTTCTTGACATAAGCCTCACATCCCCAAATCTTTATAAAAGACCCACTAGGATGCGTTCTAGTTCACAACTGACAAGGTCTCTTTTGAACCAAATTAAAAGGTATGGGGCCGAATATAGATGATCTGAACTCTTGATCATACAATGCCCAAAAAGGTGTTATTCCTCATTTTAGATATACCATTATGTTGTGGTGTTATGGGTGGATTCCAATGTGATATAATACCACAATTTCTCAGAAGGGACTCAAACTCCTAAGTTAGATATTCTTCATCATGATCAAATTAGAGGCTTAACGTTCTAGTTGAGTTGGTTATTTACTTCATTCATCAATTTTGTAAATTTTCACCGGGGCCAAATTTGTTTTTTTATAAGATACACATATTCATATCTTCTAAGGTCATAAGTAAATATAATGAAGTATTGATACCCACCTTTATCACTTGAGCTAAAAGGTCCACACATCAATATATTAGAGTCCTAATAAGTCACTTGCTCTGTCACTGTTACTAGTTAAAGGTACTTTTGTCATCTTAGCCAATAAACCTGATTCACATGTCTCTATTGGGTCCAAATTAAATGAGTCTATATAACCATATTTATGAATTCTGCAAATACACCTCATCTATGTTCGCTAGACAACAGTGCCAAAGACAAGTCTTGTTTGAGTCATATAGTCAAATTTCTAGGTATTTATGCTAAATGCACTTATCTTAACTTTCAATAAATAAATACTATAAGACATGGGGCATTGGAATAAAAGATCTCATCTCTTAACATAAGAATTTGACCATTCTTCACTAGAATTCAAAACCTTTCTTGTCCAAACAAGATAAAAAAATATTTTTTTTTTGTTTATACCAGGTACATAATGGAAATTCTCTAACTCTATAACAAACCTACTATGCAAAGATAGACTTTAGGATTCTACTACTATAGTAGCAACTCATGCTCCATTAACAATGTGTAGATCTACCTCCCCCTTGATCAAAAGTTTACTTCTATTCAAGTCTTGCATATTTCATATGTCAGATCTGCATCCGATATCCAATACCCAAGATGAAGAAGTAGATACTTTTATCTCTACACATATATACTTGAAGTGGGGATTTCTATCCCCTGTTTCTTTACCTTAAGTTCCTCAAGGTATAGATGGAAATTTCTTTTCCAATGTCCAACCCGGTGACAATGGTGATATTTTCCTTCCTTTCCCAGTTCTTGTTTAGATTTAAGTGTAGAAGAATTAGGGTTTTAGCTAACTTTAGAAACTTTCTTAGTTTTTCTTTTCCCTTTGACTTTTGCTTTCCCCTGTTAACAATCAAAATAGATTATGGCTTATCTTTCTTCATCTAAGTCTTAGTTGTTGTCAACATGCAATTAAAGTATGACAACGGTCAAACAAAGTTGTTCATGTTGTAATTCATGAAAAACTTGTTGTAGTATTCTTGCAACAATCACATTATTACATCAGTGGCCAAATCTTGTCATAAGAAAACCTAATATTTCTAGTCATTCCACATATCTAATCAACTTGAGTACATGAACCCAATCAGATTACGTTTAGTTGTGTGCACCTAAGCGAGGCCTTCGGGACATCAAAGACATGATTCTGAAGCTCATGATTCATTGACAATAACATGAGTCACTTGATATCCATGGAATCATTGACATGGTCACAATATACTTCCCTCTATAGCCTAGTCACATTTGGAGTTGGCTCTTCTAGGACATAGAGCTTAAGCTCATGGTTGAAATAATTATTAAGGTCATATACCAGTCAAGGAAGTTATTCACATTAAACTTCTATTTATAAAGGATTTATTACAATGAGAAACTTTTATGCATGTTCACCATTTGATCTAGAAGAAAATATTGCATGATTTTTTTTCTATATTTATTAGTCTTTTATTAATAACACTCCCACAAATTTTTATCAAATTCATGGCCATCACTTCTAATTGCAAAAATCACATCAAGTAGTCTTCTTTGTGGACCAAGATTCATATTTCATTCAGCCATGAGTCACCTTTTGTTGATCACCCACAATCTAACTATTTAGGTAGGTAACAAATACACATTTCATCAGATGTAACTGTTGGATAGATAGTTTCACAATTATTATTCATATTATGAAGCATAGGCCATCTTTGTGCCGCTAGTTACTTAATCATACTAATATCACCTAGATAAGTCCAAAACAAAGGTCAAAACAATAAGTTGCACACCCTACTTTGGTAGACCCACTAACTGATTATATCACTTCCCCAAGATAGATAGTTCACCATACTTTGGTGTTCTTTCAATATTTTTACATGTGGTGTAGAATGCAAGGCATCTTACATTTTTAATTATATGAAGTTTGATATAATAATCATATTTGTTCAATAACAGTTACAATTACATTTTACATGTATCATAGATTATAAAAATCACAACATACGATAAATTAAGTTATGGAAACTAGCACAAATACATGAGCCAAAAATTTTTGTGATAAAAAACAAAACACATCACATGTCTTGATAACCCTAAATTTCCTTGTGTAGGTTTTCAATCCATCGATTGGTTAATTATTTGATCAAATGAAAACTCGATTTGGGCAATACTAGGTCTGTTTATAGCATCATTTCTTCATATTAATTGCAAACCTCCAGGGACTATCCTTTTATATGTATGTTTCTGGTCATGTCCTCCTCTCCTTCATGGTCCAGTGATGATGTCATTACATCATCCTTATATTTTTGCATGAATTGAATACATAGAGCATGTAGAAAGAAAGGTATGGAACATTGTCCATATATAAGTTACAAGTTTTGGATCATCATTGAAAACCACAACTACATGTTTCAAACATCATATACACATAGCAGAAGACCTACTTTCCATATACACATCAACCCGAAAATTATTTTAGTTGTCACATGAGTTTATGTAAAATACATATATCAAATCATATATTATAGTTATTATTATTAATACACATTGCACATATGATGAAATGATTTTTATTCAAATCTAAAACAAAAAAGGTGTATAGAGTAGGTCCTCATAATAATGTAAGGTTTTCAAGAAGTGTGTAACACCGGAAAAAAATCTAATAAAACCCCAAGTCGGCATATATATATATATATATATATATATATATATATGATATACATAAAACATCATTATAAAAAAGTAATATAAGGATATAGATTATACCTTAGTCCTCTGTTGCTTTCCAATGAAAATCATGTCTATCTTGATTTTAATCTGGTACTTTTAGATCCAGATCCAAAGTTTATGTAATGCAGCTACAACATTGTCATTGAATCAACAATTGAAAGAGAACTTATTCTTCTTGATGATGCAACTCATCCTCCAAGACCATTCACATGTGTTTTTTCCTCTACGTCATCTACATGTATGAGGGGAACTTTTGAGCACCACCTTGGCCTTCAAGGAGAAGTGAATAGACTTGTTAGTGTGCTAGCATCATTCTCTCCTTCCCTCCTCCTATTGTGGGGTGTTGTCCTTGGGATTTCTTCTCTCAAAGAGATAAATTTGTGGGGAAAATTATGTGTTTCATCCCATGAATGTACAACCATTTTATATAGGGGATTCATGGGTTAGGGTTTCACAAATAAGCAAACATTTTGGAAGTTCAATCTCAAAGTAGACTCAAAATAGAAAACACTCAAATAGTACTTTACTCAATTGGTTGGGCATCACTATCAACCAACTAGATTGTTTTAGAAACATGCTATCACAGAACTGCTTGTTACCCTTATCCTACCCTGAGTGACTACAAAGTCAGTGGCAGTAGGGTTCGGGCGCCCGTCCATAAATGGCACAAATATTTCACACATGCAATATATATGTAAAAGCAGTAACAACACAAAGAGATAAAAAGACACTAAAGGAGATAGAGATTTGTACCCATATCTACTTTCAACATCCCATTGGTGTCTCATTTCATGGTGTACATCCTTGAGTGCAGCGGATCTTCATTTAGCAACTAAAAAACTGATAAACAAAACACATTAATGCTAAAACATCAAGTATGTTATGAAAAGGCATGTAAATAGTTTAAGAATATATAAATGGTGCTTGGATAGATCAATTACTAAGTAGAAACAAGAAACGAAGTGAGGAAACTTGGTGACATTCTCTTATACAAATTATGTTTTAGGTTTCTTTATCCATTATATTAAAATGGATTTCCTTATAAAATGTTCAATGTTTGTCTACATATGATAAACAAACATGAAAGTAGTATGCATAGGAACAATAGTTCAACCAAGTAAGAAAGTAGCCAAGCATTCATAAGAGCATACATACAATCAAGCCAATATCATAGTAGGGTCAAGAAAAAAATGTACCTTGCAAGTAGAGTACATGATTAACCATTGATTTAGAAAACCATATTTAGCAAGCTTGACTAGATCTTAGCAATTGAGTCATCATAGAGATCCTAACATTATAAGTGAGTACAATTGTATTAATATCATCAATATTAGGTCTCATTAATCATAATAATGGTGGTTGGATGTGTCACCTAAGTCTAGGTATCATATCTTTCATCATTGATTTTCAATATCTAAACTAGGTCATGCATAGGCACTATCAAGAGACATAGCACATCATGGTTACATATAGAACTTAAGGTGACACATAAAAACTAAGATTAGGGATCACAAGATTAGGATTAAAATATCTTAGAAGGTAAAACATGGGGTTCGAGCAAGATTACACAACATAAGTATCAACATTATCATACTAGTCATTATCATGCAAGGTTGTCATCATTAGAGTATAGATGAAGTCTACTTGAGTTATGTGTCATAACATCCACCAAGATACTTATTTGAGATCATAATGTATCATAATCATCATTATAGAAAGATTTTTCATGGGACTAGAGCTTCAAATATCGACTAGGTCACATTTCAACTCAATATTAGGGCATTTGATCATCTTAGGGAACATGCATGATTCACAAGGAATTTTAATGCACAAAGCATGATCAATTACTTATTTATGAGTTCACATGATCATTTTAGACATAGAAGACCCACATGTGGGCTAGGGTTGATATTCATCATTAAAGTATCCATAAAAGGCTTGTTTCAAGGTTCAAATTACATCTTCAAGTCAAAATTAGGATGATAGCATGGACAAGTTCGAATCTTATTTAAACATGCATAAAAAGTTACTTATTTGGGTCGAGCATGAGGATTAAAAGCACATCCAATCAAGGTTAAGCATTAGGGAACTAATCTTTAGCATAAAAGTCCATTTTAGGTCATTGAATGCCACATTAGATCATTCTAGGGCACAAGGATGGATCAAGTTTGAATCATGATACATAGAGGTGTTGAAGAGGCTGATTTTATACTATCATTAAGATTTGGATCATAAAATACCATGGTAATGCATTAAATAGGTTAAAACCTCTTTAAAAGACTTCATAAACAAGCATTTTAGGATATTCGAAGAACTAAAAGAAGAATTACATTCTGGAAATATTTTTATTGGATAAATTATGTTGTTTCGATCAAAATGACATATTATATGATTATATTTGGATAAGGAATCATCAAGATATGATTTTTATAAGAAATACCTGATTTCAGTTCTTGGCCCTTGGATCTTCATCCAAGGGCCCAACACATGCGCAAGGGGTTGTGTTGGATCTCCTAGGCTTTGACTCGTTGGGCCTCTCAGTCCAACACCTATGAGCCCATCCGAAAAGGGGTTGGCGCCTCCCTAGGTGCCTGGCGAAGCGGTTGGAGGCGTCTACAGATTGCCCAGCCCTAGCCTTAGTAGGACCCCATCCTGCGACTGGCAGCGGTCGGGCACTACTTCACTCTACATGAACAATAGTGTCAGACCTAATTGTTGTGGCAACAGGGGAAAAGAGGTGAAAGGGCTAGAGGCCTCATGGCACCAGTTCATACGGTCGTCCAGTGGTAGCCTAGCTTCTCAAAGCTACTACAGCCATCAGATCAGAATGGGGAGGTGTATGGAGGGTTATAGCCCTCGCTGGAGTTGGATTGATGCCATGGGAGGAAGGAAGAAGAAGAGAATGAAAAGAGATAGATGGAGGGTGTGAAACAGATCGAAATGAGAGGGGAAACAAAGAGGTAATCAAGGGCAAGTGAAAGGGGGTGCCAGTTTGCAAAAAAGATGGGGAAATGAGGTGATTGGGCATCATAAAGCTTGGTTAGGTGGTGGCAGCACCACTTTTAATGGCGAGGCATACAGAGGTACAAGACAACATCACAGCTGTTGAATTCGGGAATCAATCTGTTGTTGGTGGATCTAAGGGTTGTTTTTCTTTGTCATAAAATTGAGCCTCACGATTGGTCCAAAAGAGAGTATTTGGAATACTGACATGTCAAGTGAAGGTGGGCGCCCACTTTAAATGGGATGTGCGCCCTATTTGGGCCCAATTGGGGAATTAAACAAGATAAAACATTGATTAAATCACCAAGGTTCAAAAGGCCATGACTTGGGCTAAGATGATCCAATTGAGGCAATTTTTGTGTTGTTGGAAAGATAATTGAATTCTCTACAACATGAGATATATTTGATAGAAAGGAGAGTTCATTCAATAGGTTAAATTTGGATTACAAGTTGATGACACCTATAATCATGTCACTTAGTTCAAAACTCAAATTAAAGTCATATATAAGAAAAAGTGATACTTAATCAAATCTAACTCATCAATTTAGCACAAAGCCACTCAAAGTTACCAAATTGAGGGTGAGAAAGGTTATTGAGTGCAATAAAGCATATACTGAGTCAAGATTTGCATAAATTGAATAATGGAAAAAGCAGGTTATCACATCCTCCCCACCTTCAAATAAATTTTGTCCCCAAAATTGAATCAAGTAATCAATCGAGATTGAATTTTACTAGTCAACATCAAGATCATCATTGTATTCTCATAAAGTATCACCATCACTTACAATATCCTTTTCATTCCAAAATTGAGCAATCGAGCATCAAGATTAAAACATAGTCATATTGATCATCAAAATTAGAAAGGTCACATGAGTCACCAATTTGGAGAGTGCATCCCATGGATCACAAATTTAGAGAGATCATATCTTAGGTAAACCAAATAGAGCTCTTAAAATCAAGAGTAAAGCATGACTTTCATTTCCAACATTTAGGGTTCTAGATTCTACATTGGCCTAGGTGTGGTTATACATCCATGATTGAGATTACATATTTCAACAATTTGATACAAGCATCGTATTTCAACATCATGATTTCATGCTCAAAATCAATGGAAGGTCCCACCCTGATCCTCATAGAGATCACCCCTAAGTCATAAATTGAGTGATACAACATAGTCATAATTTCAAAATTTTGAGATTTGGGAACACGAAAGTCATTAGTCATATATTGAGGGTGATCTTAAGACCCAAATAGGATGATCATAGGATCAAGTCAAAACCAAGAGCAATAATCATGAGTCAAGATTCCATACATCGATATCGAGAGTTAAGTTTGGGACATCATAGTCTTAAGTCCAAACATTTCGACGCCAAGTTTTAGATTCTTATTTTAGACCTTATGTGTGACTTAGGGCTCTACCCTTCCGAGGGTTTTTATTGAGATGTCATTCCAATTTTTTCTTGAGGCTTTTCCAACAACATTTGAGCACATTATTTTCTTTATCATTCTTTAACCCAGATTTTCTCCATCTCTTAGGATGCATCTTATTTACTTTATGTCCCAACATTTGGCTCATGGTTGCCTTCCCTCCTGGGCTTGGTCTTCATGTTGGCCTTCCCTCTTGAGCTTGACCTCTTAGTGACCTTCCCTCTGGGGCTTGGTCTTCATGTTTGCCTTTCTTCCTGGGCTTGGCCTCTTCATGACCTTCCCTCCAGGGCTTGGTCTTCATGTTGGCCTTCCCTCCTGGACATGGATTCTTGATGACCTTCCCTCCTGGGCTTGGTCTTCATGTTGGCCTTCCCTCCTGGGCTTGGCCTCTTGGTGATCTTCCCTCCTGGGCTTGACCACCTATTGTCAGCCACTTCCTTAGTGACTTTTCCTTATGTCCCTTAGAGATGGCATAGTTGGGTTTAGAGAATTATACTCAATATATGTTCTTTCATGCTTTGTATACTTAACCCTCCAAATACTAGGTGACATTCTAGGTTATCTTAATTCTTAAATTGATTGACTAACACACCCTTCTAGGGGTTCCATATACAATAATCAAGCAACATTTTGAGCATTATTCAACATTTCATGGCTTCAATATTGAATTTATTTTCATGGTATTCATGGTTGATGAATGATCTAGGACTAGGTCTTTCTAGGAACGTGACCGTTATCTATATTCAATGCCATCATAGTCCAAGTTCATCATTAAATTTAGATTTTAAGATCGAGTATCAACATTATCATAGACACAACCCATTAGGGACTTAGGTCAAGAAATAAATGTTATGTGGAAGGGGTATTCCTTTCCAATCTCTAAATAATCAACAAGATGGAAATTTAGAGGTAGCCATAACGGGGGTGTGCCCCAAGTTAGGGGAGTCAGAAGTCAACCACCACCCTAACCTAGTACACTATTGGTCATGAGTTATCAAGCATATCCAAATAGGGTGAGTGTCAACTATCAAATCGTATTTCAAAAGGTAATGAGTCAAACGTCAAGATCAAAATAGGGCAACTATACTTCAAGATTTTGCAAGATCAAAGTCATAATTTCATTCCCATCCTTTCAATATCAAGGTAAGGGTCGATTTTGGAAATTGAGAAGTCAAATTGAGGACTCAAGAATTTGAGCATAACAGGGCTAGAATGATATTCATGTCCTTCATGTTTATTCAAAATTGAGCTTGCAAAAGAGGCATGGAATTCAATGGGAGAAATGTCTCATGTATAGTCATATCAGAGTATGTGATGTCATACATATCAATAGTTCTAGTTTTGTTTAAATATGTTTGAGGTTTGATTAAATTAGGGACAACATAGGTTTAATCAATAGGGACTCTACCAAACATGGGGTATAAAACCTAAATTCCATCTTATATCACCAATATCAAGAAGTTACCTCAAACATAGAATGTACTTATATCCAATTTGTAATATTGAGTTTGCATGAACTTTACACATGCATACATTACTTTCACAAGTACTTTCATTCAAGATCATATCATGGCGTTATCATCTAGATCAACTTTCATGAGTTCATATCTATTTTAGTTTTCCCATGCATAAGCTACCCACAATTGAGAAATCATGTGATTGATAGTCATGAATAGAAGAATCACATGAGGAGACGAGAAGACTAACTGTTCATCATGTACTTGGGTGGCTTAGGTGGTCCTTAAAGAAGAGGTGTGTTATAACCTCATTTTCCAATATATGTAATGAGATTTGTAAATCTCTTCTAAATAAATAAATAAGACCAATGTGTGATTTCATGGTGTGTTTTGAATGAATTTCGTATATAATGGCCTTGCATGCTTTCTTGATGGGCCTTATTGGCCATTAAGCCCATTTGAAAGAAAAATAAAAAGAAATGAAAAAGGGAATTCCATTTAATAAAAGAATACAAGGGAATAATGGAATAATATAAGATAATGGTTGAAAGTGATAAAAGGCTAGAAAATAATTTCCCATAATAAGGTTTCGTATTATAAAAGATCCTTGGGGTTCAAGGAACCCAAATGAATAGAATAATAGCCAAGGAAATAAAGAATATGTGGAAAATACCATTAAATAAGGGATAACTTGAAACTGAAGAAAAGGACTCGTTTCCTTGGAATAATGACTCCAATTTTTGTACAATGAGAGATAAACGTGTGAATGACTTTCCTTTAAAATTTGAGGCCAAAAGGACTTATGGATTGGGAGTAATTGAATTTTCAAGTTATCTTTAAAATAGGGACTTTCCTTGTTTTATTGGGATTTCTTTTCCTTTTTCTGAGTCAACGTGGATAATGGTGACCGTTGGATATTAATCCAACGGATCAGGACTCTTCGTCAAAGTCCCAAGGGTCGGGGACTGTAGCGCAGCTTACATGTGGATTTTCCCCACCTCTTTCCTCGTCTCCTGATGGATGGGCTATCTTGGAAATATTTCCATTGTGATCAGGAGAAGATTCCGAGCCACCCATACCCCGATTTGGTAACCTTTGGGTGCTTCTAGACGAAACGCCCAAAAGGGCTAGAACCAGGGTTGGCGGCAAAGTCTGAAACCCTAGAAGAGACCTTCCACTAGCCTATAAATAGGCATCGGGTGGTTTCCCTCACCCTAACGTATCCATGCGGCTACTTTTAAACCCTCAAAGCTCCCCATCGCGATCGATTGCTCGCACTCCGGCGAGGTTGCCGCCGCGGCCCCGCCGTGTTCTAAAGATCAGGAGGGAAAGGAGACGATGACCAGCGACCCTCCGATCTTGGACCAGCGTAGATCAAGGCGCGATCCAACGAACCTGGGGCGACGCGCTTAAATTAGGAGACGCTCGACGCGGAGCATTTGATCGGGGATCCAGCGGCTGAGGGCGAACAGCGGGGCGCGCCACTTAGTTAGTGGAGACCTCTAACGCGGAGCGTCAGATCAACGCGCGATCCACCGGCGCACTAATCGAACGACCTAGGATTTTAGGTAAATCCTTCTCTCTATCAAATAATCAAGAAAAATGTTTTTCCTTGCTAAAACCCTAGTAATTGCTAGGAATATGGTATAGGGAAAAGTTATATATGAAAGTTGGGTAGAAAATTACAAGGAATCTGTTAAAAATGATTATGTAACCTGATTCCAGTACGTTTTGTAAAAGTACTTGAATGGTTAGTAAAATGCATTTTAAATTAATTGGAAACCCTAATTACATGGAAAAGATATTTCTTTGTAACCTAATGGGTTGAATAGAAGGATATTAACCTGTTTATTAATAATATGAAGTTTTAATCCGTTTTAATTGAAAATGTGCCTAAATTAGGGTTTATGTCTAAAAATGAGAGATAATGTACATGAAAACCCTAATTTAGGATTAAAGAAAAAGGGAACCTTGTTATTCCAGTAATTTGTTATATAATGATACTAAAATTGTTAGGAATATTAAAAGGAGGTAATTTAAAGGTTTTAAGGGAATTTTATGAATTAGGGTTCATAGCAATTGAAAGCAAAACCCTAACTTTCAAGAAAACCCTAAAATTGGATAGAAACCCTAAGGGACATAATGATGTTGGATAAATATTAATAAAAGTAAATTGTACTTTTATTTCAGGGTTTCTTTGCCTTTGCTTGCTTACTTGGCTATTCTCTTTCATTCTATATCTGAGACTGCAATAAGAGGTATGTGGTTATGCTTATGGCTATACCGCTTAGTTTTCTGAGGTTTTACCGATGTTTCCCTAAATGTGTGAAATAACTGTTGGATGATTTAATTCCTGCCTCTATAAAGTGACTATGGCTATCACAATGATTATATATGTATGACTAGCTAGATCCGAGTCCACCCCCGTGGCTATGTCAAGGCTAAGGATAACCTAGAGCAAGGTCTAGGGTATCATGAGTCAGAAACTGGGATACACATGTGTAGTGCCATGAGACTCTTAGCATACCATGAGTTAAGGAGTGGGCTATCCAGGGGTAGTGCCATGTGACTCAGCCCTAGAAATTGATTCACCTATTAGGAGAAGTCATGAGGGGTAAAATGGGAATCTACCATAAGGGAGGTAGTATCCAGGTCCACTGCAGGGACATCGCAGGGATAGGGTACACATGGATCGCGTAGTTATACTTAAAACGTAATATTGTTTGTTAATTGATAATTGGATGCAATAATTGTTAGGGATAATTGCACGATTAGTGAATCCCCCACATACCAGCTTTGGCTGACATACGTTTTGTTTGTCGGCGTTTTAGGTACAAAACAAAAAGGACAAACAGTAATCCGTCATATTGTGAAAACACTAATTAAAGTCCAAGGAGGATTAGTTAGTTAGCCAGAGTTCTGGATAGAAGTATTAGTGTTCCAAATTTTCAAAGGTATGCAAAAGTTTTATTTATTACAGCTTTTCAATTTAGTATAGTAGAATTTATTAATTGTTATCAATTAATATCTGAACCTTGATCCGGAATTTATGTGTGCGGCTTCGACCTCTCGGTCTCCCTTAAGTGGGGGTTATCGGGAGGTGGGGTCGTAACATTTGGTATCAGAGCCATGGTTCTCCACTTAATTGTTAATAATTATTAAATTTTACAACCTCCGTAGAACCCAAGGGAGTTATTAGAGGATTTTCCGATAGACTGAGGTGTCTAGAAAAGGATCACTTCCGGGGGCTGGCAAAATTTTCCTCCGCACCGCTAGTCAGAATACGAGGACTCCCGGAATGTGTGACTGCCTGGCCGATGTCCTAGGATTTGAATCGAAATAAGATACCTTTAGGATTTTCTCCTCTTATTCATCCCTTCTCATCACAATTTCTATTAAGGACTTAAGAGTTAGGGATTTCTCTCTCTTCCCCACCCTCATGTGGTATGGGCAAATAAGTTAAGGATTAAGGAATTCTCCATCAAATTAATAAAAGATACGTAATGAGATATCACTGACATAAGTATAATTAGTTTAATGATAAACTAAAGATCTGTTTGTTATACTTATGTAGATGGCTCGTACAAAGACTGTTGCTATCCCTGAGGGCTCCGGAAAACTGGCTAGGAGTGTTTGGCCTCCCCGTAAAGTAAAGGAGTCTTCTGAAAAGAGGAATAGGAACCATGAGGGTGGATCCTCTAAGAAGAGGAAGAGGCCTGAGGAAGTCACTCAAGAAGTTCCTGACCCTGACCCGGTACCATTTAGTAACCTGAACCAAGAAGAAGACCAAGGATATGAAGAGCAGCATGTGTTTGAGGAAGAAGCCCAGATGGATGAGGACCCAGTCGATGATTCAGAACCCACCATGATGATCCATACCCCTGATACCTTGTGGTTAGAGCAACAAAGGAAGTTGACAGAGGCCATTAATGCTTTGGCCCTCCGAGACATAGCTAGAGCTGAGAATGGTGAACCACACCCTGTTTGTCCACGTGTGGGAGCCACCATCCTAGACTTTGTCAAGCTGAACATAGAGAAGTTCTGGGGAGAGGATAAGACGGAAGTGGTTGATAAAGCAGAAGCCTGGATACTTGCAATAGAGAATGGTTTCCGCATGCTTGAAGTTCAACCGAGTAAGAAGGTCCTCTTTGCTGCTCATCTCTTGGAAGGGGCAGCTAAGATATGGTGGGAGACCCACATCACTGGCAGAGACTTGACAGAGGAGCCCATGGCATGGGCTGATTTCAAGACGATCCTCACCGCCCGATTCGTCCCAGTCTCAGCTAAGAAGGAAAAGGAAAGGGAGTTCACCAACATGACCCAAGGAAACTCTTCTATGGCAGACTTCGGGCGTAAGTTCCAGATCCTGGAACGCTTTGGGTACAAGATGGATGAAGAAAGGAGGGTGGATCACTTCATAGAGCGCCTTCACCCTGCCATCAGGCCCCATGTGATGGCAAGCAAGCCAAGAACCTTCACCGAAGCCTACAATACTACTTTAGACATGGAGAGGACCGTGATGCCTGCCCCGTTTCCACCTAAGGGGTACTTGGGTTTCACTGAAGGAGCCCAAGGCCCGAGGAACAACCACAAGAAGGGTCCAGGACGACATCAAGCTAAAGGTAAACATGGAGGAAAGGGGAAACCTCGTCAGGAGAACAACCGACCTCCTTGCCGCACCTGCGGGAAGGGCCATGCTGGTGAATGTCGCTACAAGAAGAAGACTTGCTTTCGTTGCCACCAAGAAGGACATCTGCAATCCGTCTGTCCTATGCCAGAGCCCAGAGGACAAGGACCTGTGGCAGCCCCACCAGCAGCGGCACCACCTGTGGCAGCTCCACCTATAGCTGTAGCCCCACCTGTAGGAGAAAGAAGGCAAGCTCGGGTGTTTGCCATTGACAATGAGGAGGCTCAAGTTAATGCAAATCGGTTGATCGAGGGTAATAACCCTTAGAGTTTTCTTTTATGTTTTAAAGTTAAGCATGTAATGGTCTAATGCATGATGAACAATGTAGGCATGCTTGAAGTTATGGGACATAATGTGAAAGCTTTATTTGACTCTGGATCTACTAATACTTTCATTTCGAGAAATCTTGCAACTATGCTTTGTTTGGATATCAAGGATCTAGGTTATGTCTTAGATGTTACAACCCCGAGTGGTCGGATCTTTACTTCCCTTTTGAAAACTTCGGTGATACCTGTGAAATATCGAGATCATGAGTTTCCCACAGATTTTATCCTTCTTGACATGAATAATTTTGATGTAATCATTGGCATGGATTGTCTTTATACCTATCGGGCCAACATTGACTGTAGGGAAAAGAAAGTGATCATTAAGAGACCAGGTCACCCACCTTTTGTCATTAGGGGTAGGAAGGATGCCACCACCAGCCTGTATGTGTCGGCTTTGCGGGCAGAACAAATGATGAGTAAAGGATGTCAAGCCTTCTTAGCAGTAGTCACCGAGCCAGAACCCAAAGTACAACCCTTAGAGGAGATAGAGGTAGTACGAAGCTATGCAGATGTTTTCCCTGATGATTTACCCGGGATACCTCCCGAGAGAGAGGTAGATTTTTCAATAGAGCTAGCTCCCGGTACAAACCCTATTTCCCGAGCACCCTATAGGATGGCCCCTGCTGAGTTTCTTGAGCTAAAGAAGCAATTGCAGGAATTGTTGGACAAGGGTTTTATCCACCCTAGCACATCACCATGGGGAGCGCCGGTTCTTTTTGTAAAGAAAAAGGATGGTTCGCTCCGAATGTGCATAGACTACTGGATGATCAACCAGGCTACCATTAAGAACAAATACCCTTTACCCCGGATAGATGACTTGTTTGACCAGTTGAAGTCGGCTCAAGTATTTTCCAAGATCGATTTGAGATCGGGTTACCACCAGTTTAGAGTCAAGCGTGAGGATATCCCGAAAACCGCTTTCAGGACCCGGTATGGCCACTATGAGTTTGTGGTTATGCCTTTTGGGTTGTCCAATGCACCCAGTGTGTTCATGAACCTTATGAATAGTGTGTTTCAACCCTTCCTTGACTCGTTTGTCATAGTGTTCATAGATGACATACTGGTTTATTCTGATGACCTAGATCAACACCGAGACCACCTAAGTAAGGTCCTTGATATCTTGAGAAAGCAGAAGTTCTACGGGAAATTCTCTAAATGTGAGTTTTGGATAGACCAAGTCACGTTCCTTGGACACATCATCTCGGGAGGAACGATCGCCGTAGATCCAGCTAAAGTGTCAGTAGTTCGAGACTGGCCAGCACCGAAGAACCCCTCTGAGATACGAAGCTTCTTGGGGTTGGCAGGATATTATCGGCGCTTCATCACAGATTTCTCAAAGACCGCCTTGCCTCTGACTATGTTGACTCAGAAAGATGTGAAGTTTGTGTGGTCCGATGTTTGTGAGGCTCGTTTCCAGGAGCTGAAAGAGAAGTTGACCACTGCACCAGTTTTGACATTACCATCAGGCAATGAGGGTTTCATGATCTTCACCGATGCATCAAAAATGGGACTTGGTTGTGTGTTGGAACAAAATCGGCACGTAGTTGCATATGCCTCCCGATAGCTCAAGCCAAACGAGGTGAATTACCCGACACATGACCTGGAGTTAGCTTCTATCATTCATGCATTAAAGATTTGGCGACATTATCTATATGGTGCCACTTTTGAGATCTTCACTGACCATAAAAGCCTGAAGTATCTTCTGACGCAAAAAGACTTGAATCTACGACAACGACGATGGATGGAGTACATGAAAGATTACGACTTCACCATTGCCTATCATCTAGGAAAGGCGAACGTCGTAGATGATGCCTTAAGTCAAAAGCAGCTCAGGTGTGCAGCTGTTTTGTCTAGTCAGTGGAAGAGCTTAGAAGAATTGGTGGAATGGTCACCTCAACCGTTGGATGATCGAGTTCGGTTGGCCAATATCCAGATACAGTCTGAGTTACTGAGCGAAATTGTCGCAGCACAGTTGGCCAGTGGAGGACTTGACAAGATGAAAGGCTTGATGCAGAAGCCTCAGACTCGTCTTTCTTTGGGAATAGATGGAGGAATCAGATTTGAGAATCGTATATGGGTTCCTGAAGACTCACCACTGAAAGAACGTATCTTACAAGAGGCTCATGGTTCTAAGTACACGGCACACCCAGGGACTACAAAGATGTTTAAGGACATGCAGAGGTTTTTCTGGTGGCCAGGGATGAAAATAGACATTGCAGCTTATGTAGCCAGTTGTCTTATGTGCCAAATGGTGAAGGCTGAACACCAACGACCCGGCAGACTTTTACAATCTATAGAGATTCCAGAGTGGAAATGGGAGCAGATCACCATGGATTTCGTGGTGGGTCTACCCCAGACCAAGAAAGGTCATGATGCGATATGGGTTGTGGTAGATCGCCTTACCAAGTCAGCACACTTCCTTGCGGTGAAGACCACTGCCAAGGTGTCAGTTTTAGCTGAGCTGTATATCAGAGAGATAGTACGCTTGCATGGCGTACCTGGTTCCATCATTTCCGATACAGACCCAAAGTTTACTTCCAAGTTGTGGAATTAGGTTCAAGAGGAACTAGGAACAAGGTTAAAGTTCAGTACCGCCTATCACCCCCAGACAGATGGTCAGTCAGAAAGGACGATTCAGACCTTAGAGGATCTACTGCGAGCTTGTGTGCTCGATTGGGGTGGATCATGGGAGCAGTACCTGCCTTTAGCTGAGTTTGCCTACAATAATAGTTACCAAGCCAGTATCGGGATGCCTCCATATGAAGCTCTGTATGGGAGACCGTGTCGGTCACCACTTCACTGGGATGAAGTTGGTGAAAGGACCTTTTTGAGGTCAGAGGAACTCCAAGTGTATGCTGATAAAGTTTCTTTAATCAGGCAAAGGCTAAAGAGAGCCCAAGATAGACAGAAGTCGTATGCTGATGCGAAGCGGACTGATGTGCATTTCGCTGTGGGAGAACATGTATTTCTAAAAATCTGACCGCTCCGAGCTATAGCTAAAAATAGAGGAAAGTTGAGTCCCCGATACGTGGGTCCGTTTGAAGTATTAGAACGGATTGGTGAAGCCGCATATCGTTTGGCGTTACCCCCTCAATACAGTATGATGCATGATGTGTTTCACGTGTCCAATCTGAAGCGATATGTGCAAGATCCGAGCCATGTGCTGAGCATTGAACCAATTGAGCTTCAAGGAAAGTTGTCTTATCCTGAGTTGCCTTTGCGGATTCTAGATACCAAGGTAAAAGAGCTCAGAAATAAGAATATAGAGATGGTAAAGGTTCTTTGGAAGCACCATGGAGAGGATGAGGCCACATGGGAGCTAAAGATGGACATGGAAAAGGCATATCCAAATTTGTTTGTTTGATTGTTGAATTTTGAGGACAAAATTCCTATAAGGAGGGGAGGATGTTATAACCTCATTTTCCAATATATGTAATGAGATTTGTAAATCTCTTCTAAATAAATAAATAAGACCAATGTGTGATTTCATGGTGTGTTTTGAATGAATTTCGTATATAATGGCCTTGCATGCTTTCTTGATGGGCCTTATTGGCCATTAAGCCCATTTGAAAGAAAAATAAAAAGAAATGAAAAAGGGAATTCCATTTAATAAAAGAATACAAGGGAATAATGGAATAATATAAGATAATGGTTGAAAGTGATAAAAAGGCTAGAAAATAATTTCCCATAATAAGTTTTCGTATTATAAAAGATCCTTGGGGTTCAAGGAACCCAAATGAATAGAATAATAGCCAAGGAAATAAAGAATATGTGGAAAATACCATTAAATAAGGGATAACTTGAAACTGAAGAAAAGGACTCGTTTCCTTGGAATAACGACTCCAATTTTTGTACAATGAGAGATAAACGTGTGAATGACTTTCCTTTAAAATTTGAGGCCAAAAGGACTTATGGATTGGGAGTAATTGAATTTTCAAGTTATCTTTAAAATAGGGACTTTTTTTGTTTTATTGGGATTTCTTTTCCTTTTTCTGAGTCAACGTGGATAATGGTGACCGTTGGATATTAATCCAACGGATCAGGACTCTTCATCAAAGTCCCAAGGGTCGGGGACTGTAGCGTAGCTTACAGGTGGATTTTCCCCACCTCTTTCCTCGTCTCCTGATGGATGGGCTATCTTGGAAATATTTCCATTGTGATCAGGAGAAGATTCCGAGCCACCCATACCCCGATTTGGTAACCTTTGGGTGCTTCTAGACGAAATGCCCAAAAGGGCTAGAACCAGGGTTGGCGACGAAGTCTAAAACCCTAGAAGAGACCTTCCACTAGCCTATAAATAGGCATCGGGTGGTTTCCCTCACCCTAACGTATCCAGGCGGCTACTTTTAAACCCTCAAAGCTCCCCATCGCGCTCGATTGCTCGCACTCCGGCGAGGTTGCCGCCGCGGCACCGCCGTGTTCTAAAGATCAGGAGGGAAAGGAGACGACGACCAGCGACCCTCCGATCTTGGACCAGCGTAGATCAAGGCGCGATCCAACGAACCTGGGGCGACGCGCTTAAATTAGGAGACGCTCGACGCGGAGCGTTTGATCGGGGATCCAGCGGCTGAGGGCGAACATCGGGGTGCGCCACTTAGTTAGTGGAGACCTCTGTCGCGGAGCGTCAGATCAACGCGTGATCCACCGGCGCACTGATCGAATGGCCTAGGATTTGAGGTAAATCCTTCTCTCTATCAAATAATCAAGAAAAATGTTTTTCCTTGCTAAAACCCTAGTAATTGCTAGGAATCTGGTATAGGGAAAAGTTATATATGAAAGTTGGGTAGAAAATTACAAGGAATCTGTTAAAAATGATTATGTAACCTGATTCCAGTTAGTTTTGCAAAAGTACTTGAATGGTTAGTAAAATGCATTTTAAATTAATTGGAAACCCTAATTACATGGAAAAGATATTTCTTTGTAACCTAATGGGTTGAATAGAAGGATATTAACCTGTTTATTAATAATATGAAGTTTTAATCCATTTTAATTGCAAATGTGCCTAAATTAGGGTTTATGTCTAAAAAGGAGAGATAATGTACATGAAAACCCTAATTTAGGATTAAATAAAAAGGGAACCTTGTTATTCCAGTAATTTGTTATATAATGATACTAAAATTGTTAGGAATATTAAAAGGAGGTAATTTAAAGGTTTTAAGGGAATTTTATGAATTAGGGTTCATAGCAATTGAAAGCAAAACCCTAACTTTCAAGAAAACCCTAAAATTGGATAGAAACCCTAAGGGACATAATGATGTTGGATAAATATTAATAAAAGTAAATTGTACTTTTATTTCAGGGTTTCTTTGCCTTTGCTTGCTTACTTGGCTATTCTCTTTCATTCTATATCTGAGACTGCAATAAGAGGTATGTGGTTACGCTTATGGCTATACCTCTTAGTTTTCCGAGGTTTACCGATGTTTCCCTAAATGTGTGAAATAACTGTTGGATGATTTAATTCCTGCCTCTATAAAGTGACTATGGCTATCACAATGATTATATATATATGACTAGCTAGATCCGAGTCCACCCCTGTGGCTATGTCAAGGCTAAGGATAACCTAGAGCAAGGTCTAGGGTATCATGAGTCAGAAACTGGGCTACACATGTGTAGTGCCATGAGACTCTTAGCATACCATGAGTTAAGGAGTGGGCTATCCACGGGTAGTGCCATGTGACTCAGCCCTAGAAATTGATTCACCTATTAGGTGAAGTCATGAGGGGTAAAATGGGAATCTACCATAAGGGAGGTAGTATCCAGGTCCACTGCAGGGACAGCGCAGGGATAGGGTACACATGGATCGCGTAGTTATACTTAAAACGTAATATTGTTTGTTAATTGATAATTGGATGCAATAATTGTTAGGGATAATTGCACGATTAGTGAATCCCCCACATACCAGCTTTGGCTGACCGACGTTTTGTTTGTCGGCGTTTTAGGTACAAAACAAAAAGGACAAACAGTAATCCGTCATATTGTGAAATACACTAATTAAAGTCCAAGGAGGATTAGTTAGTTAACCAGAGTTCTGGATAGAAGTATTAGTGTTCCAAAATTTCAAAGGTATGCAAAAGTTTTATTTATTACAACTTTTCAATTTAGTATAGTAGAATTTATTAATTGTTATCAATTAATTGCTGAACCTTGATCCGGAATTTATGTGTGCGGCTTCGACCTCTCGGTCTCCCTTAAGTGGGGGTTATCAGGAGGTGGGGTCATAACAAGGTGAGATTCTAGAAGACTCTCTAAGCGTAAGGGGAAGATGTGTTATGCCTTACACATATAGAGGTAAGTGTGTTTGACTCTGATACCATTTGTCACAAAACTATTTGTTACCCTTATCCAACCCCCACTGACTACAGAGTCAGTGGCAGTAGGGTTTAGGCATCCATACACATAATGGCACAAATATTTCACAAGCAACATATATGTAAAAGCAGTAACAACACAAAGAGATAACAAGATACTAAAGGAGATAGAGATTTGTACCCATTTCTACTTCTAGCATCCCATTGGTGTTTCATGTCATGGCGTACATCATTGAGTGCAACGAGTCTTCATTTAGCAACTAAAAATTTGATAAACAAAGCATATTAATGCTAAACCATTAAGTAAAGTGAGGAAAATTGACGACATTCTCTTATAGAAAGCATGTTTAAGGTTTTTTTATCCATTATATTAAAATGGATATCCTTATAAAATGTTCAAGGTTTGTCAACATATGATAACCAAACATGAAAGTAGTATGCATAGGAACAATAGATCAATCAAGTAAGTAGGTAAGCATGCACAAGAGCATACATACAAGCAAGCAAATATCATAGTAGGGTCAAGAGAAAAATGTCCCTTGAAAATAGAGTACGTGATCAACCATTGATTTAGAAAACTACATTTGGCAACCTTGACTAGATCTTAGCAATTGAGTCATCATAGAGATCCTAACATTATAAGTGAGTAAAGTTGGATTAATATCATCAAGATTAGGTCTCATTAATCATACTAGTTGTGGTTGGATGTGTCACCTAAGTCTAGGTATCATATATTTCATCATTGATTTCAATGTCTCAACTAGGTCATGCATATGCATTATCAAGTGACATAGCACGTCATGGTTACATCTAGAAATTAAGGTGACAAACCTCAACTAAGATTAGGTATCACAATATTATGATTATAAGATCTTAGAAGGGAACACATGGGTTTCGAGCAATAATAAGAAACATAAGTATCAACATTATCATTCTAGTCATTATCATGAAAGATTATAATCATTAGAGTATAGATGAAGTCTACTTGAGTTATGTGTCATAAAAACCACCAAGATATTGACATGAGATTGTAATGTATCATAGATCATCATTAGAGAAAGATTTTTCATAGGATTCGAGCTTCAAACATCAACTAGGTCACATTTCTACTCAAGATTAGGGCATTTAATCATCTTAGGGCACATGCATGATCCACAAGGCATTTGGGTTCACAAAGCATGATAAGTTACTAATTTATGAGATCACATGATCATTTTATACATAGAAGATCCACATGTAGGCTAGGGTTGAGATTCATCATTAAAGTATCCATAAAAGGCATGTTTCAAGGTTCAAAGTACATCTTCAAGTCAAAATTAGGATGATACGATGGACAAGTTCGAATATTATTTAAACATGCATAAAAATTTACTAATTTGGGTTGAGCATGAGGATTAGAAGCACATCCGATCAAGGTTAAGCATTGGGGAGCTAATCTTTAGCATAAAAATCCATTTTAGGTCATTTAACACCACATTAGATCATTATAGGGTACAAGGATGGATCAAGTTTGAATCATGGTACACAAAGGTGTTCAAGAGACTGATTTAGACTAACATTAAGATTTTGAGCATAAAAGACCAAGGTCATGCATCAAATAGGTTAAAACCTCTTTAAAAGACTTCACAAGCAAGCAAATAAGATACACAAAGAACTAAGACAAGAATTAGGTTCTGGAAATATTTTTACTGGAAAGCTTATGTTTTTCCAATCAAAATGACATATTATATTATCAAATTTGGATAACACATCACCAAGACATGATTTTTCTATGAAATACCTAATTTCAGTGGATCTTGGATCCAAGGGCCCAACGCATGTGTAGGGGGATGTGTGTTACACCCACATCCCATGATTACCATAAATCATGAGATTAGGGCATAAGTTTGAGGATTATACTTAAAACAAAGTTCACTCCCATCTTTTTCTTTTTCCTTTATCTCAAACTCTTTTTTTTCGCATTGAATCACATAAACAAACTTTACAAGGGCATTAAACCTTGATACTCAAATATGATCTCAACATTAATGATACACATCGAGACATTCATTTTGTTCCTCACACTTCCATGTACATACAACATGATAACCATGTATATACTCTATCCTTATGGAAACAAAGATAAAAATCATCATTTATAATTCTCTCTCAACTCTATACAAGGACCTAGAGTGACAGGGATCGACTAAACTTAACTAATTTCATACTTAACACCTATGGCAGATCTATGTTGATGGAATGAAATCTTTAGTCCATGAGTTATCCCTAAAAATTGTGAGTAGAGGGGTGAGCCTACTCGCTCAGTGAATGAGTAATTCAAAGAAACAGTCTAAATCACTTATATAATTACAAATATACCTTTGAGAAACTGATATCAATTATAATAATAGTAAGCTTTAAAGAGACTGATGATTCACATACATAAATATGGCAGGATGCTCTAGATATCTACAAGAGTGAATCAATATATGAACACGCTTTATTGATCATAAACAAAATTAATAATCTAGAAACATACAAAGAATAATTGAATAATTGCAGACAGTTGTTAACCTCTCATTCATCTTATTATGCATCAATAGTAAACTAGTAATCTACAAATATCTAAACATTTTTCTCATTATTCTCTTTGTAATATTTCATTAACTTTGACTTGACCTGAATACTGAACTGACTACTACTATGTTGGCCAACTAAACATAACTGACTGATCTGAGTACTGTACTCTTTATCTGAACTCAATTGAACTCAATTAATTTTTCATTTTACTTTGCCTCTAAACACCCTTGGATTGTACCATCCAAGTAAAAGCCACTACTGCTTGACTTACCGTACAAGTCTTAAGGTAAACCTAGGACCTTAAGACTACTACTAACTACCTTAGTCTGTAGTGAGGTTGCCACATCTGGCCTAATGGTGGCTAAACATCATCCGTAAATTGTGGCCCCTTGTCTTGGGTACTCAGGAGGGGTGCCTCTAGGCTAAAAAGCCTCAACTCAACGTAATGCGGTTCCACTAGGGATGACACGTAAAATCAAGTAACTTCCAGAAGAAGTAGGCCCACAAGGGTTGTATACTTCAACTTGTGGGTACCACTAGATCTCTAGTTATTATTGGATACCCCTACTACTAAAATAGTACCACCAGGATCTCTGGTTATTGTTGGGTACTATGCTACTCAACTGAAGTACCACTAATATCCAATCAGTTGATGTTAGATACTCAGTTCCAGGCTACTTCTTCCTATATCTGATAGTCCATAGCATGTTTTACACATCCCAGTTTAGACCTCCAGGGAGGGTTCTACGGTGTTCAGTGCATCTACTATTACTATTGTAGTTTTACTGACTACTTGAGCTATTGGACTGAATTCACTGATAATACTTAGTTGAATGCATAACATATTGGTTAGCCTTATCTTAGGGTTTCTCTGATTTTTTTTAATGACTGAGAGAACCCATCCCCGGCAAAGCTGACATGGTAAACTCTCAAGGCATGAGAGGGTGTGGTCCGGTCACCCCCGTCTCATGCCTAATCTGCATGAATTGCCGTTCGCAAAGTGCCTTCGGTGAGGTTTGAACCCAGGTCCTTCATTGGGACTTACCGAGCTCTTACTATTCAGTTTCTCATTTCTTAGATTCTTAACATACTGATTACCCTTCTCTCAGGGTTTCTCATTTCTCATGCACATAGAAGAATTCTCATATGTTCAAACACATATCATATCTAATGATATAAACATTTACATTCAACATTTCTCGTAATCAGGCATTACGTCAACGACATCCCTATCTAGGGAAATTCCTTTTCTATTTTCTTAAATTACCATAACAACTTAGGCATTTCATGTCAATTAACTTAGCTAGATATTTTTGCATCACATATCAAAATGTGTATGCATATAAAATGACATTCAGTTAGAAACTCGAATTATCACATAACTCATTTCAATCAGTCATGCATATGAAACCTGGGTATGAATTTAACAAGGGTTTCCAAGATATTCATTAAAATATCATGCATCAACAATAACTACAAAAATAAATGAATTTATAACAATAAAGAATCACATCAGTTGAATTTATGAATGTATTTGCAAACTTCTAACTTTCCATTCATTTAGGGTTTCACCCTCTTTACTGATATATCAAGCAAACATTGATATCATCAAATGAAATACAAGATCTTATCTGACATATATGTACTATGTATTTAGATAAAACAATATTTTGTAACCAAGTAGATTCAGCTAGACAAACTTCTTTATTCAATTATACAACAAATTTAGTCAGCCTAAAACTCTAGATTTCACTATTTTCATATAAACTCTGCAATTACTTTAGGAATTCTCATTTAGATAATTTGTATTAATTTATAGTATGATTTATCAACTAGAATCCATCACAATATAAAAATAATCTATTTCATATCATCTTGCAAAAGCTAGGTCAAAAGGGCAGTTTAGGGTTTGTAGTTGCATACAAAACAAGTAAAGATTATTGACCATTTAACTCATTTTTGTGCAATCTACTATTTAAAGGAAGTACCCACTCACCCTAAGATGTGAAAACACCTTAAAACGTAGCTCCTCTATGAAAATCTCGAATTCATATCAAAACCCTAGCAAATCACCGAATTCTTCTTCCTTTCAACATAAAAACCCTAAAAATGGGGGATTATGAAGAAAGAGTGAGTAAAGGGGAAGATTTGGTACCATTTCGAATAAAATTAGATGAGGGATAGAATGTTGACATGTGAGAGAAGATTCACCATGAAAGGCTATGAAAAGAAGCTAAACTTACTTGATTTCATCATATCTCAGATAGAGAAACCCTAGATCAACAATTCCACCACTTTCTTCTCTCAAACCCTAACTCTCCCCCTCTCTCTAGGATTTCGTTTCTCTAGAATGGAGCTAAAAATATGAGAGATACTTGGGTGATATCTTGCTCATATAGAGAAATTTAGGTGCTTGGGTAATTTACACATTAATCCCTCACTATACTTTTTCTTATTTCAGTAGATTTTTCTGTTAAAAAAAGTTACTGTAATTAGTTTATTTTAGAGGTCAAACATCCTCCAAAAATTATGAAAATTTATCATGATGTCTAAAATGTAATTTAATATCTCAAGTATAAATTTAAGATAATTTGGAGTTACTAATAAATAAATAAAAATAAAACACTACACTACTAAACAACACTTTGTCAGCATTTCAATCGAAGTATAGTTCGACTGAGAACCTCATTCAAAGAACATCCAAATATTCTATCATTTTTATCCAATATGCATGATTGAGTTATCCATATCATAACCAAAATTTAATTAAATACAAAATTCGTAGAAAATATGAAAGATCATTTACCACATTGCTATCTTGATCAAATTCCATATTCATGTACTATCAAAACCCTAATTTTTGCCGATTAGGGTTTACATTCTCAAACCCTAATTCTTCAAACTAAAATCATAATTAGATTTTCTTATTTGGTTTGAAACATAACAATTGAGCTATTATCATTAATCAATTCTAAATGTGTTCAATCTAATCAAGCATGTAATCATTCAGGTAAACCCTAATTTACTAATTAAGCACAAATGTGGTCATTACAATTCTCACCCCCTTAAAATGTTTCATCCCCCAAACATAAATACACAAACAAAATATATTCAAAGTTTCTTTTAAACTTCTGAAATCTTATGCGTCACTATACTCTTGTATTTCTTATTTGAATGTTATTTTCAACATTGAATCATTTTTTTCTCTTCTAATCTGAACATATTTTAAGCAAGAATTCTCAATGATAGCTGAAGAATTTTTTTGAGATAGATAAACAACTATTTTTTTATGCCATACCCTATTGAGATGTTACCTCGGTACTGGTTATCTTATCCCACTATCTTAATTCATACACATCATCTGTACTTATTTTTCTACATCACATTAGAGTTATTAAAGACAATTCAACTTTATATTTTGAATTTCACAATTTTGCCACTCTAATAGAAAAACACTCATGAACTACAAGACTAGAAGTAACAACAATTGCATAAAACTGAGTCAGACTACTGATATGAATGATTGAAACCATAAAACTCATTCCAATTTAGTATATTGCTCTAACATGTACAATTGAAGTCATATGTTAAACAAAGTTTCATCCCTTGATATGCCTTCAACAAACTATACTTCTTTAAAACAAATTCACATATTGTTGAAAGCCATTTATTTTCTCTGATTTCTCTTCTTATGCATTACAACTTCTTCTTACTTATCCTTCTCATTTTGATCATCTAGAATAAACATCCCTAACATAACATTCAAGGTAAGAATAGATTATTCATAATTCTTTCTACCACTATAAAAATTTATTTTAGATTACACTTTGCTCATGTTACACTTCTCTTTTTGTTCAAATCACACTTCTTATATTTCAAATCTATTTCTTATCCTTTGTTCATACTCATTTCCGTATTATTTATCTATCCTTCACATTTGCAATCTTTAAACCCATGAATACTATTACTACTATTTTTTTCTCATACTGTTGATCTCAGGATTTTATTTTATAGATGTTCCTGGTCAAGGTCAAATCACTATTGACAACCCTTTAACTGTTACAACCCTAAACTATCTAGGGTTTTATCCTTATCAATAAAATGATGTTATTGTGACATGATTTTACTCCCTTGTTTCGATACACAAACCTTAGGTCTCTTGAGGTTTACTAAAGTCTTCCTTATCTTTACCACTTGAATTTTCTTTATCTTACTTGACCATTTTGATAGATTACTTTCTTGATATACCCTGCTAGGGTTTCATCATCATATTATATGTCATTATTATATTCAATAGATGTGTCTCTCATCACGGTTGTGTATTGTTTATGATTTATTTCATTATCACTTCATCCCATGTTACACTCACTAAGGAGGATACAAAAGAGAAGATGATTTTGAGACATAGAATTATAATCTTTGAGTATTCACTTAACACAATTTGCATATTATTCATCATCAAGGAGACTAGACTATTTCACATTTCCTCATATCTTACAATCTCCCTCTTTTATCATCTATATTACTCCCTCATGTTTCAACCCTTTCTTTATTTTCTATCATCGGCTACATGTTTACTACTCTTCCCTATGCCATTATTGACTTTTACTTATCTATTATGATCATGTTTCTCACTCTTGTGTATGATTCCATATTTCATGCCATATAAACTTTCTTGTCATCCTTTTACTTTTATCTAGTTGAAATTATAATTCAACATCCTCCCTACTAGCTTCATCTTATGCATAATACATTACATGTCCTTCATTTCGAATCATACGTCTCATGCAGGGGTCAACCATAGCTTCCTTTTCAATCAAGCTTTTATGTTTTGAATACAATTTACCTTTATATGAGTTGTTCAATCATTTAGTTGCACATTTGTTCTTCTTTAAAGAACTAATTCTGTTTCAGCACTAGGAACCTATTGAACACACTTGATCTCAACTAGGTTGCTACTAAATAGAGACATTGAATCAAAAGATAGTAAGGATGAATACTTTAAACTTTATGATAGAAGTACACATTCCATGCTCCTCATTATATCATGTAACCCTTCTTTCTAAATCAAACTCATCATTTCCATCACTTTCTTTCTTTTTTGTTCCATCTTAGTTTCTTATCCTAGTCTTAAAATTTACATGTTTGTCTAGTTCTCTTCACTTTCATTTTTCTAAACTCACTTCTATGTACGTATTGCATACTTAACTCTTTTCTCCTATTTTCCTTTTGTTGTACAGTACATAAGTACATTTTACTCGATTATATGATTCATTCATTCTAATTCATTCTTTCTATTTTGGATTTCCATGTAGTTTTCTATTATCTTTCCTTGATTTTAGATTGGATAAAGTGCCACAATTAGTTATATAGTTCAGTTCTCTTTATCCATCCTTTCTTCTTCATTTTGTATGTTACATACTAATGTATGTCTTATTTCTATATGCCTCTTCCTTTATTCCCAACTTAGGGTTTCTTATCTGAGGCCCCAAAGTTGGATCTCAAATATCAATTTCAATTGATTCTTAATTATTCTAATCTTTCCCATATATTTCAACATCTTAGTGTATGTACATTCTCACTATGATGTGGGTCTGATTTATCCAGAATCTACTCTTATTATATTGTTAATAGGAGTCGTCAGATCCCAATAACACATCCTGGTAGCCGGACCAGGCCAAACCTGCAGTCCTGAAGGCAAGAACTACTCAAGATTAACCAACTTCTATATATCTCAAATATATAGAAAGAATATCCACTCAGGGTAAATTCATTTAAAGATAACTTCTGGTCTGATTGATACAAAGAATGTAAAAAAATTGAATTAACATCATAGTGTACAAGAATCTTAAGGGACCACATTTATTTCTAAGAAATGAATATTCAAATACAAATATATAAGAGCATTTTCATTGATATCCAATAAAAGAATAAATATAAAACAAGAGTTACCTCACATTTTATTCTTATGCTCAATTCATTCATTTCTTTCCAGTCTTCTAACCCTAATATTTCTAGGGTTTCTCTCTAGCCCATCCTTCCTCTACATACTTGGCCAGGGCTTCCAAAGAAGAATAGATAAAGTAGCTTGATACTGGTCAGCCTAAGTAATCAGATACCAGACCAGGGTATCTAAATGCTTAAACCTCCTAGAGCTATAGACACATCACCTCCTAAATGCTACACTTATAACTCTAACTTTCTATCCTAATGGTCCTTGACAACTCAGTCTAAGCTCTGATACCAAGTTGTTACACCCACATCCCATGATTACCATAAATCATGAGATTAGGGCATAAGTTTGAGGATTATACTTAATACAAAGTTCAGTACTCCCAACCTTTTCTTTTTCCTTTATCTCAAACTCTTTTTTTTCGCATTAAATCATGTAAAAAAACTTTACAAGGGAATTAAACCTTGACTACTCAGATATGATATCAACATTAATGATACACATCTATACATTCATTCTGTTCCTCACACTTCCATGTACATACAACATGATAACCAGGTATATAGGCCTCACAATCATTAGACAATATGCTTTTCTCTCATGCCTTTCTTCATTCATGGTTCGAAAAAAAGATACAAATCATCATTTAGAATTCTCTCTCAACTCTATACAAGGACCTAGAGTGTCTGGGACTGACTAAACTTCACTAATCTCATACTTAACTCCTATGGAAGATCTATGTTGATGCAATGCCATATTTAGTCCACGAGTTATCCCTAAAAATAGTGAGTAGAGGGGTGAGTTTACTCGCTCAGTGAATGAGTATAGTCTAAACCACTTATATAATTACAAATATACCTTTGAGCAACCAATATCAATTATAACAATAATAATCTTTAAAGAGACTGATCATTCACATACATAAATATGGAACAATACTCTAGATATCTACAAGAGTGAATCAATATATGAACATGTTTATTGATCATAAAGAAAACTAATGATTCAGAAACATACAAAGAATAATTGAATAACTACACACACTTGGTTAACCTCTCATTCGTCTTATTATACATAAGCAGTAATATACAAATATCTAAACATTTTTCTCATTATTCTCTTAGTAATATTTCATTAACTTTGGCTTGACCTGACTACTGAACTGACTACTACTATGTTGGCCAACTAAACATAATCGACTGATTTGACTACTGTACTCTTTATCTGAACTCAATTGAACTCAATTCATTTTTCTTTTTACTTTGTCCCTAAACTCACTTGGATTGTACCATCCACGTAAAAGCAATTACTGCATGACTTACCGTACAATTCTTAAGGTAAACCTGGAACCTTAAGAATACTACTAACTACCTTGGTCTGTAGCGAGGTTGCCACGTCTGGCCTAACGACGGCTAAACAACGTCCATAAATTGTGGCCCCTTGTTCTGGGTACTCAGGAGGGGTGACTCTAGGCTAAAAGGCCTCAACTCTATGTAATGCGGTTTTACTAGGGTTGACACGCAAAATGGAGTAACTTCCTCAAGAAGTAGGTCCACAAGGGTTGTATACTTCAACATGTGGGTATCCCTAGATCTCCAGTTATTATTGGATATCTCTACTACTGAAATAGTACCACCAGGATCTCTTGTTATTGTTGGGTACTATGCTACTCAACTGTAGTACCACTGATTTCCAATCAGTTGATGTTAGATACTGAGTTCTGGGATACTTCTTCCTATATCTGATAGTCCATATCATGTTTCACCCATCCCGCTACAGACCTCTAGGGAGGGTTCTACGGTGTTCAGTGCATCTACTATTACTGTTGTAGTTTTACTAACTACTTGAGCTATTGGAATGAATTCACTGATAATACTTAGTTGAATGCATAACATATTGGTTAGCCTTATCTTAGGGTGTATCATTTCTTAGATGCTTAACATATTAATTACCCTTCTCTCATGGTTTCTCATTTCTCATGCACATAGAAGAATTCTCATATGTTCAAACAAATATCATGTCTAATTATATAAACATTTACATTCAACATTTCTCGTATTCACACATGACATTAACAACATCCCTATCTAGAGAAATGCATTTTCTATTTTATTAAATTACCATAACAACTTATGCATTTCATGTCAATTAACTTAGCTAGAGATTTTTGCATAACAAATCAAAATGTGTATGCATATAAAAATGGTATTCAGCTAGAAACTCAAATTATCACATAACTCATTTCAATCAGTCATGCATATGAAACCCTAGTATGAATTTAACTAGGGTTTCCAAGATACTCATTAAAATATCATGCATCAAGAATAACTTTAAATAAATGAATTTATAACAATAAAGAACCAAATCAATTGAATTCACAAATCTATTTGCAAACTTCCAGCTTTCCATTCATTTAGGGTTTCACCCTCTTTACTGATATATCAATCAAACACTGATATCATCAAATGAAATACAAGATCTTATCTAACATATATGTACTACACATTCAGATAAAACAATCTTTTGTAACCAAGGAGATTCAACTAGACAAATTTCTTTATTCAATTATATAACAAATTTAGTTATAGCCGAAAAACCTAGATTTTTCTATTTTCATATAAACTCTGCAATTACTTTAGGAATTCTCATTTAGAAAATTTGTATGCATTTCTAGTATGATTTATCAACTGGAATCCATCACAATAGAGAAATAATCTATTTCATATCATCTTGCAAAAGCTAGGTCAAAAGGGTAGTTTAGGGTTTGTAGTCACATACAAAACAAGTAAATATTATTGATCATTTAACTCACTTTCATGCAATACTGTTTAAAGAAACTACCCACTCACCTTAAGTGTGAAAACATCTTAAAAACGCAGCTCATCTATGAAAATCTCGAATTCATATCAAAACCCTAGCAAATCACCAAATTCTTCTTCCTTTCAACCCGGAAACCCTAAAAATGGGGGATTATGAAGAAAAAGTGAGTAAAGGGGAGGATTTGATACCATTTTGAATAAAATCAGATGTGGAACGAAATGTTGATATGTGAGAGAAGATTCACCATGAAAGGCTATGCAAAGAAGCTAAACTTACTTGATTTCATCATATCTCGAATGGAGAAACCCTAGATCAGCAATTCCACCACTTTCTTCTCTCAAACCCTAACTCTCCCTCTCTCTATAGGATTTCGTTTATCTGGAATGGATCACAAAATATGATAGATACTTGGGTGCTAGCTTGCTAATATAGAGCAATTTAGGTGCTGGGTTAATATACACATTAACCCCTCACTATACTTTTTCTTATTTCAGCAGATTTTTTTGTTATAAAAAGTTATTGTAATTCGTTTATTTTTTAGGTCAAACATCATCTAAAATGTATAAAAATTTAGCATGATGTCTGAAATGTAATGTAATAGCTCTAATATAAATTTATGATCATTTGGAGTTACCTATAAATAAATAAAAATCAAACACTACACTACTGAAAAACACTCTGTTAGCATTTCAGTCGAAGTATAGTTCGACTGAGAACCTCATTCAAAGAACACCCAAATATTCTGAAATTTTTCTCCAATATGCATGATTGAGTTATCCATATCATATCCAAAATTTAATTAAATACAAATTCGTATAAAATATGAAAAATCATTTACTACACAGCTATCCTGATCAAATTCCATATTCATGTACTATCAAAACCCTAACTTTTGCCGATTAGGGTTTACATTTATTAAACCCTAATTCTTCAAACTAAAATCATAATTAGAGTTTCTTCTTTGGTTTGAAACATCACAATTGATCTACTATCATTAATCAAGTCTAAATGATGTTCAATCTAATCAAGCATGTAAGCATTCAGGTAAACCCTAGTTTACCAATTAAGTACAAATGTGATCATTACACTGCACTCATATTTCCTAGGCTTTGACTCATTGGGCCGCTTGGTCTACCACCTATGGGCCCATCTAAAAAGGGGTTGGTTCCTCCCTGGGTGCCTAGCCCAGCGGTTGGGGGTCTATAATCCTAGCCTCGGTAGGACCCCAACCTACGACTGGCAGCTTACGGGCGCTGTTTCACTGCGCATGAATATTAGCATCAGACACGCTTGCTGTGGCGGCGGGGGGAAAGAGGAAAAAGGTCTAGAGGCCTCAAGGTACCAGTTCATGCATCCGTCCAGATGCGGCTTAGATTCCAGGTGTTACTGCATCCATCAGATTAAAACAAGGAGGTGTATGGATGGTTCTAGCCCTCGCTGGAGTTTGCTTGACGCCATGGGAGGAAGGAAGAAGAAGAGAAGTGAAAGAGTCAATTGGAGGGGATGAAACATATTGAAATGAGGGAAGAAATAAAGAGAGAAGCAAGGGCAAGTGAAAGGGGGTGTCAATTCACAAAATAGAGGGATAAATGAGGTTATTGGGTAGCACAAAGCTTGCTTAGGTGGTGGTAGTGTCACTTTTACTGGAGAGGTGTACAAATGTACAAGACTAGATCATAGATGCTAGAATAGGGAATCCATCTGTTGTTGGTGGATCTGAGGGTCATGTTTCTTTGTCACAAAACTAAGCCTCACGATTGGTCCACAAGAGGGTGTTCATATTATTGACATGTCAAGTGAAGGTGGGTGCCCACTTTAACTGGGTTGCATGGCCTATTTGTGCCCAATTGGGGATAAAAAAAGATAAAACAAGGATGAAATCACCAAGGTTCAAAAGGCCATAACTTGGGATAGGATGATCTGATTGAGGCGATTTTGCATTGTTGTAAAGATAATTGAATTCTCTACAATATGAAACACATTTAATAGAAAGGAGAGTTCATGCAATGAGTTTTATTTGGATTACAATTTGATGACACCTAGAAGTATGTCGCTTAGTTCAAAACACATATTAAAGTCATATATATGTACAAAGTGATATTTAATCAAATATAACTCATAAATTTATCACAAAGAGACTAGAAGTTACTAAATTGAGGGTGAGACAGGTTATAGAGTACAATAGAGCATCTAATGAGTCAAGATGTACATAAATTGAATAACAGAAAAACTAGGTTATCACCCATGCAATCCTAATTCATTTGATCGATATGATTCCTAGTCGATCAAATTTTCTAATTTGTTGTTTAGGAACCCATAGAGAAGTTGAATAATTGGTTAGTTCAGTCCATCGAGTGTTTACTTTCCAAATTATATAATCAGTTGTTCAATTGTTGCTTACTCGATTTTTTGACTTACCAAGCAATGAGACTATCGACTAACAATTTTAATTATAAATGTGATTGAAAACTTCTTTTTCATTGATAAGATTAAGCATGTGACCGTGTATGTTCCACATTATGTTGATAGTTATGTCAAAGATCTCACAAGCAATGAGTGGTATCTAGAAACTCATCATTACTACCAAGTAATTAGAATAAGTTGGAAAACAACTTCAACATGTAAGCAAGCATTGTTACCATTATCGTATAACCTCTCTGTCATGGATATTTATATTAAACCCTAGGCATGAAGTACTTGACACCCTAAAATTAAATTTGTATTTCTTGAACCAAAGCAGACTTTTGAGATTGGATGAGCCTAATATCACAATCAAATCACATGAGTGTGACCACGATTTCAGTCTTACTTATTGAGTGACTAGGATATCACTCCAATAGGAGGCACTTAATTTATCTATGTCACACACAATAGTCCACAAGTGTCACAATGCACCCAATCACTACATATATGACAATCATTATTGAAAGTCACATTAAGTAGTGTTGAAGTATAAAGAAAACATGTGACCATTGTAGTATTTCAAGTTTAAGGATCATATTAAACACAATAGCATTGAGAAATCATTTTGGATCTCATTAGATGGCTTCTGTGTGTCATTATCAAGGTGGGTCTATCCAGTAGAATGTACATGTAATCTCATGTTCATGTCCTTGAGCTAAAATATTTGTCATCGAGCCAAAACATTCTTAGGAGATTAATTCATTTAATAGGTATCTCAAACTAAAAAAACACAATAAGTGGAAGTGCCTTTTATTATAATTAAATCATGTACCAAAGTTTGGCATTACAATCATCACATGATGGCTATCAGGGCTTACAACCAACAACATTGTGCAAGATGTGTATATGCAAAAATTCCCTACCCAGTTGGGTTAAAAAAATGTGTTAGAGACACTCAATGGGTTGCATACTCAACATGCATCAATGCAGTGACTGATTACAAGCATGTATCTAATTTTGGAGTGCCATTTTGGAAATTTTATTGTGAAATTTTTAGGCATGCCCATGCAAAATTACCAAATCAGTATCAATTATCCTCCTCTTCTTTGTAATTATGTCCTTTGGGAATTTATCCTAAGAGGCAATCTTCTTAAGAGCCTCCACCAAAGGAAAATTTGTTGACTTGAGAGTTATACATTGTCCATATTTTGATAATGACTTGACCATTCCATTCAGATGTATCTAATAAGTTTACTTAAGATTGATTTTTGGCTTTAGGTAGTTGAAAAGGATCAAATTACACAAGCCCTAGCTTGTCCAAGTTCAAATCAAAAGCAATGCAAATGCACTTTTATGGAAATCACTCCAAACAAACTTATAATATTTTTGTAATCATCTGTATTGATGATATGACTTGTAACTAAGATGAGAAAAAATAAGGACAATTAATTCCATCATTTGATTGCTATAATCATTTTGGAAAAAATTTCATAGTGACTTGGTCAGTCGAGTTTGAATCTTGACCGATCCATGATGGATTTTCTAAAATGATTACATTGGTCGAGTTGCACACTCACATAATTTGATCGACCGACTTACTGATTAAAGTTGATTTTATGTGATCGGTCGAGTTACATGAGGACAAACTCGATCAATAGTTTAAAATTGGTTTTGTTAGTTAGTGGATCGGTAGAGTTACCTTTATTGAAACTCGACCGAATGTATTGTAAGAAAAACACAGAAAAAATGATTCCAACCATTGCAGAGTTGTTAGAAATAAAAATAGATATGTTGTAAGTTGTAAAATAGCTATTTTTCATTCTTAAGAGATCCCACACTCAAAGGAACACCCCCAAATATAAATAGGGCCTCTTGGAGTTCATTCCAAGGTTGCTCATTCATGCTATCCTTGGTCCTTGCTATAGTTGAGTGTGCTACAACCCTTTGATCCCCCTTTTCTCTCTCATTTACAAAGCATTTCGTGATTATGAGTGAGTTAGGCATGTTGTAAGATAGCTACCTCAATGCTACCTTATAAAGATCTCATATTCCCATATTCCCAATCCCCTTTCTCAAAGAGAAAAGGTTGAAGTGATCTTCTCCGAGCGAATGAGGAGTTGATGTTATTCTTCAAGGTTGAAGAAGGTGTGAAGATCTTCTACAAGTGAAGGAGAAGGACAAGGAAGAAGATTTAAGAAGAGTGGGTAATCCCTACAAGCCAAAGACTTGATGCAAGTGTGGCTAAGTCCTTGGTGAAGGCTGAAGACATCTTGATCAAGTGGGTAAGTCCTTGTGTAGGTTAAAGACTCTTGTCTTGAATAGGTAAGTCCTTGGATGTAAGGTGGTCCTCTTATATCTCTTATAATGGAATATAAGTATACATGGGTTACAAAGTCCTAGAGGTTGACCTCTCTAGGTAGTGGATTGACGGTCTCCTAGTTTGGAGATTGGAACCACGGTAAACACCTTGTTTAAGTGTTTATTTCAATCTCTCTCATCCTTGTTATGCTTGTTAGATAGGACTTCAAATTTAGTTTTAGCATTTGGTTTCAATTGATATAATTTGAAGGTCTAATTATTCTTGTGAGAATTTTAAAGCTCTATTCACCCCCCTTCTAGAGCCCTAGATCCAACAAGTGGTATTAGAGCGAGGATCTTCTCCAACAAATCTCCTACGAGAGGAGAAGATGGGTGAGAACCTACTTGGTTCCCTCAACCTAGAGGGAGGCTTCTCCATGCACCCCCCGGTCTTCAACAACACCAACTTCCTCTATTGGAAGAGGCAGATGCAATTCTACATTAAAGGGATGAACTTTGATATGTGGAAAGTGATGATTACACCCTAAAAGGAGCCAACCAGAGCTATTACAACTTGGGATGAAGGATCCCTAAAGAATTCATAGCTTAATGCCAAAGCAATTAGCATCCTCTATGCAGATGTCACTCCATCTGAGTTCAACGACATCTCCTTTTGGGATACAACCTATGAGATATGGGACAAATTGTGCATCACTTATGAAGGCACAAAGCAAGTGAAGGAGGAAAAGATCTATATGTTGAACAACCTTCTTGATAACTTCAAGATGGGGATGAAAGAAGGAGTTGTCGAGATGTACTCAAGACTTAGCATCATCATCAACAACATAGCTTCTTTGGGACACAATTTGGATAGAGGTGCAATCAACTCAAAGATCTTGAGGTTTCCTCTAAAGAGATGGGAGTCAAAGGTGACCTCCATTGAAGAAGTAAGAAGTCTTGGTGAGATTCCAACCGAGGATCTTATTGGAAATCTACAAGCACATGAGCCAAGACTTTACAAGTAAGAAGAGGAAGCAAAGCAAGAAGAAAAAGAATCAAGAAAGATCAAAGCTAGTGCCTTCAAAGCTCAAGTGGCAGCTCTTATCCTTCAACAACAACTTGCTTGTTGGACCTCTCCCTCCTCCTCAAGTGAAGATGATGGCCCTAGTGAGCACGAAGCCAACTACTCCAAGGGAAAGCACTTCAAAGGAAAGCAATCTTCTTTATTTACTCTAAGGTTCTACAAGTGTGGTCAAAATGGACACTACAATAGTGAATGTCCTAAGGCTAGAAAGTCACACCACAAGAGCAGCTCCAACAAGGAGGAAGAGTACAAGAAAGATAGAAAATACAAGTGGAAGGACAAGAAGGAGAGGAGGCACAAAGACGCAACTCATGCAGCTTGGAAGGATCATCCTCTAGTGGCTCAGGATCTGATGAAGATGGAGAGTGCCACCTTGCACTCATGACCTCTACAAGTAAAGATATTTGTGAAGTAAGTGAGGTAAGTGAGTTAAGTTTGCATTAGTTAGATAAAGAAACTCTTATTGACATGCTTGTTACTACCTGTTCTTCTTATTCTAAATGAAAATCTAAAAAGAAGAGGTCAGGTAAAATCATTGATGACTTGTATGCTAAACTTGATATTCTTGAGAAAAATGAAAAAAATCATCTTGTGAGAATTAATTCCTTGCAAGACCAATTTATTTATCTTGATCTCCAATACAATTGAGTTGAAGTAGAGAATGGTGTCTACCTTAAGAATATTACATCTCTTAAAAAAGACAGCTGAAAGTTCCTTAATGAGCTTGAGTTACTCAAAATTGAAAATTGTTGATCTTAAGCTTATTATGATGCTCATAGAGATGAGAGGGATTTTTACCTCAAAGAAATTCAATTACTTAAATTTGAAAATGCTAGATTATTTGGTCATATTAATGATTTATCTTCTAGACCTATTTTTCCTAGTAATGATGTTTCTTCCATTACTCTTGAAAAAGATTCTTATTTGACTGAGCCCTCTATTTAGAGGTTGACCTTTTTTGTGCTAGAGATGATTTTTCTAGTTTGTCTTCTACTATTATATCTCTTATTGATGACAATCATAGATTTAGAGCATCTCTACAAAAATTCCTCAAAGGGAAAAACTCCCTAAATTAAATCCTTGACCATTCTACCAAACAAAGTATTACTAGTGGTTTTATATTTGTGGGCAGAGAACCTAAGGGCAAGAGTAAGGCCAAAGGTAAGAAAAAGTGTAAGGAAACTTCCTTTTTCACTAAAGAGTCTTCTGGCTCTAAGAACCCTATGATTTATTCTCATTGCAAAAGTGACGACCATTATTCTACTTATTGTTCTTACAAGGCTAAGGGGACCAACCCAAAGATGAAATGGGTACCCAAGCTACTCTGGATCCCAAAGTTTGAGTTGGGAACTGACACTCTCCTTTCTTGTAGGAAGAAAGGAAAATGGGTTCTTGATACTGGCTGCAAAAAACACATGATAGGTGGTATAAGCCATTTCAACAATTTCACAAAGAAGAAAGGAGGTTTGGTTACTTTCGGCGACAACGAGAAAGGTAAGGTAAAAGGTGAGGGTGATGTAGGTGAATCCTTTTGTATCAAGAATGTTCTCTTTGTGGATGGCCTACATCATAATATAATAAGCATTAGTCCATTATGTGATAATGTTTACCTTGTGCTATTTACTTATTTTAAATGCTTGCTTCTAGATTCTCTCACTTATCATGTCATATATAAGGGAACTAAAAATGGTAATCTTTATGTAATTGTTCTTGACTCTATTAATCCTATTGTTGGTAGATGCCTTGTAGTCAACTCGAATGATATTTATCTTTGGCATCGTTGTCTAGGTCATGTAAATATGCATCAATTAAAGAAGTTGAGCAAAAAGGACTTGATCAAGGAACTTCCTAAATTGTATTTTGTAAAGGATGAGGAATGTCAACCTTGTACCCAAGGAAAGCAAACCAAATCCTCCTTCAAATTCAAAGGAGTCCTAGTACCAAGAGAGCTCTTGAACTTCTCCATATTGATTTATTTAGACCTATAAGAACTCAATCGCTTTGTGGTTCCAAGTATTGTTTTGTTATTTTTGATGATTTCTCTCGATATACTTGGACCTTCTTTCTCATTTCTAAGAATGATATGCTTGATGTTTTCTCTAGCTTTTCTAAATAATTTGAAAATGATTCTTCTTGCCAGATTGTTTCCATCTGTAGTGATCATGGGGGATATTTGAAAATGATCTTTTTAAACATCTTAGTGACGAGTTCGGATATGCATTTAACTTTTCTTCACCTCAAACACCTCAACAAAATGGGGTTGTAGAGAGGAAGAATATGTCATGACAAGAAATAGCTAGGACTATACTTTTATAGTATGACACTCTAAAGAAGTTTTGGGCTGAAGCCATTAGTACCTCATGTTTTGTGCAAAACCAAGTTTTCACACATCCTTCTTTAAAGAAATCTCCTATGATCTATTGCGGGCTAGGAAGCCTTCTATCGAGTATTTTCACATTTTTGGGTGTCCTTATTTTATTTTGAACACAAAAGATTCTCTTGACAAGTTTGATCCAAAATTGGTACAAGGCTTTCTTTCTTAGCTAACTCTACTAGCAAGGCTTATAGAGTATATAATGTTGATCTATCTAAAGTAGAAAAATCTATTAATGTCAAATTTATTAAACTAACCCCTCTATTCCCAAGGATGTTTCTAATGATGATGTTGCATAAGAAGTAATTCCTATCTTGGGAGAACTCAACATCACCCAAAAGGGAAAAGAGGTGGCCAGTCAAGAAGAAGAGATAGATGAAGAAAAAAAAGATTCAACTCCCTGCTTTGCAAAGAATCATCCTAAAGAGCTAATCATAGGTGACCCATTTGAAAGAGTGAAGACATGGGATGCCTACAATAAAGAAAAAGCAAACAACACTTTCCTCTCACAATTCGAGCCAAAGGATGTCAAAGAAGCTCTTGGGGATAATGAATGCATCCTATCCATGCTGGAAGAACTGGAGTGATTTGAGAAGAACAAAGTGTGGACACTAGTGCCAAGACCATGTGATAGAAAGATCATTGGCACCAAGTGGATCTACTGCAACAAGGTAGATGAAAGCAGCAAGGTGGAAAGAAATAAAGCAAGGTTAGTGGCTCAAGGCTACAATTAGAAGGAAGGTATAGATTTTGATAAAACATATGCAACTGTATCTAGACTTGATTCCATTCATATGTTACTTGATTTTACTAGTTATAAGAATTTCCTTCTATATCAAATGGATGTTAAAAGTGCATTTTTGAATGGTATAATTGAGGAGGAAGTGTATGTTGTACAACCTTCAGGCTTTGAACATGATAGTTTACCTAACCATGTTCATCTATAGCAAAAATCTCTCTATGGTCTCAAACAAGAACCTCGAGCTTGGTATGAGAAATTAAAGAACTTTTTTAGATCATGGGTATATCATAGGCAAAGTAGATTCTACCTTGTTTCTAAAACACACTTCTAACAATTTTTTTATCATTCAAATTTATGTTGATGATATCATTTTTGGTGGAACTAATCTTGATCTTTGCAAGGAGTTTAGTGATCTTATGCAGAGTGAGTTTTAGATGAGCAACATGGGTGAGCTTACATTCTTCCTCAATTTTCAAATCAAGCAAACTAAAGATGGGAACTTCATCAACCAAGGCAAGTACACAAGTGAGCTACTCAAGTGCTTTGGGATAGAGAACACCAACTCGATGGACACCCTCATGTCAAACACCACCAAACTTAATAAATATGAAGAAGGTGAGAAAGTGGATGACAAGTTCTACAGAGGTATGATTGGAAGTTTACTTTACTTAATCGTTTGTAGACCTGACATAATGTTTAGTGTTATCTTGTATGCTCTCTTTCAATCAAATCCCAAGAAATCACATCTTATAGTTGTTAAGAGGATTTTAAGATACTTAGTCGAAACCCAAAATGTTGGTCTATGGTATCCCAAGTCAAGGGACTTTACTCTTACTGCGTATAGTGATGTTAATTATGTAGGATGCTTGATTGATAGAAAGTGCACAACTGGGACTTGCTTCCTCCTAAGACCTTTCTTGGTGTCTTGGTTTTCCAAGAAATAGAGTTCAGTGTCTCTATCAACTACTGAGGCTGAATACACTGCTATTGGGAGTTGTTGTGCCCAAGTTCTATGGATGAGGAAAATGCTCCAAGACTTCAACATTTATTTTGATTTTGGTCCTATCTTTTGTGATAATACTAGTGCAATCCATTTATCTTACAATCTTATAGTTCATAGTAGAGCCAAGCATACAGAGGTTCTTCGTCATTTTCTTCATGATCACATTGCCAAAAAAGGATATCTATATCACACATGTGGACATAGAAAACCAGTTGGCGGGCATTTTTACTAAATCTCTAGCTAGAGATCAATTTAATTTTATTAGATATAAACTACTCATAACTGCTTTGGATGAATCTAATATGCCATCTAGTTAGTTTCTATATATCCTATATGCCTTGCTCATGTCTTGATCACCCTTGCTTGCTAAAGTGATACAATTTTGTGTTCTTTGCCTTATTTTTCACTTGTTTTGGGTATTTTTTGCAAACACTTTTTTTTATCTCTAAATAGTACACAATGATGAGTGATATGAACCTAAGTATGTTTAAAATGAAACATGGACCAGAAAAATAAATTTAATTAGCACTCAAATGGCTAGAATCTAAGATTTCCAATGATGGATCAGGTTGACCATCGATCGAGTTGCCAACTCGACCAATCTGTGGCCAAGGGATTTTGTAAAAATCCATTCGGTCGAGTTTCCATCTCACAAAACTTGACTGATGGTCGAGCTAGATCAAATCTTAAGTACGGTTCAACCGACTTTTCTCCCTCTCAACTAGAGAAAAACTAACTGATTCCTTCCCCAACTTTCTCAAGCTCTCAACCCTAGCCCCGACCTTCCTTTTCCTAGCCTTAAACAACCCTCGTTTGACCTTCCTAGATCCCTTTCCTATCAACCCTAGGTGTTTGGATGACCCTCGTTGGTTCTTCCTTCATTTTTGACCTCTCAGTCTTCTTTTTTCTGCCCCCATGGCTTCAAATAGGAGAAAGAGAGCTGCCCCTTCTGGAGCACCATCCTCTTCATCCAACTCTTGACTCATTCTGTGATGGTACCTTCTTTGTTTTCGAGGAAGCTCTAAATAGGTACAAGGATCTCCTTCCTAGGAACCCATTTCCTTTTTGTGCCTTGTTTGATCCTCGTTTGTGTAGAAAAAAGGTCATAGATGAGGTAGCCAAGTTGTTGTATGATCATCACCTAGCTGCCCTGAGTGTCAAACCTCGGTGCTATAACAACTCCATCACAAGCACTAAGGCAGATCATGAGTTATATGCCAATTTGTCATGGAATTATAACACTTTTGTACCCCCTACCTAATACTCAAATAGTTCTTACTTCTACGATTTCCAGTAAAAAATTCACAATCTCAAAAGATACCTTGAATTTTCTTGTTAATGGTACTGAGGTAACCAACAAATGGAGGAAAGATTACCCTGAGTATTTTGACTTGTTAGACCCTAAGCCCTTGTACAAGAAATATGATATTACTCTCTCTGACATTGATAGGTTCTTGAAGAAGCCTCAATTTCTATACAAGAGGAATTCCACCCTACCTTCATCTACCTTGGACCTTAAAAACTGCGTTCTCACTCTAGTAATCAACTGCAATATTCATCCCAAAAAGAATCAATTGAAATTGTAGAGAATACCATAGTGATTATGTTTTTCCTATTGAAGAACATAAGAGTCAAGTGGTATAGACACATTCTTCACCATATGACCTATTTCGAATCCAGGAAGAACACCTGAGGTACCCACCCACCCTACACAACCCTGATTTGTGGTCTCTTCCAATCTTCCACTGGGAAGTCTCTTTTCATGATCTTCATTACAAACCTTCTAGAAAAGGAGTCTGTATCAGTGATACCACAATTAGAAAAATGTTTTTGCCTACATCTTATTCCACCATACTAGGAGCCTCTACCTCCACCCAGGAACCTACACCTCCACCACCTTCCCGACCTACCCCCACATCATTTTATTCATCTAATGAAGCCGTCATGGGTTACATGGTGCATCAGCACATCTACAACCTACAGATTCATGAGCATATACATTAGGATCTTTGTTACGTCATGCATTCCATGAACTTATGTTGTTCCCATCCCTACCCTTCCTACCAGCCCTACCCAGGTGGTTATTATGCTTCCTTTGCATATAATCACTTCCGCCCATCCCTTCACATGCTACTTCCACTCCTACACCCTATGTTGGTGGTGGTTCTGCCTCTGGGCCTACCCCTGGAGTGCTACCTCTCCCTGTTGGCCCCATAGCTACCTTGCTTGCAGGACTTGGCACCTCTGCTCCCACTTTCCCTCAAGCCCAGGAGTTGCATGACCTTTGTATGTCTTGGGCTTAGCAGAATGTCATGTGGCCCAGTCATAGTTTTGGTCCTTCTACCGATGAGGAGATTCCCAACCAGGTTGACGAGGAAGATGTTGTTGACGATGAGGAGGAATCTGATGATGATGGGAAGGATGGTTCAAATGGTTTTGATGATGGTCTTGCTTGTGGATCTGGTGATGAAGGTGATGTTGTTGCACCTTCAAATGGAGATGATGACTATGAGCCTAAAGTTGTTGATGATGATGATGTGGACATAGATAGCCTAGATGTTTAGATATTTTATTTCGTAGTCCTTAGATGTTGGTCATATATATCTTTCTAGGCTATTTTGTACTAAAAACATTTGGGCACATTATATGAGATGTACTATTTCTATCATCAGATTTTTTTCATCATTTTAGCTTGTATTTGCTTTAATAAAATGCTTCTGTGTTGTAATCTTAATCTTCTTTATCATAACTTTATGTATTTTATATCATTGGAGTCAATGGTATTCTTTCCATGTTTTGATTATGACACTAGTTGTTGGTTTGTCTCTCGTCTTTGATTGATGTGCATTTTGTGGTTGCATGTTTTATCTTGTAGTTGGGTGTTTTGGTTGTTTTTGGAGAAGACCCCTTGTTCATTCTCTTCTATGCCCCTTACTGTTGATAATGCCAAAAGGGGGAGAGAAGTTTGATGTTTTGAAGCTCAAATATATTCCTTTTACTGTATATGTGATTCTTTTCCTATCCAAGTATATGTTTTATCATGTGACCTGCTAAAGGACCATGTAGTATAAATGTCATATAGCTTTTTGTAGAAAGACTAACTGTAGCATCCCTAACCTGGGTTATACCTTAACCTTGGGAGTTTTTCTTAAGCAAGTTAATTAGATCCTTGATTTTATCTTGTGAAAAGTAATTAAGGCTCATGAGGAACTTATGTTTCAATTTTGGTCATGTTTGAATAATGTTAAAGCAATGTTTGCTTATTTTGGACTAAAGTGCAACTTACCCAAGTTGAGGGGTTAACTTGAAAATGTTACTTGATAAATGTTCCTCAAGTGTTATTGCATCATTAGAATGAAAATGATGTTGAGGTATGGCTTGTGGAAGCCTGAGCACCGAGAAAGAGCTTATTAAGCAATGTTTGTGCATTAAAACCTAGTTTTGGTGTAATGTGCAAATTACCCAAAACCTAGGGTTCATTATGCAAAATACCACTTCAAGAGGGTCCCTCATGTTTTTTGGCATCGTGTAGAGAAAATAAAATGAGAGGGGCGCCTCATTTGAATCAATTTGGAGGAGAGAGAATCTTGAGATTAAAATAATCAAGATTTAAGCATAATTGGAACTTTACTTCAATTTAATGCAAAATTAAATTTATTAATTGAAGAGACCTTCAACCAAAAGGTGAGGGATGATTTTGAAAAAGCATTGACGACCATGTGCCTTGTAAAGGCACGAAAATATCTAAAGGAAGTGGATAACTCACTCACATTATTATAAGAAAAAGAAATATCCACTCACTTATGGATATTATTATAATATGATTTAAGGTGCTTAATTTGCTTTTCTTTAAATCATGTATAATTGAGAGGAATAAGAGGCAAAGAATATATCCTCGTATCTAAGAAATAGAAGTGGGCAAGTGGAAAGGAAATGGAGTAGATAATCCCTACTTTCTCTCTCTTAAATGAATTTTCAATCAAATTCATATATACTCATTTATCCATAGCATGAATGGGTAATTTCGAAGCCACTTTCACTTCTTGCTGGAAAAACGACCAAGGGAGCTTAGGAGAAACAGGAGGACGACTCCCAACCTGTAGGTAAGATCCATGGCGCTCTTTCACCTTGATTCCATGGTGGAAATCACAAATCAATGCTTGATTCTTCTTATCTTCACTCGATCTTCAATTCTAGCCAATCCTTTTCACTCAAAGCTTGAGTACGAGCTTGGGATAGTTGAAGGTGTTGCTTTCACCATTAAATAAGTGGAGGTTGAAGCTTGGAAGCTCAATTAGAGGCGGGTTATATAACTTGAACCCTTATTCATTGTTATTGAATTCAATTTCTCAATTAGATATGTTCAATTGTCCTTCTTGCAATTCCTTTGAATAATTGATGAAACTACCATGGGAATGGTAGTAGAATTCGATGGGTTGAAGCTCGATGATGATGAAATCATCTTAAGCACACATCTTAACAAGTTTTAGTCGCAAACGGTTTCAACACTTTTGGTACAAATGGTTTCACCAAACCGTTTGAAGACCAAACGGTTTGCAAACCGTTTGGGGGTTTGGTCCCAAACCGTTTAGGATGGTTGAGTGAATGGATGGGTTGACCGTTTGAGGTCAGGACCATAGGACATGTTGGATGATGATCCAATGGATCCAATTTAGTGGTTCAATGAATAGATAATCCACCAATTGCATACCCTAATCGATTTATTGAATAATCCATAAGTGATCCATTCGATTTCAAGGCATATTGGACCAAACGGTCTTGAGACCATTTGAGTCCAAATGGTCTTGAAACCGTTCGGGATCAAATGGTCTTAGGATTGTTTGGAGGTTAAAGGTTGATCTTGATTGATGGTGAAGATCCAATGGTGTTGATTGATGAACTTCCATAAATCAATTGCTGAAGGAACTGTTGATGCAAAACCCTAATCGGGTTAGTCGTTTGAGGGTTCCATTTGAACTTTCAGTTTCAAGGGCAGTTTGGCCCAAACAGTCTTGAGACCATTTGGGGTCCAACAGTCTCAGAACCATTTGAATCCAAACGGTTTCAAGACCATTTGGACTCAAACGGTCTCAAGACCATTTGGGCCAAACTGCCCTTGAAACTGAAAGTTCAAATGGAACCCTCAAACAACTAACCCGATTAGGGTTTTGCATCAACAATTCCTTCATCAATTGATTTATGGAAGTTCATCAATCAAAACCATTGGATCTTCACCATCAATCAAGATCAACCTTTAACCTCCAAGTGGTCCTCAGACCGTTTGATCCCAAATAGTTTCAAGACCGTTTGGACTCAGACGGTCTCAAGACCGTTTGGTCCAATTTGCCTTGAAATCGAATGGATCACTTATGGATTATTCAATATATCAATTAGGGTATGCAATTGGTGGATTATCTATTCATTGAACCACTAAATTGGATCCATTGTATCATCATCCAACATGTCCTATGGTCCTGACCTCAAACGGTCAACCCATCCATTCGGTCAACCATCCCAAATGGTTTGGGACCAAACTCCCAAACGGTTTGCAAACCGTTTGGTCTTCAAACGGTTTGGTGAAACCATTTAGACCAAAAGTTTTGAAACCGTTTGCAACTAAAAATTGTTAAGATGTGTGCTTAAGATGATGTCATCATCATCAAGCTTCAACCCCTCGAATTCTACTGCCATTCCCATGGTAGTTTCATAAATTATTCAAAGGCATTGCAAGAAGGACAATTGAACATATCTAATTGAGAAATTGAATTCAATAACAATGAATAAGGGTTCAAGTTATATAACCCACCTCTAATTGAGCTTCTAAGCTTCAACCTCCACGTATTTAATGGTGAAAGCAACACCTTCAACTATCCCAAACTCGTCCTCAAGCTTTGAGTGAAAAGGAATGGCTAGAATTGAAGATCGAGTGAAGATAAGAAGAAATCAAGCATTGATTTGTGATTTCCACCATGGAATCAAGGTGAAAGAGGGACATGGAGCTTACCTACAGGTTGGGAGTCGTCCTCCTGTTGCTCCTAAGCTCCCTTGGTCGTTTTGTAAGCAAGAAGTGAAAGTGGCTTCGAAATTACCCATTCATGCTATGGATAAATGAGTATATATGAATTTTATTGAAAATTCATTAAAGAGAGAGAAAGTAGGGATTATCTCCTCCATTTCCCTGCCACTTGCCCCCTTCTATTCCTTAGATACGAGGCTATCTTATTTTCTCCTTATTCCTCTCAATTATCCATGATTTATAGAAAAGCAAATTAAGCACCTTAAATCATATTATAATAATATCCATAAGTGAGTGGATATTTCTTTTTCTTATAATAATGTGAGTGAGTTATCCACTTCATTTAGATATTTTCGTGACTTTACAAGGCACATGGTCGTCCATTCTTTTGCAAAATCATCCCTCACCTTTTGGTTTAAGGTCTCTTCAATTAATATATTTATTTTTGCATTAAATTGAAGTAAAGTTACAATTATGCTTAAATCTTGATTATTTTAATATCAAGATTCTCTCTCCTCCAAAGTGATTCAAATGAGGTGCCCCTCTCATTTTATTTTCTCTACATGATTCCAATAAACATGAGGGACCCTCTTGAAGTGGTAGTTTGCATAATGAACCCTAGGTTTTGGGTAATTTGCACATTACACCAAAACTAGGTTTTAATGCACAAACATTGCTTAATAGGCTCTTTCTTGGTGCTCAGGGTTCCACAAGCCATACCTCAGCATCATTTTCATTATAATGATGCAATAACACTTGAGGAACATTTATCAAGTAACATTTGCAAGTTAACCCGTCAACTTGGGTAATTTGCACTGTAGTCCAAAATAAGCAAACATTGTTTTAACATTATTCAAACATGACCAAAATTGAAACATAAGTTCCTCATGAGCCTTAATTACTTTTTACAAGATAAAATCAAGGATCTAATTAACTTGCTTAAGAAAAACTCCCAAGGTTAAGGTATAACCCAGGTCAGGAATGTTACACTAACTATGCAGGTAAGAGTGAGAATAGATTGACGGGGAGCAATTGACATATTTTAAATTATGAATCCCCTTGAAATCCACAAGGCTAAGGTAGAACTTTACATATCCTTTTCAATATGTTGAGGAATGGTTTGTCATTGTCAAAGGGGGGAGAACGTTGACTTGAGAGTTATACATTGTCCATATTTTGATAATGACTTAACCATTCCAGTCATATGTATCTAATATATTTGTTTAAGATTGATTTCAGGCTTTAGGTACTTGAAAAGGATCAAATTACACAAGCCCTAGCTTGTCCAAGTTCAAGTCAAAAGCAATACAAATGCACTTTTGTGGAAATCACTCCAAACCACCTTAGACTATTTTTGTAATCATTTATATTGATGATATGACTTTTAACTAAGATGAGGAAAAATCAGGGACACTTAATTCCATCATTTGATCACTTAAAAATCATTTTGAAAAATTTTTCATGATAACTTGGTCAGATGTGTTTGAATCTCGACCAATCCATGATGGATTTTCTAAAATGATTACATCGGTCGAGTTGCACACTCACAGAACTCAATCGACCGACTTACTAACCAAAGTTGATTTTAGTTGATCGGTCGAGTTATCTAAGGACAAACTCGACCAATAGTTTGAAAATTGTCTTTGTTGGTTAGTGGATCGGTCGAGTTACCTTTATTGAAACTCGACCAAATGTATTGTACAAAAAACACAAAAAAAGTGATTCTAACAGTTGGAGAGTTTTCATAAACAAAAATAGGTTAGTTGTAAGCTGTAAAATGGCTATTGTTTGTTCTTAAGTGATCCCACACTCAAAGGAACACACCCAACTATAAATAGGACCTCTTGGCATTCATTCCAAGGTTACTCATTCATGCTATCATTGGTCCTTGCTATATTTGAGTGTGCTACAACCCTTTGAGACCCTTTCTCTCTCTCTCGTTTACAAAGCATTTCATTATTATGAGTGAGTTAGGCATGTTTTATGAGAGCTACCTCAATGTTACCTTGTAAAGATCTCCATCTTTCCATCTTCCCAATCCCTTTTCTTAAAGAGCAAAGGCTGAAGTGATCTTCTCTGAGTGATGGAGGAGTTGTTCTTCTTATTTAAGGTTGAAGAAGGTGTGAAGATATTCTACAAGTGAAGGAGAAGGACACAGTAGAAGATTTAAGAAGAGTGGGTAAACCCCGCAAGGTTAAAACTTCACACAACTATGGGTAAGTCCTTGGTGAAGGCTGAAGATATCTAGATCAAGTGGGTAAGTCCTTGTGTAGGTGAAAGACTCTTATCTTGAATAGGTAAGTCTTTGGAAATAAGGTGGTCCTCTTATATCTCTTATAATTTAATATAAGTATGCATGGGTTACAAAGTCCTAGAGGTTGACCTCTCTAGGTAGTGGATTGACAATCTCCTAGTTTGGAGATTGGAACCACTCTAAACATCTTGTCCAAGTGTTTATTTCAATCTCTCTCATACTTTCTATTCTTGTTTAGATAGGACTTAAGATTCAGTTTAGCATTTGTTTTCAATTGATATAACTTGAAGGTCTAACTATTCTTGTGAGAATTTTGAAGCTCTAGTCACCCCCCTCTAAAGCCCTAGATACAAAAAAATTCACATGAAGATTGAGAAAAATGTATCCTTAGTCTTCATAAGGTTGTCAGGAAAAGGGATGGGCACAACTATCTTTCCAGTATAGCCCTTCTTAGGTAATTTTTCTCCCCCTAAGATATACTTAGCTAAGATTCACCTACCACTTCCTTAGGTACCTACATTAGAACTACTTTCTTCCCTTCAATTGTTGCCTTAGAAGTGTATGTAGTTAACCCAGTCTGTCATTTATTGTACCATGTTGCTTCTTCCTTCTCAATAACCTTCCCACTATGCATTCTTACTCCTTTTTCTTGTTGGTTGTTATGTGGGACACTAGTATTTCTAGGGAACCCTTGCTGAGTGTGTTTTTTCAAATTTTCTAAGTCTATTTCTAGTTGTGATATTTTAGTTTCCATATTTCTGATTTGGCCCCATGATTCTATTTATCTCTCTCTCTCTCTTTTCTTGATCAATATATGACTCATTCTTAGTCATAACTTTTTCAAAGTTGTCCTATATCTTCTCAAGGCTTCTTGGACCTCTTTCGTGTTGATTTTTCCATGGAATGTTATGTTGGTTGATTTGAGGTTGATGCCCTATGATGAAACTTGTTGATAATTGTTGGGATCCTTCCATGAGAATTTGGGTTTGTTCCTATATGAGTACTCATTTCTTCTATTGTTAGATTGTTGCATGTACATGCATTCTTATTCCTCATCTCCAGATGATGTGGCAATCTTGTTCTTTAATTATGTTGTGAATTGATCCATATGTGTCTTGAGCTCCATGACCTCACATAATTCCATGGCACTCTTAGCTTTTGTAGTATTGTCACATTCATCACCCAAGACCGATTCTTGGCTATGTTCTTTAGAATTTGATGATACTTTGAAGCTTTGATATTAATAAAGAACCATGCACATACGATGTTTAGGGTAGTCGTCTCTACCTTATGTAAGACATAGTAGAAGGTCTTTTCTTGAATATACAGATCAATCCCATGGTGTGTCACCTTCCTCAATATGTTCTAATAACGCTCCCAAGTCTCTGAAAAGGAATCATCGATGTGCTTCTTGAAGCTATGAATCATCCTCGATAGCTCATTGGTATTTTGAGGAGGAAAGTACCTCTCAAAAATGATTTTGATCATTTCAGCCCAAAAGCCTATGGATTTTGAAGGTATACTATGAAACTAATTCTTCACTTTAACCATAAATGAGTAAGAAAATAGTTTCATATAGATCATTCTCGATGGAATCGTGTCTATCTTCAACATCTCACAGCTCTCGATAAAGTTGTTAATGTGTTGCATGGGGTCCTCTGTGTTGTACCCATGGAATGCATGTGACTTTACCAAAATCATGAGACCTGGATCAATTGTATATCTTCCTAAATTGACTTCATGTCACTGGATAGGACCCAACTGAGTTGTGGTTGATGATCCCTTTATTTTCTTTCAAATGGTTCGCTCATCATCTGAATTTTCCACATACTCATATCTTCCTTGTGGTTAGACAAATGCACCGCTCTTCTACCCTAGTTTCTTCTATAATAATAATTTCCTCTTATTTTTTCTTCATTTCAACCTTTAGCCTTGATGATAGTTAACTTGGTATCAGCCCAGGAGAGGAGGCTACATATTGTAGAGTTTGTTGCAAAAGCCTTGCATGATCTTCAAATGGTAGAGTCTTATCTCGATAGTCTGTGGTCTGAGTTTGGACCATAAACTAGTACCTAAATAGTAGAAAACATCATGTGAGAATGAAAAGTACTAGTTATGAGTAAAAAATAATATTAGAAATTACTTTTGAATGAATAGAAAATTAACAACAATTAAAAGTTTCCTCGAGTGTGAAGCTTTAGAACTCATAATGCTAGCACTTACAGATTCTTGACAATGACGAGTGTACCCGTCAGTAGTAAGGAATTCAAATAGGCCTCAGTTATCAATCTTATAGAATTGGAATTGTTAGGGAATACTACTAACTAAAACAAATCAAATAGACTAAGGAAAGAGTTGATTGTTTTATTAAACTAGAATGAAAAGTAAAAAAGAATAAGGAATTAAAAATGGTTTATTAATTAGAATAATGGTTTTCTAGGATGCCAATTTCACCATAGTGTGATTTATTCATGGATTATCTTTATTTAACATAGATTATCCCTACTTCCTTGGATTAGGCACATGTAACTTGTACTACCCACTCTCACATTGAAGTACACTATTTAACCTAATTATTGGCCTACTTCTACAGTGTCAAATTAAAGATAAAACAATATGATCTCTCTATGGACAATCAATCTCACAATGTTTATCCCACTTTTGCAATACATTATTGATTATGTTGATAACGTCCAATTATTAGTCTCCCTTTTGCAGTAATTAACAATATAACACACATCTCATGGTGATCAACCCCAAACATGGTAAAATAAATGAACTTCCATTGTCAAAATACAAAGCAAGGAACTCTATATTGAACTGAGATAATCATGCACAAAGTCAACATAGGGCTTCTCGAGTCTTAGAGAACAGGGGGATTAGCCCCTCATGCTCAATATGAGATCAAAAGAAGGATCAGAGAAAAAGAAAAACATAAATACTAGAAAAATAACCTTAATGACGGGCATGAGAATGATCATCTATTAAAACTATCACAATTAGATGGTGTATTAGTCACCGAACCACTCCTCAGAGATGTTAGGATGATCTTTGCTCCAATTATTTGTCTCTTCCATCTCTGATCTCTCAAAAAATGGTTAATTAACTCTTTTTGGTCGTCCTCTTAGGTTATGACCAAAGAGGGGGGACATTTACTTATCAACAAACCATTGGATAATGCTTCGATTGATAGAGTCCATCAGGAAAATCTCAATGCCACCAACATATAAGTCGTTACCACCAAGTTGGTCCTTTGTTTGACTATGGTAGGGCTATCTCGGTGCCACATAATTGAGTATCAATGCTACTATGATTCTACTATGACACTCTGATCATTGTTGTTAGGACCACCGAGTTGGCCATTGGTGGTACTCACTTGGTGTCTTAGCAGTATCAAGTCCTATCTTTTTGATACCTAGATGACTTTGTGAAATTTGTGTCCATGTTGGTGGTATCAAATTTGATGTGGAATTGAATTCCTGCATTTTATTCTAATTTTTTCTTCAATAAATCAAACAATGCATCATGATAGAGTAAAATGCAATAATATCAAATTCGTGTACTAAAAATAGATAAAATGGATGAATATGAACTTCATAGGCTATTTAGGAAAAAGGTATATAAAATATGCAAATATTAGATACATTTTTATGAAAACATACCTAAAATAGCCTACAAAGTAGTAGTTTGAGTGTGTGCAAGCTCTTCACCTAGTATGGAAATTGGATCTATGCCATTTTCAATGTTTTTGAGTGAGCCCTTCCAGATCCCATATTTGACATCACTGATATAAACAACTTTGTTGGATAGATGATGATGTGGGAGGCATTGATGACAAGTAAGAGGGCAATTAATGACAATGGGGAGGAGGTCATGGAAGTAGTAGCTACACTGTTGAGGCCTAGAAGGAGGTTGTATCACACTCCACACGTCTAGGGCACTTCCTCCTCCATCCCTACCCAGTATCAAGAGATCTTGTATTCCTTTAAGAACATGTGCAACTGCTCAACTCCAACTAGATGGTCCAATGACAATAGCAAGTGACCATGACTTAGATAGCATCACAGTAAAAGAGGAACTTCTAGAACAATGAGCATATCTTCATGCACCAGCATGCAATGTTCGCCAATAAGAGACTCTTATTAAGAAACCATGAGAAGATCCATCAGGATTTATAGTGCATGGAGTACACTTAACAAGATCTCTATGATCATACTGGAGCACTAGAAATTTTTCTAGCTACCACAGTCATCGCTGATGCCATCTGATCCACCTTAATTCATTGAACCTTATATCCACAACATCCACATTTGTCACCATGAAATTTTTATACCTCTTGATGCTTGAGTACCTGGTACACATGTTCCACCTCTAGGTTTGCATGGATATTGTCAAATTCAGGCTTAGGGTATGGAACATGATTTCTATCTTTACATCTATCTCTATCTTGCATCTTTCTATCATTGTTTTTGTTTCTAGTTATCCTTAGTTCCATGTTTGCTTTCTTATTCAATTGATTTCATCATGTAATCCACATCTATATGGTATAAATTGGATTTAGAAGTAATTTCTCACGTATTAATTGAAGTAGTGGTCTATTTGTACCTCTTTAAAATGAATGTGCATGCTTAAGAGTACACTATACTGGGAATTGAGTGGAATAGTCATTTCAAAGACATATGTGGCACTTAACACCTAGTTTAATGTTTGGATTCTGAAATGTAGATAGTGTCTGAGTTCAATCAAGCCAAGAGATAGTGTGATCTTTTATGTTAATTGAAGATTAAACTTTTGAACACCATGGCACATGAGCTAATAGAAGAGACATATCATGGTTAGGAATATTGTGTATTTGAGTTACATGATTTCAACCACCCTAAATTCCTTTCATCACCACCATAGGATGAATACAAGATTCAAGTTATTTTTCTTGTTTGATTTTATTATATGGCATGATAGGAAGAATATAATTTTTGTTTTTCATTTGAAAACATGGAAATGGTTGCATGAAAAGTTCATCATTATAAGTCAGTTTTCATAACAAAATTCATATAGTTTGCATGTTTTACAACATTTTTCACAAAGGTGTAAATTTGATATTCTCCACATATTTTCTAAATTAAGTGAGAAAAAGGATATATCCTTTCTCCTTCTCCAAAAATTTGTTATGGTCCTAGAACATATATCATACATACATTGGTACTAGAGGGGCAATAAATAAAATGAAAAATAAGAAGAATAAGAAAAAGGAAAAGGAGAATAGAGGAAAAGGAACTCAATATAAGTAGTTGTCTCTCTCAAGTATAAATGATAGAGACTATGGAATTCTTTTTGTGAACATCTTCCACTTGTACCCATTAGTAGGATGGATATCCACAATATGCATCATTGCATCATAAATAATAGGCAATAGGAGACATTAAATTTCATTGCATCCATCATTTAGGTGCATTATTTTGCTTTATTGCATAATATATGTCCATTATGTGTGAATATATTTCCATTCCACCCATTGCATCCACCCACTTCTAGGAATGGTAGACCACCATATTGATTTATTTCACTCATTCATGAATATCCAGGAAATTACATTTGTTAATATGTTATATTTGAATAGAGCAATGTAGTAGGGATATTTTTTGTGCACTGAGAATATTTCATAGTTTCCATGGTATCTCTCTACTTTGACTTATATGTGTTTAAAATTCTATTTTGATGTTTAGCATTTTCACAATTGGTCACTTATATAACAATTTTTTCTCTGTGATTGAAGAGGACCGATTTGGGTCTGCCAAGTCAAGGATGGTTAGGATGATATAGTTCACATACAAAAAATTCAAAGTAAAGTTGCTTGAGGATGAGAAATATTCAAGATTAGGGGGACTTGATACACACAATTATACTACTATAAAAAATCTCTGACTTTTACACATTTTATGTATGTTTTGCCTAAATAGCATGTGAAACTCTTGTGAGTCCATTTTGGCTATTTTTCATGCATTTGTTTCTAAATAATTGCATTTTATTATATCATGATGTATTGTTTGATTTATTGTATAAAAAAGCATAAATTTTAGGAATCCAACACCACCGACATCAAAGTCAATACAACCGACATCAAAATCTAGTACACCGCTCATGGAGAAAAGGAGGAAATTTCATAGGGTCTTCTCATTGACAGCAAGATAGGGCTTAATACCATCAGGACGTGAAGTCAGTACCATAGATGGCCAACTCAATGGTCTCAACATCAATGGTAGAGTACCTTAGTAGAATCTCAATACCACCGACACTCAACTTGGCAGCATTGAGATAGACCTAGCCAAGTCAATCAAATAGGAAAATATGTGGCATCAACTTCCAAGTCAGTGGTGCTAAAATTTCCCAAACAGTCATGATTAAGAGAAGCAACATGTAATGACTTGTTGGATAAATGATATTTTTGCCATTTTGGTCAATACCTAAGAGGAAGGCTGAAAAGAGGTAATTAGACATTTTGTGTGAGACTATAGATGGAGGAGATCGTGACATAGAGTAAGGATCATGAAGACACCTCCAAGAAGAAGTTCAGTTGGTTGAAATGGCATTGGATTGCAGCAATCTTTGTACAGGATAATCCTTACATAGGTCTTTAGGGGTTTTTTCAATTTTTATGTTATTTCTCTTCTATGAACCTTCTTTTGATCTCATGTCAAGCATGAAGAGATAATACCCATGTCTTCTATGACATGGGAGTATCCCACTGTTGACAATGTGCATGATTATCTCAGTATAATACATATTTCCCTACTTCAAATTTTGATAAAATTAAGTTCATTTAGTTTACAAGGTGCATGCTTGATCACCATGAATTTGTGTTAGATTGTTAATTAATGTGAAATATAGGTTTAATAATTGGAAAAACCATTATCAAAATAATTAGTAACACAGTGTGAAAGAGAGTTAACCATTGTGAGGTCATGTGTACATATAGAGATCATATTGTTTAGTCTTTATACTGACACTTTGAAAGTTTCTTAGTAATTAGGTAAATAATGTACTACACTATGAGAGCATATAGTGCAAGCTAAAAATGCCTAATCAAAGGAATCAAAGATAATCTATGTTAAATGAAATTAAACTTATGCATAGATCACATTGTGGTGAAACTAGCATTCTATATATCCCATCATTCAAATCTTCAAACTGTAATAATTCCTTATATTTTACTCTCAATTTTAGTCTAATCATACCAATTAACTCTTTCCTTAGGTCTGACAGATCAAAGGCTAGAAATTAATGCATATACATTGTTAAAGCTAGTTGGAGTGCTAGAGAGCCACTAGAGAATGGTGGGTAGATAGTGTCATCATTGACATATAGCTTCTTATTGGACCATGTTGAAGTTGCCTCATGGAATTCTCCTTTCCACTAGTGAAAATATGCATAGCATATATCTTCATATGAGTGTGCATTTCCCCAACTATCGTCTACACTTCTGGTTGCTTGAGCCTGAGCTTCGTGATTTGTCTCTAATTTTTAAAATCAAGAAATTATGGATATTCATGACATCCACTCCTTATACCTTAAATGTTTTAAAAAAATGCAAATAGGTGAATGTATTTATAGAATAACTTCTAAAAATTTTCAATTTTTGGTTGAATTTTCAAAGTTTGGTAAACTTTTACTAGGAACTCATAAAAATGTAAGAAAAATAATTGAAATTCCAAAATATTTGAAGATATAAAACATTCAAGGAAATATAAAAAATTGGACTCTTTAAAATGTAAGCACTCTTGATCACCCGTAAGGCCTAATTACCTTTTAGATCATGAATCTTTGACCATGGTCCACACCACCCAATTCCAAATCTTTTACTCTCGATCAAGATCTATGCCCTTATTTTCAACTCTCTTAATCAAATCAAACCTAGAGTCATATAAAATGCAAAGCATTATCATATCTAGGTGTCATTTGTTGGTATGTATGCCTAGAGAGCCAATCATATGATGATTGGAATGTGGCATGGAATACTTGATTTGATAATAAAAAAGGTAATTCAGTCAATTATGTTAGTCTTAGCATGAGATTGTGTGTCACAAACATAGTAGATGTCTAAAAAATGATGTTACTTGATGATGTATGTCTTCAAGTACATGACTTGAACAATGAGATCATATGAATGTTAAGAGTATGTACATTCTTATTATGTCCCTAGTCAGATATTACTATTGAAGCAAAATAGACAACAGTAATACATAATACTAGAGTGTGTGTTGATTTATGACAAAGTCTCATTAGTCATGATATGTGATATCAAGTCAAGCACATAGGTACATGTTATAGAATAGTGTATCAAACTGACCCACCATGAGAGTGGTACATGGAGACCGTGGAATGGTAGCCAGAATCAGCTCTCATAGTAATAGTGGTGATTGTGGTCCTTAGACCTGAAGTTACTACATTCATCGCATGTCATTCATGTAATTTGACATCGTCCACCATGATCACGTATAAGGGTTTTCATAAAGGTGGTGCTCGGGTGCAATGTGACACATGGAGATAGAGTGTGAGTGATCTAGATGGGATTTGTCCCTCCTACAGGAGATTGATATCTAGGGCCTCTTGATAAGTGATACTGAGAAATGTATGGCCTTACTTTTGACTCAATATGACAAATGTGAGCTCAGGTGCGTTTCATACTGTCTGCTCCAGTTCAAGGAACATGGATTGAATGTTGAGATGATGACAATTCCATGCCTCAAGTTCAATCTGGATATCAGAGATAAAGGAACTATATGGTCATGGTAGTAGTGATCACATATTGTGGGTTGAAATTGTTCTCCAACTTTTTCTAAATTACTTGGGTAGCAATGATGTTTTGCTAGATACCGCTCATTGCTTGTGATGCGATAAGTTGGTTATGGACATTCACTACCAATGTAATATTGGACCTATAGGGTCACAAGCATAGGATACACTTCGAATAGGATTATATTCATGAATGATGTTTTATTTGATTACTAAAGGTGTTTAGGTGTTCAATTAAACAACTAAGGTTCAAAGTTTACTAATTGGACTACGAACCAACCAATTCAAGTGTTGAACTGATCGGTTGGAGTGTCAGATCAATTGGAATCTACATTGGTTGATCAATGGTTGAACTAGGGTGTGAAATGATCGACTCACATAGTGAACCGACTAATTCTTTGCTCCCAAATGACAAGTTCATGAGATTAACAACATGGTTCAATGGTCAATTCGATTCGATCAAGGATTAGTACTGACATCATGTTTTGCATTAATCATGCATTGAATACCAATGTGATTTAGAATAGGAAATTTCCCGAAACGACTGGATTGCCATGCAAAATGATGAGTTTGCTCATGAAAAGACAAATTCACTCACGAAACAATCGGTTCTCTCATGAAATGGATACTTCTCTCATGAAACGACTAGTTGGCTATGCAGAATGATCGATTTGATGTGCGTAGGTTCTAGAAAATTTGTGAATCTGACCCTTTCGACTCCCACACATATTAGGAACCCTGAACCTAGCCTCTCCTATAAATAGAGGGGTACTAGGGGCTTCTCATATAAAACAATTACTTTGACAATTGTTGTCCTCATTGGTTGTGGTAACCTATAGAGAGCTCGAGCAAGTCCTACCTGATAAAGAGAGGGATAGCAAGGGAGAGACAATTGTGGGAGAGTGAATCAACTCTAGCAGGTTGACGTTTGAAAGGGACAACTCTTTCCTATTAGCTCTGGCAGCACGACGTGGAGTTTCTGGTGGTCCATGTGGACTTCTCTAGAGGCGGGAGACTTTTGTTTATAGGAGAGCTCCATCAACTTCAGTCTGTGGTGGCCAGACTAGGAGGCCATTGTTGATGAGTGTTCGAGTGTTGCTGAAGAAGGATCATGTTGTTGCCCAAAGAAGAAGCTCATTATTGATTGGAGAAGAAGCATGGTACTACATCAAGAGTTGTCATTAGAATTTCTCTAGGACCAGGTATAACTCTTTTTACTTTCCTTCCTAGATATAGTGTTGTTGACACAATCTTGTTGTTAAGGGGAATCATGCTTAAAATTTTTTTTTTCACTGCCTTATCTGTCACCCTGATTTCCTTACATCATCATCCTTCCTCTTGGAGCTTGGACTAAGGCCTTGAAATATACAACCACTCTTATCATGAATAGGCATCACATTCTTGAAAATACAATTTTTAGGTACCTTAAGATGAACCTAGACAAAGACCTTAAAGTACACACACACTCTTCATATTTAAGGCTTGTCTCGTGTAGGCCCCTCATTTTTTTAAAGAAGAAAAACCTACATCAGGTAGGTAATTTCTATTGAATCTTAGATCATAACCTTAAATTGCAACATCTCCACTCATAGATCCATACCCTGAGTAGGAAAACCTATTTTAAATTTAGTATTTAATCCCTACCTTAAGTAGGCAGACCTTGCATCTTCATTCAATCGTTCAAGTCATGTCTTGAATAGGCTAACCTTATGTTCCTTTCTACATTAGGCCCAACCTTCAGAAATTGTTTTCATTCAAGTCATATATGTATAGTAAAACCATTTAGTGTTCAAATCCTACATCTGATAAGCAAGAAATCATTCAATTGAATCCCTATTGTGAGAAGGAACCTCATAATTTTATTTTCATTTCAAAATCAACATCTGGTAGGTGCCATTTAAATCCTTACATCTAGTATGCATCCTTTACTTCATTGCAAAAGTGCTATCCTAAAAAAGCAAGTTATATTTCAAAACATCTAACTATGAGCTTATAGTGGCCAAGATATAAGGTGTGGTCGAACTCCACAGTCCATTAATGATAAAGGATACTGTCATCAATAGATGTGAAGTTGTAATAAACTGATGTCATCAATAGACCTCGATAAATGAGGGAGCAACCTTAATGTTATATTAAGACATAATTTACAACAAAAGAGTATTTTAGATTCATAGAATACAAATTATTGTGTTAAAACTCAAGTACGGGCCACTAAAATTATCATTAAGTAATCACGTAGAAACCAACAATCATAAAAAAACTTTCCATTCATAAAAAGTGAACATATGATAATGAATGTTTTAGGTTGACTGAGATATTTATAATACACCAAGCACTAGCACCCAGTCTAGTTGGATCATTAGTTTTTGATCAAGTAGTTGTGGGATCAAACATTTGATGAGGCAAAATGACAAACAAAAATGCCAATCTAAAAAAGAAAGAAAATGAAAACAAGATCTGAATATTGTGAGAGACTTGGAGTAAATTTTCACAAATCTACTACAATTTGTTAGCACTTCATTTGTGATTCACTTAGGAAACACTACAATTTGATATATTAAGGTATCATATTTTAATAGGATATATACCTCAAGTATACATGTACAAAAAAATAGTAGAATGATATATAATAGTGGAGAAGCCATTTCCTCACATTAATATACTACAATGAAAATACAATCAAATCTTATACTTATTAAATAAAAAACATGAAAAAGGTAGCACATATCTACATGAGACTCTGTTACGACCGCACCTTCCGGTAACCCCCAATTAAGGGAGACCGAGAGGTCGAAGCCGCACCCATAATTTTCCGGATCAAAGGCTCAACAATTAACCAAGAACAATTATTAAATTTTAACTGACTAAACTGAAAAGCTGTAAGAAAATAAACTTTTGCATACCTTTTTGAAAACTTGGATCTCTAACCTTCTATCCACTTATGGATTCTACTCTAACTAATCCTCCTTGCATTTTACTTCATGTATTTCACAATATGACTATTTATTGTTCGTCCATTTTGGCTTGTACCTAAAACGCTGACAAATAAAACGTTGGTCAGCCGAAGCTGGTATGTGGGGGAAGTAATAATCGTGCAACTATGATAACAATATATTTCAGCCAATTACCATTTAACAAACAATTTTACATTTTAAATATAACTGCACGATCCATGCATTCTCTATCCTCTGTGCTGTGGATACTACTTTCCTTATAGTAGCTCCATATTAAACCCCTCATGGTCCCACCTATAGGTGAACCAGTTTCTAGGGTTAAGTCACATGGCACTACCCGTAAGTAGCCCACTCCTTAACTCATGGCATGCTAAAGGGTCTCATGGAACTACACTTGGTAGCCCAGTTTCTAACCCACGATAACCTAGACCTTACTCTAGGTTACCCCTTTTTAGCCTTTACAAGCCACAGAGGTGGATTCGGATCTAATCTAGTTATATATATGTTCATAGTGATAATCATAGTCACTTTAAAGTTGCATGAAATAAAAGGCATCCAACAATTAATTTCAAGCAACTGATAAAACATTCGGAAATCACTGTGAAACTAAAGCGATTATTCGTAAGCGTAACCACATACCTGATCCAGAGCAACTTGATGTCCAAGCATCAATATTCAATACTATCAAACAAGAAATCAACAATATCCTGAAAATAATGCATAACATCCAAGTGTCATTATTTTATTCAAAACATTCTTAGGATCGAATTGGATTCCATCTTATGATTTCTAGGCCGACTTTAGTGTTTTATTAGGGTTTTAGCCTTCATTATGCATTTACCACTTATAATGCTTTGTTAGACCACAAACCCTGCTTTCAACATCATAAGCACAATTGAAAGTCAATTAAGTCTAATATGTTGCTTTTATAATAAAACTATCATCTTCACCCTTTTAAGTCATATCCATATCATTAAGGCCAATTATCACGTTTAGGTTTCTTTGAATTGACAACTAAACAAAGAATTATAGTTTGATTCTCAAAGGAACCCTAATTACTACATTTCTCATCGTTTATGTTAGCAAACCCTAATTTATCATTAATTCCACTTTATACACTAGGAAACCCAAAATATCCACATTAGTGATCTTTTATACTCAAATTGGATTTATAACAACATAACTCTATATTATTCATGGATTTGCACAATTAAAATCATTCAAAGACATATTCTCCTAAATTAGGATTTCTAAGCCCATTAATGCAAACTTAGGTATATGAAACCCTAAATTAAACCAATTATGTACAAATATCATCCTTTTAGATTTACTGTGCCCTTTTTATTAACCATAGGTTAAGAATCAACTTTAATCATCCATATAACTCTTCCAAATCATTAATTAATAAAGATTAGGGTTCTTTTAATAGATAAATCATTAAAGATAACATCTTTACATACTTTTTGAATCGAAAGTCGAATTGGGCTTCAATTACATTTTTATTGCATTCCTCATTTTCTTCTGATCAATTTTCATATATATATATATATATATATATATATATATATATATATATATATCATCTTAATCAGAGTTACCAATAATTGATTATGATTTCTGAAAGAGAAAATTACCTTTGACCAATCGTTGGCTGCCACATGTCCCTTCTATATTTTCCTTTTTCCTTTCCCTAGATCACAGACCCTCTTCCTGGATCCGGATCCCATGTGACCCAGCTGACCCATGCCCTTGTCTCCTTCTTTGTGCACATGGCTCTGTTTGCTCTGCAAAATAGAGTGTCGCCGAGGAGGTCTGCTTCCACTCGCAGGCTCCACCTTCCTACCTCCTTCTAGCAGCCGATTGTCGCCCCTATTCCTCAGGTTCATCTTTCTTCTGGTCAGGAGCCACAAGCTTCCCCTCAATACCCCCCACTGGTGGTCGGGTTCAGCTACTCCTTGAGCCGCCGCCACTCTAGGTTAGAGAAGACACTGTGTCAGGGAACAACGTCTCTTCTTAACACGTTGATCCTCCTTGTAAAGATACAAACTCGCGGAAAGGGCCTGAAATCGCGAGAGGGATAGGTTCCCTTTATATAGGCATCATGGTTGAGGGAAAACGATAATTGCCTCCCATCTGTTGTGACTAGATTTTAGGGGTTTTTCAGAATATCATTAATAGAAATGACTTAGGAGTTAGAAAGGATCGCAATTCTCTCCTGATTCCAAATATCGAATTTTCAGGACTCCTTATTGATTAGGGAGAGAGGATGTGTGGACCGATTTCCTTACATTACTCTTACTACTTCCCAAAATGGGCTGGAGGTGGAAGACAAGCAGATCATTGTTGGATCCCAGATCAACGATTCACATTGCACGCGCCCAACATAAGCAATTCTATTTTGAATGTGAATTGTGACATTTAAAGATATTCCATTCTCTTTAAGAAACTTTGAAAAATCATATCTCGCAATCCGTTTATTCTTTTTCAACCAAATTTTAAGGGAAACTTCCTCTTGGCTTTATCTACTGGCATACATAATTTGAGTCCCGAATTCCAAACGAAATGAACATTATCTTCGTGTGCATGTTATCCTTGAATAAAATTTATTTTAAGCATATTTTATCTCCCTTAATCTTTTATTTTCTTTATTGTGATTCCTTTCACCATTAAAAACCCCGTGGAAATGAAATCTCATCCAAGATGGATTCATTATTTATATTTTCACATATTTCTTGAAATATTACCATTATCTCATATTTCTTCTAAATAAAGCAATACTTAATTAATTCTTTCTCTTTCTTGTTGCATTATCTTTCCAACATGGACTCCTTGGAACCCAAGGAACCCAAGACGCATGAAATCCAACTTTGGATATCATTCCTTTATCTTCTAGAGGTTTCTACATCTTTCTTTTCCTCATTTTCTTATTTACTCATTTAGTAATGGAATTTCTTTTGTCTTTTCCTTGTTATTGGGCCCAATAGCCAATAAAGCCCACAAAACAATCAACAAGGCTATTGTAAACGAAATCTATTTATTCAAAATAAATTATATCATTATTTGTTCAAATATCTTTAATATGATAAATTACATTTCTCAGCAAATGAACCCAAAAATTGGGGTTGTAACATCCTTCCCCTCTTATAAGAATTTTGCCCTCAAAATTCCATCAAGCAAACAAACAATTCAGGATAAGACTTTTCCATGTCCATCATTGGTTCCTATGTGGCTTTACCTTACACATGGCATTTACAAAGAACCTTTATGATCACATATTCTTTTCTCTGAGTTCTTTCACTCTAGCGTCTATAAACTGCACAGGTGACTCAGGCCATTTCAGCCTCCCTTGGGCTCACTAGGTTCATTGCTCAACACATGGTCTGGGTACCTCACATAGTGCTCTGAATTGGACACCTGGAACTTATCACACATTACTTTATCTTGAGGGGTAAGATCAAACTTAACCTTCTCCACCAAACATGTCAAAAGAACCCATGCATCAGGAACTCAGCTCTATTAGCTATAACTTAGGGAGGTCGGATTTTCATGTCACATATTTCCCACATTGAACTACATGTCAGTCTACTTTGCATCCGCTCATGACTCTTGTCATCTCTAGGCTCCTTTCAGCCATTACACGATTAAAGCAACTTCATCTACACACATTGTGGTCCTTTTTTAACCATCACGTGGTCCTTTCACCAACATCACCTTTCTGAAGTGTTGACCGACACAACCTCCCTTACAGAGCTTCTTTAAATCCCGATACTAGCTATGGTGGTCATCATCACATCTTTCATAGGACAAGAACTGTCTCTAGATATCACCCTGAACGAGTACTCATGCTCTCATTAGACCCTTTAGTCTGGATTATGCTAACCATTAGATAAGGGTGAATAACTGTACTAACATCGAGTTCTTCATATACCTACTTCCACATTTTGGGAAGGGAACCTTTAGGTCAAACTCAAAAACCTTTGAACTCGCATCGTGGTGTAATTGAACCATCTCTCTCATGGGTACGTAGTTCAACCAGATCTGTCCCTTAATAGAACTCTTTCTTTCTCATGTCATCTAGGTAAGGCGATCTACCATAACCCATATTGCATCTCGACCTTCCTTGGTCCAGGGGAGACTTACAACATCCATAGTAATGAACTCCCTTTCTCTTTTGGGGACTCTTTATCCTTTATATCAATGCACTGGGTCACCAGTGTTCATCCTTCACCCTTGGCTTGCATGGCCACATGCTACATGCAACTTTACATCAAGCAGCCAAAGTGCTACTATCACTTATTATCTTTGTAGTATCACGATGTATGGTGATCTTCAAACATGATTTCCTGTATGTCATGATTCCTCAAGATCGATTCCTCGCTTTTAGCCAAACTAGTCATATATATCTCAACCAGAGCATCCATTACCACTTCACATCCTTAGGTATTAGGTAATGTTGATGACTTACACCTTCATGTATTCCACTTATTATCTCATCTCAGCTCTAAGTCTATCTTCATCGAGAAAACTTTGAGCTCATCCTCTTTTTTTTTGAACTCAACCTTGTATAACTCATAGCTCATGATAAAAACATCCTCATAAGGTGACTACCTCATTCCTCTTAGTGTTTGCAAACCATCCATGTATCATTCACTTTACCAGGGTATGTTATCTTCTCTATCCCCATATCTCATGGAAACGTTCCAACCTACATCATCTTTATCCTTGGTGTATGGCATGTGTATTGTCCTATCTCTCACTCCCATAACAAAAGGAAATAAGCATTTGACTGCAGTCAAAGTACAGAGTTCTTCCTGTTCCAAGAGTAGAGATGGTACATCCCACCTTGCCAGTACTCCTTTAAATCTAAGTTGAAATGTGTTGTTTATGCCTCTATATTACAATTATCTTGATATCAAAGTTACCTCCATGAAAAACTAATCTCAAACCTATGCACATCCCTTGGTCATCTCCTCTAGGTCCATGGGGCACCGACACTTTTGGGGTCATCCCTCTGCCCTTATGCATCAAGAGAGTTCCCTATTCATATTCCCTTTGGGTCCCATGAGTTCATGAAGGTGATCAATCTCCTAACCCATGGCCCTCAGACAATGATAGCTATTACCTCTCGACCCTATGGTCATGTGCAACTAGGGAATTAGGCAACTTCCACTTTCATCGGTCTTATCCCCACCTGACCCTAGGATAGACTTAGGATTCCATTTATAGTACATGTCCAACTTAGAACCTTACCCAAGCCTTCATCATCTTTCTTTGTATACATGGGCTGACATTCATCCTTTCATAGGGGTCATGGTGACCTGCCTACCTTGGTTAGGTCCCATACTGGTTACCTTCATGGTCACACATCCACATGCACTTAGAGATGGATATTTATGGGTCTACAGGTTCATTCTCATACCATGTACTTTTCACTTAGCTTCTCAAGATCCTATGAGACCTCTTTTAGGTTTCCTCAAAACCCACAAAACTGGTACACCTCTTACCAAAGGGTCCCTCTCCCAGGATGGGAGGAAACTACATCCAAAAGTCACAAACGTCCTTATGTCTAGGGTTTACATCCATATGAGCATGCTTCACCCTAGCAAGCCATTAAGGCACAAGCGGACCACATGCAAAACCATGCTAGGTCACACTTATTCTCATCCTCAACATTGGGTCAAGATTATACCTTCCCATGTCATCAACTTAGTTGTAAGGGGTTCATCATGCCTTCAACTTAAGGAGTTTCCCTTTTTCCTCTATACACGAGGAGTACCATGCTCGAAACTATAGCAACTTAATTCTCGACATGAGCATTAGGTACACCACTTCCCCTCTTAGGCCTAGGTTCACTTTTGGGTGTCCAACTGCATGCTCGATCTCTTAACCATGAATCAAGCATGTATAAGGCATGACATGCACTCCTTGTCATCCTTCTACTTGAGCAACACATCAGGGTCGAGTCCTCCTCAAGGACAACCAACAAGGCATAAGGCCCCACAACCTGTCACTAAACCTCTCCAGGGTATACAGAACTTTTTCTTCCTTTCTCATATGGTAAACACTTATACCATAGGCACATAGGTGCCAGAAGCCTCATCCTCTCTCTAGGGTTTGGTTCCTCTAAAGGCAACCAAGATATCATCTGTCTCCAGGGATCATGCATGAGGCAATCACTATCATCTACTTAGGTCACATCATCCTCGACTCCCTATTGTTCCTCATATCTTGGGGTTTTAGGCTTCCAACCTTCTCGCTTTGGGTCATGCTCTCTCTCTCTAGAGCCAACCCTACAAACAACCTTACTACAAGGGGTTCTCTCTCCAAGAGGGATCAAGCTCACAAGCATACCCCTACATGGTGAAGCTTATAATGTTTTCTCAAGGTCATCCATAACTCTCATAAGCTATCCATTAAACTCTCCCGGCCAGGGTTTCAACCTATTTCTCGCACTAATGATACATTCTGGGTGCCTATTATGCCCATATAAGCTCATGGGGTTTCCATAGGTTCTTCTCTAACCTCATTAATGAAGGAGTTATCCTTCACTCTAACATGTACGACCCTTCCCAAGGTTGGGTCACCGGAGGTACTAGGTCATCCAACCTCTCATGGCTCATACATCATCCAAGGCATGTCCATCCAAACACCTGGTCTAACTCATCATGCCATCTCTCTCTCTAACCTTCACTTAGGGTTAGGGTTAACATCATCCTCAGAGGATGTGCCAGGACTCTACTTGTAATGGAGATCTCTATCTCTAAGACTAACTCTCTCTACTTATCCTCCTGACAAGAAGGTCTAGCCTCAGGTCTCTTCTGAGGGCATGAAAACTTATGTCATACGGCCTAAGCATGTATCTATCCTTTAATTTGTGCTTAATCTATTAAGCTTATGTCCATGACATTTTATTTACATGCCTTTCATTAATTTGATGGAGGATTCCTTAGACCTTATTAACCTTACCCATACCTCAAGAGTGTGAGGAGAAGAGGGAAAACCCTAATCCTTAAGGTCCTTAATAGAATTTGTGATGAGAAGGGATGAACAAGATGAGAAAATCCTAAAGGTATCTTATTTCAATTCATACCCTAAGACTTTGGCCAGGCAGTCACATAGATCTTGGAGTCCTCGTATTACGATTAGCGGTGCAGAGGAAAATATTGCCAGCCCCCGATCGTGATCATTTTCTAAACACCTCCGTCTTTCGGATTATCCTCTAATAACTCCCTTGGGTTCTATGGAGTTTGTAAAATTTAATAATTATCAATGGTTAAGTGAGGAACCTAGGCTCTGATACCAAAAGTTACGACCCCACCTTCCGGTAACCCCCAATTAAGGGAGACTGAGAGGTTGAAGCCGCACCCATAATTTTCTAGATCAAAGATTCAACAATTAACCAAGAACAATTATTAAATTTTAACTGACTAAACTAAAAAGCTGTAAGAAAATAAACTTTTGCATACCTTTTTGAAAACTTGGATCTCTAACCTTCTGTCCACTTATGGATTCTACTCTAACTAATCCTCCTTGCATTTTACTTCATGTATTTCCCAATATGACGATTTACTGTTCGTCCATTTTGGCTTGTAACTAAAACACCGACAAACAAAACGTCGGTCATCCGAAGCTGGTATGTGGGGGAAGTAATAATCGTGCAACTATGATAACAGTGTATTGCAGCCAATTACCATTTAACAAACAATTTTTCATTTTAAATATAACTGTGTGATCCATGCATTCCCTATCCTCTGTGTTGTGGATACTACTTTCCTTATAGTAGATCCCCATTAAACCCCTCATGGTCCCACTTATAGGCAAACTAGTTTCTAGTGTTGAGTCACATGGCACTACCCGTAAGTAGCCCACTCCTTAACTCATGGCATGCTAAAGGGTCTCATGGCACTACACTTGGTAGCCCAGTTTCTAACCCACGATAACCTAGACCTTATTCTAGGTTACCCCTTTTTAGCCTTTACAAGCCACAGAGGTGGATTCGGATCTAAGCCAATTATATTTATGTTCATAGTGATAATCATAGTCACTTTATAGTTGCATGAAATATAAGGCATCCAACAGTTAACTTCAAGCAACTGATAAAACATTCAGAAATCACCGTGAAACTAAAGCGATTATTTGTAAGCGTAACCACATACCTGATCCATAGCAACTTGATGTCCAAGCATCAATATTCAATACAATCAAACAAGCAATCAAAAATATCCTGAAAATAATGCATAACATCCAAGTGTCATTATTTTATTCAAAACATTCTTAGGATCGACTTGGATTCCATCTTATGATGTCTAGGCCGACTTTAGGGTTTTATTAGGGTTTTATCCTTCATTATGCATTTACCACTTATAATGCTTTGTTAGACCACAAACCCTGCTTTCAATATCATAAGAACAATTGAAAGTCAATTAAGTCTAATATGTCGCTTTTATACTAAAACTATCATCTTTACCCTTTTAAGTCATGTCCATATCATTAAGGCCAATTATCATGTTTAGGTTTCTTTGAATTGACAACTCAACAAAGAATTATAGTTTGATTCTCAAAGGAACCCTAATTACTACATTTCTCATCGTTTATGTTAGCAAACCCTAATTTATCATTAATTCCACTTTATACACTAGGAAACCCAAAATATCCACATTAGTGATCTTTTATACTCAAATTGGATTTATAACAACATAACTCTATCTTATTCATGGATTTGCACAATTAAAACCATTCAAAGACATATTCTCCTAAATTAGGGTTTCGAAGCCCATTAATGCAAACTTAGGTATATGAAACCCTAAATTAAACCAATTATGTACAAAGATCATCCTTTTAGATTTACTGTGCCCTTTTTATTAACCACAGGTTAAGATCAACTTTAATCATCCATATAACTCTTCCAAATCATTAATCAATAAAGATTAGGGTTCTTTTAATAGATAAATCATTAAAGATAACATCTTTACATACTTTTTGAATCGAAAGTCGAATTGGGTTTCAATTACATTTTTATTGCATTCCTCGTTTTCTTCTGATCAATTTTCATATATATCATCTTAATCAGAGTTACCAATAATTGATTACGATTTCTACAAGAAAATTACCTTTGATCAATCGTTGGCTGTGCCACATGTCCCTTCTATATTTTCCTTTTTGCTTTCCCTAGATCGCGGGCCCTCTTCCTGGATCCGGCTCCCGTGTGACCCGGCTAACCCACACCCTTGTCTCCTTCTCTGTGCGTGCGACTCTATTTGCTCTGCAAAACAGAGTGTCGCCGAGGAGGTCTGCTTCCACTCGCAGGCTCCACCTTCCTACCTCCTTCTAGCATCTGATTGTCGCCCCTATTCCTCAAGTTCCTCTTCCTTCTGGTCAGGAGCCGCAAGCTTCCCCTCGATACCCCCCCCCACTGGTGGTCGGGTTCGGCTACTCCTCGAGCCACCGCCACTCCAGGTTAGAGAAGACATTGGGTCAGGGAACAACGTCGCTTCTTAACACGCTGATCCTCCTTGTAAAGATACAAACTCGCGGAAAAGGCCTGAAATCGCGAGAGGGATAGGTTCCCTTTATACAGGCATCATGGTTGAGGGAAAACGATAATTGTCTCCCGTCTGCAGTGACTAGATTTTAGGGGTTTTTCAGAATATCATTAATAGAAATGACTTAGGAGTTAGAAAGGATCGCAATTCTCTCTTGATTCCAAATATCGAATTTTCAGGACTCCTTATTGATTAGGGAGAGAGGATGTGTGGATTGATTTCCTTGCATTACTATTACTGCTTCCCAACTGGAGGTGGAAGACAAGCAGATCACTATTGGATCCCAGATCAACGATTCACATTACACGCGCCCAACATAAGCAATTCTATTTTGAATGTGAATTGTGACATTTAAAGATATTCCATTCTCTTTAGGAAACTTTGAAAAATCATATCTCCCAATCCGTTTATTCTTTTTCAACCAAATTTTAAGGGAAACTTCCTCTTGGCTTTATCTACTGGCATACACAATTTTAGTCCCAAATTCCAAACGAAAAGGGCATTATCTTCATGTGCATGTTATCCTTGAATAAAATTTATTTTAAGCATATTTTATCTCCCTTAATCTTTTATTTTCTTTATTGTGATTCCTTTCACCATTAAAAACCTTGTGGATACGAAATATCATCCAAGATGGATTCATTATTCATATTTCCACATATTTCTTGAAATATTACCATTATCTCATATTTCTTCTAAATAAAGCAATACTTAATTAATTCTTTCTCTTTCTTGTTGCATTATCTTTCCAACTTGGACTCCTTGGAACCCAAGGAACCCAAGAGGCATGAAATCCAACTTTGGATATCATTCCTTTATCTTCTAGAGGTTTCTACGGCTTTCTTTTCCTCATTTTCTTATTTACTCATTTAGTAATGGAATTTCTTTTGTCTTTTCCTTGTTATTTGGCCCAATAGCCAATAAAGCCCACAAAACAATCAACAAGGCTATTGTAAACGAAATCTATTTATTCAAAATAAATTATATCATTATTTGTTCAAATATCTTTAATATGAGAAATTACATTTCTCAGCAAATGAACCCAAAAATGGGGATTGTAACAGACTCCTTCAACACATACATTTAGTAATTGTATATATTATAGCTACATAGAAAACAAACACAATGGTTCATTGAGTACAGCATGTTAATAATAACTTTGTCATGTGTTTATAATATATATAACAAGAAAAATGAAAAATGAAAATCTGATGCCTACACAACAAGATTTACAGAGCAAGTACTAGGGAGCCATTGAAATTCTCATATCGCACTATAAGTAGTGGGTCAGATAAATCCTTACTTATAGTTTGAAAAGAACCCATACAGTCCCAAAACACATCCTTAATTGAAGTAAGAATGGGGGTGCATACTAACACTAAAACAAATTATGGAATACTAGATAGAATACTTGCAGTGGAGGAAAAATAAACTATTACAATTAAAATAAGATGTTCACTATCATGTATATAAGGAAGTCTAAAAACCTAGTTGAAACTAGAAAGGGTTGAGGTGGAGGGACACCTAGACATCTCAGTGTCTTCGTATACTCTTAAATAGTTTCCTCCAAATAGTTATTCCCAATGTATTTGTAACGTCTGTCTCGGAAAATGAAATCAACGAATGCGGAAGCGATTAATTAGCAGCGGAATTACTAAAAATCACTAAAAATTAAAACTTTTTGATAAGAGATCCACAACTGGTAAAACTCTTTCATACAGAAACAAAAAAAGTTATTTACAAGCTACTCCATCAGTACATCTCTGAATTAACTCATCTCGAGAGTTATAATACTGAATGCCATGTTGTATCGTACATGAGCATTATACAAAAATTCTCAAGGCATTAAGCCAAAAATCTCAGATCTATATTAAACCATCTACTGACTCCTAGGACCCAAGAGTACAGAGACGACACATAGGACATTCTATCTACCAGACTTGACAGACAGTGTCTCTACCTGAGGATCATTGATGTCCCTGATGTTGCTGCTGCTGTTGTTGTTGCTCACCCACTGAAGGGTTCCTTCGTCCTCGGTGTCTACCTAAAAAGTTGAATCCCACGGGGGTGAGACAATTGAATAATTGTCCAAGCGAGAGTTATAACTCTCCACCAGAAGCATTGCTATTGCAAGTATTAAAATAACAAAGAGCAGATGAACTATAATTATTCAGCAGCAGGCAAAACATAGAATAAGCTAAGTAGAGCAGTATTCTAAAAGCAATCATTTCAATTATAACTTGATTGAATGACAAGACATATATCAATAAGGAATATGAAGAACATGTATACTAGTTATTCAACTAGAGCACTATAAACAATGTATCATCAATCATTGTTTCTCATAGTTCAACCTAAGAAATTATGCTATACGGCTGATTACATTTTTCAAACATACTTATGCCCTCAGGAGATGAGGTATACCGCTCATACTCCAACCGACCATTACAAAATCACAATCGGTACCATACATAGGTCATCAGAAGAGCCGGATTTCTATGACCTCATCTTCCTCAGTCAGTGTGAGGATCAACATGTAGGACATCTTGTGTCTCTGCCATAATAGCTTTCCAGGGTATTCTGGCACTTCGCTATTAGAGTTACAGTGGCATGCTGTACTCTCTTCGCCATCGAGGGATTTCTTGTTTATCTCACATCGATGCGACATTAACAACATCATAGGGAGATTAGTGATACATCATCCTGGTATATACATATAATGAAGGATTGAGAGATTAAATGTACATCTCACATCAATTCCCTCATTAGGACGTAAAGATATTCGCGCCCATAACCCCCACATACTCAAAAGTATGCTCTCCAGAGTTCCCTTAGGAAAACTTGTTTCACCATCATCTAACTTCTAACGATGATGGATCTATGGTCAGGGCTCTACATGATATCATTATACTTGATTATTTAAGTACATTATGGCATTCTTTTAGCATCAGGCATGTTTTCAAACATAAACCATTAAAACAATTGCTATAAAGAAAGAGTACTAAATGTATCAAGTTCATTTCACATCTTGTCAACATTGGGATCTCAATCCCTAACCATCTCATCATTATGATTCAGGAATATGGGTGTTCAAACCCTTAGATCATCAAAACACTTGTTACCAAGTAACATATTTCCATCTAGTTATTTAACAGCATGAACATGATTATAACAATGCAGATATTTCTCATGGCTCATATAGCCTATCAATCTCATATGTTACCTCTTACTAGGCAACATAGCATATCATTACTTCCAAAACTTATAAAGTGATTTCAATGAATATGGCATCATAACCTATACCTAGCTATGATCACTTCTTTATAAAGACCTGCATGACTAACACAATTGATAACATGCACATTATATCTATATCAAAATAATACAAATTATTTCCAAGTCAAGTGTAGAACACCACGACCGTGCAGCCAAGAACGGCCGTGCAAAGGGAAGCCACCACGGTCGTGCTACCTTACACAGTGTTGCTATAGAAGATTACCACGACCATTTTACATCACCACGACTGGTTTCTAGGGTTAGGGTTTCTTATTTAATTTAATTAGGGTTATCCAACCCCTTTGGCTTAAAAAGGCATAGTGGTCCCTCTTTTCATAATTCAATCATAGAGTTTCATGCTTAAAAGCATAACCCAGAATTAGGGTTTACTGATCACATCATCACATTTCCTTAGATTAGGGTTATCATTAATATCTCACCATTAGGGTTTACTATTCACCCAAATTAGGAATGATCAACAAAGTACCTTTAATTTAAGGATTACCATGTCATCATTATGAATTAGGATTATATCATCATCATATATTAGGGATACTCCCATTATTGCCCTCAATTAGGGTTGTGATTCATTAACCATCATAATTAGGGTTTCATGATCTCACTAACATGGACCATACCCTAATTAGGTATTCATTCATGTTGAATGTCCATTACATTATTAATCATTCATATAAGAAGTCTTCTCTCTCTCCTCTTTCTATCAGATGATATTTACATCACCCTTGATTAGGCTAAGTTAATTCAACATTGACATCATGGGTTATGTTATCACTTATATGATCATTAAGCCTTACTCATTCAAAGAGTACTAATCACTCTATCCTATCAAGGATGCTTTTATTATAATCACCATTGGTTATGACATGCATTAATCAACTAATCACTTGGTCCTTTAACCACTTTAAGTATCTATGAGGTTTAGGTTAACCAACCACTAAACCATCATGACTACTAAGGCATCAAACGATCTTAACCTTTTTAGACCTCAAACGGTCTTGTACACTAAACCTCCAAACGGTCTTGGACAGACCTTGAAACCATTTGGTGTTGAAGACCGTTTGGTCTTGTTGACTTTTGAAACCATTTGGTAAAATGCACACTCAAGACCGTTTGCCCAAGATGGAGGGAAGATTGTTTGGTCAAGTTTGACTTTGAAACCGCATGGACATAACCGTCCTTGAAACCGCATGAGATCAAATGGTTAGGGATCGTTTGGTCCCAAACGGTCTTGAGACTATTTGGTCCCAAAGGGTCTTGAGACCTTTCGGTCCAAACCACCTCAAAACCGTAAGGACCAAAAAGTATCTCAACCACTTCAATTGAATTAGGGTTTCCAATGTTGAACCCCTCCATCGATCATGCACATGTTAGCCAATCATTAATTGAGTTAATTACGTCAACCCTCAACCAATTTGACACCAAATTGAACCTCAATTGATCATCAATTAGGGCTTGGATCAATTGGATTAGGGTTTGAAATCGATGACCCTTCAACATACTTCAATGTGAGTCTAATTGATTTAAAATCATTGAATGATCATTCAATTTGGTCATGATCTAACCCCAAACGGTCTTGGGATCATTTGTATGACCTCCAAATGGTCTTGAGACCGTTTTCCCAAGTCAACACCAAAAAACAAATCAATAAATTAAGGTTTGGCTCATAGGATTAATCACTAGATCTACAATCAATTACACTTCAACTTGTTACCTTTAGATCTTCAACTACTTAACCATAGTCAACCCTAGACCTCCAAATGGTCTTGGGTGACCCCCAAATGGTATTGGGATCGTTTGGATATCCTCCAAATGGTCTTGAGACCGTTTTACCATTATTTTATCAAAAAGCAAGTCATTCAATTAAGGTTTGAACCCTAGGTTTGGTCACCAAATCAGTAATTGATTACTCATCAACTTGCTATTATTGGATCCTCAATTGGTCAACCATACTTAACCCTAGACCTCCAAATGGTCTTGGGTGATCACCAAACGGTCTTGCGACCGTTTGGGTGATCCCCAAACGGTTTTGAAACCGTTTGGGCCACTCAACCCAAACTTCAACATAATACTATTATTGAAATCAGCAATTGACCCGATTAGGATTTAGATGGTTAATGGGCCTTCAATTGGTGATTCTCTTGGAATTAATTGATGATTTTTGGTAGGTTATTAGTCTACTTTAATTACAATAGACATCCAAATGGTCAATGCCTAGTCAAAACCTCCAAACGGTCTTGGACCATTTGCTTCTCTACGGTTTGGTTGAAACCGTTTGCAATCAAACGGTTTGAAACTGTTTGCTCCCAAACGGTTTGGGAAACTGTTTGAGCAAGGATTGGAGACCGTTTGCTAAAGTAAAATTCTTGGATAAACATTGAAGTTAACGTCACGTTTGTCTACCTCAAAAATAGGGGATGTTCTTCATGGAATTTCTAGCAAGAACACAAGAGAGCAAAGGAAGAAGAATAACTAATGATTTTTCATGGAGATGAAAATGCATTAACAAAGCTCAAGGTTTAGAATTATAAAACCCGCCTCTAGGACTGATCCAGAGCTCCAAGCTTCGTAGCTTTAATGGTGTATGAACCTCCAGTAGTTGTCCAAGGTATTTCCTCCACTTTTTGGATGAAGAAGATGGCTAGAAAGGAGAATCGTGTGAAGAAAACCAATTACTAACCATTAATTTAGGATTTCCACCATGGATTCGAGGTAGATGGTGATCAAAACTTACCAAATTAGCTTGGTAATCCTTCCTCTGGTCCAGATATCTTCCTTGGTCGGCAAAATCAAGAAGATAAGGAAGATAACTAAGGGAAACGATCCCTTGCTTTGATGAAAAGGATTCCTTTATATATTTATGGGGTTTTAGGGAAAAATAGGATTATTTCCTTTATTTCTCAAACATATCCACCAAGTCATCCTCCACTTCTTGGCTATGTGGCCACCTTATAAACCTTGCAAGACTTCTTAATTATCCAAGGTTAAAAAGAACTAAACACCTTTTAAGAGAGAGATATCAATATCCACCCTTATTGGATATTGCTTAATATATTATTAGTGTGAGTAGTTTCCATTTCTACCATGATCATTCAAATGAGGCGCCCCTCTCATTTTATTTGCTCTTCTTGATGTCAAGAAACATGAGAGATACTCAATAGGTTATACATTACATGTTGGACCCTAAGTTTTGGGTAATTTGCACTTTACACCAAAACTAGGTTTTAAAACACAAGGATTGCTCTACAAGCTATAACTTGGTGCCCAAGCTTATGAAAACTATACCAATTCATCATATTCATTATTAGGATACCTCAACATCAGAGGAACTTCTTAACATGTGAAATTTGCAAGTTAACCCCTCTACTTGTGTAATTTGCACTTTAGTCCATTATTATCAAAACAATGTTTCAACATGATTCAAAAAGGACTAAAATTGAAATATATGTTCCTCAACAACTTTAATTACTTTTCAATAATTACAAGAAATAATATAACCAACTTTATTAAGCAAAACACCTAGGGTTAGTACATAACCCAGGTCAGGGATGTTACAGTATTGATCCTCAAATTGTGGGTACACTAGTTTCTTAGGCTCTAAGTGGGGGAACAACACTCAGAAGAGGAAAAATAAAGAGAAGGTATGTGTTAGAAAAATATAATATATGTGTGATAAATAAATATTTGGATCCGATTAAAAGATGGTTATAGAATCCAGGTAAGTTCCAAAATAAAGTCAAACAAAAGAATAGAATCAAGAGAATGATAATCAAAATAATGAGGTATTCATATGAGATGAGCAATAAAATAAACATTCTTGCCATTTGAATAAATCCACAACCAATAGTAAATAATACAATGCATGTTGATTAACACAAAGACTAGCATAATCTAAATAGAAAGGTTGGAACAAGTATATTTCTAACTAAGGATAGAAGAACTAAAACCTCAATGTCTGACAGGAGGAGTAAAACATTGTGTCTGGCCGAAAGAAAAACCCTCAATGTCTAAATATATAATATGTGGCAAGGGGATAAATCCCCAGTGCCTGAAAGGAGGAATAAAACCTCAATGCCCAAGAATATGGTATATCTACTATAGATATGACTAGTCAAAACCAAACATGCATAGTAATAGAAGACAATATCATAAGGTAATCCAAAGTATAATAAGTACAAAAAGGATGAAAGTATCCAACATAGAACAATTGGTGTCAAAGGACCCTTATACATGAGAAGTAGGATTTTAATCATCATTAATGAAGAATTATGTACTAACTAATATTTCAAAAAGGATTTCAAGAGACTAAAAAATAGGATTGTAGCTAAAAATATGACTCATGGATAAGAATTTAGGATCTAGTCATTATATGACCAAGTAACAGTAAGAAGCACATACATGGTTTTCACAGGTAATGGTTAACTTAATTGGCACATTTTGGTCCACAAAGACATGCTTCAATCATATAAACACGTTAGGTGTAGTATTCAAATCAAATCAAAGATGTGTATACATTCCTAGTATAACAATATACACTCTCTCATCTTATTTTGACTACCTAATGACGTCTTAGGGTTTTTTATATATTATCTAGTGCTCAAATGGTTTAGGAAATATCTATTAATGTCTAGTTGGTAGTTACTACATGTATATAGTCCATCTAAGGTGTGGCACAATATTTTGTCTTGCATAGTCATCTCTAACCACATAGGTATTATGATTTGGTTAGGGATGATGCATGGGTGGATTTTATACTACATACGCACATCACTTTCATATTAAGTCATATATTTATTTTTAAGGTCAAGATTAAAGTTTTTACTTTGATCTACGTTCCTTCTTAAGGTGGTCATTCACATCATAGATATACTTCAATGTTATCAACCAAATGTGTTTTCTTACAAGATTAGGTATTATGCATCTAATTACCTAAATACATGATGATGATGTTTGTAGTATAACAAGTTGGGTATAGTCACTCCATCTTTGATATAGGTGGTGCAACCATCATTTAGGTCTTCATCTTGTGTCATTTTGTAATTCAATCACATCTAAACATGTTAGAATGCATTCTACTCTCCCTAATAAATGGTTTACAATCACACACTCTTATGGACGTTCTTTGCATGTTTATTAGGTACTTGGACCATGATATGGATGGACTGGAGAGAAGGAGGATTCTCTAAGGGTTCCATCACTCTTGTAGGATCCTAAAGAGTATCCATGAACTTCCTCAACCTACCACTAGTGGGAAAGGGTTGACTTAGAGAAAAGAACTCCAAGGATATCTAAATTGAAGATGATAGTACAAGAAAAAGACCCCAATACAATCGAATTTCCACATAAGGTCCATGCTACTGATGAATAATGTACAGTCAAAGTCCAATTTGAGAAGAAGCTACAACAATTCCATAAGCACAACCATCCTAGACAGCACAGCCATGCCAAGAACAACTCTATAATGTACCAAAACCTAGGATCTTACCCTATTCCATGATTAGGAGGTTAGTAAAATTGGTTCCCTAGATTTGACCAAATAAGGATAATTCATGCCTTAATGTATATTGTTAGTCCACATAACATGAATAACTCAACAGTAACCCATAACACATTCAAGCTTAAAAACAAATATAACATATTAAATGGCAATAGACTCTATGATCAACATCACATATTAACATAATAACATGTATATGTGCTTACATGTAAGTAAGTTCATAAAACATGTCACATATGTTTCCTTTTCTAACTCATACTCACATAATATCTAGGATACATTTAATAAGAGGCACAATGTGCTTAGCATATGAATAGGAATAACAATCTAAATTTTCATGTTCATGGATATGTATAATGTGCCATTATATAAATATATATTAAATTAATGGACGAATAGGTTAAATAAGTAAAATATGGAAATTTGCATATAATATTGTAAGGAAACTCTTTTGGTAACAATGTGAAGGTAATGGGACTCTAAATAATAAATAATGATAGTAACAATTTAACATTATAATAATATAATGGTGATGAGCCTAAAACTATAATTGTAATTGAACTTATAAAAGGAAACTCTAAAAACCCAACATCTAACATCAAAATTGTATTCTTTGGGTCCCAATCATCTTGGGAGTCGGGATTCACATTAATCAAAAAATCCTATATGCCTTACTTAAATAAAATATAAGATATGGTATAAAAATATTGAATAATATAATGAATGACTTTAAAAGTGGAAACCTTTTCTCAAAATCTGATTCTACATGCCTTGATTGGCCTAGGTGTATGATTAGACTTTATCTGAACCTTGTTTGAGCCCTCAAACAATTAGGGAAAGGAACATTTAAATAATCTATAAAAATGCTAACTAAATGGATTAATATGGCTGATTTTATATGGTTTCTCAGAATGATTCTCTGTCACGCACATTTTTTTATTCTATCCACTCTTCTATTATTTTAAAAGGCTGAGATTCTATTGTTGAGTTTGTTATTTGGCTTGAATTTATCTTATGCAAACCGTCTTTCTCCCCCACCCAAATTTCCTCTTTTCTTACGCTACAATGCTGCAATTCTCCCTCCTTATTTTCTCTCTTAGATTCCCCTTGATACTTGCCTTTATGCTCCTTACCTTCCTCTCTTATTTTCAAACTAAATGATATCATTTTATCAGCTCCAACCTTCCTTTCTTCTCTTGTTTATTGATTCTTTCCATCTCTCTTTTGCTCTAGGGTATGTCTTATATATTTAACCGATGTAAAAATGAAGTCCTTACCTTCAATAACCTAAGCCATCTATCGTGTTGCCCTCCTTTGATCTAGGATACCCTCTTCAGTCACCAACTACCCCTAGACGGTCCTAGAATTTGGAAATGGATCCTTGACCATGGAGAAGGTCCAATTTTACCCAAGATACTTCATGTGACTCGTAAGAAGGTTTCTAGGCCTTCATTTCTGCCTATTCTCTGGTATTTCCTTTTTTCCCCAAATTTGCCTCTTTCCACCCTTTGTGTGCTTCTCCCAAAATTGGATAATTGTTTATCTCTCTTCTCCCCACTTGAATCTTTGAATGGACCTGTAGGAGTTGATGTACGTGTTGGTCTTGTCAGATATCTTCTCTTCATTTCTATTTCTTTCCCCCCTCTTAGCTTGCTATGTCGGGAATATCATGGATGCTTATGAGCTCTCTAAGTGTTGGGTCTTCTTTTATGGTTTCTCTGACCCCATTGATATTGAATAGGTGTCTCATCTCTAATGTTGTGAACCAAACTTGTGTATTCTTTTGCTATGCATCATGTGGTGACTACTAGTATAATGTTATATATATTATTTTATATGGATGTGTAAATTCCCACACTAATAATGTAGAGGTGATATTCATGCAAGTGAAATTATTACAAAAGACATGTATCATGTCCATCTCAAATCATATGTGTATATGGTCCTGGTCACCACATATTTATGGTAGTTGTGTTATTCCCTATCATCGTGTTTATATTATTCTAGAACTTCATATATAAAATGAATGGATGCCTTGCTTACGTTTATCATTTATTTATTTGAAGCTTGACTAAACTTAGATCTTGCCTCTACATTTTACACATGGCTTATACTAATTTTATTTCTAGTAGAGGTACATCTTTGTACCTACAGATTTATTTGACTTATTAGGCTAGATCTTTTAAGGATGGAGAGTAGTTGGTTGATAATATAGATTTTGATGATGAAATCCTTTTAAGGGGTGGAGTATTTTAACATATCAAAACCTAGGATCTTACCCTATTGCATCATTAGGAAGTTAGTAGGCTTGGTTCCTTAGATTTGACCAAACAAGGATAAGTTATGCTTTAATATATGTTTTTATTGCACATAACTTGAAAAATTCAATGGTATCCCATAACATATTTATGCTTTAAAATAAATATAACATATTAAGTGGTGATAGGTTATATAATCAACATCATGTATTAACATCATAACATTTATATGTGTTGACATGTAAGTTCATAAAATATGTCACATATGTTTCCTTTTCTAACTCATAATTGCATAATGTCTAGGATATGTTTAATATAAGGGACAATGTTCTTAACACACATGAATAGGAAGTACTATGTGAATTTTCATGTCCATGGATATGGATGATGCACCATTATCTAAATAAATATTGAAATAATGGACTAAATAGGAAATGCAAGGAAACTCGTTTGGTAACAACGTGAAGGTAATGGGACTCTAAAGAATAAATAATCATAGTAATGACGTAATGTTATAATGATATAATGGTGATGAGCCTAAAACTCTAATTGTAATATAGCTTATAAATTGAAACTTTAAAACTAAGATCTAAAGGAAAAATCTTGTTCTTAGTATGAATTAGATTGGGGGTCAAATTTCACATTAAGGGCATGTTTGGTAGGGCGTTGTTCATTTTCATGAGTTTAAATGTAAGCTTTTCGACTTGGTTATTTGTTTGGTAAGGTGTATTGGAGTGCATTTGGTTGATTTGCAACTTCACTTTTGGTTGGTGATTCCTGGAAAATGTACCGCGGCCGTTCATGACGCGGTCCATTTGTCAGACTTTGATACTATTACTATTATTACATAAGTATGCCACCGGACCACTCATATGCCTGGTTTCCTCTATTCGTCGTGACTCTTGGTCTGCTTCCATGTATTGATCTCTACGTCCAAGTCACGTGGTCTCTTATTTACAAACAATGACTACCTAAAAGAATGGCTTTTCTGCTTCAGTTGTCAGGCTATCATCCTTTTTACCAAATAATTACGAGCCAAGATACGGAACATGAACAACACTCTACCAAATATGAACTATGCAGCTCAAAAGTTGTGGTTATCTATGATTTACTTTCTAAATCATGAAACCACAGCCAGCTACACTCTACCAAATTAGCCCTAAATAAATAATCCTAGATGTCTCAATTTCATTTAGGAAAGAAAATATAAGATAAGATCTAAAATAAATAATATAATGATTGGAAATTAATCTCAAAATCAATTATGTATGCCTTTATTGGCCTAGATGTAAATTTTGGCTTTATTTGAACCTTGCTTGAGCCCTCAAACAATTAGGGAAAGGAAAATTTTAAATAATCTCTAAAAATGCTAATTAAATGGGTTAATGTGGCTAATTTCCTATAGTTTCTCAAATTGATTCTCTGAAAAGCACATTTTTCTATTCTATATGCTCTTGTAAAAATTCAAAGGCTGAGATACTGAGTTGACTATTTGACTTAGATTTATCTTATGTGAGCCATATTTCTCTCACATTACCTTCCTCTTCTCTTGCACTATAATGTCATGATATCCTTCCTATTTTTCTCTCTCTTAGATTCACTTGGAGACCTACCTTTATTCTCCTCACCTTCCTCTCTTCTTTCCAAACAAAATGACGCTAAATTTTCTAGTGTTTGGTAACTAGTACCATTTTATCATATCCAACCTTCCTTTCTTTTTGTGTTTCATGATTCTTTCCATCTCTCTTTTTCTCTAGGGTCTCTCCTATATATCTAACTGATGTTAAACAAAGCCAGCCTTCAGTAAACTAAGTCATTGTCTTGTTGCCCTCCTTTGATCTAGGACACCCTCTTTTCAATCTCCAACTACCCCTAGATGGATCCTAGAGTTCAAAAATGGATCCTTGACCATGGAGGAGGTACAAGTTTACCTAGGATACTTTGTGAATACCGTATGAAAGTTTCTAGGCCTTCAGTTTTGCTTACTCTCTAGTATTTCCTTTTCCCCACAAATTTTCCTCTTTCCACCCTTTGTGTGGTTCTCCCAAATCGGGATATATATCTATCTAGCTTCTCATCACCTAAAGCTTTGAATGGACCTCTGGGAGTTTATCTATGTGTTGATTTTCTCAAATATCTTCTTTTCATCTTAGTTGCTTCCGCCCTCTTCGCACTGTAAAGGAAGTTTCTTTGGATGCTTATGGCTACCTCGTTCCACCTACTAGAGCTCTTTGTGTTCGCCTGGTTTTGAGGATGAACTACTTGGGTTTTGGATTTTCGATTTCCTTATAGGGCTCGTCTAAGTGCTTTGTCTCTACTACACCTTGATCTTATGATCCACGACTAAGGGACTACACTCCTGAGTATGCCCTCATATTATTCGACATTTTGTCACATTTTACATGGTCATTATCATCTTTTATCTATGGTTCTTGATTTATATGACACAACTTTCAATTTTCTTAAATGTATTTTCTTGTCCTATCATGCACCAAGCACATGATCCATGATGTGGGGGTATTTTGCTCAATAGATTGAGTTTTGATTTATAAAATTAATGTAACTTCTTTAATTTCAATAATTCATAACTAATTATAGGTAAATCAAAAAAATGTAATGAAATATGTTTGGAAACCAAAATATTATCATATTATAGTATATTTTCCATAACCTAATTCAAATACAAAAAATGTGTGAATTTTAAAGAATTTTTAATTGATAAGAATTTCTATAAATTGTAAGTAATAATCTATAAGTCATAAAAATAATAGAAAAATATTCTATGAACTCAGAAAAATATAAACTATAAGATCACATGGTTTTCATAACTTAATTTATTAATAACCAAAGTGTGACTTTTAGGCTTTATGGAACCAATGTGAAATTAACCCTAGTTTCACATGTGCATGTAATAGGTGTCCTGTGACTTGGATGTGGAACTAAAGTTGACCCTTGTTATGTCTAGACTCTTGATGGAGCTGGGACTAACACCAAAAGATTTTCAGTCTTCCAATGGGAGTCCCAGGATTCTATCACCAAAAACCCTAGAGAGGATTGATGTCTTCCCTAGGTTTACCTATAACTGGTGCTTAGATAACAACTCCAACCCCATAAGAGTATGGAAGCCTTATCATAGTACAGATTTAGGATCGAACCCAAAAGACAACGGTCTTGTTGCAGGCAACAAGATGGAAAACGTACAACACTTCACTTAGTTATATTTACTAGTTGGCACTTATATCAAAAGGTTGGATTTTGATTGGTTTTTAGACTAAAGCATGAAAAGTAAATAAAGCAAGTAAAACTAAGATTTAACAAATGATGATGAATCACTGGGGTTAAGCAGGTATTTACCACCGCTACACATGCATTGTATATGTACTAAGCAAGCAAGACTTGTAAGCTAGATGCATGGATGTTCCACAAGACCGATGCCTTATAAGACAAGAGCGATGCATTGCATCCAAGGATGTTCCACAAGACCGATGCCCATATAAGACAAGAGCGATGCATTGCATCCTTCGATGTTCTACAAGACCGATGCCCATATAAGACAAGAGCAATGCATCACATCCTTCAAGAGCTAAGTAGCTCTCATTCGGTACATTTCTACGCGTCACTGAAGATATGTAGTCTTCCAAAGAGAGAATCTTACTCAACCTCATGAAACGTGCATCTAAAACTAACAAGCGAGCGATAATTATCAAATCGAGTAGCGTCTTTGTAGACCTAGTCTCCTATTCGGATAACCTAGCTACGAGAAGTGCGGGAATGTTGCAACGCCAGTCATTCCCGATCAAATGGTCACATGCTTTACATCATTCCCCTCGCAAAGCGTGTTCCTCGACTTACCAAGGTTACTTCCATACAGATAGAAGTGCAACGGATGGTAGTGAGTTTACTCCACTCTTTGAGATACACTCCTAGACACCGAATCGGATGCGTGGTGGATACACACACCAGAAACCAACACTAAATCGGTATTCGAGTCTCGAGAGCGGTCGTAGACAAACCACAACAAAAGACAATAGATGCATACAAGAACGTGGCCATCATTCAAGCATGTGAGAAATGATTTAGTATTAAAACGAAAGGATAACATCTTTTTAGTACAAAGTACAAAACATGGGCAGCGGGGCTAGTCCCCGCGCCCCAGTGGATGGAACTACTCGCTCCTCATAGAGGGAACAACAAAGGAGGAGGAAAGAAGAGATAGAGAGAACATCATCTCCACTGAGGAGAGAAGGTTGAACCCTTGGTGGAGAGAGCAACGATCTTCACCCTTCGTTGCTTGCTTGACGACGGATCTTCTCCTCTCGCCTTCTTTGTTGATGAGAGAGAAGGTAGCTTTGAAATGGAACGTGAGTCTCAGACTGGCAGCCTCGGGCGGTGGATGGAGTTGTTCTGGTAGTAGAGAGACAGCCTCTGGACGTCTGGACCTCCTCAAGGATGGCCCTTGAGGTCTTATTTATAGGCCTTGAGTGAGGTCAAACGATCTGGAGACCGTTTGGGTTCAAACGGTCTTGAGACCGTTTGGCGTCAAACGGTCTTGGGACCGTTTGAACTCCATGCGGTCTCAGGACCGTTTGAACTCCATGCGGTCTTGGGACCGTTTGTCTTCATGCGGTCTCGGGATCGTTTGGCTTCATGCGGTCTCGGGACCGTTTGGCTTCATGCGGTCTCGGGACCGTTTGAACTCCATGCGGTCTTGGGACCGTTTGGCTTCATGCGGTCTCGGGACCGTTTGAACTCCATGCGGTCTTGGGACCGTTTGGCTTCATGCGGTCTCGGGACCGTTTGAACTCCATGCGGTCTTGGGACCGTTTGGCTTCATGCGGTCTCGGGACCGTTTGAGCTCCATGCGGTCTTGGGACCGTTTGGCTTCATGCGGTCTCGGGACCGTTTGAACTCCATGCGGTCTTGGGACCGTTTGGCTTCATGCGGTCTCGGGACCGTTTGAGCTCCATGCGGTCTCGGGACCGTTTGAGCTCCATGCGGTCCTGGGACCGTTTGGCTTCACTCGGCCTTGAGGTTGGTTTATTCTTTTATGATTTTTTTGTGCTTTTTTCTGCAATTGTGAAAGGAAAAAGTTAGTTTGATGATGTATTTACAAAAAGGGGTAAAATTAGGTTTATGTACCGTATAAACATAAAAAGAGTATGGAAAACTAAAGAAAAAGACTAAGATAAACTACTAAAATAGGAGGTTATCACCCCCCCTAACTTAGAGTCTAGCTTGTCCTCAAGTTAGATAGAGCTGAGACATGAAATGGCGAGGCGATCTTAATTAGGGTCTCCATACTCTTGCTTCAATTCTTGACCTGAGTTCCCCAGGGGTCATATCGAGGCTTATTGCATGCCTTGATTCTTTTGGGATTTCGAGAGTTGCTTGGATCTCAGGGTTTTTTTCGTATCTCAAAATTTGCCTTGGGACCACATTTATTTTGTGCATGCCGTTGACTCTAATCAACTTTATACCTCTCTGGGAACCTATTGGAAACTAGAGAGGGTATGAGGGTTGGCTAAAGGCTTTGAAGTGTAGCTCCCCTTCGAGTGGGGGAGGGTTGTCTATGCTTTTTAGGATCTCACTACCGGGCACGACACATCTGCCTTTATGAGGGCAGCTGAATGTACCGGCCGGGCAAGTCCTTTATGAGCCTTTTCATATACTTGGAACTTTTAGGGTGTCACTACCGGGCACGACACATCTGCCTTTGTGAGGGCAGCGGAATGTGCCGGCCGGGTGAGCCCTTTATCAGATCTTCATATAGGTCCTTATGCGTGGCACAACTCTCATGATTTTATTCGTCTCTCTGGCTTTTATTCAAAACTCACAGGCTTGGGTTTTGGAATGAGGATTTATTTTGGGCGGCCAAGCCTCTTTTATATTGAAGAGAGGAAAGCTGTTCTTAAAGTTTTTTAGCATGCACTTATTTGGTTTGTGGTCCACTTGCAGAACTTTTTTTTTTGATTCGGAAGATGCCTAATTTCCCTCTCATCCTCGAGATCTCGTCTTATTTCTACCCTGATTTTGACCTGTAGAGAGTCAGATAAAGATTTGAAGCAAAAATACGGGATCCATAGTAGGTGGAAATCGATAAATCGCCATTTGATGTCTGAGTGCTATTTACTTGCAGAGACTAACCTGACTCTAGGGTTAGTTGAGGTGACTAATGAAGTCAGATAAAGGAAAAGGGAGTGAAGAAGTTGATACCTAGCCCTTGTCTAATGAATCCCCCCCTAACTTATCACACACTCTGTCCGCAGAGTGGTAAAGTGATAGGTTGAGAAATCCTTAGAACAAGGGCTGCGAGTTAAGGCAGATTTTCAGTAGCCCCTGGGGATCGGAGTGGAGTGGATGCGAATTGCCCTCGTAAAGATGGGGGCATTTGTGGCAGAAGGCTGGGCGATTGAAGTGCTTTTTGCTGTATGCCTTGGAGTGCTGACTCAGGAGCTTCATTAATTTTTCAGCGCACTCTTTTGCAATTTTGTCTTGATATTGTCTAGCAGGTCCTTTGCTTGATCATACTTCAAATTACTGTGGTAGCCGCTGCCTTCGACATCAGTTTCCTTGGGATGTCCTACTTCATCATCCATGGAATGAGGCAGGTAGCTGTTATTCTCAATATTGATTCCATCTTCCATGTTGCTACTAACTGGAGGATAGTCTTTGTTACAAGTGCTGCGTGATATGTGCTGCTTGGTTACACAGAAGTTCATGATATCTTTGTCCTTCAGAAGTAGCTCAAATACAAATACGTCTCCAAACCTCAGATCGTTTTCAAAGAGAAATGGTGTGGGTTTGAGGACCGTTTTGTTCCAAATGGTTGCAAGACCGTTTGGTTCCAAACGGTTTCAAGACCGTTTGGTTCCAAACGGTTTCAAGACCGTTTGGTCCCAAACGGTTTCAAGATCGTTTGGTTCCAAACGGTTTCAAGACCGTTTGGTCCCGAACGGTTTCGAGACCGTTTGGAAAGCGAAAAGGCGCAGGTCGCCGGCGCGGGAGAAGGTGGAACGGCGCAAAGGCGAAGAATGCGCCCGCGCCTTCGAAAACGATGAGAAGAACGGCGACGGCGATGAAAACGGTGGGAGAGTCGGTGAAATCTTTTGACAGCGACAGCGATGGCGGGGCAAAAGACGTCGTGCGATGGTAAAGGGAACGACACTGGCATCATGATGGTGGCGACAGAACGGCGCGGCGACGAAGGCGACGGGTCGTATGATAAAACCATTGATAACGACGGCGATGGCGGTAGAAGCAGCGACTGGCGATGGAATGAGTAGCGTGGAGTCGCCGGATAACCTTGCGGAAGGTGGACGGAAGGGTGACTTTGCGCGGTTGCAGCAGGAGCAAAAAGGGAAGCTCTTCGCACGAAAATTCTGGAGAAAACGAAGGTTCGAAGAGAGAAAGATGGAGGGGTAGGGTCGATATTTATAGTGATAGGTGGGTGACCTTTTTGTATTCCAAACGGTTTCAAGACCATTTGGAGTCCAAACGGTTTCAAGACCGTTTGGTTCCAAACGGTTTGAAGACCGTTTGGATTCCAAACGGTTTGAAGGCCGTTTGGCTCCAAATGGTTTGAAGACCGTTTGGAGGCCAAGCGGTTTGAAGACCGTTTGGCTCCAAACGGTTTGGAGACCGTTTGGAGTCCAAACGGTTTCAAGTCCGTTTGGCTCCAGACGGTTTGGAGACCGTTTGGAGGGGCACAAAGGGTTTGTATGTTTTTATGTTTGTTTTTGAGTATGTATATTATTTTTTTGGATTTTGGTTTATGAATTTTTATGTTGTTTGCTTTATGTATTGTTTTTGTAGTTTTGAGTATGTAGATTTTTTTGTATTTTTAGATTAATGATGAAAGAACTTAAAGAAAGCAGAACAAATTCAAGAGAAAAATAAAAGACTAGAAATTAGAGAAGGTGATACTGAGGTCTTGGGTTGCCTCCCAAGAAGCGCCTTGGTTTTATGTCACTGGCTCGACGAAACGGAAAGGTTGTTATGCTGTGGGCGTAGCATCTCTGATATCGAGGGTTTGTTGATGTGTTTTGTCTTCCTGAGTGTAGTATCTTTTTAAACGGTGCCCGTTAACCGTTCGTTCTCCTCCGTTGTTGTCGATGATAATGGTGGCTCCAGTTGAGTAGATATGTTTTATGGTGAAAGGTCCGGACCATTTTGTTCGGAGCTTTCCGGGGAATAATCTGAGCTTGGAGTTGAATAAGAGCACTTTGTCGCCAACGGCGATATCTTTTCTCTTAAGATGTCCATCATGCCACATTTTTGTTTGCTCTTTATAGATTCTAGCACTGTGATATGCTGTCATTCGGAGTTCTTCTAGCTCCTGTAGCTGGAGTTGTCTGATATCCCCTGCGCTTTTAAGGTCGAAGTTTAGTTGCTTGATGGCCCACCAGGCTTTATGTTCCAGTTCTACTGGAAGATGACATGATTTGCCGTATACCAAACGAAACGGAGTTGTTCCAATTGGTGTTTTGTAAGCAGTACGGTATGCCCAGAGGGCGTCAGGAAGTTTGGTGGACCAATCAGTGCGGTTTTTATTCACTATTTTTTCAAGAATTGCTTTTATCTGCCTATTGGATACTTCTACCTGGCCACTAGTTTGTGGGTGGTAAGGTGTGGCAACTTTGTGATGGACTCCGTATTTTCTCAGTAATGCTTCGAAACTTCGTTCCAGGAAATGGGTCCCGCCATCTGATATGACTGTTCTTGGAACTCCAAATCTCGGAAAAATGGTGTCTTTGAACAATTTGACAACAGGTTTGGAGTCATTGGATACGGTGGGTATAGCTTCGACCCACTTTGAGACGTAATCTACTGCGACCAAAATGTAAGAGAAGCCATATGATGAAGGGAAGGGTCCCATGTAGTCTACCCCCCATACGTCAAACAGTTCAATTTCCTGCCACATGGTAAGAGGCATTTCATCCCTTTTTGATATGTTGCCCGAAAGTTGGCATTTATCACAGGCTTTGACAAAATCATGTGAGTCTTTTGATATAGTGGGCCAAAAGAAACCAGATTGTAGGACTTTTATGGCAGTTTTCTTGGCGCCCATGTGCCCCCCCGTGGGTCCGGAGTGGCAGTGTTCCAAAACAGAGGTTATTTCTTCTTCTGGAAGGCACCGGCGAAAAAGTCCGTCAGCACAGAGGTAAAATAAGTAAGGTTCGTCCCAATGATAACGTTTTATATCATGAAGGAATTTCCTTTTATCCTGATATGAAACAGACGGGTGGATGATCCCTGTAGCTAGATAATTGACGATATCGGCAAACCAAGGAAAACTATGAGTAGCCTTCATAAGATGATCATCAGGAAGAGAATCCCTGATAGGGATTTTATCTTTTTCTTCAACCTCGATTCTGATGAGGTGATCGGCTACAACGTTCTCTACGCCGCTTTTATCTTTGATTTCTAGGTCGAATTCTTGAAGCGTTAATACCCAGCGGATGAGCCTGGGTTTGGCGTCCTGTTTCTAGATCAGATGTCGGATAGCAGAATGGTCAGTGTAGACGATGACTTTAGAGCCGATCAGGTAAGAGAGGAACTTTTTGAAGGCGTAGATGATAGCCAGAAACTCTTTTTCCGTGGTCGTGTAGTTTTTCTGTTCTTCGTCAAGCGTTTTTGATGCATAGTAGATGACATAGGGTTTCTTATCGATCCGTTGTCCTAAAACGGCTCCTATGGCATAATCACTTGCGTCGCACATGATTTCGAATGGTTGCGACCAGTCTGGAGCCTTTAGAATAGGTGCGGAAGTTAATGCTTCTTTAAGGGTAGAGAAACTTCGCATGCATTCTTGGTCGAAAGTGAACTCGGCATCTTTTGTCAGGAGTTGAGTCATGGGTTTAGCTATTTTTGAGAAATCTTTGATGAACCTTCTGTAGAACCCTGCATGACCTAGGAAAGCTCGAACGCCCCTTATGTCCTTCGGAGGTGACAACTTTGAGATAACATCAATTTTTGCTTTGTCGACCTCAATTCCCCTATCACTTACTCGATGTCCGAGGACGATACCTTCTGTTACCATGAAATGACATTTTTCCCAATTCAGGATAAGGTTCGTTTCCTTGCAACGTTGCAGGACTCGTTCAAGGTTATTTAGACAGTTATCGAACGAATCTCCATAGACAGAGAAATCATCCATAAAGACTTCCATAACAGATTCGGTTAATCCGGTGAAGATGGCAGACATGCAGCGTTGGAAAGTAGCCGGAGCATTACATAGCCCGAATGGCATTCTTCTGAAAGCATATGTCCCAAAGGGACACGTGAAAGTGGTTTTTTCTTGGTCCTCTGGATGTATGGGTATTTGGTAGAACCCGGAGTAACCATCGAGATAACAGAAATACTTTTGGTGGGCCAAGCGCTCTAGGACTTCGTCAAGGAAGGGTAGAGGGTAGTGGTCTTTCCTTGTAGCTTTATTCAACTTCCTATAATCGATGCACATTCGCCACCCCGTTACAGTCCTAGTGGGTACGAGCTCATTTTTATCGTTGATTACTACAGTAGTGCCCCCTTTTTTTGGGACAACCTGGACTGGACTGACCCACTGAGAGTCAGAGATAGGATAGATCATGCCAACTTTGAGTAGTTTGAGGACCTCCAAACGAACTACCTCTTTCAAGTTTGGGTTCAGTTTTCTTTGATGTTCACAAGTGGGTTTAAATTCTTCAACCATAGGAAGCTTGTGCATACACAGAGCCGGGTTTATGCCTGTGAGGTCGGTTATTTTATAACCAATGATCTTTTTGTGCCTCCTTAGTTTGTCCAGAAGCCTGTCTTCTTGGTCTTCGGTAAGGGTGGAGCTGATAATAACTGGGCATAATTCTTCCTTATCCAAGAAAACATATTTGAGCCCTGTGGGTAAAGTCTTCAATTCAGGGGTTTTTGGTGGTTCTGCTGCTTCAATGGTAGTGATGGCTTTAAGCTCTTCAAAAGTAGCCGCTGGTGCTTCTTCTATCTTCTCTAGGTATTGAGTACATTGCTGGACTAGTTCATTTGCAGAGAACTCAACTTCTGGATTGATAAGAGCATTTTCAAGTTCGTCGATTGGCTCGGAGATTTCTAATTGCGACATTTGTTGAATTGCGTCTAAAAGAAAGACCTCTTCTTGGATGTTGGGACCTTTCATACTATCAAGGACGCGGAATTGAATTGCTTCTTTTCCGAGCCTAAGAATGATGGTTCCAGCTTCTACATCGATTAGCGCTCTGGCTGTAGCTAGGAAAGGCCTGCCGAAAATGATCGGATACCTCAAGTCTTCTTTGATATCCATGATGACAAAATCACATGGAACGTAGGCATCCTTCCCTATCCTTACTGGGACATCTTCGATGATTCCCAACGGTGCAGTTACGGTGGAGTCAGCTAGTTGAATAGTCATTGCTGTAGGCAGCAGGTCAGTGAGACCAAGACGTTGGCACATTGAGTAGGGCATAATGGATATACTAGCCCCGAGGTCAGCTAACCCTTTCTTTGTGGAAGCATTTCCAATGCAACATTGGATTCCGAAGGAACCTGGGTCCTTCTTTTTTTTGGGTAGTTTGTTCAGGATGATGTCAGAAGTGGTTTGAGCGAGCTTGACGGTCTCCTGCTCTTTGGTAATATACTTACGTGATAGCAAAGTTTTGAGATACCTTGCCCATGCTGGTACTTCGGATAGAGCGTCAAGGAGTGGGATGTCAATATAAAGTTTCTTCATTGCTTCCTTGAATTTCTGAAACCTGGCGTCCATTTTTGTTTCTTGCAGTCTGCCTGGGTACGGGATCCTTGGTTTGAATTGTGGGATTTTGGGTTCTGCAGGTACATGCTCTTTGTTTTCGTCCTTTATGCCTTCTGAGGATTTTTCAATCCTTTGTTGCGAAATCTCTTTCGTCATAAAAGTGGGCACATCATCATCATCTAGAGTGATCTTGATGGGTTCAGGAAAAATGCGTCCCGACCTTGTGGTGACGACATTCAGCTGTTCGTGTTTGTTTTGCCCGTACTTAGAATTTGGTTCAGGCTGTCCATCAAAAGTGCTTGCCGAAGGTTTCAACTGTGCAGCAATCTGAGCAAGCTGGGTTTCAACTGCCTTTTGTTGGGCTTGTTGGTTAGCTAGCATGGTTTGCTGAGACTGAAGCATTTGTTTTATCAAAGATAGCTCATCTTCCGGTTGTGTAGTGACGTTTTTCTGAGGGTTTTGCTGTTGAGACTGTTGAATATGCAATTGTGGGTGAAGCGGGGGATGAGTGTACTGATAGTAGGCTGATTGGTTTCTAGGGTAGTTAGTCCTGGGGAAATTGTTCCTTGGATTTCCTTGATTTTGGTTAAAATTGTTTGGAAATCCAGGAGGCAGCCTACTGTCAAGTCCCCCTTGTGCCTGATGTTGCGGATTCGCAGTTCCAGAGGGATTCCCATACTGGAACCCATGATGGTTCCTTGGTTGACTGGGGTTATAGTAAACTTGTCCGGGAATAGTATGAATGGAGTTGACCTGCTCTGGAATCTGATCTTCAGCTTGATTAGTGATGGCCTCATAGGATTGTGGTGGTGGATGCATATCCATCATCACATTATAGAGTATTCCGCAGGAAAGAGTTGGATGATCCGAAGAATGACAAGCCTCACAGGATCCTGTGACGGCTTTGACTTGATGAACCAGCGGGGTTTTCTTCTTATCAATTTCCCCTAGAGTTGTTTCAAGGGTTTGCTGTTTATGAGCGATTGTCTTCAAAGCCTCGGCTATTGTCTTTAGTTCCATAGATTCTTCAGCTTTAAAGACTTTTAAGACGCCTTTTCCGGCTGACCGCCCCCAATTGGACTGGTTTTCGGCTCCTAAGGTAACGATCTTCCAGGCATCTTCATAGTTTTTCCTCATGAAATTTCCTCCAGACGAGGAATCTAGGAATTGTTTAATGTCATCGCTTACCCCCCGATAAAAAGTTTCAATCAATTGATTCTGTGAAATTCCATGATGAGGGCATTTGCGCAGGAGTTCCTTGAATCTTTCCCATGCCTCAACGAGGGTTTCTCCAGGTAGTTGGGAAAAATGGTTAATCTGCCCTCTGATTTCATAGGTCAGCGAGGGTGGAAAGAACTTCTCCAGGAATTTTTCCTCTAGAGGGGCCCAAGTGGTTATGATGGGTTCTCTGTCCAATGAGTTGTACCAACTCAAGGCCCTTCCAGATAAGGTGAAGTGAAACAGGTGGAGCATTATTGCGTCGAAAGCAATGCCAGCTTGCGGGACCAGGCGGCATAATGCCTTAAACCGTTTCAAGTGGTCCATGCAATCGTCCCCTGAACCTCCTGAGAAGGAAATTCCTTGCATAATCTGAATCCACTGGGTCCGAATCTCAAAGTTTGGGATGTTGATGATCGGAGGCCGGACCGGGTGGTTATCTTCGTAATTCTTCGGGACAGCATAGTCCCTCAGTTGCTTGTTTCGTAATTCGAGCTGAGCAGCCTCGGTCTCTGCTCTTATGCGGGCTTGCTCTTCTGCTCGTATCTCTGCTTGTATTTGGGCACGGGTGTCTGCAATGAGTTGTGCCCGTTGTGCGGCGATAGCAGCATTAACTCTCTCCATCACCAAAGCGGCTCGATGCTGTTCGTCAGCCATTTGACTAGCGCGTTGGCGATTGAGGCGGATTCTGCGGTGGAAACTTCTCTCTACCTCGGAGTCGAACTCCGGATCAGGGGAGAATCCTTGATTATGCGGTGATTGCATATACGGGTTCTACCTCAGTAAAGAAAAGAGAACACCTTTAGAAAATGGAGACAATATGAAAGTTTCAAGAAGATGATGAGTTATGATTCAAAAAGAAAGTGTAAAATCCTAACCAACTAGAAAAAAATAAACTAAGTGAAATATTAACGTTCCGTTGTCCCCGGCAACGGCGCCATTTTTTGATGGAGCTGGGACTAACACCAAAAGATTTTCAGTCTTCCAATGGGAGTCCCAGGATTCTATCACCAAAAACCCTAGAGAGGATTGATGTCTTCCCTAGGTTTACCTATAACTGGTGCTTAGATAACAACTCCAACCCCATAAGAGTATGGAAGCCTTATCATAGTACAGATTTAGGATCGAACCCAAAAGACAACGGTCTTGTTGCAGGCAACAAGATGGAAAACGTACAACACTTCACTTAGTTATATTTACTAGTTGGCACTTATATCAAAAGGTTGGATTTTGATTGGTTTTTAGACTAAAGCATGAAAAGTAAATAAAGCAAGTAAAACTAAGATTTAACAAATGATGATGAATCACTGGGGTTAAGCAGGTATTTACCACCACTACACATGCATTGTATATGTACTAATCAAGCAAGACTTGTAAGCTAGATGCATGGATGTTCCACAAGACCGATGCCTTATAAGACAAGAGCGATGCATTGCATCCAAGGATGTTCCACAAGACCGATGCCCATATAAGACAAGAGCGATGCATTGCATCCTTCGATGTTCTACAAGACCGATGCCCATATAAGACAAGAGCAATGCATCACATCCTTCAAGAGCTAAGTAGCTCTCATTCGGTACATTTCTACGCGTCACTGAAGATATGTAGTCTTCCAAAGAGAGAATCTTACTCAACCTCATGAAACGTGCATCTAAAACTAACAAGCGAGCGATAATTATCAAATCGAGTAGCGTCTTTGTAGACCTAGTCTCCTATTCAGATAACCTAGCTACGAGAAGTGCGGGAATGTTGCAACGCCAGCCATTCCCGATCAAATGGTCACATGCTTTACATCATTCCCCTCGCAAAGCGTGTTCCTCGACTTACCAAGGTTACTTCCATACAGATAGAAGTGCAACGGATGGTAGTGAGTTTACTCCACTCTTTGAGATACACTCCTAGACACCGAATCGGATGCGTGGTGGATACACACACCAGAAACCAACACTAAATCGGTATTCGAGTCTCGAGAGCGGTCGTAGACAAACCACAACAAAAGACAATAGATGCATACAAGAACGTGGCCATCATTCAAGCATGTGAGAAACGATTTAGTATTAAAACGAAAGGATAACATCTTTTTAGTACAAAGTACAAAACATGGGCAGCGGGGCTAGTCCCCGCGCCCCAGTGGACGGAACTACTTGCTCCTCATAGAGGGAACAACAAAGGAGGAGGAAAGAAGAGATAGAGAGAACATCATCTCCACTGAGGAGAGAAGGTTGAACCCTTGGTGGAGAGAGCAACGATCTTCACCCTTCGTGGCTTGCTTGACGACGGATCTTCTCCTCTCGCCTTCTTTGTTGATGAGAGAGAAGGTAGCTTTGCAATGGAACGTGAGTCTCAGACTGGCAGCCTCGGGCGGTGGATGGAGTTGTTCTGGTAGTAGAGAGACAGCCTCTGGACGTCTGGACCTCCTCAAGGATGGCCCTTGAGGTCTTATTTATAGGCCTTGAGTGAGGTCAAATGATCTGAAGACCGTTTGGGTTCAAACGGTCTTGAGACCGTTTGGCGTCAAACGGTCTTGGGACCGTTTGAACTCCATGCGGTCTCGGGACCGTTTGAACTCCATGCGGTCTTGGGACCGTTTGGCTTCATGCAGTCTCGGGATCGTTTGGCTTCATGCGGTCTCGGGACCGTTTGGCTTCATGCGGTCTCGGGACCGTTTGAACTCCATGCGGTCTTGGGACCGTTTGGCTTCATGCGGTCTCAGGACCGTTTGAACTCCATGCGGTCTTGGGACCGTTTGGCTTCATGCGGTCTCGGGACCGTTTGAACTCCATGCGGTCTTGGGACCGTTTGGCTTCATGCGGTCTCGGGACCGTTTGAGCTCCATGCGGTCTTGGGACCGTTTGGCTTCATGCGGTCTCTGGACCGTTTGAACTCCATGCGGTCTTGGGACCGTTTGGCTTCATGCGATCTCGGGACCGTTTGAGCTCCATGCGGTCTCGGGACCGTTTGAGCTCCATGCGGTCCTGGGACCGTTTGGCTTCACTCGGCCTTGAGGTTGGTTTATTCTTTTATGATTTTTTTGTGCTTTTTTCTGCAATTGTGAAAGGAAAAAGTTAGTTTGATGATGTATTTACAAAAAGGGGTAAAATTAGGTTTATGTACCGTATAAACATAAAAAGAGTATGGAAAACTAAAGAAAAAGACTAAGATAAACTACTAAAATAGGAGGTTATCACCTCTATCTGAGGTATGTTGCATTGTAGTATCCATATTGGGAAATTGACCTATACTTCTTTCTCTTTGCCTTTTTGGAACTTGAAATCATAATCTTATTAATGAAAGTATTTATTAGTTTGTCCTTATTGGAAACATCCCCTTTTGTTATTAGATTTTCTTTCTTTGTTCTACTTATTGGGTCTTCTTTTATGGGTCCTCTGACCACAATTATATTGAATGGATGTTTTCATCTCTAATTATTTAAATCAAGCTTGTTTATTATTTTGTTATGCAACATGTGGTGACAAGTTGTATAATGTGACATGTGTTGTTTATTATGGACGTGTAAATTCCCACATTGATGATGCAGAGGTGATAAGGCTCCGATTGGTTTGTCGTAACTCGTCCGGAAAACTTATGAACTGGAGTTCCTTGAGCAGTTTTTCATGATTGGTTTAAAGTAAGTGTTGGAACTTGAGTTCCGTGACTTTCGGTGAGTTACAGACTTATATATAAAATACAGTTCATGAGTTCTCTCTTAAAAAGAACGGAAAATGAGTTCCGGGACAACTAACAACATTTCTTATACAATTATATTCTTCATTCGTAATAAATGACATGTAAAATATTTATGACTAGAAATATTAGCGGTGTGGATATAGTTCATTGCTAAATCACAACATAATATGACAAAATATCATACACTATAACCGCACTATGAAAAATATTTTATACTATAACCACCATAATGAGTACGATTTACAAAATAAAAAATATAAACATCATGAGAAAAAATACCACACCATGTGGAAACAATACGATTTACGTAATATATTTTTATTCTTCATGTTTAAAAAATATGATGTGAAATATGATAATTAAGTGTAACGTTGCACGAATAATATGGTAAAAGTTTCCTATAGAAATAATGTAAAAATTAATATTTTATATTGTGCTAAACAATGATGAACCAAAACAGATATTTATGAACACATGAAATGTCGATATTATTACAATACTTTGTATACACAAGTGAAATAAAAATATTGTGATGTGATTTTTATCATAATATTTTTATTAATATTTTACTTGTACCACAATAAAATATTTTGGAGGAGTAAAATCTACACCATAATCATTTGTTGTGGTCATTATGATTTAAGAATGTTATGTTTTTATGAATATGATTTTTTATGTCATTGACAACCTCATTTGTTTATATTATACAATAAAAATTAACAATATTTTTAATGATTTTCATATTTACAATTACAACAAACCAATCACAAGGAAGTCAATGAAACTTAAGTTCTAGAAACTGAACTAGAGTTCCCAAAAAATGAGTTCCATAGAATTCATGACTTACACCAAACCAATAGGAGCCTAAATCCTAAAAGTGAGATTATTAGAGTAGACATATGTCATGTCATGTTTAGAATTGATGTCACCCTATATTTATGGTTGATGTATTTCCTACCGACATGTTTATATTGTTCTAGTATTTTCACATATAAAATACATGGATGCCTTGCTTACATTTGTCATCTCTTTATTTTAAGGTTGATTATATATATATATATTACCTCTACATTTTTACATGGTTTAGACTAATTTTATTTCTAGTAGCGATACATTTGTACAACCATACATTTGGATGTGTGTGTTTTGTCCTGAATGCATGTATTCCACTCATATGCATATAAAGGGTGCACATATTCCGTTGAGGGTGTGTGTATTCCTCCCATTACTTTTTGGATGAGATCCTATGGTGTCCCAACCTTTTTTGATATAACCTTAGCCTAATGTAGTTTACATGCACTTCTTATGAATTGTGATATTATTATAGTGATATTGTTAAAAAGGTAAGAAATTTCTTATTGATTATCTTATTGATAATGTTCTCTTTGATATCCAGCTGGACGTTCTTTATCTCTCTTGATTTGGGAAGCCTTGGTAAAGTTTAATTGATGTCCTTTTTCTTAATGTTGCTCAATAGGGTCCTATTAGTATGCTCATACTGGCATTTTTATGTTGACAACATCTAATTTGTCTTCTCTTGTAGGATATGCTTCCAACCCATTAGGTGAAAGAACATGGAAGACTGATAGATGACATGGACCTGACCCAGTGGAGCTGATCTTTGGATATAGACTTGAGATAGTTGGTTATCCCTTTGCTTAGATTCTGAAGTTTTTGCTTCCATGTAAACACAAAGTGGTAGAATCTTATGTAAACTTATGAAATTGAATACAATCATTATATTTATTTCTACTGCTATACTTTGTCCTTGTATACCATTAATTGAAAAAAATATAAAATACACGTATTCAAACATACTTCTTTTTATCATCTAAACTCTCTTGGTGCTTTTTCAATTTTTTAAAAAAAGAACTTTACAATGTGTTTTGGGAAAAATATACAAGGGGGTATGCAAAGGAATCTATACATCAAAACTAATACCCACAGTGAAGAAAAAGAAGTGCTTTCACAGAAGCTCAATTTCACGTCAGAACAGAAGATAGTAGAAAGATAGAAAATAGGTTCGCATCAACTTGTCTTTAAACCATTGACGCCAAAAACAACAAGAGCATTAAGAATATCATAGAAGCAAAGCTCCCTTGCATCCCATAATTTCTGAAAAGATAAGTTCAAATCAGAGAGAGTCTCCCGTAATCAGAAGAGACATCTAAAAAAGTTAAACTCTGACATAATAAAGTCCTCAAAAGATATCATATTCATATTCAAAGAAATGTTCATGTATCTGCATTGTTACCTTGTATATGTTTATTGATCAAGAAAGAAATAAAAGTGCCACGTTGAAAGACAAGTCTCAGACTTAAGACAAAATCACTTCAAGAGCCAAGCATTAGGAGAACCAAAACCAGTGATAAGCTAAACATCACAAATAACTAGAATCCTCATAAACAACTTTCTACATATTTTTTAGGATTTATAAACATTTTTGTGAACACAATTATTTCTTATTGACCATAAATGATAGATAATAAGAGCAATGAAGGTATTGACTTTGTTTTCATCATAATAGATAAGATCATTCTAATCTTTAGAAAGAGAACATGAATGGAAAATTGAGTTCATATTACTCCAAATTTATCAGAGAAAGGGCAGTCAAAAATAATATGATTAGTGTTCTCATAGGCAGCTCTACAAAGAAAACAAGTAGATGCAAGCTAGAAACCCCTTCTCCTAGCATATCCAGATGTAGGACATTTATTATTATCATATTTCAATATGTTAATGATACACCTATTAGGATCCTTACAAAACTATATGCACTCAAAAAGGCTATATTGAGTACCTTTAGATGTTATAAAATTCTAGACAGATTAAAGATTTGCAACACTCTTCCCCAAAAATAGAATCTAATCTTGATCACTAAAGTTCAAGTTCTAGTCTTTAATAATAAATTCCAAAATCCTCAAGCTCCTATAGTCAGGAAAAACCTAGCAACCATTGATGACTATTTTGTTTAACTTAGACTCTCTTGCCAAATCCAGACTTGATAAAAGGGTCAGAACTAAAATATCTTGTCAAAAGTTTGCCCTTAGCCCAATGATCCAAACATAGGAAAATATTTGTTCCATCACCAATCTTGAAATCAATAGCCTCAGAAAAATCCTCTCTGGCCCTAAACATTTTATTAAACAACCAAGAAAAGTTGCAACAATCTGAGATAGACCAAAAGGATTCTTTTTTGAGATACTTCTCGTTAATCCACTTGACCCATAAAGAGTCTTTTTACTGGAAATATCCAAGCATTCAAAATAAGGCATGGGGAAGCAATATCCCTGCTCCTTCTTATAGATAAACCACCTTCCTTCTTAGATAAAGTAATTGTCTCCCACTTAATAAGGTGAATACCTCTCTTGATTTAAGAAGAAAACCATAGAAATCCCTACACATCTTGTTTATTTAATATAGAGTAGAATAGGGAATAGGAAAAGTGAATAACCAATAAAGATTCAAATTAGATAGGATGTATTTAATAAAATCCACTCTAGCTACTATAGACGGCAATCTAGACTTCTAAAAATCTAGTTTCCTTTTAAACTTGTCAATCAGACTAGAACTGTCATGTTTGGATAACTTCCCAATAAACAATGACACACCTAGATACTTTGAAGAGAGGGAACCCTCTTCAATATAAAGCATGCCCAAGATAAGGTTTTATCAGCATTTTTACTAAAATATATAGGGCTTTTAGAGTTTTTTATATGAAGGCCAAACATATTACCAAAAGCAACTAGAATGTTCTTGATACCAGTGGCACTTTGGGAGTCAGATATAGAAAAGATCATCAAGTCATATGCAAAAATTAAATGAGAGATGTAAAAATCTTTAAAAGCACGAATAAGAGCTAGAATCTTGATAGAGATGTTATACTTCATAAGAACATTGAGTCCTTTCATTGCAAGAACAAATAGGTAGGGAGTGATAGGATCACCCTTCCTAATTTCATTGGACGTTTAAAATAAGAAGATGGTTCACAATTAATAAGAATTTGATAGGAAAAAGATTCAAAAATATTTTCAATCCAACTAATCCAAGAAGTAGAAAACCCATTCTAAACAAAATACAAAATATATATTTCCAGCTTATAAAGGCATAGGCTTTAGTGATATACCTGAATACACATCTTGTTAGTGGGTTTATGAAGGTTATTGAGAATCTCATTTGATAGAAGAATGGCATCTTTGATCAATCTGCCCTTGATAAAAGCACATTGGTTGGAATACACAATAGAAGGCAAGACACTTTGAAGGTGATTAGCAAGAATCTTGGAAATAATCTTATATATATCATTGAAGAGAACAACAGGGCACCAAATATTCAAATTATTCATATCATTAGCTTTAGGGATGAGAGCAATGTAGGGTTTTGTTATCCTCATGAAGTATTCTACCATTACCAAAAAAACTCTTGGATAGCAAGGTTGATATCAAAATTGATAATAGACCATGTTTTCTTAAGGAAGTGGGCATTAAAACCATCAGGACCTAGATCTTTGTCCTCTTTCAAAGACAAAATAGTATCATTGATTTGCTTATGAGTATAGGTGCAATAAGAAAGGTATTTTGACTCTCATTAAGAACTGGTTCATTCCAAGGCCCATGCCAAGCACTCCCTAAATTAGAATTATCAAATAAGGAAGAATAAAAGGAAATGATGTGAGAGATGATTTCCTCCTTATCATGAAAAATGGTATCATCAATGAGGAGCTTCATGATATGATTTTTGATCCTTCTACTCTTAATGGATGAATAAAAATATTTGGTATTTGAGTTTTCTTCTTTTAACCATTTAACTCTATATTTTTATTTGAAAAAATGATTCTTCATCTAAAACAGCCTTGTTAGCTACTTTCTTCTTCTCAAAGGTTGTCTCTCTAAGAAACAGATGGGTTAAAATCAAAAACAATATATACATGCATAGTTTCAGTGGTAGCAATTTTAGCAACATCGCTATATAGTTGCCAATCATGTTCCGATTCCAAGCTTTAAGTTTTTTTAAGATTATAAAGTTTTTTGTACACCCTATACATAGCATAGCCTTGAACTGTGATATTCCAAGCATCTTTGACCACGTCCATACAGTCTTGATGATATGTCCATGCATTAAGAAATTTGAAAGGAGATATAATCTTGCGGGCATCTCCAATATGCATGGAGATAATATTTGATCACCAACAATGTTAGACAAGATATGGATCATTGATAATAGAATTAGCACCAAGAAAATTGGAGGTATACAAAACTTAAACAATCTTCATGGTGGTGAAATCCAAACCATGTTGTTGATTGTCCTATGTGAAAAAAGGGCCTTGCAAGTCCAGTTCAAATAAACCACAGTCCAAAAGACAATCATGGAAGTCACCCATTAATTTTGTAGTGGGGTTGCCTTCCTATCTTTTCTTCTTCCTTTCTAACACCATTAAAATAACCTAACAAAATCCACTATCATCAGTGACATTGCTGAGTTCCTCAATGCATTTCCATAAATGGACTCTATCATTGTTAGCATTATGTCCATAGATAATAGTAAGCTTTAAAGTATGATCTCCAATAGAAGCAAGAGCATGTATAATCTGATCACTTTCTCTAACTTTAATGATATCACAGGAACTTTCCTTCTAGACTCTAAAAAGTAAGAGGAAGATGAGGGACAAGAGCACGACCCACGTGGTAGTTGAGTCCTTGTAAGAACATATCAGCCTTACGACCTTCAGTCGATTTAGTAGTGTATCATTCAGGTAAAACAAACCTTTGCACTTATGCAGGGACAGAAAGAGATCCTTGTTTCAGAATATACAGCTTGGCATCTTTCTTCTTTAGGGCTACATTGCAGATATATGTCTCTTAGAAAAACACCAAAAATTTCTCCATGGTCAATGAAGATGTATCACAAGTTTGGACAACTCCATTCCACTAGAATTGTGTTGGTCCATACAATACATAAGAGGCAAACCTGATCTTCTGGTGCGGAGGGCATGCCATACTGTCTAAAGTTTACTCTATGTCTAAGGCCCAGTCATCATCCTTATCGGCCATCTCCAGTTCCCCTTCACCCTTGAAGTAGGGTGGTTGAATTTTCATGAAATTGGTCGATGTGTACTCCTTAGTCTTAGAAAACATAGGGGAGGTGTCCAACTTTCTCACCATAGTTGTGGTGAGAAACTATCGTAGGAAGACTAACCCCTACTCAAAGGCGAGACTATTCAAAGCAGATATGGGGGTGTCTCCAACCCCATGTCTAGAGTTAGGGCTATTAATAGATGGGGAACCCATGCCGAAATGAGGGTTTTCTGGTGTTGAGAATCTATATGGAACACCAGACTGAGGCATTATACTATTATCACCAAACATGTTGGTCTTCTTGAAACATAGGTATGACTTATAAGGAAAAGGGTTCCAAGGATGAATTTCCAAAGTAGTTAGATTATTGAGCACAATTATGCTCTGATACCACCTAGTAAGTAATGGGACCCCGTAGGGGACTACTCCTTACTTAATTCAAGAAAATAATTTGCATAAAATCCCATGAACATAAATATGACCAAATAAAATGGGTGCAATATCTTTTTCTCAAACAGATCAATACAAAAACATAGTATATGGCAGTGAAAAATAAAAATGTAACTACTACATAAATTCATTGCTCAACTTAATATTGATCCATATAGGCAAAGTCTAAATTATGAATCCAATTATCAGTATCATATTGTGGTGAGAAGCCTGCCCATCTCAGAATTCATCCTTGAACTTGGTCCTGAGAAAAGTCCTCTCCTCCCTAACCCTTAGGTTGTACTACCTCTGGGTGGGTTGAAAAATATCACCAAGGAAGAGGAAAACAAAAATGATGGACGTCAACAAAAATTGAGTATGTACAGAGTAAAATATTTGGCATAAATTAAATGCATTAGAAGAGTTGAATAAAAGGGTTGTCAATAAGAAGATATCTAAAAGAGAAGAGTTTGTCAAGAGTTTTAACATGTCCAAAAGATGAGACATTTATTAAAAAGAATGTGATAATTAAAAGGAGCCTTTCCATATACTTATACATCACAAAATAAATAGTTTCGTGGTGATACAAAACTGACTGGCATGTACTAAAAAAGAAGCATCATCAGAATCCATGTATATCATACCAAGGGCAGGAGGACTAAAACCTCAGTGCCAAACAACATATAATAGTGCAGGAGGAATAAAACCTCACTACATTGGTAGGATGACTAAAACCTCTGTACCTAAAATAATAAATTGTAGGAGGACTATCACCTTAGTGCATTGGCAAGAGGCTTAAAACCTCAGTGCCTCAAACATGGTGTCACTACTTCTAGTCATGACTAGTCAATCACACATGCTAATAGGGTAGGAAAGAACAAGGTACAATGATTTTTGTGTGATGGGTAAGAACTAAAATTTGTCATCATGTGGGATCAAAAGGCCCATATCATTTATAAGCTTAAGTGAGAATATCATCAATGTAGTTATCAGACATAAATGTCCACAAATCAGGGAGGTATTCATAAAGAAGAGAACTATCATAAGATGATATGAATGTTCACAATTTGATGAATGCCTCATATGGGAAAAGGTTATTTTGTCCTATTATTATGCTTAATTTAAGTAGATTAAATGCAAATACCTTGACTTGAATTGTTAAGTCAGAGATTGGTCTCTACCCTTCCAAGCTTAAAGTTATCTCAAACCTACATATGGTATTGTGTACATCAATTATGGTCCAATTATATGATATATTAGGTGAAACTCTAGAAATCCAAGTCCATCGTGAAACCCTAGATCATCTCTTATTATTGACCTAACATTGAGTTCAGGGTTTCTTATTGATATCTTGACTCAAAATGACAACTTTATTAAATATAATATTGTCTTTAGTTATTACTAAAATCATAAACGAAATCAAAACCCCAAAAATACTATCTTTAAAACTCAGGAATTAGGCAATGTAACCATGCCAAAAGATAGAGAAAATTCTCACACTTCTAAAACATATTTTGTCGTAATTTTTTGAGATTCTAGTAAAAAGAAATGATTTTCACAAGTTTTATATTACTTATTGACTTATTAATGAAATTCAATTTGCAAAAGTCGAATATATCCCTTAAGAGAAAAATATTAAATTTATTTTATGACATGGTATTTTATCATGAAATCATCGAATTCATATTGTGACAAAATCAAATACAATGATGCTATTACACGACTATCCATGTGGAGAATTCAACAATAGGAATACATGTGGGGAAAAGCTATAAAATGACTATAGGATATCATCCTCCTCATAGTCATGAGCCATGGCGGCCAGCGTGCAGTAGCAAGAAGGGAGACAATTTTGGGAAATTTCAATGGACAGTAGATTTGTAAATCTGAATTGATGAAAATGAGGTGAGGTGTTGACGAGTCTTACTAGTCGAGCAAATTACCTCTAGTGGTGTTGGGTGTTGTGTGCAAGGTCCAAGATAGCATCTTGAAGAAAGACTCAAGGGTGGAAAATAAGGCAACATAAGGAGTAATTGATGTATTAAACATTTATACGTGATGGGGTGAAACCCTAGGATAGGTTAGATATATATATATGGTTGGGTTCTATGGCATTTTGGGGTCGGAGCTCTGAGGTAGACTTTAAAAGAAGATTGGTTGTATCACATATATTTGGTTAAAATATGAGATCTTATTCTTGATGAATGTGGAATTGAGTTTACAATCTAATGCAACTCGTTTTGTGAAGTTTCGTTGAGAAACGAGGGGGTTATGCCCAAAAGAACGAACTTCTATGTTATTGTTCTGTTGACATCTCTGATCGGAGGTGGGAGATGATCTGCACATTTCTTAGTCCACAACCGGAGTGGTCGGTGACTGTTGTGGGCCTGAGACCAAACAGGCAAGTATTAAACACCCAAAACTATAGTCTTTTGATGAATTAAATATATAAAAATTTCAATGGTCATTTGAGGGTGCATTTGAAGTCCAAATAAGACCAAATTTGGTAGGGTAGTAAACTGAGGGGTGAAGAATCCAATTTTTCTATTATTTTTGGCGTTACACAAATCCAAACTCATCAAAACTTAACTTGAGCCTAAGTAACTTTTTGGCATATTTATTCATTTGTCATAAAATACTCAAATTTTGTATGTGACTCTCTATTACCCATACCTATCTATGAGAAAAAGCTAGGATATTTATTTTAAACTTAGATGATTCAATGTGGTAAATTTACATAATTAGTCTAGAATTAGTTTATTATTCCAATTTCTTTTATGAAAGCCTCAAATAGTTATTTTTGTTGGCTACAACTCTACTAGTTGATTATTAACATTCTAGATCAATCTAACTTAAGAAGATGGTTCAAAGGTACAAGATCATGTGATTAAGGACAACCATATTATTTACTTAGGTTTGGGTTCATTACAACATCCCATCTCTTAAAGAGGATTTCATCCCCAAAATCCAAACAACCTAATCTAGTGGTCTACAATTATTTCTATGTTGTGAGTATAGTTTTATTGTATATATTTGTTCATGTTTCCAAATGTGTCCTCTACTCGAGTATCCTAGGCAGTGTAGATATATCAAGATGGCACTATCTTGAGAATTATCCCAAGAATTAGCTAATGTGTTTTAGTCCAAAAATCCTTAACTAATTCTCTATTCTTCTAGATTGAAGGTTTGGGACTCCACCAAGAACAAGGACATTTGAAAGCCTAAATAGTAATTCTAATGGATAGCATGAGGCAGGACAACTATGCCCCATGATAGGTCTTTTCTTAGTCAAGTGTATCGGTAGATCTAATGGGTAATAGGTTTGGTTTTAATTCATATGAATCCTTACATGGTATGACTTGGCTTTTGAAAACATCGACATGATCCAAAACTTTTCTATTGTATTCATACGGTAATTATATATATCTATATATATATATTGTTCATTGAAAAATATGTGATGGAAATATTAAAATTGGTGCCAAAATCAATACAAATCCAAGTCACCAACCATAACCTCTCAACTAACTATTTTATTTTAGTCAGGTTCAAGGTGGTGTCTAAAACCTATGAGATTCTAGAAACATCTATGCTCTAGTGATAACCCTTGAGACACACACTACAATATGCTAATCTTTATGTGTTCTTTATAGATGTTATTTTCCTTCTATATACTAATGTAAACAATCATAAACTAGTTCATGATAAAGGTACTTATATAGGAAGGGATTATAGACGGGTGTAACCTTTCATCTGCTGCATGAACATCTTTGACATCCGTAACATCCAGAGAAAAAACATGATTGCATGTCTCTCAATAGGGGGTCTTGATTGTTGGGATGATTCCTTGGAGGTTGGGTGGTTGTTTTTGTTGTACAAGAGTATGAGAAGGGGGTGGTCCTCTATAAAGTTGTGGGCATTGTGGCCTAATATGCCCAGCTAAACCATAATGGAGGTAGATCAAGGGTTTATTAGTTCTATGAACATAAAATTCTCCCAAGTTGCATCTTCCAGGGGGACGATGGCGGTGACATCTTAAACACCCCATGTACGTATGCTTGTCACCCGAATGTTTTCTCTTATTATTGTTGTTGTTGTTACCACCTTGTCAAGCTTGATATTCCATATAAGGCACAACGGCTAAGGCCTTATCAACCATCTATTGAAAAGTAAGAGGAAGTTCAGGGATAAGAGCAAAACCCACACAGTAGTTGAGTCCTTGCAAGAACGTATCAGCCATATGACCTTCAGTTAATCTAGTGTATCATTCAAGTAAAAGAAACCTTTATATGTATACATGGACAAAAAGATATCCTTATTTCAGACTATAGAACTTGGCTTCTTTCTTCTTCATAGTAGCAATGCAGATATACTTCTCATGGAACAACACCAAAAATTGCTCCCAGGTCAAGGTAGATATGTCACAAGTCCAGGCCATTTTGTTCCACCAGACCCATGCTAGTACATCCAACACATAAGAGGAAAACCTAACCTTCTGGTGTAGAGGGCATGTCATACCATCAAAAGTCCACTCTATGGTTGAGACCCAGTCATCGGCCTTATTGACCATATCCAATTTCCCTTCACCCTTAAAGGAGGGTGGTTGCATTTTAATGAAATCATTCAACATGTACGCCTTAGGCTTAGCAGACATAGGGGAGGTGTCCAACTTTCCCACCATACTCATGGTGAGAAACTGTCTCAAGAAGGCTAACTCCTTCTCAGGGGTGAGACTATTCGAAGCAAAGATGGGGATATCTCCAACCCCATGTGTAGAGTTAGGGTTGTTCCTAGATGGGGAATCCATGCTGAAATAATGATTTTTCAGTGTTGAGAATTCATCTAGAACGGTAGACTGAGGCATTATGATGCTATCACCAAACAGGTCAGTCTTCTTGAAACATAGGTATGACTTGTCAGGAAAAGGGATTCATGGATGAATTTCTAAAATAGTTAGACTATTGGGCACAATTATGCTATGATACCATCTTGTAAGGAGTGGGACCCATTAGAGGACCACTCCTTACTTAATTCAAGAAAATAATTTGCATAAAACCCCATGCACACAAATATGACCAAATAGAAGGGGTGAAAATATTTTCCTCAAACAAATGAGTACATAAACATATTTGTGGTAGAGGAAAATAAAATTATAATTATTACATAAATTCATTTATCAACTTAACATCGATCCATATAGGCAAAATCTAAATTATGAATCTAAATATCAAGATCAATTTGTGGTGAGCAACCTGCTAATCTGAAAACTCATCCTTGATCGTGGTCCTGAGCAAATTCCTATCCTCACTAACCTCTAGGTTGTATTTCTTGTGGTGGGTTAAAAAAAACACTGAGGAAGAGGAAAACAAAAAGGAGGGACATCAGAAAAAATTATGTGAAGAGTAAAATATTGGGCATAAATTAAATGCATTAGAAGAGTTGAATAAAAGGGTTTTCAATAATCTGATATCTAAAAGAGAAGAGTTTGTCAAGAGTTTTAGCATGTCATGTCTTTCCATATACTTGTACATCATAAAATAAATAGTTGCATGGTGATACAAAACTGACTAGCATATACTAAAAAAGAAGTAGGATGAGAATCCATGTATATCATGCCAAGGGAAGAAGGACTAAAACCTCAGTGTCAAACAACATATAACAGTGAAGGAGGACTAAAACCTCAATGAATTGTCAAGAGGACAAAAACCCCAATGCCTAAAATAATAAATTGTAGAAGGAATATCACCTCAGTGCATTGGTCGGAGGACTGAAATAGTGGTGCCTCTAAAATGGTGTCACTACTTCTAGTCATGACAGTCAATCACACATGCTAATAGGCCACTCAAGAACAAGGTATAGTAATTTTTATACAATGGCAAAGAAATAAAAGTTGTCATTAAGTGGGGTAATAAGACCCATATCATTAATAAGATTAGGTCAGAAGACCATCAATGTAGTGATCACACATAAATGTCCACAAATTAGGGAGGTATTCATAAATAAGAGAATTGTCATAAGATGGTATGAACGTTCACAATTTGATCAATGCCTCATATTGGAAAAGGTTATTTAGTCCTATTATTATGACAAATTTAAATAGAGTGGATGCACATACCTTGGCTTGCATTGATAAGTCAGAGATTCGTCTCTACCCTTCCAAGCCCAAAGTCACCTCAAACATACATATGGTATTTTGTACATGAATTAGTGTCCAATTATATGGTATATTAGGTGAAACCTTAGAAATCCAAGTCCATCTGCAAAACCCTAGATTGTCTCTTGTTATTGACTTAACATTGAGTGCAGGGTTTCTTAATGATATATTGACTTAAAATCAAAACTTTATTAATCATACTATTGTTTTTAGTTATTATTAATATCATAAGAAAAATCAAAACCCTAAAATTCAGTCTTTAAAACTTAGGAATCAGGCGATGAAAATCATTGCAAAAGATAGAGAAAATCCTCACGATTCTAAAACATATTTCTTTATAAGTTTTGGAGCTTTCGGTAAAAAGAAATGATTTTTACAAGTTTTATATTACTTACTAACTTATTAATGAATAAAATTGCAAAATCCCAATATTCCCTTAAGAGAAAAATATGAACTTTATTTTGTGACATGGTGTTTTCATCATGAAATCATCTAAATTCATAGTGTGATAAAATCAAATACAACGCTTCTATTAAAAGACTATCCATGTGGAGGATTGAAGAATAGGAAGTACATGTGGGGCAAAATTGTGAAATAACCATAGGAAATCATCCTCCTCACAGTCACGAGCCATGACGGCTGTCATGAAGCAGCAAGAAGGGGGCAGAATTTTAGAAAAGCCAATGGACGGTCGGTTAATCTGAATTGACAAAAATGAAGGTGAGGTGTCAACGAGTCTTACCGATCATGCAGTTTGCCTCCGGTGATGCTAGGTGTCGTGTGTAAGGCCCAAGACAGCAGGTTGAAGAAAGATTCAAGGGTGGCAAAGAAGGCAATACAAGGAGTAATTGACGCTACCAAATGTTTATATGTGATGGGGAGAAACCCTAAGATAGGTTAGATATATATAGGGTTGGGTTCTATGGTGTTTTGGGGTCAGATATTTGAGGTAGACTTGTGAAAAAGATCGAGTGTATAACATATATTTGATCAAAAGATGATGTCTTATGCTAGTTAGATGTTGAAATGAATTTGTAATGCAATGCAACTCATTTCACGAAGTGTCGTTGAGAAACGGGGAAGTTATGCCCAAAAAATAGGACCGCTATGTTATTATTCCATGGACATCTCCGAACGGAGGTGGGAGATGACCAAAAATCATTCTATCTGTAGTCAGAGCAGCCGACAATCATTGTGGGCCCGAAAACCAAATGGGCAAGTATTTTAACCCCAGAACTATACCCTTCTGATGAATTAAATGTATAAAACTTTCCATTATTATTTGAGGGTTCATTTAAAGTCCAAATAATCCCAAATTTGGTAGGTTATTAAATTTAGGGGTGAAGAATAAGAGTTTTCTATTATTTTTTGGAGTTACACATTTCTAAACCTATCAAAACATAACTTGAAGTCTAAGTAAATATTTGGTAAATTTATTTATTCTTTCTCATAAAATGCTCAAATTATGTATGTGACTCTCTATTACCCATACCTATCTATGAGAAAATTCTAGAATATTTATTTTAAACTTATATGGTTTAATATGGTAAATTTACACAATTATTCTATAATTAGCATATTATTCCAATTTCTTATATTAAAGCCTCAAATAATTATTTTTGTTGACTACAACTCTTATAATTGAATATTATTAACATCCTATACCAATCTTACTTAAGAATATGGTTCAAAGGTAAAAGTTCATATTATTAAGTAGAAACCATATTACTTACTTAGGTTTGGGTTCATTACATCTACTACCTCAGAAAATTGGATGATAAACAGGCTGTTATCTTTTCCCATCACCTCAAACAAACTATTTAGATTCTAGAGCTAGTGGAGATAACTTTTAAGAGAAGGAACATGTGGACCAAAACCAAGCACATACCTTGCCTAACAGTACTTCCATCTGTAGGCATTCTCAATAGGCTCTAATGTTGGGTAAATAAGTTTACCATTCTTCACAATAACACAAGTAGATTCGATGATAAAGGGGCCAACATAACTGGAACCTTTAGAGATATCGGACCACTCCTTAAGACCATATAACGAGAAGAATGAGATATAGTATGTATCTGGGGAGCATCACTCTTCTTCTTCTTCTAGAGTTGTAGGTGATCGTGAGGTTGACGGTGGTGGCACCCAATCGCCCCTCAGTGCTTTTCCTCCAACTCCATCACTCTCTTATTACCAATTAATTTCCAGCATATTTGTTAGTGTGCTTGGATTAGATTGGTTTATTCCTAAAATTAATTAGGGAGTGGATCCCCTCTTAGTTCCTACTTCTGACAAGATGGTATCATAGCCATAGTAGTCAGATTCTGACTATTTCAATTCTGTCTCCTTTATGTTTCCTATCTTGAGCCATAAGTTCCTTATAGAGGCCTTATCTTTTATACAAGTCATAGATGATATGTTTACTCTAGATGAGATGAAAAAGAAAGGATATTGAAGGAGATGAAGTACATATGGGGATCTTATGTTGTTAACCATAGTGTGATGAAACTGTACTTGTTCATACCCTATGATGTAGGTTTTTCATTGCATGTATCTTTGAATGTTTTGAGGTTTGATGTGAGGATGGAGTTATCTTATGAGGATGACAAAGGTAGTTGATAATGAGATATTATACCAAAAACTTGTGACTTGGTTATCAAATTGATTTTTTTCCACTGTATTTGTATAACATTGCATAGTTTCTTACCTTCAAAAATAAAATTATTTTCATTATATTATTATATGTATCAAATCACATTTTATGGATTTATTGACATTTTCACAAATCAAGTCAAAAGGAAGACATGTATGAAGTTTTGAAGAGGAACCCCAAAATTATTAGGAATAGAGAACTTAAACCCTATTTTGGTTGTGAAGTGGTGACTAGAAATACGTGGCATCATTTAAAGGTTTAGTTGACTTACCTTGTACCCTAATGAATTGTTGGATGATCATGTGAACCCTAGGGTTGTTAGGTTAGAAACACAAGGATCTAAAATTCAAACCTAGGTGGGTATGACATGTAAGTTGGTGCATGGCCTATGAACAACATAAACACCTAAAGTATTCACAACTAAAAGATCCATGAGTAACCCTTGATCTTTTAGTTATAATTTAAAGCTATGTTTACATTTTTCCCATTTTTTTGATGAAAGTGATGAAGCGCAAATATTTGGATGAACTGTTCTTTGTACGTATAGGGTTGTTTAACTTATTAGGTCAAACATTTATAGGGGTGGAGAGTAGTTGGTTGATAATATATCATTGATTAGATTTTGAGGATGAAATGATTTTAAGGGATGGAGTATTGTAATGTAATGAAACCTAGGATCTAACCCTATTCCATGATTAGGAGGTTAGTAAGCATGGTTCCTTAAATTTGACCAAACAAGGATAGGTTATGCTTTAATGTATATTGTTAATGCACATAACATGAATAACTCAATGGTAACCCATAACATTTTTAGGCTTGCAAACAAATACAACATATTAAGTGGCAATATGTTTTGTAATCAACATCACATATTAACATAATAACATGTATATGTGTTGACATGTAATTAAGTTCATAAAATATGTCACATAAGTTTCCTTTTGTACTCATACTCGGAAAATGGCTAGGATATGTTTAATAAGAGGGATAATGTGCTTAACAAGTGAATAGGAGGAACAATGTGAGTTTTCATGCCCTTGGATATGGATAATGCACCATTGTCCAAATAAACAATGAATTAATGGACTAAATAGGTTAAATAAGTAAAATATGGAAATTCATTTATAATAATGTCAGGAAACTCTTTTGGTAACAATGTGAAGGTAATGGGACTCTAAGTAATAAATATTGATATCAATGATGTAATGTTATAATAATATAATGGTAATGAGCCTAAAATCCTAATTGTAATATAACTTATAAATGAAACTCTAAAACTAAATCTAATGGAAAATTTGTGTTCTTTGGGTCCCAGTTGTCTCGGGAGTCAATTTTCACATAAGATAAATAATCCTAGATGTCTGAGTTTCATTAAAGAAAGAATATATAATCTAAGATATAAAAATATTAAATAGTATAATGTATGACTTTAAAGGTGGAAATTAATCTCAATGTTGGATTCTAAATGCCTTAATTGGCCTAGATGTAAATTTTGTCTTTATCAAAACCTTGCTTGAGCCCAAAAACAATCAGGGAAAAGAAATATTTAAGTAACTGCTAAAAATGCTAATTAAATGGGTAAATGTGGCTGGTTTCCTATAGTTTCTTGAATTTAATCTCTATCATGCATATTTTTATATTCTATTTGCTCTTGTATTAAATTGAAAGGTAGAGATTTTATCACTAGGTTGACTATTTGACTTGTATTTATATTGTGTGAGTCATCTTCTCCCCCACCTGACTTTCCTCTTCTCATGTGCTATAGTGTCATGATTTTCCTTCCTGGTTTTCTCTCTCTCAAATTATGCTTGAGGCTTACCTTCATGCTCCTCACCTTCCTCTCTTCTTTCCAAACTGAATGACCCTAAATCTTCTAGTGTTTGGTAACTAGTACCATTTTATTGACTCCAATCTTCCATTGTTACCTTGTTCTCAATTCTTTGCATCTCTTTTTTTCTATGGGGTCTCCCCTATATATTTAACCAATGTTAAATATAGCCCTTACCTTCAGTAACCTAAGTCATTGTATTGTTGCCCTCCTTTGATCTAGGACACCCTCTCTGACCACCAACTACCCCTAGAATGTTCATGGATTTTACAAATGGATCCTTGACCGTAGAGGAGGTTCAAGTTTACCCAGGACACTTCATGTGGCTCGTATGAAGGATTTTAGGCCTTTGTTTCTATCTACTCTCTGGTATTTCCTTTTTTTTTCCAAATCTTCCTCTTTCCATCTTCATGTGGTTTTCCCAAATCTAGGTATCTGTCTATCTTCTCCTTTCCTGAAGCTTTAAAGGAACCTCTGAGAGTTGATCTAATTGTTGTTTTTCTCGAATATATTCTCTTCATCTAATTTACTTGCCCTCTTAGCCTGCTATGAAGGAAGTTGCTATGGATGCTTGTGGCTTCCTCGTTTCACCTAGGGAACATTTGTTTTAAAGGATATGGCTGTATTGGATTGCACTCGTTAATACAGCAGCATAAATATTAAGTTTGTTTTGCTGGAGAGGAAAAAGGCTACGAATCCTGCAGTTTGGAATATACAGTCTGTGTGGGATATCAATCTCCATTTTGAAATAGCTGGACGTCATCCTCCCGCTTGCGAGTTGCGTCCTTGCTGTGGTTTGCTCAATTGTAACAGCTGGCTTCTCCTGGGCCAGTAGAAAAAGTATTCTTTTTTTATTGCTTTGTTCAGATTAGCCGCGATCGTTCTGTAGAAATCGGCTCCCATGTTATGTTCTTCTTTTTTCACCGTAGAACCCAGCTGTCAGAGTTTGTTCCACGCCCGACCACATATCTCAACCAAACATATAGGACTTAACTTATTGGATGTGCCGGGGGCAGACGCGCCTCAAACGCGCTGCAATACCCCCCCACACGCGGGTCCCTTTTTTTTACTTTTTCTCTTTTGATTTTTGGAAAAATAAAATAGGAATCCGCTGTTTTGTTAATAACTTTTATTCTGTAATGATTTTTTTGACGAAACAAAATCACCGGATTCGTTATAAAAAATGCATTTGAACAAGACTAATGTTGGTATATTTTTGAAAAAAAATCAAATAATAAATAAGTCAAATATTAACATAATACACCCAATATGGTGTTAATACGTTTAATACGAAAATGTTATGATGTAAATGCGTCCACTTATAGTGTGAATGTGTGAATGCGCCAACTTATGATGTGAATTTACGAATGCGTCCACTTATGGTGTGAATGTGTGAATGCACCCATTTATGGTGTGAATGTGTCCCCACTTATGATGTGAATGTGTCCACTTATGGTGTGAATGTGTGAATGCCACTACTTATGGTGTGAATGTGTGAATACACCCACTTATAGTGTGAATGTGTCCACTTATGGGGTGAATGCGCCCACTTATGGTGTGAATGTGTGAATGCGCCCAGTTATGGTGTGAATGCGCCCACTTATGGTGTGAAAGCGCCCACTTATGATGTGAATGCGCCCACTTATGGTATGAATGTGTGAATGCGCTCACTTATGGTGTGAATGCGTCACTTATACTGTGAATGCGCCCACTTATGGTGTGAATGTGTGAATGCGCCCACTTATGGTGTGAATGCACCCACTTATGTTGTGAATGCGCCCACTTATGTTGTGATTGTGTGAATGTTCCCAGTTATGGTGTGAATGCACCCACTTATGGTGTGAATGCGCCCAGTTATGCTGTGAATGCATCCACTTATGATGTGAATGTGTGAATGCGCTCACTTATGGTGTGAATGCGCCCACTTATGCTGTGAATGCGCCCACTTATGATGTGAATGCGCCCACTTATGGTGTGTATGTGTGAATGCACCCACTATGGTGTGAATGTGTGAATGCGCCAACTTATGGTGTGAATGCGCCCACTTATGTTGTGAATGTGTGAATGAGCCTAGTTATGGTGTGAATGTGCCCACTTATGGTGTGAGTGCGCCCACTTATGGTGTCAATATTTCTACTTAACGTGCCAAATATTAGTAGTAAACATCCACTTATGGTGTGAATGCGTCCAGTTATGTTGTGAAAGCGCCCACTTATGGTATGAATGTGCCCTATATTTGTAATAAAGTCTCATTTATGATAAATGCGCGCACACATTTGTAAAATAGCGTGCATATCAATTTTTTCAAAATATATCGATATTGGTCTTGTTAGATTGCATTTTTCGTTACGAGTCCAGTAGTTTTTATTTTGTTAAAAAATTCATTATGGATTAAAAGTTATTCACAATTTTCATTTTTATACTCTTTGTGTGTAGATCTGCCACGTGGTAAAAAAAACAAAAAAAGGAGGGGCCCGGCCGGAAAATTACCCCAGCCAAGCAGTATACCGCCCGCGTGTGGGGCGCGTTGCTGGTGGGCACGTCGTGGTAACATTTTCGAAACATATACTCCAACTATTCAGTATCTTCAATGTCCCGTGCTCTGGATTAACAAAGTTTGGGATTCTAATTAATCACGTTGAATCCTGTAAAGCAAACATTCCCCTATTGGAGCTCTTTGTGTTCTTATGGTTGCAAGTAGGATGATGAACTAATTGGATGTTAGTTTTTCTTACTCGTTACAGGGCTCCTCTAGGTGCTTTGTCTCTATTATGACATGCTCTTTACAAGCCATGACCAGCATCAATCAAGAGGTTGTACTCCTGAGTCTGCCCTCATATTGTTTGGTGTGTTACCACAATTTACATGGTTATTATCATTTTTTATCTCTGGTTCTTTATTTAAATGACACAGCTCTCAATCAGCTTAAATGTATCGGCTTACCCCATCACGCATCAATCACATGATGTGTGATGTAGGGGTATTTTTCTCAACAGATTGAGTTTCAATTTATAAAATTAATTTAGTTGCTTTAATTTCATTAATTCATAACTAGTTGTAGGTAACTAAAAACAAAATTTAATAAAATATGTTTTGAAACCAGAAAATTATCCTCTTTTGAAGGTATATTTTCCATAACCTAATTCAAATATAACACATATGTGATTTTTAGGGAACTTCCTAATTGATTAAAATTTCTATAAATCACAACTAATAATCTATAAGTCAAAAATAATAAAATCTATAAGATCACATGGTTTTAATAACTTAAGTTATTAAAAATCAAAATGTGACTTCAGGGTTTATGAAATTAATGCATAACTCTAATTCCATATATGCATGTAATAGGTGGATTGTGACTTGGATGTGGAACTAAAACTAACCGTAGATATGTCTAGACTCTATTTGAGGTATGTTGCATTCTACTATCCACATTGGGAAGTTGACCTATACTTATTTTTCTTGGCCTTTTTGGAACTTGAAAACCTAGTCTTCTTAATAAATGTATTTCTTAGTTTGTCCTTATTGGAAATGCCACCTTTGGTTATTAGATTCTCTTTCTTTGTTGAACTTGTTTGTTCTTCTTTTATGGGTCCTCTGACCCCATTTATATTCAATGAATGTTCTCATCTCTAATATTTTGAATCAAACTTATTTATTCTTTTGTTATGCATCATGTGGTGATTGATAGAATATTGTGACATGTGTTATTAAATGTGGACATGTAAATTCCCACATTGATGATACATAGGTGATAATTCCTACAAGTGAAATTACTAGACCATACATCTATCATGTCATGCTTAGAGTTGATGTTTATATGTTCATGTTCACCCCATATTTGTGGTAGATGTTTTATTTTCTATTGACATGTTTATACTGTTCTAATATTATCACATTTGAAACACATGGATTCAATGCTTACATTTGTCATCTCTTTATTTGAAGCTTGAATCTACTTATATATTACCTCTACATGGTATACATGGTTTAGACTAGTTTTATTTCAAGTAGCAACACATTTTTACAACCAACCATTTTGATGTGTGCATTTTATCCTGAGTGTGCGTATTCCGCTCATATACATATAAAGGGTGTGCATATTCCGCCCAAGGAGTGCTATTCTGCCCAATAATTTTTATCTAGGATCCTATGGTTTCCCAACCCTGCTTGAAATAACCTTAGTCTAATGTTGTTTACATGTAGCACTTATGAATTGTGATATTATTACCGTGAGATTGTTATAAGATAAGAAATCTCTTATTGATTATCTTCTTCACAATGTTCTCTTTGATATCCAGTTGGATGTTTTTTTATCTCTTTTGATTTGAGAAGCTTTGATTAAGTTTAATCGATGTTCTTTTTTCATAATGTTGCTCAATCCCTATTAAAATGTCCATACCATCATTTTTATGCTAAAAAATTTTCTTTGTCTTCTCTTATGGGGTATGATTCCATCCCCTTAGGTGAAAGAACATGGAAGACTTACAGATGACATAGACCTGACCTAGTGGAGTTGATCTTGGGAGATAGACTTGAGATAGTTGGTTATCCCTCTACTTAGATCTTGAATTTATTGCTTTTATGTAAAACCCAAGTGGGAATCTTAGGTAAATTTATAAATTGAATATAGTCATTACATTTATTTATACTATTATAAGTTGGTCTTGTATACTATTAGAAATGAAAAAATACACCTATTCCACAATACTTGTTAATGTGTTTAGATTAGATGGGTTTATTCCTCAAATTTAGTAGCAAGTGGTCCCCTCTTGGGTCCCACTCCTTACAAATCCAGCATGGCCTTGCCAGACAAAAAAATGTGTCATCCAAAATGGTTGTGTTGCTATCTTCCATGACACCTATGCCAGGAGGAACAGACACAATCCAAGCTCCCCACCATGGTTGTGTTACCCAACACGACCGTACCACCTCACCAATGCCACGTCCATGTTACCCAGCACAACCGTTCTATCTAGCCTCGTGCATGGTCTTACGACTTCACAGAGACTTGTGCTTTTGGTAAACTATTGGTCGGGCATGTCATTATGATTCCCCAGCTTCGAAACACCAAATTTTAGTTGAAATTGTTTCTTCTCTAGTACGCTCATTCTTTCTTAGAATGATTAGGAAACTCTCCACCCACCACAATCATTTCACCCAAAATGATCCTGCTATCTCAAAATTTTAGTTGATTTTGCACTAATTTTCCTATTTTGCCCTGCTTAACCTTTTGCTTCCCTAGCCCCTATATGTACATGGGTTGCGGATGGAAGCAAATGGTTTTTAATTATTACCACCTATTGAGCATTCATTGAGATCCCACCGACACCCACCTACTCCCACTTCATTTCCACCATCCCCTACCTAAAATCCTTAGTTTTCTAGGGTTTTGGCTACTTCCATCCACATTCCATGTCATCCAACCACCAAAGAGGGAGAATGATGAGTTGCTCATTCTAGGAGGTAAAGAAGGAGGACTCTTCTCCAAGTTTCCATGGCTATTCACTCTTCTACTCTTCCTTCTTTATTCTTTTGTTTTATTACAACTATCTAAGCACCTAGGTGGGTTGTTTGGGGTTAAAATGTGATTTTGATACCTTGTTGGGGAAAGTAATTGCACCATACTAAAATTTGAGCATACATCTCAGTGTGTCATATCCTTAGGCTAACTTTTAATTATATTAGTTTCAAAATATTTCTACTAAAAATAGATTAAATTACATTAAATGAATTCAAGAAATGTGATATTTTAGGAACATTCTTTTGTATGAAGTCTTACAATAAATTAATTAAGTATCTCATAGAGTTAATTATATAGTTCATTAATTAATTATATATGACAATATAATACCACCAAGGATTAAAGGATAAAATAAGTGAGACTAATACAAAATGTCGGACCACATTGGTTAATTAAGTGAATCAATGCCTTAAGTGATGACTTAATATGCAAGTAATGTAATGAAACACCAAATGTTCTTAAAAGGTGAAAGTGATGTTAAAATTTGGGATCCTCACACCTTCTTTATCCCATGGGTCAAAATAAAAGTCAATAATACAATAGTGATTACCCCCTCAATTTATTAATTGAACGCAAAAACCATTAGTGCATATCAATGTACTTAATTTATCAATTAAAGCCTAGGTTAGCTTTATTTTCCTCCCCCATCAGTGTAATATCTTTTCTAGGTCTAACCCTCACCGTGATCCTACTCCAGACCATGTGAAACTCATGTTGGTTCTGGTAGTTGTGCTTACTATAAGCGGCATCCTTTCTCACTCCCCTTCCCTCTCTTCATGTTCTCCTCTCCTCCTATTATTTATTCATGCATGCCTTCCCTCTCCTCATCACACCAGCCCTAGTTGATGCACCCAAAAATGTTGATGATATAAGACCTTCCTCATTCCAGGAAGTGGGATTCAGAGCGGAATAGCCATAGTTGCTCTAGAGGATGATGGATCTATCAGCCTCCATGGAGCTTCACCACTGCCATCTACCTATTATTAGGCCACTTGCAAACCTTCCTCACTGTCTACACAAACTTCAGTGTCGAACAAGAAACCTACAGGTGGAAGCATGATACCTCCACCACCTAGGCCACTGTAGCAGTAGGCCCTTCCTCTCCATCACTCTTGCCTCCCCAAATCAAAAATCTACAACCAAACCACCCACCTAAGATTCCTTACTAATGTTGAGCCGCAATGATGAACTCCATTCATCTAAAGAACTAGCCCTAGTTCCCTTACTACCTTGTGTTGGCCTTCTTCACTATTTTCCCTTCACCTATATATGACGACCACCATGCTCCCATCTCTAAAAGATGAACAAACACCTACTCAACCTGGATGATTCCACAGATGCATCTGAGACTGGGCATGACTCTAACAGTCACCTATTGCATGAATTCCCCCCCATCTTCCTCAAACCACAAGAACTATAGTCAAACTCCTCTCCTCTTCTCTTGCGCCCATTGCCTTGGAAGCAAGAGGAATCCACCATTCTCAACACCATGACCACCAAAAAATGGAAAGTTCACTTCTACACTCCACCACCATCATGAGCAGCATTGATCCTCTTCTGGCCCCCACCACAGTAGAATCCAGTCAATGCCCTCATCAGCACCCTCATCTACAAAAATAAATCAAGATATTGATCATCAAGGGATAGAGACCTCATGTTGTATTTTGTAGGTTAGTTCCTCACCATTTGCAATATAAATTTCATACTCAAATGTTAATGATGTATTGGGTGATAATTAATATGTAAGGGATATAAAAATGATAAGGACAGTATATTAGGGTTAATGAGTGTATCAACCCCTACATGTATTATATTGGTATAGCATAGAGTTTTACATTTATATATATATAATTTATTAACAATTCTATAATTATATTGACGGGTTAAGAATCTGGTTTTTCTATTATTTTTGGCGTTAGACATCAAAACTTAACTTCAAGTTGAAGTAAATTTTTGGCATATTTATTTGTTCATTTGTCATAAAATATTCAAATTTTGTATGTGACTCTCTATTAGTCATACTTATATATGAGAAAAATCAAGAATATTGATTTTAAATTTGGACGCTTCAATGTGGTTTATTTACACAATCAGTCTACAATTAGCATATTATTCCAATTTCTTATATAACAACCTCAAATAATTATTTTTGTTGACTACAACTCTTATAATTGAATATTATTAACATCATAGATCAATCTTACTTAAGAATATGGTTCAAAGGTAAAAAAATCATTTATTAAGGAGAAACCATATTATTTACTTAGGTTTGGGTTCGTTACAAAATTCCATCCCTTAAAGAGGATTTTGTCCCCGAAATCTAAATGACCTAATATAGGAGTCCACAATTATTTCTATGTTGTGAGTATAGTATTATTGTATATATTGGTGCATGTTTCCAGATGTGTCCTCTACTCGAGTATCCTATGCATTGTAGTTATATCAAGATGTCACTGGCTTGAGGAAAAGCTCAAGAGTTAGCTAATGCATTTTAGTCAAAACATCATTAACTAGTTCTATGTTTTCTTCTAGATTAAAGGTTTGGAACTCCATAAGAACAAGGATATTTGAAAGGGTAACTATTCATTCTAATGGATAGCATGAGGTACAACAACTATGTCTCATCGTAGATTTTTTCTTGGTCAAGGGTATCGGTTGATCTAATGGGTAATAGGTATGGTTTTAATTCATCTGAATCCTTATATGGTGTGACTTGGTTTGTTGAAAACATAGACATGATCCAAAACTTTTATTTTGTATTCATAAGGTAATTATATGTATATGTATATATATATATATAAATATATATATATATATATTATCATTGGAAAAATTGTGATGGAAATCTGAAAATTGGTGCCAAAATTAATACGAAGCCAAGTCATCAACCATAACCTCACAACTAACTATTTTATTTTAGTCAGGTTCAAGGTGTTGTCTTAAACCTACAAGATTCTAGGAACATCTATGATCTACTGATAACCCTTGAGATGCACACTACCATATGCTAATCTTTATGTGTTATATGTAGTTGTTGTTTTCCTTCTATATACTAATGTCAACAATGATAAACTAGTTCATGATAAAGGTACTTGTATAGGAATGGAGTACAAATGAATGTTACCTTCATCTACTGCATGAATATCTTCGACGCCCACAACATCCAGAGCAAAAACATGACATGCATGTCTCTGAACATGGGGTCATCCTTGATTGTTGGGATGATTCCTTGGAGGTTGGGTGGTTGTTTTTGTTGCACAGGTGGATGAGTAGGGGTTTCTCCTCTATAAAGTTCTGGGCATTGCGACCTAATTTGACCAACTATATCACAACGGTGGCATATCAAGGGTTTATCATTTCTATAAATAGAAAATTCTCCCAAGTTGCATTTTCTAGGGGAACAATGGTAGTGACATCCTAAACACCTCATGTACCTCTACTCATCAACCAAATATTTTCTCATGTTGTTGTTGTTCTTACCATCCTCTGAATCTTGATATCACATATAAGATTCAACAGCTAAGGCCTTATCAACCATCTGTTGAAAAGTAATAGGAAGTTGAGGGACAAGAGCACAACCCACATGGTATTTGAGTCCTTACAAGAACAGATCTGCCTTATGACCTTCAGTTATTATAGTAGTGTATCGTTCAAGTAAAAGAAACCTTTCCACATATACAAGGATAGAAAGAGATCCTTGTTTTAGAGTATAGAACTCAGCTTCTTTCTTCTTTAGAGTTGCAATGAAGATATACATATCACATAACAACACCAAGCATTGCTCCCAGGTCAAGGTAGATATGTCACGAGTCTGGGCAATTGCATTCCACCAGAGCCGTCTGGGTCCATCCAAGACATAAGAGGCAAACCTGACCTTTAGGTGTAGAGGGCATGTCATAACATCAAATGTCCACTCTATGTCTAAGACCCAGTCATCGACCTTATCGGCCATCTCTAGTTCCCCTTAACCCTTGAAGTAGCGTGGTTGCATTTTCATGAAATCATTCATCATGTACTCCTTAGGATTAGCAGACACAAGGGAGGTGTCTAACTTTCCCACCATAGCCATGGTGAGAAACTGTTGCATGAAGGCTAACTGTTGGTCAGGGGTGAGACTAGTCAAAGTAGAGATGGGAGTGTCTCCAACCCCATGTGTAGAGTTAGGGTTGTTCCTATATGGGGAATCCATGCCAAAATGATGGTTTTTCAATGTTTAGAATCTGTCTAAAATAGTGGGCTAAGACATTGTGTTATTATCACCAAACAGTTTGGTCTTCCTAAAACATGGGTATGACTTATAAAGACAAGGGTTCCAAGGATGAATTTCTAAAATAATTAGATTGTAGAGCACAATTATGCTATGATACCATCTTGTAAGGAGTGGGGCCTTATAGGGGACCACTCATTAGTTTAATAAAATAATTTGCAAAAAAATCCCACGAACACAAATATGATCAAATAAAATGGATGCAAAATCTTTTCATCAAACAAATGAGTATAGAAACATAGTTTGTGGAAGTTGAAAATAAAAATATAACTATTAAATAAGTTCATTGCTCAACTTAACATTGAGTCATATAGGAGAAAGTCTGAATTATGAATCGAATTATCATGATCACATTATGATGAGAAACATGCCCATCTCAAAACTCATCCTCGACCATAGTGTTGAGCAAAGTCCTCTCCTCCCTAACCCTTAGGCTTTACTACCTCTGGGTGGGTTGAAAAAAAACACCAAGGAAGAGGACAACAAAAAGGTGGGACGTCAACAAAAATTGAGTATGTGTAGAGTAAAATATTGAGCATAAATTTAATGCATTAGAAGAGTTTAATAAAAGGGTGGACAATAAGAAGATATCTAAAAGAGAAGAGTTTGTCAAGAGTTTTAACATGTCTAAAAGATGAGGCATTTATTAAAAAGGATATGATAATTAAAAGGTGACTTTCCATATACTTATACATCACAAAATAAATAGTTGTATGATGATACAAAAATAACTAGCATATATTGAAAAACAAGTAGGATGAGAATCAATGTATATCATACGAAGGGTAGGAGGATTAAAACCTCAGTGCCAAACAACATATAACAGTGTAGGAGGACTACAACCTCAGTGAATTGTCAGGAGGACTAAAACCTCAGTGCCTAAAATAATAAATTTCATGAGGACTATCACCTCAGTGCATTGGTAGGAGGACTAAAAAATCATTGGATCAAACATGGTTTTACTACTTCTAGTCATGACTAGTCAACCACACATGCAAATATGGCAAGCAAGAACAAGGTATAATTATTTTCATGCAATGGGTAAGAAATAAAAGTTGTCATCAAGTGGGGTCAGAAAACCCATATCATTAATAAGATCTGATTAGAATACCATCAATGTAGTGATCACACATAAATGTCAACATATAAGAGATATATTCATAAATAAGAGAACTATCATAAGATGATATCAACGTTCACAATTTCATCAATGCAACATATGGGAAAAGGTTATTTAGTCTATTATCATGCCCAATTTTAAATGGAGTAGATGCACATACCTTGACTTGAATTGTTAAGTCAGAGACTAGTCTATACCCTTCCAAGCCTAAAGTCACCTCAAACATACATATGGTATTTTGTACATTAATCAGAATCCAATTATATCATACATCAGGTGAAACCCTAGAAATCCAAGTCCATCGACAAAACCCTAGATCGGCCCTTATTATTGACTTAACATAGAGTTTAGGGTTTCTTAATGATATCTTGACTCAAAATCACAACTCTATTAATCGTAATATTGTCTTTAGTTATTATTAAAATCATAAGTGAAATCAAAATCCTAAAATCCAATCCTTAGAACTTAGGAATCAGGCAGTGAAAACCATGCCAAAGGATAGAGAAATTTATCACAATTCTAAAACACATTTTTTTTTAAATTTAGAGTTTCCAGTAAAAAGAAATGATTTTTACAAGTTTTATAATACTTATTGACTTATTACTAATATTAAATTTGAAATTTTCTTATATATCCTTAAGAGAAAAATATGAACTTTATTTTGTGACATGGTATTTTCGTTATGAAATCATCTAAATTTATAGTGTGACAAAATCAAATACAACGTTGCTACTACAAGACTATACATGTAGAGGATTTAACAATAAAAAGTACATGTGTAGAAAATTTGTAAAAAGACCATAGGAGATCATCCTCCTCATAGTCGTGAGCCATGGAGGCTAGCATGAAGCGGCAAGAAGGGGGAGGAATTGGAGAAAAGCTAATGGACAACCAATCTGTAAATCTGAATTGACGAAAATGAATGTGAGGTGTCAACGGGTCTTACCAGTCATGCAGTTTTCCTCCAGTGATGTTGGGTGTCATGCACAAGGTCCAAGAAAACATCTTGAAGAAAGACTCAAGGGTGGCAAAGAAGGCAAAACAAGGAGTAATTGATGGTGCCAAACATTTATACATGATGGGGTGAAACCCTAAGATAGGTTAGATATGTATAGGGTTGGGTTCTATGGCATTTTAGGGTTGGGGATCCAAGGTAGGCTTGTGAATAAGATTGGTTGTATCTTGTATATTCGATTAAAAGATGAGATCTTGTGCTAGTTAAATGTAGAATTGAATTTCCAATCAGACGCAACTAGTTTCACAAAGTTTCATTGAGGAATGAGGGAGTTATGCCCAAAAAACTTAACCCCTATGGACATCTCTGACTAAAGGTGGGAGATGACCCATGAATCACTCAATCTACAACTACACCAGTCGGGGATCCTTACAGGCCCGAGACCAAATGGATAAATATTTTATGCCTAGATTTATAGTCTTTTGATGAATTAAATGTATAAAACTTTCCATGATTACTTTAGGGTACATTTGAAGTTCAAATAAACTCAAATTTTGTAGGTTAGTAAATTAAGAGGTGAGGAATCCGATTTTACTATTACTTTTGGAGTTAGGCAAATCTAAGCCCATAAAAACTTAACTTGAAGTCTAGGTAAACTTTTGGCATATTTATTTGTTCCTTTGTCATAAAATTCTTAAATTTTGTATGTCACTCTCTATTACCCATACCTATCTATGAGAAAAATCTAGAATATTTATTTTAAACTTAGATGCTTCAATGTGGTAAATGTACACAATTAGTCTACAATTAGCATATTATTCTCATCTCTTGTATTGAAGCCTCAAATAATTATTTTTGTTGACTACAACTATTATAATTGAATAATATTAACATCCTAGATAAATCTAACTTAAAGATATGGTACAAAGGTAAAAGATCATGTGATTAAGGAGAAACCATATTATTTACTTAGCTTTGGGTTCATTACATTTGTTGCCTCAAAAAATTGGATGACAAATAGACAATTATCTTTTCCTATCACATCCAACAAACTGTTTAGATTCCATAGCCAGTGGAGATAACTTTCAAGAGAAGGAATATGTGTATCAAAACCAACCACATACCTTGTCAAATAGTACTTCCATCTGGGCTCATTCTCAATAAGCTCTAACGTTGGGTAAATAAGTTTACCATTCTTTACAGCAACGCAAGTAGATTCCAGAGCAAAGAACCCAAAATCACTGGAGCCTTTGGAGATATCTGACCACTCCATAGGACCATATAATGACAGTATTGAGATACAAGATGGATCTAGAGGAGCATCACTCTTCTTCAATATTTACATGTGATCGCAAGGTCGAGGGTGGCAGCGCCCAATCACCCCACCGTGCTTTTCCTCTGGATCCCTCACTCACTTGTTACCAATTAATTTCCAGCATACTTGTTATTGTGATTGCATTATATGGGTTAGGGAGTGGATCCCCTCTTGGGTCCCACTCCTTACAAGATGGTATCATGGTTATAGTAGTCAGATTCTGACTATTTCAATTTTGTCTCCTTTATGTTTCCTATCTTGTCCCATAAGTTCTTTATAGAGCCCTTACCTTATATAAAAGTCTTAGATGATATGTTTACTCAAGATGACATGAAAAATAAAAGATATTGAAAGATATGAAGTACATATGAGGATCTTATGTTGTTAACTATAGTGTGATGAGGCTCTAGTTGTTCATACCCTATGAAGTAGGTTTGTCATTGCATGTATCTTTGAATGCTTTGAGGTTTGACGTGAGGATGGAGTTATGTTATGAGGATGAGAAAGGTAGTTGAGTGGGAGATACTATATGAAAAACTCGTTACTTGGTTATCAAATTGATTTTTGGCCGCCGTATTTGTTTAACATTACATAGTTTCTTACCTTCAAAAATAAATTATTTTCATTATATTATTAAATGTACCAAAGAAAATTTTATGAATGTATCTATATTTTCACAAATAGAGTCACAAGGAATACATGTATGAGGTTTTGAAGAGGAACACTAGAATTAGTAGAAATATAAAACTCAAACCCTAGGTTGGTTGTGAAGCGGTGATTGGGAATATGTGGCATTATTCATAGGTTTAGTTGACTTATCTTGTACTCTAATGACTTGTTGGATGCTCATGTGAACCTTAGGGTTGTTAGGTTAGAAACACAAGGATCTAAAATTCAAAACCTAGGTGGGTATGACATGTAAGTTGGGTGAATGGCCTATGAACAACATAAACACCTAAAGTATTCACAACTAAAAGATCCATAAGTAACCCTTGATCTTTTATTTACACTTCAAAGCTATATTTACATTTGCTCATGTTTTATGATGAACGTGATGAAGTGCAAAAATTTTGTATGAACTACTCTTTATACATATAGGGTTGTTTGACTTATTAGGTTTGACATTTTTAGGGTGGAATAGTTGGTTGATAATATATGGATGATTAGGTTTTGAGGATGAAATCCTTTTAAGGGATGGAGTATCGCAATGTACCAAAACCTAGGATCTTATCATATTCCATGATGAGGAGGTTAGTAAGTGTGGTTCCTTATATTTGACCAAACAAGGATAAGTTATGCTTAAATATATATGGTTAATGCATATAACATGAATAATTCAATGGTAACCCATAACATATTTAGGCTTGCAAACAAATACAACATATTAAGTGGAAATCGGTTTTGTAATCAACATCACATATTAACATAATAACATGTATATGTGTTGACATGTAAGTAAGTTTATAAAAAATGTCATGTATGTTTTCTTTTGTAACACATACTCAAAAAATGGCTAGGATATGTTTAATAAGAGGGACAATGTGCTTAACAAGTGAATAAGAAGAAAATGTGAATTTCCATGCCCATGGATATGGATAATGTACCATTATCTAAATAAATATTGAATTAATGGACTAAATAGGCTAAATAAGTAAATCTAGAAATTCATTTATAGTAATGTCAGGAAATTCTTTTGGTACCAATGTGAAGGCAATGGGACTCTACATAATAAACATAGTAATGATGTAATGTTAAAATAATATAATGGTGATGAGCCAAAAAGTCTAATCGTAATATAACTTATTAATGAAACTCTAAAACCAAATATAATGGAAAATCGTGTTCTTTGGATCCCAGTTATCTTGGGAGTCAAGTTTCACATTAAATAAATAATCCTAGATGTCTAAGTTTCATTAAGGAAAGAAAATATAATGTAAGATCTAAAAATGTTAAATAATATAATGTATGTCTTGAAAGATGAAAATTAATCTCAAAGTTGGATTATATGTGCCTTAATTGGTTTAGATGTAAATTTTGGCTTTATATTAACCTTGCTTGATCCCTCAAACAATTAGGGAAAGGAAATATTTAAGTAATCTATAAAAATGCTAATCAAATGGGTTCATGTGGTTTATTTCCTATAGTTTCTCGAATTGATTCTATGTCATGCACATTTTTTGTTCTATCTGCTCATGTATTAATTCGGAAGGCAGAGATTTTATCATTGAGTTGACTATTTGACTTGGATTTATCTTACGTGGGTCATCTTTCTTCCCCACCCATCTTTCATCTTCTCTTGTGCTACTATGTCACAATTCTCCTTCCTAATTTTCTCTCTTTCAAATTACCCTTGAGGCTTTCCTTCATGATCCTCACCTTCCTCTCTTCTGTCCAAACTAAATGACCCTAAATTTTCTAGTGGTTGGTAACTAGTACCATTTTATCGGCTCAAACCTTCCTTTCTTACCCTATTTATCAATTCTTTCCATCTCTCTTTTTCTATGGGGGTCTCTCGTATATATATTTAACAAACATAAAATGAATCACTTACCTTCAGTAACCAAAGTCACTATCATGTTGCCCTCCTTTGATTTAGGACACCATCTTTGATTGCCAACTACCCCTAGATAGCTCATGGAGTTTAGCAATGGATCCTTGACTGTGGAGGAGGTCCAAGTTTATTTAGGATACTTCATGCGGCTCGTATTAAGGTTTTTAGGCATTCGTTTTTGTCTACTCTCTGGTATTTCATTTTTCTACAAATTTACCTCTTTCCACCCTCCGTTGGTTGTCCCAAATCCAGGTATCTATCTATATGTCTTCTCCTCACCGGAAGCTTCAAAGGAACATCTGAGAGTTGATATAAGTGTTGCATTTCTCAAATTTCTTCTCTTCATCTCATTTGCTTGCCGTCAGCCTACTATGGAGGAAGTTGCTTTGGATGCTTCTAGTTGCCTCATTTCACCTATTGGAGCTCTTTATATTTGTCTGGTTGCAAGGAGGATGATGAACAGATTGCCTTTTAGTTTTCTTGCTCATTATAGGGCAAGGAGGATGATGAACTAATTGCCTTTTAGTTTTCTTGCTCATTATAGGGATCCTCTTGGTGCTTTGTCTTTACTATGGCATGATCTTCACAAGCCACAACCAGGAGCAATCGAGAGGTTGTATTCTCGAGTTTGTCCTTATATTTTTTGGTGTTTACCGCATTTTCCATGGTTATTATCATCTTTTGTCTTTGGTTCTTAATTTAAGTGACACGGCTCTCAATTAGCTTAAATGTATTGTCTTACCCCCATCATGCATCAAGCATAGGATGTGTGATGCAGGGGTGTTTTGCTCAACAGATAGAGTTTCAATTTATAAAATTAATGTAGCTACTTTAATGTTAGTAATTCATAACTAATTGTAGGTAACCCAAAAAATGTAATAAAATATGTTTTCAACCAGAAAATTATCCTATTTCGAAGGTATATTTCCTGTAACCTAATTCAAATATAACAAATATGTGATTGTTAGGGAATTTCTTAATTGATTAAAATTTCTATAAATCATAACTAATAATCTATAACTCAAGTAATAAAGAAAATATACTATGAACTCAAAAAAATATAATCTATAAGATCTCATGGCCCTAATAATTTAAGTTATTGTTAATCATAATGTGACTTTTAGGGTATGTGAAATCAATGTATAACTCTAATTTTATATATGCTTGTAATAGGTGGCTTGTGACTTGGACGTGGAACTAAAACTAACCTTAGATATGTCTAGACTCTATCTGAGTTATGTTGCATTCTACTATTCACATTGGGAAATTGACCTATACTTCTCTCTCTTAGCCTTTTTGGAACTTGTAACCCTAGTCTTCTTAATGAAGTTGTTACTTAGTTTGTCCTTATTGGAAATGCCCCCTTTTGTTATTAGATTTCTTTATTTGTTGAACTTGTTTGGTCTTCCTTTATGGGTCCTCTTACTCCATTTATATTTAATGGATGTCTCATCTCTAATATTTTGAATCAAACTTGTTTATTCTTTTGTTATGCATAATGTGGTGACTAATAGTATACAATAACGTGTTATTATATGTGGACATGTAAATTCCCACATTGATGAAGCATAGGTGATAATTTCTGCAAGTGAAATTACTAGATCGGACAGTTTGAGTTTATTTAACTATGTACTATGTGAGATGATATTTATCAAAGATACTCTTATCAGATAAACCTAGGTTTTCAATTCCATGTATATTCATATGTGAGTATCTTTATTAAAATATAAATTCATTTGCATATATGTTTACAAAATTACATTCTTATGTATGTTCTTTTTCTCTGTTACCATTAAATTTATAAGCCAACCGACATTATTATATATACTCCCTTGATTTATTTATATTTCTAATTACCTTCGGTTGTATATATTCTTACTTGTATGTATATCTAAGATTTTCATTTCATACATGACAATCGTTATGGTGATATTTCAACTAGGTTAGGTATTATCGTATTCAACATGTTCTCTTTATTATATAATTTTAATAATAACAAATGGGTGAACTATTTTCATAAAATTAGATAATACAGGCATATAATTTATTAATGTTAACACTCTATTGTATATAATAGTATAATTTATATCATAGTAATTGATGAAGAGGTCTGGTGATTATAGCTAGTTGGCATTAGTCTCCAAACTACCTCAATTTCATCTATGTTCTAATTAACATATACACATCATGTTTAATAAATTGCATGCTCCCCATTTACTAGAATCGTTACATACATGTTTAATAAATTTATATATGTATGGCTCTATGTTATATAAATATAATAAGTGTAGGGGTTGATACACTCGTTAACCCTAGTATATCGTCCTTATCATTTTTTTATCCCTAACATATTGATTATCACCGAATACATCAATAGCATTTGAGTATGAAATTTAAATCGCAAATGATGAGGAAGTAACCTACAAAATACAACATGAGGTCTCCATCACTTGATGATTAGTATCTTGATTCAGTTCTACAGATGCGGGTGTTGATGAGGGCATTGACTGGATTCTACTACCGTGAGGGCCAAAGGAGGATCAATGGCACTCATGATGGTAGTGGAGTGGAGAAGTGAACTTTTTGGTTTTTGGTGGCCATGGTGCTGAGAATTGTGGATTCTTCTTTCTTCTAAGGCAGCATGCACAAGGGAAGAGGAGAAAAGGTCAACTATAGTTCTTGGGGGTTGAGGAAGATGGGGAAGAAGTCATGCAATAGGGATACAAGACAAGTCACGGTGATACTATTCTAGGATTCAAGTTGTGCCCACTGGGGTTCCACAATGGTTGTCAGAGTCTTGCATAGATTTATTTATTCCTTTTCTACACGCGGAAGAGGAAAACACTAATTTGGAAGAAAATCAAAACAAATTGACTTTACCCCTTTTTACCTTTCATGATGGATTGTCTAATCTAAAGAAAAATAAAAAAGGAATTGCATTAAAATCTATTTTTATTGACCAATTAGAATTGCTCGTCCCAAAGCATCCACAGAATCAGCCAGGTCGAGGAGGTGGTGGTTCGTCTTTTAGAGATAAGAGCACGGTGTTTGTCATTTACAAGTGAAGGGAAACTGGTGAAGAAGGCCAATGTGAGGTAGTAAGGGAACTAGGGCTAGTTATTTGGATGAATGGGGTTCATCATTATTGCTCGACATCAGTAAGGAATCTCAGGCGGGTGGTTTGGTTGTGAGTTTCAAATTTGGAGAGGTAGGAGCGATGGAGAGAAAGGGCCTACTACTACTATGGCCCAAGTGGTGGAGCTAGCAGGACTCCACCTACAAGTGTCTTGTTTGGTGTTGTAGTTGGTGTGGACGGTGATAAAGGTTTGCATGTCGCCTGATAATAGGTAAATAGTGGTGGTGATTGTGGCATACAACTCATGAAAACATAATTAACTAATGCAGAAGCATTCACTAAGCAGCGGATTACCAAAAATCACTAAAAATTAAAACCTTTTTATCAAAAGATCCATCAAGTAAAAACTTTCTCACATAGAACAAAAGTAACACATTTACATTCTATTTTTTAAAAGTACATACTTGTATCATCTCTTTCTGTGAGTTACAAGCATTAACTGTCATGTCAAGCTAAACACAAGCAGTATAAAATCTCGAGGCACTGAGTCAAAATCTTGAAAGTACTAACTACTACTCTGAGGACCTGAGAGTACAGAGACGACACATAGGACTCTATCTACATCAATACAAGGCATAACAGCCAGTGTCTCCACCTGAGACTTCACTTTTGTCCCTATTGCTGTTGTTGTTGTCCTTCACCTACTAAAGGATTCCTGCCTCCTCGTCTGCGTCCACCTAAAAATGTGATTCCCACGGGGGTGAGACAATTGTAAATTGCCCCAGTGAGAGATATAACTCTCTGCCAGAAACATTATTATTGCAGCTTAAGAAGATAGATATGAATAGAGGAGTCATATTTATTTGACAACATATATTTTAATGTCTAACAAATTAGAACATTATTCTTATCAGAAGCATTGCAGCTATAACTTGATAGAATCAACATGTCACTTATCCTTTAAGGAATATGAAGAACATGTATAACATTTATTCACTATAGAATCATTACCACAACATTAACTCTCTTCAGGCTTAGATCATATATCTAATGCCTGGAATTGTCATTGGGGAGTCATGGCCTGTAGCCATACTCTTTTCACAAAGTGTTGGGATCTTAGTCCCTCATCTCATCAAGTGCATTTCCACTTCTTAACAAGTTCATTATCATGATTATATAATATGGGTATTTAAACCCATAACTCACCATAGAACACTTATTTCCACTGTCAGGTAACTTCATACCTTCATATCATTTGACCCAGGGACATTATAATTCTTTCTACACAAAGCATTGCACATAGTTCACAAAGCTCATAAACAATCTAAGATAAATAACACATCATGTGACACACAGGACTTATTAATTGTAGGTTACCTCTCACTAAGCAACAAAGCATATGAAGGCTTATAAGGCCTATAAAACATTTTCAGTATACAGAAAATCATAGCTCATACCTGGCTATGGTCATCATCTCAACATATCTGCATGATTAGTAATCATGATACCATTACATATCAGTACTATGCAACTAAGGGTTATCTTATTACATTCATAACGCATTAGTCTGTAATTGAGCTTCACATAGGATTACTGTGTGTTAGAACTTCACATAGCATCACTTTGTACTAGGGTTTCACATAGCATTACCCTGTATTAGGGATTCACATAGCAAGGAATCAATATGAATAACATAAGTATTCAATCATACCTATTTATACTCATCATTCATCATTGAATGTATTATCAAAACAAAGTATGAGTTTCTCTCTCATCTTTATCATAATATGATTACATCATAGTTTATAGGTTTGGATTAACCTTTTTGTAAGGCATGTTAGCCTACATTCACAGAGTGCATTACATCTCAATGTAACCATTGACATGACACATCTCATGTGTCATTCATCCAATTATACTGGACTTATAACACATCAAGGTATACCAGTATTGGGGTGTTGGATGTGATATCTATCATATCTTAATGTATCACTTCCCTTAACACCTTTATCTTACTTAAGTTCATACTGTTAGCTTGTATTAGGGTATTCCCCATCCTAAAACTTTATGTACCAGTTCATCACATTTATCATGTAAAGTATTGGTCATTAGTCACTCACTTAGGATATGCAACCATTGCCAATGATATAGACTCACCCTTTTAATCATGGACTATTAGTATAAGGATACCCATTATCAACCTCTCTAAGTGTTACATTTATCATAACATTAATCACTATTCCACTATTAGGAATAGCATTCTCCATACTTATAGTTTGAGGATTCACATAGCATATTCCATATATTTGTGGATTTCACATAGTATTACTCTTCAATAGAGTTTTATATAATCATCCTTTTATATCAGGGTTTCACCTAGTATTATGTGAAATTAGGATTTCACAACACATCACCCAGTGCTAGGTCTTCACATAGGATTAGTGGCACTACCCTATATTAGGGTTTCATATATCTTTATCTCAATTTAGGGATTAGGGTTTACCATTCACATCCAGGTGGGGTTTCTCTTTTCTCAAACCCAAATTAGAGTTTCCTTCATTGTTACACTAAGTTAGGGTTACATCATCACCCTGGATTTACAAAGACACTCAGTGTTGTCCTAAATTAGGGTTTCACACATAGCTTTACTCTAATTAGGGTTTCACACATAGCATTGCTATAATTAGGGTTAAGGCTCATTGATTAGGGTTTCATGATTTCATTATTATAGATCAACCCTTATCACATATTTTACTCATAATGAGAGAATTAGGTCTTAATTATATAAGCATTCATCTCTCTCATTCCCTCTCTCATCCTCTTTAGGATGTTAACTACACCAAGATTAATCTAGGTCAACTCTTTACTTGAGTACACATAGCTAGGGTTAACCTTCACAATCATTATGGGTCTACATCTTTAATAATCACATATCTGATTGACCTTTGATCATATTAGATGTCCAAATGGTCTAATGAATTAAACCATCAATTATATAAAGAATTCAAAATGATTGACCAATTAAACTTTCATTTCCACAAAGTGATCAATTGGGTTAACCATTGAAATCTTCAAATGCATTCAATATCTAAATAGGTTCACCATATTGGACCTTCAATTACATGAGGTATTCAAATGGATTAACCATGTTGATATTCACAAAGTTAATTTACTTAGACCCTCAATGATCTTGGTTCTCATACATCAATTGGTTGAAAACCATTTGAACAAGTTGTACTTGAAACCAATTGAACAAAATAGATGTTGAAACCGTTTGCACTTTGGGTCACCAAATGGTTTGAGATCGTTTGGTCCCAAATGGTCTTGAGACCGTTTGGACTCAAATGGTCTTGAGACCGTTTGGTCCAAACTTCCTCAAAACCGCATGGACCAAATATGGTCTCAACCAATCAAATTAAAATAGGGTTTCCAATGTTGGTTCCTTCAATCATTGAGTTCATGTATCCAATCATCAATTGGACCTATCACCATACTTCAATTGAGTTAAATAGGTCAACCTTCAACTGATTTTACCCTCAATTGACCCTCAATTGATCATCAATTAGGGTTTGAATATATTGAATTAGGGTTTGGAATCGATGATCTTTCAACATTAATTAATGTGAAACTAGGTACTTGAAAACCATTGGACCATCATAAAAATTGGGCATGACCTGACCCCAAACGGTCTTGAGGTCGTTTGGATGACCACCAAATGGTCTTGAGACCGTTTTCCCATGTCAACATCAAAATCCAAGTCAATCAATCAAAGTTTGGATCATTAGATTGATCACCAAATCAGCATTTGATTGCACTTCAACTTAGTACCTTTGGATCTTCAATTGCTTAACCATACTCATCCCTAGACCTCCAAACAGTCTTGGGTGACCTCCAAACGGTCTTGAGACCATTTGGATGAGCTCCAAACGGTCTTGAGATGGTTTGGATGATCCAACCCTTGGATTCTAGTGAAAAATCATTAGGGTTTGAGCTATTGAGTTGATCATCAAATCAGCACTTAATTACAAAGTGATTTGGTACCTTTAGACCTTCAATTGGTCAATCATGCTTAACCCTAGACCTCCAAACGGTCTTGGGTGACCCCCAAACCGTATTGAGACCGTTTGGGTGATTCCCAAATGGTTTTGAAACCGTTTGGGTCAATCAACCCAAAGTAGCAACTCATTCCAATGCAAAATCAACACTTAGCCGATTAGGGTTAACACCATATCTTTTGTCCTTCAAACACTTAACCATATCCAACCCTAGACCTCCAAAAGTTCTTGGGTGACCTCCAAACGGTCTTGAGACCGTTTGGGTGATCCCCAAACGGTTTTGAAACCGTTTGGGTCAATTAACCCAAAAAGTCAAATCAATCAAGTTAAAAATCAGCACTTAATCCAATTAGGGTTTGCCTAATTGATTAGCCTTCAACTCATGATTCCTTTGGAATTAATCCATAAAATTTGGTGGGTTATCAAAAAACATAATTAGGAACAGGATTCTCAAACGGTCAACCCTTGGTCAACTCTTTCAAATGGTTTTGAAACTGTTTGCTCTCAAACAGTTTTGAAACCGTTTGCTCTCAAACGGTTTGGTGAAACCGAATGGGCAAACATGTGAAACCGTTTGGTCTAGATATTTGGAGAGGTGTGTTCTTATGATGATTTCATCATAATAAAGCTCCAAACTCACGAAATCTACTGTGATTTCCATGGATATTGCATCAATCAACCAAACTTAATTTTGGAAATGTAGAAATGATCACCAATTGATAAGGAATTGATTGTAATAATAAAATTAAGGGTTCAAGTTATAAAACCCGCCTCCTATTGAGCTCCAAAGCCACAAGCTCACGGAAACAATGGTGGATGAAACTCCTTTCACTATTCCAAGGGTCGTCCTCAAGCTTTGAGTGAAAAGAATTGGTTAGAATTGAAGAGGGGATCGAGATATGAAGAATTTATGCATTGATTTTCGATTTTCACCATGGATTCAAGGTGAAAGGAGGTCAAGAACCTTAACAACAGGTTGGGGGTCTTCCTCCTGCTCCTCCACAGCTCCTTGGTCGTTTTCCAAGCAAGGGGAAAGAAATAAATCCAAAAACGCCTTTGTTTTGGCTTAAAAAGGGTACTTTTATAAGAAAATTGATGAGAGAGAAGATACTTTATAAAAGTCTTTTAATTCCAAAATTGTTGCCACCACTTCCCCCTTGGTTTATTGCATGAAAGGGCATCTCCATCCCCACCGAACTCCCTTCCATTATCCATGAATTAAGGGAAAAGAAATTAAGCACCTTAACCCTTATAATAAGAATATCCATATTTGAGTGGAAATTCTTTTTCTTATAATAATGGTGAGTGGAATTTCACCTCCTTAGGATATGCTCGTGCCTTTACAAGGCTTTAGGATTATCCAAACACATCTGAATCCTACCGTTTTAATTTTTGTTGAAGTCCCTTTAATTAATACATTCATTTTTGCCCTAAATTAAATTAGGGTTTCACTTAGGATTAAATCTTGATTATTTTAATATCAAGATTCTCTCTCCTCCAACTTAATTCAAATGAGGCGCCCCTCTCATTTTCTTTGCTCTACATGATTCCAAGAAACATTAGGGACCTTATTGAAGTGGTAATTTGCATATTGAACCCTAGGTTTTGGGTAAATTGCACATTACACCAAAACTAGGTTTTAATGTACAAGGATTGCTTTACAAGCTTAATCTTGGTGCCCAAGCTTGTGAAAACCATACCACTACATCATATTCATTATTATGATGTATCAACATAATAGGAACATATTTTCATGCAACATTTGCAATGTATCCCCTCAACTTGGGTAATTTGCACTTTATTCCAAAATAAGCAAACATTGCTTCAACATTGTTCAAATAGGACCAAAATTGAAACATAAGTTCCTCATAGGGCCTAATTACTTTTCCCAAGATAATATTAAGCATATAATAAACCTTATTAGGCAAAACATCTAGGGTTAACACATAACTCAGGTCAGGGATGTTACAAATTATAAACCCCTAACAAGGATTTCGTCCCCGAAATCCCAGAAAAAGGAGGGACATATTTATTCAGTTATCATACCCTCAAGTCTCCACATAATATATTAATATTATGGAGATATCATGGATCATGTAATCCACACAAATTTCCTTTCATTAATTCAACCTTATCAATGTTTATGTTTATGCAAAACATAAACCCCTAACATACGATGTCCATATTATTGAAAGGAAGAAGTATAGAAGGTCATACTTCAATCATTAATCAAGAATATTTACCAAAAGAAAAACATATATATCTAACAGAGATAATTCACTCAAAAATCCTTTATTCATTTAGGAAAGTTCACTCAACAAATTCTATGTAATTGGGAATGTTCACATAGCTCTTCCTTTTTGTTGGGAATGTTCACATAGCTCTTCCTATTAGTTGTGAATGTTCACATAGTTATTCCTATTAGTTGGGAATGTTCACATAGCTCTTACTATTAGTTGGGAATGTTCACATAGCTCTTCCTATTAGTTGGGAATGTTCACATAGCTCTTCCTATTAGTTGGGAATGTTCACATAGCTCTTCCTTTTAGTTGGGAATGTTCACATAGCTCTTCCTATTAGTTGGGAATGTTCACATAGCTCTTCCTATTAGTTGGGAATGTTCACATAGCACTTCCTTTTAGTTGGGAATGTTCACATAGCTCTTCCTATTAGTTGGGAATGTTCACATAGCCCTTCCTATTAGTTGAGAATGTTCACATAGTTCTTCCTATTAGTTGCATTATACTCTCTAGATTGTTTCAGAATGACTACTTGATCAGAGTAATCAAAAAGATAACAATCTAAGAGTTTCATACTTGCCTTATCTTCAATAATCATATACCTGACCAGGGTATATAAGTATTGAGATTAGGTAGTATGCACTTTACTTACTATCATATTCCTCACTTTTCATATCATTATACACACAGAATTTTCCATTCTTGAATTTTTCTTCAAGCATTACTTCTAAATCTCATCTTTCAACACACAGATAAGGGAGATTATAAAATATTTTAAGGAACACTGAGTAAGATATAAGTTCTTATCTCCCTTGTGTCCTTATAGGACTAGTCAAAGGAAGTTCAAAAACAACTACTTTTATATCTTTAACACATAGAATTAGAAAATGAAATATCAGAATGACTTTATTTTATCTGACCTGTCTGGGACGTCTTTCCACGTCCTCTATTGTTACTAGGAAACTGCCTCCTTTGTGATCCTTATTGACTCTGCCCCTGAGGTTGAGTCATCATTGGATTCCCGCCTGGACAATCTTTTACTAGATGTCCCGGTTGTCTACATTGATAACAGATCCTAGGTGCAAAATAGGGTCTGTGAGGTCCAGATACCGATGTTGACGCTATGTTGGAGGCTCTATTTGGAACATTAATGCGATCCCTATCCCTACTTGACATCCATTGTGTCTGGGTATGGAATCTCGATGATGTTGCCGATGTAGAAAATCTCATCTTCTTAAAACTTTTGGACCTTTGTTTTTTAGTCTGAGTGTACACTTTCTTGCCACTAGTCTGTCGTTTCTCGATTTCAGACCTCTCTATCCTCCTTACTGATTCCAAAAAGGTGGCAAACCTCTCCCTATTCTCTAAAGAAGACACAGGAGTGGTCAATTCAGCGTTCAACCCCTTCTCAAAATGTCGAATTCTTTCCTCATCATTAACTGCCATTTGCAGACAAAACCACAGCAACTCCATGAACTTAGCTTCATACTCACTAACGTTCATCTGTCCTTGTTTGATCCTCTCAAATTGAGAAATCTTTTCATCTAGATACATCTTAGGGAAGTATCTACTGACGAATTCTTGTCAGAATACCTCCCATACAATTTCTTCACCTGGTCTCTTATGTTCCTCTATCATCCACCAATGACCAGCACTCCCTTTTAGGAGGTACACAGCATGTCTTACCTTTTCAGCTTCAGGAATATCAACAATCTTGAAAGCCTTTTCCAGTTCTGTTAGCCACAAATCAGCATCTGCTGGATCAGATGTACCAGCATAATCTATGGCCCCAACCCGGCAGAGTCTCTCAAAAGTCTTACCGGCTCCATAGCCCTCATGGTGAGCTGATGTCCTAGGTGCAGGTATTTGCATCCTATCAGTCATGTGAGTCATGGAAGCTATAAACTGCCCAAACATGGCTTGAAGGGTTGGGTTCCCCATGCCATCTTGATTGAACTGTGGCGGTTCAGGTACGGGCTCCTCTCTATTATGGTCTCCTGCACCTCCTCCTGGTGCAGCAGTGTTGCCCTCCGCAGCATGTTCTTCATGTGGTCCAGACATCTTCAAGTTCTTGTCCTCCTATGTGAGCAGAAGATACTATCAGATAAACTGGAAGACACTTACAACAGACTCTACAACCTTAGTCCTATGTCTCTGTAGACTCATCGAACCTAGAGCTCTAATACCACTTAATTGTGGCATTCAACTCATGAAAACATAATTAACTAATGCGGAAGCGTTCACTAAGCAGCGGATTACCAAAAATCACTAAAAATTAAAACCTTTTTTATCAAAAGATCCATCAAGTAAAAACTTTCTCACATAGATCAAAAATAACACATTTACATTCTGTTTTTCAAAAGTACACACTTGTATCATCTCTTTCTGGGAGTTACAAGCATTAACTATCCTATCAAGCTAAACACAGGCAGTATAAAATCTTGAGGCACTGAGCCAAAATCCAAAAGCACTAACTACTACTCCGAGGACCTGAGAGTACAGAGACGACACATAGGACTCTATCTACATCTATAGAAGGCATAATAGCCAGTGTCTCCACCTGAGACTTCACTGTTGTCCCTACTGCTGCTACTGTCCTTCACCTACTGAAGGATTCCTGCCTCCTCGTCCGCGTCCACCTAAAAATGTGATTCCCACGGGGGTGAGACAATTGTAAATTGCCCCAGCGAGAGATATAACTCTCTACCAGAAACATTATTATTGCAGCTTAAGAAGATAGATATGAATAGAGGAGTCATATTTATTTGACAACAGATATTTCAATGTCTAACAAATTAGAACATTATTCTTATCAGAAGCATTGCAGCTATAACTTGATAGAATCAACATGTCACTTATCCTTTAAGGAATATGAAGAACATGTATAACATTTATTCACTATAGAATCATTACCACAACATTAACTCTCTTCAGGCGTAGATCATGTATCTAATGCCTGGCATTGTCATTGGGGAGTCATGGCATGTAGCCATACTCTTTTCACAAAGTGTTAGGATCTTAGTCCCTCATCTCATCAAGTACATTTCCACTTCTTAACAAGTTCATTATCATGATTATAGAATCTGGGTATTTAAACTCATAACTCACCATAGAACACTTATTTCCACTATCAGGTAACTTCATACCTTCATATCATCTGATCCAGGGACATTATAATTCTTTCTACACAAAGCATTGCACATAGTTCACAAAGCTCATAAACAATCTAAGATAATTAACACATCATGTGACACATAGGACTTATTAATTGTAGGTTACCTCTCACTAAGCAACAAAGCATATGAAGGCTAATAAGGCCTATAGAACATTTTCAGTATACAGAACATCATAGCTCATACTTGGCTATGCTCATCATCTCAACATATTTGCATGATTAGTAATCATGATACCATTACATATCAGTACTATGCAACTAAGGGTTATCTTATTACATTCATAACCCATTAGTCTGTAATTGAGCTTCACATAGGATTACTCTATGTTAGAACTTCACATAGCATCACTTTGTACTAGAGTTTCACATAGCATTACCCTGTATTAGGGATTCACATAGCAAGGAATCAATATGAATAACATAAGTATTCAATCATACCTATTTATACTCATCATTCATCATTGAATGTATTATCAACACAAAGTATGAGTTTCTCTCTCATCTTTATCAGAATATGATTACATCATAGTTTATAGGTTTGGATTAACCTTTTTGTAAGGCATGTTATCCTACATTCACATAGTGCATTACATCTCAATGTAACCATTGACATGACACATCTCATGTGTCATTCATCCAATTATACTGGACTTATAACACATCAAGGTATACCAGTATTGGGGTGTTGGATGTGATATCTATCATATCTTAATGTATCACTTCCCTCAACACCTTTATCTTACTTGAGTTCATACACTTAGCTTGTATTAGGGTATTCCCCATCCTAATACTTTATGCACCAGTTCATCACATTTATCATGTAAAGTATTGGTCATTAGTCACTCACTTAGGATATGCAACCATTGCCAATGATATAGACTCACCCTTTTAATCAGGGACTATTAGTATAAGGATACCCATTATCAACCTCTCTGAGTGTTACATTTGTCATAACATTAATCACTATTCCACTATTAGGAATAGCATTCTCCATACTTATAGTTTGAGGATTCACATAGCATATTCCATATATTTGTGGATTTCACATAGTATTACTCTTCAATAGAGTTTTATATAATCATCCTTTCATATCATGGTTTCACCTAGTATTATGTGAAATTAGGATTTCACAACACATCACCCAGTGCTAGGTCTTCACATAGGATTAGCAGCACTACCCTATATTAGGGTTTCATATATCTTTATCCCAATTTAGGGATTAGGGTTTACCATTCACATCCAGGTGGGGTTTCTCTTTTCTCATACCCAAATTAGAGTTTCCTTCATTATTACACTAAGTTAGGGTTATTTCATCACCCTGGATTTACAAAGACACTCAGTGTTGTCCTAAATTAGGGTTTCACACATAGCTTTACTCTAATTAGGGTTTCACACATAGTGTTGCTCTAATTAGGGTTAAGGCTCATTGATTAGGGTTTCATGATCTCATTATTATAGATCAACCCTTATCACATAGTTTACTCATAATGAGAGAATTAGGGCTTAATTATATAAGAATTCATCTCTCTCAATCCCTCTCTCATCCTCTTTAGTATGTTAACTACACCAATATTAATCTAGGTCAACTCTTTACTTGAGTACACATAGCTAGGGTTAACCTTCACAATCATTATGGGTCTACATCTTTAATAATCACATAGCTCATTGACCTTTGATCATATTAGATGTCCAAATGGTCTAATGAATTAAACCATCAATTATATAAATAAATCAAAAGGATTGACCAATTAAACTTTCATTTCCACAAAGTGATCAATTGGGTTAACCATTGAAATCTTCAAATGCATTAAATATCTAAATAGGTTCACCATATTGGACCTTCAATTACATGAGGTATTCAAATGGATTAAACATGTTGATCTTCACAAAGTTAATTTACTTATACCCTCAATGATCTTGGTTCTCATACATCAATTGGTTGAAAACCATTTGAACAAGTTGTACTTGAAACCAATTGAACAAAATAGATGTTGAAACTGTTTGCACTTTGGGTCACCAAACGGTTTGAGATCGTTTGGTCCCAAACAGTCTTGAGACCGTTTGGTCCCAAATGGTCTTGAGACCATTTGGACTCAAACGGTCTTGAGACCGTTTGGTCCAAACCTCCTCAAAACCGCATGGACCAAATATGGTCTAAACCAATCAAATTAAAATAGGGTTTCCAATGTCGGTTCCTTCAATCATTGAGTTCATGTATCCAATCATCAATTGGACCTATCACCATACTTCAATTGTGTTAAATAGGTCAACCTTCAACTGATTTGACCCTCAATTGACACTCAATTTATCATCAATTAGGGTTTGAATCAATTGAATTAGGGTTTGGAATCGATGATCTTTCAACATTAACTAATGTGAAACTAGTTACTTTAAAACCATTGGACCATCATCCAAATTGGGCATGACCTGACCCCAAACGGTCTTGATGTCGTTTGGATGACCTCCAAATGGTCTTGAGACCGTTTTCCCATGTCAACATCAAAATCCAAGTCAATCAATCAAAGTTTGGATCATTAGATTGATCACCAAATCAGCATTTGATTGCACTTCAACTTAGTACCTTTGGATCTTCAATTGCTTAACCATACTCATCCCTAGACCTCCAAACGGTCTTGGGTGACCTCCAAATGGTATTGAGACCATTTGGTTGAGCTCCAAACTGTCTTGAGACCGTTTGTCTCATCCAACCCTTGGATTCTAGTGAAACATCATTAGGGTTTGAGCTATTCAGTTGATCATCAAATCAGTACTTAATTGCAAAGTGATTTGGTACCTTTAGACCTTCAATTGGTCAATCATGCTTACCCTAGACCTCCAAATGGTCTTGGGTGACCCCCAAACGGTCTTGAGACCGTTTGGGTGATTCCCAAATGGTTTTGAAACCGTTTGGGTCAATCAACCCAAAGCATCAACTCATTCCAATGCAAAATCAGCACTTAGCCGATTAGGGTTAACACCATATCTTTTGTCCTTCAAACACTTAACCATATCCAACCCTAGACCTCCAAACGGTCTTGGGTGACCTCCAAACGGTCTTGAGACCGTTTGGGTGATCCCCAAACGGTTTTGAAACCGGTTGGGTCAATTAACCCAAAAAGTCAAATCAATCAAGTTGAAAATCAGCACTTAATCCAATTAGGGTTTGCCTAATTGATTAGCCTTCAACTCATGATTCCTTTGGAATTAATCCATCAAATTTGGTGGGTTATCAAAAAACATAATTAGTAACATGATTCTCAAACGGTCAACCCTTGGTCAACTCTTTAAAACGGTTTTGAAATTGTTTGCACTCAAACGGTCTCAAACTGTTTGCTCTCAAACGGTTTGGTGAAACCGAATGGGCAAACATGTGAAACCGTTTGGTCTAGATATTTGGGGAGGTGTGTGCTTATGATGATGTCATCATCATCAAGCTCCAAACTCACTAAATATACTGTGATTTCCATGGATATTGCATCAATCAACCAAACTTATTTTCGGAAATGTAGAAATGATCACCAATTGATAAGGAATTGATTACAATAATAAAATTAAGGGTTCAAGTTATAAAACCCACCTCCAATTGAGCTCCAAAGCCCCAAGTTCACGGCAACAATTGTGGATGCAACTCCTTTCACTATTCCAAGGGTCGTCCTCAAGCTTTGAGTGAAAAGAATTGGTTAGAATTGAAGAGGGGATCGAGATATGAAGAATTTATGCATTGATTTTCGATTTTCACCATGGATTCAAGGTGAAAGGAGGTCAAGAACCTTAAAAACATGTTGGGGGTCATCCTCCTTCTCCTCTACAGCTCCTTGGTCGTTTTCCAAGCAAGGGGAAAGAAAGAAATCCGAAAAAGCCTTTGTTTTGGCTTAGAAAGGGTACTTTTATAAGAAAATTGATGAGAGAGAAGATACTTTATAAAAGACTTTAATTCCAAAATTGTTGCCACCACTTCCCTCTTGGTTTCTTGCATTCAAGAGCATCTCTATCCCCACCGAAATCCCTTCCATTATCCATGAATTAAGGGAAAAGAAATTAAGCACCTTAACCCTTATAATAAGAATATCCATATTTGAGTGGAAATTCTTTTTCTTATAATAATGGTGAGTAGAATTTCACCTCCTTAGGATATGCTCGTGCCTTTGCAAGGCTTTAGGATTATACACACACATATGAATCCAACCGTTTTAATTTTGGTTGAAGGCCCTTTAATTAATACATTCATTTTTGCCCTAAATTAAATTAGGGTTTCACTTAGGGTTAAATCTTGATTATTTTAATATCAAGATTCTATCTCCTCCAACTTAATTCAAATGAGGTGCAACTCTCATTTTCTTTGCTCTACATGATGCCAAGAAATATTAGGGACCTTATTGAAGTGGTAATTTGCATATTGAACCCTAGGTTTTGGGTAAATTGCATATTACACCAAAACTAGGTTTTAATGTACAAGGATTGCTTTACAAGCTTAATCTTGGTGTCCAAGCTTGTGAAAACCATACCACTACATCATATTCATTCTTATGATGTCTCAACATCAGAGGAACATCTTTTCATGCAACATTTTCAATTTATCCCCTCAACTTGGGTGATTTGCACTTTAGTCCAAAACAAGCAAACATTGCTTCAACATTGTTCAAACGGACCAAAATTGAAACATAAGTTCCTCATGCGGCCTAATTACTTTTCCCAAGATAATATTAAGAATCTACTCAACCTTATTAGGCAAAAAATCAAGGGTTAACACATAACTCAGGTCAAGGATGTTACAGTGATGGTCCATGGTGTCTGCTAGATCCATCAACAGCTAGATCAACTATGGCTACACCTCTCTACTGCCCACTTCTTGGCATGAGGAAGGTCTTATTTCATCACATTTCTGGGTGCATCGGCTAGGGTTGGTGTGATTAGGAGAGGGATGGCGGGCAAGAAGAAATAAGAGAACGAGAGGAGAACATGAAGAGAGAGAAGGGGAGTAAAAAGGATGTTGTTTCTAGTCAACATGACTACCACAACTGGCGTGAGTTTCATGTGGTCTGGAGTATGATCGCAATGAGGCTTAGACCCCAGAGAAGACGTTATGCCAGTAGGGGAGGAAAATAAAGATAACTTAGCCTTTAATTGATAAACTATACATTTATATGTACTAATGGTTTTTTCATTTAATTAATAAATTGAGAGGGTAATCAATGTTTGACCGACTTTTAATTTGACACATTGGATAAACAAGGTGTGAGGATCCCAAATTGTAACATCACTTTCACCTTTTAAAAATGTTTGGTTTTTTATTACATTACTTGCATATTAAGTCATCACTTAAGGCATTGATTCTCTTAATTAACCAATGTGGCCCAACAATTTGTATTAGTCTCACTTTTTTCACCCTTTAAACCTAGTGGTATTACATTGTCAAATATAATTAAGTAATGAAATATATAATCAACTCTATGAGATACTTAATTAATTTATTGTAAGACTTCATACAAAAGGATTTTCTTAAAATATTACATTTCTTGAATTTGATTGATCTAATTTAATCTATTCTGAGTAAAAATAATTTGAAACTAATATAATCAAAGGTCAGCCTAAGTATATGACACCCTGAGATGTATACTCAAATTTGAGTATGGTACAATTACTTTCCCCAACATGGTATCAAAGTCATATTTTAACCCCAAACAACCCACCTAGGGGCTGAGCTACTTGTAACAAAACAAAAGAAGAAAGAAGGAAGAGTAGAAGAGTGAATAGCCATGGAAGCTTGGTGAAGAATTCTCCTTCTTTACCTCCTAAATTGAGCAACTCGTCCTTCTCCCTCTTTGGTGGTTGGATGACATGGAATGGTGGATGGAAGTAGCCAAAACCCTAGAAAACTAAGGGTTTTAGGTAGGGGATGGTGGGAATGAAGTGGGAGTAAGTGGGAGCTCAATGAATGCTCAAGTAGGTGGAAATAAGTGCTAACCATTTACTCCCAACTACAACTCATGCATATATAGGGGTTAGGGAAGCATAGGGTTAAGCGGGAGCAAAATAGGAAAATTAGTGCAAAACCAACTAGGATTTTGAGACAACACGGTCATCCTGGGCACAACGATTATGGTGGGTTCAGAGTAGCATGGGCGTGCTAGGAGAGAATGAATGTACTAGAGAAGGAAAAAAATTAAGTAAAATTTGGTGTTTTGAAGTTGGGGAATCATAGTGACCATGTCCAGCAAACAGTTTACCAAAAGCACAAGTCTCCACAAAGTTGTAAGACCATGGATGGGGCTAGGTGGAATGGTTGTGCTGGATACCATGACCATGGCATTGGTGAGGTAACATAGTCATGCTGGGTAGCACAACCTTAGGGGGGAGCTTGGAATATATCCCTTCCTCCTGGCATAGGCATCATGGAAGATAGCAATGCAGCCGTTTTGGATGACACATTTATTTTGTATGACAAGGCCATGATGGGTTTGTAAGGAGTGGGACCTGAGAGGGGATCTACTTCCTACTTAATTTGAGGAATAAACCCATATAATCCAAACACACTAACAAGTATGGTGGAATAGGTGTAATTTTTTCATTTCTATTGGTATACAAGACCAAAGCATAATAGTAGAAATAAATGTAATGACTATATTCAATTTTATAAGTTTACTTAAGATTCTCCCACTTGGGTTTTACATAAAAGCAATATCTTCAAGATCTAAGCAGAGGGATAATAAACTGTCTCAAGTCTATCTCCCAAGATCAGCTCTACTAGGTCAAGTCCATGTCATCTATCAGTCTTTCATGTTCTTTCACCTAAGGGGATGGAAGCATACCCCACAAGAGAAGACAAAGTAGATATTTTCAACATAAAATTGATGGTATGAGCATTTTAATAGGAATTGAGCAATATTATGGAAAAAGGACATCAATTAAACTTAATCAAGGCTTCCCAAATCAGGAGAGATAAAGAACATCCAACTAGATATCAAAGAGAACATGATGAAGAAGATAATCAATAAGAGATTTCTTCCTTATAACAATCTCACAATAATAATATCACAATTCATAAGTAGTAAGAAAACCAAATTAGACTAAGGTTATTTCAAGCAGGGTTGGGACACCATACGATCCCAGCCAAAAAGTATTGGGTAGAATACACACACCTTGTGTAGAATATGCATGCCATGTATATGTATATGAGTGGAATATACACACTCAAGACAGATCACACACATCAAAATGTTTGGTTGTACAAATGTGTTGCTACTAGAAATAGAACTAGTCTAAACCATGTACAACATGTAGAGGTCATATATAACTAGAGTCAAGCTTTAAATAAAGAGATGACAAATGTAAGCAATGCATCCATGTGTTTTATATGTGACAATACTAGAACAATATAAACATGTCAATAGGAAATAAAACATCTACCATGAATATGGGGTGAGCAAGAACATATAAACATCAACTCTAAGCATGACATATAGAGAGAGAAAGTAAGATTATAAGACCTAAAGGGTGTGAAGGGGTATTATTACCCGCACATATATGTAAGCCTAGATATACTCAGGCCTTAGCAATGAAATATGAAAATAAGAACTAAAATAGACATCTATGAATCATATGTTCATTTAATAAGATTAACAAACCTAATATGACATTAGGAGGTTGGGACTAGGATAAGGACGATATAAAAAAACTATAATAAAAATGTACACACTTGTTCACCTTAGTTTAACTAATGTATATAATGTGCTCCTAGGATGAATATTCGACCTTGGAAATCAAGTATACATATTGAGTTGACCTTTAGCTGTGATGACCAGGTATGTGCAATCCCTATTTATATTTGAGCATTAAATTGACTACAACCTATTTTTTCCTTAATGAGGCATATTTAAATATTTATCCCTTTTTACACCATTTCTATATCCCTAAAATATATTTCTTCCTTTACTTCTGAAATGTGAAACTTTTTGTTGTTGTGAATTATTGAACTTATTTCCCCTTTCCTGATATGTACATTACTGATAATATTGACTATTGAATCATTTTGTCTTGCTATACTAATTGCGTGCTCAATAGACTAGTAAACTAATGTAGTCGTACTTATGTACAATCATACACTTAATATTTATATATATATATATGGTTATCTTTAATATTGGCACGGGTAGCCTAAAATTCGCTACTCGTGCATCCAAAAAAGTAATTATTTGATTCAAAAAGTAAATCTGTGTAAATTACACAACAAAAATTCTAGAATAAATATATAATTGTATATATGTTATAGTTGGTACAAATGGAACTATCTATGAATGAAAAGTAACAGTTTGCTAAAGTAACCATCTACATGTTAAAAGTAAGAAGCCCCCAAAAAAGTAACCCAATTAGGAGCAGGTAGCTACCCGCGCAGGCATTGAATGAATGCCCATATATATGTATATGTGTGTGTGTCTATATATATATATATATATATATATATATATATATATATATATATATATATATATATATATATATATAATATATATGTGTGTGTACATATATATACATATATATACACATATATGTACACATATGTATATAGGGTATCAGGTTCTTAATCCCCCTTACCCATGGGGCATCGGGCTTTACTCCCCCTTGACTTTTGGATGCTGGGGTTTTACTCCCCCTTGTCCTTGGAGGATCAGGGTTTTACTCCCCCTTTCTCCCTAGCTCGATCCCCTATGGTGTCTTGACCCTATAATAGATTTACTTAGTCTAACCTACATGCATAGTTTTTATTATTATTGTGCTTTATTTGTTGGGAAAGATGTTCAAAATGAGTATGTTGATCTCATAAATTTTATTGCCTCGTTCATTTTTTGTATGCCTTTGAACTATTGCCTTTTGAACTTACCTACCTAATGTACCCCTTATTGCTTTGGAAACTTTCCTCTTTCTTCTTACATACCAAAAAATTCTCAATTATTATTTATATGCACATACTTAGAAGTGTTTTGATGCATTCATTTTCCTTGTCTTCCTTATTGGGTGTCGTATCCAAACCCACCCAGGTGTAGGAGCTTTGGAGAGCATGGACTTAGGAAGATCACATACATGACTTGGACTTAAGGATAGCTTGGAATGGTCAGGTTCTCCACTGTTGTTGGTCTCGTATATAATTAGATGTAAACTTTTATTTTGTAATGTCACCATTAAGGTGAGGAATAATTGTATTTTAGATAAGATGTAACTTTTAGTAGCTTCTATTTCTGCTTATTATGTGTTACCTTGCTCTGTAATATATACCATCTGGGAAATAATAAAATACCTCCTTTTCACCATTTGTGGAATAGAACGGTTTTATATTTCTCTATTTAGTGAAGAGTGGGTCCCGTCTCAGGTCCCACTCTTTACAATATGGTATCATATCCTAAGCAGTCGGTACCTTGACTATTTCAAGGTATCCTATGTTGTTCCTTAATTAGGTATTTACGTAAACCAATATTGTTTGTTGATATTCCTATCCATGAGTTGTGAAATATCAACAAGGGTTTCAATCCTTAACTAATTTGGTAACACCCACTCCCCAAAACTGTATATGTGGTTAGACTTAGTCTTTAGTAATCCTAATCACACACCCCTACCTTTCTATGGAAGTGGAAATGTCACTATGGAGAATTGACTCTTGTAGTGTTTGATTTATATCTTTTATTTCCTAGGAGGTTAGCATGAGCAGTATCATATGTAGGTTGAAACTGAACACTCATATCTAGGCTCAATCCTAGTTCACACTTTAAACCCTTCCATTTGTTTTCTAGCATGACTCATATATAACCACTTTGGGGTACGGATCATGCATGGATGAAAAAACCCTGAGGTAAGTTTTAAATTTAAAATGATTCTTTTGTTATTAAGTGATAACTTGATCTAGCTCTTCTATGGTGAGGTATTCCTTGTCTTCAGTATAGAGTATCGCAACATATCTTTGCCCAAAGCCTCCTATCTACGAACTAGATACCATCCTCAAAGAGATTGATATGCCTCATGCATGAGGATTGGTGGATGGAAGCTATTGGTTCATTTAACTATTATTAGGAGTTTACCTCTCTCTTTGTCATAGTGTAACTGAGTGAGATGGTTGGTAATTTGACTATGTAGTTCACCTTACCTTGTGATAACACTTTAGTAGTAAACCATCAAATGAAAAAGGAATCGTCATTTCTCCCTATATTGGGTGGATGATCATATGACTCCCAAATGCTTCAAAATGTAGTTCTATAATTGTGACGTAGTTGATGTGAGGATTACTAGATGATTGGCTCTATTAGGATCAAGCAGAAGTTGATCGTGTGAATAGAAAACATTTCCCCATCCATCACTATGTTTAAAGATGCTTTTGACCTTCTAGATGTTGAAGAATTAGTCCCTTTATTGAAATGAAGTAATGATATGTGAAGTCATGGACAGTCGTGTTGACTTGGTTCTCGAATCGATTTTGGCACCAATTGTTTTGATTCACATCACAAGAGTTTTTCTTCATCAAAAGAATTATTTTCATTATTATACTATATATGTATAAAAACAAATTGTATATTTGGATTTCATCGATGGCTTCAAGAACGATGTCATCACTACAGGAAGCTTAAATTAAGCAAGAAACCCCTCAGTGAGACACTCTTAAATGGTTAGGTCAACCATAAGATCCTAGACCTATGAGCAAAGAAATGAGTTAGAATTTTGGATATATATGATTTAGTTGATCTACCCCATCTTGGAGCTTTGAGTAATTAGTTATATGATAGGTTAATCCTTTAAGGAGTGGAGTATTGCGCCTTAGTAACGGGAGAGTAATTTGACTTTACAAATGTCTAAACTTAATGATGAAAGCATTAGGTTACTTTTAGGTAAAGTTACCCCTAATTAGGATAATTAAACCTTATTAAGATGGATACAATGGATATTAATTGGATAACTAGAAAGTTGTACTCATCAAAGTTTAGTAAGTTTCTAGGTTGAGAGAGCCCTACTAGTTGATGTTAATATGTCTCTAGATTATGACTGGCTGGATTTTGGGGACAAAATCCTCTTTAAGGGGTGGAGTGTTGTAACATACTCAAATTTGAGTATACATCTTAGCATGTCATATCCTTAGGATTACTTTTAATTACATTAGTATTAAATTATATTTACTCAAAATAGATTAAATTAGATTAATCGAATTCTAGCAATATAATATTTTAAGAAAATCTTTTTGTATGAAGTCTTACAATAAATTAATTAAGTATCTCATAGAGTTAATTATATAGTTCATTAACTAATTCTATTTGACAATATAACACCACCAAAGTATTAAAGGATGAAATAAATGAGATAGATACAAATTTCAGGCCACATTGGTTAATTAAGAGAATCAATGCATTAAGTGAAGACTTAATATGCAAGTAATGTAATGAAACACAAAACATTCTTGAAAGGTGAAAGTGATGCTAAAATTTGGGATCCTCACACCTTGTTTAGCCCATGGGTCAAATTACAAGTCAATCCAACATTGATTACCCTCTCAATTTATTAATTGAATGCAAAAAACCATTAATACGTATCAAAATATTTAATTTATCAATTAAAGCCTAAGTTAGAATTATTTTCCTCCCCCGCCCGAATCTAACCCTCATGCGGCCTACTCCAGACCTTGTGAAACTCGTTGTAGGATCTGCTGGTCCTTAATTTATATAGAGCAGGCTGCACATCTTAAATGCCTTATACACTTGTTAGAAATCAAAACAAGGAGTAGCCTACTCCTCTTAAAAAGAGCAGCAGCGAATCCGCGCTCATGAAACTCATACTGGTTCCGGTAGCCACGTTGACTGGAAACGGCATCCTTTCTGACTCCCCTTCCCTCTCTTCATGTTCTCCTCTCCTCCTCTTATTTCTTATTACCCGCCTTCCCTCTCCTCATCACACCAACCCTAGCCGTTTGCACCCAGAAATGCTGATGAAATAAGACCTTCCTCGTGCCACGGAGTGGGCGGAAGAGAGGCATAGCCATAGTTGCTCTAGTGGTTGATGGATCTCACAGCCACCATGGACCTTCACCACTGCCATCTACCTATTATTAGGCATCCGGCAAGCCTTCGTCACTGTCTACACAAACTACTCCGCCGGCCAAGATATATACCTGCAGGTGGAGGCATGTTACCTCCACCACCTAGGCTGCCGCAGCAGTAGGCCCTTCCTCTCCATTGCTCCTGCCTACTACAAAAAATACATGTATTTTTTCACGCTTCAAGCCGTGCTTTTTCCACGCTTAAAAACGTGGAATTTAACATTTTCCACACTGACTAAAAGAGTGGAAAAAGTGAGCATAAAAAATAATCCACACTTTCAGATCCACAACATTTCGTGTCGCATCAAAATATCCACGCATTTTTTTGTGTAGTTTTCACATATATTTGTGTGACATCTAAATATCCACATTTTTTGGTGTGATAGTTATTTCACATTTCTTTGTGTGCCAACTGATATTTGTGCTTTATGGTGTGACATATTTTTCACATTTTTGTGCGTGACATGCAAATATCCACGCCTTTTAGTGTGTTGTTTTTTTCAACACCTTTTTGTACGATACCTTGTTATCAACACTTTTTGCGTGGAATTCTTCCCAAAATTTTATTTATAGCATATATTTATTCACGCTTATTAACATAAATTTCTACATATTCGTTGTACAGGATAAGTTCATCTACATTGAAAAGCATAGAAAAAGTAGTATACACTGGAAAAACAAATAAAGACTTTTTCACACAATATATAATGTCACACATACAAATACACATGTGCGTACACATCCATTCCACTGAACAATACTCAAAGTACGACATCCATCAAGCAATATGTACAAGACCATAGATATTGACAAATCAGTGTGCATCTGCAGACATACATATACAAGCACATTCGTATACATTCTATAGGCATCAAATTATGGCACATGTAACAAATTTTGCATGAAAGCCTCTTTAATTGGAAAAAGAAATATATTCATTAACCAAATCTCACGTTTTATTGGGAAATGCATCGAGTGTCTACAAATGACATCAAGTCATGTATCTTGGTAACAAATAATTTTAAAAAGAAATAGGTAAGTAACCATGTACGATACGATGGTCATCTACTATAATTAAAGACATAAAACTGAACATGTAATTTCTAAAGGGAAAAAAACCCAAATAGTACAGTTTCTTAAAAAAGGGAAGAGCTATGTGTCATTCCCAAACAAAAAGGGAAGAGCTATGTGTCATTCCCAATCAAAAAGGGAAGAGCTATGTGTCATTCCCAATCAAAAAGGGAAAGCTATGTGTCATCCCCAACAAAAAGGGAAGAGCTATGTGTCATTCCCAATCAAAAAGGGAAAGCTATGTGTCATCCCCAACAAAAAGGGAAGAGCTATGTGTCATTCCCAATCAAAAAGGGAAAGATATGTGTCATCCCCAACAAAAAGGGAAGAGCTATGTGTCATTCCCAATCAAAAATGGAAGAGCTATGTGTCATTCCCAATCAAAAAGGGAAAGCTATGTGTCATCCCCAACAAAAAGGGAAGAGCTATGTGTCATTCCCAATCAAAAAGGGAAAAGCTATGTGGCATTTCCAACTAATAAGAAGAACTATGTGAACAATCCCAATTACATAGAGTTTGTTAAAGGATTACTGAGTAAATTATCTCTGTTAGATATATATGTCTCTCTTTTGGTATATATTCTTGAGTAATGATTGAAGTATGTTCTTTTATGCTTCTTCCTTTCAATAATATGGACATCATATGTTAGGGGTTTATGCTCTGCATAAACATTGATGAGGTTGAGCTAATGAAAGGAGCTTCATGTGGAATCACAGAATTCATGATATCTCCATGATATTAAGATGATATGTGGAGACTTGAGGGCATGATTAATGAATAATCTGTTTCTCCTTTTGTCTGGGATTTCGAGGACGAAATCCTTGTTAGGGGTTTATAATGTGTAACATCCCTGACCTGGGTTATGAGTTAACCCTAGATGTTTTTCCTAATAAGGTTGATTAGATGCTTAATATTATCTTGTGAAAAGTAATTAGGGCTCATGAGGAACCTATGTTTCAATTTTGGTCCTGTTTGGACAATGTTGAAGCAATGTTTGCTTATTTTGGACTAAAGTGCAAATTACCCAAGTTGAGGGGTTAAATTGCAAATGTTGCATGGTAAGATGTTCCTATGATGTTGAGACATCATAAGAATGAATATGATGTAGTGGTATGGTTTTCACAAGCTTGGGCACCAAGATTAAGCTTGTAAAGCTGTGTTGTGCATTAAAACCTAGTTTTGGTGAAAAGTGCAATTTACCCAAAACCTAGGGTTCTATATGCAAATTACCACTTCAATAAGGTCCCTAATAATCTTTGGCATCAATTAGAGCAAAGAAAATGAGATGGGTGCCTCATTTGAATTAAGTTGGAGGAGAGAGAATCTTGATATTAAAATAATCAAGATTAATGCCTAATTGAAACCCTAATTTGATTTAGGGCAAAAATGAATAAAAATAATTGAAGGGCTTTCAACCAAAATGTTTTGGGTTGATTTTGAATAAGGATGAACTTTCCTTTGCCAAGATAAGGAACGAAAATATCCTAAGTAGGTGAAATTCCACTCACCTTATTATAAGAAAAAGAAAACCCACTCACATATGGATATTAATATAATAAGCATTAAGGTGCTTAATTTGATTTTCTTTAAATCAAGGATAATGAAGGAGAATTAAAGGCAAAGTAAGGTGCCTCGTCCTTAAGGGATTTGAGGGGGAAGAGGCGGCCATATTTTTGGAATTTAATGCATTTTAATAATGCATTTTCTCTCTCATCAATTTCCTTATAAAAGTGCCTTTTTCAAGCCAAATGAAAGGCTATTTCGGATTTTCTTCTTTCCCTTGCTTGAAAAACCGACCAAGGAGATAGGGAGGAGCAGGGAGTACGTACCCAACCTGTGGGTGAGCCCTTGACCTTCGTTCTCCTTGATTTCATGGTGGAAATCGAAAATAAATTATGGATTCCTTCTTATTTCGATCTCCTCTTCAACCCTAGCCAACTTTTGCAATCAAAAGCTTGAGGACGAGCCTAGGGGGAGTTGCAAGAGCTTCATCCACCATTAATGGCGTGAGCTTGGATCTTTGTAGCTCAATTGGAGGCGGGTTTTATAACTCAAACCCTTAAACATTGTTATTGCATCAATTCTCTATGCTTTGTTGATTGATTTCTTCAATTTGATGCACTCTTGTTTCTTTCTGCAATTTCCATCAAGACAGGTTGCTGTTCTTGGTTGTTCGAAGGAAGGGGATGATGACATCATCCTAGATGCTTATCCAAAGAAAATTACCAAGCAAAACCGTTTTGATAGCTACTCCAAATCGTTTTAATTTGATTGGCTATGCGGTTTCAGCAAACCGTTTAAGGGCAAACGGTTTGAGACCGTTTGGGAGCAAACGGTCTCAAGACCGTTTGAGATGGTTGACCAAGCATTGACCGTTTGGGAATTTTGTTCCTAATTATGTAGGCTGATAACCCTCCAAATTTGAGGGATTAACTCCAAAGGTATTGAGAGTTGAAGGCCAATCAATTAGGCAATCGAATTGAATTATGTGCTGATTTTCAACCTGATTAACTTGACCTGGTTGAGAAAACGGTTTCAAGACCGTTTGAGATGGTTGACCAAGCATTGACCGTATGGGATTCCTGTTCATAATTATGTTTATTAATAACCCTCTAAATTTGAGGGATTAAATCGAAATTAATCGTGAGTTGAAGCCTAATCAATTAGGGAAACCTAATTGGATTAAGTGCTGATTTTCAATCTGATTTAATTGAACTTTTTGGGCAAACGGTCTCAAGACCGTTTGAGTGCGTTGACCAAGCGTTGACCGTTTGGGATTACTGTTCCTTATGATGTGATCTAATGACTCACCAAATTTGATGGATTAATTCCAAAAGAGTCATGAGTTGAAGGCTAATCAATTGGGCTAACCCTAATTGAAATCAGTGCTGAAATCACAATGACCTAATTTGAGATTTTGGGTTGATTAGCCCAAACGGTCTCAAGACCGTTTGGGGGATCATCCAAACGGTCTCAAGACCGTTTGGGGTCACCGCAAGACCGTTTGGAGGTCTGGGGTCAAGTATAGTTGACCAATTGAAGGTCCAAAGGTACTAATCATATTGCAATGTAGTGTTGATTTGTTGATCAACTCGATAGACCAATCCATGATGATTTTTCACTAGAATCCAAAGGTTGGATGGGCCAAACGGTCTCAAGACCATTTGGAGCTCATCCAAACGGTCTCAAGACCGTTTGGTGGTCACCCAAGACCGTTTGGAGGTCTAGGGTTGAGTATAGTTCAGTGGTTGAAGGTCTAAAGATATCAAGTTGATCTGCAATAGATTGCTGATTTGGTGAGCACTTCAATGAACCAAACCCTAATTAGATTGCTTGGATTGGAGTGATATGATGGGAAAACGGTCTCAAGACAGTTTTGAGCTCATCCAAACGGTCTCAAGACCGTTTGGTGGTCACCCAAGACCGTTTGGAGGTCTAGGGTTGAGTATGGTTAGGTGTTTGAAGGTCTAAAGGTACCAAGCTGTTATACAATGCAATGCTGATCTGGTGATCAATCCAATGATCCAAACCTTAATTGGATGGCTTGGATTTGAGTGATATGATGGGAAAACGGTCTCAAGACCGTTTGGAGGTCATCCAAACGACCTCAAGACCGTTTGGGGTCAGGTCATACCCAACTTGGATGATGGTTCAATGGTTTCAAAGCAACTAGTCTTACATTGATTAGTGTTGTTGAATCATCGATTCCAAACCCTAATTCAATTGAATCAAACCCTAATTGATGACCAATTGAGGGTTAATTAAGGGTCAAATAAGTTGAAGGTTGACCTATTTAAACTCAATTGAAGTATGGGTATAGGTCCAATTGATGATTGGTTCCATGAATCCAATGATTGAAGGAATCAACATTGCAAACCCTAATTCAATTGGATACCTTATGTCATTAAAGGTCCAATGGATCAAACCTTTTTGAAAACCTAATGTGATTAGGTGGGAGATAACTTTAATGATACTAGTCATTAATGCATAACAAATGCATGGATACAATACATGATGTAAACCCTAATTGAGGCTGATTTCATGTATAACCCTATTAAGAGGTTGCCTACATGTGAAATCACTAATTAGGATGAATAGTAAACCCTAATTCCTTTGGATACCTTATGTAATGGAGGTCCAATGTGATGATGAATGTACTATTGATCCAATGATGGTTAGTAATGTTAACCAATGAAGGAACAAAGGTTAAAACCCTAATAGTACCTAAGTGATTAGTGTCAATTAAGGGATGAACCCTAATTGCTGATAAGATCAATGACTTGGTACACTATGTAAATCATAGTTGTATGTACTTGATTGAAGCGTTGATATGACATAATCAAGTTAAGAAGCTGATAGCATGAATTCATACATGAATATGAATCATGTGGTGTATAAGGGTTATGATCCTTAATCAAAGAGATCATGAAACCCTAAACATGAACATAAACCCTAATTGACAGGGTTATTGAATTCAACCCTAGTTGAGGGTGCATCCATGTGGAACCCTAGTTGAGGGTGATTCCATGTGAAACCCTAGTTGAGGGTGATTCCATGTGAAACCCTAGTTGAGGGTGATTCCAAGTGAAACCCTAATTGAGGGTGCATCCATGTGGAACCCTAGTTGAGGGTGATTTCATGAGAAACCCTAATTGGGAATGCATCCCTAATTGCTTATAGGACCAATGACTTGGTACCCTATGTTAATTATAGTTGTATGCATATAATTGAAGGGTTGATGTGACCTAATCAAGTTGAAAGGATCAAATAATAGAATTCATATATAAATATGATTCATGTGATGATCCTATGTAGCACGACCGTGCAAGGCAGCACGGTCGTGGAGACTCTACTCAGTACGACCGTGCAAGGTAGCACGGCCGTGGTAGCTTTACTTTGCACGACCGTGCAAGGTAGCACGGCCGTGGTGGTCTATGCTTGACTTAGAGCTGAATTGAAAGTGACCTAACATGGTCGTTTTGTTAATTCTCAACTTAAGGATGAGAGATATACTCATACCTTGTGATGATAATCATTTAATGATAATTAATGAGAATAAATAAGTATGAGTGAACACTTATGCTATAAATGTTGGCTCCTAGATGTGGGGAGCAATGAACTAGGGTTTGATCATTGATAATATGATCTTGAAAACCTAAATGGTTAATAATGGAAAACCCTATTCTTAATGAAGGGTAATGATATGTGAGAGAAAGCCCTAATTGATGGTAAACCCTAACCCTGGTAAGGGAATAGTGGTGTTACCCTGTATTGCATGATGTGTTGTAAACCTGATAAGTCTATTATCATGTATGACAATCATGCAGGTTTCATGAGTTGATGATCATAGCTAGGTATGAGCTATGATGTTTATTTGATAAGAATTGATTGGCCATATGTTCCATTATGTTTTTGTTACTAAGAAAGAAGTAACAAGATGAGTTGGGATTGTAAGCCTTTGTTTTAAGTTGTTGCCTAGTGAGAGGTGACAAGATGTGAATGGCCTTGTGCGCCATGTGAATAAAGTTGTTGCCTAGTGAGAGGTGACAAGATGTGAATGGCCTTGTGCGCCATGTGAATAAAGTTGTTGCCTAGTGAGAGGTGACAAGATGTGAATGGCCTTGTGCGCCATGTGAATAAAGTTGTTGCCTAGTGAGAGGTGACAAGATGTGAATGGCCTTGTGCACCATGTGAATAAAGTTGTTGCCTAGTGAGAGGTGACAAGATGTGAATGGTTTTGTGAGCCATGTGAATAAAGTTGTTGCCTAGTGAAAGGTGACAAGATGTACAGTGTTTTGATGAGCCATGTGTGATGGAAACCCAAATCCTGATAAAGGATTAAGGGTAATACCCTTGAATTATTAATACATTGTTTTTGCATGGTATTGATAGATAATTGATGTACTGCTATTATATGTGCTAACCATGCAGGTATTATGAGATGATGACCATAGCCAGGTATGAGCTATGATGTATTATTAGTTTGAATTGTTAATTGGGCCTTGTGTGCCATAATATACCTTGTGCCTGGTAAGAGGTGGCAAGAGAATTAATGTGCATCAAGTGCCATGATGGATGCTTATGTAGAAAGTATCATACTTACCTTGGTCAAATGACCTAAAGGTGTTAGTTACCTGAGAAAGAGGTAATAGTGCTCAAGTGATGAACAAAGGGTTTGAATACCCAGGATTTCATGGTTATGGTATTGAAATTGAGAATGGATGAGAAGCCCCAGTGTTGAAATGAGGGATTAAGATCCCAACACCTTGTGAAAAGAGTATGGCTACGGGCCATGACTCCACAATGATAATGCCAGGCTTTAGTCATATGATCTAAGCCTGAAGAGAGTTAATGCAGTGATAATGATTCTGTAATTTGAATAGATGTTATACATGTTATTCATATTCATTAAAGGAATAGTAACATGTTTATTCTATCAAGTTACAGTTGCAATGCTTTTGATATAGAATAATGATTTAATCTGTTAGACATCAAAATATCTGCTGTCAAATAAATATGATTTCCCTATTCACATTTATCTTATTAAGTTGCAATAATAATGTTTCTGGTGGAGAGTTATATCTCTCGCTGGGGCAATTTTTATAATTGTCTCACCCCCGTGGGAACCACATTTTTTAGGTGTACGCGGACGAGGAGACAGGAATCCTTCAGGAGGTGAAGGACATCAGCAGTAGCAGGGACAGCAGTAAAGTCTCAGGTGGAGACATTGACTGTCATGTCATGTTCAGATGTATATAGAAGTCCTATGTGTCGTCTCTGTACTCTCAGGTCCTTGGAGTAGTAGTTAATGATTTCGAGATTTTGGCTTAGTGCCTCGAGGGTTTTATACTACCTGTGTACAGTTAAGACAGAGTAGTTAATGTTTGTATTCCTCGAGAAGCAAAAGTACATGAGATGTATATATATGAACCAGGATGTAAAGTTTTACTTTGGTTCTGAATGAAAGAGTTTTCCTATGAATGGATCCCTTTGCAAAAAGTTTTAATTTTTAGTGATTTTCGCTAATCCGCTGCTTGATGAACGCTTCCGCATTATTTAATCTTGTTTTCGCGAGACGGTCGTCACAATTTAGTGGTATCATAGCTCTAGGTTCGCTGAGTCTACAGAGACATAGGACTAAGTTGTTGAGTCTGTGTTAGTGTCCTCCAATATACCCTATAATGATTTCTGCTTGTGTAGAAAAAGGGTAAAGTTTAAAATGACTGGAGAACACAAGAAACACATTGTTGAGGGCAATGTTGTTGCACCAAGAAGAGGTGCAAGGGATCAGACGAGAATAGTATGAGTGCCTGAGAATCCCCATTAAGACCTGATCAGGATAGAGAATCCTATGATCATGCTCTTATTGGGCATATTAGGGCAACAGTAATGCATATAGTGGACTGGATACTAGCCTTACAACCTAGATTATCGGTCCTTAATATAGAAAGTTTGAGCTTTAAAAGAGTTCCTAAATGACTTAGTCATGTTGGAACAAGGGAAAATCGTGTGTGTATAATGATATGAAAAGCAAGGAATATGATAGCATGTAAGTGCATACTACCTAATCTCAATACTTATATACCCTGGCCAGGTATATGATCATTGAAGATAAGGCAAGTATGAAACTCTTAGATTGTTATCTTTTTGATTGCTCTGATCAAGTAGTCATTCTGAGACAATCTAATGAGTATCATGAAATAAGAAATATTGAATCAATAAAGGAAGATGCGTTGTGCAATTCCAATAAAGGAAGATGATTTGTGCAGTTCCAATAAAGGAAGATGCTTTGTGCAATTCCAACCCTAAACAAAAAGGGAAGAGCTATGTGTCATTCCCAATCAAAAAGGGAAGAGCTATGTGTCATTCCCAATCAAAAAGGGAAGAGCTATGTGTCATTCGCAATCAAAAAGGGAAAGCTATGTGTCATCCCCAACAAAAAGGGAAGAGCTATGTGTCATTCCCAAACAAAAAGGGAAGAGCTATGTGTCATTCCCAATCAAAAAGGGAAGAGCTATGTGTCATTTCCAATCAAAAAGGGAAAGCTATGTGTCATCCCCAACAAAAAGGGAAGAGCTATGTGTCATTCCCAATCAAAAAGGGAAAGCTATGTGTCATCCCCAACAAAAAGGGAAGAGCTATGTGTCATTCCCAATCAAAAAGGGAAAGCTATGTGTCATCCCCAACAAAAAGGGAAGAGCTATGTGTCATTCCCAATCAAAAAGGGAAGAGCTATGTGTCATTCCCAATCAAAAAGGGAAAGCTATGTGTCATCCCCAAATAAAAGGGAAGAGCTATGTGTTACGACCCGCGTCGAGCTTATCCCGTAAGTATGATGTTAAGAATGTGATTAGCTGATGTGTTAAGTTATAAGCATGTGTTTTTTAATAATGTTTAAAATGGATATTATGTGAGCTTAGTGTGTTTTCTAGCTTCTAAAGCATGTAGGATCTTACGCTTGAAGCGTTGCCAGAGAAATCGTTCGAATCCGACCTTCGAGTCAAATGTTGCATGTTTTTGGGCTTATAGGGACCCGTTTGTAATTTTTGAAAGTTTTGAACTTTGCATTTAGGTCCCTAAGTTTTCCTCCTTATCCTTTCTCTCTTCCTTATCTCGTTTCATTTCTCAGAAACGAAGGAACGCAGCAGCGTTCTTCTTCCGCGTGAGAAAGAGAGAGAGAGAGAGAGAGAGAGAGAGAGAGAGAGAGAGAGGGAGCTGAGAAGGGAGAGACGTCGGAGCTTCATTTTGCTCCGATCAGCTGCTGCAGCTCGTCCTCTTCCCTCCGTTGATCATCTTCTTCGTCAATTCGATTCGGTTTCACAGCTGAAGCTACGGTTGCAGGGAAACGGCTTGAGGATTGGGGCGCAAGGAGCAGCCCTAGCTCGTTTCTCTTCCCCCTTCAGGTCCGTTTTGGTGGTATGCATCGATTGCGAACGTTTGGCGGTGTTTGTTTGAGTTTTGCCCGTCGATTCGAGAGAAATCGACTCTTGCAGGTCGTTTTTGTTTTCTGCATGTGTGTGGTTCGGCCGAGTTTCTTTTTAGGGCAATTAAACGGTGTTTTTGGATCGGCCGAGTTTGGGTTTTGAATCGGCCGAGTTTCTTATTTAGATAAGCGAACAACGTTTTTGTCGGCCGAGTTTGGTCCTGATCGGCCGAGTTTCCTTGTAGGTATATAAAGCAGTGTGTCGGTCGGCCGAGTTCCCCAGAGGATCGGCCGAGTTTCCTGCTGGTCGGCCGAGGTTGGTCGGCCGAGTTTCAGAACATGGGAAGTGTTCGGCCGAGTTCCATAGTGATCGGCCGAGTTTCAAGTGGTGAGTGGCAGTTCATTTAGAAATCATTAATTAACTCATTTTAAATGCTTATTTGCTTCAGTATCAGTTGATATGACTCCTAAACAGTGTAACATGTACTTTTTAGTATGATAAGTTCATTGGAACTTGAATTGCGTGATGTAAATGATGAAAAAGAGGAAATTCTATATCTTACAGTTGCTATATGTTATTTCTGTTTAATTGTTTATCTGTTAATTAATTAATAGACCTAAGTGCCCTAACACCGTAGAACCCCTAAAGGAAGGTCTGTTACTTAGGGGTGAAACTCGTGTTGCAACATCATCCGTGCTTGTGTCACGGACAAACGAGGAAAGAGAGGCAGTGTCTAACAACAATCGTGCGTGTGTCACGATGGCACTGGGGAAAAAAAACTTGGTTATCTAACACCATTCGTGCTTGTGTCACGAAGGTAACCCTGTGAGACTCTCCGCCGGTGTACTCAGGTTAAAGGAGGAGTCTGGAGCACTCAGAGTAGTGCCTTGAGGCCGTAGAGCCTATGTTTCTGGCCGGAGAGCCAGGGGTCCTGTAGCAGAGCAGGGCTGGCGTCAAACTTAGCATTTCCCGGGTGTGTCGCTAAGTCTTATACGGTGGGATCGTAGCATGGACTTGTTACGGATCTTTATATGCAGAGTACACTGCATATGATTAGGGCATAATAAAAAATGAATAAGTAATTATGTAGGATCACAGTAAATTTATATAACTGTTTATTTACCTGAAATACCTGTTGATGCTTAGAAATTTGGTTATTATCTGTATATTTGCTATGTCAAAAGAACTGCCCTGTTTGAACTGCATATATGTTTATTTTCAGTTTATAAACCTGACGAGTTGTTTAGTGATAGCTAAGTGAAATGTTATTCACTGAGCGAGTAGGCTCATCCCTCTACTCAAAACATTTTCAGGTCAGCATCAGCATCAGGAATCAGAAGGATCGTTTCACCCTAACGCCTAGTCGATAGAAGGTTTGTTGTTAGTCTAGTTAGAGGTCTCTTAGTCCATTCCCCTCGATCCTCGGGACAAGGTGTGAGTGAGAGAGAGAATGTGTACACAGATGTAAATTAATGTTATGCTTCCTTTATGTTAATCAATGTATTATGCTGTAGACTTTGCTTGTATCTTCTATCAGTTTAATAGAGAAGTTTCTACAGTTTGTTTAGTTCTTGTTCACAGCTTAAACTTGGTTATCAATTAAATGCCTTGAATTGTTTTAAAAGCGACGAGTGGTTGATTATGTGTAATTTCTACCTGTCATGCCCTAATTTAGTGGTTTGTGGTTAATGTGAAATTGGGGTGCGACAATTTTTGGTATCAGAGCCTAGGTTGAGTACATAAATACTCTAAGTCAAGGTCAGGGGACGATAAGAGACCAATAGGATTAAGGTTTAGGTATCTTTCTTCTAACTGCAATTTTCTAACAGGAAGTGTTCTGTTATACTATTGCAGATGGCAGAAAGAGGCTTTGATCGTGATGATCAGGCTGAGAGCCATGTTGGCCCCGATCCTTTGTACTTGGGTCCAGGTGGTGGTGACCACGTGGATGAAGCATCTTGTATGTATAGGATGTTTCTGGAGACCAGGGAGAAGTACAAGGATGATAGGCGAGCTTCTACTTCTACCAGCAGTAAGGATCTGATGCGATCGTATGAGCTTGTAAAGAAGCTCGGTGGTACAGAATTCAGTGGTACTACAGATCCTGCCGAAGCTGATGAGTGGTTTAGACAGATAGAAAAGGTCTTTCGTCTGATGGAGCTTCCAGAAGATAAGAAGATCAATCATGCGGTCTACCTTTTAACAGACGATGCAGAGTTGTGGTGGCGTGGTGTGGAAGAAAAGAGGAGAGGTACAGAGCTTTCCTGGTAGGATTTCTCGGAGGAGTTTCATCTCAAATTCTATCCACCCACTTTTCTTAATGAGAAAATCAGGCAGTTACAGAATATCAAGCAGGGGAACATGACAGTTACAGTGTATGAAGCGCTTTTCACACGGTTAGCGAACTTCTGTCCACAGCTTGTTCCCGATAACATAGAGAGATGTAGAAGGTTTCAGGAAGGACTAAGGCCAGAGATTCGGCATACAGTTTCTGCTACTAGTAGGAGGAATAGAGAGAACTTTGGTGAGTTTGTCGAGGCTGCTAGACAGGTTGAAGAATCTGTGAATGCTGACAAGGTGCCTGAGTCTAAGAAGAGATCTGCAGATTTCAGTAGAGGGCAATCTAGTAGTGGATACAGAGGTGGAGGTAGAGGTTTCTTTTCTAAACTTGGGCGTGGTTTTGGTTGTTTCGGCAGGCAGAGATCTGAGGATGTCACTACTTCTAGAGGCAGAGGAGGATACAACCCTGGAAGATGGGGCAGTGCTGATAGTGGACAGTCTTCTGGGTCGTCAATGTCAGTGACAGGTCCTCAGAGGCAAGAGATACCGCCATGTGACAAATGCGGAAGGCCACATACTGGTCAGTGTTGGGGTGCAAATCCTCGAGGTTGTTTTATCTGTGGACAAACAGGACATTTCAAAAAGGAATGTCCTCAGCTTCGACAAGCAGCATCGCAAGCTTTCCAGCCTCAATACCATGATGTTCCAAGTTCTTCTGTGGCTTCTGGATCTAGAGGTGGTGGAGTGTCTAGTGGCAGGAGTGGTCAGAGAGGACAACGTGGCAGAGGGAGAGCTTCAGCACGTTTCTTTTCTTTGACACCTCAGGAAGGTATAATCTCTTCACAAGTTGTTACAGGAGAGATGCTTTTGTTTAATAGTATACCAGTCTCAGTTTTGATAGATCCGGGTGCTACTCATTCTTTTATACAATGCTCTTTAGTCAGTAAACTTAATCTGTTAACTCGAGAGTTGGTAGATGAGTTAGTGTTGAGGGTTCCACTAGGTGGACCAACAGTTTTATTCGAGTCTTGTCCCGGATGCTTGTTATCTTTTGGAGGTTTCACCTTTGCTGCTAATCTCATACCCTTGGATGTAAATACCTTTCAAGTCATCTTGGGTATGGATTGTCTTGAAACATATCGAGTGCAACTCGATTGTTGGAAGAAGGAAGCTACCTTTCAATTAGGTGAATTTTCTTGTGTCTTTGCTGGAGACAGGAAAGTTCTGCCTACGTGAATAGTATCAGCTGTTGTAGCTGATAAGATGCTACAGAAAGGATGTGAAGCGTTCCTTGCTCATGTGGTTGACACCAGAGCAGAGAAGAGCACCGCCAGTGTTTATGATGTGCCTGTGGTTCGTGAGTTTTCTGATGTTTTTCCAGAAGAGTTACCAGGCTTACCTCCTATCAAAGACATTGATTTTGAGATTCAGATATATCCAGGTAGTCATTCAGTAGCACTGTCAGCCTATAGAATGGCACCTGCTGAGTTGAAGGAACTCAATGTGCAGTTACAGGAGTTGCTAGATAAGGGTTTCATTAGACCCAGTTCTTCACCGTGGGGTGCTCCAGTCCTGTTTGTTAAGAAAAAGGATGGTACCATGCGTCTCTGTATAGATTACAGGCAACTGAACAAGATCACTATTAAGAACAAGTATCCATTTCCGAGAATAGATGATCTGTTTGATCAGTTGCGTGGAGCGACGATCTTCTCTAAAATAGATTTGAGATCTGGATATCATCAGCTTAGGATAAAGGCTTCTGATATTTCCAAAACAGCTTTCAGAACCAGGTATGGGCATTATGAGTTTTTGGTCATGTCGTTTGGACTGACCAATGCCCCAGCAGCCTTTATGGATATGATGAACCGGATTTTCAAACCGTTCCTAGATCAGTTTATTGTAGTCTTTATAGATGATATTCTGATCTACTCCAAAGATGATGCACAGCATGAGCAACACCTGAGAGTAGTGTTGCAGTTGTTGAGACAACACCAGTTGTTTGCTAAATTTAGCAAATGTGAGTTCTGGTTGGCCGAGGTAGCATTTCTTGGACATGTTATCCCGAGAGGTGGAGTTAGTGTTGACCCTAAGAAAGTTGATTATGTACTTCAGTGGGAACAGCCTAAGACTCCTACTGAGATCAGAAGTTTCTTGGGATTAGCAGGTTATTACAGAAGGTTCATACAGAACTTCAGTGTGTTAGCATCACCTTTGACACGCTTGACGAGGAAGGATGTACCGTTTGTTTGGTCTGATAATTGTGAGAGAAGTTTTCAGATTTTGAAGAAAAGGTTGACTTCAGCACCAGTGTTGGTTTTGCCTGAAGCAGAGAAAGGCTATACAGTGTTCTGTGATGCTTCCAGGAGAGGTTTGGGCTGTGTACTGATGCAAGAAGGCAAAGTTGTGGCTTACGCATCTAGACAGCTTAAGAAGAATGAAGAGAATTACCATGTTCATGATTTGGAATTAGCTGCTATAGTTCATGCTCTTAAGACATGGCGTCACTACCTGTATGGTGAGACATGTCAGGTGTTTACAGACCATAAGAGCCTGAAATATATCTTCACTCAGAAGGACTTGAATTTGAGACAGCACAGATGGCTGGAGCTGATCAAGGATTATGATGTGACAATTGATTACCATCCTGGTAAGGCAAATGTTGTAGCTGATGCCTTGAGTAGAAAGTCAAGTTCAATAGCCAATGCATTTTCTATGGCATGTTTCAAAAGAGACTTGCTTGTAGATATGCGAAAGTTGAACTTAGACTTGGATGTGACTGGACAAAGTGGGTTGATTGCTCAGATGCAAGTCAGACCTACTTTTTATAATCAGATTAAGGAATTACAGCAGAGTGATGATGAGTTGTGGCAAATCATGCAGGAAATGTCAGAAGGTAAGAGAACAGAGTTCAGGTTTTCTGATGAAGGCATGTTGTATCTTCATGATAGGTTATGTGTACCTGGAAACAGTGAGTTGAAAGAGCAGATTCTTGAGGAAGCGCATACTTCTATGTATGCTATGCATCCAGGTAACACAAAGATGTACATGAACCTCAAAGAGCTGTACTGGTGGTCTGGTATGAAAAAGGATGTGGCTGAATACGTGGCTAGGTGCGGGGTGTGTCAGCAGGTTAAGGCTGAGCATCAGAAACCTGCTGGTACTTTGCAGTCGCTTCCTATACCATAATGGAAATGGGAACACATCACGATGGACTTTGTGGTAGGATTACCCAGGACGCCTAAGGGTTCGGACTCGATATGGGTGATTGTGGATAGACTAACTAAGTCTGCTCACTTTCTTCCTGTCAAGTCAACCTTTGACGTTTCAAAGTTGGCTAAAGTTTATGTGGATGAAGTAGTCAGGTTGCATGGGATTCCAGTTTCCATTATTTCTGACAGAGATCCAAAGTTTACATCTAGATTCTGGAATCAGTTACATCATGCGTTGGGCACAAGGCTAAAGTTCAGTACAGCGTTTCACCCACAGACAGATGGTCAATCTGAGAGGACCATTCAGACCCTAGAAGACATGCTGAGAGCATGCGTGCTACAGTTTAGAGGCAACTGGGAAGAACACTTAAGCCTAATGGAGTTTGCATATAATAATAGTTACCATTCTAGTCTTGGAATGGCTCCATATGAAGCTCTTTATGGCAGGAAGTGTAGATCGCCAGTTTGTTGGTACGAGGTGGGTGAGAAGGAAATTCTTGGACCTGAGTTAGTTGATGTAACTACAGAAAAGATATTTGTGATCAGGGATCAGTTAAAAGCTGCTCAGGACAGACAAAAAAGTTATGCAGAAAGACGACGTCGACCTCTTGAGTTTGAGGTTGGTGACGAGGTTTACTTGAAGGTTTCACCGTGGAAGGGAGTGCTGAGGTTTGGCAAGAGGGGTAAGTTGACCCCTAGGTATATGGGTCCATATCCTATTGTTGAGAGGATTGGACCTGTAGCTTACAGGTTGGATTTGCCGTCTGAGTTGGCAAATCTTCATGATGTCTTCCACGTGTCTATGCTGAAAAAGTGTCATCCCGGTACAGAAAAGATTGTAGATCCAGAACTGGCGCAGCTTAGAACAGATGTGTCCTATGTAGAAGGACCAGTGCAGATAGTTGATCACCGGATCAAAAAGATTAAGAACCGCGAGATTCCTTTAGTGAAGGTTTTGTGGAGAAACCATAATCTTGAGGAAGCTACGTGGGAACTAGAGTCTGAGATGCGTGGCAAGTTTCCTTTTCTCTTCTAGGAATTTTGGGACGAAATTCTTATAAGGGAGGGAGATTGTTACGACCCGCGTCGAGCTTATCCCGTAAGTATGTTGTTAAGCATGTGATTAGCTGATGTGTTAAGTTATAAGCCTGTGTTTGTTAATAATGTTTAAAATGGATATGATGTGAGCTTAGTGTGTTTTCTAGCTTCTAAAGCATGTAGGATCTTACGCTTGAAGCGTTGCCAGAGAAATCGTTCGAATCCGACCTTCGAGTCAAATGTTGCATGTTTTTGGGCTTATAGGGACCCGTTTGTAATTTTTGAAATTTTTGAACTTTGCGTTTAGGTCCCTAAGTTTTCCTCCTTATCCTTTCTCTCTTCCTTATCTCGTTTCATTTCTCGGAAACGAAGGAACGCAGCAGCGTTCTTCTTCCGCGTGAGAAAGAGAGAGAAAGAGAGAGAGAGAGAGAGAGAGAGAGGGAGCTGAGAAGGGAGAGACGTCGGAGCTTCGTTTTTCTCCGATCAGCTGCTGCAGCTCGTCCTCTTCCCTCCGTTGATCATCTTCTCTGTCAATTCGATTTGGTTTCGCAGCTGAAGCTACGGTTGCAGGGAAACGGCTTGAGGATTGGGGCGCAAGGAGCAGCCCTAGATCGTTTCTCTTCCCCCTTCAGGTCCGTTTTGGTGGTATGCATCGATTGCGAACGTTTGGCGGTGTTTGTTTGAGTTTTTCCCGTCGATTCGAGAGAAATCGACTCTTGCAGGTCATTTTTGTTTTCTGCCTGTGCGCGGTTCGGCTGAGTTCTTATTCGGTCGGCCGAGTTTCTTTTTAGGGCAATTAAACGGTGTTTTTGGATCGGCCGAGTTTGGGTTTTGAATCGGCCGAGTTTCTTATTTAGATAAGCGAACAGCATTTTTGTCGGCCGAGTTTGGTCCTGATCGGCCGAGTTTCCTTGTAGGTATATAAAGCAGTGTGTCGGTCGGCCGAGTTCCCCAGAGGATCGGCCGAGTTTCCTGCTGGTCGGCCGAGGTTGGTCGGCCGAGTTTCAGAACCTGGGAAGTGTTCGGCCGAGTTCCATAGTGATCGGCCGAGTTTCAAGTGGTGAGTGGCAGTTCATTTAGAAATCATTAATTAACTCATTTTAAATGCTTATTTGCTTCAGTATCAGTTGATATGACTCCTAAACAGTGTAACATGTACTTTTTAGTATGATAAGTTCATTGGAACTTGAATTGCGTGATTTAAATGATGAAAAAGAGGAAATTCTATATCTTACAGTTGCTATATGTTATTTCTGTTTAATTGTTTATCTGTTAATTAATTAATAGACCTAGGTGCCCTAACACCGTAGAACCCCTAAAGGAAGGTCTGTTACTTAGGGGTGAAACTCGTGTTGCAACATCATCCGTGCTTGTGTCTCGGACAAACGAGGAAAGAGAGGCAGTGTCTAACAACAATCGTGCGTGTGTCACGATGGCACTGGGGAAAAAAAACTTGGTTATCTAACACCATTCGTGCTTGTGTCACGAAGGCAACCCTGTGAGACTCTCCGTTGGTGTACTCAGGTTAAAGGAGGAGTCTGGAGCACTCAGAGTAGTGCCTTGAGGCCGTAGAGCCTATGTTTCTGGCCGGAGAGCCAGGGGTCCTGTAGCAGAGCAGGGCTGGCGTCAGACTTAGCATTTCCCGGGTGTGTCGCTAAGTCTTGTACGGTGGGATCGTAGCATGGACTTGTTACGGATCTTTATATGTAGAGTACACTGCATATGATTAGGGCATAATAAAAAATGAATAAGTAATTATGTAGGATCACAGTAAATTTATATAACTGTTTATTTACCTGAAATACCTGTTGATGCTTAGAAATGTGGTTATTATCTGTATATTTGCTATGTCAAAAGAACTGCCCTGTTTGAACTGCATATATGTTTATTTTCAGTTTATAAACCTGACGAGTTGTTTAGTGATAGCTAAGTGAAATGTTATTCACTGAGCAAGTAGGCTCATCCCTCTACTCAAAACATTTTCAGGTCAGCATCAGCATCAGGAATCAGAAGGATCGTTTCACCCTAACGCCTAGTCGATAGAAGGTTTGTTGTTAGTCTAGTTAGAGGTCTCTTAGTCCATTCCCCTCGATCCTCGGGACAAGGTGTGAGTGAGAGAGAGAATGTGTACACAGATGTAAATTAATGTTATGCTTCCTTTATGTTAATCAATGTATTATGCTGTAGACTTTGCTTGTATCTTCTATCAGTTTAATAGAGAAGTTTCTGCAGTTTGTTTAGTTCTTGTTCACAGCTTAAACTTGGTTATCAATTAAATGCCTTGAATTGTTTTAAAAGCGACGAGTGGTTTATTATGTGTAATTTCTACCTGTCATGCCCTAATTTAGTGGTTTGTGGTTAATGTGAAATTGGGGCGTGACACTATGTGTCATTCCCAATCAAAAAGGGAAAAGCTATGTGGCATTTCCAACTAATAAGAAGAACTATGTGAGCAATCCCAATTACATAGAGTTTGTTAAAGGATTACTGAGTAAATTATCTCTGTTAGATATATATGTCTCTCTTTTGGTATATATTCTTGAGTAATGATTGAAGTATGTTCTTTTATGTTTCTTCCTTTCAATAATATGGACATCATATGTTAGGGGTTTATGCTCTGCATAAACATTGATGAGGTTGACCTAATGAAAGGAGCTTTGTGTGGAATCACAGAATTCATGATATCTCCATAATATTAAGATGATATGTGGAGACTTGAGGGCATGATTAATGAATAATCTGTTTCTCCTTTTGTCTGGGATTTCGAGGACGAAATCCTTGTTAGGGGTTTATAATTTGTAACATCCCTGACCTGGGTTATGAGTTAACCCTAGATGTTTTTCCTAATAAGGTTGATTAGATGCTTAATATTATCTTGTGAAAAGTAATTAGGGCTCATGAGGAACCTATGTTTCAATTTTGGTCCTGTTTGGACAATGTTGAAGCAATGTTTGCTTATTTTGGACTAAAGTGCAAATTACCCAAGTTGAGGGGTTAAATTGCAAATGTTGCATGGTAAGATGTTCCTCTGATGTTGAGACATTATAAGAATGAATATGATGTAGTGGTATGGTTTTCACAAGCTTGGGCACCAAGATTAAGCTTGTAAAGAGTGTTGTGCATTAAAACCTAGTTTTGGTGAAAAGTGCAATTTACCCAAAACCTAGGGTTCTATATGAAAATTACCACTTCAATAAGGTCCCTAATAATCGTTGGCATCAAGTAGAGCAAAGAAAATAAGATGGGTGCCTCATTTGAATTAAGTTGGAGGAGAGAGAATCTTGATATTAAAATAATCAAGATTAATGCCTAATTGAAACCCTAATTTGATTTAGGGCAAAAATGAATAAAAATAATTGAAGGGCTTTCAACCAAAATATTTTGGGTTGATTTTAAATAAGGATGAACGTTCCTTTTCCAAGATAAGGAACGAAAATATCCTAAGTAGGTGAAATTCCACTCACCTTATTATAAGAAAAAGAAAACCCACTCACATATGGATATTAATATAATAAGCATTAAGGTGCTTAATTTGATTTTCTTTAAATCAAGGATAATGAAGGAGAATTAAAGGCAAAGGAAGGTTCCTCGTCCTTAAGGGATTTGAGGGGGAAGAGGCGGCCATATTTTTGGAATTTAATGCATTTTAATAATGCATTTTCTCTCTCATCAATTTCCTTATAAAAGTGCCTTTTTCAAGCCAAATGAAAGGCTATTTCGGATTTTCTTCTTTCCCTTGCTTGCAAAACCGACCAAGGATATAGGGAGGAGCAGGGAGTACGTACCCAACCTGTGGGTGAGCCCTTGACCTTCGTTCTCCTTGATTTCATGGTGGAAATCGAAAATAAATTATGGATTCCTTCTTATTTCGATCTCCTCTTCAACCCTAGCCAACTTTTGCAATCAAAAGCTTGAGGACGAGCCTAGGGGGAGTTGCAAGAGCTTCATCCACCATTAATGGCGTGATCTTGGAGCTTTGGAGCTCAATTGGAGGCGGGTTTTATAACTCAAACCCTTAAACATTGTTATTGCATCAATTCTCTATGCTTTGTTGATTGATTTCTTCAATTTGATGCACTCTTGTTTCTTTCTGCAATTTCCATCAAGAACGGTTGCTGTTCTTGGTTGTTCGAAGGAAGGGGATGATGACATCATCCTAGATGCTTATCCAAAGAAAATTACCAAGCAAAACCGTTTTGATAGCTACTCCAAATCGTTTTAATTTGATTGGCTATGCGGTTTCAGCAAACCGTTTAAGGGCAAACGGTTTGAGACCGTTTGGGAGCAAACGGTCTCAAGACCGTTTGAGATGGTTGACCAAGCATTGACCGTTTGGGAATTTTGTTCCTAATTATGTAGGCTGATAACCCTCCAAATTTGAGGGATTAACTCCAAAGGTATTGAGAGTTGAAGGCCAATCAATTAGGCAATCGAATTGAATTATGTGCTGATTTTCAACCTGATTAACTTGACCTGGTTGAGAAAACGGTTTCAAGACCGTTTGAGATGGTTGACCAAGCATTGACCGTATGGGATTCCTGTTCATAATTATGTTTATTAATAACCCTCTAAATTTGAGGGATTAACTCCAAAGGAATCGTGAGTTGAAGCCTAATCAATTAGGGAAACCTAATTGGATTAAGTGCTGATTTTCAATCTGATTTAATTGAACTTTTTGGGCAAACGGTCTCAAGACCGTTTGAGTGCGTTGACCAAGTGTTGAACGTTTGGGATTACTGTTCCTTATGATGTGATCTAATGACTCACCAAATTTGATGGATTAATTCCAAACGAGTCATGAGTTGAAGGCTAATCAATTGGGCTAACCCTAATTGAAATCAGTGCTGAAATCACAATGAGCTAATTTGAGATTTTGGGTTGATTAGCCCAAACGGTCTCAAGACCGTTTGGGGGATCATCCAAACGGTCTCAAGACCGTTTGGGGTCACCTCAATACCGTTTGGAGGTCTGGGGTCAAGTATAGTTGACCAATTGAAGGTCCAAAGATACTAATCATATTGCAATGTAGTGCTGATTTGTTGATCAACTCGATAGACCAATCCATGATGATTTTTCACTAGAATCCAAAGGTTGGATGGGCCAAACGGTCTCAAGACCGTTTGGAGCTCATCCAAACGGTCTCAAGACCGTTTGGTGGTCACCCAAGACCGTTTGGAGGTCTAGGGTTGAGTATAGTTTAGTGGTTGAAGGTCTAAAGATATCAAGTTGATCTGCAATAGATTGCTGATTTGGTGAGCACTTCAATGAACCAAACCCTAATTAGATTGCTTGGATTGGAGTGATATGATGGGAAAACGGTCTCAAGACCGTTTGGAGCTCATCCAAACGGTCTCAAGACCGTTTGGTGGTCACCCAAGACCGTTTGGAGGTCTAGGGTTGAGTATGGTTAGGTGTTTGAAGGTCTAAAGGTACCAAGCTGTTATACAATGCAATGTTGATCTGGTGATCAATCCAATGATACAAACCTTAATTGGATGGCTTGGATTTGAGTGATATGATGGGCAAACGGTCTCAAGACCGTTTGGAGGTCATCCAAACGACCTCAAGACCGTTTGGGGTCAGGTCATACCCAACTTGGATGATGGTTCAATGGTTTCAAAGCAACTAGTCTTACATTGATTAGTGTTGTTGAATCATCGATTCCAAACCCTAATTCAATTGAATCAAACCCTAATTGATGACCAATTGAGGGTTAATTAAGGGTCAAATAAGTTGAAGGTTGACCTATTTAAACTCAATTGAAGTATGGGTATAGGTCCAATTGATGATTGGTTCCATGAATCCAATGATTGAAGGAATCAACATTGGAAACCCTAATTCAATTGGATACCTTATGTCATTAAAGGTCCAATGGATCAAACCTTTTTGAAAACCTAATGTGATTAGGTGGGAGATACCTTTAATGGTACTAGTCATTAATGCATAACAAATGCATGGATCCAATACATGATGTAAACCCTAATTGAGGCCGATTTCATGTATAACCCTATTAAGAGGTTGCCTACATGTGAAATCACTAATTAGGATGAATAGTAAACCCTAATTCCTTTGGATACCTTATGTAATGGAGGTCCAATGTGATGATGAATGTACTATTGATCCAATGATGGTTAGTAATGTTAACCAATGAAGGAACAAAGGTTAAAACCCTAATAGTACCTAAGTGATTAGTGTCAATTAAGGGATGAACCCTAATTGCTGATAAGATCAATGACTTGGTACACTATGTAAATCATAGTTGTATGTACTTGATTGAAGGGTTGTTATGACCTAATCAAGTTAAGAAGCTGATAGCATGAATTCATACATGAATATGAATCATGTGGTGTATAAGGGTTATGATCCTTAATCAAAGAGATCATGAAACCCTAAACATGAACATAAACCCTAATTGACAGGGTTATTGAATTCAACCCTAGTTGAGGGTGCATCCATGTGGAACCCTAGTTGAGGGTGATTCCATGTGAAACCCTAGTTGAGGGTGATTCCATGTGAAACCCTAGTTGAGGGTGATTCCAAGTGAAACCCTAATTGAGGGTGCATCCATGTGGAACCCTAGTTGAGGGTGATTTCATGAGAAACCCTAATTGGGAATGCATCCCTAATTACTTATAGGACCAATGACTTGGTACCCTATGTTAATTATAGTTGTATGCATATGATTGAAGGGTTGATGTGACCTAATCAAGTTGAAAGGATCAAATAATAGAATTCATATATAAATATGATTCATGTGATGATCCTATGTAGCATGACCGTGCAAGGCAGCACGGCCGTGGCGACTCTACTCAGTACGACCGTGCAAGGTAGCACGGCCGTGGTAGCTTTACTTTGCACGATCGTGCAAGGTAGCACGGCCGTGGTGGTCTATGCTTGACTTAGAGCTGAATTGAAAGTGACCTAACATGGTCGTTTTGTTAATTCTCAACTTAAGGATGAGAGAGATACTCATACCTTGTGATGATAATCATTTAATGATAATTAATGAGAATAAATAAGTATGAGTGAACACTTATGCTATAAATGTTGGCTCCTAGATGTGGGGAGCAATGAACTAGGGTTTGATCATTGATAATATGATCTTGAAAACCTAAATGGTTAATAATGGAAAACCCTATTCTTAATGAAGGGTAATGATATGTGAGAGAAAGCCCTAATTGATGGTAAACCCTAACCCTGGTAAGGGAATAGTGGTGTTACCCTGTATTGCATGATGTGTTGTAAACCTGATAAGTCTATTATCATGTATGACAATCATGCAGGTTTCATGAGTTGATGATCATAGCTAGGTATGAGCTATGATGTTTATTTGATAAGAATTGATTGGCCATATGTGCCATTATGTTTTTGTTACTGAGAAAGAAGTAACAAGATGAGTTGGGCTTGTAAGCCTTTGTTTTAAGTTGTTGCCTAGTGAGAGGTGACAAGATGTGAATGGCCTTGTGCGCCATGTGAATAAAGTTGTTGCCTAGTGAGAGGTGACAAGATGTGAATGGCCTTGTGCGCCATGTGAATAAAGTTGTTGCCTAGTGAGAGGTGACAAGATGTGAATGGCCTTGTGCGCCATGTGAATAAAGTTGTTGCCTAGTGAGAGGTGACAATATGTGAATGGCCTTGTGCGCCATGTGAATAAAGTTGTTGCCTAGTGAGAGGTGACAAGATGTGAATGGTTTTGTGAGCCATGTGAATAAAGTTGTTGCCTAGTGAAAGGTGACAAGATGTACAGTGTTCTGATGAGCCTTGTGTGATGGAAACCCAAATCCTGATAAAGGATTAAGAGTAATACCCTTGAATTATTAATACATTGTTTTTGCATGGTATTGATAGATAATTGATGTACTGCTATTATATGTGCTAACCATGCAGGTATTATGAGATGATGACCATAGCCAGGTATGAGCTATGATGTATTATTAGTTTGAATTGTTAATTGGGCCTTGTGTGCCATAATATACCTTGTGCCTGGTAAGAGGTGGCAAGAGAATTAATGTGCATCAAGTGCCATGATGGATGCTTGTGTAGCAAGTATCATACTTACCTTGGTCAAATGACCTAAAGGTGTTAGTTACATGAGAAAGAGGTAATAGTGCTCAAGTGATGAACAAAGGGTTTGAATACCCAGGATTTCATGGTTATGGTATTGAAATTGAGAATGGATGAGAAGCCCCAGTGTTGAAATGAGGGATTAAGATCCCAACACCTTGTGAAAAGAGTATGGCTACGGGCCATGACTCCACAATGATAATGCCAGGCTTTAGTCATATGATCTAAGCCTGAAGAGAGTTAATGCAGTGATAATGATTCTGTAGTTTGAATATATGTTATACATGTTCTTCATATTCATTGAAGGAATAGTAACATGTTTATTCTATCAAGTTACAGTTGCAATGCTTTTGATATAGAATAATGATTTAATCTGTTAGACATTAAAATATCTGCTGTCAAATAAATATGATTTCCCTATTCACATTTATCTTATTAAGTTGCAATAATAATGTTTCTGGCGGAGAGTTATATCTCTCGCTGGGGCAATTTTTATAATTGTCTCATCCCCGTGGGAACCACATTTTTTAGGTGTACACGGACGAGGAGACAGGAATCCTTTAGGAGGTGAAGGACATCAGCAGTAGCAGGGACAGCAGTAAAGTCTCAGGTGGAGACATTGACTGTCATGTCATGTTCAGATGTATATAGAAGTCCTATGTGTCGTCTCTGTACTCTCAGGTCCTTGGAGTAGTAGTTAATGATTTCGAGATTTTGGCTTAGTGCCTCGAGGGTTTTATACTACCTGTGTACAGTTAAGACAGAGTAGTTAATGTTTGTATTCCTCGAGAAGCAAAAGTACATGAGATGTATATATATGAACCAGGATGTAAAGTTTTACTTTGGTTCTGAATGAAAGAGTTTTCCTATGAATGGATCCCTTTGCAAAAAGTTTTAATTTTTAGTGATTTTCGCTAATCCGCTGCTTGATGAACGCATCCGCATTAGTTAATCTTGTTTTCACGAGACGGTCGTCACACCAGAATCAGACCAAACGCTAGAGCCGCAACACAACTCTCAAAGTTGTTGCGACGGGAAAACGGTTCGGTAGCTAATCGAAATGCGATCCAAATCATGCAAGCTAGGGTTCGGATATTAAACAGAGCAGTCATCCAACATTGTACACCAAGCATAGAGCAACAAGTAATTGAATCTTTCCATTTCCATAAACATTTAAAGGTCTTAATTCATTGCATAAATAAAGAATTAAATAACAAGAATTAAAATATAGGTGTCGCCTCCTTGATGTAGAACGGCGACAGGGTGTTGTAGCTCTCCTGCCCGATATCGGTCAGAGGCCTAGCCCGATACATAGGTGTCGGGCGACACACCCTCTCGGGCGGCACGCACCGAATGGCGACTGCATCGGTCAAGGGCTCTGGCCGATACACTCATGTTGGACGACACACCCTCTCGGGCGACACGTTTGATAGACTAAGCGTATCGGTCTGATATCGTGTCGGGCTAAGAGCTAAGCATTATTGATGTCGGTCACTTGTGTCGGGTAGTGATGTCGGCCGATATCGGCCCGCAGTGTCGCCCGGGACGGTCCTAAGTGAACTGTCCCCTCCCTCTCGGGATGAGGAGAAGCTCACCTAGTGTCGCCCGAGACGAACACTGGGGCACGATACGGGTGCTCTCGGAGTTTCCTCGCTCAAGCTCTCAACTGTCTAAATGTCAGTTGTCCGAATGCGAACTGTTCCGGCCGTGCGAGCTGTGCGAGCTGTCTTTTCGGCTCCCTGTAGCTGCTATTTATAGTCAGCTAATTGGTGGGAAGACATGGTGCTCGAAGCGCCACGTAGCTCCCTTGTACGCCGGTCGATGGAGATGGACGGCCGATATAAGCATTTATCAGCACAAGGTGCTGGCTATTGGTCACGTGGCGGGCGGCACGCCTGCCGGTGGGTGGCTGTGTCGCCCGACGAGCCGGGTCGTCGATCGAGGCGGCTTTGGCTCCCTGTCGGGTAGAAGGTGTGTCGGCCGACACGTTCCTGTCGCGCGGCATCTCCTCGTCGAGCATCTTTGTGTCGCCCAGCCCGTGTCGGGCAGAGGCTGTATCGGGCGTCAGGGAGGCCGAGACGGGTCTGGACTTATTCATGGGCCGGAATCGGCCTTATTGCACAAAAGCGAGGAAAATTCTGTAAAAGATAGGAAAATTGGAGTAAGAGCATTGCTTGGCCAATTATTGCGAAAATGCTAATAAAATAGAGGAAAATAGCAGAAAAAGGGCAGTTTTAATAACAAAATAAAGGGCAAAAACATCACAAAAACTAATGTTATCAACTCCCCCAAACTTAGCATTTTGATTGTCCTCAATCAATATTTAAACTATATTTTTGTGATGCTTCTTTTTGCTCGGATAACTTTCAGGCCAAGAGGTAAAACAAGTGTAGTAATGCCTTTAGAGATAATGCTGCTTCACTCAAACAAAAGACTACGTGTTTCCTAGCCTTATTATTTCAATAAAATTTTTCTCTACAGCTTCAACGAGACTTTGTTGTATGATTCCGAAGTTAGCTTACGCACCAAACAGCTTTATTTTCGGGGTAGAAAGTTGTGTATAGGGTAGGCTAAGGCTTTTTGGGTTTTTCATTCTTGTTTCCCATCAGTCCATCCAGGTAAGGGTCCGTTAACGGGCAAGTGGTCCCTGCAGTCCAAGCCAGTTGGCTTTAGAGCATGCCTAAAGATGGGTACTTTTGGAAGACAAGAGGTGTATATATATATATATATATATATATATATATATATATATATATATATATATATATATATATATATATTCTTTGGGCAAAACGCTCATGCTTTTATTCACTCTCTCGAGGCTTCTCTCTCTGTTTTTTTTTTTGGATTTTGCTGGGTGAGGGAAACAAAGAGATTTCCGCTGTTTGGGCAGCTTTTTCCTTCTCCGTACTTATCTCTTAGCTGTTCGCGAGATTGTTATATTTTTGAAATTTTTGACATGGAAAAGTATACTCTTTTGTTCGTTTGGAGCAGCATTATCAAAAAGATATAACATGACTTGCTTCACATTTAGCACAAAGAAAATAAACTTTGCAAAAAGTAACAACAGTTTTTTTTTCATTATTATTACAGCAACTTTGTACATATGGGCAAAAATTTGTAAAGGGCAGGTTTTTGAAAATTGAAATTTTTATATATATGGCATACATGCGTAGATCAAATATACAGGAAGCTATAAGAGCACATCAGCGTAGAAAGCTTGAAGAGTTTAAAGAAAATTTATACCTCCCTCACTGGCATACGGATACCCCCCCCCAAACTTACTCCATACTCTGTCCCAGAGTAGAGAAGAAAGCAAAAGTGAGGTAAAGTTTAGCCAGTGAGGGTTAGCTTGCTGATGTACTGCAATATGCTCCTTGGAAGTTGCAGCATGCCATTGGGAGGTTGTCTAGCGGGCTCGCTTCGGCGAAGTAGTGGTTGAGCTTGAGCATAACCCTCAAAATTCACTTCTGGCCCACCTTTTCTCCACATCTCCGTTGTGAACATGCACGAAAGGACTGATCATCGGTCCCTCATTCAGTTCCCTGGAGTGTGTAGTCAGGGTGGCCCCTCTCCCTTAAGAGGACGGAACCGGGGCGCCTCGAACTTGTTTGGAGGCCTTGGTTGCCACACTCTTGCTGCCCTTGGAGATGGTCATAAACCACCACAGGGACAGGTTGATAACTAGGTGACTCTCTATTGGAGCTACCAAATCAAGAAAAATCTCCCCTTTCATTGTTGTTGTCGTTTCTGCCCGACAGTCGTTGCTGATCTCCGCGTCGTTGTTGGCGCGGCTGGTGGTTTGCTCCGTATGAGCCATACCTGTTATTTAAAATCAAAATTTATTTATATGTTAGGCAGATAAAGATAAAAAGAAAAACTTTATTAAAGCTTGGGCGAGACGGGATCGAGTGATATGCCTGTCACGTAGTACAATATCCCTCCCGATATAGGTGTATCGGGCGATAATGTCGCACAGGGCAACTGCCCGACAGGACGCCTTGAAAGAGAACGTGTCGCTCGATAAAAGAAAAACAAGACTTATTTCAGAAATCCGGGTATCGTCCACTAAAAGAAACTCGAGTCGATGCAAAATTGGGCGATACGAGGAATGTTGCATGATACGACTCGCCGCCCGACACTGGTGTATCGGGCGACAAGGTCATATGTAGCGCTTTACTGCTTCGGGCGATACAATCCTGTAGGGCACATAAACCCGATCAGCAGCGTGTGCTAAAGAAACCTGTGCCGGGCGATAAGGTTATCGGTCGATAGACGTGTCGGTCTATATCTATGTCGGGCGATAAGAAAATAACAAGTCGACTGATACCAAGCACACGATACAAGACTCGTGTCGGGTAAAAGAAAACGTGTCGGGTAAGAGGTGTGTCGGGCTATACCCTTGCTCATAGGAGACATCGCCTGATACTAGAGTGAAGGTGAGATGGCCGACACACGAGCAAAAGACGGGTCACTGCATGCGTTCCAGGTGGCTGAAAAGTGAACAAGTGAGGTACCCCGACACTATGGTCCCCCCCCTTCGTATTTATACCGAGTTCAGCTGGGGGAAAATCGGTCATATCAGGGCGCACGCGTCGACCGGTTAAAACATGTCGTCCCCGAGACGACGGTCCCGTCGACCGAAGTGAAGGGCATTTACTCCTCGCACGAAACGGATGTCGCTCGGGGATGCTAACCGTCGCGGCGCTTGCGGTGCCCAAGAAACTCTGGCCGATACGAGCGAGTATGTGCGCCAGCTGAGCGGCTGCCCGACACGGCCTAAAACTTAAAGCAAAGCGGGGAAAAAGCATTTGACGGGCAAAACATCATAGGTCAGGGCAGAACCCATCGCCCTCAGACAGAAATGCTCATCAAAGCTTCGGAAAATTAAGCGATGACCCATAAAATAGAAGAGTCGGCACGCTCGGCGCATGCTCTGAATCGGGCCTTATTACAATTCATAAAGTTTGTTTTTGCTGCTTATAAGAAAAATGCAACCTATTCTAAGAAAGAAAGAAGAACTCGGGCTGCCTCCCGAGGAGCGCTGGGGTTTGCGTCGCCAGCTCGAGCGGTGTAGGATCATCATGTTCAGCCCTCAATTGTACCCATATCTTACAGACTGGTCTCTATCCTCTTGACAAACGCTTCGTCTTCGTAGAACCTTTTCACCCTGTGCCCATTTACCTTAAAGGCCTTACTCGGATCGTCTTTGTCGTAGAGTTCCATCATCCATGATGGATATATCTTTGACACTGTGAACGGTCCAGACCACCTTGTTTGCAACTTCCCAAGGAAAAGACGAATAGAGGACTTGAATAACAAGACCTTATCTCCTTCGCTTACATCTTTTTTCCTAAGATGGACATCATGCCACAACTTGGTTCTCTGTTTGTAGATTTTTGCATTTTCGTAGGCGTTCATTCTCAGCTCTTGAAGCTGCAAAAACCTCTTTTCTCCAGCTTTGTCGAGGTCCATATTTAGGAACTTGATTGCCCAAAGGGCCTTATGTTCCAATTCCAAAGGCAAGTGGCAGGATTTTTCGTAGATCAGACGGTAGGGGTGGTTCCAATGGGTGTTTTGTAAGCGGTGCGGTATGCCCATAGTGCGTCGTCTAGTTTCATGGACCAATCTTTCCTTGTTCGGGTGACAGTTTTCTCCAAGATCTGCTTGATTTGTCTGTTAGAAACCTCTACCTGTCCTGATGTCTGGGGATGGTAGGGTGTAGCGATCTTATGCTTCGCTCCATACTTGCGCAGAAGTGCTTCAAACTATCTTTCTCCGAAATGCGACCCTCCGTCGCTTATTACTGTTCGTGGGATGCCGAAACGAGGGAAGATGGTCTTCTCGAAGAGCTGGATAACTGACTTGGCGTCACAGGTCTGGGTGGCTACCGCTTCCACCCACTTCGATACATAATCTACAGCCACGAGAATGTATTGATACCCCCGGGATGGGGGAAACGGTCCCATGTAATCGATCCCCCATACGTCAAATATCTCCACTTCAATCCAGCTTGCCATAGGCATTTCGTTCCTCTTTCCTATGTTCCCCGTGAACTGGCACTCTTTGCAAACCTTCACAAACTGTGCCGCGTCTTTAAACAGGGATGGCCAGTAGAAACCTGACTGCAGCACCTTTGCAGCTGTTCTTTCGCTGCCTAGGTGACCACCATAGGGAGAGGCGTGGCATTGCTTTAGGATGTCTGCGGTTTCTTCTTCTGGGATGCACCTTCTGTATAAGTTGTCGGTGCATCTTTTGAACAGGAGGGGATCATCCCAGTAGTAGTTCTTAACATCCACGAAAAGTTTCTTCTTCTGATTGTATGTAATGTCAGGAGGCAGCTCACCGCAAGCAAGATAGTTGCAGATGTCTGCAAACCAGGGTAGGCTTTCTTCTTGGGCTTCGGCCGACATAAGAGCTTCATCGGCGTAGTCGTCGTTGATGGGAGGTCCTCTCTCTTTCTCAGTCACGATCCTTGATAGGTGGTCTGCGACCACATTCTCTGCGCCCTTCTTGTCGATAATTTCGTGGTCGAACTCTTGGAGCAACAAGGCCCACCTCAACAGTCTTGGCTTGGCGTCTTTCTTTTGCATCAAGTATTTTATAGCCCCGTGATCTATATATACCTTGACCTTGGCTCCAACGAGATACGACCTGAATTTATCAAACGCGAATACGATCGCTAGCATCTCCTTCTCAGTGGTCGTGTAGTTCACCTGAGCTTCGTCCAATGTGCGACTCGCGTAGTAGATCACATGGTGCTTCTTGTCTTTCTTTTGCCCCAGGACTGCCCCAACCGCGTAGTCGCTAGCGTCACACATTAGCTCGAAAGGTAAACCCCATTCAGGTGCTTGAAGGATTGGTGGTGAGGTTAAAGCGTCTTTTAGGGCCTGAAAAGCACTTAGACAATCATTAGAGAAAACAAATTCAGCATCTTTTACCAGAAGATTGGACAGTGGTTTGGAGATCTTTGAGAAGTCCTTTATGAATCTTCGGTAATATCCCACGTGTCCGAGGAAGCTTTGCACCCCCATCACGGATCTTAGTGGAGGAAGCTTGGATATTGCTTCAACCTTGCTTGCGTCCACCTCGATCCCACGCTTCGAGATCTTATGCCCGAGGACGATGCCCTCCCGTACCATGAAATGGCACTTCTCCCAGTTCAGAACTAGGCTTTTCTCCTCACACCTTTGAAGGACCAATGACAGATTCTTCAGGCAACTATCGAAGTCTTTTCCATAGACAGAGAAATCGTCCATGAAAACTTCTACGATGTCTTCCAGAAAATCTGAGAACATTGATATCATGCATCGTTGAAAGGTGGCGGGGGTGTTGCAGAGTCCGAAGGGCATCCTTCGGAAGGCATAAGTGCCGTAAAGGCAGGTGAACGTCATTTTCTCTTGATCGTTGGGTAAGATGGGTACCTGGTAAAAACCTGAAAATCCATCAAGAAAACAAAAGAAATCGTGATGCGCTAACCTTTCAAGAACTTGGTCAATAAAAGGTAGCGGAAAATGATCCTTCTTTGTAGCCTGATTAAGCTTTCGGTAATCAATGCACATCCGCCAGCCGGTGATGGTCCTTACCGCCACCTCGTCGCCCTTCTCACCCCTGACCACCGTCATCCCGCCCTTTTTGGGTACTACGTGGATCGGACTTACCCAATTGTTGTCGCTGATTGGGTAATTGATCCCCGCATCCCTAAGCTTTATTACCTCTTTCTTGACGACCTCCTTGAGCATCTGGTTCAGCTTCCTCTGGGGTTGGGCCAGGGGCTTGGCAGATTCCTCCAAGTTGATGTGATGCATGCATAAGGTGTGGCTAAGGCCTCTGATATCATCCACTGAGTATCCTATAGCCCCCCTATGGAGTCTTAGCTCTTCAAGGAGTCGGTCTAGCTGGCTGCTCGAAAGATCGGCGTTCACGATGATGGGGTTTCTGTGCTCTTCATCTAAGAATTTGTACTTCAGGCCCTCGGGTAACGCTTTTAACTCTGGTTTTGGTCCGGGTGTCTTATCCTGAGGTTCTTCTTCAAGAGAGACATACATCGCAGACTCTACCGCCACATCTTCCTCTGACAAGCCTTCCTCAGAGAGGCTGAGAAGGTCGAGATGCTTTGCGACCTCAGGATCTTCGAGGTCAGGATCTTTACAGTTTATAGCCCTCAAGAGGGGGTCTACTGTCCGAAAGTCCTCCTCTATCTCCTTGCAGAATTTATTGTAACTATCTGTGAACTGTGCTGATTCAGAGATGGACGGGCCCCTCATTATTTCTTTCAGCTTGAAGTCCATATGGTCGTTTCCGACCCTTAAAGTGATCATCCCCTCGGAAACATCAATTAGCGCTCTTCCTGTTGCCAAGAAGGGGCGCCCAAAGATGATCGGGCACCGAGGGTCTTCAGCTGCATCCATGACGACTATATCGCAAGGGATGAAGAAATCGCCAACCCTTATCGGCACATCTTCGACAATGCCAACGGGTCTCTTAAAGGTGTGGTCCTCCAGTTGAATCCACATGCTGGTTCCAACCATGTCGGTCAAGCCCACCCTTCGTGCGAAACTTAGAGGCATGAGGCTAATGCTTGCCCCCAAGTCCGCTAGACCTTTGCGCTCGACGTTGTCCCCGATGGCGAAAGGGATTGTGAAAGCTCCGGGATCCCTTCTCTTATTTGGTAAGTCGGGTTTGAGGAAGGCGGACAAGGCGGAAGCTAGCTGCACTGTCTCTATCCTTCCTCCCCTTTTCTTCGTGATAAGGTCCTTGAGGAACTTGGCGTATGTAGGCATCTCCTCCAGGGCGTCAAGGAAGGGGACTTCAAGATGTAGTTTTCTGATCGAGTCCATGAACCTTTTGTGACGCTTCTTCAGATTCACCTTTATTAGTTTGTACGGGAACGGGATCCTAGGAGCGTAGGCATTCCTCTTGCCAGGTAGCTCCTTAGGGGAACCTTGCGCAGACTCCCGAATGTCTGCCTATCTTTCTTCTCCTTCTGCTAGATTTGCACCCTCAGGCCTTTGCTCAGGCTCGGGCCTGGCTTCATCAGGGCGCTCCAACGTCCTTCCAGACCTCAGAACTGCCATTACGGCAGATTCAGGGTGTGGGAGTGCTTTTATTACAGGATTCTTCATCATAGAAGCCATCTGGGTCAGTCGCTGATCAACCTCGCGCTGGCGCGTCTGCAAGCTGGCCATCTGGCACTGCATTGAATCCAGAGCCCCAGGGCTAGGGAGCGTGTTCTGCACCAGTCGGCTGATGATGGCATCCTGTCTCTTTATATAGGCAGAAAGCTGGCCAACCAAGTTAGGCTGGCTTGACCTCTTGCCCTTGCCCTGACATTCATCCGCAGAAAGGGACTGCTCGCAACGAGACATGTCTCAAAGCTTGGCGGAACAAGTCATAGATCTTCAGAGTTTCTGAAAAGGCATGGAAAATCAAGTTTAGAAAATTGAAATTTTTATTTAAAGCAAAGTATAATGCTACGAAAAGAAAAGGAAAAAGAGTGTTGTCAAGCTTATCTCTAAGCTTGAGGCACATGAGTGTAGTTAGTGGTTTCAGGTTCGTCTTATAGTACCGCTATTGCCTTGTCCCCGGCAACGGCGCCAAAAAGTTGACCGGCCTAAATCGCGCGTCCAAAATTGGAGGCGGATTTGAGGTAGTCGAGCTTTTACATTTATAAACCCGAACCCTTCTAGGCCCCCGCAACTTTTCTCACGGGGTCGAAGTAGTCATACGGGGTCGAACACAGGGACAAGGGGGTAGTGTTGAGAACCATAAATCGACACGCTACACTCCGGTAGGTATAAAGAGATATAAATTCCCAGAAGGGAACGGTAAGATGTCACGAAATAAACAAGAAAACTATCTCCAAATGGAGCTACAAGAGAGATTTAAGGTTTGGGTCATTTAGTAGTTTTTAGGGGTTTTCATGTAACAGAAGCAGAAAGATAAAGACTAGAGCTCAGGCAAGGTTCGGAGGATAAGACTGTAGTAAAACAAGCGGTAGCAGTAACACCCTGCACCCCTCCTCTCAGAGCGGGTACCTCTAACCTCTACATCAACACCCCTCTCGAGGTTGCTGGGCTTCAGTTAGAGTGGAATGTTACAGAAAATAGCTCCGTTCCAGGCACTCTCGTACTCCAGAATCGGACCAAACGCTAGAGCCGCAACACAACTCTCGAAGTTGTTGCGACGGGAAAATGGTTCGGTAGCTAATCGAAACGCGATCCAAATCATGCAAGCTAGGGTTCGGATATTAAACAGAGCAGTCATCCAACATTGTACACAAACATAGAGCAACAAGTAATTGAATCTTTCCATTTCCATAAACATTTAAAGGTCTTAATTCATTGCATAAACAAAGAATTAAATAACAGAATTAAAAGATAGGTGTCGCCTCCTTGATGTAGAACGGCGACATGGTGTTGTAGCTCTCCTGCCCGATATCGGTCAGAGGCCTAGCCCGATACAGAGGTGTCGGGCGACACACCCTCTCGGGTGGCACGCGCCGACTGGCGACTGCATCGGTCAAGGGCTCTGGCCAACACTCATGTCGGACGACACACCCTCTCGGGTGGCACATTCGATAGACTAAGCGTATCGGGCTGATATCGTGTCGGGCTAAGAGATAAGCATTATTGATGTCGGTCAGAACATAGGAAACAACCTAGAGATAGGTTCTACTGTCCATGTAGGCATTGCGGTAACAACTTGAAAGTCAGCACTGGTGACGAAATCAAAAGTCATGTCATGTACAATAGGATTGTACAAGGCTATACAGAATGGCACTGGCATGGAGAGATTTCAAACCTGAAATCAGTGGATGTCGATAATAGTGCTTGTGTGGAAGAACCAATTCTAGTAGACATCATTGATGATGTAGATGTAAACGAACCAGTTGCAGTAGACATCGTTGATGCGGTGCTAGATAGTTGTGGGGTAGAGTACACCGATCCACCTCCCATGTTTAGAAATATTGTGCATGATGTTGAGATTCCGTTATACACAGGCTGTACTAAATTTACGAAGCTTAGTGTTGTGTTGAGATTGTATAAGATGAAATCTAACAATAGAGGGAGCGACAAAAGCTTCATGTCATTGTTGTCTTTGTAGAAAGAAATTCTTCCTGAAGGAAACGAGCTGCCAATCTCAACATACTAGTTAAAGAAATTGTTGTGCCCAATGGGAATGGAGGCCAAGAAGATACATGCATGCCCGAATGATTGTGTATTATTTCAAAAGGACTATGTGGATTTGAAAGATTGTCCAAAATGTGGTGTGTCAAGGTATAAATTGACGACTTTGGGGGAGTCCAAAATGGGTTCTCCTGCCAAGGTGATGTGGTATCTACCTATAATATCACAGTTTCAACACTTGTTTTCCAATCCGATAGAAGCGAAGAATTTCAGGTGGCATGCAGATGTTAAGAAAAATAATGATGGGATCGTACGACATGCGTTTGATTCCCCACAGTGGAAGAAGATTGATTTATTATACCCTGAATTCGGTGAAGAAGTCAAAAATCTAAGACTTGGGCTTCATACAGATGGGATGAATCTGTATGGGACATTGAGCAGCCAACATAGCACTTGGCTAGTTATGTTTGTTATACACAATCTTCCTCCCTGGTTGTGTATGAAAAATAAGTATGTTATGTTGTCTTTGTTGATATCGGGCCCTAAACAACCTGGAAATGATATCGACGTTTATCTTGAACCTATGATTGATGACTTAAAGAAACTCTGGGGTGAAGGTGTGATGACCTATGATGCTTCACAAAGAGAGACATTTTATTTTCACGCTATGTTGTTTTGTACTGTTAATGACTTTCCAGCATATGGGAATTTGTCTGGATATAGTGTCAAAGGATCTAAAGTGTGTCCTATATGTGAAGAGAACACTGATTCAATACAACTAAAACATGACGGCAAGACTATATATCTTGGTCATCGAAGGTTTCTTCCAAAATTCCATCTGTATCGTAGGTTGTGCAAAGCATTTAATGGATGGAATGACAAACGGAGTGCACCTAAACCTATACCAGGGGAGGTTGTTTATGAAAGAGTAAAAGACTTTACTAATGAATTTGGTAAGAGATCACAATGTACCATGGACGCACGGAGTGACAAATCTTTATTCAAGAAGAAGTCAATATTTTAGGATCTTCCTTATTGGAGTTCTTTGGCAGTCAGGCATTGTATTGATGTCATGCACGTTGAGAAAAATATCTGTGATAGCATCATTGGTACTCTATTTAATATACTAGGTAAGACTAAAGATGGGATAAAATCCAGAATGGACCTACATGAAATGGGAATAAGGACAGAATTAATGAAGTAGTTAGTAGCGATCGGAGAACATACTTTCCTTTCACTTGTTACATGTTGTCTAGAAAGGAGAAGAAAGCTTTTTGTGAATGCTTGGTAAATGTTAAGGTGCCACAGGGTTATTCATCCAACATCTGTAGATTGGTATCAATGAAAGATCTGAAGTTGATAGGTCTTAAATCTCATGATTGTCACACTCTAATGCAACAAATATTGCCTGTGGCAATTCGATCTATATTGCCGAAGCATGTAAGGTTTGCAATCACCAGACTTTATTTCTTTTTCAACAGTCTGTGCAGCAAAGTTATTGACCCTAATACTCTCAATAAATTGTAAAGAGAAGTGGTTGTTACCCTATGTCAACTTGAGATGTATTTTTCCTCCTTCAATCTTTGATATCATAGTACATCTTGTTGTCCACTTGACTAGCGAAGTGAAAATGTTGGGACCAGTTTTCTTGCATTGGATGTATCCCTTTGAATGATACATGAGTGTTTTTAAAGGTGATGTTCGAAATCGTTATCGGCCTGAAGGGAGTATCATTTAGGGTTATGTGGCGAGAGAGGTTATGTATTTTTGCAATGACTTTCTGAGTGCTAATGACGCTCATGTTAAAGACAAGAATATTGAGGAGCATTTTGGCAAAGGAATTTTGGGATCACGGATGAAAGTAATCAGTCGTGAGAAGTTGGAACAAGGTCACTTGTATATTTTATACAACATCGATGAAGTGAGTGTTTGTATCGAGGAACATACCAATTTCATCAAGAGACAATATCATCGAGCCAATTCAATGTGGCTTGCTAGAGAGCATAACAAGACATTTATTAAGTGGTTTGAAGATAAAGTCTTACATCAACTATCCAAACACCAGATAATCTTACTAAAACTATCAAATGCCTTGCCTTTAAACCAAAATTGAATGTTATGTCTTATGAAGGGTTTGACATAAATGGATTCTCATATTACACAAAGCATCAAGATGATAAGAGTGTTGTCCAAAATAGTGGGGTTATCCTTCAAGTGTCTTCATTGTTTTTTGCAAGTGCAAAGGATAAGAGTCCACATGAAGCTAAAATGTCATATTACAGTGTCATTGAAGACATATGGGAGTTTGACTACGTAGATTTCAGAATTCCGCTCTTTAAATATAATTAGGTTGATAACATCAAAGGAGTTATAGTGGATGAATTGGGTTTCACATTAGTGAACTTTGAAAAGATTGGCGAGAAGGGTGAACCATTCATATTGGCATCACATGTGAAACAAGTATTTTATATTGATGATCCTGCAAATGATAAATGGTCTATTGTTCTTCATGGTAAAAGACAGTTCATTGAAGATCCTATAGATGAAGAAGAGTACTATGATAAGTATGATGACTCCAGTCCATTCTCAGTTGGGTTGCCAACACCACCAAATATAGAAGCTAATGATGACTTGTATGTGTGTGGAGATCACAATGAAGGATTGTTAATTGATAAAAGATCACAATATTAGAGGCATGCATGTTTATATTTTTTTAAGTGTTTTATTTTTTTTTAATGTGAACTTTATAATATTTTATTATCTTCTAGTTATGTCAAATGCTAAATGTTTGATTTTTTAATGACACTTTCAAATGGTTGATCATGAGCATGATGATCGTGATGATGATTACCGTGAGGGTGAGGATATCAATGTGCCACCTCACAATGTAAGTTTTAAAAATATGTCCTATATTTCTATCTATATGTTCATTTATAGTTATATCATGTAAGTGTGTTTATTTTGTCAAATTTTAGGTTGATGATGTACCCCCTGAAGAACTTGGGGCACTTGATGAGAAGCAAAAAAATTGAAAAAGTGAGGGGCATCACAATGATGAACAAGTTACTACAACAAAGGGGCAATAGACCCAAACTGGCTGTGGATTTCGATCATGCAGGAAATCCAGTTGGAGTGAACCGCAACTCGTTTATTTCATATCTTGGGGTTCTTACTCGTAGACATTGTAGTCCTATTTTTGAATCTTGGCATAAAGTTCCTAAGGGGAAGAAAGACTTAGTAAGGAAGGAACTATGCGTGAGTTATTATTATTTGCAATTCTATTTTTGTAGATTGCTAATTTTTAGGATACTAGTTAATAGCAATTCTATTTTGCAGAGTATATTTGATCTGGATGAAAATTTGCATCGTAAATGCGTGATGCAACGCTATGGGAGGGTCCTAAGGAACTATAGGACAAACCTCACCCGAGATTACATACGCGATGTTGAGAAAAGGTTCTTGATTGATTTCCAATTCTAGACATTGGTCACTTTTTTATTAACTCTACACTAATAAAAAAATTTGTATTCTCTTTAAAAAAATTTAGGAAGAAGGCATCCCCTGACCAATGGAACTACCCGGACCCCAAAAACTAGGAGGAGTTTGTTACCCAAAGAAAAATGGATGAATTCAAGGTATTAAGTGCCCCTCCCAATTTAATTAATATACGTTCTTATGTATTCACATATTCAAGATTAACTTTTAGTGTTACTAACCAAATCAATGTGCTTACTAACAAGGCTATCAGTAATGCTCAAAGAGCAAGGCGTGCACTGAATGTGCATGACCACACAATGGGTCCAAGAGGTTATGCAGGTGTTCGCCAAAGACTACAGGCTGAGTCTATTGCTCAGTTTGCTACTACTCAAGAGACTACAGAGTCCTCTACTATTGGTCTAGCACCTCTGTCTTGCCATGCTATGTGGATAGCTGGGAGGCAAAACAAGAAGGGAGATATAACGAAGCCCACAACTACCGAGGCGGCTGTAAAAATGGTAAAATTCAACTTTTAGAGCAATCGATGTTTATTATTGTTATGTTTACTTACCAATTTCTGTTGATGGCGATTAGCGGGAGCTTCACGAGCAGAGGAAGGAAGGCAAATTCATCCCTGAGGGCATAAGGGATGAATTGACAGTTGCTCTTGGTAACCCAGAGCATCCTGGACGTGTTAGGGGTGCAGGCGCTGGTGTGGGCATAAAAGTGTTCTTTGGGCCATCACAGCGCAAACATGTCCCAAAAGCGGGACTATAAAATGTTGAGGTAACCTATTCTTTTTTTAGAATGTTATTGCGAAAGGGAATTCAATAATCAAAAGCTAGTGTTTCTTTTGTCGATGTATAGGTAGATGAGTTAATTAATAAGAAAGTCCAAGAAGCAATGGTGAAATGGCTCATGTCTCAGGCTGCCACTCAGATAGTACATGTGGTGTGCAACTCCTCTCCTATTGTAGAGGTTGAGAGTAATCCTATAGACCCACCTAGCACGTCTATTGTAAGTATTTTTATGGCATAGTATCTAGTCTTTTCAAGATGATATGTTTATGTATATATGCATATAACATTCTTTACGTAAATTTGTAGGGGTTGAAGCCATGTCACCTAAAAAGTCAAGAATATATCATTGCAGAGGCACATGCTTACCCAGCCCTTCCAGGGGACATGTTTGTGTGATCCTGATACATGTACTCCCCAATTGGAGGGATCTTGCATTGTCATGTGCCCACCCAGATTTTGAAACGCTTGGTGAGGCAGAAGGCGGAGTGATAATGTGGCCCAAAGCGGATGTCGTCTATACTAATATGTATGGTAAATTTACATTACGCTAATTTATTAGTATGTATATATGAGTCAATTGATCTAAAATTATATATACATGTCAAAAGGAAGACTCCAGCTACATCTCAGCCTCTACCTCCACCTCCTGAAGTACCAAGTTGGCTTCTAAGGTACCTACATGCCTCGTTAGGTCCTAATTGTAGGGGTATGGCAGTATGGATAGGAAAACATGATCCAAATTGCCCTATAAATGTTTCTATCCTGGAGGATGTTGCAAGTCAATCATACGATAACAAGCTATTTATACAAGATATTTTGGAGTTGTTTCGTTATGATTGGCTGAATACATCTATGATAGAGCTATGGATATGGTGAGATCTTATTTATACATCCATATACCTTGTTTTATATATGGTGATCTGGTTTCTTATATATTAATGCATACGTAATACATGTTTTGCAGCCACTTACACACGATATGTACATATTTTTCATTTTTCCATGTGGGATTTTTGGTTCCATCTTTGATTAGTCTTGTAGATAAAGACCCTTCTTCAGCTACTTCATACTGCTATGTTGCTTTCAAATATTTTGGTAAAAAAAAGAAGATGGTGATAATAGCTTCATTCAATGTCGAGTAAGTTTACTTTGCTTATAATTTGGACTTAAGAAAATTACATTTTTATTGTGGATTTTGAGTTATTAATTTTTAACTTTCTTACCTGTAGTGGTAAGCATTGGGAGTTACTAGTTATTGTCCCCAAGACGTTCACTGTCTATTATCTAGATCCTGTGGAGAATGAATTGAATACATTATATGGACACACAATGAAAAAGCCATTATTCACGTGAGAAATATTTCATATTTGCATATTCATTAACATATGTTATTACATTACTATTTAATTATGCAATTTGATGTGTTACATTAGCATGTAGGTCTTTACATGAGTTCAAAAATGTTGGAGGAAAGGTCCCCAAGAAAAAGAATCAGCCACTAATTTGGGAGAATGTGAAAGTAATTTCCTGACTCTAATGTATATATTATTTATGTGAATTGTGCTTATTTATATTTTTAAATATTTTGTATGTTTCAATTTATAGTGTGCTACACAAGACAACATCTGGGCATGTGCATACTATGTGATGTGATTTATGGACCTAATCATCAAACATACCGCAATGGAAATCGATACTATACATAAGGTATTATATATAGTCTCATTAGATGATATGAAATATATCAATCTTATTATACATTATTAATTATATATATATATGGCATTCTCTTTGCAGGTGTTTAAAACTAATTTGACTATAGGTGGAAAGTTATTAGATGTACATACTCCCTATACGAGGAAAGAATTAGATGATGTAAGAGAAGAATGGGCAAAAGCCCTACTAGTAGTGGGAATTTTTAAATATAATTGGGATATTGATGGCGATAATGATGATGATGCATAAATAATGATATTTCTAAACTTTGTTCTCATAATTATTTTTGTGTGAATGTGAATGAATTTTTCTTGAATTATCATATGTGTGAATGTGAAGATGATCAATACATGAATGTTTCTACATATGTATGAATGTGAAAAGAGATGACATGAATGGAAAATGTGTGTGATCATAAATTGTTGTCCATCTTGTTAATTTTGCAGGTTTGTGGCATGTTGTTGGCTGATATCAATGGATGATGTAAACTTACAGTTCAGAACTGAACTGCTGTAACATACTCGAATCCAGACATATATATTAAATCTCTCTTCTTCTAAGGTCATATTCCATTTTGTTAACATACCATATATTTCCCACAATACAAAGCACATTAAGAATAATTAGTGTCATGAATATATTAATACCCTTAGTAATTGGTATGCAAGGAAAAATAACCATAATACACTAAATAACAAGACTTAAGGAACAAATGTACCAAACACCATGCTTGGCTCTAATTTGACACCATAAAATATTCTTAGGGGTATAAGAATAAATGAATCAAATTAATGTGTAATAAGTGTTAATTGTGTACCTACATTAAATGTATGTATGATATACAAATAGTGAAATCTACTATTGAACATCTTCAAAAGTGAAAATTGATGGAACCATTGGATTTCTCACATGTTAATTGGTCTACATATCAATTTTGGTATTAATCGGACTTCAATTTCCCAACCATCCAATAATTTGAATTCCTAACTTAGTATACACCCTTGTATTCTTATTAATTACATTAGCATGCCACCGTTCTCCTTGTCCATGTAACCCGCTCCCCTCTTGATGCGGTCAATGCATCTCGGCCCTACGGATCACGATTTCCGCGGCCAGTGATCTGCTCTGCCTCCCCTTCTTCTTCTCTCCCGATTCCTATCCTCCTCTCTCCCCTTCTTCTCTTCCTCTCTGCCTTTTCTTCCTTGCATCCTCCCCATTTCTCCTTGTCACTATTGAGCACTTCTAAACCTTAGCACCCCTTTGTCTTCCTTCCTCGCCTAGCCACCATGACACCACCAACTGCAGATGCTTCTGTAGAGAATCACTCTTTGCCCATAACCAGCCGCCCGACTCATGTGGCCACTGTCAGACGAAAATACTTCTCCCTTCCTTATTCGTCCTCCCGTCTTCCTATTTTTGTAACCCAACGTGTCACTCATCTCTTTCACCCACAGTCCCGCGTATGTGAATATACTAGGGCACCATGACCTGCTGGAGGCCATCGTCGGATCCATTGGCAATGATGCTTCCTCCGCCAGTGATCTCTTCACCCCACGCCCAGCGACCACAATAGCATATGACCTTATTGCCTTCTACAGTTAGAGAAGGACCTGCAGGCTCTGATTGGCTACCTTCCCCCTCCTCCTCATCGTCTGAGCATGATAATCATGTGCATAACATCATGGCCTGGACGGAGTCCATGATTTGTGGTGGGAATTTCATCTTCAGGCTGCTGCCAATCATGTCTGCCGCCTCCTCTTCTCCCTCCTTTCCTTCCACCAACCACGTGAGAACCAGACCTGCACTTGCAGGTTGCCGCAAAGATCTTTAGATGCACACCCGATACCACCATCTCTCCTTCTTTCTCTGTCACCAAAACAAGTACCAGTAACACGATCTTTTGAGGAAGTCGCAGAGGACATCGGCCTCCGCCCTAAATGCGAGAAGACAGAATGGTCTACCACCCTCAGCACAGCTATAGTTGTGGTGTCTTCCTGTGTGATAATCGTCGTTTTGCACTATCAATCACTAAGATGATTAATCCTAGAGTTTAAACCTTTTTTACTTCCGGTTTTAAGGGTAGTATAAAGGGTCGATCCCACAGGACAACTTTAGAGATTGTTTCTTTATTCCCAATTATTTTTTGAAGAATTATTTTGTTATATATATTTTTTTTTTGTATTTTTAGAACAGAAAGTAAAAGTCGGGTTTGGGTGTTGGTGATTATACTAAGAATTGCAAAAGCACTTAACAAGATAAGAAAATGCACAAGGGAGAATTTAACTATTGTTAGCACAAAAAGAACTATATGAATTGAAAAGACTAAGAATTAGAGAAAGCAAAGGCAAACAAGAATTCGGTGATTGAAATCAAGAGAAGGGAATCGAGGCTCGTAGGGGTTTTCACCACCTTAGCCTAGGTGATAGCAACTAAATCTTAACGGACGATTCGATGAAGGCTTGCGAATTTTAAACTCACAAAAGAGAAACTCCACATGAGCCCATTGGTCCTGGTGCTCATGCTTCCTAGTTTATCATCCTAAGAGACGAAAATCCACAGTCATATCAAAACGTCTTTATAATCGATTTTATTGTTCTAAATCCGGATTTCCATGGTCATATCCATCCGGATTAACATACGATCCGAAGATCAATCAAGTAAAATCGATTACCATCTAATCGTACGAGATTAAGTTGCTAAAACCATGGCTAAGGGGTTATTCCCCTTGCCCCGATAAGAAACTACTCACACATGGAAAAATAGGAGACGGAGGAAGAAAGTTCAAAAGCCATAGTCTAGCCCAAAAATCAGGAGATGAATCCTTATGCTAGAGTCAATGAAATGGCTTAGCCCTTTGTTCCTTGCTCCAAAAATAAGTGTGAAGAAAAGAAGATTAAGGCAAAGCGAGAAGATGAGACAAGAACAAGGTTGGAAGAATGTGCTTGAAGTAAAACTATTTTATTGCATAAAAGAAAAGGATTACACTATTGCTTGCTGCAGAATTCCGAAAAATACAAGAAGACCAAGATGATACAAAAGATGATCAAAGGATGATCCTTGGGAGGAGGAAGTGTCCCTCCTTTTATAGGAGAAGGAAGGATAGGCTATCCAAAAAAAAGAGAGGGAAAAAAAAGAGAGGGAGCCATCCTTTTGAATTTTCAGATCTAGTCAACAAACTATTGATTGTCTTTCTTTAATGCAGATTCTCATAACAGCAGTTTCGAGCGAATTTCCGTTGTCCAGATAATTTAAAGTGCGCCCGAAAATATGATTTTCCTGTAGGCCTTTGAATTCCCTTTCCAAATCATATTTGAACATTAAATTCCGCCTTAGGATGTGAGAGTTATGCCAATTTTGGTGCAAAGTATGCATTTAAGTCAGCATTGCGGGAAACTGAATTGCCTCCTACCTTCATCTCTTCTTATATTCATTCATTCCTAAAAATTGAGGAAAATATTATAAGAATTCAATAAAATAATATTGATAAGATCAACTTACAATTTATTTGTGATAGAAGTTATTTTATTGCATGTCAGTCGATTAATAAAGGAAATCTATGAAATCAAGACTGCAACATTATCCAAAATTAATGCCACAATGACATGCATCAAAATACCGCGGACTTAAAGTTGTGCTTGTCCTCAAGCAATTGAAAAAATCAAAATGATTCAAAAAATTTTGAAATAACAAGTTCATCCTCCCTAGATTAGCAGTTCTTCTATCCTTTTCATGGCCAAGCGACCCATCTCCTAGAACCACAAATTGCAAGCACTATGTTTCTCAAGAAAACATTTTTCATAACTTAAAGTTTTTGAACTTATACTTTGTAAAGACAGTTTCGATCTAACTTGCGCTTTGACATTCAATTTTTTTTTTTTGGGGAGTTGATTGCTGCACGGGGATAGAGAATTTGAGGTGTGACGGAAAAAATCCCTCCTCTATTCGACTTGGGATATAATTTTTCATGGACTTGTGATTACATCGACCACAATTTTTTTTGTGTGCTCTTTTTTTTGGCATCTTTTGATGGTACGCCCCTTTGTGGGGTATGGAAGAAGGGTATGCCACCCCGGACTTAGGGTTTGGCATGCGATTTATTTTTCCCGTGCAACAAAAAACCCTTTTTTTTTTAAATGTCGTTGCATAAGATAGAAGAAACATGTAGCTACATTATATAAGAGTAAAAACAAATAAGTTAATCTAATGCTAATATTAAGAAAATCTGCATTTGATTCTATTTGATACTCTAAGGCTTGCCACCGTTTCCAAGAATTGCTATCGTGATCATAAGGAACTTGATATTGCAAAGTTTTTTGAAATAAAATTGATAATGCAATTGATTTTTGGAGATAAAGTACAACATTCGGCCAACTAGATAAAGGCCTTATGTTTGAAAGTAAACAAAGCAAAACAAATAAAAAAGCAGAAAGTAAAATTTTTGAAAAGGGAAGATAAAAGGGTGGATCACGTACCACCCACCCCCACCCCGGACTCAAATTTTTGCTCGTCCCGAGCAAAATCGAAACCCGAGATGGAGGGAAGAGAAGAGCAAGGATTTCCAGGTGGCCCTGGTAGCTCAAAAAACATCCAGCTGAAGGGGATGTGTATGAGGGCTGAGACCTTTATCTGAGGAGCTTCATAGTGTACCCTATGATAGGGTAATTGTGGAAGCTCGGTGGGGTGCTCATATTTGCTTTCACCTCGCATTCCCTCCAATATGATCCACATATCTTCCATCAATAGCAAAGGAAGTGTTGAAGATGGATGTGGATTGGGGGAGGTTGGTGGGTACCAAACTGGTAACACATGCAGTGCCATATGTACAAAGTTAGGAGGAGGATCAGGCTCTGGTTTCCCTCGGTCATATTGACCTGCATATAAGAGAATTGGTGGTGATACAAAAAATTTAAAATCATTTACAAAGGTGTTTTGTTTCTCCTTCAAATTAATGCCATCAACATTGGGTTTGGTAAGTTTCATTGTTGATGTAACATATGTCTCTAATTTTTTTGTAGGAGGGATGATGATGTCTTCCTTGCAAATAATAGAAGGGGGTGTGTGGGCTTCTTCCAATGGTGGTATCTCCCCTTCTAGATCAGCCATGTGTGGGATGGAAATTGGTTGTGATGGCTCGGGAAGAATCATAAAGGGGGTTAGATTCTCATTATCCAAAATAGACTCAAAAGAAGGGTATTGGTCTATGGTATCATTCAGATTTATGTTGAGGATGGGAGGAGTTGTTGGATCTTCAGAATGACTCTCCTGCTTTGACATTTCATATTCAAGTAATAGAGTCTCTAAAGGAAAGATAGGGATACCAACGTCCTCATCGCGCACAAAATATGGTTCCATGGTTTGTTCTATATCTTCAGGATCTGACATATATGACAGAAAATAAGGATCATCATCGTCATCGTCAGGAAGAACCATCTTTGGTTGCTCAAGCTCTATAGGGGGGGTTTGTGATTGATCCTCTAGAAAGGTAACGAACATGGCTTGACTGGATTCAAATTTTTCTTGTGCTTCTGCTACCATCTTTTCTAGGACCTTAAGTCTCTCTTCCGGTTCAAGATCAATTTGCATTTCACCATAGGATTTATACACCCCAAAATTTTGGTCATCCTCTCCACACTCCCCATAGTGTCCTTGGCCATAGTACTCCTCATATTGTTTTGGGTGGCATTGCTCCTCATAATAATCTCCAGAAGATGGTGGATTGTAATTTCCATTGCGTCCATCTTGGTAGGAAGATTCAATATTATAAGGTGTCACCAATTCATGAGGAAACATATTTGAACAATCTATATTTTGGGTTTGGGCTTCTACTAAGGTGGCCAATAAGGTTTGGCTAGTTAGGAGTTTTGCTGCCATCTTCTCTAGGGACCTAAGTTTCTCTTCTTGTTGAGGATTATATTGTGTATCATAAATAGGTCCATTTCCCCCAAAGTTTTGTTGGTCGTACCCTCTCTCAGAATATGGATAGCAAGCTTCCCCATATTGGTTCTCAGAAAAATAAGGATTTACATTGTACCCACTAGGATGAAAGGGCTCATAGAGAGGGGTGCTATGGGATAAATTTGGACAGGCAAGAGATGCATGGTGGCAATGACCACAATAATAACATTGTGGGGGATATTGCAATGCCCACTCCATTTGAAAGGTTTTTTTTTTTTACAATTCAAAAAAGAACTAAAGATTTTGTACAAGACTGTAAATTACAAAAAAAAACAGAAGCTAAGGGATTATGACTCAAGGTTAAAATTTACAAAACTAACTAAAATTACAATTTTTTTACAAACTAGCATATTTGCAGAAAAAATGGACTGCCGGAATGGAAACTCGGCAGAAGGAGGATTAGCACTTCCGGAATGTTACTCGGAAGGCATAAAAAAGGAAAAAAGTTTTTTCAAAAATTTTGGGGTTCGAGAAAACAATTCGTTGTCCCCGGCAACGGCGCCAAATTGATAATCGTCGTTTTGCACTATCAATCACTAAGATGATTAATCCTAGAGTTTAAACCTTTTTTACTTCCGGTTTTAAGGGTAGTATAAAGGGTCGATCCCACAGGACAACTTTAGAGATTGTTTCTTTATTCCCAATTATTTTTTGAAGAATTATTTTGTTATATATATTTTTTTTTTGTATTTTTAGAACAGAAAGTAAAAGTCGGGTTTGGGTGTTGGTGATTATACTAAGAATTGCAAAAGTACTTAACAAGATAAGAAAATGCACAAGGGAGAATTTAACTATTGTTAGCACAAAAAGAACTATATGAATTGAAAAGACTAAGAATTAGAGAAAGCAAAGGCAAACAAGAATTTGGTGATTGAAATCAAGAGAAGGGAATCGAGGCTCGTAGGGGTTTTCACCACCTTAGCCTAGGTGATAGCAACTAAATCTTAACGGACGATTCGATGAAGGCTTGCGAATTTTAAACTCACAAAAGAGAAACTCCACATGAGCCCATTGGTCCTGGTGCTCATGCTTCCTAGTTTATCATCCTAAGAGACGAAAATCCACAGTCATATCAAAACGTCTTTGTAATCGATTTTATTGTTCTAAATCCGGATTTCCATGGTCATATCCATCCGGATTAACATACGATCCGAAGATCAATCAAGTAAAATCGATTACCATCTAATCGTACGAGATTAAGTTGCTAAAACCATGGCTAAGGGGTTATTCCCCTTGCCCCGATAAGAAACTACTCACACATGGAAAAATAGGAGACGGAGGAAGAAAGTTCAAAAGTCATAGTCTAGCCCAAAAATCAGGAGATGAATCCTTATGTTAGAGTCAATGAAATGGCTTAGCCCTTTGTTCCTTGCTCCAAAAATAAGTGTGAAGAAAAGAAGATTAAGGCAAAGCGAGAAGATGAGACAAGAACAAGGTTGGAAGAATGTGCTTGAAGTAAAACTATTTTATTGCATAAAAGAAAAGGATTACACTATTGCTTGCTGCAGAATTCCGAAAAATACAAGAAGACCAAGATGATACAAAAGATGATCAAAGGATGATCCTTGGGAGGAGGAAGTGTCCCTCCTTTTATAGGAGAAGGAAGGATAGGCTATCCAAAAAAAAGAGAGGGAAAAAAAAGAGAGGGAGCCATCCTTTTGAATTTTCAGATCTAGTCAACAAACTATTGATTGTCTTTCTTTAATGCAGATTCTCATAACAGCAGTTTCGAGCGAATTTCCGTTGTCCAGATAATTTAAAGTGCGCCCGAAAATATGATTTTCCTGTAGGCCTTTGAATTCCCTTTCCAAATCATATTTGAACATTAAATTCCGCCTTAGGATGTGAGAGTTATGCCAATTTTGGTGCAAAGTATGCATTTAAGTCAGCATTGCGGGAAACTGAATTGCCTCCTACCTTCATCTCTTCTTATATTCATTCATTCCTAAAAATTGAGGAAAATATTATAAGAATTCAATAAAATAATATTGATAAGATCAACTTACAATTTATTTGTGATAGAAGTTATTTTATTGCATGTCAGTCGATTAATAAAGGAAATCTATGAAATCAAGACTGCAACATTATCCAAAATTAATGCCACAATGACATGCATCACTGTGCCCCTATCGGAAGTCGTCAACCATCCACAAGACAAGTATCTCTCCATCTTCTACTTCTGTGACCTACCTTTCTTGGTCCACCGGCTTCACCAATGACCTACAGTAAGGTCCTCCAGCATGGGGCCTTTGCTGGTTGTTGCTGGCCGGCAACCAACCTCAAATCCCTCACACCGCTGCCCTTTCCATCAATTCACCTGGTTCGTCTTCAGTTCCGTTGGAAAACTATAACAACCTTGCTCTTCAAGCTCAACGTCAGCATCTTTAGGTTACCACCCACAGTTGAGGATGCAAGAGTCTTGACACCTTGTAGATATTAGTTGTCATGGTTCGCACCTCCATAATATACAGACTCCCTTCAACCCTTATGCCATCCTGGATGTATAGAGAATCCTCCATAGTAGTTCTCCACTCACCACCCGCTCTATTTGCCTCGATTCTGTTCACCATGTTGCCTACTACCCATTGTCTCAAACTCAACAATCTGCAACATAACGTCTTGCTTCCCTACACTCTACCTCTCTGACCACCCCGCCTACATAGAAAACCACCACCGCTCATATCTCTAGCCACTGAGATCATCACAAGTTCACCATATATCATCGACCTTTGTCAAGTCTTCAACAAATAGAGAGAGCAAGGATCCCTCCTACTCGCATTGCTAAGTGTGCCTGTAGTTGCAAACACAATCCTGAGGTTTCAGCGAGTTGTGTGGCATACATGTGAATATATGTATGACCCTTGATACACATTGATGTGGGCTCATCTTGCCATGGTGATCTTCAATATGTTATATGAAGCCAAGCCGACGAGGACCTTGAGACCGATCATGTACATAAGTGAATCTCGACGTGAGTACTCAACCTCTTATCATTTCATTTTTGAATCACCTTCAGCTAGAGTATGATTGATTAACTAATATTATTAGTTACAATATTTATATAACTAATGATATCGGTATCATAAGTACACAAGTAAGAACTCACAAACCTATTATAGACTATGTGGATACTTAATAACCAAAAGTATGTAACTTCAGTCCATGTCTTCCTACAATCTCTAGTATTATGGAATCTTTTAGTAAATGTACGAGATATAGAGGCATTGGATAACGGAAAGGAAGGCCCCAATTATTTAATAAACTAAAGATTACTAGTAAATGTTAACTATATCATATGTATTAACCACTTGAATATTTAACATTAATCATCTAAATCTACATGTTAGTACATGCTTTTGGTACATAGCAACCAGTGAGATTATGTAAGTTTAGTAGCTAAATGTTTCATTTAAGGTAGTATGTTTAGAAAGAGACATTCAGATACTAATACAAAGCATGGCTATAATGATACACTCTGAGTAGTCATGTACATGGGTACAACTATTAGTATGAATCCATATTATTATTCACAGCTTTATGTAACCTAAGCATATTCATACTAGAGATGGATTTTAAGACTAAGATAGACATCTAATGGGTCATATATTCACTTAATAATCTTCAAACCCTTATACCAACATGTGATAAAAAATTAGGGTAAGATTTAAATATGTGACTATACTTGGAATGAATACACATGTTGACTTAGGTTGACTAAAACACACATTTTGTTCTTAGGATGAATACTCGACCTTGGGGGACCAAGTATATCTATAGAGTTAGCCATTAGTCTTGAAGATCAGGTATGTACATCCTCTATTTTAATTTGGGCATTATTTGACTGAAACCTACTTTTCATTTAATGAGGCATCTATTGAACTTTTAATTACACTTGAAATTCATTTACTTAGACGTTCATATCTCATGTTCTTTATTCATTATATTCATGTGGTTGATGAACTACTCTGTTTATATGGGTTCGTGGACCCCCTTGCTATGATTGCACTTTTATGAAGAATTAACTGAACTGCTAGTCTTGCCTCTCTATTTTATGCATGCTATATGTTTGACTAGAATATCTAAAATAGTGGTACTTATGTACAACCATACTTATATAGGGCGTGCATTTCTGCCCAGGGTGTGCGTTTCCACCCTTAATTATTTTAGGCCATGATCCTATGGTGTTATGGCCCTGTTTTAGGTATATCTAGTCTACATTGTTATGCATGCAAATGTTTATTGTTCTTTTTTTTATATGAATATGTGGATGATTGTTATGGCAAGACACTCTTTTATTATCATGCTTGAAATCTGAAATTTAAATATGCCTCATTCCTTTGTTACATTTCTCTTGTTATAATTCTTTTGAACTTACCTAATTGCAAATAGCCCCTTCTTGTGGGAACATCTCTCTTTGCACTTTTACCCCAATATAATGTCCAAAGTTTATTATTTGTACATACTCAGTTTTTTTTGACCTCTATGTTGTTTCCTATGTTCTGGGTGATGTTCCTTTCCACCCAGGTTTAGGTACATTAAAGATCAAGGTTGCTTGAAGATCATATAAAGAGGATTGTACCTAAGGATAGCTTGGAATGGCTAGGTTACTCTCTACTACATGGCTTATTTGTAGTTAGTTCAAGTTTTTGTAATATCACCTTTTATGGTGATGAGAAATTGTATAATGATACCCTTTGTAACTTTGTAATAGTTTTGTTCCGCTCCTTATTCATTATCATGCTCTGTAATTTGTATCATTTGAGAAATGAATGAAATTCCTTCTTTCCTTATTACCTTTTGGTATGTTTGGAATTGGATGGGATATTTCTTCAATTCAGTGAAGAGTGGATCCCCTATTGGGTCTCACTCTTTACAAAATGGTATCAAAGCCTAAGCAGTCGGTAACTTGACTATTTCAAGTTATCCTTGGTTGACCCTTAATTAGATAGGTGACCCTTAGAGGTTATTGATAAACCTATTTAGTAGTAGGAAATACCAATTAGGGTTTTCACCCCCTAACTAATTTGGTCACTTGCACTCCTCAACCCACCTATGTAAACGTGAGTTAGTCTTTAGTAACCCTTAACACCCACCCCTTCTTTATGGAGGTGGGATGAAGCTACATCAAACTGAGTCTTGTTGTGTTTAGTTTACATCTCATAATTTTCTAGGATATATATTAGCCTAAGAGCTATGAAGTGTGGGTTGATTGAATAGTCATAGATAGGGATTATCCTAGTTCTCACCTTAACTCCCTTTCTTTGTTGTTACCTAGTACACCTCACATACATCCATTTTGGGTTGAGCATGTGTGAAAACCAACATAAAACCCTGATGTAATTTCTAGAGTTGAGATTAATCCTTGACACTATGTGATAATTAGGATTAGCTCTATTATGATTAGGCATGACTTTCCCTCAACATGGAGTACCTCATCAGAGTTATGCCCCATGACCATTTATCTAATGGTAGGGTACCGATCTCATTGAGCGTGTTATGCCTCATACATGAGAATTGTTTGGTGAAAGTTATAACTTTTGGTAGATATCCTTATGTGTTCACCTCTATAACCCAAATAGTGCACTTAGTTTACCTAGTGATTGATATGAGTAGGTTGACTATATAGGTTACCTTATCATGGGAAGAATAATGGTTGTAAACCAACTAGTGATGGGAATTAATTCATCCTATAACACTGGGTAATCTTATGACTTCATTAGGTCCTGAGATGAGGCATTTTGAATTATGATTAAGTGTGTCATGGGTAATGGTGTATGTCATGCATTATTAGGATTTGATAGATATTGATTGTGTGTAATAAGAAGATGTTACCCTCGTATGCCTTCAAATAGAGATGTAGACATATTCCCTTTTAGGTGATAGAAGGAGTAGCCCCCTTTTGTAGAATGCAATGATGATAGAATAATACGATAGGTATCATCTGGTGGATAAGTGGAAGACTTGGTTTTCGAATTGATTTTTGGTGCCAATTTTGGATTTTTCATCGTAAGATTTTTTTTCTTTTTCTTTCCGTCAAAATTATTTTCATTATTAATTTATATGTACAAAGGAAAAGTTTTCATATTTTATCGAAGGTTTTAGAACCAAGTCATTACCACAAGGAAGTTTGATTTCTAGAGGAACCCTTTGAATGAAGAAGTACTTGACTAGAATGATGGGAATGAAACCCTAGGACTAAGTGTTATGTAGAGAGTAAGAAGAAGCCTTGGATACATAAGACCTCGGTTCACCCTTTTTGCCCCTCTAGGTGATAATGTTGATGATATTGATGATGATGATGATGATGATGATGATGATGATGATGATGATGATGATGATGATGATGATGATGATGATGATGATGATGATGATGATGATGATGATGATGATGATGATGATGATGATGATGATGATGATGATGATGATGATGATGATGATGATGATGATGATGATGATGATGATGATGATGATGATGATGATGATGATGATGATGATGATGATGATGAGGACCATGATCAAAGAATGGAATTAAAAAAGCTATGATAACATTGCAGGTAGCCCTGATGGATACAAATTGGTTAACATAATCCTAGGTCTTGTTGTAACTTTTATAGACCTACATCTAGCATACGTAGATTTATGGATGCATGATACATGGGATTCATATGACTTCACCTTGAGAGTAGACCATAAGTGTGACATGAATAGTATGATATGAACCCCTAAATTTCATATACTAGAAATTTATAGCTTGGTTAAGTTTATAACTCAGTTTACCATACCACAAATGGGTGGATTTCGGGGACAAAATCCCTTTTTAGGGGTGGAGTGTTGTAACATACTCGAATCCAGACATATATATTAAATCTCTCTTCTTCTAAGGTCATATTCCATTTTGTTAACATACCATATATTTCCCACAATACAAAGCACATTAAGAATAATTAGTGTCATGAATATATTAATACCCTTAGTAATTGGTATGCAAGGCAAAATAACCATAATACACTAAATAACAAGACTTAAGGAACAATTGTACCAAACACCATGCTTGACTCTAATTTTACACCATAAAATATTCTTAGGGGTATAAGAAGAAATGAATCAAATTAATGTGTAATAAATGTTAATTGTGTACCTACATTAAATGTATGTATGATATACAAATAGTGAAATCTACTATTGAACATCTTCAAATGTGAAAATTGATGGAACCATTGGATTTCTCACATGTTAATTGGTCTACTTATCAATTTTGGTATTAATCAGACTTCAATTGTCCAACCATCTAATAATTTGAATTCCTAACTTAGTATACACCCTTGTATTCTTATTAATTACATCAGCATGCCACCGTTCTCCTTATCCATGTAACCCACTCCCCTCTTGATGTGGTAATGCATCCTGGCTCTACGGATCACGATTTCCGCGACCAGTGATCTGCTCTGCCTCCCCTTCTTCTTCTCCCCTGATTCCTATCCTCCTCTCTCCCCTTCTTCTCTTCCTCCCTGCCTTTTCTTCCTCGCATCCTCCCCATTTTTCCTCATCACTGTTGGGCACTTCTAAACCTTAGTACCCTTCTGTCTTCCTTCCGTGCCTAGATATCATGACACCACCAACTACAAACACTTCCGCAGGGAATCACTCTGTGCCCATAACCATCCGCCCGACTCATGTAGCCACCGTCAGACCACAAAACTTCTCCCTTCCTTATTCGTCATGCCGTCTTCTTATTTTTATAACCCAATGTGTCGCTCGTCTCTTTCCCCCATAGTCTCACGTATGTGAATATACTAGGGCACCATGACCTACTGGAGGCCATCATCGGATCCATTGGCAACGATGCTTCCTCCGCCAGTGATCTCTTCACCCTGCACCCAACAACCACGATAGCATATGACCCTGCTGCCTTCTACAGTTAGCGAAGGACCTACAGGCTTTGATTGGCTACCTTCCCCTCCTCCTCATCATCTGAGCATGGTAATCATGTGCACAACGTCATGGTCTGGACAGAGTCCGTGATTTATGGTGGGAGTTTCATCTTCAGGCTACCGCCAACCATGTCTGCCGCCTCCTCTTCTCCCTCCTTTCCTTCCACCAACCACATGAGAACCAGACCTGCACTTGTAGGTTTTCGCAAAGATCTTCAGATGCACACTTGATACCACCATCTCTGCTTCTTTCTCTGTCACCAAAACAAGCACCAGTAACATGATCTTTTGAGGAAGTCGCCAAGGACGTCGGCCTCCTCCCTGAATGTGAGAAGACAGTATGGTCTACCACCCTCGGCGCAGCTGTAGTTGTGGTGTCTTCCCGTGCCCCTATCGGAAGTCGTCAACCATCCACAAGACAAGCAGCTCTCCATCTTCTCCTTCTGTGACCTACCTTTCTTGGTCCACCGGCTTCACCAATGACCTACAGTAAGGTCCTCCAGCATGGGGCCTTTGCTAGTTGTTGATGGCCTACAACCAACCTCAGATCCCTCACACTACTGCCCTTTCCATCAATTCACCTCATTCGTCTTCAGTTCCCTTAGAAAACTATAACAACCTTGCTCTTCAAGCTCAACGTCGGCATCTGTAGGATACCACCCACAGTTGAGGATGCAAGACTCTTGACGCCTTGTGGAGATTAGTTGTCATGGTTCCCACCTCCACAATATACAGACTCCCTTCAACCCTTATGCCATCATGAATGTATAGAGAATCCTCCACAGTATTTCTACACTCACCACCCACTCTATTTGCCTCGATTGTGTTCACCACGTTGCCTACTACCCATTGTCAAAAACTCAACAATCTGCAACATAACGGCTTGCTTCCCTACAATCTACCACTCTGACCACCCCGCCTACATAGGAAACCACCACCGCTCAGATCTCTAGCCACTGAGATCATCACAAGTTCACCATATATCATCGACCGTTGTCAAGGCTTCAACAAATAGAGAGAGCAAGGATCCCTCCTACTCGCATTGCTAAGTGTGTCTGCAGTTGCAAACACAATCCTAAGGTTTCAGCAAGTTGTGTGGCATACATGTGAATATATGTATGACCCTTGACACACATTGATGCGGGCTCATCTTGCCATGGTGATCTTCAATATATTGTATGAAGCCAAGCCGACGAGGACCTTGAGACCGATCGTGTACATAAGTGAATCTCGACGTGAGTACTCAACCTCTTATCATTTCATTTTCGAATCACCTTCATCTAGAGTATGATTGATTAACTAATATTATTAGTTACAATATTTATATAACTAATGATATAGGTATCATAACTACACAAGTAAGAACTCACAAACCTATTATAGACTATGTGGATACTTAATAACCAAAAGTATGTAACTTCAGTCCATGTCTTCTTACAATCTCTAGTATTATGGAATCTTTTAGTAAATGTATGAGATATAGAGGCATTGGATAACGGAAAGGAAGGCCCCAATTATTTAATAAACTAAAGATTACTAATAAATGTTAACTATAGCATATGTATTAACCACTTGAATCTTTAACATTAATCATCTAAATCTACATGTTAGTACATGCTTTTGGTACATAGAAACCAGTGAAATTATGTAAGTTCAGTAGCTAAATGTTTCATTTAAGGTAGTATGTTTAGAAAGAGACATTCAGATACTAATACAAAGCATGACTATAATGATACACTCTGAGTAGTCATGTACATGGGTACAACTATTAGTATGAATCCATATTATTATTCACAGCTTTATGTAACCTAAGCATATTCATACTAGAGATGGATTTTAAGACTAAGATAGACATCTAATGGGTCATATGTTCACTTAATAATCTTCAAACCCTTATACCAACATGTGATCAAAAATTAGGGTAAGATTTAAATATGTGACTATACTAGGAATGAATACACATGTTGACTTAGGTTGACTAACACACACATTTTGTTCTTAGGATGAATACTCGACCTTGGGGACCAAGTATATCTATAGAGTTAGCCATTAGTCTTGAAGATCAGGTATGTACATCCTCTATTTCAATTTGGGCATTATTTGACTGAAACCTACTTTTCTTTTAATGAGGCATCTCTTGAACTTTTAATTCTACTTGAAATTCATTTACTTAGACGTTCATATCTCATGTTCCTTATTCATTATATTCATGTGGTTGATGAACTACTCTGTTTATATGGGTTCTTGGACCCCCTTGCTATGATTGCCATTTTATGCAGAATTGACTGAACTTCTAGTCTTGCCTCTCTATTGTATGCATGCTACATGTTTGACTAGAATACCTAAAATAGTGGTACTTATGTACAACCATACTTATATAGGGCGTGCATTTCCGCCCTGGGTGTACATTTCCACCCTTAATTCTTTTAAGCCATGATCCTATGGTGTTATGGCCCTATTTTAAGTATATTTAGTCTACATTGTTATGCATGCAAATGTTTATTGTTCTTTTTTTATATGAATCTGTGGATGATTGTTATGGCAAGACACTCTTTTATTATCATGCTTGAAATCTGAAATTTAATATGCCTCAATCCTTTGTTACATTTCTCTTGTTATAATTCTTTTGAACTTACCTAATTGCAAATATCCCCTTCTTGTGGGAACATCTCTTTTTCCACTTTTACCCCAATATAATGCCCAAAGTTTATTATGTGTACATACTCAGCCTTTGTTGACCTCTATGTTGTTTCCTATGTTCTGGGTGATGTTCCTTTCCACCCAGGTTTAGGTAGATTGAAGATCAAGGTTGCTCGAAGATCATATAAAGAGGATTGTACCTAAGGATAGCTTGTAATGGCTAGGTTACTCTCTGCTACAGGGCTTATTTGTAGTTAGTTCAAGTTTTTGTAATATCACCTTTTATGGTGATGAGCAATTGTATAATGATACCCTTTGTAACTTTGTAATAGTTTTGTTCCGCTGCTTATTCATTATCATGCTCTGTAATTTGTACCATTTGAGAAATGAATGAAATTCTTCCTTTCCTTATTACCTTTTGGTATGTTTGGAATTGGATGGGCTATTTCTTCAATTCAGTGGAGTGGATCCCCTATTGGGTCTCACTCTTTACAACTGCAGGTTATGCATCCTGCTGACCAGCCGGACAGAAGTCCTGCAAACTAATAAGAAAAAAAAATCATAAAATAGGCGTCGGTTAATAGTATAAGACCGACAACAAAGATATACATCGTCATTTATTAGCAAAAAATGACATCTGTGTGATTGTGGGTATCGGTTATATATAAAAACCGACGTTGATGGTGCTCTTAATGGCACATTTTATAGGTGGTGGGAAGGGTTATATAGTGTCAGTTTTATTGAATAACCGACATCTTTGACCTTGATATAGTGTCGGTTTTATTGAATAACTGACACCTATAGTGCCCTTGCTGGCACGTTTTTGGTGGCGGGAAGGGTTATGGCGTCGGTGTTAAAACTGATGTTGAAGGTTCCGACTTTTAGCGGCGCCCACTTGGGTGTCGCTTTGAAACCGACACCAAATGCCTTAAATAACCGACACTAAATGTCTGTTCTATACTAGTGACATGTATATATATTCATATATATATATATATATATATATATATATATATATATATATATATATATATATATATATATTTATATATATATATATGTGTGTGTGTGTGTGTGTGTGCGTGTGTGTGTGTATATTGATATATATATATATATATATATATATATATATATATATATATATATATATATATATATATATATATATATATATATATATATATATATATATATATATATAGTTAGACTAGAATACACTAGAGTGTATCCGGAGCGGAATACACTCAAGTAGTTTTTCATGATGCAATATTTTTTTTGAAAATCTAATCCATTTATCTTCTTAAACATCTCGTGAACAACTCATACGCAAAATTTGAGCACATTTGGATATGTATAGCTCATGTTATGAAGACCGCAAAAATTATGCATTTCAAATTAGTTTCACGCGTCGATTTTTTTGCCCTTGGATGAGTGACTTACACTCATCCAAATGGGCTCAAAATTTGTATGTAGCCTAGTTATAGTATGATAGTGAAGATCAATGGTTTACATTTTGCAAAAAATAGTCTTGATATGCAAACACACTTGAGTGTATTCATGCAATCCGTACACTCGAGTGTATTCTAGTCTGACTATATATATATATATATATATATATATATATATATATATATATATATATATATATATTGATATGTATATATATGTCTGTGTGTGAATATATACATCTACACAACAATATATATATACACACACAATGTATATATATTCATATATATATATATATATATATATATATATATATATATATATATATATATATATATATATATATATATATATACACACACACACACACATACACAATGTATATATATTCATATATATATATATATATATATATATACACACACACACACATACACAATGTATATATATTCATATATATATATATATATATATATACACACACACACATACACAATGTATATATATTCATATATATATATATATATATATATTGATATAATATATATATATATTGATATAATATATATATATATTGATATAATATATATATTGATATAATATATACAAACAATATAAATAAATGTATATATATATTGATATAATATATATATATTGATATAATATATACAAACAATATAAATAAATGTATATATTGATATAATGTATATAAAAACAATATAAATAATAGCATATATATAATATGCCAGGTTCAACCGGTTTGACTGGTCCGACCGCTAATTGCCTTTCATCCGGTCTGGTTTTTCTAGTTCAATTTTTTATGTCATGCTGACATCATTTCCGATCCGACTGATTCAACCACTCTGGTTGAACCCGCAATATGGTCTGAGTCAGTACCGGTCTGACCACCGATTTGATTCTGAAAACATGGGTAACACCAACTGCCTATAATCACCAGACATCTTGATCAAGTAATATGATACTAATATACTATTGTAGACAATAGAGTGTTAACACTAATAAATTATATGCCTATATATTAAAATTTTAGGAAAATAGTTCACCCATTTATTTAGTAAGAAAATTATATTATAAAGAGAACATGTTGAACACATAATGCCTATCCTAGTTGAAATATCACCATAACGGTTGTCAGATAGGGAATGAAAATCTTAGATATATACATACAAGTAAGCATATATACAATTGAAGGTAATTATAAATATAGATGAATCGAAGGAGTACATCTAACAATGTTGGTTGATCTATAAATTTAATGCTAAAAGAGAGAAATAATACATATAAGAATTTACTTTTATAAACATATATGCAAATGACTTTATATTTCGATAAAGATACTCACATATGAATATATGGGGAATTAAAACCTCTTTATCTGATAAGAGTATCTTTGATAAATAGTCATATCATGTAACACATAGTTAACTAAATTCAAAATATATGATATATAGAGCGGGAGTAAGATTATAAGACCTAAAGGGGATGAATGGATATTATTACACTCACATATATGTAAACCTAGACACACTCATACATATGTGAATAAAGCTGAAAATTAGAACTAAAATAGACATTTATGAATCATATGTTCATTTAATAAGATTAACAAACCTAATCTAACATTAGGAGGTTGGGACTAGGATAAAGACAATATAAGAAAACTATAATAAGAATGTACACAATGTTTCACCTTACTTTAACTAATGTATATAATGTGTTCCTGGGATGAATATTCGACCTTGGAAATCAAGTATACCTATTGAGATGACCTTTAGCTGAGATGGCCAGGTATGTACAATCCATGTTTACATTTAAGCATTAAATTGACTATAACCTATTTCTACATAATGATGCATATTTAAATGTTTATCTTTCTTTACACCATTTCTATATCCCATGAAATATATTTTTTCCATTACTTATTAAATATAGAACTTATTGTTGTTGTGAATTATTGGACTTATTGCCCCTTTTGTGAAATTTTCATTACTGATTATATTGACCATTGAATCATTAGTCTTGCCATACTAATTGCATGCTCGTCAAACTACTAATTTAATGTAGTGGTACTTATGTACAACCATACACTTTATATACATACATATATATATTGGGTATCAGGGTTTTACTCACCCTCGCCCATGGGGTATCAGGGTTTTACTCCCCCTTGTCCTTGGAGGATCGGGGTTTTACTCCCCCTTTCTCCCTGGCTCGAGATTCTATGGTGTCTAGACCCTATAATAGATTTACTTAGGCTAACTTGCATGCACACTTTTTATTATTGTTGTTATTTATTTGTTGGGCAAGATTTTTTGAAATGATTATGTTGATCTCATAAATTTTATTGCCTAATTATTTTGTTATATACCTTTGAACTATTGCCTCTTGAACTTACCTACTTGACGTACCCCTTATTACTTTGGGAACTTTCCTCTTTTTTTGTACATACCTAAAAATGCTCAATTGTTGTATATATGCACATACATAGAAGTGTTCTAACGCATATCTTTTCCTTGTCTTCCTTACTGGGTGTCGTTTCCAAACCCACCCAAATGTAGGAGCTTTAGAGAGGATGGACTCAGGGAGATCGCATACATGACTTGGTCTTAAGGATAGCTTGGAATGGCCAGGTTCCCACTATTGTTGGTCTCGTATATAATTAGATGTAAGCTTTTATTTTGTAATGACACCATTAAGGTGAGGAACAATTGTATTTGAGATAATATGTAACTTTGTAATAGTTTTTATTTCTGCTACTTATGTTTTATCTTGCTTTGTAATATATACCATCTGGAAACAATCAAATACCTATTTTTCACTTTTGTAGAATATGATGGTTTTATATTTCTCTATTTAATAAAGAGTGTGTCCCCCTCTCAAGTCCCACTCTTTACTGTAATATGTAAACTCTATAATTTCATTTTTGAATGATTGTCTTATACTTCTATCTCATTTCCCATAAATCATCTTGTGGTTTGTGCTTGAAAACATGGATTATCTTGTGATTTGTGCTTGAAACCACCTAAGTCTATAGAAAATGGTCTATGGGTAGCTATTTTTTATTTGTCCCTAGGTCCAACAAGTGGATCCCTTGATAACACTGCCTCTTCCTACATATATATCCCTTCTCCCACTCATGTGTTTGATATATAAGTAGCTAGTTTAGAAGCACTTAGTATAATTGTCTTAGATCTATCTAAAAGCTAAATGGTAGGTGATGTGAGGTGTAATACCCTCATTTCCACCCTCCATTACTACACTTGGCCCCTGATTGCCTAAGAGATACTATCCTAGAAACCTAGACTTGATTCATCCTAGTAGAATTCCACCTAAAATTAGTCCAAATTGAGCCACTAGGTTGGATAGAGGGTGCTAGGGTGTACTTCTCCTTCACACACCCTCTTCCATCCATGGCCAATTAGTACTTTAGGGTAATTATCTAACATATATCTTGATGTTTGGTTTAGAAATCTATATGGATGAGTATGGTTTGCATGTGATGACCCCCCAACCTAGTTTCTAATCACAGTATCCCAAACGTCCCATACTTCCATTAATTGCATTAAAACCCTATTTGTCTTCTTGTTTAGCTAGTGTTAGCTTAGTTAGTCATTTTTCTTGCTTAAATAGTATCTTGCTTGTTCATGATAGCTAGGTCTTTCTAGAGTAGTTAGTTCTCATATGTGCTTGTTTGTGTTTGCTTTGGCTAGTTAGTTTCTAACTCAATCCTTGCTTGCTCTAGTTGCTAATTTATGGTTTAGTGTAGTTTCTTACCTAATCTATCTAGTTTCTTTCTCTAGTTTAAGTAGAATTGCTTTGTTATCATAGTGATAGTGTTATATCTTGCCTTACTTGGATTAATATAAATTGCTCTTTTCTTTATTAGTATAAGCTGGCATCCAAACCATCACCGGAAGCAAAACCTACATGAAGAGAGCTTCAACTCCACCTTCCCACCTTCCAATATCATCACCATCAAACCCCATTTCTAGCTGTCTCTGTGTTCAGTGTCAATGAGTGGGTCTCACCTCTGGTCCTCTTCTAGCCTCCACTCCTCATATCTGAACTACATAAACCATGAGGAGGATGAGGAAGAAGAAATGGAAAATCTTGTCAATTCCATTGAAGTTGATGCTCTGGCCCAAGAAAGAAGGAGCAAGAAAGTTGTTGCTACCTCATCTTCACACCCTCCTCCATATCCTACTCCAATAAGACATTCTACTTCCTCAATACAACCACATTCCATGCAGCAACCCACAATAAGAAGGTTATTGATTGAAGATGAAGAGGAAGATGTGCACTGATTGAAATGGTGCCCCTTAACTTGGACACAAGTTTAGGGTCACATGATTATCAAGTGGAGGAAGTTGAGTGTATTGAAAGCAAGGAGGTGGAGGAGGGGAGATAGGCATGATCTATAGGTTGGAGGCGGAGTGGATGAAAATTTTGAGAAGACAACCCAAAAGGTCCACTTTTGGTTGATAAAAATCAAGGAATGTGTTTGTGAGACCTCTCAACCCCATGTGCATGACTACGAGAGTGATTTCTACAACATATGCTTACATGTACATCATGCAAGCTCTAGGGATAAACTTTTTCTTCAAACATCATATGAGTAAATTTAGTTTGTTTGTACTGATGAACAAGGTCCAACATACCTATATTGAAATCACTTCTGAATTTTTTGGGTTGTTGGAGAAGGTGCAGTATAAAGGTGAAGATGACATTCGGTTTAGACTCAATGATTCTCCACATTTGTTGACATCCTCCCAGATCAATAAGATTTTTGTGGTGAGGCCTGAAATGGCAGAGATATTTGATGAAGGGAGGTTTGACAAGTATGGGAAGTGCTAATATCAAGCAATGTGGGAGAGGTTTACCGACCAAGAAACATTTTCATTAGGAAAATCTAAGACAAGAAGATTTCATAATCCTTTAATAAGATACTTTTGAAAAAGTCTTAGCCAATACCATTTTTTTGTCAGTACGTCAATCAGGGTTGCTACTCTGAGAAAGACTCTTTGTGATGTCTATAGTGGCAAGTGTTGGTCAATTCAGTCTAGGTGCAATGATGATTGACTAAAGACAATCCCATATAAGAGTAAAAATCCATTCATAATGGAATAATTTGTGATTATCATTGATCTTGCTCATTTTACCATTTCGTGACATGCATTGATTTTATATATATTTTTGTAATCTCTTGTGTGTTTTAGCTAGAATTCACTTATGTGTTGTTTACTACTTCCTAGTGTATGTTTAGATGTGATTAAGGTAATTTGGCACCATTTTTGCCCATTTTGCCCAAGCTTGAATCTACTTGTCTAATAGTATGTTTCCACTAAGTCTCTACTTATTGTGACAATAATGATTAGAATTGGGATAATGCAACCCTTTTGATGATGTGTTTGGCTAAATGAGTTTCATGATAGAATTTTGCATGTACTCCAAGACTCCAAAAAGTATCTGATTATTTTAATAAAAGTGTGATTCTTGCAAGCCTTAGACTCTTGGGATTATTATTACATGTGGAAAGAGTATAATCTACCATATTGTTCGTTTTATGCATGGTTTGTCATTCTAGTGAAAGTTTTATGGATTAGCTTGATTGAATGAAAACATACATGGATCTCCTCTTATGACCCCTCTTTTACATGATATTTCTTCTATCATTTTCTTACCCCTCTGCCTCATGAAAAGATGCAAAAGTGCACGTATTAGCCTTGGCCGCCCTCAAAAAGTTTGGGGTGTCTGTATCTATATCCCCCCATTTCACTCTTATCACCATATTCCCTAGCTAAATCAATGGCAAGGAAAAAGAAAATAAAATATGCTCCTATGTAATAGCATCTAAATAAGGAAAATATGGGTGCTCCTATGTAATAGCACCCTCTCCCTCCCATAACCCTTTCTTCTCTTTTTAAGCCCAGTAGGACTAAGGTAAATCAACTATATCCCTCACACCCCTACATAAGACAAGTGGGTCATGAGAGATGGAGTGAAGTGTATTATGGAGTTCTAGAAAGTCAAATAGCAACTCTAACCATTTGTATGTATTCTATGCATGATACGATCTACCCAGAGCACTATGAAAATTACATCACATACATGTGTGATTTGTATCCTATATTTGAATTTCTTATGATCTATGCTTGAATCACATTGAAAGATATATAGATGAATGAATAGTAGTGGATTGCATGTATAATTCCACATGTGAACTTACTTTAACCAATGAACATCATGATGATTGCATTCTCCCATGTTTTTCTTGAATGAAGTGAAATAGAGATTAAGTTGGAGCAAACTTGAGTACAAGTAAGTTCTAAGTTTGGGGCGGTGATGTGGCCCTCATTTAGGGATTCAACTTGTGTCATTTTGTATTTTAATCATGTCTAAACATATTAGAATGTAGGATACTGCCCCCAGTAATGGGTTACTATCAAATGCACTTATGGACATTGTTTGCATGTTTTTGAGGTACTTGGACCATGCTTTGTATGGATGGAAGAGAATGATGTTTCTCTAAGGGTTCCTTCACCCTTGGAGGATCCTAAGGAGGGTCTAAGATATTCCCCAACCTACCCCTAGTGGCCAAGGGTTAACTTATAGAAAAGGACTCCAAGGATTGCCAAAAGTGAAGATGAAAGTGCCAGCAAAAGATCCCAGCATGACCTTGGTGCCATGGAAGGCCGTGTTACAATGAAGAATTTATAGTTAAAATACAAGTTGAGAAGAAGCTATAAAAATTCCACCAGCATGGTCGTGCAAGCTAAAACATCTATGATGTCAGCTTCCACAACGCTTGTGCCAAGAGGAACGACCACAATCCAAGTCCCCCATCACAGTTGTGCCATGCAGCACGTGTGCCACCTCACATCCACCACAATCATTCTACCCAACATAGTCATTCTACCTAGCCTCCAACACAGTTGTGATGTCCAGCACGGCCATGCTACCAACCTTCAAAATGCTAAATTTAACTTGTCAATTTTCCATTGCCAACATGCACGTGCTCTCCCAGCATGACCATGCTACTCTCCGTCAACCATGGCCATTCTTCCCGGAACAGTCGTACTACTTTAAAGCCCTAGTTAATTTTTGCATTGATTTTGCAAGTTTTCCCCCACTTAACCCTATGCTTCCCTAGCTCCTATATATACATGGGTGATGACTGGGAGCAAAGCGTTAGCATGTAGTCCCACCCATTTCATCATTCATTGATCTCACACCTACTCCCACTTCATTTCCGCCATACCCTACCTCAAAACCCTAGATTTCTATGGTTTTGGCGACTTCCATCCACCATTCCATGTCATCCAACCACCAAAGAGGGAGAAGAGTGAGTTGTTGATTGCCCAAAATTGGGCGTACAAAAATGGATGTAGATCATGAGTAATCAAACTTTATATTTATGCATGATACTTAAATGTCTGCAACAATAATATGGATCCTTGTGTAGTAAATGGGGTCGAACTCAGGGACAAGGTGGTAGGTGTTTAGGGTATAAAACCTTGGCTTAAGTGCACGTAACCAAAAGGAGACAAAAGTGTCCCTAAATGGATGATGACATAGAAACAAAGAACTAAAGAACAAAAATAAAGTAAAATTATATTAACAAGGCAATAATGTGATTGGATCTTTAGATGTGTTTTGAATAGGGATGGATAGAACTTGGATTGGGTTTCACCTTTTAAGGTTTCTTATCAACATGCAATACTCACACCCATGTACACCCTTAGCATAGTTTACAATAAATCATCATTGATGTTTATTCCCTACTCGCTTGATCTTGGGATAGATCTAGACTGTTAGAGTGCCTCTCTCTCTCTCTCTCAAGATGGAAAACATACAATCAATAAAACTACCATATGATCATTATATTTAGCATTACAACATTCTCATGCATACATTATACTCCATAACTCTAGATATAAACCAATACAACTCTTTTGAGTATTAGTGTTCAAACAACAGTAGCTAGTAGCTAATCATGCAAGTGAAGCAATAAAGAACAAGAGTATGAAGATAAACATTGGGTAAGAGTATATACATCAATGGATATAGGTATTTACACATTGTAGTAGCCTTAGTGGCTACTCCCAATCCAGGAAAATGGTTTATCCACTCATTATGGTGAGTTACCATACAGGTTTACTAACAAACACATCTATGGCATTGAATGGGTGAAGGAGATGAACACAGAGAAGAAGGAGTAAAATACAACAAACAAAACCACTACGGGGTTGAAAATCAATCAAGACCTTCTTCTTCACTAGATTCAGTGTTGGCATAGTGGTGGAAAGGTCCAACAATCCTCCTTCTCTTAAAGAAGAACCTTGACATAGGGGAGCCTACATTGTTGATGGAAATCTTTGACTCTTCGTCCTTGGCCTCGGACAGTCGATAGGTGAGTGAAGAATGTGGCAACACTTCATGGTGAAGAATGAAGATCCTTTAATACATCCCCTAGTTATCTATTTATAGTCAACGCTTATGTACCTGAGACACCTGGTGCATGGCACTTTACTTGCACCCCAAGCCCCTAAGAACTTGCCTTAGGGTACGCACTTAAGTAATATAAGAGGCGATGAGATTTTTAGTAGCATTGATGGGCTATGGCGCCATCAATCGATGGTTTGTCTAGTCTTAGGTGCTTGTAGGCCGACTATCGGATTCAAGAATTTAATAAATTTATTGGTTAATGACCCATGGCGCATTCAAGTAGTGACACCTTTGGACAGATCCATCATCAGGGATAGCGCTTGTTCTGACCTGTCTCAGGATGGAGTCATCGAGTGTCAGCTTAGTGTAGGGGGTGCTAGGCCATCTGGTCTACATGTTTGTTGTTGGTCGATGGCCTTTTTTCCATTAGCCAGTGGTGCCTGCGGTCTATGACCTTTCTCTAATTAGTATAAGTGGAGGGGACGCCATTGGTGAGTGACTGATGGGGATACAGATCAACTCCATTGGTTCTCACTTTGGTCATTTGAGGGGTCATTGGGACAAGGCCGATGTCACGACTTGTTTTAGTCATTTTCTTACAAAACATAGGAAGTATAACTCAAGAAGAAGACATTGATAAATTTCTAAGAAGAGAGAGATTTATTAACATGCAGTCCAAATTATTAAGAGGAAAAAGGATAAAATAGTCATGTCACGTCCACTATTGCTCAAGCTAGGATGTGAAGAAGGAGTAGTCTTCAACAAGCTTCCATGGCTATTCACTCCTCCACTCTTTCTTCTTTCTTATTTTGTTTTGTTATGGTTAGGTAAGCCCCCTAGGTGGGCTATTTGGGCTTAAAATGTGACTTTGGTACCATGTTTGGGGGAAGTAATATGTAAACTCTACAATTATCTTTGTGAATGATTGTCTTATAATTATATCTCATTTCCCATAAATTATCTTGTAGGTTGTGCTTGAAAACATAGATTATCTTGTGATTTGTGCTTGAAACCACCTATTCTAGGAGATAATGGCCTATATGTAGTCATTTTAGGATTTTGCCTGGGTCCAACTTGTGGATCCCCAACTAGCACCCTATCTTCCTAAACATATATCCCTTCTATTACTCCTATGTTTGAGATCTAAGTAGCTAGTCTATAAGCACTTAATGTAATTGGCTTGGAGCTACTTAAAGGCTAGATGGTAGCTGATGTTAGGTGTAATACCTTTATTTCCACCCTCCATTACTGCCCTTGTCCCCCAATTTCCCTAAGAGATATCATATAAACCTAGAGTTGATTGGATGCTAGTAATTTCCACCTAAACCTTAATCCAAATGAGCCTCACAGGGTTGGAATGGGTGCTAGGGTGTAGTTCCCATTCACACACCCTCTTCCATCCATGGCCAATTAGTAGTTTAGGATAATTCTCTAACATATATCTTTTTGTTTGGTTTAACAATCTAAATGAATGAGTATGGTTTGCATGTTATAACCCCCCCAACCTATGTTCTAGTCACATTACCCCAAATGGTCCATGCTTCCATTAATTGCAGCCCTAATTGCCTTCTTGCTTAGCTAGTGTTAGCTTAGTTAGTCATTTCTCTTTCTTAAATAGTCTCTAGCTTGTTCACGATAGCTAGGTCTTGCTAGAGTAGTTAGTGCTCATTTGTTCTTATCCGTGCGTGTTTGTGCTTGCTTTAGGTAGTTAGTTTCTAACTTGCTCGCCCTACTTGCTAATTGCTAGTCTAGTGTAGTTTCTTGCCTAATCTAGCTAGTTTCTCTCTATATATTGTTAACTATAATTTCTTTGTTAGTTTAGTAATAGGGCTAGATCTTGCATTACTCGTCTTTACTAAATTTCTCTTTTCTTACTTAGTTATCATTCCTTGTTAATTAGAATGAAATTGTTTAGGGTTAAATAAGGTTTTGCTTTTGTTACTTTAATTACTTATTGGACCACCCTTAGTGTAACTCAACTAAAACCAAGCTCAACCCCTAAACCCTAGACGCTGCATTAGGAATGTATCTTAAATGAGCATAGATATAGTGTCCCCTCTCTCTATCTTAGTTCGACCCCAAGTTACCACTCCTATATTACTCCTAAGCATGTGCGCTTGTGGTTTTTCTTGAAAGTGTGTCCATCAGTTTTTATAAATTTGAAAGACCATGTTGTGTGCCTAACGCACATCCAAACAAAATTCAATTGGTTGAGTGAGCCCATGATGAATGAATGAATAGCTTTTTTGTATATGGTTTGCTAAGTGATTATCCTATAGAGACTTATCAGTTATCAACTAGCATACAAAGTAGCATGATAGTCGCTTAAGGTAAGCTAGCATTGGTAGATTGTATCTTAAATTGATGTTTAGGCATTCAATAAGATTAAACATGATTATAGATTTAGATTCAAATTAGGAAACTTAAAATATGCATATGATTGGACATCATTACCCACTTGACATGGTATGACATACTACAAATCAATCTAGTAAGTATTCTATGAGTGATTAGTTATACTCATGTTAGGAAGGCAATTACAACTCATAATAACCAAACTCAAATATATGGGATCCCGATACAGTTTAATGGTGAATGGAATCTAGTATGACCGATGTGTTAGTTTTGGTGTACATCCATATAGTCTTGTAACAAATTATACATTAACGTATTGTTTAAATTATGTAGGTCAGATATTAACTAAAAGATCCTTACTAGGAGTTAGGTTATACATTTGAAATTGATCATTAGTAACCTAATTAGAACACAAACATAGCAACATTCATGTATGGCATGAAAAGGAAAAGAATGAACCACGAATAAGAGTGGAGGAAAAGGTAAGAAATGGAATGTTACATGTGGTAGATCTCAGAATGATGTTGGATGATGTGTTTTCATGAATTTTTGTTGCACCGGTTGGCAATTTCGTTGTGATTTATCTAATAGTGTAGGTGCCATCATGTAGAATGGAAAAATATAATCAGGCATCAAAGAAGAAGGTTTGAAGGATGTGAGGAGGGAGGATCAGGGTCTAGTGAATAAAGATGTAGAACGAAGAGTAGGTGGGGAGTTGTACCTCACACTAACTATAGGAAGAGAGAGGAAATGATGTTGCCGAGAGTGGTGTGTATAGCAGATAAAGTTGTACATAATGAGGAACAAGATGACTAAAGTGATGAAAATGGGTGGCCATTTGGTGGAAGGTGGTAACTGAGATTGTTCCACTGGAGGAAGTAGATCTTGGAGGTGATGAAGTCAATCGAATCTGTGTTTTCAGACCACCACATGAGACCGCATCAGGTAAGATAATAGGTGACGACTAATTTTCAATTGTCAGGTTGTTAAGTGCAAGGAAGAGGTACTCGTGGGTAGGGTTTAGGTTGGCATATTATAGAAGAGAGAAAATTAAGGGGGAATAAATAGAGGATGGTGGAAGAGGAGAAGATAAGAGGGATAAAAAGGTAGAAATGCATGTCATTATAGAGAATGTCAACCTCATGAGGTAATAACCCATGGATGTGCGAGCATTACAGGAGGGGGGTTAAGCAAAGGGAAAAGAAATATAATTTTTTTAATACAATAATGTGAATTAAAGCTTAGATTTTTAATCAATTAATCGAATGGTCAAAGGAGGTTCTATTGACATGAAAGTTGTTGTTTAAGCTCATTATGATGTTTTGAATCCAATTATATCATTAATTTCTTCTTTTTAAAATATTTAATATTTATTTATTTATTTGGTTGATAAGTACCCATTTAGTGCATTATGCTCCTCTCTTTTTATTTGATATATTATTTGTATTTTGTTTATTTTCTTTCACCGCTAGACTTAGGATGGATACATAGTGCCAAATCAGGTTCAAACATAATGAGTTTGTGAATTTATATCATTAACTCATAATTGAAGGTCTAATAAGTTAATTAGTATTTAACATTTTATTAAAGATTGTTTGTTGAAACCTTATATTTTTGCTGCAATTACTATTATTTAATCTAGTTTAAGGAAGAATAATTTAATGTTTTATTATTACAAATGGTCCTAAGGAGGGTGATGGTTGATCTATATATCAAAATTCGAGTATGTTGCAACACTCCACCCCTACAAAGGGACTTTGCCTCCAAATTCTTCCCATTTATAATCTATGTAACATACATGATCCTTGCTCTCTGGTCCCTAAAACCCTTATTCCACTAGACATGCATTAATGGGTATTATTCTTAGACAAACCCCAAACAAGGTATAGAACATACCCTATCATGGAGAAATGATAGGTGTGTATGACTTAGATGTCATTATTTGAGTTCATACAGACATTAGAAATTATATATGTTTCCAGATAGGTTATGTGTGACAAGAAACCTTTATAAGATGGATATAACTAAAATTTAGTGTTAAGATGGTTTCCTTGATGAAAAATAAATTATTGGACTTTTGTGTAATAATTCTTATACATTATAATGTAAACAACTTATACCCTTGAATTAAACTAATAAAGCATGATTCATATATCCATATAATAATAATGAATAGTACATGCATATAAATATATGATATGGTGTCCCTGATCCCCAATGAGATATCCTATAAGATTAATATATGTATTAGTGATGGAAATGAAATTAAAATATTTATATTAATATTAAGTTGATAAATGCATCTACAAGTCATAAAAAAGATATAGGATATTGAGGAGTTGGTTTGGTTTTTTAAGATGAGTGGAAACTAAATATTGTTCAAAATTAAATATAAAAGAAATAAATACAATAAATGGGTTACTTCACTTTTAAATAATGGTTATACATATATATACATATAAATAAGATTTGTTAAAAGTATTAACTTGAGTAAATATTAATGAAATATATATAAAGATTTAAAGGAAAATACTTAATGGATGGATAATACCAAAACAATCATAATAGTTAAACATGGTAACCATTTAATATTTATTGTAATGTTTATTTTGATAATACAAAAAATTAGGCAAATTCTTAATTTTCCAGATGGTTTTTTTATATGGTCTTAAAATAGGAAATAAATGTTTATTTCGGATTACGCACACCACAATCAGGCAACATATCAAATTCTTCTTCTTTTGGATAATTTTACTTGCCTTAATTCAATTATATATGAAAATTACTAGAATATTTTAAAAGACATTAATTTATTCCTAAAAAATAAAATTGATGAGAAAATTGAGATATATACACCTTAGTTAATTTATCTATAGATTTCCATCCATTTCAGGTAATGGAAACTAGCCTAGTTTTATTAGAGAAGAAAAGAGAGAGAAAAATGCAAAAAGTCTGATAATAAATGATGTAAATGATAGGGCTTTTCTAAGTTTTCATGTGCTTTTGTTGATTCCCAGATCTCTTTTGTTTGTGGGCTTGTATATTGGCCACACGATGTGGATCTAGTGACTCAGAAGTCATCTTCCAGCCTGAGCTGGTTAGGGAAACCACTGTACAATCGTTGAACACTATAACTACGTCAATATCACAATTTTTTTCTCTACCTTACACTATATTTTCACCTTCCCTTCTTCCTTGGATCTGAGTGGCTTCCCTGGGTCTTTAGAACCCTGATTTGAGCCCAAAGATCTACTATTTAAGGACACTCATTTTCTCTCCTTCAGGTGTACTTAGACAATCATGATCTTTGACTCTGGTGAGAGATAAACTAAGTCCTCTTATACATACCTTCCTCAAAGAAGGTAGATGTCATGGGAGGTGTTAGTTTTGAGTTGTGAGGTCCTCATCTTCTTCCCTGATCTCCTTCTTAGATTGGGCATTGAAAAGTTTGCCGGGGCTCTTTTAGCTTGTTGCTTGTGGTTTTGCTCAAGAGGAACTCAAAAGGTCAAATAGGCCTTTTCCTTTACCCAAGAATAGGTAATAGACCACTTCCGACCTCCCACTCACTTCTCTATGTTTTTCCGGTCCATGAAATCCAGTGTTAGCAGAACAAGTTTTGCCACTAATTTTGACCTTATTGAGTACCAAGAAGTGTTTCGTGCTATTCTTACTCCATCCTTTGTTATTTCTATTTGGATGCACTATCTCAGAGTCATTTCCCTTGTTTGGTGATGGTGGCAAACCTAAATGCTTCTCAGATGTTAGAAGGAAAACTTGTAGACCTCCTCTTCTATATTGGAATCTATCAGTAGAAGTGGTGTTGTATAGTTCTCAGTTTTTTTCCACCTCTGTTTGATTGGTAATGAGAGTATGATTTCAATTGCAATACCAGCATGTTGAGCGGGTTTTAGAATGTTGTTTTTCATTTTCTCTAGGTATCTATCTACAGGAACATCTGGGAGGTCTCACCATTTCAGATTCCACTGGTCATCATCGTAACCTCATGCCTGGTTGCATGTGGAAACATCTAGAAAACCCCAATCAACGCTTGGTGATGGCGTCGTTGGCTACAACCTCATTTTTCATCGAAGGTAGACACCAAGTTGGGTTGTTGCGGGGGAAACCCTTAGTGTGGCCTAGGAGAAGACCATAGGTGGGAGAATGACCCACATGTCCACATTTTGTTTTGAGCATAGATCTCGCCTTCAAGGGTGTTTTGATCACCTTGCGATTTAATCTAACTGATTATAGATCGTGCTATATACTTGGACATTGCTGATTTTGCATTTTCATGTAACCAAGATTTTGAAATCACTTTGTGTAAATCTATCTTTTGATGTGTGATTGCTATATTAATACATTAAATATATTAAACCTATAAAGTTTGTAATTAACTATTAAGAGGTTGAAAAACTAACTAAATATATGTGTTGAAATAAGAAAATTATGGCATGTAGATTGGTTCTTATTTTGTAATCTAATTCATTAATAATGAAAAGGTAAACTTTAGGGTTCATGTGAATCGATTCATGAAATATTAACAATGATTATGTATGTATGTATGTATGTATGTATGTATGTATGTATGTATGTATGTATGTATGTATGTATGTATGTATGTATGTATGTATGTATGTATGTATGTATGTATGTATGTATGTATGTATGTATGTATGTATGTATGTATGTATGTATGTATATTAATAATGAAAAGGTAAACTTTAGGGTTCATGTGAATCGATTCATGAAATATTAACAATGATTATGTATGTATGTATGTATGTATGTATGTATGTATGTATGTATGTATGTATGTATGTATGTATGTATGTATGTATGTATGTATATATATATATATATATATATATATATATATAGTTTAATAGATCATTTGAAGCTTTGATGAAGATATATGGTTGACTTCGTATAACATAGGCTTGATATCATGTATGTTGCAACTCCTCAAATCCATACTTGAAATTTATCTAATTTCTCTCTCTAGATGTATGTTGCATCTCTTACTCATCATAGAAAGAAATCACCTACATTTCTCTTTCTCTTAGTTATGTGGGACATGTTATCATATACACTTCTCTCCCCTTTGAGAGTTTAATCATATGAGTGATTGTATAGTTGTGTTGATCTTATGATCTTTTTCTAGATATATTGGATTCCAATTTGTGTTTAGTTCTTATTATTCCATATGGAGACCCTAATTTTGAGTAAATGAACTAAATGAAATCCAAATTTCCAAGTAGTGAATTGTTATGATCATGTGATGTATCTTAACTGTTGAAAATGTTGAATACTTGTTTATGGGTCCTATTACCCCATTTTGACATTAGTTGGATGTTCTCATCCCTAATTTCTGCTTGAATATACTTTGTTTTTCATGTCCTACTTTTATGTGTGATTGACTAGTCATAAATAAAAGTAGTAACACCATAACTATTTCTGGCATTGAGGTTTTAGTCCTCCTATAAATGCAATGAGGTTTTATTCCTCCCATGATATATTATTATTTTTGGCACAAAGGTTTTAATCCTCCTACCAATGCATTGAGGTTTTAGTCAACCTACAAAACTCTATATTTTTTTGGAACTGAGGTTTTAGTCCTCATGTACCTTGGTATAGAATATATGGGTTCCTACCTTAATTTTTAGTATATGCTAGTCTACTTATTATTTACCGTGCAATTTTTTACATTTTGTGATATTATTAATGTGACATTTTTAAGGTAATAAATCATTTTATTGTTATTTTTTAAAATGTTCTCTTTGATGTTCACTTGGATGTTCTTTTTCCCTCTCGATTTGGGAAGCCTTGATAAAGATGATTGATGTCCTTTTTCCTAATATTTCTAAATTGCTATCAGTATGCACATACTGACTTTTATGTTGACAACATCCAGTTTGTATTTTCTTGTGGGATAAGCTTACAACCCCTTAGGTAAAAGACATAGAAGAGTTGGCATGATAATGTGGAACTGGCTAGTAGAGCTGACTCTTGGGATATAGACTTGGAATATCTTGGATTCCCTCTTCTTAGATCTTAGAGTCGTTGCTTTCATGTAAGTCCCTTATGGGAGATTATTGTGTCAACTTGTGAAATTGGATATCGTCATTTTATTTTTGTTGCTATACTTTGGTTTTTTATAAAATTTATTTGAGAGAGAAAATATACACCTATATCAACATACTCATTAGTGTGTTTAGAGTATATGGTTTTGTTCCTCAAATTAAGTAGGTAGTGGGTCCCCTCTCAGGTCCCACTCCTTATAAGATGGTATAAGAGCCTTGGTATTTAGATTATGAGTATTTCAATTTTTCTCCTTTTGGATTCCTATCATATCCTATAAGTTTCTAAGTAGGACCCTTACCTTATATACACATCCTATAAGAGAGATATTTACCCTAGAATTTACCTGAGTCATGCATGAGATGATGAAAGGAAGATTTAGAATCATATAGGATACTTACAAGAATTTTGATTAGTAAACCTAATGAGATGAGGATTTAGGCTACCATCACTACTACATTTTTGGCCAGTAACGTCGCTGCCCATAGCGTCGTTTTTACTAGAATAACCGACCTAATAGACTACTATATCAGTTTTATCATAAAAACCGACCTTATAGGTTTCCCGCGGCAAAAATTAGTGCGATTTTGGCTTCGCACCTAGATCTATAGGGTCGGTTTTTTAAAATAATCGATGCTATAGGATCAACAAAAAACACGGGAACCACTTTGGAACTCTAGAGTCAGTTTTTATATATAACCGACCTTATAGATGTGGTCTGTAGCATCGGTTATCCTGAAAAACTGTCACTATAGGTTAAGTCTGGGCACCGTTTTTTTAATAGACTTTTAGGGTCGGTTTTTTACCCAAAACCGACGCTACAGGTCTTCTACATTGCACATAGCAACCCGATTGTAAGGATTAGGTTGTCATTTGCTGTTGTTGCTACTCCCCGTTCCCGCTCCCGCGCCTGAAGAAAGGCAGTGCCGCCTCTATAAAGGTAACCTCCCCCAACCATCTACTCGTCCGAAAAGAGGCAAATTAGCGAAGCTTTCCTTGGACGACGACGCTCCTTACCACCATCTTCGGCGCCGTTTTCCTTGGACGACGATGACGCCTTAGGTGTTACTTCTCTCTCCGGTGTTTTCTTCCTTGAAAGTCAACGACAACGATGCCTTAGGCATTGCAAGGGCCGTGTGCATCTCTCTGGTTCTTTTCCCGTACAAGCTCCCTCACCGACCGGTTCTTCTCAAGGTATTGTCTCTGTTGCCTCACTCCTCCATTTACGTCTTACGTCGGGGTCGGGGTCGGCGGTGGGTAGCAATGGGTGTTGATGGTAGTAGCACGATCGTGCCATAACCACGACCATTTTTCTTCTTATTGTCATGCCGCGATTGAGAAGAGGTTCGGAATGAATATATTTGTTAGGTAGCACGGCCGTGCTGGGTAGCACGGTCGTGGTGGTTGTGGCTGAGTGAATATATTTTTTAGGTAGCATGGTCATGGTAGTTGTGGCTGAGTGAATATATTTATTAGGTAGCACGGCCGTGCTGGGTAGCACGGCCGTGGTGGTTGTGGCTGAGTGAATATATTTGTTAGGTAGCACGGATGTGGTGGCTGAGTTGCTGAACTGCATTTGTTAAAATCTTCCTACTCCTCTAATATTGATGTATATTGACCCTAATGCCTTACATTATAAGAGAATTGAAATGTGCATTTGTGTTGTTGCAGGTCTTGTTGACTTGCATATATTTCTTCTTCAGCCTTCAAGTGAGGTATAATATTCTCACTCTCCCAATGTGCCAGTAGGCTTCATTTTGATTCAAATATTTAATACATACGGTAGCACTTGGTAGACATTCCATAAATATGAGGGTAGACATTGTGTAGTCTCAGATTGACACTTTAGGGTTTATATATGAGATCATCGATGCATGATGTTTAACTTAATATATAAATATGACAATAATACATTTATGCATGTATCAACTTAGAAACCCGTTCAAAATTTACCCATAGGAGTAAATTTTGGATAGTCCCCGGTTTGGGATTGTTTTTGGATATTTAATCTCACTTAGGATGTAACTGTATAATGTATGTTTAGTTTTGAAGAAAATTTTAGTAGTATTTCCTCATTTGTTCTCTAGGTACATATGTGAGTGGTTATTTACCATTTACATCGGTGTACTTGGAGAACTTAGGAGAAATGCTGCTGAAATTTTCTTCAAAACTAAACATACATTATACAGTTACTAGTGAGATTAAATATTCAAAAATGGGATAGGTGGTACACTTTAGGATAAAAGTAATTAACTTCCTATCAATAAAAACTTACAGCTTATAGTATCAATATTAAATGCTTAGTTTTATAATGAATTTTTAATGTGATATAGAAAATGGCTCGAAGTTGGATGTCTATCAAGAACCATTGTAGTCCAGAGTTTGCCAAAGGTCTTAATGAATTTATCAGATTTGTTGAGGAACATAGGAATCTACCTACAGATATGTTCCATTGTCCATGTAGAAATTGTGGTAACAATTTGAAAGTTGATACTACTGAGGAAATTAAAGATCATGTCATATGCAATGGGATCATACAAGGTTATAATGAATGGTATTGGCACGGAGAGAAAATTAATAATGGATCAGAAAATGTCGATACTAATAGTTGTGGCATAGAAGATATAGATAATGATGATAATTTCAATGATGAACTGATTCAGGATGACTTGATTCAGGATGATATGGTTGATGAGATGCTACGTAGTTGTCGGGACAATGTCATTGATCCACCTTCTTTATTTGCAAACATTGTCCATGATGCTGAAAAACCTTTATATAAGGGTTGTACTAAGTTCACGAGGTTGAGTGTTGTGATGCGATTATATACTCTTAAAGCTCAAAACCAGTGGAGTGATAAGAGTTTCACTTCGTTGTTTTCTTTGTTAAAGGAAATTCTTTCTGAAGGCAACGGGCTTCCAATTTCAACATATCAAGCAAAGAAAATAATGTGCCCAATGGGAATGGAGGCTAAAAAGATTCATGCATGTCCAAATGATTGTGTGTTATTTTAGAAGGACTATAGTAATTTAATAAATTGTCCAAAATGTGGTGCGTCAAGGTATAAGACCACAAATTCAGCTAAGGCTAAAAATGGCTCTCTTGTCAAGGTGATGTGGTATCTACCAATAATACCACAATTTCAACACTTATTTGCTAATACAGAAGATGCGCAAAATTTGTCTTGGCATGGGGAGTTAAAGGCCAATGATGATGGCGTCCTACGACATGCATCTGATTCACCACAATGGAAAGAAATTGATTTATTATACCCTCAATTTGGTAAAGAACCAAGAAACTTAAGACTTGGACTCTGTACAGATGGAATGAATCCCTATGGTACATTAAGCAGCCAACATAGCACGTGGCCTGTTATGATTGTTATATATAATCTTCCTCCTTGGTTGTGTATGAAAAATAAGTATGTCATGTTGTCAATAGTGATATCAGGGCCCAAGCAACCTGGAAATGATATTGATGTTTACCTTCAACCTCTAATAGATGACCTAATGAAACAATGGGAAGAAGGTATTATGACATATGATGCTTCACATACAGATATCTTCAGTTTGCGTTCTATGTTGTTTTGCACGATTAATGACTTTCTAGCTTATGGAAATTTGTCTGGATATAGCATAAAAGGATACAAAGCATGTCCTATTTGTGAGGAAAATACTGATTCAATCAGATTGAAACATGGTGTTAAAATCGTATATCTTGGTCATCAAAGATTTCTCCCACCAGTGCATCCTTATCGAAGGCAATGCAAAACCTTTAATGGGTCAACTGAGGAACGAAGTGCTCCTAAACCTATACCAGGAAATATTGTATATGATAGGGTGAAACATATTATTAATGAATTTGGAAAGAGTTCAAGTATTCATACACTCACATGTGACAAATCTCTATATAAGAAGAGGTCAATATTATGGGATCTTCCTTATTGGAGATCTTTGGCAATTAGACACTGCATTGACGCCATGCATGTTGAAAAAAAAATTTGTGATAGCATCATTGGTACGTTATTGAACATACCAGGAAAGACTAAAGATGGCATCAAATCTAGAAAAGATTTAGAATTAATGGGTATAAGAAAAGAATTATCATTGGAGATCAGGGGTCGCCGCACATATTTACCACCATCTTGTTACACTTTGTCAAAGAAGGAGAAAAAGAATTTCTGTGAGTGCTTGTATAATATTAAGGTTCCACAAAGATACTCTTCTAATATTCATAGATTGGTATCAATGAAGGATCTGAAGTTGATAGGTCTCAAATCTCACGATTGTCACACCTTAATGCAACAAATTTTACTTGTGGCTATTCGATCTATATTGCCGAAGCATGTAAGGTTTGAAATCACAAGACTTTGTTTCTTCTTCAATGAAATATGCAACAAAGTGATACATCCTGATACTCTCGATAAATTACAGAAAGATGTAATTGTTACCATGTGTCAGCTTGGAATGTACTTTCCTCCTTCATTTTTTGATATCATGGTTCATCTTGTAGTACATATTACAAGGGAGGTGAAGATGTTGGGTCCAATTTTCTTACACTTGATGTATCCATTTGAACGCTACATGAGTGCTTTTAAAGGTGATGTTCGGAATCATTATCGTCCTTAAGGGAGTATTGTTGAGGGTTACGTGGCTAGGGAGGCGATGGACTTTTGCAATTATTTTTTGAATTGCAATGAAACCTCTAGCGATCTAAAAAATTCCCATCACACTGAATCTTATTGTGGCAAAGGAACTCTGGGAGGACGAGTGAAAGGAATCAGTCGTGAGTTGTGGGAACAAGCACATTTGTATATTTTACACAACATCGATGAAGTTAGTAGCTACATCACAGAACACAATGATCTTATCAAGAGAAATCATCCACGATCCAGTTCAATGTGGCTTGCAAGAGAGCATAATCGAACATTTATTAGGTGGTTTGAAGAGAAAGTATTTAATCAACTACCTAAATCACTGAATAATGTTGTTGAGAACATAAAATGGCTCGCCTTTAAGCCAAAAATGGATGTCATGTCATATGAAGGTTATGACATAAATGGATTTTCATACTACACAAAGCATCAAGATGAAAGTAGTGTAGTTCAAAATAGTGGGGTCACTGTTCAAGCTTGTTCGTTGTATTTTACTAGTGCCAAAGATAAAAGACCACGCGAAGCTCAGATGTCATATTACGGCATCATTGAGGACATATGGGAATTGGACTATACAAATTTTAGAGTTCCTATCTTTAGGTGTAATTGGGTTGACAACAACAAAGGAGTTTTAATGGATGGGTTGGGTTTCAAATTGGTGAATTTTGAAAAGATTGGTAAGAAAGATGAGCCATTCATCATGGCAGACCAAGCAAAATAAGTATTCTATATTGATGACCCGGCAAATAAAAATTGGTCTATCGTTCTTCATGGAAAAAGATAGTTTACTGTAGATCCTATAAATGAAGAAGAATACTACGATAAGTAATGATGATTCTAGTCCATTCTCAGTTGGTTTGCCAAGTATAAATGTTGAAGATAACACCGATGAATATTATAAACGTCAAGACCATGCTGAAGGAATTTTCCTTGACTAACAACTCAACCAATACTAGAGGCATGTATTCTTTGAATTATTTATTTTATTATCATTCAAGCAAGTAATCTTTTAAATATACATCATATATCATGTATACCTTATCACTTTTGCTTTTATTATCACTTTTTTTATCATGTATACTTGCAGGTTCTAAAATGGTGAGTGAAGATGAACATTCTGAGCATGAGCATGAGCACCATGAGGATGGTAGTGGTGATGCTAAGAAAAGTAGAGGTCCCACACTGATGCGTAGGCTGCAGGAGCTCAAGGCTAAAGGGGACAAATTGCCAGTCCAGTTTGATATCACAGGAGCACATGTTGGGGAACAAGTGCTTTCAAGCATTATGTAGGGGCGACCACGTGCAGTAAGGTGCCAATAGATATAGAAAATTGGCATGATGTTCCTAATGCCAAAAAAGACCTCATATGGAAAGATATATCTGTGAGTGGAAGTGATATTATTTTCATATGTTTTTTATCTATTGATTCTAATTTAGTTTGCTTGGAATTAATTCTTTTTCAAAACAACATTATTAATTGCTTCTTTTGTATGTATAGGGTGTTTTTCATCTAAATGAAAAAGATCACAAGAAAAGAGTGCTACAATGTTGTGGTGTACGATAGAGGGGTTTTAAGACATATCTCGCAAGGGAATTTATAGATAATCCTAAACAAAATAAGAAAGCAACATATGTATATATTTTTATAGATCCTAAGGTGTGGGAAAGATTTGTTGCAGCTAGGAGATCGGAAGAGTTTCAGGTAATAAAGATTGTGATGTATTGTATGAATCTTTAATTTTATACAATTAAGGAGGTGAATCTTTTTATACATGTTTGCCAAGTCTAAATTGCAATGCCTCATTTTAAATGATCAGGCTATCCAGCAAGCACAAAAGGAAAGATGGGCCAAAAATGTGCATGACCATCGCTTGGGGCCCGGTGGTTATGCCTTCTGCCGCCAACTACAAGAGAAGCAATCCTCTTCTGGAGAAGAATCTAATACAACTCAAGTTGAGTGTCCACCCCGACACTTGACATGGATTGATGCTAGAAAGAATCGAGCAGGTGAAATTGTCAACCCTGCAACTAAGGAGGTGGCACAAAAGATGGTAGGTTTATCCCAACTAAGTAAAGAGTAACTCCCACAAACTTAGATTTATTTATATCTAATTGATATTGTGATTTAATATTTTAATTAACTATGAATAGATTGATCTCCACGAGCAAAGGAAGGAAGGAAAGTTCGTCCCAACTGGCCACATGGATGAACTATCAGTTTCTCTTGGTACGAAGGAGCATCCTGGCCGTGTTAGGGGATTAGGAGCTGGCATAGGATTCAAGTCTTATTTTGGCCCTTCGCAATCTAAAAGGGGTCATGCAGGAGGTCTTACACAAGAGGAGGTTGAAGCATTAGTAGCACAGAAAGTAAAAGAAATAATGTCTTCATTTCAACCTACTCAACCTTCTCAACCTATTCATATTGTGTGCCTCTCAAGTGATGAGGTACAAGCCCATGCTATAGTTGTAGAAGGTCATGGGAGCACTCCCAATGACCCACCACAACAATCTGCAGTAAGTTCTATATTAGTATGATATATATGATATATATATATATATATGATAATATATATAGTTGTAATAGGTATCTATTCTACTGCTTCTTATATAACTTATATTATTTCAATCTAGGTTGGTATGAACTGTAAATTTGCAGTGGAGGTTCTAGAATTTAATAGTGTGGTAGCGGGCAAGGTGTACAACCTTGGTGATACATTGCATTGCCAACAAATTACTGATGACATTTGTCGTGTGTCCATCCATCTTGTGTATGACGGAATGGGGGACAAACCACTACCCATACCTAATCCTGAATATAGTACAATTGAAGAAACAGAGGGTGCTATGGTGGGTTGGCCTAGACACTTGGTTATCAATGACAAGGTATACTTGAATTCTACCATGTTTTTTCATATTTGATTGCATATATGAACTCGTGTAATAGAAGTATGTAATTTAATTAACAGGTTTGAAAACCAAAAAGTAAACATTCTACTAGTTTTCCTCCTATGCCCAAGCCATCTATTATTCCAGAATCCACATTCGATGAGTTGGGAAGTAAATGTAAATGTTTGTGTTGATACTTAGCCAACCAAAGCTCTGGACTACAAATGTTGATCAATTTAATAGAAGATGCAACTGGGAGGGAATTTGAAAATTATATTTTTCTTGATGATATTATAGAGTTGTTCTAGTATGATTGGTTGAATACGTCAATATTAGAAGTATGGATAAGGTAAGGATATATCAATATATAAAATTTCAATACACATTTTTAACTTATTTCTACATATGAAAATAATTACAAATGTTTAACAACCATTTATATACCGAGGCCACAAACTTTGATATACAGAATGTTGGATTCTTAGTTCCTTCAGTCACTAGTCAGGTGGAGACACATATTGAGGAAGTGAGTGAGTACTTCTCCGATGCATTCAAATATTTTGCTAGTGTGAGAGGAAATTATCCTAATTCCTTTTAACATCCAGTAAGTATTATTATTCAATATAATTTTAATAATAAACAAATGTATTTATTTTAATGTTTGTTTTATTCTTACTCAGATCTAGATATTGGGAATTAGTGGTGATTGTCCCAAAATTGATGACTCTTTATTATCTTGACCCAATGGGAAAAACAACAAGGGGTCACAAACTGAAATTGCCAGCTATGGCATAAGCATAAATATAGTCAATGCTTCAACATGATATTTCTATTTAGAATTTCTATTTTACCAACTATCATTTAATTGATAGGGGTATAAAAGCTTTTTGTGAAGGTGGAGGACAAATACCCACAAAATTAAAGACATTGATTTTGAAAAATGTCAAGGTAGCTACTTTGTCAACTGCTTAGTCTTATATGTATTAATTTTCAACTCTTATATGTCAACTCTTATAGTCTTCTATTTATAGTAGTTTACTAACATTAAGTATAATTAGTTATTTGTAGTGTCCTATACAAAATAATGGTTGGGCTTGTGGCTACTATGTAATGAAATATATGCAAGCTATTGTCAAACAAGCATCAAATGACATTCAGACTATAGATCAGGTGATAAAGAATAACATCATAAATTTATAAGTGAGTTGTAGTCATTTTATAAAATATTAACATGTGTATTTTCTGTTACAGATCTTTACAACTTAGCCTTACACACGTGAGGACTTAAATGAATTCCGATAAGAGTGGTCAGATGTTTTTCTAAATGAAATCAATATAGCATTGGAATAAATATGTCAGTTACGTTCCATTTATGTATGTGGTTTCAGTACTCTTTCATATTTACTTTTGTATCTGACATTTAATATCATCTCAGACTTGTAATCTATCATTTTGTAAATTATGATGTGACTATGTGTACTCAACTCAATATATGAATCATTTTTGTTATGAATGTGTGGTTTGGAATGGTGACGGTTGAGCATCAATGCTCCCCTCTCCCATATCTTATTCTTATTCTTCTGTTTTGTTCTGTTCAGTTTCTGTAGAAATTTTAAAAAAAAATTGGACCATATAGCGTCGGTTTTCTTAAAAAACTGACCTTATAGGTGTCGCGTAGAACGACCGTGCTGCATAGAACAGTCGTGTTGGGATGAGGTAGAACGGTCGTACTGCGTAGAACGGCCGTATTGAGATATGGTAGAATGGTTGTGTCGTGTAGTACGGCCGTGCTAATATAGACCAACACGGTCGTGCTAGGCGGCACGGCCGTTCTATCATATTCCAAGACTCTATTGAGTCGGTTTTTTAGAGTCAGTTATTTAGTAAAAAAACCATCCTTAGAAAGAATCTTTAGAGTTGGTTATTTAGTAAAAAAATCGACATTATAGGGTTCAGGTACAGTTTCATTTCTCATTTGGGTTTAGTTTTTGAGATCCTATAGGGTCGGTTTTTACTATACAAGGTCGGGTTTTTTTGGTTAAAAAAACCGACCCTATAGTGCGATTTCTGTAGCGACTGCCACTTAGGCGTCGGCTGAAAAGTGATGCTATAGGCTTAAAAAACCGACGCTATAGACCATTTTTGTACTAGTACATATATGTTAATGGTGACATATGTCTTTGATGATAAGATCTAACTTTAAGGTGGATTTTAACATGGTAATGAGAAAATAGTTGATAAGGAGATCATACACCAAACATTATGACTTGGTTCTTGCAATAGATTTTGGATCCATCTTTTGTTTTATGATGGATATATTTCATCGCCAAAAACTATTTTTCGTAATAATACTATATGTATAGAAGAAAATTTCTCTGAATTCATTAGTGTTTTGTTGAATTAAGTCACAATGGAGGAATATATGAAGTTTAGGTAGATAAGACCCTAAATGAGCAGGATTAGAAAACGTAAACTATATTTTTGAGTTGAAGTGATGATTAGGAAAAGTGTGGGTTGTTCGAGGGTTTAGTTGACCTACCCTTTAGTACCCTGTGATTTTTTTCTTGCTCGAGTGAACCTCAAGTTTGTTAGGTTGGAAATACAAGGACCTAAATTCAACCCTAGGTGGGCATGACATGTTATTTGGAAGCATGACCTATGAAAAACATAAACACCTAAAGTGTTCACAACTAAAATAATGTATTTATAACCCTAATAGCTCTAAGAGTTGCTTACTTTGACTTATTATGTTAAAGCTTTTAAGGGGTGGAGAGTATTGGTGGATAGTGTATGGATGATTGGATTTTGAGGATGAAATCTTCATTAAGGGGTGGAGTGTTGTAACTTATTAGATCCTAGCTCTCTAATCCCTAGAATCCTATCCCCCTAGACTGGCATGAATGGGTATAATTCTTAGACTAACCCCAAACAAGGTATAGAAAAAACCCTAGCATGGAAACATGATAGGTGTGAATGACTTACATATTATTTTTTGAGTTCATAGAGACATTGAAAATCTTATAGGTCCTTTGTCATAAGAAACCTTAATAGGATGGATATAACTAATAGTTAGTGTTAATATGGTTGCCTTGATGAATAATAAATTATTAGACATGTGTAATAATTCCTATACATTATAGCGTAAACAAATTATATCCTTAAATTAAACTAATAAAGTATAATTCATATATCCATATAATAATGATAAATAATACATTCAAATAAATTTATGATAATGTGTCCCCAATCCTAGTGAGATATTGATATGATTGATATATGAATTAGTGATGGAAATGAAAATTAATATATTCAATTAGTATTTATGTTGGGAAATGCATGTATAAGTCATACAAAGGATATATGATATTGGGAAGTTGCTTTAATTTTCTTAAGATGGATAGACATGAAAAAAAAATCAAACTTGATAAAAAAAGGAAATAAAAATAATAAAGGGGTTACTTCACTCAAAAGTCATGGTTGTATTTATAGGGTGTTCATTCATTGCCGGTGTGGGTAGCTACCCACTCCAAATTTGGTTACTTTTTTTGGGAGTTTCTTATTTTATACATGTACATGGTTACCTTAACTTGCAAATTGTTACTTTTAATGCATAAATAATTACACTTTTAAGTAACAAATATACAATTACATGTTTATTCCAGATTTTTTATTGTGTATTCTGCCTGATTTTACTTTTTTAGTTGAATAGTAACTTTTGGTCAATATAGTTACTTTTTTCTAGTGAGTTACTTTTCTGGTCATATAGTTACTTTTCAAGCTGCATGGGTAGCAAATTCTAGGTTACCCACATGGGTATTAAAGATAATCCTATATATTCTTGTGTGTGTGTGTGTTGAGGAGGTGATTTGTAACTTGAGTAAATATTAATGAAAATATATAAAGATTTGAACAAAAATACTTAATGGACGGATAATCCCAAAACAATCATAATATTTAGATACAATAAACAATTAATTTTTATGATAATGTTAATTTAATAACACAAAATTCCATAATTTGCAAGATAACTTTTTATATGGTCTCTAAATAGAAAATAGATGTCCATTTCAAATTATACACACCATAATTAGGCAACATATCGGATTCCATTTTTCAAGATAATGTAGACATCCATTAATTCAATTATATAAGAAAATAACTATGATATGTTGAAAGAGACTGATTTCTTTCTAAAGGAGAAAATTGAGTCTTAAACACTTCAATTTATGTGTAAAATTCCATCCCTTTCAGATAATGTCAACTAGCCTAATTTAATTGAAAAAAAAGAAAGAGAAAATGAAAAAACATTGATAATAATTGGTTTCAACGATAAAGATTTCCTAAGTTTTTGCATGGTTTTTGTTGATTCTCAGATCTTTATTGTTTATGGGCTTCTGTCTTGGTCGCACAATGTTGATCTGATGACTTGCTATAGGGATACCACTGTATAGTTGTTGAACACTATAACTATGCCAATCTCATAATTTAATCTCTCCCCCAATATCTTCCCCTATTTTCTTCTCCCTTAGATCCGGGTGGCTTCCCCTATGTCTTTAGAACCCTAATTAGAGTCCAAAGATTTGCTTTTAAAGTGACACTCTTTTTCTCTCCTTCGGGTCTTCTTTGGAAATCATGATCTTTTAACTCCGGTGAGAGATAAATCAAGTCCTCTTATATAGACCTTTCTCAGAGAAGGTAGATGTCATGGGAGGCATTCGTATGTGTTGTGAGGCCCTCATTGCCTTCCCTAATCTCCTTCTTGTACATGGAATTGATGAAGTCTGTCATGGCTCTTTCACCTTGTTGCATGTGTTTTTGCTAGAGAGGAACTCAAGAAATCGTCTAGGCATTTTCCATCACTGAAGAATAGGTAATAGACCACTTCCAACCTCCCCCTGGCTTCTCTACATTTTTTTGGTCCATGTAAATCTAGTAGTAGCAGAACATGTTTTACCACTGATTTCTACCTTATCTGGTATGGAGAAGTGTTCCTTGTTGTTTTTTCTCTATTCTCTATTGTTTCTATTCAGACGCACTATCTCAGAGTCATTTCCCTTGTTCGGTGATGAAAACAAGCATGGATACTTCTTCGATGGCCATAGGAAAGTTTGCATATCTAGTTCTTAGTTTATTTTCACCTCCATTTAATTAGTGATGAGAGTATGATTTCAGTTGTGATTCTAACATGTTGAGTTTGTTTCACGATGTCGATCTTCATCAGCTTTGGGACTCTGTCTGTAGACACACTTGGGAGATTTTTCAATTTGGAGTCCATTGATCATTGTCATAACCTAACATCTGGTCATGGATGGAAACATCCAGACGACGCCAATCGATGCTTGGTGTTGCCCTCATTGGCCACAACCTCTGTTTTTGTCAAAAGTAGACACCATGGTGGGTTGTAATGGGGGAAACCCTTGGCGTCGACAAGGAGAATACCACAGGAGGTAGAATGACACACATGCCATCATTCTATTTTGATCATAGGTCTCTCCTTCAAGGGTGTTTTGGTCACCTTGTGATTTAATCTAGTTGTTTGTCAATCTTGCTATATAATCAGACATCACCAATTTCACATTGTCATTTAACAAGGGTTTTGAAATCACTTCAAGGGTAAATCTATCTTTTAATGTAATTTTGGTATACTACTACATTAAATATATGAAACCTATCAAATGTGTAACTAACTATTCAGAGTTTAAATAATTAAGTAAAAGTTTGTATTGAAATAAAAATTAAGACCAACATATTGGTTCATGTTCTATAATCATTCATTAATAATGAAAAGGCTATTAAAAGGGCTCACACAATGAATGAAAATTTGAAATTATTACATATATATATATATATATATATATATATATATATATATATATATATTTGTGTGTGTGTGTGTGTATATATATATATATATATGATTACATATATATATATATGTTTAATAGGCTGTTTGAGGCTTTCATGAAGACCTAGGATTGACTTTGGACAAATTAGGCTTGATATAATGTATCTTGCAACTTGTCAAATCCATATTGAGCAATTGATCAATTTCCTCTCTCCATATGTATGTTGCATCTTTTATTCATCATATTGAGAAATCACCTACATTTCTCTTTCTCTTGGTCCTTTGGGACATGTTATCCTATACAGTTGTTTCCCCTTCAAAATGTTGAATCATGTGAGTGATTGTATACTTATGTTGATCTTCTGATCTTATTATTTTTCTGGATACACTCATTATATTATAATTTATATCTTGCTCTTCTTATCCCATGTGGAAACCCAAATTTTTTGTAATTGAACTAAATCAAATCCAAATGTCTAAGTTTTGGACTCTTGTGATCATGAGGATGTAATTAGTTCCAAAAAATGACGAATATTGTTTATGGGTCCTCTAACCTGACTTGATATCAGTTGGATGGTCTCATCCCTTATTTGCGATTGAGTATATTTTATCTTTCCTTCTCTATTATATGTGTGATTGACTAGTTATAACTACAAGTAGTAACACAATAATTATTTTAGGCATTGTGGTTTTAGTCCTCCTACAAATGCACTGAGGTTTTAGTCCTCCTGCTATATATTATTATTTTGGGAACTGAGGCTTTAATCATCATCTAAAACTCTATATTTATTTGGCACTGAGGTTTTATTCCTCCTTCCCCTTTGTATGGAATATATGGATTCCTACCCTACTTTCTAGTATATGATAGTCTACTTATTATTCACCATGCAGCTATTTATGTTTTGTGATATTATTTATGTGGCATTGTTTCATGCAAGAAATCCTTTTATTGTGATCTTTATAAAATGTTCTATTTGATATCCACTTGAATGTTTTTATCCTCTTGATTTGGGAAGCATGGTAAATACTATCAATGTCCTTTTTCCTAATATTGCTCAACCCTGTTTATATGCACATACTGGATTTTATGTTGACAACACCCACTTTGTATTATCTTATGGGGTATGCTTCCAAACCCTTAGGTAAAAGATATAGAAGACCTGACATGCTAACGTGAACCTAGATAGTGGAGCTGACTCTTGGGAACATATTTGGAATATCTTAACTTCCCTCTTCTTAGATCTTAGACTTGTTGCTTTCATGTAAGCCCCTAGTGAGAGATTATTATATGAACTTGTGAAATTGAGTATAGTCATTTTACTCAGTTGCTATACTTTGGTCTTGAATACCATTCATTTGAGAGAGAGAAATATACACATATCACAGTGTACTTATTAGTGTGTTTAGAGTAGATGGGTTTATTCCTCAAATTAAGTAGGAAGTGGACCCCCTCTTGGATCCCTACAACCTAACCCACCAGTATGCCCAACATCAAATAATGATTTACTCAAATTGTTTACTCATACCACTTTGATCAATAGAACCTATTGTTTGTATTTATTTAGGTCATCTAGTTCCTATCACATGAAATTGAAAATAGCAAGATTTAATTACCCTAATAAGTGAGTAGTTATGTATGTGTGAAATTGACTGCGAAATTTTCCCAAGGATTACCTAGTGCATTCATTATTACATTTAGACAATCCTAAAGTCAAATTACCCTTCTAAGTTATTAAGGTATCATACTCCACCCCCAAAAAGGAATTATCTATGAATCAACTTAACCATCTAAAGGAGAAAACGAGGTAAGTCACCTAAGGCATTTATATAGCTGTGAACTCATTTCTCTACTCATTAATCTAGGGTTTTGGGTCCACAAAATTGGTTAGGTATTTAATATTTGAATATTATCCAAAGTTATTAGCTTAAGTGGTAATTTGGCTCAAGAAAACATTGATAAAATACAATTTTTTCAACATATAGTATGATAATAATGAAAATAGTGTAATGTAAAAATCTGGCAATAAAAAGCCTAATATGGTGCCAAAATCATTATGTGAACCAAGACGCCAACTTCGCTAGAACAATTCATTGTGTATACTTCAGCCAAATGATTCTCTCATGTTCTACTAACATCCTATAACTTGGGATATTAATCCTAAACATGCTCATATAGAAAATGCATTGGTAGGTGATGTGATTCATGTGTGATTAAATTCATTGACTCCACCAATAAATTTGGGAATCATTACATAGGAACGTCCTACACACCTCTCAAATGTGGGTCGTAGCACTTATTGATTATTACTATTTCTGAGCAGCGAGTGTGGAAATTGTATCATGGGTGGTTGAGCTGGGGTAGGTTCTCTCTGAAGATGCGAACAAAAGGGCCTAATATGACATGGCATTTTGGTGGAAAATCACTTATTTGTCGCTTCTCTAAGAAGCAAACCTATACATGTTTTGCTTTCGTAGGGGATGGTGTCAATGACAGTAGCTAGAAGCTAATAACAAAATTCAACTATTGTTCTGAGGTAAGATCAGATGAAGGGAAGAGTGCATCATTTGGGGACATAGAAAGAGGTTGAGCCTCAGGGGTAATTTGTAATTTAGAGGTCTCAATAAAGGATCCAAAGGTGGCATCCCATACCGTAAGTTTGGTAGGGTAGAGTAGCCATAAGGGGATGACCCAATATCCAATTTGTCAGATAGATTGGATCTCCTGGATATGGATGGATAACTATAAGAAACCTAAAAAGACATTTTATTAAGATAACTAATTTGCCAATCAGTATGCTTTGATACCATACTATAACTAGTGAGTCCCAATAAAAGGGACAACTCCTTACTTCTTTTTTGGAAAAATCAATACAACCCCAAATGATATCCTTAATTGAATAACAACGATGGTGCATGACATTACTAAAAAATAGCACTGTTCGGGAAATCGGTTTGCACGGCCGCATATACTCCCGCATATACCTATTCAGTCAGCCTACCGCACCGCATATTGCTAATCAGTCCACTAAGCGGTTATGAGCCGCATATACTCCCGCTTGGCCGATTAAGCGGCCGATTAAACTCCGTTTCTTCAAAAGTCAACAACTTATGTCCATGCATTTCATACATACATGCATACAAATACACACATTTCATTATATATTTAAATTTAAATATTTAGTCATTGATCTATATGTATACAATGTATTACATACAAAAATTTTCACACATTTCTACATTTATATGAATACCTTTTGATATATTAGCATGCATGCATACATATGCAATACGCCTAATTATACAATCACACATTTTTACATGTATATACATTTGTACATTGATTTACATACATTTTAGTAATAGAACATATTTACAAAGACATTCCATATATAAACATATATACATACATAAGCACATCATACATCATAAATACATGCATGTTAGTATGTTTATATTTAAATGTATATATGTGCCTACTCTATATATTTTAATTTATGATCTCAAAATATCATTTTATATATAATTATTTTATTGAAGTAAAAAAAATATAAAACCGCATATACTCCCGTATATACTCTCGCATACCGCATATACTCTATGCAGTACCCTCGCCGCCCGTACATCGCATACCGCTTTCTTGAACAATGAAAAATAGTATGGAATACAAACAATATAGAGTATTTGTAGAGAAAAAGAAAAACTATTACAACTAAAATAACTTGTTCGACATAATGGTCCATAATGGATATAAGGAATTCTAAATAAAATTACAAAAGCTATAAGGATGAGCCATAGGTGACCTAGACACCACATGTTCTTCATATACTCTTGAACGAGTTCATCCAAATCATGATTCCCAAAATCTTGATGCTTAAAATCTGGGTATACATGTTGCTTACATTGTGGGTATGGGGAACAAAATCTAGAAGAGGAAAAACAAAGATAATGTATTTGTGAGATAAAACTAATATATTTACAATACATAAATATTTGGGCCACAAAAAACATAGAGACAACAACAAGGATGTTTCTAGTCAAAAGATGGATATAATATTCAGATAAGTTCAAGAGAAAGTCAAACAAAAGAATAGTATCAAGAGAATGATAATCAAAACAATAAGGTGTTCATATTATATGGGCAATAAAATAATAATTCTTGCCATTTTATATAAATTCAAAAATAATAGTATATGTTGAATTGCATGTAAAATCTCAGTGCCTGGGACAAGCATTGAAGCCTCAACGCCTAAACGCCTAAATATGTAATATGCGATAGGAGAATAAAACTTCATTTCCTAGCATGGGTATTAAAAACCCCAGTGCCTAGAAAATATGGTATATCTACTTCTAGATATGACTAGTCAAAACCAAACATGCATAGTAGAGAAATAATATTTAACGCCATTCTAAATTATAATAAGTACAAAAAGGATGAAATCATCCAACATATAGAAATTGGGGTCAAAGGACCCACACACATGAGAAGTAGGATTTCAACAATCGACAATGAAGAATTATGTATTAATTGAGGTTTGGGATAAGGATTTCAAGAGATACAAAAAGAGGAGTGTAACTTGATACATGCATCATGGATAAGAGTTTAGGATTTAGTCATTGTATTCCCAAATAAATTTGGAGAGAAGAACATACATGACATTCACAAATAATTGTTAACATTATTGGTACACTTTGATCCACAAATACATATTTTCATCCTAGAACACATTAGGTATATTAGTTAGAACAAAGTGAACATGTTTATACATTCCTAGTATACCTATATACACTCTCTTATCTTGATTACTAATGGAATATTAGAATTTTTAATATATATTATTTAGTGCTCAAATGATTCAGGATATATCTATTAAAATCTAAGAAGTAGTTACTACATGTATATATCCAATTTAAGGTAGGGTACAATATTTTGTCTTGCATAGTCATCAATGGTCACATATGTACCTTTAGTTAGGGACTATACATTGGTGGATATTATACTGTATACACACAAAATTCTCATAATAAGTCATATATTAGTTTTTAAGGTCAAGATTCACATTTTCATCTTTGATCTACGTTCCTTCTTAAGCTGGTCATTCTAGATGTAGTTAGACTTAATGTTATCAATCAAATGTGTTTGCTTATAGGATTAGATATTATGCATTTAACTAATTAAATGCATGATGATGATGACGGCAGTGTAACAAGTTGGATATAGTCATGCCATCTTAGTCTATGGTTTTTTATATGGTTTGAAAAGTGATTATCTTAGGGAGAAAGAAGACCTATGAATTATCAACTGGCATACAAAGTATCATGATAGTCACTTAGGCTAATATAACGTTGATAGATTACATCTTAAAATGATACTTATGTATTCAATTATATTAATACAAGATTATATATTTGAATTCAAATTAATAAACATAATAAGAAACATACAACTGACTTGTGTACCCACTTTACTTGGTATGACATATAACAAATCAATATAGTAATGTTTTCCACGATTGATTAGTTAAAATCATGTTAGGAAGGTAATTAGAACTCATAATATCCAGATTCAAATACAAGGGATCCCACTACAACTTAATGATGAATGGAAGCTGGTACAACCTATGTGTTAGTCTTGGTGTAAATGAGGCATTAAGCTATTATTTAAACTATGTAGGTTGAATATTACTTAAAATGAATTGTGTTAGGAATTAATTTATACATTTAAAATTGATTATTAGTGGCCTAATTAAAACTCAGACAAAGCAATGTGCATACATGGGCCTTACAAAAAATTAAGGAACTGTGAAGAAGAGTGGAGAATAAGGTAAGAAATGGAATGTTACATGTGATAGATATTAGAGTGATGTTTGATTATGTGTTTGTCTTGAATTGTTATTTCACCAATTGGCAAGTTTGGTAGTGATTCATCTAAAGTACAGGTGGAGTCATGTATAATGAAGAAATATATCAAGCATTGAATAATAAGGTTTAAAGGAGGTGTGGATGAAGTATTAGAGTCTAGTGAACAATGATTGAGAAATGAGGGTAAGTGGGAGAGATGTACCTAACTTTGACCATAGGAAGAGGGAGGAAATGATGCTACCAAGAGTGGTGGTCTTCAGATGCCATTGCATTAGTTCCATAGCAGCAACAATTTTCCACAATGAGGAAGAAGATGACTAAAGTGATTGGTGCAAATTTGGTGGTGGTTGAGATGGTTCTGTTATAGGAAGCAGGTTCGAAGGTGATAAATCCTTGTGAATCCTTGGTTTTAGGATACCACATGAGACCATACCAGAAAAGACAATAGGTGGTGGTTGGTTTCCTACTGTGAGGTTATTGAGTATAAGGAAGAGGTAATGGCAACTAGCGTTTAGGTTAGTGCATGACAAAAGAGAGAAAAGTAAGGGGGAAGAAATAGGAGAGGGGAGAGGAGGAGAAGAGAAGAGGGAGAAAAGGAGAAATTTTCATCACTACATAGGTTGTTGACCTTATAGGGAAGATATCTTGTGGATGTGCGGGAATTTTAGAAGGGGGGCTTTAGCAGATAGGGGGGAAAATGTAGTTGTTGAACTCACAAGGAAGTTCTGTGTAGCCATTTTAGTAGGGGGTTAAGCAGAATGGGAAAAGAAATGTAGTTACTGCAATGCAGTAATGTGAATTGAAGCTTAGTATTTTAACCAATTAATTCAATAGTCAAAGGAAGTATGATTGGAAAGAAAATTATTATAAAGCTAATTATGATGTTATGAATCTAACTTTATCATTAATTTCTTTTTTGAAAATATTTGGTATTTTATTTCTAAATTTGGTTGATAAGTACCCATTTAATGGACTTATGCTCCTTTTAAATAATTTGTAATGTTATGTTATTTTATTTATTTATTGGTGACTGAGAGAACCCACCCTAGGCAAACCCATCATGGTAAACTCTTGAGACACGAGAGGGTATGGTCCGATCACCTTTTTTGTTTATTTTCTTTCATCGCTAGACTTTCCATGAATCCACAATGCCAAATTAGGGTCAGTCATAATTATTTGGTAGTTGTTTTCATTAGTTGTCGATTGAAGGTCTACTTAACTAATTAGTAATTAACATTATAAAAAAGGTTATTTGTTGAAATGTTATAAATATAAATCCAATTACAATAATTTAATCTAATTTATGGGGAAGGGATTTAATATTATATTGTTACAAATGGTCCATGGAGGGGATGGTTGAGCTATATATCAAAATTTGAGTAGTTAAACACACAGTAAAGCAACTTATATAATGAACTAAAACAATCAAAGAGAACTTGAAAGAACTAAGAATGGACAACTTCAAAGCGTTCATGAGTTCAATTAGATTAAAGATCATATAACAAGAAGAATTCAAGAATAATGAAAATATAGAGTTAAGAACTTCAGAAAGGTATACAACTTCTAAAACAATAATTGGACTAAAGTACAATAGTTAGTTGTACCTAAAAAATATGAACGGCATTTAGACATAAATTACAACAATTACATGGATTTAACATTCATAATGATGAATGCAAAATCATGTTTTACACAAAGTGAATCACAAATAATTGCACAATGAAGATTTATTTGTAAAACATAGAATATTGTGCAACATTAATGCATATGATGCATTCTAAAATCAAGAAATGAAGACAATATGTTGCAAATGGATCTGATGTAGTACACATTGGTTTGTGGTTCCGATCAAAAATGGAAATAGCACATACTATTCCTTAAAATAGGTTATGTAGATTTTATAAGTTCCACACAAAATGACATAGTTCTCATAAGCATCTTGTCAAAAAAACTACTGTGGTATGGTTGTAGATGATATTGTTTAAAATTTCTACTAGCTAAACTAACATGAATTAGTAAAGGAGTACCTCCGATGGATCTAAAACCAAAGTTGATAGCTAAATGTCCCTACTATATCCACCCACCATAGCCCTAGTGACCTTGACTACACCCCACAAATAGTGTCTATCATCTCCTCAACCTCCACCATTAAGACCCATTGTGTCGTTAGATACAAGGATGTGACAAGCATGAGGGAAAAACAACAATATCAATGTCCTTTCACTCTCCAAGTTTTCACAATTAATATTGGATGTTCACCATGAACTATCCCTGATAAAAAATGGAATTAGAGGAAACAATGCCTAGAAAACACAATAATCTCTGCTTCATCATACATAATTAATTGATTTTGTGATAGTATAAGCCCTTGTGTATCCATTAATAATAGGATAAGTAAGAAGTAAAAAGATGTCATTTTAGTAAGAGAAGAATGATTCCATGTAATATTTTGATTCCACCACCTCTATCCTATAATTAAAATTAGGAAGTAACATGTAACTTGGCTACAAGTACCTCACATACTCATTATGATACAGAGAATATCCATGTATCTCAATAAAAGGATGTGTTTTCCCACTTAAGATGAACCAAAAATGGGAATGGTGGAAAGCTTGAGTGAGTTTTTATAACATCTAAGGTGTATGCTCAAAACTAGATGTATAGAAAGATGGTGATGGATTGTGTTTGTTGAGGATGACCAATAAGCAATTTTACAAAAATTTAAAAAAGATATCAAGGATGGTTAAGAGAATAAAATGCCCTTGCTTGTCCATTTTTTGATAAATGATATATGTGCCCTCTTCCCTTTTCATTGAGAAGAGCATGGTGAGTCAGAAAATATACAATAACCATGTGACAGAGCAAGCTGATTGATGGTTACATATAGACAATGTGCAACCTAAACACACCATTCCTAGTTGCATGAAAGGATGTGAAAACATAGGAGGCTGAGTGGGAATGGAAGATACGGGTGGGATAGATGATTGCATATAGAGAAGGGAAGCAATGGTAATATATATGAGAGTGGGGACTATAGTTTCATGAGTATTTAAATTTTGGCATAGTTCCACACAAAAAACTATGGCATACAAGGAAGGGGTTTGCTTATTAAAGGTGGGGAGGATTCCTGATCAGCATAGAGTACTTGAAAGTGAGATTAAAAAATTTACATATTAAATAATTATTACATATTGTGAAGAACATGACTTTTACCTACATATAAATTATATGTAATTAGATTATATGTGGTTATTTACTATTTTTGTTATAGTGTCATTAACTCCCATGTAGCATGTCCAATTTTATAGTTGGTTCTATAAAATATGTTTGTTAATCTAAAATGGATATTCCACCTTCTACATCACTTGCACTCCTCCATTCCAGACATCATGTTGTGATATTGTGACAAACATCATCTTAGACATCAACATCCACTTGAATAATAGCTTCCAATTCAGAAAACTTGTCAGATTGTTACATCCACTCCATCAAACTTGGCCACACCATTTCAAACTCTTGATTGGCTGAAATTATAATGTATACACTTGGTATTACTTCTGATGATCTTAAATACATCACATTCCAATACAATCCTTCAATGTTCAACTTTATCATTTGATGTTTATTTAGTTTCATCATCAATATAATATGACTAACAAATGACAAACACCAAGGACTCCATGGACATATTTTGTCAACTCCTTCATAATAAGAATGAATAGATTTGTTCTCATTGTCGTTCCTTGATGTAACCCAACAGTGACAGAAAATCTTGGTGCCTCTCCTTCAATAATCATAACACGAGAAATTGAGTTTTTATACATGTCTTCAATCAAGTCAATGTATTGGATTGGCACACCCTTTTTCTTCAAAACCATCCACAAAACTTCTTGAGATACACAATCATAAGACTTTAAAAATCAATAAAACATGTGAATATCTTTTTTAGTTTGTCTACAATTCTCCATAGCCCCCATATTCAAGGACATATGTTATGGATCTTTAAGGCATGAAATCAAGATGGTTGTTTGAATGTGTTACAAATTTTATCCTTTGCTCAATAATACTCTCCTAAAGCCTCATAGTATGACTCTTCCACTCAATACTTTTGTAGTCTATGAAACTTTGGACGTGTCATTTGTTTTTATGGATCAATTACTAAAATAGGATACAAGTTGAGATAATATGAGCAAGATACAACAATTAGGTTTCAATTCACATATCCAAATATATCACAAAATACTTATAATCGGTTCAACATACTAGACTTAATTTAGGTCAAAAAATATAAAGGTGAAACTTTAAGTGAATATGCCTCAAAATAAATATTAGAGATGAAGTGTCCAGTAGTAATTACAAATAAAATGCAACATGAATGCATGATGTCACCCTAGTTTTAATTTACCAAACTTTAGTAAAGGTTTACATCTAGGCTAAACATCATCGTGTATTATAAAAAATAATAATCGGTTAATGTACCTAAAACCACATTTTAATAAATTGGAATTAGGTCATATTTCTATGATTTCTAGTTTCATGCATGCCATGCACTTATTTACTCATAGAAGATTGTTGACTAACACATAAGTGGGTTTTTAGATTCATGACATTATATAAATTCTTGTATAAATCAATCTTATATGGAAGTCAAAATATAAATATTTAGGCTTTCATAAAATACTAATCCCAATATATAATTAGAATATCATAAATTCTACTTTAGGAAGAAATCATGCTTTGGTAACTGTAATTCGATTTCCAAAGTTGAGTAGTAAGGGCTTCCATGTTATTGCTTTTTTGTGATGTACAATTAATTTTATTAACTACCATGGCTACTTGATACTAGTATTCTTTTTTAGAGAAGTCATGAAGTTGTTTTTCATCTTGACTTCCTCACAGAAGCAAAACATTCTTCAAATTACAATCACCAATCATAGTTGCATAAGTAAATGTGATAGTACTACTACCATTACAAGATTCCTTAATAAGAATACCTTCCGCCTTGCTAGGTGGGTTAACGTAATTAAAGAAACATAAATGGATTTTAAGATGATTTTTAGCTAGATGCTCAACAACATAATTTCTTTGAGCTTCACCTCCCTATCTCCTTGAGAAAATTTCTAATTCTCACAGTCCAGTAGGCAAATTTGGGGCAAGACATTATACTCTCTTGTATAGTTATTACTACAGAGCTATAGTCAGTCTCAATCACAACATTTGTATGGCCTTTCTCATTAACATATTTGAGTTCTAAGCATATACCTTCAAGTTCCACCTCAGTAACATTAGTGTAGTGGACTTCCTTCCCCACCACCTCTCCATCTACCCAGATCATCACAGATGACATTGGCAGAGGCGGCCTCCTTATTCCCCAATAGTTGTGTCAGAATTTATCTTGAGATAGGGATCTAGGGGGGTATCCAAGTCAAGTGTTGTCAGGGTTTTGGTGCCATGCTATTTGACTTTGTTAGGGTATTGAGCAGCAACATCAACTTCTATATAAAGGCAATTTGATGAGAAGTATTTCTGGTCTGACTTCCCAATATGTGAATATTATTTTAGTGCTATATATAGCCCCACATCGATAGAAACAAAGAGGACAGATATTTTGGGGCATTGAGGAAATGATGAATCCATGGACCAATATCAGAGTGGGTGATGTATCTTCAAACACCACATGCTACAGTACACCCTCCCAAACATTCTTCACATAGTTGTAGTCTTAGAGAGCATGAAGTGTAGTTTCATCTTCTCCCCTATACCTACCACATATACCATTATTCGTCAAGTGCCTCACTTTATGTGTTTTGTTTAACGCACCATCAGACAGAATCTAATCAAAGAAATTTTAACTTATTGGGTAGATTAAGACTCCAGATTTTGTTCCATTCCCCAAGGCATTTAACATTCTTTTAACTTGTGAGGATTGATTAATCCGATTTTGTGTGAATGAGTCATCATTAGTATGGATCCAAGCAGTGATATCATTTAGCTCACACGCCAACATAATGTTACGCTTCAAAATTGAATTTATGACTTCTTTAGGCAGCCACTCGTGGAGGAACTCAACATCAAATTCATTGTTAAGGTTTATGAGGCTACCGACCCACATATTCTTCAAGTCATCATGCACTTATTTAATAGTGTGATTAGACACCATATTTGGCTCAAACCAACAATCAAACCACACATTGGTGGAATTGCCACTGATGATAATTTTCATTAAGTTGTCCTTAATGAATTGTTTACTCTACAACATAACTCTACCCAATCTTGAGATAGATCCATCCTATTATTGATTATTACTTTAAATGTTCTTCTAAAATCTATTACACCACAAGGACTCTTTTCCACTCATCAACTCTCACAAGTTTTTCAAAAGTAAGGCTTCATTTCAGTCTCTCATGGATTTTATGCCTAGAAATGCCTCATTATAGTCTCTCATGGATTTTATGCCCAACCTACCAAGCTCCTTAGTACTGATGACTTTACTCCAAGCCACCAATGACATGGGATTAACTTTGTTTCTCCCACCCCAAATGAATGAATGGATAGCACTATCAATATAGTCACAAACCTAATCGCGAGCTAAGGTGTTTGCATCACATAGGTAGGAATAGATGTCATGGTGCTCTTGTTGGTAATCTATGCCCATACAGAAAATCATATGATGATTGACATGTCATAATTACCTAAAAGGATTTGATTATAATAACAACATATATAAAGACAAGCTTCCAATTCATCTATTTCACTCAGTTATGATGTAATGAGGATACATAGTGAATGTCTAGAGAATTATATTACTCAATGATGTATGTTGTCAAGCTACTAACCTTGTGGATGAGATCATACGAATATTAAGAGTACATATACATATTCTCATTATGTCCATGATCGGTTGTTATTTTGGAAGGTTGGTAGACAACAATAATACATAAGATCAGATTATGAGTTGGTTGATGACTAAATCTCATTAGTCATGATATGGCAATATCAAACCAAGCACATAGATGCATGTTAGGGAACATTGTATCGAACAGACCCACCTTGAGAGTGACACATGGTTTTGTGGTCACAGTCATCTCTCATGATATAGGTGGTGATTGTGATTCTTAGACCTGAAATCGCTACATTCATTACATGTTGTTGGGTACACTTTAACATTATCAAACACGGTCTTGAAACATCAGTTGTTATAACAGTGATGATTGGGTGACTTTGATACATGGAGATATACTATGAGTGATATATATGGGATTTGTTCCTACTACTAGAGTATGATCTTCTGGCCACTTGATTAGCGAGACTGAGAAATGCATGTGCATGCACATGTGAATCAATATATGATATTAAAGTCACATTATCTCATACAGTCTACTTTTGGTTCAAGAAACATGGATTGAATGTTAAGAGGATGACCAACCATGCCTCGAGTTCATCCTAGATATCAGAGACAAAGGAATTATACAATCACTACAACACCTTACAAAGATTGTAGGTTGAAGTTGTTCTCCAACTTTCCATTTCACTTGGGTAGCAATGATGTTCGACTAGGCACCACTCTTTGCTTGTGATGTCATAAGCTAGTTATAGACATTCACTTCCAACGTGACATGGGACCTATAGGGTCACACACATAGGAACTCATATAGAAGAGGAGTTTGATCTTGAACCATAATTGGATTGATTACTAAAGTGTTTAGGTATTCAATTCATGCAACTGATTGCTCGATTGGCTGACTAGGTCTGCCAAACGATCATCTCACTGGGTGAGACGGCCGTTTGGGCATCCATACATGCGTCTCAAGTAGTTGAGATGGTTGTTTGGGGGTCAGGTTGATCAAAGTTTGAATTGGCTTAGTTCTACCCTTGAATCGACATGTTCAATATGATGGAACCGACTCACTCATCTCAACTCACCAGACGACCATCTAGGTAAATGAGACAGGCATCTCGCCTGGGTGAGATGCCCCGGTTGGGTCGAATAAAGGTTCAGGATGTTTCCCGAGTAGTTTTGATTATTCTATACTTGAGGATAAAGGAAATTAATATGAGATATTAATTAGATTCGAAATAGCTAAATTCATTTAGACTGGGAACTGCCAAATGGTCGTTTGAAAGTGTGAGATGACCGAATCGCACACTAGATGACCATCTGGGTGGGAGAAATGGTCATTTCAGATGACGCATGCTACAAAAGTACAAGTTCTTCTGGTCCTTTCCACTCCCACACGATCTCATACAGATTGGGAACTCTAACCCTAACCTCACCTATAAAAGGAGGGGTATTGGGGCTTCTCAAGCCACAACACAAATAACTAAGAATTAGTTCCTCTGATAACTATTTTCATCTTTGGTTGTGGTAACTAAGAGAGCCCAGGCAAGTCCTACCCGACAGGGAGGGATAGCTGATGGGAGAGAACAACTAACAAGTTGTCATTATGAGAGAGTAGATTGGCGACTAGTACACCAATAGGAGGGACAACTCCTTCTTGTACGTTATTGGTGAACGAAGGGAGTTCTAGTTGATATGTGTGGACTATTCTAGAGGCAAGAGTCATTTGGTTGTTGCTCAAAAAGCAAAGTCAACCTACAGTCTATGGCGAGACCACCGGAGTTTTTGTAGAGGTTGTGCAGATGTTGTTCATGGTGAAGACCAGGAGTTGTACCACCACCATCCAAGAGCAACTAGTCAGTAGTTGTAAATAAGTGAGTTTTGTCATTGGACTTGCTCCAGGACCAGGTATAACTCGCTAAAATCATCCTTCCTATTTCATAGTAGTTGACGTGATCTTGTTGTTATGGGAGTACAGATAGATAAATTTTTATTTACATTGCTATACTATGTTCCTGTATTTCCCTATAATGGTATCAAATCCACACCAATTTACTATGTTTTAAGATAATTGATATGATCGGATTTTTAGTTTTATCATTTATTTATTTCATACTATGTGGATATTTAAACTACTCTCATATGTGTATCTGGTCAAAGATCACATAATCCCAAACTTATATATATATATATATATATATATATATAATTTACATGTGTCGTCTAAAAAGGGTTTTGATGGTGGTGTGTGGCATGGTTATGGACTAAACCCTTTATTTGTGTATGGTTGGATGGTTTTGTTCTTGTTTATCTCGATCTATACACCAAGCCTCTACCTCCCTCCTCCCAATGTAAAATTAATGTTTTTCTACCTTTTCTCCCCTCAAATGTAACTCAAGGTTTCTCTTATTCAATGTAATAAAGTAGTAATAGGATAGTTTCTTTTCTTGCAATGACGTTTAAGATGTTCATTGCCGATTGAGACGAACAGTTCGTGAGACAAGCCAACCATCTAGAGGACCATGGAGGACAGAGTGATGGAACTAGATGACTGCCTGGTGGATCCAACTGATCGTCTAGAAGGAGTCCATACATCAATTGGATAGGAGACTAGACGATCGTCCCTGTAAGCCCAACTGACCATTTGGAAGGAATCTAAACATCGGTCGGATAGAAGGACCAACTGGTTGACTAAGAGGTGAGGCGAGTGGTTTAAGGGTTAATAGATCTACATAGATTGGCATACATCAACTCCAGGTTCATACATCTGATGTGATGATTGATCTAGATGGTAGTAATTCCTTGTGGCTCCAAGGAATTACAAGTAGACATGGCCATAACCATCACTTTAGTTTTATAATGCATGTTTACATTGTGGGATATAGCATGTATATGATACGTACTATATATGTGGTGATTGTGTGTGTGTGTATTTCAAATCCCTCAATCAAACTTATTAAGTCTAAAATGCTTTCCAATAGAAATACACATAAAAAACTTGTTCGACCAAGCGTATGGTGCACTGTCTACCTCGTGGAAGTGAGATGGTAGTAATGTGGGTTTCGGTAAAGTGGGGTGCATTATTATCGTATTGACTATTGGGTCAGACTTAACTGGGATTCTTAGAGAGTCTAAGCCTAGAAGCATGTAGATGATTATGGCAATGAGTTGTGCATATCATATATCTAAGAGTTGCATATGATGCAACTAGCATGATTTCCTACCTTAATGGTTGATTATGGACGTTGGTGTAGGTCGGGTAATAATTGAATCATTTTGGATCTTGGATTATTAGAAAATTGTTCACTATAATTTTCTGAATTGATACTTGAGGGTTGTCAATTTGAACAAAATAATGAGAATGATAATTAATTAAAGAACTAATGATTATCACCCAAATTTAATCAAATCAAAAATGAGTTTTTGACAAAATTGCAAATTATTTTGTAGAACCAAATGGAAACCACAAATAGTCACTTTTCTTTGTGATTGGTCCTTTAGAAGGACAAGCTTATTGAGAACAACTTCCACAAATGGTTCAGGATGCTGAGAAGTGTTCTCACACAGGATTGCAAGCTTTATGTCTTGGAAAGGCCAGAACCAGAGGAACCGCCTCAAAATGCTCTAAAGGCTGACAGGGATGCTTATAAGAAGCATATTGAAGATGCCATGAATGTCAAGTATCTGATGCTATACTCCATGAACTATGAGTTGCAGAGGCAGCATGAGAACATGGATGTAATTGAGATGGTTACACATCTCAAGAATATGTTCCAAGATTAGGCAAGATGAGAGAGATTTGATGTCTCCAAGGCATTGTTCAATTGTACCATGGTAGAAGGATATCTGATAGGTCCTCATGTGCTCAAGCTCATTGAGTATGTGGAGAACCTTGCTAGTCTGGGATTCCCCTTAGGCCAAGAGTTAGCCACTAAAATGATCTGCAGTCCCTGTCAGAGTCATATAATCAATTTGTCATGAACGACTTTGACAAACTGTTGACAGAGTTGTTGGGCATGTTGAGAACAGTTGAGACAGAAATGAACAAAGACAAACCCAAGTTTTTGATGATGATCAACAAGATAAAGGGGAAGTCTAAAGGCAAAGGCAAAGCTAAGAAAGGTTCTGAAGCTAGACAAAAGCCCAAGTCTTCATATCTCAAAGCAAAAGGTGGTGTAAAGAAAGGAGGCGAGTACCACCACTGTCACCAGCCTGGATACTAGAAACATAATTGCCCACGTTGGATAGAGGAACTAAAGAAGAAGAAGGAAGACACTGAGGCCTCTGCTTCAAGTATAATCATTATAAGATAAATTTGATTACTTCTTCATTTAGTATGTGATACCAAATAGAGATCTGACATAATGATTTGCAGAATATGAAAAGAAGTAAAGGCCTTCATGGAAAGTTAAAGATGGACATGGCAGAGCAAGTTTTGTGGAAGCCATAGTCTACATTTAAATTTATCTTATCCCAATGGGCATGTAATAGAGTTATTAGAATTGTTATTTCATTATGCCATCAGAATATAAACATTTTCTTTATTTATCTTGTATGGACAAGGATGATTATTAATAAAGAGTTGTTAAATACTTGTATTTCAAAGATATGATCTTGCATGGCATTGGCCCTAAAACATCTTGTGATATTTATGCAAAAGGATCCAAAGATGAATGTTTATACCAAAGGATTATAATTGATAACTCAAGACCATCATTAGCATTAGTCATCTTGTACGAATATGAGAAGTGTATGTCTAGAATACATATCGATGTTGATCTAGATTCCCTTAGTTACTGGACCTAAGTAAACATGCAAGTCTTATTCACGTGCAATATGACATGACATCCTTCACTAAACATAGTGGGAGGATAAACCTTTAATTAGACCTTATGCATATGATGCATGAAGATCTTATGGAATGAATGCTATAGATTATTAACTAATACTTCATTTTCATTTATTGGTAATATGATGATATGTACCAAATGAAATGAAAGCATTAATCTCTTGAAAATGTTCAAGGATATTTTAAATGAAGTGTGGCATTGTATTAAGATACTTTGATATGAACAAATGTTGAAATACTTTTACATCAATACCTTTAGTACCTTCAGGAAAGAATTGTGATAGTGTATCACAAGACAAATCCATGTGAACATAATGATGTGTCATAATGAAGGAACTGTACCATGATGAGTCATGATATAATTATCAATTAAATATAATCTTCTTATATCATCACAAATATATACCTATCACTAAATAATGTACCGCATGAATGGTTTATGAGACATCATATATGATATGATTTGGAAATGTCCCAATATGTCTAAGGGATTAAAGCCTACATTTAGAAATTTGTTTCTTGAAGAAGGTTTATCCATAAACCATGACAGTTGAATGTTACTACTCATCCCTATCCAACAACAAAATTGTTTTAGGATAACTGAGTTCCTAAAGAATCAGCGGGAGTAAGAGTAAAACTCAAAATGTTCAAGGCCAACAAAGAGATACAATGAGAATCAAAAGTTGTTGTGGAATCTCAGGTTCATCATGTAACAGAGAATAAAATATTTCTAGTAGAACGCATCTGAGATTGGAGCATTGTGAATCTAAAAATTCTAATGGATTGGTCATACAAGATGAGCCAACTAGTCAACTAGAAGCTATCTTTGAGCTATATAGAATCCATGTAAGCTAAAAAGGTAGGACCTTGATAGCACCACCTAAAGGGGTAATACCTAAAGGTGCAATAGGTTCTTATGATCAATACCTACATGGATAACATAAAGGACAGATTGGTTGAATAAATCAAGTTCAAGATGTTGAACATGATAGAAATTCCTTCACCACTTGTCATGCTTGTTGTTGTAGTTAAAATAGACTATGAGGTTTAGAAGATAAAGATAGAAATTGGATTTTCTAAAGGGAGTATAGTAGAGGATGTGTATGTGACACATCCTAAAGAGTTTCATAACTTCAAGAATGAAAATAAAGTCTATAAACTACAAAGTTCAATATAGAATTGAAACAAACACCTCAAAGATGGGAACTTATTACTTGATAAGATAGCTAAAGAGTTTGACTTGAATCAAGACAAATGATGAAATCTATTATTACAAAAGATTTAGTGGGAGCATATATGAATATTCCACATGTGATGAGGAATGAAATCTCAATATTGTGAATATTGAGATCTGGCATGAAAACTCCTTCACCAATGAAGGACTAAGTGAAACGTCTTATGAGATAAGGACCAAGACCAATGAGATAGTTCTTGAATTTTCATAATGGAAGGTTGAGCACATGCAATAGCAATGTATTGAAGGAGTTCAACACGGATGGATTCAATGAGAAGAGAATTCAGATTAGTCTCTCATGAACCCAATATTCCTATTCTTGTGAAGAATGGAAATGTCATGAATAATATTCTATGGACCAATCCCAACAATGGATCTATCATAAATTTTATAAATGTACTTATCCCATATAATCTTGTATGTATTGGATATGACAAGATAATATAAAATCCAATAAGGGTTATTAGAAAGTCATTAAAGACATCCATTAGTACTTGTGAAGGACTTAAGGATAAGATTTGCCAGTCAATGATGATAGAAATAATAGGAAGAGTTGGATGTAAAGAGTTACATCGATGCAAGATTCCATAATGACAAAAATGATCGCACATTAAAATATGTTTGATTTAAAAGAGAAGTGTTTATTAGTTGGAAAGGGTTCCAAACTAATAGTCATTAATGCCGATCTACAATAGAAGCTGAGTATACTTGTGTTGTGAACATAGAGTGATACTATATGGATCTAAAGGTTCATGTGATGAACGTATAGATGTTACAACCATTGATGATGCAATAGAAATATTGTGAAAACAATGGGCAAGGAATATCAGATACCATATTACGGTGGTTAAATCTCAAAGTGAATAGATAAGAAACGTGTAATATACCAACTAATAGAAAAGTGTTGCTAACCCATTATTTTGGCACTAGTGCAATAGAAGCATGTTGGACATGTTTAGATCACTAAGGATGAGATCCTTTGGTGATTAGCTCTAAGTGCAAATGGGAGTTTGTTGGTAAGGTATGCCCATAGAGCCAATCATATGATGATTGACATGGCATAATTACCTAAAAGGATTTGATTAATAATAACAACATGTGTAAAGGCAAGCTTCCAATTCATCTGTTTCACTCAGTTATGAGATAATGAGGATATATAGTGAATGTCTAGAGAATTATATTACTCAATGATGTATGTTGTCAAGTTACTAACTTTGTGGATGAGATCATATGAATGTTAAGAGTACATATACATAACCTCATTATGTCCCTGATCGGTTGTTATTCTGGAAGGTTGATAGACAACAATAACACATCAGATCAAAGTGTGAGTTGATTGATGACTAAATATCATTAGTCATGATATGGAAATATAAAACCAAGCACACAGATACCTTTTAGGGAGAAGTGTATCAGACAGACCCACCTTGAGAGTGACACGTGGTTTTGTGGTCACACACATCTTTCATAGTGAAGGTGGTGATTGTGATTCTTAGACCTAAAATCACTGCACTCGTCACATGTCGTTGGGTATGCTTTGACATCATCAAACGTAATAAAACATGGATTGTTATAACAATGATGATAGGGTGACTTTGAAAAATGGGGATAGACTGAGTGATAGATATGGGAGATATGGGATTTGTTCCTCCTACTAGAGTGTAATATCCTGGACACTTGATTAGTGAGACTGAGAAACGCATGCGCATGCACATGTGAATCAATATATGATATTGAAGTCACATTATCTCAGACAAACTACTCTTAATTCAAGAAACATAGATTGAATGTTGAGAGGATGACCAACCATGCCTCAAGTTCATCCTGGATATTAGAGACAAAGGAATTATACAATCACTACAACACCTTACACAGACTGTAGGTTGAAGTTGTTCTCCAACTTTCCATTTCACTTGGGTAACACTGATGTGCGACTAGGCACCACTCTTTGCTTGTGATGTCATAAGCTCTTTATGGACATTCACTGCCAACATGACATGGGACCTATAGGGTCACACGCATAGGAACTCATCTAGAAGAGGAGTTTGATCTTGAACAACAATTGGATTGATTACTAAAGTGTTTAGGTACTCAATTCACACAACTGATTGCTCGATTAGCTGACCAAGTCTGCCAAACAACCATCTCACTGGGTGAGATGGTCAGTTGGGGAGACAGACAGGCATCTCAAGTAGTTGAGACAACCGTTTGGGGGTCAATCTAATTGAAGTTCAGATTGGCTTAGTTCTACCCTTGAACCGACTGGTTCAATATGATTGAACCAATCAGCTCATCTCAACTCACCAGACGACCATCTGGGTGAGTGAGGTGGGCATCTCGCCTGGGTGAGACAACTCGGTTGGGTTGAACAAAGGTTCAGAATGTTTCATGAATAGTTTTGATTGTTCTTTACTTGAGGAATAAGGAAATTAATATGAGATATTAATTTGATTCGAAATATCCAAATTCGTTTCATATTGGGAACTACTAAACATCTATTTGGCAATGCGAGACGACCGTCTCGCACACCAAAGATCGTCTAGGTGTGTAAAATGGCCGCTTGAACTACACATGTTGTGAAAGTTCAAGTTTTTCCGATCCTTTACATCCCCACACAATCCCGTACAGACTGGGAACCTTGACCCTAACATCACCTATAAAAGGAGAGGTATTGGGGGCTTCCTAAGATACAACATAGACAAATGAGAATCAGTTCCTCTAATAATTGTTGTCCTCTCTGGTTGTGGTAACCAAGAGAGCCCAGGCAAGTCCTACCCGACAGGGAGGGATATCCAAGAGGAGAGAACAAATGACAAGTTGTCATTGTGGGAGAACAATTTGGTGACTAGTACACCAATGGGAGGGACAAATCCTTCCTATCTCTTATTATTGAACAATAAGATTTCTAGTTGGTTTGTGTAGATTACTATATAGGCAGAGTCCTTTGGCTACTGCTCGAAGAGCAAACTCAACTTGTAGAGTGTGGCGATATCATCAGAGTCTCTACAGAGGTTGCGTAGACGTTGTTTATGGTGAAGACTAGGAACTACACAGTCACCGTCCAAGAGCAACTAGTGAGCAATTGCAAAGAAGTGAGTTTTGTCACTAGACTTACTCCAGGACTAGGTATAACTTGCTAAAACCATCCTTCCTATTTCAAAGTAGTTGACACAATTTTGTTGTTATGGCAATACATATAGATAATTTTTTTGTTTCCATTTCTATACTTTATTCCCGTATTTCCCTTCAACTCTTTCCAAGACAAACTCAATCAACAAGAGATAAACATTTGGCTAACCACACATTAATCATGATGGTTACTTTATTAAGAACATTAGTGTAGGTATATGTAGTCACCCCGGTGTGGATGATCGGGATCTATAAGTAATGCCCCATATCTTGAGTAATTTTAAAACCACTAACTGCATATATTCTATTAATAACCTGGGTAGGCACGCTCTTGGAGAAAACAATTCTTGTGTTGGGCACTGAAATAACTTGTTTGGATGCCTTTTTGAAAATACTAAAACATTCTTTGATAGCCAAAATTTGCTCCTTAATAGGTTGAGCGAATAGGATTAGATCACTGGTGAAACATTCATGGGCACTTTTCGAGCCATTGACTTCTAGTCTAATAGGCTTCCATCGTTTGGACATCTCTCTCTAGTGAATCAGATGGCTTAATCGCTCTAAGCATAGAATGAACAAGTATGGGGGCAACGGGTCTCTGTGCTGAAGGGCTCGGCCTACCTTGAATCTGTTTAAGAGTTGCCATTCCAAACCACTACAGACAATCCTCTCGTAATTGACTGCATGATATATTGTGGGATGTTGGTAGGGACTCTAACTTCAATTAACATATCTTCTATAAAGGCCCAAGACATCATATCATATGCTTGGTCAAATCCACCTTGATGGCCATGGTCCTAGCTCTGAATTTTTTTTTTCATGTTGTGCACTAACTCTTGCACAAGGAAAATTCCATTCGTGATTGTCCTACCAAGTACAAAGCTACTATGTGCGTGATCAATCCAATTAGGTAGGTGCAGTTTGAGTCTTTAAACCACAATCGTAGACGTCAAATGGGTCTCAATTGCTTGCAATTCTCTATCATGTTTGTCTTTGGAGTGATCACAATTGTGGCTTGGTAGATCTCCTCATCTAGAGGATAACCTTCCAACACGCTCCTGACAGTTAAGCATACATACCTGCCCATAATGCTCTAGTTTTTTTTTAAAGATGGAACTTATACCATCAAACCTGTCAACTTTGTAAGGGTTCATGATCTTTAAAACTATGAGAACTTCATCATCAAATGAGATAGTAGTGAGTTGCCTACAGTGGTTTAAGGCAAGGGCAGTGAAATTGTTTGGGATGTGCGTAAAATATCGACTATGGTCCTCCTTAGTGTTGAATATGATTTTCTCAAAGTACCTAATGACTAGGTGCTACAAAGACTCCTCATTAGAAATCCATTCACCCTCCACATTAATCAGAGATGTAAGTGTGTTTTTTCTCTTTCTTTAGTTAAGCCAAGAGTCAAAAACTTAGCATTGTTATCTCCATTCTTCAGCTAGTTTATGTGGGCCTTTTGGCACCAATATCCCTCCTCCTTCTTCAACAAAAGATTGAGTTTTGACTACATGTCTATGCAGATCTTATTTGACATCCCATCATAACTTTCTACCAAATTGGTCTAAATTTGGTTAATATTTCTAATAAGTTTGTCCTATTCCATTCTTCTCCTATGGGTCAAGTTCTTATCCCAACTTTTTATTTGAGATTTGTCTCCTTGAACAGCATCATAGAACTCAGTGTTTGGGGACCATGCTTGTAAAGAGGCGAGATCACCTCTCTACTAAAATTTAAAGGAAATACAAACATCCACAATCTTTAACAGAAATTTTAGACTTTGAGGATGATTGCATAATATTCCAAATAAATAAGCATGATTCCAGATACATAATAAAATGTCAATAGCAGCGGAAAGAAAGAAATAACAAGCCTTCTAATGGCTTTATTTTTTATTACATCATTGCTTTCAAAAAGAAAAGATAAGATAGAATAGAGGATCTAGCTATAGCAACCTAGCCATCCTTCTTCAAGCTAACAATCACAGCAAAGGATTCTTTCTTCAAGCCCTTCCTTCACCTTGCACAGCTCCAACACCTGGGTGGTTGGGAAGACACCCAGCAAGAGGGAAAACAAGGAAAAGTATGTGTTACACTAATAATCTATCAAAGGCAAAGGAAAGATGTAACAAGTAAACTAGACTAAGTTTTTGGTGTAAGAAGATATCAAGAGCATGAGGTTTTCATAAGAGAACTTGCCATTAACAAAGTAAGTAAAGGTTTTAGCATGTTTATTAATATGTCTATCTAACTAAGTAGGGTTGAGGCACCTACCGAACCTCTAACCTTAGGTGAGGGAAGAATTATAAACATTTCCAAATCACCTACAAATTTTTAATGGGGAGAATAATAAACATTCCCCTAGGGCGATTTTATACATGCCATCTATGGGTGGTTGTACATAAGTACCACTACTTAAAGATTAAATAGAACATTTAATTCCATGCTAACAAAAGATTTATGGCAAGATAAGCAAAAGAATATATATCATGGCAGTGGGGTATGAATACCCAAACAAGAGAATACTATATCTGATTTTTGAGGCAAATAAGACATTTAGGTTTCAAGAAATTCAATGGTTTAGATCAAGTTAAACCTCATAGAAGAAATTTAGGTATTGGATTAAGTATTTCCCAACTGTTAGGTAGATGCACAAAAAAACTTATACTAAACACATACCTTGGCCACAGGTGTCCTAAGTTTCCCTTTTTCAACTCTTCACATGAACTATAAACCCAAACTTCCTATTACATCATTATATATATATATATTAGAATTACATGTATTCATTTAAAAGATTGAAAACCCTAATTTACTAACTTTTTGCACAAACTCTCGATTCAGACTTCAAAAACCTCATAATCATCTTAGTTAGGTTTTCCTGATCAAAATAACATATAATATTGTATGTTTTAGAAATATGGATTCTTAGGGTTAATTTTTATGATTTTTAAGTTAATTAAATCGATTTTAAAAACACCTTTTCGAAAAACTCAAAACCAAATCTCAAAAACATTTTTATTAAATGGATCTCGTTTTCCTGATTTCAAAACACTATTTATTTATTATTTTTGACCAACCGATTAATTTATAAAAATTAATTCGCCTCGACCAATCACAGCCTGCCACGTAGGCAAGGCCGGATGGCCGAGCGGTGATGGGCGCTTGACAGCGGCGATCCGCGCCTCACGATCGCCCGTGACCGACCGAGCGGTGAAGTCAGGCATACGGACAGAAAGTCGAAAACGCCCTCGCGCGAAAAATTAGAAAAGAAGAGAGGTGAGGGCAAAACGGTCATATATGCGTCGTCTTCTTCCTCGATCGCGCGCGAGCAGCTTGCTCGGCCGATTTGGGCAAATTCGCAATACTTGACGAAACTCGACAAACAGGTACTCGAAGGAAAGAGAAAGAGGAGACGAAGTTGGTAGTACCTTCAATTTGGACGGAGATGAAGCGAGTAGGAAGCAAAAGACGCCGCAAGAGCATGAGCAACCGGCGGCTCGATGGTGGTCCAAACATCCACGAAGCTTGAAATCAAAGGTATAGGTGAGTTGCTAAGGTCGTGGCGGTCCTAGGTACCTAGATATATATAGGCAACATGCCCTAGGATAGGGTTTAGCTAGGGGCAAGGTGAGGGAGTCGGCGGCCACATTAGGCGTTTCGCAAATACGCGTCAAAGCCCACAAAATTTGGGATAAAACTGTGTGTAATCTCGCAAGGAAACCAACGCAAGTTAATTGGGTGAAAACCATCGAGTAAATCTCGAGATAACGTGATTTTAAAAAATCGAAAAACAAAGGCCTGTTGCCTTATCCGTCTAGAGATAGGAGACGACCGCGCGTCGTCGGATCGGTGGACGCGGGTCCATCAAGCAATCTGAGCCATTCGATCGCGAATTAGCTCAGGGAAATATCCCTGAGCAAAAGTCGATTAAAAACTATTAGATTTTAAATGTTTTTCTCTTTCTTATTTTGGAGGCTCAAACGTTGTCCAAAAATTATGAAAATTTATATTCTGACTTATTTCGACGCGTAAAATCCAAATATGGAGTTAGTTTTTCATTTTGAGAAAGTTTATTAGGTGAAATAATTAATATGTCATTTTCTCTTTCCTCCCTCAAAAGAGGTGATAACATTATTTAAAATTAATGTAACTTCACCCATAAGTCTCCTTAAAGGTGTGGAACACGATTTTGCAATTATCTTCCCAAGTTGAAATTATCTTTATATTTATTAAATTAATTAGAACATTCTACACATTTTCTCTCTCTCCTATTTTTCTCATTATTCATATATTATCCAAATTAGTTGCAAATTTGCATAGAGGCTTATTTTTATGTTTAGAATACGAATTTGAAGTAATTTTACTGATTTGAGAACATTAAGTATTTTATTTCTTTTTATTGGCATATTTCCAATATTCTATCGATAATGTTATTAATATTTTCATTTTAAATAATACTTGACCCTTAAGTTACTCTTTGCTCAAGGTAACGAATTAAACTATCAAATTATCATGATGGTTTCAGATTATCATATTTGTTGCAAAAATCTTTGTAATTATCTTCTTTACTCATAAATTCTCATATTTCCTTTACTTATTATATTTATCTTCTTTCTTTTATAAAGTTCGGATTTTCTTCTTATTTCTTATATTCTAGGAAACACTAGAAGATTATAGGATGAATAATTTTACTCTTTTTATTACTTTATGTGAATTTGCATTTTAAACCCATTATCTAATTCTAACTGAGGCATTTGTGCATACAACCTTAAAATAAGAATATATGGGAAACATTTAACCAATAACCTTCTTAATTTCTTTTAAATCAAAACCAAGGACAAATGGAACGAAAATGAAGGTCAAATCTTATAGAAAAGAGTATAAAGAGGTACAAAGGAGATTTCAGTATGTTACAGCACTCCACCCCTTAAAAAGGATTTCGTCCCCGAAATCTCATACAAAGAGGGAAGGGTGAGTACGCAACATCTCATCTCTCAACTCCCAAGTGGTTTCTTCTAATCCAAGATATCTCCACAAAACCTTCACTAACTCTATCTCCTTATTCTTCAGCTGCTTTACTCGGGAGTCAAGGATCTTCACAGGTAGTTCTTCATAAGTCAGGTTCTCATTAATCTCCACAGGTTCGATGGTGAGTACATGAGACGGATCCTTAACGTACTTCCTCAACACAGAAACATGGAACACATTGTGAATCTTATCATAAGCAGGAGGCAAAGCTAGACGATAAGCACAATACCCCACTTTATCTAAGATCTCAAATGGTCCAACATAGCGAGGACTCAACTTGCCTTTTACTTTAGATCTTGCAATAGAGCGTATAGGCTTGATCTTTAGAAAAGCATAGTCTCCCACTAAGAATCTTACATCAGACCTCTTCTTATCAGCATACATCTTTTGTCTGTCTTGAGCAGCTTTCATCCGTTTCTTTATCAAATGTATCTTCTCAAGCATCATATGCATGTCATCAGTCTTCACTAGGGAACGTTCACCAACATCATCCCAGTGCAAAGGTGAACGACAAGGTCTACCATAGAGAGCTTCAAAAGGTGGCATACCAATACTGGCTTGGTAGCTATTGTTGTAAGCAAACTCTGCTAATGGTAGATACCGATCCCAAGCACCACCCCAATCCATCACACAAGCACGTAGCAAGTCCTCCAGAATCTGAACTATTCTCTCGGACTGACCATCAGTTTGCGGGTGGTAAGCAGTGCTGAAACGCAGATCAGTACCCATCTCTTCCTGAGTCTGACCCCATAAACGAGAAGTGAATTTCGGGTCTCGATCAGAAACTATCACAGCAGGGACACCATGCAGACGAACTATCCACTCTACATACAACTGAGCCATCTCAGCAACTTTATACATGGTTTTGAAAGGCAAGAAATGAGCAGATTTTGTAAGCCGATCAATCACCACCCAGACAGCATCATAACCTCTCTTAGACTTGGGGAAACCAGTAACAAAGTCCATTGTGATCTTCTCCCACTTCCATTCTGGAATCTCAAGAGGATGAAGAAGACCACCAGGTCGTTGATGTTCAATCTTGACTTGCGGACATGTCAAGCACTTTGCTACAAACAGGGCTATATCATTCTTCATGTTCTTCCACCAGAAGCTTCGCTGTAAGTCCTTGTACATCTTTGTTGTGCCAGGGTGAATAGTGTACTTGGAACCATGAGCTTCACTCAGAACCTTCTGTCTCAGATCACCAACATCAGGTATCCACAACCTTTGTCTGAAGCGGATAGCACCATCCACTCCGAAAGAGAAGTCAGATTGCGGTTTCGCAGATAAAGCTTTCAACTCTTCAAGCTCGGAACTCTCCAACTGTGCAGACACGACTTCTGAGATCCAGGTTGGTGTAACGGTCAAACTGGCCATATGAACACACAACTTATCTTCTTCCTCTGAATCGACAAGCTGAGGTCTCCAACTGGCCACAAGTTCAAGGTTTTCCCACACAGAACATCTCAGAGCAGCACAAACAGCATCCTTCTTGCGACTTAAAGCATCAGCTATGACATTTGCTTTACCAGGATGAAAGGTGATGGTGAAATTGTAATCTTTAAGATATTCCATCCACCTACACTGTCGCAAGTTCAGATCCTTCTGAGTCAACATATATCTCAAACTCTTGTGATCAGAAAAGACTTCAAACTTTTCTCCATAGAGGTAGTGTCGCCAGATCTTCAAAGCATGAACTATGGCAGCCAGCTCTAAATCATGCATAGGCCAATTAGCTTCATTAGGTTTCAACTGTCAAGAAGCATAGGCGATCACCTTTCCATCTTGCATCAGAACACACCCTAAGCCTTGTCGGGATGCATCAGTGTAGATGACATAGGGTATGCCCTCAACAGGCAAAGCAAGCACTGGAGCAGAAGTCAGACTCATCTTCAACTTCTGAAAATTGTCCTCACATTCAGGGGTCCATGAGAACTTGACCTCCTTCTGAGTCAGCTTGGTCAAAGGTAAAGCCAACTCAGAAAACCCTTTGATAAACTTCCGATAGTAACCAGCTAGACCAAGGAAACTACGGATTTCTGACGGGTTTCTCGGAGCATTCCACTTTGTCACAGCTTCTACCTTTGCAGGATCAACAGCTATATGGCCGGCAGAAATCACGTGACCAAGAAACATCACTTCCTTTATCTAGAACTCACATTTTGAGAATTTTGCATACAATTGATTTTCTCGCAATGTGTTGAGTACAATCCGCAGGTGCTCGCGATGTTGATCCAACATCTCGGAATAAACCAAAACATCATCAATAAACACCACTACAAACTTGTCGAGGTATGGGCGGAATACTCGGTTCATCAGGTCCATAAACGCAGCAGGGGCATTTGTCAAACCAAAAGGCATGACCATAAATTCATAATGCCCATAGCGAGTTCTGAACGCTGTCTTCGGAACATCATCATCCTTTACACGCATCTGGTAGTAGCCACTTCGCAGATCCATCTTGGAGAACACGGTGGCTGACTTCAGCTGATCGAATAGGTCATCGATGCGCGGCAACAGATAACGATTCTTCACTGTTACCTGGTTGAGCATGCGGTAATCCATACACATCCGCAAGGATCCATCTTTCTTCTTCACGAACAAGACAGGGGCTCCCCAAGGGGAAACACTGGGTCGAATGAAACCCATGTCAAGAAGCTCTTCAAGCTGCTTCTTCAACTCCGCCAGCTCAGCAAGAGCCAAGCGGTAAGGTGGCTTCGATATCGGTGAAGTTCCAGGTATGAGTTCGATGGAGAATTCCACCTCACGCTTTGGTGGCAACCCGGGTAACTCCTCAGGAAAGACATCTAGGAAGTCCTTCACCACATCAACATGATCTAGGGCAGGAGGTGTAGCATCGAGAACAATGGAGGCTAGGAAGGCTCTACACCCTTGTGAGACAAGCTTTTCAGCTTTGATGGCAGAGATGACGAACTATCGCTCTCCTCGCTTCTTGCCCTTGACGCACACTCTTCCTTCATCAGGATGAAACAGACTAACCTTGGATTCCTCACAGAACATAACAGCTTTATACTTCTTTAACCAATCCATACCCAGGATGATGTCAAAGACGGTCATATCAAGCAAGACGAACACTGTAGGAAATGTTATTCCGGATACACAGAGGTTCAAGGTAGGAGTTTGGAGGTACGAGGAGCAGATTTTACCACTAGGAGTTTTTACATCTAACACATGATCCATAAACTCAGATTCGATTTCAAGCATAGAGGCAAACTATCTAGATATGATGGTATTGGAGGAACCGGAATCAAACAGAGCTTTTAAAGGATGCAAATTGAGGTGTAGTGTACCTTCAATCACTTCATTGCCTTCACCATCTTCTTCAGCATTGAGAGCAAACACTCTCCCATTCCGCCTCTCAGCTGGCGGACGTCTCGGGTTCTGGTTGTTGTTGTTATTGTTGTTGTTGTTCCGCGGTGTAGGGTTCTGTCTCGGCTGTTGCGGTTGCTGAGCATTATTCTCCCCTTGCTGGAAACGAGGGCAGTTGGGTCGGATGTGCCCAACCTGGCCACACTCATGGCAGGTTGGTGGAGGACGGTTGCCAACACGAGCAGGTGCATTATTGGCGGGGCATCTTCCAGGAGGATGGTGGCGATTGCATTTGTTGCAGCGATCACATCCACGGTTCTCATGCTGGTTCGGATTCTTCCTTTTGTTGTTGTTGAAGCCACTGGAAGACTGAAATCCTGGATAAGACTCGATGGTGAGAGCCTTGTCCACCATCTGTTGAAACGTGAGTGGCAGCTGTGGAACGAGGTTTCGACCAACATGGTAGTTCAGGCCCTCCAAGAACAAGGTTGCTCTTCTGTCAGCTCCAAGGTCGGTGGTGTAACGTTCCAACAGCAGAAACTTCTGAACGTAGTCGGCCACGCTCATGCTTCCTTGCTTGAGACTGTAAAACTCAGCCTCCTTCTTCCTCAGGAACGCAGGACAGGTGTACTTCTCTCTGAACAGCTTCAGGAACTGAGTCCACTCCATGGAGGAGGTGTCTCGTGTGCGGGCAACTCCATTCCACCAAACACACGCCGGTCCATCTAGCACGTACGTCGCAAACCAAACCTTCTGGTGAGGAGGGCAAGCCATACCCTCGAAGGTCCGATCCAGGGCCAACACCCAGTCATCAGCTTTGTCCACCATGTTAGGCTCACTCTCACCCTTGAAGTAGGGTGGCTGCATCTTGATGAAGTCAGTGAGGGTGAACTCCCTCGGCTTGGCGGCAACAGTAGCAATGGTGTTGAGTTGTCCCATCATCGTGGAGGACAACAGCTGTCGCAGCATCGCCAGCTCCTGCTCAGGTGTGAAGGTAGGTACACCAGAGGTTGGTTGGGTAACAACAGGAGTCGCAGGAGTGTCGAGGTTGTCAGCGTTGGACTCATGGTTTGAGTTGTCAAACAGGTCACCTCTCCTGAAATTAGGGTTATCATATTAAATTTTCAGGAGTAAATAATCATAGATGAGAGGGAAAAGAAATAGAGATGAGAAAAGGATAACTAGAATGCTATTGCCTAAAAGCATACTACTTCGGGCAGTTCGTATCGGCGTAGGCCAGGCTGGATCATATGGGCACGGGAGTCCCCGTATGCCAAGCTAGTGGGTCGGAGGAAAATCTTGCCAGCCCCCATGCCCTGATCCTTTCTAGACACCCTTGCCTCAACTGCATGCCCTAATAGTCGCCCAAAGGCTCTGATACCATGTTGTAAAGAGGCGAGATCACCTCTCTACTAAAATTTAAAGGAAATACAAACATCCACAATCTTTAACAGAAATTTTAGACTTTGAGGATGATTGCATAATATTCCAAATAAATAAGCATGATTCCAGATACATAATAAAATGTCAATAGCAGCGGAAAGAAAGAAATAACAAGCCTTCTAATGGCTTTATTGTTTATTACATCATTGCTTTCAAAAAGAAAAGATAAGATAGAATAGAGGATCTAGCTATAGCAACCTAGCCATCCTTCTTCAAGCTAACAATCACAGCAAAGGATTCTTTCTTCAAGCCCTTCCTTCACCTTGCACAGCTCCAACACCTGGGTGGTTGGGAAGACACCCAGCAAGAGGGAAAACAAGGAAAAGTATGTGTTACACTAATAATCTATCAAAGGCAAAGGAAAGATGTAACAAGTAAACTAGACTAAGTTTTTGGTGTAAGAAGATATCAAGAGCATGAGGTTTTCATAAGAGAACTTGCCATTAACAAAGTAAGTAAAGGTTTTAGCATGTTTATTAATATGTCTATCTAACTAAGTAGGGTTGAGGCACCTACCGAACCTCTAACCTTAGGTGAGGGAAGAATTATAAACATTTCCAAATCACCTACAAATTTTTAATGGGGAGAATAATAAACATTCCCCTAGGGCGATTTTATACATGCCCTCTATGGGTGGTTGTACATAAGTACCACTACTTCAAGATTAAATAGAACATTTAATTCCATGCTAACAAAAGATTTATGGCAAGATAAGCAAAAGAATATATATCATGGCAGTGGGGTATGAATACCCAAACAAGAGAATACTATATCTGATTTTTGAGGCAAATAAGACATTTAGGTTTCAAGAAATTCAATGGTTTAGATCAAGTTAAACCTCATAGAAGAAATTTAGATATTGGATTAAGTATTTCCCAACTGTTAGGTAGATGCACAACAAAACTTATACTAAACACATACCTTGGCCACAGGTGTCCTAAGTTTCCCTTTTTCAACTCTTCACACGAACTATAAACCCAAACTTCCTATTACATCATTATACATATATATATTAGAATTACATGTATTCATTTAAAAGATTGAAAACCCTAATTTACTAACTTTTTGCACAAACTCTCAATTCAGACTTCAAAAACCTCATAATCATCTTAGTTAGGTTTTCCTGATCAAAACAACATATAATATTGTATGTTTTCGAAATATGGATTCTTAGGGTTAATTTTTATGATTTTTAAGTTAATTAAATCGATTTTAAAAACACCTTTTCGAAAAACTCAAAACCAAATCTCAAAAACATTTTTATTAAATAGATCTCGTTTTCCTGATTTCAAAACACTATTTATTTATTATTTTTGACCAACCGATTAATTTATAAAAATTAATTCGCCTCGACCAATCACAGCCTGCCACGTAGGCAAGGCCGGATGGCCGAGCGGTGACGGGCGCTTGGCAGCGGCGATCCGCGCCTCACGATCGCCCGTGACTGACCGAGCGGTGAAGTCAGGCATACGGACAGAGAGTCGAAAACGCCCTCGCGCGAAAAATCAGAAAAGAAGAGAGGCGAGGGCAAAACGGTCATATGTGCGTCGTCTTCTGCCTCGATCGCGCGCGAGCAGCTTGCTCGGCCGATTTGGGCAAATTCGCAATACTTGACGAAACTCGACAAATAGGTACTCGAAAGAAAGAGAAAGAGGAGACGAAGTTGGTAGTACCTTCAATTTGGACGGAGATGAAGCGAGTAGGAAGCAAAAGACGCCGCAAGGGCAGGAGCAACCGGCGGCTCGATGGTGGTCCAAACGTCCACGAAGCTTGAAATCAAAGGTATAGGTGAGTTGCTAAGGTCGTGGCGGTCCTAGGTACCTAGATATATATAGGCAACATGCCCTAGGCTAGGGTTTAGCTAGGGGCAAGGTGAGGGAGTCGGCGGCCACATTAAGTGTTTCGCAAATACGCGTCAAAGCCCACAAAAATTGGGATAAAACTATGCGCAATCTCGCAAGGAAACCAACGCAAGTTAATTGGGTGAAAACCATCGAGTAAATCTCGAGATAACGTGATTTTAAAAAATCGAAAAACAAAGGCATGTTGCCTTATCCGTCTAGAGCTAGGAGATGACCGCGCATCGTCGGATTGGTGGACGCGGGTCCATCAAGCAATCTGAGCCGTTCGATCGCGAATTAGCTCAGGGAAATATCCCTGAGCAAAAGTCGATTAAAAACTATTAGATTTTAAATGTTTTTCTCTTTCTTATTTTGGAGGCTCAAACGTTGTCCAAAAATTATGAAAATTTATATTCTGACTTATTTCGACGCGTAGAATCCAAATATGGAGTTAGTTTTTCATTTTGAGAAAGTTTATTAGGTGAAATAATTAATATGTCATTTTCTCTTTCCTCCCTCAAAAGAGGTGATAACATTATTTAAAATTAATGTAACTTCACCCATAAGTCTCCTTAAAGGTGTGGAACACGATTTTGCAATTATATTCCCAAGTTGAAATTATCTTTATATTTATTAAATTAATTAGAACATTCTACACATTTTCTCTCTCTCCTATTTTTCTCATTATTCATATATTATCCAAATTAGTTGCAAATTTGCATAGAGGCTTATTTTTATGTTTAGAATACGAATTTGAAGTAATTTTACTGATTTGAGAACATTAAGTATTTTATTTCTTTTTATTGGCATATTTCCTATATTCTATCGATAATGTTATTAATATTTTCATTTTAAATAATACTTGACCCTTAAGTTACTCTTTGCTCAAGGTAACGAATTAAACTATCAAATTATCATGATGGTTTCAGATTATCATATTTGTTGCAAAAATCTTTGTAATTATCTTCTTTACTCATAAATTCTCATATTTCCTTATTATATTTATCTTCTTTCTTTTATAAAGTTCGGATTTTCTTCTTATTTCTTATATTCTAGGAAACACTAGAAGATTCTAGGACGAATTATTTTACTCTTTTTATTACTTTATGTGAATTTGCATTTTAAACCCATTATCTAATTCTAACTGAGGCATTTGTGCATGCAACCTTAAAATAAGAATATATGGGAAACATTTAACCAATAACCTTCTTAATTTCTTTTAAATCAAAACCAAGGACAAATGGAACGAAAATGAAGGTCAAAGCTTATAGAAAAGAGTACAAAGAGGTACAAAGGAGATTTCAGTATGTTACAATGCTTGTTGCAGCATTGTTTTGGAATCTTCCTCTTCCTGCCAAGAAGTCTGAGTAGTGAATATGTGGACAAAAGTTGTACTCCTAGCAAATTTGAGTAATATGGGACAATGGTGTCATTGAGTTCTAGGGTTTCAACTTTAGCATGAGGGAATCATCAAATGAAAAAGTTGTTTGCAACCACCATGTCAAGCCTCTCTTGTAGGTTACCATGATTATAGGTGAAGCGCATTCTAGAGAACCCCAAATCATTTAAACTAGCCTCCATTAATGTACTGTTGAAGATTTGGGCTTCACTAGGATGTGAAAATGTCACTACCATATTTCTCGGTAGGGAGAGTAATAGTATTGAAATCCCCCATCACAAGTCAAGTGTTATTGTATGACTGCACCATAGCAATTAAGTAATTCCATAATAGAGAACTGTAAGAAATGTCAGGACTCACATATACCAAGGTGCATATGTAGTTATAGTTGACTCTATAGGTGATGAATTTTCAATGAGAATTAATCACTTTCAATCTATTATTGTTGTTCCGGCCTCCCCAAATGTCCTCATAAAATCCATGTGCCTGGACTTTGTGGGAACTTCATAAGCCGATCTTCTTAATGGTTCTATTAGTTTTATAACCACTCCTTCTTGGTTCCAAGATGGAAACAATGTTTGGGCATTTAGTTACTAGTATATCTTTCAATATGTTTCATGTGTCTTCATTTCCAATACCTCTAACATTCCAACATATGATATTCATCATCAAGAGATATATAGGGTGAAAAATTATCTTGCTAAACTTATCCATGAGTATCTCATTCATTTTTCAATCTGATCTACAATCACATTTTGAACAGCATCTACATTCTACTTGCCCTATGTAATGGGCATATTCAAGTCGTTTAGTCTTCTTGGGATTCTTCGTCGTTATTTTGGGTGAATTATTGTTCTTGGTTTGCCTGCCCTTTTCATTTTAGTGATGCTTCCTTTGATTTTCTCCCAACTAGCATATTAGAATGCCCCACATGAGTGGTTATGAGCATGTGTTACTCTAATGCACCAATACTCAGCTTGAAATTAGTGTCTGTATTTTGGAAGGCATGTATCTCCATTTCCTCAATAACTGGCATAACTTCATTCACTTTGTAAAGAGGTGAGATCACCTCTTTACTAAAATTTAAAGGAAATACAAGCATCCACAATTTTAACAAAATTTAGAGACTTTGAGGATGATTGCATAATATTCCAAATAAATAAGCATGATTCTAGATACATAATGAAATGTCAATAGCAGTGGAAATTAAGAAATAATAAGCCTTCACATGGCTTTATTGTTTATTACAAGAATAAATTCTAAAAGAAAAGATAAGATAAGTAGGATCTAGCTATAGCAACCTAGCCATCCTTTTCAAACACCAAAGATCAACTCCTGGGGAAAGCCTCCTTCAAGCATGTCCTTCTCCTTGCACAACACCGGCACCTGGGTGGTTGGGAAGACACCCAACAAGAGGAAAAGGAAGAAAAAGTATGTGTTACAAGATTATTCTAAAAGTGACAAGATAGTTGTAACAAGTAAAATAGGCTAGGAAATCATCAAAAGAAGAGACATCAAGAGTATGAGGCTTTATTTAATGAAACTTGCCAATAACAAAAGTAAATAAAGGATTTGCATGTAAATTAATATGTCTACCTAACTAAGTAGGGTTGAGGCACCTATCGAACCTCTAACCTTAGGTGAGGGGAGAATAAGACATTCCCAGTCACCTATAATATTATGGGGAGAATTATGAACATTCTCCTAGGGCGATTATATACATGCCCTCTGTGGGTGGTTGTACATAAGTACCTCTACTTTACAATTAAATAGAACATATAACTACATGCTAGCAAAAGAGTTATGGCAAGATTAATCAAAGGATTCATATAACAAGGCAGTGGGGTATAAAAACCCAAACAAGATAATACTACAACTAATTTTTGAGGCATAAATGAATTTAGGTTTCAAGAATCATGAATTAGGTCAGATTAAGCCTCATTAGGGAACATAGGTAAAAGGTATAACTAATTTCCCAACTGAAAGGGGGTAAATGCACATACCTTAGCCTCAAGAGTTCTAGAAACCACTTTCCAACCCTTCACACGAAATTAGAACCCACTGTCCCTAATATCATCATTAGATCTATGAATTAGAATTAAGTATACTCATTAAAGGTTTAAAATCCTAATATTACTAACTTTTTGCGCAAACCTTCGAATTAGACTCTGAAAATATCACCATCGTCTTAGTTAGGGTTTTCTAATTAAAATGACATATAATATTAAGTATTTTGAAGATATGGATTTTTCAGATTATTTTTAGTTAATTAAATCATTCTAAAAATACTTTTTCACAAACATTAGAATAAAACCTCAAAAACATTTTTAAAGGATAGATCTTGTTCTCCTGATTTCAAAACACTACTTATTTTTAATTTTTGATAACTAGAATCATTTTCTATGATTTATTTTACTTTGGCCAATCATAGTCTGCCACGTAGGCAAGGCATGAGAGAGAGAGAGAAAGCGAGAGAGAGATGGAGAGAGTAGAGGGTGGTCCCATGTCTCTGTGACCTGACCCCTCACTGCAGATGTGAGGGCCAGGGTCAGCACTTGGTCAAAGGCGGGGCAAAGGGACAAAGGACAAGGATGCCCCTCGCGTGAAAAACACAGCAAACCAAAACTGATCGGGGACAATTTGGTAAAATTGCGGGGAGTTATCTTCCTCCTGTTACCCGTGCCATGGCAGCAACCAGCGAGCAGCTTGCTCGGCTTGGTTTGGGCAAAATTGCCACATTCAACCAAACTTTGCATTTAAATATGTGAACTGAAGCTTAGATTAAAACGAACTTGGTGGTACCTTCAATTGAGACGATGGTCAAGGAAGCTGAGAGTAAGGGGTGCCACAAATCTAGTGGCTTCGGTGGCTAGATGGAGGTCAAGACATCCACGAAACTCGAAATTGAAAGTACGGGTGAGTTGTTAAGGTGACTGAGGACCTAGGGGTATGGTTATATATAGGCAAGGAGACCTAGACTAGGGTTTGGCTAGATGGGGGTAGAGAGAGGCGGCGCACGAGTTAGGCATTTCTCAAATATTCATCAAAACACAAAAATTTTGGAATAATATGGTGTGAAATTATGCAAGGAATTCGTAGGATAAAAAATCATTGAATTTCATTGAGTAAAACTCGAGATAATTGGATTTGAATACTTGGCAAACAAGCCATCTGTTTCCAAATTGGGCCAACAAAGAAGACAACCCATGGATCCTCAGATCGATATCCAACGGTCGACGATCATCACGATATAACAGTTGCCATCTTTTATTCCTATTCAAAATCGACTTAAAAGGGCATATTCATTTAAATGTTTTTCTCTCTCCTCGTTTAGAGGCCCAAATATTATCCAAAAATTACCAAATTTTATATTCTGACTGATTTTGATGCGTAGAATCCAAATATAGAGTTATTTTTTCCTTTGGAAAAGTTTGATAGGTTAAATAATTAAAATGTTGTTTTCTCTTTCCTCCTTCAAAAGAGGTGATAACATTATTTAAAATTTGTGTAACTTCACCCATAAGTCTCCCTAAGGAATTAGAATATGATTTTGTCATTATTTTTACAAGTTGGGATTATTTATTTATTTATTAAATAAATAGAAGATTCTACACACTTCCCTCTCCTATTTTATTCATTATTCACACATTATCCAAATTAGTTGCAAATTTTCCCAAAGTCTTGTTTTTATGTCTAGATTCTGAATTTGGATTTTTTTTTCTATTTTGAGAGCACTAAGTATTTTATTTCACTTTATTGGCCTATTTCCTACTTTCTTTTGATAAAGACATTAATATATACATTTATCTTTCCAATTAAATGATACTTGGCCCTCAAGTTACTTTTTGGTCAAGAAAACAAATTTGAGTGTCAAATTATCCTTGTGGGTTTCCAATTAAATTTTTGGTGCAAAATATTTCTCATTATCCTCTTTTATCTATTAAATCTCATATTACCTCTAATTATTGTATTTATCATCTCCTTTATATAAAATTCGGATTTTGTCTTATTTTTCCTATTCTAAAAAGTACTAGAAAGTTATAGGACGAAATATTTTAGTATTTTTATTACTTAGTGTACAATTTTCACTTCAAGCCCATTATTTAAAATCTAACTGAGGTATTTGTGCATACAACCCTATGTTGAGAATATATGGGAAACATTTATCCAATATCCATCATAATTCCACTAAATCAGATCCAAAGACATATGGAATGAAAAATGAAGGAAAAATCTTATTGGAAAAGAGTACAAAGAGATACATAATGGATTTTAGTATGTTACAACACTCCACCCCTTAAAAGGATTTCGTCCCCGAAATCTCATACAAAGAGGGAAGGGTGAGTATGTAACATCTTGTCTTTCAACTCCCAAGTGGTTTCTTCTAACCCATGATATCTCCACAAAACCTTTACTAGCTCTATCTCCTTATTCTTCAGTTGCTTTACTCGGGAGTCAAGGATCCTCACAGGTAGTTCTTCATAGGTCAAATTCTCATGAATCTCTACAGGTTCAATAGTGAGTACATGAGAAGGATCTTTCACATACTTCCTCAACACCGAGACATAGAACACATTGTAGATCTTGTCATAAGTAGGAGGTAAGGCTAAGCGATATGTGTAGTCTCCCACTTTATCTAAGATTTCAAATGGCCCAACATAGTAAGGAGTCAACTTGCCTTTTACTTTAGATCTTGCAATAGAACGTATAGGCTTGATCTTCAGAAAAGCATAGTCTCCCACTAAGAAGTTTACATCATACCTCTTTTTATCAGCATACATCTTCTGTCGGTCTTGAGTTGTACCTTCAGCTTTCAACCGTTTCTTTATCAGTTGTACCTTCTCAAGCATCATCTGCATGTCATCGGTCTTCACTAGGGAACGTTCACCAACATCATCCCAATGCAAAGGCGAACGACAAGGTCTACCATAGAGAGCTTCAAAAGGTGGCATATGAATACTAGCTTGGTAGATGTTGTTGTAATCGAACCCTACTAACGGTAGATACTGATCCCAAGCACCACCCCAATCCATCACACAAGCACGTAGCAAGTCCTCCAGAATTTGAACTGTTCTCTCGGGCTAACCATCAGTTTGCGGGTGATACGCATACTGAAACGCAGATCAGTACCCATCTCTTCTTGAATCTGACCCCATAAGCGAGAAGTGAATTCTGGGTCTCGATCAGAAACTATCATAGTAGGAACACCATGCAGACGAACTATCCACTCCACATATAATTGAGCCATCTCAGCAACTTTATACGTGGTTTTGAAAGGCAAGAAATGAGCAGATTTTGTAAGTCGATCAATCACCACCCAAACAGCATCATAACCTTTCTTGGACTTAGGGAAACCAGTAACAAAGTCCATTGTGATCTTCTCCCACTTCCATTCTGGAATCTCAAGAGGATGAAGAAGACCACCGGGTCATTGATGTTCAATCTTGACTTGCTGACATGTCAAGCACTTCGCCACAAATAGAGCTATATCATTCTTCATGTTCTTCCACCAGAAGCTTCGTTGTAAGTCGTTATACATCTTTGTTGTGCCAGGATGAATAGTGTACTTGGACCCATGAGCTTCACTCATAACCTTCTGTCTCATATCACCAACATTGGGAATCCACAACCTTTGTCTGAAGCGGACAACACCATCCACTCTGATAGAGAAGTCAGATTGCGGTTTCTCAGATAAAGATTTCATCTCTTCAAGCTCAGAACTCTCCAACTGTGCAGCCATGACTTTCGAGATCCAGGTTGGTGTAACGGTCAAACTGGCCATATGAACACACAACTTGTCTTCATCCAATGAATCAACATGATGAGGTCTCCAGCTAGCCACATGTTCAAGGTTTTCCCACATTGAACATCTTAGAACATCACAAACAACATCCTTCTTCTGACTTAGAGCATCAGCTATGACATTCACTTTTCCAGGATGATAGGTGATGGTAAAGTCATAGTATTTAAGGTATTCCATCCACCTACGTTGTCGCAAGTTCAGATCCTTATGAGTCAACAGATATCTCAGACTCTTGTGATCAGAAAAGACTTCAAACTTTTCGCCATAGAGATAGTGTCGCAAGATCTTCAAAGCATGAACTATGGCAGCAAGCTCCAAATCATGTGTAGGCCAATTAGCTTCATTAGGTTTTAACTATCAAGAAGCATAGGCGACTACCTTACCATCTTGCATCAAAACACACCCTAAGCCTTGTCTGGATGCATCGGTGTAGATGACATAGGGTAAGCCCTCAACAGGCAAAGCAAGCACGGGAGCAGAAGTCAAGCTCTTCTTCAACTTCTGAAAATTGTTCTCACATTCAGGGGTCCATGAGAACTTGACCTCCTTTTGAGTCAGCTACAGATTTCAGATGGGTTTTTTGGAGCATTCCACTTTGTCACAGCTTCTACCTTCACATGATCAACAACTATATGACCGGCAGCAATCATGTGACCAAGAAACATAACTTCCTTTATCCATAACTCACATTTTGAGAATTTTGCATAGAGTTGATTTTCTCGCATGGTGCTGAGTACAATCTGCATGTGCTCACAATGATGTTCTAATGTCTCGAAATAAACCAAAACATCATCGATAAACACCACTACGAACTTGTCAAGGTATGGGCGGAATACTTGCTTCATGAGGTCCATGAACACAGCAGGTGCATTTGTCAAACCAAAAGGCATGACCATGAATTCATAATGCCCATAACGAGTTCTGAATGTTGTCTTCGGGACACCATCATCCTTCACATGCATCTGGTAGTAACCACTTCACATATCCATCTTAGAGAAGATGGCGGATAACTTCAGCTGATCGAATAGGTCATCGATGCACGGCAACGGATAACAATTCTTCACCGTCACCTGGTTAAGCATGCAGTAGTCCATATACATCCACATTGATCCATCCTTCTTCTTCATGAACAGGATAGGGGCTCCCTAAGGGGAAATACTAGGGTGAATAAAGCCCCATGTCAAGAAGCTCTTCAAGCTGCTTCTTCAACTCATCCAGCTCGGATGGAGCCAAGCGGTAGGGTGGCTTCGATATTGGTGAAGTTCCAGGTATAAGCTCGATGGAGAATTCCACCTCACGAGTTGGTGGCAACTCGGGCAACTCCTCGGGAAAGATATCCGGGAAGTCCTTCAACACATCAATGTGATCCAGATCAGGAGGTGTAGCATCAAGAACTATGGAGGCTAGGAAAGATCTACACCCTTGCGAGATAAGCTTTTCAGCTTTAATGGCAGAGATGACAAACTGTATCTCTTCTCGCTTCTTGCTCTTGACACACATTTTTCCTTCAACAGGATGAACCAGTCTAACCTTGGATTCCTCACAGTACAAAAGTACTTTATACCTCTTTAACCAATCCATCCCCAAGATGATGTCAAAGACGGTCATATCAAGCAAGACAAAATCCGTGGGAAACATTATTCCAGATATACAGAGGTCCATGGTAGGAGTTTGGAGGTATGAGGAGCAGATCTTACCACTAGGGTTTTTACATCTAGTACATGATCCATAAACTCAGATTCTATTTATAGCATAGAGGCAAACTGACAAGATATGAAGGTATTGGAGGAGACAGAATCAAATAGTGCTTTTAAAGGATGCATATTAAGGTGTAGTGTACCTTCAATCACTTCATTGCCTTCACCTTCTTCCTCAGCATTGAGAGTGAATATTCTCCCATTCCGCCTTTCCACTGGTGGACGCCTCGGGTTCTGGTTGTTGTTGTTGTTGTTATTGTTGTTCCGTGGAGGTGGGTTCTGTCTTGGCTGTTGTGGCTGTTGGGCATTATTCTGTCCTTGCTGGAAATGAGGGCAGTTAGGTCGGATGTGCCCAACTTGGCCACACTCATGGCAGGTCGGTGGAGGACGGTTGCCATTACGAGTAGGCGCATTGTTGGTAGGGAATCTGCCAGGAGGATGGTGGTGATTGCACCTATTGTAGAGATCACGTCTGCGGTTCTCATGTTGGTTCTACTTCTTCCTTTTATTGTTGAAGCCATTAGAAGCTTGAAACCATGGATATGACTTGATGGCGAGAGCCTTGTCCACCATCTGTTGAAAAGTAAGTGGTAGCTACGGAACGAGGCTCCGTCCGACATGATAGTTCAGACCTTACAAGAACATGGTTTCTCTTCTATCAGCTCCAAGGTTGGTGGTGTAACGTTCTAGCAGTAGAAATTCCTGAACGTAGTCGACCACGCTCATGCTTCCTTGCTTGAGACTGTAAAACTCAGCCTCCTTCTTCCTCAGGAAAGCAGGACATATATACTTCTCCCTGAACAGATTCAGAAACTGGGCCCACTCCAAAGAAGAGGTGTCCCGAGTGCGGGTAACACCATTCCACCAAACGCATGCCGGTCCATCCAGCACGTACATCGTGAATCGAACCTTCTGGTGAGGAGGGCACGCCATACCCTCGAAGGTCCGATCCAGGGCCAACACCCAGTCGTCATCTTTGTCCACCATGTTAGGCTCACTTTCACCCTTGAAGTAGGGTGGCTGCATCTTGATGAAGTCAGTGAGGGTAAACTCCCTTGGCTTGTTGGCATTAGCAGCTATGGTGCTGAGTTTTCCCATCATGGTGGAGGACAACAACTGACGTAACATCACCAGTTCTTGCTCAGGCATGAAGGCGGGAGTACCCGTAGCAGTCTGGTTGACCGCAGGAGTCACAGGAGTGTTGGGGTCGTTAGGGGTTGACTCCTGGTTCACGTTGTCGAACAAGTCACCTCTCTTAAAAATTAGGTTTATCATGTTTAGGTTCTCAGGAGTATAGAATCATAGATGAGAAGAGAATAGAAACAGAGATGAGAAAAGGATATCTAGAATGCTATTGCCTAAAAGCATACTATTTTGGGCAATTCGTATCAGCGTAGGCTAGGTCGGTATCATATGGGCACGGGAGTCCTCGTATACCAAGCTAGTGGTGCGGAGGAAAATTTTACCAGCCCTCGAAACCCTGATCCTTTCTAGACACCCTAGCTACAACTTCATGCCCTAATAGTCGCCTAAAGGCTTTGATACCATGTTGTAAAGAGGCGAGATCACCTCTTTACTAAAATTTAAAGGAAATACAAACATCCACAATTTTAACAAAATTTAGAGACTTTGAGGATGATTGCATAATATTCCAAATAAATAAGCATGATTCTAGATACATAATGAAATGTCAATAGCAGTGGAAATTAAGAAATAATAAGCCTTCACATGGCTTTATTGTTTATTACAAGAATAAATTCTAAAAGAAAAGATAAGATAAGTAGGATCTAGCTATAGCAACCTAGCCATCCTTTTCAAACACTAAAGATCAACTCCTGGGGAAAGCCTCCTTCAAGCATGTCCTTCTCCTTGCACAACACCGGCACCTGGGTGGTTGGGAAGACACCCAACAAGAGGAAAAGGAAGAAAAAGTATGTGTTACAAGATTATTCTAAAAGTGACAAGATAGTTGTAACAAGTAAAATAGGCTAGGAAATCATCAAAAGAAGAGACATCAAGAGTATGAGGCTTTATTTAATGAAACTTGCCAATAACAAAAGTAAATAAAGGATTTGCATGTAAATTAATATGTCTACCTAACTAAGTAGGGTTGAGGCACCTATCGAACCTCTAACCTTAGGTGAGGGGAGAATAAGACATTCCCAGTCACCTATAATATTATGGGGAGAATTATGAACATTCTCCTAGGGCGATTATATACATGCCCTCTGGGGGTGGTTGTACATAAGTACCTCTACTTTACAATTAAATAGAACATATAACTACATGCTAGCAAAAGAGTTATGGAAATATTAATCAAAGGATTCATATAACAAGGCAGTGGGGTATAAAAACCAAAACAAGATAATACTACAACTAATTTTTGAGGCATAAATGAATTTAGGTTTCAAGAATCATGAATTAGGTCAGATTAAGCCTCATTAGGGAACATATGTAAAAGGTATAACTAATTTCCCAACTGAAGGGGGGTAAATGCACATACCTTAGCCTCAAGAGTTCTAGAAACCACTTTCCAACCCTTCACATGAAATCAGAACCCACTTTCCCTAATATCATCATTAGATCCATGAATTAGAATTAAGTATACTCATTAAAGGTTTAAAATCCTAATATTACTAAGTTTTTGCGCAAACCTTTGAATTAGACTCTGAAAATATCACCATCGTCTTAGTTAGGTTTTTTTTATTAAAATGACATATAATATTAAGTATTTTGAAGATATGGATTTTTAGGTTATTTTTTGTGATTTTTAGTTAATTAAATCATTCTGAAAATACTTTTTCACAAACATCAGAATCAAATCTCGAAAACATTTCTAATGGATAGATCTCATTCTCCTGATTTCAAAACACTACTTATTTTTATTTTTTGACCACTCGAATCATTTTCTATGATTTATTTTACTTTGGCCAATCATAGCCTGCCACATAGGCAAGGCATGAGAGAGAGAGCAAGCGAGAGAGAGATGGAGAGAGCAGAGGGTGGTCCCGCGTCTCTGTGACCTGACCCCTCACTACATATGTGTGGGTCGGGGTCAGCACTTGGTCAAAGGCGGGGCAAAGGACAAGGATGCCCCTCACGTGAAAAACACAACAAAGCAAAACTGGTCGGGGGCAATTTGGTAAAATAGTGGGGATTTATCTTCCTCCCATTGCCCGCGCCATGGCAGCAACTAGCGAGTAGCTTGCTCGGCTCGGTTTGGGCAAAAATGCCACACTCAACCAAACTTCGCGTTTAAATATGTGAACTGAAGCTTAGATTAAAATGAACTTGGTGGTACCTTCAATTGAGATGATGATCGAGGAAGCTGGGAGTAAGGGGTGCCGCAAATCTGGTGGCTTAGGCGGCTAGATGGAGGTCAAGACATCCACAAAACTCGAAATTGAAAGTACGGGTGAGTTGCTAAGGTGACGGAGGACCTAGGGGTATGCTTATATATAGGCAAGGAGACCTAGACTAGGGTTTGGTTAGATGGGGGTAGAGAGAGGCAGTGTACGAGTTGGGCATTTCTTAAATCTTCATCAAAACATAAAAATCTTAGAATAATATGGTGTGGAATTGCGCAAGGAATTCATAGGATCAAAAATCATTGAATTTCATTGAGTAAAACTCGAGATAATTGGATTTGAATACTTGGCAAACAAGCCATCTGTTTCCAAATCGGGCCAACGAAGAAGACAACCCACGGATCCTCAGATCGAGATCCAACGGTCGGCGATCATCACGATATAACATTTGCCATCTTTTATTCCTATTCAAAATCGACTTAAAAGGGCATATTCATTTAAATGTTTTTCTCTCTCCTCGTTTTGAGGCCCAAATGTTATCCAAAAATTACCAAATTTTATATTTTGACTGATTTTGATGCGTAGAATCCAAATATAGAGTTATTTTTGCCTTTTGGAAAAGTTTGATAGGTTAAATAATTAAAATGTTATTTTCTCTTTCCTCCTTCAAAAGAGGTGATAACATTATTTAAAATTTGTGTAACTTCACCCATAAGTCTCCCTAAGGAATTATAATACAATTTTGTCATTATTTTTACAAGTTGGGATTATTTATTTATTTATTAAATAAATAGAAGATTCTACACACTTTCTCTCTCATATTTTATTCATTATTCACACATTATCTAAATTAGTTGCAAATTTGCCCAAAGGCTTATTTTTATGTCTAGATTCCGAATTTGGAGTTATTTTTCTATTTTGAGAGCATTAAGTATTTTATTTCACTTTATTGGCCTATTTCCTACTTTCTTTTGATAAAGACATTAATATATACATTTATCTTCCCAATTAAATGATACTTGGCCCTTAAGTTACTTTTTGGTCAGGAAAATGAATTTGAGTGTCAAATTATCCTTGTGGGTTTCCAATTAAATTTTTGGTGCAAAATATTTCTCATTATCCTCTTTTATCCATTAAATCTCATATTACCTCTAATTATTGTATTTATCATCTCCTTTATATAAAATTCGGATTTTCTCTTATTTTCCCTATTCTAAAATGTACTAGAAAGTTCTAGGACGAAATATTTTAGTATTTTTATTACTTAGTGTACAATTTGCACTTCAAGCCCATTATTTAAAATCTAACTGATGTATTTGTGCATACAACCCTATGTTGAGAATATATGGGAAACATTAATCCAATAGCCATCATAATTCCACTAAATCAGATCCAAAGACATATGGAATGAAAAATGAAGGGAAAATCTTATTGGAAAAGAGTACAAAGAGATACATAATGGATTTCAGTATGTTACACACTTCATCTACATATGGAATGGCCACAATATGGCTCCTTTCAACATTATTGTTTTCCTTATAATTCTTTTGATTCACATATTGATGAGTATTAGTAACATCTCCCAAGGTCTTCCTTGACTAGTTGTCCACATTTGGCGTTCCTTGTGCCTTCTTTTTCCTCCAAATTTTGGTTGTAGTATGGTTTTGTGGCTTGTAATGCTTCTCACAAGTCTACTTGGTGCTATCAGTTTCCTTTTTGAGGTTGTAATCAACATCAGAATTGTTCAAGGTAATGAATCTATTGATGCCAGAATTCAAAAAATTTCATTCAAATCTACACAATATGGTATATCAAAGAAACTACTAGTGATTCTTTAGCTCATTTTACAAGGGAACTATAGAATTAACTTTTTCTATATATTTACACAATTCCATAGATTAAAAAACAACAATATAAAACCCAAAAGAGTACTTGTATTTTTATGATTTTCCAAGCCATCTATGATAAAAAAAAATAGACCATGCATAAGCCAAACTAGAAGAGGTTGTCCAAATCTTTGGAACTTAATGAATTCAAAGTGATTTTTGGAACTATGATATACCTTTGATTTAACTTTATCCCAACCAACTAGTAACTTGAGCCATGAACCTCAACTTGAACACAACCCACACATTTTTGTCAGTGGGCTAGGTCATTAATTATTGATCTTTACTATACATGGTCAAAGTGGGGTAGATGTGATATAAATTCCAAAAACTTGACTTGGTTTACACTATATGACATACATGTACAGTTGTAAATAAATTATCCCATGTTGATTTTACCAAGCACCTATGTAATTATGTGAATATGTTATGATATTGAATCTAGAAATGTTTAGAATATGAAAAATGTTAAACAACACCTCTTGTACAACTACTTTTACACATGAGAATGTACACATTTTGGACACCGACCATATATGGGTAGTAAAAAAAAAAGTTAACCACTACAGACCATAGTTACATTTAGCTAGCAGCTCATAAAATTGAATTTGTATATTTTATTTAAATTACATAAGTCCAAAACAAAATCACACAAATGAATACAAGAAGTATACAAAAATTAAAATGTTAGATACCATTGTTTAGTTGTTATTCAAACATTAGCTCATAAAAACTAAATTTAGATATCTTTTAAGGTACACAACTAATAAAGAACACGTATTTTGTAAATAACATACCAAAATCTGTATTATTATAAAAAGAGTTATTTTATTATGTTAATTACAAGGCTGCCATTTTATTTTTATTAAAAATAGTCAATCAAAAGCAACAAATTTAAATTCATACTTTCTCCTCTCTTCTCTCTCTCTTCTCATATTTTTTAATGTATTCTGGTATTTTAATTTAAAATGTCATGCAACCATCTTTCATCCCACTTACTTCTACTCAGTTGGTGAGAACATGCTATCATGGAGCCCTATAGCAAGGGAGAGTCAGGTAACAACATAAGCAAACAAAAACCACAAATAAGCTCATCTATGATACCTCCTATCTATTACAACTCTAACAAACTTATAATCCACCTTCATACAATTACACTACTCCCAATTGCACGACTCTTCCCAAAAACCCTATATACAATTATATCACTCCCAACTAAACAAATCTTCCCATAGACCCCAACATCTGCCTAACTTGCCATTTCTAATGGCATCAACCAACCTTCAAGTATTGGTCTACAGTAGAAACTAGCAACTACAAATCACCAAAAGGACCAGAAGCAATTAGTGGCGCATGCCTAAGCAGTGAGTGATGCATGAAATGTGTTTCTATTTCCTACCATACAGTGTACATATTGATGTCAATGCATGACAATCCAATAGATTCGGGGTATCAAACTAATACAACTTCATCAACAACGTCTACAATTGATAATTATTTCCTACACATCTAATCTAGGAGCCTCAACTTTTTTGTCTTAAATGTTTATTTACTTACAATCAAAGATCATGTCAAATAAAGGCCCACTATAATTATGTCATGTATATGCATTACATGTGATGAAAGTACACTATGCATTGATGAGTTTATTAATAGAAACTAGAACCAACAAAACTAGTTGGACAAGAACAACCATCAATGCTGGAGAAACTATACTTCATCCCTTAAACATTAGCCTTTATACTTGACACCCCAATGAAAATCTAACAATAGCAAAATAGTTTCATTGTTCATCATTAAATTTAGTCCTTGCCCAAGTTTGAAATAGATAAAACCATCAACAACTACTACAAATTCCTAACAAGCCATTGACTATATCCACCATAACATCTTCTGAATAATAGAAGTCATCCAAAGGTAGGAAGAACAAAATTTCCTTATTTTTATTATCTATTACAAAATACACTTGTTATATTTTTAAGTAAAGAATTTTACCTCATTTATTTCATCAAATAAGATGTCTCAAACATACTTTTTTGGAGTAAATTTATGTGAAAACTTCAAGACCAAGAAAACCATTATGCTCAATACAATCATAGCAATTATAAGAAAAGCATTTAAAACCCCTATTAATGGAATTAAATGCCAAGAAATAGCCCATTAGAGAACAAACTAGCAAATAAGACCCTCTTATGCTTTAATCAAATTGCATGAGCCCTGCTCCAATATCATTTGAAGTAAATATATGTGTAAGCCTCCATCCAAGAAAACCCCATTATGCAAGATATAACATGAGCATGCACAATAAAACAATAGCATCCTCAGTCCACAAAACCAAACGCCAAGCAATAGACAATGAAAGAACAAATTGGTGAAGAAGATTGTAAATTCTATTGAGCAAAAACCTTCACAAAACCATAAAGATTATCACTCTCTTATAGTCCCTTGCCCACAATAGAATTCTTTAATCCAATGTCATCCTATCCCCTTTTTTATTATCTTTTTGGCTTCCCCTTTTTGGTCCACAATATTAGTGCTTTTTGGCACACAATATTTCCCCGTGTTGGTACACAATATTACCAAACATTAGAACCTACATTGACACCCGTTCCCACACCTAATGTTTCTACCAATCGACGCACTTGTATCATATGACATCAAGTCTCATTAAAAGTACTCCCGCAACACTTGATAGGACCCAAATAAGGCGGCAAGAGGATAAGACTTATCTATTAAAAAGGATAATAAGAGATAATGCCATATTTAATACACAGGAAGAGAGGATAATGCTAAACATTATCTTGGACTTCCAATATATTAGAATTTAGACTTTTTTAGTATTGCTAGACAATATTTAATATCCTAAAAATGGGATAAGAGACAACATACCATCATTTTCCACATCGTTTGTCAATAAGAGCATTAATTTGAACCACAATTATGGTGGCTTCATCATTATTTTTCCAATGGCATCCAACTTCTAAGTTTGTTTGACCTACCACTATCATATGGACAATGACTTGGTAATAATAAGTTGTGTGTAAGCCATTAAATACTATTTGACCAACTGAGGAAGGCACATGCCAGAGAAATTGCACTCCAACAGCCAACTGCAATGAAGCAAATTAAATGACACAATTAAACCAATGCATTTGATCCAACTTGTGTTTGTAGTATATTCTCTACCACGACCACGTTTGTCAAAAATTGTTCAAGCAAGGATTTTACCAAAAGTTGTATCCATTTAGTGAAATAGTAAAGCAAGATTTATCTCTGTGAGACACTACAATAGTGTAATGGATGTCATGTCTTGATGTTTTTTTTGGGTTTTAGTTGCTCCCTTCTTACATATGATGATGGAATAATTTTTTTTCTTGTGCTTTTCTATTGAATTATTATGTTTACTCAGTTGTTGAGGATCTAATGAGCTAACAAAAGCAACAACAAACATAAACCAATGAGAAGCATGAGGTGTTGGTATTTGGTTCCAACACATGTAAACGAAAGGAGTGGTTGTATAGAACAAGGAGGAAAGATGTTAAAGAGTCATGGCAACCTTTTTTTATAAGTAGAGTCATGGAAACCTTCTTCCAGAAGTAGGTTTTTTTTATTAGATGAATTGGGTAACATATGTTTGTTCTCTAGTTGCTTTATTTATTATTATGTGCGAAAGTTATTTAACTTAGGAAGGGTGGTAATTGTTCGAGTAGATAGGAAAAATGGTCTAATCCCTTCTTTGACCATCGATTTATGGAATGACCTGGCCAATTGGTGAGAATGAATCATTTCTTGAAGTTGTTGTTTGTTTGGTCATGTCCACCGAATGGCTCCAATGATGAGGTTAAAAATTTCCAACCTATAGGAACAGCTAGTTAGTGTTGAGTTGATCCATCATCAATGCAAGTCATGACAACAAAACACAAGAGGTTATGTCTTGTGACTTATGGTGAGAATCATAAATATAACTACTCGCATGGTAGTCTTGGTAGAAAAAAGCTAATTGTTCACAACAAATGTAAGTGATTACTAATGTCGATCAACATTTTATTGTATATTTATAAGGTGTTTTAATTCACATGCCACCTTCTGCTTTTTGAAATATGAAGAACTATTTACAAGGTTAAACTAAGAAATATTTATTGATGATTGAACTATGAGTTTAAATAGTAAATTAAATATTTGGATGCCCTGAACACTATAGAATCCTTCACAAGAGGCCTACATTGTGGGAAGGAAACATGCTTCTGGACTGGAGGTACTTTGTCCATATCAAGGTAAGCCATTGAATACAAGTTGGGTGTGGGAGGTCTAGGCTAATGAGGGTAGACTCCTTAAGATTTTGAGGTATCCAACATCAATTGGGGATGATAGCAACACCTATCTTGTTGGTCAGTTGGTTGGTCCTTGTGGAACCACTAATGCAGAGTTGTGTTAATTAGTGGACAGATTTAGTAGATCCACTAATGCACAAGAAGCTAGAGGGCTTTGAATCTCCTCCTGAATACCCAAGTTAAGAGGAGGAGTACTGATATCTAGTTGCTCCCATTAGCCATTGAGACTCAGACGTGGTGAGGCTTAATGTAGATGGAGTCTTACTTAAGATTACAGACTTAAGAGCTTGAACATGCTTCTAAGTATTTACAATGAGACTTCATCTTGCTATGATACTTCCACATGTCGTGGTACACTTCATGTGGGTTCAGAGCATAATAAGATGAATGAGATATTAATCATGTATGTTTGCAATCATTCCTTCATTCTTTATATGTTTTGGAATTACTAGTTCCCTTTAAGATTGATTAGATATTGATTTACTCTTTGTAGATATCTAAAGTATCCTGCCACACACACACACACACACACACACACACACATATATATATATATATATATATATATATATATATATATATATATATATATATATATATATATTTGTGTGTGTGAATGATTAGTTCATGTATAGATGATTATTGTTCTACTTTAAATTCAATTACTCAATAATATATCTTTTGACTATTAAAGTGCTTTAAACTATTTCTATGAAGTATTCATTCACTGAGCGAGTAGGCTCGCCCTCTACTCAGATTTTAGGAAAACCATGTGATTTGAATAATGTGAAAGCCATAGTGGATCTGTCATAAGAGCCAAGTATGAGATTAGTTATTTTCAATTGGTCCATGTCAGTCTAGGTCCTCGTATAGAAGTGAGAGAGTTGTAAATGATGGTGTGTAACTTTTTTTTCTTAACAATAGAGAATGTATTCGATTATCATGTCGTATGTACATGGAAGTATGAGAAACAGAATGAATATTTAGTTATATATCTTTATTGTTGAAATCAGATTAGAATCAAGTTTTAATTTCCCTTATAAATTGATTGAATGTGAGAAAGCAAAGAGTTTGAAATAAAAAATAAGGGTAATCTTTGTATTATGTTTAATCCTCATCTTACACCCTAATCTCATGATTAGTGATCCCCATAGGATGTGGGTGTAACAACTTGGTATTAGATCTTAGGCTGAGTTTCTAGGGACCATTAGGATAGAAAATTAGAGTCATAAGCATGGCACAGTTGGGAAAAGATGTGTATATAGATATAGGAGGTATGAGTCTTTAAAGACCCTGGACTGATATGTGAATACTTAGGTTGAACAATATAAACAAATTCTACCTATTCTTCTTTGCATGCCCTGGCTAGGTGTTCAGAATGAGGATGGGCTAGAGAGAATCCCTACAAGTGTTAGGGTTAGAAGATAAGAAATGTAATGAAAGAATAAGAGCATAAAAATAAAATGTAACACAACTTCTATTTTATATCATTGTTTTATTTGGAAATGAATAGAAATGCTCTTATACATTTGACTTTAGATATTTGATTCTAGAATATATTAATGGTTCTTTAAGATTGTTGCACACTATAAAGTTACTTCAATTATTGTTTAAAATCTTTGTATCAAGTAGACCAAACGTTATCTTTAAATGAGTTTGCCCTAAGTTGATATTATTTACACATGTTTGAAATGAATAGGAGTTGGTTAATCATGAGTATCTCTTAGCTTTAGTATTGTAGGTTTGGCATGGTGCAACAGGAAAGACATGTTATTGGGATCTAATGACTCTTATTTATTAATCTAATAAGAATAAATAAAGTATGGATACGTAACCTCAAAAGGCAATGAGTATGTAGATACACTAAGATATTGAGATATAAGGGAAAGACTGGAATGACTAACAATCAACTGGAACTGATATCTAAGATCTAGCTTTCAGGCCTTAGATAAGAAACCCTAAATTAGGGATAAAGGAAGAAGGAATATAGATCATGTTAGTTTATAGCATACAAAATGAAGAAGAAAGAATGGATAAAAATACCTGAATTGTATAATCAATAGAAGCATTTTATTCAATTTGAAACTAAAGGAACTACAACAAGTACATATAAGTGAAGAATTTTCATAAGAAAACAAAGTGAATAGAATTAGATGAACATGCAAGTTATAAGATTAGGATAAGAAACTCATATGAAACAAAGAGAAATGTTAGAGATGATGAGTTTGATTAAGTGAATAGTTTTGTATGATATAATATAAAGCATGGAATGTATCATTATATTGTGAACTCTAATGCATTCAGCATTACTACCTTTTATATTTGAAGTCTTTATAGAGTAACAACCTAATTTCCATCAGATGTATTCATTAGGTTCCCGATGATAAAATGATACTAGTTTTCAAAAGAAGAACAAAAGTGCAACTAAGCAAATGAACAAGTCATATAAAGGTAAATTATATTCATAACAGAAAATCTTGATTCAAAGAGAAACTATGTTTGACCCTTGCATAAGTCATTTGACTTAAAACAAAGGACATGTAATGTATTAAACATAAGATGAAACTCGTAGGGAGAATGTTGATTTAGAATCTCAACTTCATATTAGTAAAAGGATAATAAGAAATATATATGGCATGGAATACATAATCATACACATGAATGACAAAAATGATCATAATAGATAAGTAGAAGTTAATAATGACATATGGAAGAGTAGCATACATGGAGAAATGATAGAATATAAAGAAGAGGTTGATTCATGAGGGAGTACTATAGATGAAAAAAGAGAGAGATTGTGAGATGTGAGAAAATGCTAAACAGTTTATTCTCCTTGATGATGAGTAATTAAACCTAGATATAAGAAATATGTTAAGTGAATGCTTGAAGATAAGAATTTTAAATCTCAAAATCATCTTCTCTTTTGTATCCTCCTTAATGAGAATAACGTGGGGATGGAGTGACATGGAAATGAATTTTAAATGATACATAACCACCATGGTAAACACATCTATTGATTATATTAATGATACATAATATGATGATGAAACCCTATTAGGGTAAATAAAGAAAGTAACCCATTAGAAAGGTCAAGTAAAATAAAAGAAATTCAAGTGACAAAAATAAGGAAGATTTAGCAAACTTCAATAGAGATAAGGTTTGCATATTTAAAAAGGGAGTAAAATCATGTCACAGTAAGATCATGTTGCTGATAAGGACCGCATCTTAGAACATTTTGAGTTGTAGTAGTTCAGGGGATGCCACCAGTGATTTGACCTTGAATACTAACATCTCTATAAAATAAATTTATAAGATCAGTAATACAAGAAGAAACTAGCAGTGATAATAATCTAGGATTTAAAGGTTGCAAATGAGAAAGGCAGATAAACAACATGGAAATGACTAAGAATGGAGGACAAAAAGTATATTTTAAATGTAAGAAGTTTGGTTTGAATAAAAGGAGAAGTGCAACACGAGCAAAGTGTGATCTGAAATAAATTCCTACAGTGATAGAAAGAATGATGAATAATCCATCGTTACCTTGAATATTTTTATGTTAGAGATATTTGTTCTATATGGTCAAAATCAGAAGGATAAGTAGCAACATGTGAGAAATAATGAACAAGAAAGAAATCAGAGAAAACAAATGGCTCTCAATAATACATGAATTTGTTTTTAGAAGTATAATTGTTGGAGGTATATAAAGGGGTGTAAATTCGTTTTACATATGATTTTCATTGTACATGTGCAAGCAATACATTAAATTGAAAAGGATGTTATGTCTCTAGTCATCCATATTTTTTTAGTTTTGTACAATTATTGCTAGATCTAGTCTTGTAGCTTATGAGTGCTTTCATATTGGAGTAACACAACTGTACACTTCAAAATATTTGGGCAAACTCCCTTTAGTAACTTAGATTTGATGCAAAACAATAGTACATATTGAGCTGTATAAGTTGAAATGGTTGGATAGGATCTCCAGTACTTAGGAAACACCTCAAAAGAGTATGACTAGGTTGAAAATGGTTGTTTCTCTTTCTCTCCTATTATTGAGTATGATGTGGAGATTTTTTTTTTTGTAATTGAGAGGCCTAATTTTAAAATTGTCATGATTAGAAGAGAAACAAAGGACTCAATGTTGGAATTACATTGAAAGAAATACAAGAATGGGTGAGATATAAGATTTTATAAGTTTAAGAGAAACCTTGAATGCACTTTTCCTTTGTCTTTATGTTTTGAGGACAAAACCTTTTAAGGGGGTGGGAGAATTTTTATGACTGTGTCTGAGCTTAATTGGTAAACTAGGGTTTACATGGATGATTACTTGTTTAAATAGATTAATAACAACTTAAATCTATATAATAATGGTAGATCAATTATGATGTTTTAAACCTAATGAAAACTATAAGTGTTCTTTTGTTTTGAATAAATAGGATCTGAGAAGTATAAACCCCTAATCAACTAGAATTAAGGTTTTGACCCACCACAGTCGTGTTGGGTAATATAACCATGGTGCAGGAGGGCACAACAATCATGCTAGAGTGAAATGGGGGAGGTAAGAGAAGGGAGAGTGAATCTATATTTGGAATCTAGGGTAGAACGGTCGTGGTAGGCATCACAACCGTGTAGGGTTGTTGGTGGCATAGACATATCTAGGCCACATGACCGTTATGGAGTAATAGAAAAGTTGGCCATTTTTATACTCAAATATAATGGATTCATGGCACCACAATCATGGTAGGTGAATGACTATGCTAGGTGGCATGGTCGTGGTACCTTGCACGACCTTTTTGGGGGTCTCCATGGCATTTTTCTCTTAGCCAACTTTTCTGCAGACAACAACATAACAATGTAGTGTTTGATTTTTATTTATTTATTGGTAGCTACAAATGACCTAAAATTTTTATTGGATTTCTAAAACTCTATTACAAATAACATTATAATTTCAATAGTTTTTGGAGGAGTTTTAACATATTCATTAAATGATTTATAGTAACATCTTTATGATAGAAATTTCTATTGGAATAAAAGAAAGTGTAAAGAAGGATCAATTTGTATTTGACCCAAGCACCTTAATTGCTCTATATGCTTAACCTATCATACTAGGACCTCCCATATTTCATGATTCATTCCAGAGAAAGAAAATCCTAGAGAGTTGGAGAGATAGGGTTTGGATGGAAAAATTGGTGAAGATGGCGATCTAGGGTTTTCTCTTCCTAGAATTGATGAAATCAAGTAAGTTTGTAATCTCTAGTTCTTGGTGATTCTTCTTTCACATGTATAGATTTTGTCCCTCTTCTGATTTGATTCAAAATGATATCAAATCTCCCTCTTTTCTCACTTTTTCTCTATAATTCTCCATTCCTAGGGTTTCTGAGTTGGAAGGAAGAAGAAAGTGATGGATTGCTAGGAGCTTGAGGTGGATTCTAGGATTACAAATGATTGTTTTAACTGAATGATTAGTACAAATGTGTCATATATTATCTTGGAATCCATTTTATATTATCACTATTTTCTTGATATCTTAGTTGAAAGGGTGAAACCCTATGTGAGTAGAAAGTCATAAGTATGTGAATAGACATCATGAAATCCAATACAAGATATTCATTTTTATGTTATATATTTGTTTATTCAATGTTATTTTTGATGCATGATATTTCGGTGGATGGCGTGGAATCCCAATTCACTCATTCCAGGTTTTCATATATATGTCTAGTTATATGTGAACCGTTGAAAGTAGTCTTTTATTTGTGAAGGTTATGATGCATCAAATCCTTATGGGAGTCATGTGATGTGTTAATGAGGCAAATGAAACCCTAAGGATAGGGTATTTAGTGAATCAAGTATTTTCAATCTAGTGTTCTTTAGTATGATAAGTGTTGTTAATTGCTCAGTTCACAGTATACACTACCCAAAATTTATGAAAAGAATTGTTTACGAGGTTAAACTAGGAAATGTTGATTTGATGATCGAAAAATGAGTTTAAAGAGTGATCTAGACATTTATATGCCCTGAACACTGTAGAATCATTCACATGAGGCCTATGATGTGGGTGTGCTTCCCGACTCGAGGTACTTTGTCCATATCAAGGTAATTTGGGTCATACCAATTGGGTGTAGGAGTCTGGGTCAGTGAGCGAAGACTCCTCAAAATTCCGAGATATCCAACATCAAATAGGGATGTCGGCGGTACCTATGTTGTTGGTCAGTTGGTTGGCCCTTATGGAAACACTGATGTAGAGTTGTGTTGATTAGTGGACATCTTCGGTAGGTCCACTAATGCACAATAAGCCAGAGAGATTTGACTATTTCCTTGAGTATCCAGGTTTAGAGGAGGAGTTCAAATATCCAATCGCTCCCATGAGATGCTAAGAGTCAGACGTGGTGAGGCCCACTGTATATGGGGTCTTACTCAAGATTATAGACTTAAGGCTTGGGCACTCTTCTAACTCTTTACAGTGAAACTATAGCTTGATATGATACTTTCACATGTCATGGTATAGTTCATGTGGGTTTAAGGCATAATAAGATTAATGAGAGATAAATCATGTGTGTGCAATTATTCCTTTATTCTTTATATGTTTCTAAATTACTAGTTCCTTTTGTGATTGCTCAAGTATGTTCATATATTGATTTACTCTTTGTAGATATCTAAAGTATTCTTCCATATATATGTTTGTGAATGATTAGTCTGTGTATAGTTGATTATTGTTCTACTATAACTTCAATTGCTCAATAATATATGTTTTGACTATTAAAGTGTTTTAAACTATTTTTTGTGAAGTGCTCATTCACTGAGCGAGTAGGCTCACCCCTCTACTCAAAATTTTTATGGAACCCATGTGATTTAAAGAATGTCAATTCCAGAGTAGATTTTCCACAAGAGCCAAGTATCAGATTAGTTAAGTTTAGTGGGTCCTTGTCAATTTAGATCCTTGTATAGAAGTGAGAGAGTTGTAAATGGTGGTGTGTAACTTTGTTTCCTTAACAATAGAGAATGTATTTGATTAATGTGTATGTACATAGAAGTCTGAGAAACAAAATGAATGTTTAGATATAGATGTTTATTGTTGAAATTAGATTAGAGTAACCAAGTTTTAGTTGCCCTTATAAAGTTAGTTTATGTGATTGAATGTGAGAAAGCAAAGAGTTTGAAAAAAAAATAAGGGTGATCTTTGTGTTATGTTTAATCCTCATCTTATACCCTAATATCATGATTAGTGGTTATCGTGGGATGTGGGTGTAACAATTAAATGGATCAACTAAGTAATAAAGTGCCCTTAAACCTATATCATGGGAGGTTGTTTATGGAATAGTAAAAGACTTTGCCCATGTATTTGGTAAGAGACCACAATGTACTATTCCCACATGGGTGATAAATTTTTATTCAAGAAGAGGACAATATTCTAGGATCTTCCTTATTGGAGTTCTTTGGCAGTTATGCATTATATCAATGTCACGCATGTTGAAAAAAATGGTTGTGATAACATCATTGGTACTATGTTGAATATACCAAGTAAGACTAAACATGGCATCAAATCCAGAATAGACCAACGTGAAATGGGTATAAGGAAAGAATTAACAAAAGAAGTTAGTAGTGATTGCAAGACATATTGACCTCTTTCTTATTGTGCATTTTCTAGATAGGAGAAGAGAACTTTTTACGAGCCCTTGCTTCATATTAAGGTCCCACATGGATACTCTTCCAATATCCACATATTGGTATCAGTGAAGGATCTAAAGTTGATAGGTCTTATATATCATGATTGTCACATTGTAATGCAACATATATTACTCATGGAAATTCAATATATACTGCCAAAGCATGTAAGATATGCAATCACCAAGTTTTCTTTCTTCTTCAACACTCTATGAAGCAAAGTTATTGATCCTGATAATCTTGATAAGTTGCAAAGAGCTGTGCCATCTTGAGCTGTCTTTTCCTCCTTCATTCTTTGGTATCAAGGTACCATCTGTTGTCCATTTGTTTAGGGAAGTGAAAAATGTTGGGTCTGATTTTCTAGCATTATATGTATCCTTTAGAATGGTACATGTGTGTTTTTAAAAGGTGAGGTACAAATCGTTATTAGTCTAAAGGGAGTATTATTGAGGGTTATGTGTCTAGGGAGGTTATGAACATTTGCGATGACATTATGAGTTGTAATAGAGTTCCTGTGACAAAAAGAATTTTGATCCCTATTTCGACAAAAGTAATTTAGGAGCATGAGAAAAAGTAATTAATTGTGAGCTGAAGGAACAAGCACACTTGTATCTTTTACACAACATCAACAAAGTGGGTATTTATATCATTGTACATACCAATTTTATAAAGACAAAATATCCTCAAACCAGTTCAATGTGGACGTCCTTAAAGCATAATAGGACATTTATTAGGTGGTTTGAAGATAAGTCTTTCGTCATGTATCACAAACACCAAATAATGTTGTTGAACTTGAAACCAAAAATGAATGTTATGTCTTATGACATAAATGGATTTTCATATTACACAAAATGTCAAGATGATAAGAGTGTCATCCAAAAAAGTGGGGTCACCCTTCAAGCATCTTCATTATATTTTTATAGATCAAAGAGTAAGAGTTCATGTGGAGCTAAAATGTCTTACTACATTGTCATTGTAGATATATGAAAGTTTGACTACACATATTTCAAAGTTCTTAGGTGTATTTGGGTTGATAACACCAAAGGAGTTGTACTAGATGAATTGGATTTCACGTTAGTGAGTTTTGAAAAGATTGGCGAGAAGGGTGAACCATTCATAATGACATCACAAGCGAAGTAAGTATTCTACATCGATGTAACTACAAATGAAAAATAGTCTATCATTCTTCATGAGAAAAGGAAGTTCATTGCAGATCCTATAGATGAATAAGAGTATTGTGACAAGTATGAATTTCTATCACTTATATGTGTTCTTGACGATTTTAGGATGAGCATCCTGAGGATGTGCACCCTAAGGGTCTTGTTGGGTATGCTGAGGATCAGCATGATCACGCATGTAAAAGAGTCATCACCTTGATGAATAAGTCAGTAACATAAAATGGTAAAGGACAAAAGTTGGTCGTTGACCCTGATGATGCAAGAACTCCTATTGGGAAGAATCACAATACTTTTATGATATATTTAGGGATTATTACTCATAGAAAAGTGAATGTAACAATAGAATCTTGACATTAAGTAAATCCTTCCAAAAAAGGCTACATATGGAAGTACATAGTTGTGAGATATTTTGATTTTTAAAGACATTCACATTTCTATTTTTAAAAAATATGCCACGAAATATATGAAATCTTGTAGAGCTTATTTAACCTTGATGAAAAACTACATCACATAAAGGTGATGCAACACAGCAGGAGGATATTAAGGAACTATAGGACAAATATGACAAGAGAATACATAATGAGCGACAAGAAGAAGAAGTCTGCTATTGAGCAATGGTCCTGTCTTCAGCCAAAGGTGTGGGAAGCATTTGTTGCTTCAAGACAAATAGATGAATTGAAGGTATTAAGCCTCCTCATTTAAAATTCATTCTTACAAAATTAATGTATTATGTAATTAGCATATGGTTTGGATTAACCAGACTTTACACAATGTTAAAAAGAAAGGCGTGGAAAGAATGTGCATGGCCACAATTTGGGTCTAGGTGGCTACACAAGGCATCACTAACAGATATTGGAAGCGTCTTCTTTTGAGCATCCTACTCTTGGGTCTACTGAGTCTTCTACTACTCTAACACCTTTACTTCACCAATAGTAGTGGATAGGTGTGAGTGCAAACTGGTTTGGAGAAATACTCAACCCAGTAATCCTGAGGTGGATGCAAAAATGATAAAATTCAACTCTCATAGTGCATGTTCATTTTTGGCCTTGATTGTTATGTTTTAATGACTTTTGACCTCTACAAGCAAAGAAAAGAAGACAAGTTCATCCTTCATAGCCAAATGGATGGATTGACAGTTTACTTTGGGTACTCCATAGCATCTTGGTCGTGTTAGGGATGGTGTTGATATAAGATCCTTTTTTTGGTCATTAGGGAAGCACAAATTTGTCAAGAAAGGAGGATTTCACCACCTCAGATAGTTCATGTGCCACTCCGCTCTTCCTACAAGGTGCACAACAGGGGTGGTTCAGAGTAATCCCATAGACTTGATAGTTGGCACGCCTAGTGTTAGTTATATTGTGATATAATAGTCTTTCAGGTGAAATTATCATATGTTTGCGTTTAGGTGTATATAACATTATATACAAATTTGTAGGGGTTGAGGCTATGCCATCTTACATTACTAGAACCTAGCTTCTATGTTTTTGCATTGGGCGATATTTACCCACCCCTTCTAAGTGACATGATTCATAGTGTTCTAATGTTTGTTGATGTGGTTTGTGTGTCTATCAAGCTTGTCTAGAGGCTTGAGAATAGACACCACTTCCACATAGCCACCCCAAAAATGAGATGATAGGTGATGCAGAAGGTGACATGGTTACATAGCCCAAAGTGAGAGTTATATAGTTAGATGTATTCTAATATTTTATTACTTTTGTATTTGTGATTTTTTTCTACTTGTCTATATAATTGACAATTGATATGATAATATATGTAGATCACAACACCTAAGAACCCCCTACAGTTCCTCCTCCACTTCCTCATCCAGATATTCAATTACCAGCTTGGATTATAAAGGACCTATTCAACTCGCTAGGTCCTAAGTGCAGGGGGTTGGCACTATGGCTAGGAAAATTAGAGGAAAGGTCAACTATGGTGGTCGATATTAAGGAAGACGCGGCAGGTCAAGATCACAACACTAATGCATTCTTGATAGATATTGTGGAGCTCTTTACTTATGATTGGTGAAATACAACTAGAATAAAACTTTGGATATGGTGAAATATTATGGCTAAATACCTCATTTATATGTATATCGGTTTTCTTATATATTAATGCATACATATATGTTTGCAATTACTTATATAGGATGTATGGACAGTTCACGCTAACTAATGTGACATTTCTAGTTCCATCATTGATTAATCGTATAGACAAAGACCCTAAACTTGTTAGCTATTACTGCACTATAACATTTAGTTATTTAGATAAAGCAAGAAATAGCATGATTATAGCTCCTTTAGTTTGGGAAAATTTTGGGAACTTTGCTTATAATTTTGACTTATGATTACATTTCATTGTAGATTTGAATATATTTTTATTTGCCTTCTTTTCACTCAGTAGTGTGAAATGTTGGTAATTATCCTTGCAATGTGAATTGTTTATTTTCTAGATCCATTGAATAGATTGTGGAGGACACACAATGAAAACGACATTATTTGCATGAGTAAAATTTTATATCTGTCAACATATATTAATGTTTGCATCATTGCATGACTATTTACTAATTCAATTAAATGTGTTTCTTTAATTTATAGGGGTATAAAGGAATTCAAAAAGGCTAGATGAAAGATAGACAAGAAAAGAAATTATCAAGTTGGGAGAATGGTGAGGTAGTTTTTAGACTCCAATGCATATATATGCCAACTATGCTTACTTTTATTCATTAACATTTCATATAAATGTAATTTTAATGCCTTATATAAAATAATAATTGGGCAATAAAATACTATACGATGTGATATATGGACCTGATTGTCAAACAGACAACACTAGACGTCCGTTGTATATAAAAGGTATTCTATATAGTCTTGATCATCATAAGTAAATAGTCTCATTTGAATATGAAAAAAGTCAAATAAAATTCTTGAATTATGTCATTCTCTTTCCAGCTATTTGACACAATCTGGCCCTATATAAGTGAAGAGCTAGATGAGATATGAGAAGAGTGGGCACACTCCTCCATTAAGGAAGTCAACTTTAAATTTGAATGGGATAAAAGATGAGTTTACTAAATCCATGTCATTATTTCTACATACATGCCATGGTTATGACTTTTTACAACTTTAAATTTGATGCAAGTGAATTGTTGATGCATATGTGAATGATGTGTGTGAATGAATGAGAATTTCATTTGTATATGTCATGAAAATGAAATTTATGTGTGTTTTCTGATTGTGTATTTGCATGAGAATGGAACTAAGTGTTGAATAGGATGGAATTTGTGAATAGAGATGTATGTGGGTAGGTGACTTTTGTGTATGTGTTTGTTATTGTGGGTTTTGCAAGTGTACTGGTCTGTCGTTAATTTGAACACAAGATAGAACTTGTAGTTCTAATGAACTATAGGTTCTGCATCCTGTTGAACTGTCTGACAGTAGATTTATTGTAAGGAGGTGGGATCACCCCCTTACTAAAGAAAAATTGAAGAATAAAACATCCATTCCAAACACATTCAAAGGTATGCTGGATTAGGTGTAACATTTTCAAATTTCAATAAATGGTATTCAAAACAACCAAAATATAATAGCAGAATAAAAATGTTGACTATATTCAATTTATCATAGGGTTATTACAAAAGTACATCATAATATCCCGTAAGGGTTTACATGTATGATACAACATAAGGATCTAAGTAGAGGGAAATATAAACCATAACAACTTCATCTCCAAGCTTTAACTCCTTAAGCTAGTCCAAAACTTCATGCCTTATCATCCAAGTCCTTCACCTAAGGTTGGAAGCATACCCCAGCAAGAAGAGAAAATAGATGACATCAACAAAGGCTGGTATGTGCATACTAAATAGGAAAATTGAGCTATATATGGAATAAAAGACAACAAATATAAAAGGTTTCCCATAGAAAGGATAAGGACCACCCAAATGGGTATTAAGAGAAAAGGAATTGAAATCATATGATAACAAAAGAATATTTGTCATTAATAAAACATAAAGATTGTGCCACACAAGAACATGTAAAGAATTAGGGCACACACCCCATATCATCAACATGCATGCATGTGAGATAAACATAGCCTTAGAACAATATAAACACAAAGACAGACAAGTTTCATAAACTTGAAACCTGATAGAGAAAGGAATACTGCCAATCTTCAAAAAATATAAAACATGGTCTAAGAATCACACATATTTCCCGGGGTATGAGTTTCCTTTCCTTCCCAAAAGAGTAGGAAATATCACATATGCTCGGTAGGATATAACACATCTGCCATAAAAACCAATGCAATTACACTACTCTAGTGCTACTGAATCACATAGCATGTTAAATGTAGAGACAAGTATAAAGTATAGTCAAAATATATAAACTAGTCACCACATAAGTGACCAACATATACATCCACCTCTTAAGTGGGCAAAAGACATCACATGTCATCTTTTAGAGTTCCATCATGAACAAAGCATAAGATAAGAGTTCAAAAGAATATCTACGATCACATGATCAATATCAAATAAGGTAGTTTACATGAACCATGATTTTCAAAAGAAAAGATATTTTGTATAGGCTAATGTCCATAGGACAAAGAGAATGAATAAGCATAGGTGAATTGCTCAACATAGAAGAATAAAGGATACATCATACCTCAACTTCAGAGTCTAAACAATCCAAGTCAGTCCTAAATCCAAGCCTAGGCCTCCAAAGAACCTATAGGGAAGGTGGACAGGTTCAATAAGTAAGGTTCCCAAGCTTACAGAGGTTGATTTCTCCAACAAAGCTCCTATCTCAAGCAAGAAGCACCTTCTCCACTTTAGAGGTGAAAACACCCCTAACAAAAGAACATGGAGATGAGGTGTTTATGGGTTCTAGGTGGGGTTTCACCTTGGAAGGCCATATTTTCAACCTAGAGGAAGGTGGAAGGAAGACTAACAATATGAAAATAGGGAAGTAAAGGAGAAACTTACTAGTTTTGGTCGAAATAACCAAGGAGGAGCTTTAGAAACCCTAAATAAAGAAAATTTGGAATCCTAGGAGCCTTCTTCAACAAGGTAGGCACCTCCTTTTACCTTGGGACAACCCCTTCGTGGAAAAATAGAGTAGGAATGATGATTTAAGCTATAGGGAATAAAGGAGTGCAAGAGTTTTCGAATTGGGAGTTGGGAAGGGGTAGATATGGCTATATAAAGAAAGAGGTCAAGTATGAGGTGTCTATGAGACTTTCCATGTGTCATGTATAAGGGTGTCCATAGACATGCAAGCCTTTATGGACAAGGAAGAAGTCAAGAACGAGGTGTCAAGTTACTTTCTATGTGTCCAATGCTAAGGGTGCCTATGGACATGCAAACCTTTATGGATAAGGAAGAAGTCAAGCATTAGGTGTCCATGGAGCTTTCCATGTGTCCTTAGCCTAGGGATTTCATGGCCATGCAAGAGGACAACTCATAGAGGCTTCTTGAATATCAAATGTCAGTTTATGGACACTTATAGGCCATCCCAACCGACCTTAAATCAAAGAAATAACCACATTGGTTGATAACTTCTGAAGATAAGCTCATTTATAAAGAGAGTAATCCCTAAAATGCCCTTGGAAAGAAACACCTTCAAACCAAGGTGCAACTAGGCTCCCTATGGTTCAAAATCTCGAAAATGGTAAGGGAATATCTAAGGATTAAAATTCAGGTGATAATTTGCAAAGAAAACCTCCCAATTGGGTAAATTGTACAAAAGTCTAGAATGTACCTAAAATTGCATAACTTGCACAAACAACATCCAAATTGGACCAAACTTCATCCACAAGTTATCTTTCATGTGTTCAATATGAATTTTCCATTGTTTCCATATTTTGAAGTTATATAATCACTATATTCATTACTTATGCCTTTTACTCATTTTCTCTTTCCTAAACTTATCCTAATATTTCAAGGTTGTCCAAATTAGATGAAATTTGACATGTAGGCTAATTTTGATATGTAGATTTTGAATTTGAAGTTTGTTTCCACTTTTGAGACTTCTTTTTATGAGAATATGTCATATGTCCCATTAACGGCCCATTATCTAAATTATTCATCCAATTAAGTTCATTATCTTCATATTACCACCAAAATGAGTTATATGGCATATTATATGCATCCATTATAAACCTAAGATTAATGTTAGAACATTATGTTACATTAAGGTGATCTATACATGCATTATCTCATTGGGGTTATACTAAACATCTATTTAGGTCTAACCTTCAACCTTGTTTGGCTAAGTCCAAAATGTCAACTTCCAGGGTAGGGTCCGAGATCTAGTATGTTACATTTATATACCTACTATAAAAAAGCATACATGTGACATTGATTATTATAAATATACAATCTTGTAGATCTGCATCGTCAGTTTTATCACTAAACTGATCACACATCTACCTTTATTAGTTAAAATTGTACATGATAAAGAAGTAAAACACATGTTTTTCATAACAAATGACGATACACTATTCTAAAAAGGTCATGCCACCCAGCATGGTAGTGCTACCTAACCCACAACATGGCTAGAGGCACACTGTATGATTCCAAGATGTTGTATTTCTATGTGTTGTCGATTCTTTAGACTAACACCGACGACATAATAGAATTATAACGTCATTCTTTTATGTGGAATCGACAACACAAAGCAATACCATGGCACTAATATTGATCTGAGTCATCGGTTGAGTTGTCAGAGCAATCGACATTGAATGTATGTTGTCAATTTTTTTCATTCCCTATAAACTAATGTAGAAGGTCCTTAGTTGTAGTTTCACCCACTTATACGTCAATACAAAACTAATTTTATAGGTCTATTTCAAACAATGCTATAGGTGGCATATGTATTAGTGATTACAATGCAAGTCTCATAAAGAATTGAACATATCAATATCACACTATAAAATATTATTGAATAATATTCTCCTCTACTAAAATCTACTATGAGGGCACAATAATTTTGCGATAACATTTGTTGAGTAAGAATCAACACAAAGACATCATTATTTCAGACTTGAATAATGTGAATCATGTTATAAGGTGATTTCTGCTCATTTGCATGTGATCTCTCTTATTGATCTTGGATTCTAGCTTGCACAAGTCTGATTCGAACTTTAGACCTAAGATCTTGTCCAAAATTGTTCTTAGATGAGTAAACATGCTCTAAAAAAGTTGCTTGGGGGTCAAAGATGAAAAACGAAGGTCAAGAAAAGCATTTAGTTGTTGAATCAGGGTGTTCAGAGCAAGGGAACATGAGGAGACAAATATATCTATGTTTAAAACTTACTTACGAGTCTGAACTAAGACAAAACCATTGGTTCATCCTCCTCGCCGTCCTAAGAATTGCATCTACAATCACCCTCAAACATCGATCTAGGATTTTAGGAGAGAAGAGGACCTGATATGAAGCTAAGAAGCCTCTTTCCATTGTATTTCATCAAGTATTTATAGAGATCGGTCCATTTTCATGTTTGGCAGAGTTGGACGACATCACAATGGAACTATCGAAGGCAAACCTACAGTTGGTACTCCTTCAATTGCGACCTTTGGTAGGCGAGCCATCAGTTGGATTTATCGATTGTCTGTGCAACCATTGATTGCTCAACCTTCAGTAGGCACTAACTTTTAGTCTGGACAACCACCGGTTGTCACCTTCGATCATTGGGCCTTTGGTTGATGCATGTTAGCATATCCATTAGTTTCCAGAACTATCGATCTGTTCTACCTTTAGTAGGCGCTCATTGGATAAACCTTTAATAGACACTCAACAATGCAACCTTTAGTTGACAATTCCTACTGAAACCTTATAAGGTGTTCCCCATTAAACACCAATGTACCTGACTTTTGGTTGTTGTCACTGACCATACCTTCTATTTGTAGCTAAAACTTCCATTAGTTTATTGAAGTAAAAAATCATCGATTTAAGAGCTCAGTGAAACCATTGATATGTGCAGCAAAACTTTTGCTTTAAAATCATTGAGTTAAACATTATTTTGTTAAACTAAGAAAAACCTTCGATCCGAAGGACACGTAAAACAAATGAAACTCTGCAAAAAATTGAAAAAGTTGTAACTTCTTCATTTCAATTTTGATTTGACTCATTCTCAATTCTATGGATTCGTAATTGAATTCACTACAGTTTTACATCAAAATTTAATTGTCACTAAGGTTATCTTTATCTCTCATGATTACCAAACAAGCTTGATTTGGGTAGTAACAAAAATAGTGTGTCAATCCAATGCATTGACATAATTAAAGACATGTATGATGGATCAACTGCAAGTGTTAGAACTCATGGAGGATAGACACCAACTTTTCATATCATTGTTGGGGTAGATCAAGGATCAACACTCAACCCATATCTATTTGTTCCCATTATCGGTGAGCTGGCAAAACATGTTTAGGATGATATCCCTTGGTGCTATTGTTGGAGATAACCACATGCAGTTGTTGCTCACAGAGAGCATACCACGTTAGTGTCTCTTACATGGAGAGAACCGCTTACTAGCAAAGAGAGAGGAATGTTATTTGCTTATGATATTATGTTGATTGATGAGAGAAAATAAGTATTGAGCGATAAAGTTGAAATTGGAGAAATGCGTTGGACACTAATGGATTTATGATCAGTAGAAGCAAAATTGAATACATGTATTGTAATTTTAGCCAATCTAGAATTGTGAATGGTGGATCAAGTTGTATGGAATGGATGTATCAGTATATGATAATTTTCATTACTTGGGTTATATTATTGAAAGCGAGGGGGAAGTTCAAGACGATGTTTGTAATATGATCACAACATGTTGGATGAAGTGGAGGAGTATGATTGGAGTAGTATGTGACTAGAATATCCCTCTCGGGATAAAAACTAAAGTTTTATAGAGTAGGTATACGGCTTTCCATGCTATATGAGAGTGAAAATTGGGCAGTGAAGAAACAAGGTCTCAACAAGAGGAATGTAGGCAAATGCATACATTGAGATGAATGTGTGGGAAGACCAAAAATATTATTTGAGGAATGACTATATTAGTAACAAAGTGGGTGTGGTGAGCATTTAAGACAAGTTGCACTAGCCCATCTAAGATAGCATGGATATATGAAGCGCATGCTGACAAATGCACCTCTCTGAAGTAGGATTATTGATTCAAGCACAATTAAAACAAATAGAGGCAAACCTAAATTAAATTGGTAAGAACTTATAAAGAGAGATTTCAAGACTTTATATTTTGATCAGTGTAAAACCTATTTAACATTATTAATTGGAACAGAAATATCCATGCAACGAACCCAACATGGTTGAGATTGAGGCTTAGATGACGACGATGATGATTATGTTTGAGTTAGACTCATCTAATATAGACCTATTAAGTTTAGTGTGACATATGCATGTACACGTGTGTGTTCACTAGTATCATGAAAAGTACACAAAAATAGGATCATGGGAGACCGATGTTGTTTTGTGATCAAGTTGTTAGCTCACAGTGGTTGAGTTTTCTATGTTTTTTTTTGAAGAAGTCAGGAGGCAATCTTATTCATCCCGCTCTCCTCTTGCGAGCATCATCAAATGAAAGCTTACAATAACTAATTAAGCATGAATTAGTAAATATGGTAGTACTACTCTCAGTACAATCACTAGCCATTAAACTAATGCACCCTATGGGGGGTGAGGCATACTCAATATATGCTGATTGGTTTTGGATATTTGACTTTGCCAACTCATCAGTGACCTCATTACCTTTTCTGCTTATATGGACTATAATCCATCCTGGCCTCCACAGCCGTTTTATGCAGTTGCCAATTTGGCATATCTAGGGTAAACATCATCTTCTCCATTAATTATCTTGACGACAACTAGTGAATCTGATTCGATCGTCACCTGGGTAAATTGTTGTCTGTCGCAACCTCCACCGCATGTAAGATCCCTTCCAACTCCGCTTCTGCTATGTTATATGTATGTAGGCACCTCACTGCACCTCCAACCCACCGGCCCCTATCATCTCTTCCGACGAGGGCGCAAAAAGCATGCCTGCTCTTCACTGACGCATCTATGTTGAGCTTGATTACCCCCTGTTCCGACGGTGTCCAAATGACCATATCAGTACCATCCTCTGCTCGTTGCTGCCCACAAAAATCCTCCTTATGAGTCGTGACCTCTCACCTAATGGATCTGGCCACCTCCGTCGTCGGTGTAGTTGTATTCTCGAACACACTCTTGTTCCTCGCTCTCCATATATACCAACAGGCTATGCACATTATGGTGTAGATGTCCCTGTCAAGTTGGAGAGTTGCTTCGACCCACTCCTTAGCATCCACGATGGTTACTTGCAGATCGATCGGCCCTTTGTCATGCTGGATCTCCACCCAAACCTCCCTCTCTTCCTTACAATCTCTAACCGCGTGGAGTATAGATTCATCCTCCTCCTGGCACCTTGGGTATAGTCCACAAATGGAAAGCCTCCTCTTGACTCTTTGACAATTTGTCAATAAGGCATCGTGCATCATGAGCCAGACAAAGTGTTTAATCTTGATAGATAGGCTCGTCTTCCACATCTTGGACCAGTTACCCTCTACTCGCAGACCTTTCCCTTCTCTTAACATGTAGTAAGCCGATTTCATTGTAAACTGGCCGCTATTTGTCAGGGTCCACACCCAGACATCCTCACCGTCTTCAGGATGAGGATTCTTCAACCTCATAACATCCTCCACCAATGCTAGACTCAGTCAATCCTTCAAGAAGGCCTCATCCCAAATGCCTTGCAGATCAACCATGCTCGCTACACTGAGGTCTCTCAACTCTTGAGGGATCTGTCTCGTGACTCCGTCCTTCAGTTTGGCAGTGCTTGGTAGCCATCTGTCATATCAAGCTCTAGTAGTCTCACCATTCATCGGGATAATGTAAGAATTTTCCTCAATAAACTGATCCCCTTCCATCATTGGGGTCCCTAGTATGGACACATTCGACATTCTCCTTCCTTGTCGCGCTCTTTGTCTCATGAATGTGAACCATTGTGTGTCTTGCTTGCTCCTGATCTCCCATTGATGCTTCAAAATTAAGGCTTGGTTCCAATCTCGCATGGTCCTCATTCCCAATCCTCCATCCTTCTTGCTGCATGTTATCTTATCCCAGGCCACCAACGCCATCGGGTGAGCCTTGTGATTACCTCCCCATATAAACCTCCTAATGGTGACATCTATCCTATCACATATCTGAAAAGGAAGCTTGGCTATTTGCATCACGTATGTGGGTATCGCCTGTAGAACTGACTTGGCAAGCATGACCCAACCCGCAAGGGATAGGCACCTCGCCGCCCAAGAAGAAACTTTGCTATTCACCTTGTCGATCGTCTCCCCGTAAGTGTTTCTATTGACTCTGTCGTGAATTATTGGCACCCCCAAATACCTTCCAAGGTTTGACGTCTGTTGGAAACTGCTTAAGGCAGTGATTTGTTGTTTAAGACTCTGCCCTACGCTCCTAGAAAAGAACATTTTGGTTTTGGCGATGGACACCGCCTTCCCGGACACTCGTTCGAAAGCGCTAAAGCAGTCCAATATTTTTCTCATCTGGTCCATCCCTGCTTGTGCAAACACAATCATGTCGTCAGCAAAACACACGTGGGATACGACTAGCCCCCTTGTACCCAGTTTCACCGGCTTCCAACTCCCTTCTGCCACCTTTTGATAGATTAGTTGGCTAAGTCTTTAAAGGCATAAAACAAAGAGGTAGGGCAATAGGGGATCCCCCTGCTTGAGACCCCTGCTCGCCGTGAAGGAGTTGGACGTCCTACCGTTCCAATTTATGCATGTTCTACCCCCAGTGATGGAGTTCATGATGTAATGGGCTATATTCCTTGGGATTCCTGTTCTGCGAATGGTGTCTAGAATGAACATCCAATCCATCTGATCGTACACTTTGGTTAAGTTGATTTTAATGGCCATTGTCTTAGAGCCCTTCTTCCTTTTCATATCGTTGATGATCTCCAGGACCAAGGTGATGTTATCAATGATTCGCCTACCAAGGATGAAACTACACTGAGAATGTGAAACCCACTTGGGTATTAACCTCTTCATCCTTTGCACCACTAAATTGGATATCATTTTAAGCGCATAATTGTTTAACGAGATAGGTATGAGATTCTCACATTTTTTTGGGTTTGTGACCTTCAGTATCAACACGATTGTAGAACTGCATAGCTCGTCAGACATGCTTCCTTCATCGATCACCAGTTTTACAGTACGGATCACGCTAGGCCCGACCGTTCTCCATTTCTTCTGCAAGAAGAGAGCGCTAACTCTGTCAGGACTGGAGGCCATGACCGGATCCATGCTCATAACTGTTAAGAAGATTTCCTCTGCGCTCAGTAGACTGCCAAGGCAGTGGTGTTCCTCTTCCGTGGGTGCACAAAACGAGCCGGGAAACTCACCGCACCTTCGATTGCCACCATCATTGGGTGCCATTAGAATAGTTTTGAGATGTTGGACCACCAAGCTCATCAGTTCATCCTTTCCTCTGACCCATTCGCCGAAGATGTTTTTAAGTGTCGTTATTGTGGCATCCAACTTACAAATCACAAGATTAACCAATGCAGAAGCGTATCATTTGCAGCGGATTACTGAAAATCACTAAAAATTAAAACTTTTTGCAAAGAGATCCAATCATAGGAAACTCTTATAACAAGAACCATAGTATAACAAATACATCCTGGTTCAAAAGTACATAACTGGTTCCATCTCTTCTCGAGGATTACAACATCAGTTGTCCTATCAACATTATGTACAGACAACATAAAACCTCGAGGCATCAAGCCAAAATCTCAAGTCGATGATAAAAGCACTATCTATAAATCCCGAGGACCTGAGAGTACAGAGACGACACATAGGACTACTATCTATATAACTAGACTAGCAGTATCTCCACCTGAGATATTACTGATGTCCTCGATGCTGCTGCTGTTCCTTCTCTGCTAAAGGTTTCCTACCTCTTTGTCCGCATCCACCTAAAAATGTTGGATCCCACGGGGGTGAGACAATTGTAAATTGCCCCAGCGTGAGATATAACTCTCTGCCAAAACATTGTTATTGCAGTTTAAAGATATGAAACTGAGCAGAGGATAAGCAGTTTAAAGCATTCTCAACTTTGAAAGCATTGCAACTATTTATGATAGAGCAATATATCATCTATTCTTTTAATAAGGAATAGGAATGACATGTATATCATTTATTAATCATATTATACCATCATGTTAAACTTTTCTTGTGACACTCATTAACTTGATATGTCACCCATGATACATTCTTATTTCAATATGTTGGCCTTAGCCAATCTGCTAAATAGATAAGAAATTGCATCTACCATGTATTCATATATCATTAATACAGGCATTGGGTTAATACCAATCCTATGTCATCATTACAGGCATTGAGCCTCTGCTAGGTGTTAGACTCTTCCAAACCTGATTACACCACCAGGCATTGGACTTTAACCAACCCTGATTACAGGCATTGCACCTCTGCCAGGTATTGGATTTCTCCAAACCTGATTACACAGCCAGTCATTGGACTCTAACCAATCCTGATTTCACAGCCAGGCATTGGACTTTAACCAATCCTGATTTCACAGCCAGGCATTGGACTTTAACCAATCATGATTTCACAGCCAGGCATTAGACTTTAACCAATCGTGATTACACAGCCAGGCATTGGACTTTAACCAATCCTGATTACACAGCCAGGCATTAGACTTTAACCAATCCTGATTTCACAGCCAGACATTGGACTTTAACCAATCCTGATTTCACAGCCAGGCATTAGACTCTAACCAATCCTGATTACACCGCCAGGCATTGGACTCTAACTAATCCTGATTACACAGCCAGGCATTGGACTCTAACCAATCCCGATTACACAGCCAGGCATTGGACTCTAACCCATCCTAATTACACAGCCAGGCATTGGACTCTAACCAATCCTGATTACATGGATCATGGAATATCAATTTCCTTCGACCCATCATTAATCATCTTGGTGCCTCTTACTATACTACAATTATTCTCATGGCTCATAAAGCCCATAAATCATCTTGTCACCTCTCATTAGGCAACATCTAATCATATGGCTCACAGGGCCATTCAACATCTTGTTACCTATCACTAGGCAACATCTAAACATATGGCTCACATGGCCATTCAACATCTTATCACCTATCACTAGGCAACATCTAATTATTTTATCTCTTGTAATATAATAGTAACGCCACTATTCCCTTAATAGGGTTAGGGCTTACTGTTCACATCACTTTGGGGTTTCTCATGTCCCATTACCCAATTTAGGGTTAGGGTTTCCCATCTCACATTAGGATTTCATAGTTATCAAAGTATATCAACTTTGAGATGCTAACAATGAAGTATTTCATATCTTGATGTATCACTTACCTCATTACTTCCAACTTTCTTAAGTTATTAGCTTATCTTGGATTAAGGTATCTACCATCTTAATCCTTTCATCCACTAACCTATCACTCTTACCATGAAGTGCATAGGTTACACATAAGAATGGTCCAACTATCTTTAATGATATGGACTCATCTCAGATTAAGGCATTGCTTACAATAAGCTTGCCTATAATCAACCAGTTATGATATTTCACCCTTATAAGGTTTTACCCACTGTTTTATTATTAGGGTTCTGGGTTGTCATCATGTTGTCCAAGATTAAGGCTTCATGTATTATAACTCTAATTAGAGTTTAACATACCTTTACCCTTTATTAGGGCTTTGGGATTTCATATGATGTCATACTTCATTAGAATTAGGATTGCATGTAGCATCACCCTTCATTAGGCTTTCACATCTCATTACCTATACTTAATGTTTACTATTCATCCCAACTAGGGATTTCTCATGGAATCACCCTCAATTAGGGATTCTTATGGAATCAACCTCAATTAGGGATTCACATTGAATCAACCTCAATTAGGGATTCTCATGGAATCAACCTCACTTAGGGTTTCCAATGTTGATTCCTTCAATCATTGAATTCATGGAACCAATCATCAATTAGACCTATCCTCATACTTCAATTGAGTTAAGTAGTTCAACCTACAACTGATTTAGCCCTCAATTGACCCTCAATTAGTCATCAACTAGGGTTTGAATCAATTGAATTAGGGTTTGGAATCAATGATCCTTCAACATTAATCAATGCAAGATTAGTTACTTTTGAAACCTTTGAACCATCATCCAAACTGAACATGACCTGACCCCAAACGGTCTTGATGTCGCTTGGATGACCTACAAACGGTCTTGAGACCGTTTTCCCATCATATCATCAAAATCCAAGTCAACCAATTAAGGTTTGGATCATTGGATTGATCACCAAATCAGCAATTGATTAAACTTTAACCTAGTAACATTGGATCATCAATTGCTTAACCATACTAACCCCTGGACCTACAAACGGTCTTGGGTGAGCTCCAAACAGTCTTGAGACCATTTGGATGAGCTCCAAACGGTCTTGAGACCGTTTGTCTCATCCAAGCCTTGGATTCTAGCGAAATTTCATCAAGGTTTGGTCTATTGAGTCGATCAACAAATCAGCAATTGATTGCTTTGTAACTTGGTAACTTTGGGCCTTAAAATAGGAAACCATACTTAACCCTAGACCTCCAAACGGTCTTGGGTGATCCCCAAACGGTCTTGAGACCGTTTGTGTAATCCCCAAACGGTTTTGAAACCGTTTGGGCTAATCAACCCAAAAAGTCAAATCGGTCAAGTTGAAAATCAGCACTTAAATCAATTAGGGTTTGCCTAATTGATTAGCCTTAAACTCATGATTCCTTTGGAATTAATCCATAAAATTTGGTGAGTTATTAACCAACATAATTAGGAACAGTAATATAAAACGGTCAACCCTTGGTCAACTCACTCAAACGGTTTTGAAACCGTTTGCCTAAAAAAGTAAATTAATCAAGCTGAAAAATCAGCACTTAATCTAATTAGGTTTGCCTAATTGATTAGCCTTCAACTCACGATTCCTTGGGAGTTAACCCATCACATTTGGTGAGTAATTAACCAGAATAATTAGTAACAGGAATATCAAACGGTCAACCCTTGTTCAACTCACTCAAACGGTTTGGAAACCGTTTGCCCAAAAAGTTAAATTAATCAAGCTGAAAAATCAGCACTTCATCCAATTAGGTTTGCCTAATTGATTAGCCTTCAACTCACGATTCCTTGTGATTTAACCCATAAAATTTGGTGAGTCATTAACCAACATAATTAGGAACAGTAATATCAAACGGTCAACCCTTGTTCAACTCACTCAAACGGTTTTGAAACCGTTTTCCCAAAAAGTTAAATTAATCAAGCTGAAAAATCAGCACTTAATCCAATTAGGTTTGACTAATTGATTAGCCTTCAACTCACGATTCCTTGGGAGTTAACCCATCAAATTTGGTGAGTCATTAACCAACATAATTAGAAACAGGAATATAAAACGTTCAACCCTTGGTAAACTCACTCAAATGGTTTTGAAACCGTTTGCTCCCAAACGGTTTCAAACTATTTGCTCTCAAACAGTTTGGTGAAACCGCATGAGCAATTAACTCAAAACTGTATGAACCATGATTTCTTTGGAAAAAGTATCCAAGATGATGTCATCATCATCTACCTTCGTCCCTGAAGTTCTAACAACTTCTGATTTCATGAATTAACCATTATCAACCAGCAATTAAACAAGATAATGAAGGAATCAATAAAATTGCAAGATTAATGGTTGAATAACAATGAAAAAGGCTTCAAGTTATAAAACCCGCCTTCAATTCTGATCCTAAGCTCCAAGCTTCACGGCTACAATGGTGGTTGAAGCTCTAGCAACCTCCCAAGGTCGTTTCTCAACCTTTTGGAGTAAAAGGATCGACTAGGGTTGAAGATGGAGTGAAGAAATGAAGAAATCATGTATTGTTTTAATATTTTCACCATGAAATCATGAAGAACGAAGATCAAAGGCTTACCAACAGGTTGAGGACGTGCTCCCTGCTGTTCTTAGCCTTCTTGTTCGGTTTTTCAAGCAAGGAGAAGAAGTGGGATCGAAAAAACCTTCCATTTGGCTTGTAAAGGGTCTTTTTATAAGAAATTCAAGGAGAGAGAAAGTGCCTTATAAAAATTCATTTAATCCCCAAAATGTGGCCGACTCTTCCCCCTTATCTTCCTTAGGGAAGAGGTTATCTTGTTTGCCTTATATCCCTCTCAATTATCCATGATTTAAAGAAAAGCAAATTAAGCACCTCAATTCATATTATATTAATATCCATATGTGAGTGGATATTTCTTTTTCTTATAAAATTGTGTGTGACTTATCCACTCCCTTGGATATTTTTGTGGTCCTTGCAAGGCTCAAGGACGTCACATACACATCTGAATCCAACCATTTTAATTTTGGTTGAGGGCCCTTTAATTAATACATTCATTTTTTCCCTAAATCGAGTTAGGGTTTCAATTAGAATTAAATCTTGATTGTTTTAATATCAAGATTCTCTCTCCTCCAACTTAATTCAAGTGAGGCGCCCCTCTCATTTTCTTTGCTCTAAATGATGTCAAGAATCATTAGGGACCTTATTTAAGTGGTAAATTACATATTGCACCCTAGGTTTTGTGTAAATTGCATATTACACCAAAACTAGGTTTTCATGCACAAACATTGCTTTATCAACTCTTTCTTGGTATTCATGCCTCCATAAGCCATACCTCAGCATCATTTTCACTCTCATGATGCTTCAACATATGAGGAACATATTATCATGCACAATTTTCACTTAAACCCCTCAACTTGGGTAATTTGCACATTAGTCCATGATAAGCAAACATTGCTTCAACATTGTCCAAACAGGACCAAAATTGAAACATAAGTTCCTCATGAGCCCTAATTACTTTTCCCAAGATAGGATTAAGCATATAATCATCTTTCTTAATCAAAACACCTAGGGTTAAAACATAACCCAGGTCAGGGATGTTACAAATCATCCCCCCATATAAGGATTTCATCCCCGAAATCGAGATAAAGGAAGACAGATGTATTTTATTCATCATACTATCTAATCTTCACATATCATCTCCTTATTCATGTTCTTATCTTATGAGGAGTATACTTTTAATTCCTCATACACACGTGCTCTTTTGATATTATCTCAGGTTTCTCTTTCTTATACTCAGGATATGACACATTTATTCATTCCATATTTCTTATTTCATGATACTCATTAGGTTGTATCAGAATGACTGCTTGATCAGGGCAATAAAAAAGATTACAATCTAAGAGTTTCCATACTCACTTTATCATCAATAGTTGTATACCTGGCCAGGGTATATAAATACTGAGATCAAGTAGTATGCATTTATTTTATTTTATGTCTTTCATCTCTTCCCTTTCTTAATGGAGAAAGAGAAACTTCAAAACATATAAAAGAATATTAAATTGAACACAAGTCTTCATACTACTATCTCTTCCTCATATCCTTAAAAGGATTATACAGGTGAACTAGATAACAACTACCTTTCTTATAGTAAGGAACAAAAGATAATTCAAAATAGAAAGTTCTATCTTGCCAAATCTACTTTTACAAGTTTTCTAGTGTCTTGTCTGTTGAGTCTCCTCATCGCTTTCTCTTTGGACATTGCCACCTCAGATGTCCTCTCAGTCCACATCTATAGCAAGCTCAAAGCTTTTTAGGTGACTGCTTTTCAGGTGTACTATATTGTACTTGAGTTGGTACTAATGAAATCTTTGATTGTTTAGTACCACTAATTCCTTGTTCCTGTGACTGTTTAGACATCCTTTTAAGGTCTGTCTCATGTTTCTTTGTCATGGACCCCTCTATCCTTCTAATTGACTCCACAAATGTGGCAAACTTCTCTCTACTTTCTAGAGCAGATGTCGGAATAGACATTTCAGCATTCAACCCTTTCTCAAAATGTCGAATCTTTTCCTCCTCAGTAGCAGCCATATGAGGACAGAATCGTAAAAGTTCCATGAACTTAACCTCATATTCACCTATCGACATGACTCCCTGTCGAATCTTCTCAAACTGTGAGATCTTTTCATCCAAATAAGTCCTTGGAAAATACTTATTAACGAATTATCGATGAAATTCCTCCCATCCAATCTCTTCATCATTTCTTTTTATCTCTTCTATAGTCCACCAATGTCCAGCACTACCCTTCAAAAGGTACACAACATGTTTAACTTTGTCAACATCTGGAATACTAAGGATCTTAAATGCCTTTTCTAATTCAGTAAGCCAAAGATCAACATCTATTGGGTCACATGTCCCAGCATATTCAATGGCTCCGACACGACGTAGTCGTTCAAAAGTCTTACCAGACCCATATCCCTCATTGGAAGCTGGTGCCCTGGGTGCTGATGTTGGCATCTGGTCTGCCACATACCTCAGTGTGGTCATGAGTTGCCCAAAAAGATTATGAATATCTGGGTTCCCTCTCATGACTTCATCAACATGGGGATTTTCAAACATGGGTTCCTCCCTTGCCTGATCCCTGGCACCTTCTACTGTTGCAGTAACATTGCTCTCAGCAACGCGTCCCTCATGTTCTCCAGACATCTTAGAGCTATGTATCTTCTTCTGTATAAGCAGAAGGCACTATAAGATACATTGGGTACACTTAGAATAGACTCGATACCTTAGTCCTATGTCTCTGTAGACTCAGCGAACCTAGAGCTCTGATACCACTAAATTGTGGCATCCAACTTACAAATCACAAGATTAACCAATGCGGAAGCGTATCATTTGCAGCGGATTACTGAAAATCACTAAAAATTAAATCTTTTTGCAAAGAGATCCAATCATAGGAAACTCTTATAACAAGAACCATAGTATAACAAATACATCCTGGTTCAAAAGTACATAACTGGTTCCATCTCTTCTTGAGGATTACAACATCAGCTGTCCTATCAACATTTTGTACAGACAACATAAAACCTCGAGGCATCAAGCCAAAATCTCAAGTCGATGATAAAAGCACTATCTATAAATCCCGAGGACCTGAGAGTACAGAGACGACACATAGGACTACTATCTATATAACTAGACAGGCAGTATCTCCACCTGAGATATTACTGTTGTCCTCGATGTTGCTGTTGTTCCTTCTCTGCTAAAGGTTTCATGCCTCTTTGTCCGCATCCACCTAAAAATGTTGGATCCCACGGGGGTGAGACAATTGTAAATTGCCCTAGCGGGAGATATAACTCTCTGCCAAAACATTGTTATTGTAGTTTAAAGATATGAAACTGAGCAGAGGATAAGCAGTTTAAAGCATTCTCAACTTTGAAATCATTGCAACTATTTATGATAGAGAAATATATCATCTATTCTTTTAATAAGGAATAGGAATGACATGTATATCATTTATTCATCATATTATACCATCATGTTAAACTTTTCTTGTGACACTCATTAACTTGATATGTCACCCATGATACATTCTTGTTTCAATCTGTTGGCCTTAGCCAATCTGCTAAACAGATAAGAAATTACATTTACCATGTATTCATATATCATTAATGCATGCATTGGGTTAATACCAATCCTATGTCATCATTACAGGCATTGAGCCTCTGCAAGGTGTTGGACTCTTCCAAACATGATTACACCGCTATGCATTGGACTTTAACCAACCCTAATTACAGGCATTACACCTCTGTTAGGTATTGGATTTCTCCAAACTTGATTACACAGCCAGGCATTGGACTCTAACCAATCCTGATTTCACAGCCAGGCATTAGACTTTAACCAATCCTGATTTCACAGTCAGGCATTGGACTTTAACCAATCCTGATTTCACAGCCAGGCATTAGACTTTAACCAATCCTGATTACACAGCCAGGCATTGGACTTTAACCAATCCTGATTACACAGCCAGGCATTCGACTTTAACCAATCCTGATTTCACATCCAGACATTGGACTTTAACCAATCCTGATTACACAGCCACGCATTGGACTTTAACCAATCCTGATTTCACAGCCAGGAATTGGACTCTAACCAATCCTGATTACACCGCCAGGCATTGGACTCTAACCAATCCTAATTACACATCCAGACATTGGACTCTGACCAATTCTGATAACACAGCCAGGCATTGGACTCTAACCAATCCTGATTACACAACCAGACATTGGACTCTAACCAATCCTGATTAAATGGATCATGGAATATCAATTTCCTTCGACCCATCATTAATCATCTTGATGCCTCTTACTATACTACAATTATTCTCATGGCTCATAAAGCCCATAAAGCATCTTGTCACCTCTCATTAGGCAACATCTAATCATATGGCTCACAGGGCCATTCAACATCTTATTACCTATCACTAGGCAACATCTAAACATATGGATCACATGGCCATTCAACATCTTGTCACCTATCACTAGGCAACATCTATTTATTTTATCTCTTGTAATATAATAGTAACACCACTATTCCCTTAATAGGGTTAGGGCTTACTATTCACATCACTTTGGGGTTTCTCATGTCCCATTACCCAATTTAGGGTTAGGGTTTCCCATCTCACATTAGGATTTCATAGTTATCAAAGTATATCAACTTTGAGATGCTAACAATGAAGTCTTTCATATCTTGATGTATCACTTACCTCATTACTTCTAACTTTCTTAAGTTATTAGCTTATCTTGGATTAAGGTATTTACCATCTTAATCCTTTCATCCACTAACCTATTACTCTTACCATGAAGTGCATAGGTTACACATAAGAATGGTCCAGCTATCTTTAATGATATGGACTCATCTCAGATTAAGGCATTGCTTACAATAAGCTTGCCTATAATCAACCAGTTATGATATTTCACCCTTATAAGGTTTTACCCACTATTTTATTATTAGGGTTCTGGGTTGTCATCATGTTGTCCAAGATTAAGGCTTCATGTATTATAACTCTAATTAGAGTTTCACATATCTTTACCCTTTATTAGGGCTTTGGGATTTCATATGCTATCATATTTCATTAGAATTAGGATTGCATGTAGCATCACCATTCATTAGGCTTTCACATCTCATTGCCTATACTTAATGTTTACTATTCATCCCAACTAGGGATTTCTCATGGCATCACCCTCAATTAGGGATTCTTATGGAATCAACCTCAATTAGGGATTCACATTGAATCAACCTCAATTAGGGATTCTCATGGAATCAACCTCACTTAGGGTTTCCAATGTTGATTCCTTCAATCATTGAATTCATGGAACCAATCATCAATTAGACCTATCCTCATACTTCAATTGAGTTAAGTAGTTCAACCTACAACTGATTTAGCCCTCAATTGACCCTCAATTAGTCATCAACTAGGGTTTGAATCAATTGAATTAGGGTTTGGAATCAATGATCCTTCAACACTAATCAATGCAAGATTAGTTACTTTGAAACCTTTGAACCATCATCCAAATTGAACATGACCTGACCCAAAACGGTCTTGATGTCATTTGGATGACCTAAAAACGGTCTTGAGACCGTTTTCCCATCATATCATCAAAATCCAAGTCAACCAATTAAGGTTTGGATCATTGGATTGATCACCAAATCAGCAATTGATTACACTTTAACTTAGTAACATCGGATCATCAATTGCTTAACCATACTCACCCCTGGACCTCCAAACGGTCTTGGGTGACCTCCAAACGGTACTGAGACCGTTTGGATGAGCTCCAAACGGTATTGAGGCCGTTTGTCTCATCCAAGCCTTGGATTCTAGTGAAATTTCATCAAGGTTTGGTCTATTGAGTTGATCAACAAATCAACAATTGATTGCTTTGTAACTTGGTAACTTTGGGCCTTCAAATAGGAAACAATACTTAACCCTAGACCTCCAAACGGTCTTGGTTGATCCCCAAACGGTCTTGAGACCGTTTGGGTAATCCCCAAACGGTTTTGAAACCGTTTGGGCTAATCAACCCAAAAAAGTCAAATCGGTCAAGTTGAAAATCAGCACTTAAATCAATTAGGGTTTTCCTATTTGATTAGCCTTCAACTCATGATTCCTTTGGAATTAATCCATAAAAGTTGGTGAGTTATTAACCAACATAATTAGGAACAGGAATATCAAACGGTCAACCCTTTCTCAACTCACTCAAACGGTTTTGGAACCGTTTGCCCAAAAAGTTAAATTAATCAAGCTGAAAAATCAGCACTTAATCCAATTAGGTTTGCCTAATTGATTAGCCTACAACTCACGATTCCTTGAGATTTAACCCATAAAATTTGGTGAGTCATTAACCAACATAATTAGGAACAGTAATATCAAACGTTCAACCCTTGTTAAACTCACTAAAATGGTTTTGAAACCGTTTTCCCAAAAAGTTAAATTATTCAAGCTGAAAAATCAGCACTTAATCCAATTAGGTTTGCCTAATTGATTAGCCTTCAACTCACGATTACTTGGGAGTTAACCCATAAAATTTGGTGAGTCATTAAAAAACATAATTAGGAACAGGAATATAAAACTCTCAACCCTTTGTCAACTCACTCAAATAGTTTTGAAACCGTTTGCCAAAAAAGTTAAATTAATCAAGCTGAAAAATCAGCACTTGATCCAATTAAGTTTGCCTAATTGATTAGCCTTCAACTCACGATTCCTTGGGATTTAACCCATAAAATTTTGTGAGTCATTAACCAACATGATTAATAACAGGAATATCAAATGGTAAACCCTTGTTAAACTCACTCAAATGGTTTTGAAACTGTTTGCTCCCAAACGGTTTCAAACCGTTTGCTCTCAAACGGTTTGGTGAAACCGAATGAGCAATTAACTCAAAACCGTATGAACCATGATTTCTTTGGAAAAAGTATCCAAGATGATGTGATCATAATCTAACTTCGTCCCTGAAGTTCTAACAACTTATTATTTCATAAATTAACCATTATCAACCACCAATTAAACAAGATAATGAAGGAATCAATAAAATTGCAAGATTAATGGTTGAATAACAATGAAAAAGGCTTCAAGTTATAAAACCCACCTTCAATTCTGATCCCAAGCTCCAAGCTTCACGGCTCCAATGGTGTTTGAAGCTCTAGCAACCTCCCAAGGTCGTTTCTCAAGCTTTTGGAGTAAAAGGATCGGCTAGGGTTGAAGATGGAGTGAAGAAATGAAGAAATCATGTATTGTTTTATGATTTTCACCATGAAATCATGAAGAACGAAGATCAAAGGCTTACCAACAGGTTTAGGACGTGATCCCTGCTGTTATTAGCCTTCTTGGTCGGTTTTGCAAGAAAGGAGAAGAAGTGGGGTCGAAAAAGCCTTCCATTTGGCTTGTAAAGGGTCTTTTTATAAGAAATGCAAGGAGAGAGAAAGTGCCTTATAAAAATTCATTTAATCCCAAAAATGTGGCCGCCTCTTCCCCCTTATCTTCCTTAGGGACGAGGATATCTTTTTTGCCTTTTATCCCTCTCAATTATCCATGATTTAAAGAAAAACAAATTAAGCACCTCAATTCATATTATATTAATATCCATGTGTGAGTGGATATTTCTTTTTCTTATAAAATTGTGTGTGAGTTATCCACTCCCTTGGATATTTTCGTGGTCCTTGCAAGGCTCAAGGACGTCAAATACACATATGAATCCAACCATTTTAATTTTGGTTGAAGGCCCTTTAAATAATACATTCATTTTTGCCCTAAATCGAGTTAGGGTTTCAAATAGGATTAAATCTTGATTATTTTAATATCAAGATTCTCTCTCCTCCAACTTAATTCAAGTGAGGCGCCCCTATCATTTTATTTTCTCTACATGATGCCAAGAATCATTAGGGACCTTATTGAAGTGGTAAATTACATATTGCACCCTAGGTTTTGGGTAAATTGCATATTACACCAAAACTAGGTTTTCATGCACAAACATTGCTTTATCAGCTCTTTCTTGGTATTTAGGCCTCCATAAGCCATACCTCAGCATCATTTTCACTCTCATGATGCTTCAACATATTATCATGCACAATTTTCACTTAAACCCCTCAACTTGGGTAATTTGCACATTAGTCCAAGATAAGCAAACATTGCTTCAACATAGTCCAAACATGACCAAAATTGAAACATAAGTTCCTCATGAGCCCTAATTACTTTTCAAAAGGTAGGATTAAGCATATAATCATCTTTATTAATCAAAAAACCTAGGGTTAAAACATAACCCAGGCCAGGGATGTTATAGTTATATTGTTTCTTCTCTTCCTCTGGTTGATAAAACTATGGTAATATCGGTTGTTGTTGTCGCCGTCAACAATCCAGTTCAGATGAGCTCAATGCTTGAGGTCCTCCTCCTCCTCTTTCAGTATGGCATCGAGAGCGTCCTGCAAGTCATTACATAGAGCCTCAGATATGGGATTATACTACTCCAGACAATTTATATTTTTAAGTAGTTGGTCTTTCCTTCGCCTCTTATCTTTGTATTCCTTACTACTCCAATTATTGATAGGCTCTTGTGCCTTCTTGAGAGCTTCTTCGAATGTTAGCTCCAACACCTAAGATTTCTCAAGCATGCTCGCAAACGTCGGATTGACCTGCCAGGAGGGACGCGTACAGAACCTGTATTTTCCCCTCTCCTTGTCCTTACATCAAACGAGAAGAGGGTAGTGGTCGGACCCCAATTTTGGGAGCTGCTCCACAGTGAAGTTCGAGTAGTTCGGCACAAGCTTTGCGTTACCTAAAGCTCTGTCCAATCTTTTTTGTAGAAGCCCATGCCTATAGGTGAATTTCATACCAGAGTAGCCGAGGTCAGATAGGTCTGCCTCCATCATTGTTGATTGGCACAACATGGCTTCTTGGTTGTAAAAGTGGTTGGTGCCACTCCTCTCGCTCAGGCTAATGATGGCGTTGAAATTGCCCCAGCATAGCCATGGCCCTTGAATTCTTTATCCTAGGGCGACAATGTGCTTCCAAATTAGCCTTATCGTAATCACTTATGGGCTGGTGTACACCACAGTGATATAGAAGTTTCCATTCACCCTGCATGTTATAAACTGCCTATGGTAGTAGATGATATTGATGGAGCAACGGTTCTCATTCCAACACAACCAGATGCCCCCTGAGAAGCCTCTAGCCTTTACACGAAAGGAATTGGAGAACCCCAACCTTTCAATGGTTTTCATGGCTCTCTCCGCACTAATGTGCGGTTCAAGGATGGCAACCAGTTTGGGCTTGTGGATGGACATTATTTCCTTCAACGCTAGTCTCCTTCTTTTGCCAACTATTCCTCTCAAATTCCAGCAGAGGGTGTCTATCATTAGGAAAGATTAAGAGAGTTGGTCTCCCATCAATTCTTTCTCCTCTTCACCTGCGGATTCCTTCGTGCTAGAATTTCCTTCATCTTCTTTTTGGTCCTCCCTCCTAGACTTTCTCTTTTTCCTGTCATAGGGAGGGGGTTGCCTAAGGTTCTTCATCTTTGGCTTGTTACCTCTCATCTTCCTCCCAAGTGGCAAAGGATTCAAGATTATTCCTTCTGGCCTCTCTGTTGCTGGTTGTACTGTAGTGTGGTTGTTGTTCGTTCTCATGCTCGGGCTATCATCCATAGTTGGCGTCATTGCAGTTTCTGTGTTCTCCATTGTTACTGTCATCGCCTCGTTCTCTACTGTGTTAACATTCATGGCTTTTTGGTCATTTGTGTTCATCGTATGATCTGTTGGGTTTTGTGGAGAAAACATGCGTGGAGGAAGTAACAAAATTCCACTCAACCCGTAACAGGATCTCGTCGACAACAACGTATTTGGAAGGAGTGTTTGCGAGATATACCTTATCGCGGAGCAAGTCCGGTGATGTCCCACTGCACGACGATGCAACGCTGCTGACCTACACGGACGAAACTTCTCTCTCGTTCGCTATCACAGGAAGATTCGGCGGCGCTCCTGTGCGATGATGTGCGTTGCTCGTAACGCGCACAGATGGTCGTCGATGTCCTCCGAACGCAGGCGTCTCAGCGTCTACGTCTCTACTTCCTCCACGCTGATGGACTGGAACTCTATGTCACGCTTCCTAAGCCAGTGGGAAGGAGTCGTGTCTGTGCGGCAGCGTGCTAGCAGCGTGTTGCTCTCCTTTCTCTCCTAAGGGCGGCAACGGCTAGGGTTTACGTACGTAAGTGTAAACTGAAAAGCCTCTTTATATCTTATATATATATCGGTCGTCAATCCTCCTTTAAATAGGATGCGAAGGGAAGTATGGTTTCCTAAACCCATCGGTAAACAGAAATGATGTGTTAATTAAAATGCTCGTAGATTATTTAGAATATTCTGGAATTCATTAATTAACCAAATAATCACATTAATTGATTAATTAATATCTGACTCCATACAATCACTTGGGATGGATCTATGGGCATATATACCAACAGACTCCCACTTGCACTTAGAGCCAGTCACTCCAATATTATTCTAATCCATTACATAAACATTTTAGTAATCAATGTGTTTCAGAGCAATTCCAATCAAATCCACAATTATACTCCTATTCCAACACATCCTATGTGTGTGACCTGATAGGCTCCAAATTACATTGGCAATGATATCCATAATCATATTATGATTTCACAAGCAATGATTGGTATCTAGCAAGACTTCATTGCCACCCAAGTAATTGGAGAAGTTGGAAAACAACTTGACCTATCATTCATGACTGGTGTTACAGTGATTGTATAGTTCTTTTGTCGCTGATATCTGGATTGAACTCGAGTCATGGAATTGTTATCATTTTTAACGTTCAATCCATGTTCCTTGAACTAGAGAAGACTGTCTGAGATATATGTAAGCTCAATATCACATATTGACTCACATCAGCATGTCCATGCATTTCTCAGTCTCACTTATCAAGTGGCTGGAATATCAAACTCCCGTAGGAAGGACAAATTCCATCTACATCACTCACAGTCATCCCCATGTGTCACAGTGCACCCAAGAACCATCTTTATGGAAATCCTTATTTAGGACCACGGTGGATGATGTCAAATTACACCGAACGACATGTGATAAGTGTAGTGACTTCAGGTCTAAGAACCACAATCACCACCATCATTATGAGATGTGACTCTAACTACCAATCATGGTATCCATGTGTCACTCTCAAGGTGGGTCTATCTGATACATTGTTCTCTAACAAGTATCTATGTATTTGGTTTGATATCTCCATATCATGGATAATAAGATTCTTCCATCAACCAACATACATTCTAATCTTATGTGTTATTGATGTATATGGATATTTCCACAATAACAACCGATTAGGGACAAAACAAGAATGCATACTCTTAGCATACATATGATCTCACTATTCAGGTCATCAACCCAAAGACATATGTCATTGAGTATATTATTCTATAGACATCTATAAGTTTTATGGTCATCTCACAATATAAAACACAAACATATAGATTAGAAACTTGCCTTTATTGATATGATCAATGTAGTATTACAAATCGTTTACATAGTATCCCATTACAATCATCGAATGATAGTCTTTATGGGCATACATACCAACAAATTCCCACTTACACTTATACCTGATCACTCATGAATCTCAACCCAAGTGATCGAACATGTCTGTCATGTTTCTGTTGTGAAAGTGCTTTTGTGAGCGGGTCAGCCACATTGCTTTCTGTAGGTACTCTGTAAATCTTCACATCTCCTCGTTGTACGATCTATCGTATGAGATGGAACCGCCATAGAATATGTTTGGAATGTTGGTGTGATCTTGGTTCTTTAGCCTATGCAATTGCTCCATTGTTGTCATAAAACAACTCAATTGCATCACCAGTGCTTGGAACCACTCCAAGTTCAGAAATGAACTTCTTGATCCACACAACTTCCTTTGTAGCATTAGATGCGGCAATATATTCGGCCTCTGTTGTAGAATCTGCAACCGTCTCTTGCTTGGAACTCTTACAGCTCACAACTCTGTTATTCAGGCAAAACACAAATCCAGATTGCGATATGTAGTCATTTTTGTCAGTTTGGAAGCTAGCATCAGTATAACCCTTTACCAAGAGCTCTTCCTCACCACCGTATACCAAGAATTGATCCTTAGTCCTTCTCAAGTACTTTAGGATGTTCTTTACGGTTGTCCAGTGACATTCACCTGGATCTGATTGATACCTGCTCGTCATGCTCAAAGCATACGACACATCAGGACGAGTACATAACATTGCGTACATGATAGATCCAATTGCTGATGCATATGGAATCTTACTCATGTGTGCCCGTTCATCACATGAACTAGGACATTGGGCTTTAGAGATTGTAACCCCATGGGACATGGGCAAGTTACCTCTCTTAGAACCCTCCATGCTAAACCTCTTTAGTACCTTGTCAATGTATGTGCTCTGGCTTAGGCATAGAAGCCTTCTAGATCAATCTCTATAGATCTTGATCCCTAGTATATAGGATGCTTCGCCTAAATCCTTCATAGAGAAAGTCTTCCCTAGCCAACCTTTTACTGTTTGAAGAGTAGGGATGTCATTTCCCATCAATAGTATGTCATCCACATACAATATGAGAAATATGATTGTGCTCCCACTAACCCTTTTATAAATACAAGGTTCATCTTCATTTTGACTAAAGCCAAAAAATTTAACTACTTCATCAAAACGTAGATTCTAGCTCTGAGATGCTTGCTTCAATCCATAGATTTACCTTGGTAGCTTACAAACTTTATTGGCTTCCTTTGGATCGATAAAACCCTCAGGTTGTGTCATGTACACATCCTCGAGTAAATTCCCATTAAGGAATGTTGTTTTAACATCCATCTGCCAAATCTCATAGTCATGATAAGCTACAATGGCAAGCATGATCCTGATAGATTTAGCCATGGCAACTGGTGAGAAGGTCTCGTCATAATCAACACCTTGAATTTGACGGAATCCTTTCGCAACCAATCTACCTTTATAGGTTTGAGCATTTCCATCCATGTCAGTCTTCTTCTTGAAGACCCACTTGCACCCTATGGGTTTTACCCCTTTGGGTGGATCCACCAAGGTCCATACCTTGTTGGTGTACATGGATTCCATCTCAGATCTCATGGCTTCGAGCCATTTCTCAAATTCTGGTCCCTTAGTAGCTTCTAGATAGGAAGTTGGCTCATCTGTTATGCCCAATTCGTCACTATCTTGAGTCACAAGAAATCCAAATCTCTCAGGCTCAAGTCATGTCCTACTAGACCTATGAGGTTCATGTGTTACATTTGGAACTTGAAATTCCACAACAATTTGTGAGTCTTCATGTTCCTTATGTACCTCCTCAAGTTCTCTGCTTTCTTGTTGGTCTCAAACTTCTTCAAGCTCTACATTCCTCCCACTAATTCCTTTGGAAATAAATTCCTTTTCAAGAAATACAGTAGTCCTAGCAACAAACACTTTGTTGTCAGTTGGTGTGTAGAAGTACTATCCCCGAGTTTCCTTGGGGTATCCAACAAAATAGCATTTTTCCGATTTGGGTCCAAGCTTTTCAGGAAATTGTTTCCTAACATAATCTTCACATCCCCAAATATTTAACATAGACAAATTGGGACGATTCCCATTCCATATTTCATATGGTGTCTTTTGAACTGATTTGGAGGGTACACGGTTAAGTGTAAACACTGCAGTTTCAAGAGCATATCCCCAGAACGATATTGGAAGTTCAGTTGAACTCGTCATTGATCATACCATGTCTAATAATGTACGATTCCTTCTTTCTGACACGCCATTATGTTATGGTGTACCAGGTGGAGTCCATTATGATACAATACCACGGTCTCTCAGAAGGTCCTCAATAGGGGTGTAAACGGTGCAGGTATGGTGCGGGTCTGACCATACCCATACTCATACCCATCTAATTTAGCGAGTCCGGTTCCAGTTCTAGACCCACATAATACAAAACCTAGACCCGCACCATACCCGTACCCGCAATAATAGCGGGTATGCGGGTAAGCGGTTCTATAAAACATCATATTATTTATGTAAGAGAAATGACTATGTTATATATATTTAATACAACAAGATATTGTTATCATATAGTATATTAACATGTAATAGTTATAATAGACAATGCTATATTCTATACAATAAAATTAATTGATTAATTGTTTACATATTTGTTGTTACGACCCCGCCTCCCGGTAACCCCCAATTAAGGGAGACCGAAAGGTCAGAGCCGTTAACCAATAACCCGGATCAAAGGTTCGACAAATATCAATAACAATTATTAAATTCTACCAACTATACTGAAATATGGAGTAAAATAAAAACTTTTGCATACCTCTTAAAACTGGGATTTCAAAACTTCTATCCACAAAGATACTAATCTATCTAATCCTCCTTTGCACTTTAATTCTCATTTAGTACCACATATGTCACTTTACTGTTTGTTCTTTTCATTGTACCTAAAACGCTGACAAACAAAACGTCGGTCAGCAAGAAGCTGGTATGTGGGGGAAACAATAATCATGCAAATATGTTAACAACGTAATCATTCAATTAATCATTTAACAACCAAGATTACGTTTTAAGCCAAACTACTCAATCCATACCTCTCCACAACTCTGTGTTGTCCCTGTAAGGACTTATATGGTACCTCTGTAAAGATAGAGTCGCATGGCACCACCCAAAGGTAGCCCAATATCTAACTCACTGTGACTTGATGGACCTACCCTCTAGGTAGCCATATACTAAGTCATTCATGACCTGATGGACCTGTTGGATAAAGTGGATATTATGATAAATCCCTTTGTTTCGATGATGACAAACATTTCATTCTTATTAATCTAACGAGCTACTTGAGTGTGCAGGACTAAGATGGATGGCAAAGCAACTAGAGAAAATCCAAGAGCTTACTTAGTTATATTTTCATGCAATGTAATCAATGTTGTAAAACTTGTACAAATATATAATGTACAAGTACTTAGAATTGCATGTAAATCAAGCGTTAGATTTTCCCTAGTCAAACACCATAGTTAGACATGTCATTCCATTTAATTAGGATCACCTTTGCACACTCACACATATAATTAATGCTTAAATTGAAACCTTGAAACAGGATCATTCTCGGTCGACAAACTCCTCGACCAAGACACTCTCGGTCGACAAACCTCTCGACCGAGAAAGATCCAAAGTAGCCGTTAGACACAACAAACAAGTTAGTTGGTAGTTGAAGAAAGACGTTGCAAATCACTTGTTCCAGAGAGCCTGTCGGTCGACAAAAGTTCGACCGAGTAGGTGTCTCGGTCGACCATTTGTCGACCGAGATGGTCTCTGACAGCAACTGCAGAATAAATTAATTAGCCGTTGTTAAAGCAACAACTTTGTACCTAACGGCTAGTTAAGCACTTAGAAACCCCTAGAAGTTGTCTAGAACGTCCTTAAGCATACTTAGGCCATTTCTATAAATAGGACAAGCCATAGGACACTAGAATTCACTTGTTACACTTGAGAATACACTTGAGCATACTTGAGCAATCTTTTGCAAGCAATTTGAGCACTCTGATCATTGGCCTACATTCTCCTTAGCTCAATCTCGTGTCCTATAGGCTAGATTCTCCTACCCACAGCAATCACAAGTTCATATACTTGGCTAGGAGATCTTACGCTTGATCTAGGCATATCAAGCCTCGGGCTTAAAGGATAAGTTGTAATTTCCGTTTTCCTTTCTTGTTCCTGTTTATCTTTTGTACTCTCCTTGCTACTCCTAGGGTTGGAGGCTGCGGATTGGAGAGGGTTGACTTCTCAGGTGGAGAAGGGGACTTCAAGCTACTTCAAGAAGGCTATCGCAAGGGAAGCTACTTCAGAAGGCTGGTGCAACGGGAGTTGGTGCATCTACTTCAAGGGAAGGCTGCTTCAAGGTTGGCGATTACTTCTAGGTGAAGGCTGCTTGAAGGGTTTAGGAAAAGAGATTGTATTTTATGTAAATTCCTTGAAGAGGTAATAAAATAAATTTCTTTTCAAATCCCGGTTGGGTAAGCAACCGGGTAGTGGACTGACGGCTATAGTATTTGCTATAGTTGGAACCACTCTAAACCTTGTGTCTCCTTGTCCAATATTTTCATTGTGGTTGTTTGAGTTCAATAATTCATAAATTATCTATAAAACTCTATTCACCCCCCCTCTAGTAGTTTTCCATTGGTATCAGAGTGGGCTTCAAGGAACCCTAACCAGGTCTTGAAGAATGGAGGGAAATGGTGAAAAGTGCTTGGACAAAACCACTACATGCTGCAATTGGTGTTTGGGAACAAGCCACAAAACAACCGGATGCCCATGGAGATCAAAGGAAGAGGATAAGCACAAAGAATGCCTTATTGCTACAACTAGTGAAGAAGAAGAAGAAGAGGTAAGTCTTTTTGATTTATCTAAAGAAGAACTAGTTTCTATTATTGAAGAAACACATAATAAATATGTTGAGTGCAAAAAGAAATTAAAGAAATCAAATAAGGAAAATGATGATCTAAATGTTAAACTTCTTGCTCTTGCATCTGAAAATGAGAATCTTAAAGAGGGAAATAAATTTTCTGATCTTAAGTTAAAATCTATGGAAGCCGATTGCAAGCTCCTTTCTGTTGAAAATTCAAACTTACAGACTCAAGTAAACGATCTTCAGAAACAACCATTATTGTGCACCCATATAGATTATGACACTATTGTTAAAGAAAGAAATTTATTGTCATTAAATCTAGACCAAGCAAAAATAGACATTAAGAAAAGAATGGATGAAATTGCCAAGCTACAACAACAAGTTCGTAGTTTGAATAACCATGGCATTCTTGATCAAATTCTAGATAATCCCTATCAACAAATTGGGAGAAGGGGACTAGGTTACAAGCCTAAAGGAAAATCTCATCAACAACCTAGTCAGAGAAAGTCACAAACCCAATCTATGTATGTACCTAAAAGGACATCCTCACCCAATGACAACATAGGACACAACCATAGAAAAAGATATGAAGTTGACTCAATATGTTGTCATTACTGTTTGCGCCTTGGTCACTATTCATTTTCATGTCCTTATAAGAGAAAAGATGTAGAGTTAGTTTGGATTCCAAAACCTCCAAACTAAATGAACAAAATCAAGTTGAGATATGACCAAAGACATTAGTTGCATATTTCTATGTCTATCTCAACTCTACATAATTACAAATATAAATGAAATTAATATTAGTTTGTTCCCTAGATGATTTAAAGTCTAAGACAAATGAAAAGAAAATTCCTATTTTCATATGATTTTTTTCGTAAAAGTACTTTCTGGTCTATACATATACTAATTATAAAATGGAATTATCATTGTATGCTTTATACCATGCTTTCATCATTGGGTGTGCATAGAAAATTGTTTGCAAGCCAGCTTATTAGTTATATGTTATTGCTTGAAACAAAATCTCTAACTCGGTATCTTTGAAATAATTAATTGTGTCTCAAATTAAGTAGTATGCTTCAACTTGATATTTAAAATTTTATGCAGATATTAGACCTAATATATTCAATCTGAAAAATCTGCAAAATTTGCCTCTTGGTCAAAATAAAACTTGACTAAGGGGCGCTATGGTCGTAGTCAAGGGCGACCTAAAATAAGCTTTGACAAAAATTGCTTATTTTGGAAATTCTCTCCTAATATAAATTCTCTTGAAAATTAAATCATTTGTTATCATTTAAGCCTTAAATTATCCCAATATTACTCCCTTAGAATATCCATATAAATGCTCTACAAAAATGATCTACCATTTGCATCTAAAAATCAACTTTAAAAGTTGTACTCAGTAAGTCTGTCGGTCGACAAATTCGTCGACCGAGAATCTCTCGGTCAGCCCATCTCTCTCGACCGACAAATACTAAACAGACTCAATATCGGACGAACTGTCGGTCGACAAATGCTCGACCGAGACAACGTCGGTCGACAAGTGCTCGACTGAGAAATAGTCGTTGGATACGACCGTTGTAAACCGACCGTTATGACCGTTTTTTTGACCGTTGGGGAACCAAGTGGCGCGTCTGCAACTCGACCGTTGCGGACGCTCGGTCGACGAGTCGTTGACCGACCAGGTCGCTGGAATGCTATAAATAGGAGCAAAAACGAGTCACTTACTCACACTTACATTTCCTTGCCTCCATAGTCCATCTCTAGTGCATTTTTGTGCAACTCTTCAGCATTCTTATCCTCCAATCTTCCTTGCTTCTTCTCCACACTCAAGAAACACAAATGGCCTCATCCTCAGCTGTCCGTGGGAAGAAGAAAGTCGCCGGAAGAAAAAGAAGAGAAGATCGGGAAGCCACTCCGCCACTGACGATCATCAACGACATCGCCTTCGTCGACGGAGATGCTGGAGATCGATATCTACGGCTTTCCTCTAAAGCTCCTCTTCCCCGACGTCCGGTCGAAGCTATGGACTTCATCAACATAGTCGATCTGGAGAATCTCTTTGGAGTGCAGAAGCTGAAAGACTTCATCTATCCTTCTTTTCCTTCCTATTCCACTAAGGTAGTCAACGAATTCTATGCCAATCTCTTATCCCACACCGAAAATGAAACCACATTCTTCTACACCATGGTCAATGGGCGTAGTTTTAAATTTTCCGAAGGGGATATTCTTGATATGCTAGAAATTGATATAGATGAATACCAAGATTTCCTTGACCTTACCACCGGCAATCCACTAAATTTATTATCCCATGATGACCACTCCACTAACCTTAGTGATATAAAAAGAGCCATATTTCAAACCAATACCACTTGTCATGAAGATAGGGGAACTTATTATGCAATAAACCTGAAACCTGCATGTAGGATAGTAAACCTCATTGTTTCCACCAACATACATCCTAGAGCCAATAAATCTGAGGTCCCTATTTTCCGCATGTGTCTAATTTATGCTATCATAAAAGAAATTCCTACAAACTTCATTCGCATAATACTTAAAAACATGCTTGAGTTTTCTGGCAATCCACCGTATGCCGATTTTGTATGCCAGATCACTCAACATTGTCTTAAGTTACAAATTGAAGATATGGGGTATACATGGGAGCGTAGACCACCAAAGATAAGTAAGAATACCGTAGAGAAGATGGGGATTGACTTTGGTCATAAAAGGGCAAGAGTAGAAGGAGAATCATCACATCAAGATATACCACCACCCCCTCCTCCTACTAATCTTTCTGTTGATCCCATTCAAAATACTCTCACTTATCTTGTCGGCTCCCAATATCATCTTAGTAACCAACTCAACTATACCCACCATGCCATGACATACTTGAATCAAAGAATGCAAAATCTTTCTCCGAGCCAAACCGATGAATATCCGCATTCCTTAAATCCTGGCATGCTCAACCCATTTAACCCTTCATACAACTACTATCAAACTCCACCTCCACCATCAATGGATCTTGCACATACTCAATATTCCTCCATGCAATTGCAAGATATAGCTGCTCACTTCCGATTTGACCGAGTTCCCACATTTCTGGAAGCATATGCGTTAACTATGACAGGTGCTTTGGATTGGCAAACTCTGGTCAAATATTATGGAGCCGAGACATTCCTTGGGAAAGATCCGGACATCGATGTAATTCTTAAATCTTTCCAGTGAAGTGTTGAAGTTGTACTAGTTGTAATGACAATGATTGTTTTAAATTGGTCATTTCTATATGATTGTAATATTTTCCATGCTATTGAATGAAGCTTGCCATCTTTTCTTGATTCAAATGGATATTTTTTTTGGGGCATATGAGACATCTTCAAAAATATGGATTACAAGTTCATTATTGTAGAGCATAACAAATAACGGGAGTAATAATTAAAACAGGCAACTATTAAAATTGTGGCTAAATTGACAAATGACAAAACAGTTCTCCAGAAATATCCTCGGTCGAGCAACTAGTCGACCGAGAACACTGTCGGTCGAGCAGTTGTCGACCGACCGGGTTTCTGTTTTCCAGACTGACATACATTGCATACATATTTGTTAAATCTTGGAGATCTTCCACAACATTTTATATATTTGCTTAGTACTCAAACTTTCATTTGAGATATCTATCTAAGGGGGAGCAAAGCATAAGACAAAGGGGGAGATCATAAAAACTTTGACCATTTGATTGAAGAAGCTTACAAACACATTGTAACCACCATGTGTAGCTGAAAATTTTCAAGAAATTTATGAATTTATTGAAAATGGTATCTTGTACTTGAAGGAACTCTCTACCCAAAACAGGGCTTAACATCCCTTGCATTTGGATGGAGACATTTTTATGTACTCTAAGCTTAGAGGATTCTCATTTAATCTAGGGCTTAACATCCTTTGATACATGAGAAATCAATATACATTCATCATACGCTTAAGGGAATCTCATATCATTTCAAGGCTTAACATCCTTTGCAAATGATTGAGAAACAAATTGTGGATAAATTAGATAAAAATCCATGTTTCTAATAGGATATCTAGTTCAGGGGGAGCATTATATTAAGGGGGAGAAGAAAAATAAAATATTCAACTTGGATATCTTTTTAAAATGACAAAGGGGGAGAAAGAATATAAAAATAAAAAATATAAATGAGTTTCAAAATCAAAAATATAAATGAGTTTCATCACATCTTGGCCAACACTCACTTGCAAAACATAAATGGCTACAAAAGGTAATTTTCAGGTATGAAACTCACATGCTTTATATTTCCTTATTTCATATTTAGGAAATGTTTGTCATCTTCAAAAAGGGGGATATTGTTGGATAAAGTGGATATTATGATAAATCCCTTTGTTTCGATGATGACAAACATTTCATTCTTATTAATCTAACGAGCTACTTGAGTGTGCAGGACTAAGATGGATGGCAAAGCAACTAGAGAAAATCCAAGAGCTTACTTAGTTATATTTTCATGCAATGTAATCAATGTTGTTAAACTTGTACAAATATATAATGTACAAGTACTTAGAATTGCATGTAAATCAAGCGTTAGATTTTCCCTAGTCAAACACCATAGTTAGACATGTCATTCCATTTAATTAGGATCACCTTTGCACACTCACACATATAATTAATGCTTAAATTGAAACCTTGAAACAGGATCATTCTCGGTCGACAAACTCCTCGACCGAGACACTCTCGGTCGACAAACCTCTCGACCGAGAAAGATCCAAAGTAGCCGTTAGACACAACAAACAAGTTAGTTGGTAGTTGAAGAAAGACGTTGCAAATCACTTGTTCCAGAGAGCCTGTCGGTCGACAAAAGTTCGACCGAGTAGGTGTCTCGGTCGACCATTTGTCGACCGAGATGGTCTCTGACAGCAACTGCAGAATAAATTAATTAGCCGTTGTTAAAGCAACAACTTTGTACCTAACGGCTAGTTAAGCACTTAGAAACCCCTAGAAGTTGTCTAGAACGTCCTTAAGCATACTTAGGCCATTTCTATAAATAGGACAAGCCATAGGACACTAGAATTCACTTGTTACACTTGAGAATACACTTGAGCATACTTGAGCAATCTTTTGCAAGCAATTTGAGCACTGTGATCATTGGCCTACATTCTCCTTAGCTCAATCTCGTGTCCTATAGGCTAGATTCTCCTACCCACAGCAATCACAAGTTCATATACTTGGCTAGGAGATCTTACGCTTGATCTAGGCATATCAAGCCTCGGGCTTAAAGGATAAGTTGTAATTTCCGTTTTCCTTTCTTGTTCCTGTTTATCTTTTGTACTCTCCTTGCTACTCCTAGGGTTGGAGGCTGCGGATTGGAGAGGGTTGACTTCTCAGGTGGAGAAGGGGACTTCAAGCTACTTCAAGAAGGCTATCGCAAGGGAAGCTACTTCAGAAGGCTGGTGCAACGGGAGTTGGTGCATCTACTTCAAGGGAAGGCTGCTTCAAGGTTGGCGATTACTTCTAGGTGAAGGCTGCTTGAAGGGTTTAGGAAAAGAGATTGTATTTTATGTAAATTCCTTGAAGAGGTAATAAAATAAATTTCTTTTCAAATCCCGGTTGGGTAAGCAACCGGGTAGTGGACTGACGGCTATAGTATTTGCTATAGTTGGAACCACTCTAAACCTTGTGTCTCCTTGTCCAATATTTTCATTGTGGTTGTTTGAGTTCAATAATTCTTAAATTATCTATAAAACTCTATTCACCCCCCCTCTAGTAGTTTTCAGGACCTACCCTCTAGGTAGCCATATACTAGGTCAGCCATTATGACACAGAGGGGACCAAGATCTGAGCTAGAAGGCATATACATTATGTGATAGTCATAGTCACTTTATAATTGCAATATGAACATCCAAACAGTTTAGTTGCATTCAATGCGATTAAACATCGGGGAATCCATCGGAAAAACCTAAGCGGTTATTCATAATTAACCACATACCTGTACATGCAGATTTGAGACAGAATAGTCCAATCAACAATAGGCAAGCAAGCATTCAATAAGATCCTGAAACAATTATACAATTCCCTTTTATTACTCATGTCATTAAGATCTATTAAATCTAACTCATTTCTTAGGGTTTCTAGTCCACTTTTAGGGTTTCCATTACAATTAGGATTTCCCTTCATCTTTTACTATCTTAACCCTAAATTTAACGCAATTGATCACAAACCCTAATTATTTCCACATCTAATCCTCAATTTCAGATTAAAGACATAATTAACCATTAATTAAGTTCATTAAGTCTCTTTTACATTAAAGCTACTATTTTTATCCTTTTAATCCATGACAATATCATTATACACATTTATCATCAATTCATAGTTCATTATGGTCTAAATCACATATGAACTCGATTTGCTATTAATTCCACCTTTTATTTATGAGAAAACCCCAATTACTACAATTAGGGTATTTATCCACAAATTAGGAACTTTAATGCTCGAAATAGCTTTTAATCATGAAAACTCAGTTCTATACATCAAATCAAATAATTAAAGCCATTAGTAGTCCTAATTACCAACATTAGGGTTTCAAGGCCCATTAAAACATATTTATGCACAAGATACTCTAAATCATGTGCAAGGTTCCTCCTTTTTATTCCTAATGTTCCTTTTTATCATTAACATGCTAATATTAACTTTAATCATTAATTAAACCCTACTAATCACGTTAATCATATCAAAATAGGGTTTCCTAATTATCATTACATTAAAGTTAATAACTTCCATTACTTTTCGAATTGCAATCATAACTAGGTTTCAAATATATTTTTATTGCATTCCTCTCATTTTTCTGAGCAAGATTCATGTATAAACTTTTGTCATCCGAGCTACTATTAAAGAGTTATGATTTTTGGAAGAAATACCTTTTTAGACCAACCGGAAGCCGCCACGTCATCTTATGCATGCAACTCGGCCCACGTTTGAGTTTATAACCAAATTACTGGTTTACCCTCGACTTAAAGCCCGACTCTTTTGGCCCGCGGAGGGCAATTCTATCCAATCGGGCCTCCGCCCTTCTTCTACCTCGCGATTCAGTTGCTGCTTGCGCCGCAGCAACCCTAGTTGTAGTTGTGCTCCTCCTCCACCCTCTCCCGGACCCCGTCGACCCTTGGAGATGATCCCTCCACCTCCGGAGCTCCTCGGCGCACCCCTATCTACCCAGATCTCGCAGACAAAGCTGCTAGCTTCCGCAGACTAGGTCTGCCTAGGCGGCCGACCCTTGCAGCCATCCAGGGGCTGCGGCGTCCAGGTGACAGCAGAGAGAGACGGTCTCCAAGCCTCCCTCCGACTGCGTAGGTACTTCGCGCCTCCAGCAGGACCACGCCATAACGTCCACACGATCTAGGGTTCCTCTACCCATCTTACTAGGTTTTTCATGGATAGAACAAAGAGGAGAGCGTGGGATCTCTCTCTCTCTCTCTGGACTCGAGCTAGGGATTTACCCCCTTTATATAGGGTGAGTATCCATGCCCTAAGACACTTGCCCATGAAGAAACAAACTTCTTTCCTATTAGGAATCCAATCCCTTCATGAAGAAGTAAGATTTCTCTCTCTCTCATACTTCCTTATTAATCCTTCTTCTTTTGACATTAGGATTTCGAAAATCATCCCTCTTATTCTCTTGATTCTTGCTTTTTAATCCATTGGCACGAAATTCTATTTTCCTTTAGTAGGAAATACTTTCTTTTTAACAATGCCACTAAAATTCATTAATAATGTATTACATTATTTTCTTATTTTCTTTTATAGGTATTTTCTCTTCCTTCTTTCCTCATTGGGACTCTTTGGATCCCAAGACACTCTATTATATCGAAATTCCCTTTTAAGGAATACTCATTATCCTTAAATGCATTAATATGCATTATTTCACATTATCTTATTTATTTTTTTATTAAAATAGCTCTTTTTGAGGTTTTCTCTTTATTCCTCTTTTATTTTCCTCATGGGTATTCCTTTTATCATTAGGAATTCTTGGGATACGAAATTCCTCTAAGGATAACTTGATTATACCTCTTTTTACTTATTTCTCACATATTACCATTATTTTCAATTTCTTTCTTACTAAAGAAATACTTAATTAACTTTTTCTTTTCTTATTGCTTTCTTTTTGCAACTTGGGACTCTTTGGAACCCAAGAGGCACAAAATCCATCCTTGGATCACATTCTTTTTCCTTCTAGAGGTTTCTACACTTTTCCTTTTTCTCTATTTTCTTATTTTCTCGATAGTGGTGGAATTTCTTTTATTCTTTTCTTGTTATTGGGCCCAATAGCCAATAAAGCCCACAAATAAATCAACAAGGCTATTTCAAACAAAAATCATGCATTCATTCATTATTCATTCACTTATCTTTAATATGAGAAATTACATTTCTCAGCAAATGAACCCAAAATTGGGGTTGTAACATCCTTCCCCTCTTATAGGAATTTTGTCCTCAAAATTCAAACAACCAAACCAAACAATTCAGGATAAGACTCTTCCATGTCCATCAACAACCCCTATGTGGCTTTACCTTACCCATGGCACTTCCAAAGAACCTTTATCATCACATATTCTTTTCTCTGAGTTCTTTCATCATGGCGTCTATAAACTGCACAGGTGACTCAGGTCATTTTAGCCTCCCTTGGGGCTCACTAGGTTCATTGTTTAGCTCATGGTTTGGGTACCTCACATAGTGCTCTAAATTGGACATTTGGAACTCATCACACCTTTCTTTATCCTGAGGGGTAAGGTTATCCATAACCTTCTCCACCAATCCATCCCAAATGGACCCATGTATCGGGGACTCAGCTCTCTTAGCTATAACTTAGAGGGGTCAGATTTTCATGTCACATAATCTCCCACAGTGTACTGCATGTCAGTCTACTTTGCATCTTCTCACGACTCTTATCGTCTCTAGGCTCCTTTCAGCCATTGCATGATCAAACGACTTCATTTACACACACTATGGCCCTTTTCTAACCATCACATGGTCCTTCACCAACATCACCTTACTGAAGTGGTGACTGACACAGCCTCTCTTATAGAGCTTCATTGAATCCCGATATTGGCTATGGTGGTTATCTTCACATTTCACATAGGACAAGAACTGTCTCCAGCTATCACCCTGAATGAGCACATATGCTCTCATCAGACCCTTTAGTCTGGATCATACTAACCATTAGTTAGGGGTGATAAACTGTACTAATACCAAGTTCTTCATGTACCTACTTCCACCTTATGGAAGTGAACATTTAGGTCAAACTCAAGAACTTTTGAACTCGCATCATGGTGATACTGAACCATCTCTCTCATGGGTATTTCAACCAAATCGGTCCCTTGACAGAACTCTTTCTTTCTTACATCATCTAGGTAAAGCGATCTACCATAACCCTCATTGCATTTTGACCTTACTTGGTCTAGAGGAGACTTATCACATCATCCATAGTGATGAACTCTCATTCCCTCTCGGGAACTCTTTATCCCCTATATCAATGCACTGGGTTATCGATGTTCATCCTTCACCTTTTGTCAAGCATGGCAACATATCACATGCAGCCTCATCTCCAGCATCCATAGCACTGCTACCACTCATTATCTCATTAATACTGTGGTGTATGGTGATCTTAATATCACGATTCCCTAAATGTCATGATTCCTCAAGATCAAATCCTTAGAAACCCTAAACCACTCTAGTCGGGGTTTCATCACCTTTCTTTCCACAGAAGTGCATTTGAGGTTCTACAACCATCCTTTCATTGCATCAAGGCCTAGGCTGGCTAACCAAACAACCATTAACTTTTCAACATATCTTGTTACATCTATGTGTTATCTAAACACACCTCCTCTCCAAACTTAGGGTTAACCTAACAACCTCTTCTAGCCAAACTAGGCAGTTATATCTCAACCAGAGCATCCATTACCACTTCATATTCTTAGGTATTAGGTAACATTGATGACATACACCTTCCTATATGCCACTTATTATCTCATCTTAGCCCTAAGTCCATCTTCATCAAGGACATTCCGAGCTTATTACTTTGGTTTTCAAACTCAACCTGGTGTAACTCATAGCTCATGCTAAAAACATCCTTATAAGATGACTACCTTATTTCTCTTTAGCGTTTGCAAACCATCCATGTATCATTCACTTTACCAGGGTATGTTATCATCCATGTCCTAATACCTTGTGTCCATGTTTCAACTCACATCATCTTTATTCTTAGTGTATGGCATGCGTACTATCCTATCTCTCACTCCCATAACAAGAGGAAATAAGCATTTGGCTGCAGTCCAAATACATAGTTCTTCCTGTTCCAAGAGTAGAGATGGTACAACCCACCTTGCTCGTACACTTTCAAATCCAAATTGAAACGTGCAACTTATGTCTCTATATCACAAACATCATGATATCTACATTACTTCCATGGAAAAATGGTCTCGAACTTACTTGGGTTACTACACAATCCTTGGTCATCTCCTCTATGTCTATAGGGTGCCGACACTTTTGGGGTCATCCCTCTTCCCTCATGCATCAGAGAGTGCCCTACTCATCTGCCCTTTGGGTTCCATGAGTTTATGAAGGTGATCAATCTCCTAACCCATGGCCCTCAGACAATGATAGTTGTTACCTCTCGACCCTATGGTCATGTGCAACTAGAGAATTAGGCAACTCCTTCTTCCATCGGTCTTATACCTACCTGACCCTAGGATAGACTTAGGATTCTATTATAGTACATATCCAACTCAGAACCTTACCCAAGCATTCATCATTTCTCTCCCTGCATTCGTGGGCTGACTTTCATTCTTTCATAGGGATCATGGCAACCTGCCTACCTTGGTAAAGCCCCATAACAGTTACCTCCATGGTAACACATCCACATGCACATAGAGATGGTTATCTATGGGTCTATAGGTTCATTCTCATGCCATGTATTCTTCGCTTAGCTTCTCATGATCCTATGAAACTTTCTTAGGTTACCTCGAAACCAACCAAACTGGTAAACCCCCTACCAAGGGCCCCTCTCCCAGGATGGGAGGAAACTACAACTTGATCACAGAGGTCACAAGCATCCTTAGGGTTTACATTCACATGAGCATGCTTAATCCTAGTAAGCTACTAAGGCACAAGAAGACACTTACCAAACCATGCTAGGTCACACTTATTCTCATCCTCAACATTAGACCAACTTTGTCGTAAGGGGTTTATCAAACATACCTTAAACTTAAGGGGGTTACCCTTTTCCTCTATACATGAGGAGTACCATGCTCGAAACTATATCAACTTAATTCTCATCATGAGCATTAGGTATACCACTTCCCCTCTTAGGCCTAGGAACCCTAGGTTCACTTGTAGGTGTCCAACTGCATGCTCTATCTCTTATCCACGAACCAAGCATGTAAAAGGCATGACATGCACTTCTTGTCATCCTTCCACTTGAGCAACACTTAGAGTTGGGTCCTCCTTAAGGACAACCAACAAGGTACAAGGCCTCACATCCTGCTACTATACCTCTCCAATTCTAAGAAACTCTTCTCCCTAACTTAGGAGGTAAACACCCATACCATAGGCGCAGAGGTACCAGCAAACTCGTCCTCTCTCTTGGTTTTGGTTCCTCTCATGGCATCCAAGACATCGTCAACCTCCAAGGTTTAAGCATACAACAACTACTATCATCCACCTAGGTCACATCATCCTCAACTCCCACTGTTCCTCAAATTTGGGGGTTTTAGGCTTCCAACCTTCTTGCCTGGGGTCTGCTGTTACACCCCGATCTCACAATTTCCTCAAATCATGAGATTAGGGCATAAGATATGATTTATATAACACAAAGAACACCCTTAACTTTTTCTTCTTTTCTTTAAAACTCTTGTTTCCCCGCATTGAACCACATAACATCTTAACAAAGGAATCTGAACATTTCTTTTACTAATCAGACTTTAATAGAAAAGATACATGTATAAACATTCATGATGTCTCTCACACCTTATGCACATAAAACTTGCTAATTAGCATACATATCAAAAGAGGAACAATATTATACATTGTAATTACAACTCTCTCTCTAAAACTCTTACTGAGGACCTAGAGTGACAAGGAACGACTGACTCAACTAATCTCATACTTGACTCTTGTGGCAGGTCTACACTGAAGCTCTGACTATCTCCAAGTCCACGCGGTTAACCCTAAAAATGTTTGAGTAGAGGGGTGAGCCTACTCGCTCAGTGAATGAGTACTTCAAGGAAACAGACTAATGCACTAATGAGATTACAGATATAATTTTAAGTAAACGATATGACATTTAACAAAAATAAATACTACACTGAGCAGTTCTAAACAATATAACTGAAATAACAAAGAATGTAAATATTGCATCCAAAGAATAACTAATAGAAGACTATGCTCTAGTCTTCCTTAACTCTATCATTTATAAAGAACTCTGTGAACCTATATGATCATATTTTAGATTATGCCCTGATCTATGCAGTGTACTCTGCATAGAGACTCGCAGTGCACTACGACCACACCGTACAAGACTTAGCGACACACCCGAGAAATGCTAAGTCTGGCTGTCCGTCCTGGTCTGCACAGGACTCTCGGGCGCACAAGGGCCTGTCTGCACTAACTCTGAGTGCTCTGGACTCCTCCTCTAACCTGAGTACACAGGCGGAGAGTCTCACTGGGTTACCACCATGACATCACACGCGTTGTTGTTGAATAACCCCTATTTACTCCAGTGCCACCGTGACATCGCACGTGTTGTTGTTGAACACTGTCTGTCTGCCCTCGTGCCACCGTGACACACACATGGATTATTGTTGAACACGAGCCCGACCATCTAGGCACAAGGCTAGATCGATCGTTTCACCCCAAAGGTACAGACCGCGCAATGGGGTTCTACGGTGTTCAGGGCACCTAAGTCTAACAATAACATTATAGGTACATTTTAAACAGAAATCATAACTCATTTAACATTTCCCACAAAGCTCACACGGCCTACCATATCATATCATAAGCAACATCATAACTCATATATTCAACATATATCATATCTCAGTAACATCCCTTTCTAGGGCCTGTCATATCTCATCACCTGCAATTTACGAGATATGTATTGAAAATAAGAAGCCCTGCAATATGTAGATATCAACTCAGAGTGAACAAGCATATAAAGTTAATTACAATAGAAACATACAATTCAGCAATTAAGCATCACCACATCTCATATCGAGACCTTTCATATCACCTTATCATGCTTCATTGAACACCCTATCCTTAGGGTTTAATTTGCCTTATTCATTCATCACATGCCATCACCCTACTCTTAGGGTTTCATTTGATATAAGTATTCACTAAATAAAGATTGTTCCAACAAATCATATACAATCATTATAGATATGAAACCATGGAAATTTAAATAAATTTAGGGTTTCCATACCATTCACTGAGATATCATGTATCAAGAATAAAATTCAATTAAGATAACCCATGTGGTACATCCTAACCACATATAGGATTACTAGTCCTTTTCAATAAGGTTGAAACTCTAGCGATATCTTAATTAGGTCAAACCCTAATTACATCATTTGATATAAATCTAAAAGCATCCTCACTAGGAAGTGTTGTATACGTATCTGATATGAATCTACCATCAAAGAGTCATTCTAACAGAGAAGGAATCCGTATCATATCAATTTACAATAACTTAAATCAAACGGACAATTCAGGATTTAGAATTCACATGCTAAGCATTTAGGGATTTGGATGTTATAATCAAATTCGTGCATTAGAATGTTTGAAGGAAGAACCCACTCACCCTAAGGTGTGAAAACACCTCAAAACTGCAGCTCAACTCAGGGAATCTCAAACTCACATCAAATCCCTAGCAAATCTCCCAATTCTTCTTCCATTCAACTCGGGAACCTTGAAAATGAGGGATTATGAAGAAAGGGTGAGAAAAGAGGGAATTTCGACATCATCTTGGATCAAATCAGAGCATGGATGGAATCTTGACATGAGAGATAAGATCCACCATAAAATTCTATGCAAAGAATCCAAACTTACTTGATTTCACCCTTCCTGGAATCGCAAAACCCTAATTCAGCAATTCCCCCACTTTCTTCTCTCAAACCCTAACTCTCCCTCTCTCTCTATGGGCTCATTTCTCTGGAATGAATGACGAAGAATGAGAGTTGTGTGTGTGTGTGGTCGATCATATAAGTCAATTTGAGCTGCTTGGGTCAATTGCATATTGACCCAACACTCAACTTTAATTATATTGGCTGAATATTCAGTTTCACAATAGCTTCTGTAATTCGCCTACTGAATAGCTAACAGAAGCTCCAAAAATTCTGGAAATTGTATATGTTATGAATAATGGAGTTTCAGACCTCCAGTAAAAATTTGAGATCATTTCTAGTTACCAATAATTAATTAAAAATCGAACAGTACACTGCTATATTGCAGTCTGCAGCAGATTCGGCCGAGTTGTAAACTCGACCGACACACTCACTGTAAAGATCAAAAGTCATCCAAAAATTACGCCAATTTAACAGAGTGTCTAATACTGTGTTTTTCAAGCACAGTTAAAATTTGAGATCAATTGGATATACCAATAAAAAGATAAAATTCAATTACCACACTGCTGTATAAATCTGGAAATGTGATCGGTCGAGTTTGAAACTCGGCCGATAAACAGGTCAGAACATTCTTCAAAAATTCTGATATTTTCCAATGTTGTTCACATTTTATATATCCAAATCATATCCAAGTTTGAGATAAATCAGATTACACATAAAATACTAAAAAATCATTTAGTGGGACATTCTACTTATCAAATTCTGTATTCATGCATCATCAAAACCCTATTTTTTGGGCCGATTAGGGTTTATGTTTCTCAAACCCTAATTCTCAAGACAAAAGAACATTTAGACTTCTTATCATAGTTAAAACATCCTAATTGTGTTATCGTCATTAATTAGATTTCAAGAATGATTATTCCAATTAATCTTTGCAATTGTCTAGGTAAACCCTAGTTTACCAATTAAGCTCAGATGGGGTCGTAACAACTCTCCCCCCTTAGAATGTTTCGTCCTCGAAACATAAACCTACAAGAAAGATACATTCAAGGTTATTCTAAGCTTCTAAAGCCTTCCATGTCATTATACTCTTGTATTTCATACCTGAATGTAGTTTTCAACATTAGATCTTTTAATTCTTTACTAAATCACAACATATTTCAAATAGTTCTCGATGATATCAAGCAAATTTTTTATGCCACAGTCAAACATAGAATGCAAAGATAAACCACCACGCTTTCGCTGCGCAACTCTGATACTCTGATACAACTATCTCAACTTATGCGGCTCAGAAAATTCTATTGTTCTGTATCACCTTTAAGTGACAAAAGCGAGTTCACCATGTTGTTTTAAACTTTCATAAAGTGTTATTCAAATGGCAAAACAGTCTTGAATTAAAAGGCTAGATTCAACAATTAATTGCACAATACTACTCTTGGCATCCCCATTGGGTCATGGATGCATGAGGTGAAGCATTACCACCTCATTCCATACTATCCTGTTTCGATCTTGGGACCTGTGGGTTATGGGCCCACACACAATTCAAAGTGTAACCATCGTATTATATCATTTTAGGGTTTCAACAACAGTAATAAGGTAATCCACAATTGTATTAGTCATTCAAACATTAATCATACTCAATTACCATCACTCAGTTATATTAGAGCTAGGTATAACAAGCTACACCTCATTAGGGTTACTTGTCCAGACAATCTGATTATCCTCCCTTTCTATTAACATGAGTGAATAAGTATGACTACCTTGTTCAGGGGTATCTCTCCATGTGTTCTGACATCATCCAAACCGTATCACCATATCACAAATACACAAAGCTAGTGTTTTTCCTATATTTCTCTGCTCATTCATTACTTCTTTACTTTTTGCTACCTATCCTTTTCATATGATTACATAAAATAAACATCATTATCATTGAAGCATTTAAGATAGGAATAGATTACTCATCCTTCTTGCTATCACAAAAGAATTTATTTCTTATCGCACTTCATAATATTGTATGTCACTATTACATTCACTAGATGACCCTACCAAGGTAGTTATGCATCATATATGATTCATTTTCCTATCATTTCATTCCCACCTTGCTCTCATTAAGGAGTATATGATCACTGTTATAATGCACTGATTAACATATAACCATTTAAACAGGAATATCACATTTCATGCTCATTTCAAGTTTCAATGAATCAATCATACTCTATTGTATGTGCTACACTGTTTAGGAGTCATACCAACTGATACAAAAACAATTAAGCATTTAGATTGAGTTAAATAATGATTTCTGAATGAACTGCCACTCACAGCACTGAAACTCGGCCGATCAGTCAGGAACTCGGCCGATCGCTTCCCAATCTTAGAAACTCGGCCGAGTCAAACCCAACTCGGCCGATCAAAACACTGTTCATTTTCCTAATAAAGAAATTCGGCCGAATCAACTGGAAACTCGGCCGATCAGCGCACAGACAGAAAACGAAAACGGACCTGTTGGTGTCGATTTCACTCCTATCATCTTTAATTCTAAATTTTTCTCTTATGACCATGTTTCTTATTCATATGTATGGTCATGTATACCATGTTGCACATATTTCCTCCTTTATCTTTATACTATTGTGAAGTTAACGTTCTAAATTAATAGTCCCTCTATTAGTTTTTTTTTCCTCATGTTGAATACATTACATATTCTTCATTTTTTTAAGTCAAGTGGATCATGCATGGGTCAAACATAGTTTCTCTTTCAATCAAGTTTTTCTCTCCTGAATACAGTCTACCTTTGTATGACTTATTCATTCGTTAAACTACACCTATGTTCTTTTCTTAGAAACTAGTTTGTTGTTCTAGTCTTATGAATTACATGTTCATACGATCCTCTTCACTTTTACTCTTTTGAAGACTCTTTACTTCTATGGACCTATTGAATGCTCAACCCTATTCTCTACTTAGCCTTTGCTTTAGAGTTCATAAAAGCATTATACTCTATTATATGATTCCTTCTTCATGATTGATTCTTGCTATCTTGAACCATACATACATTTCACATATCTTTTCTATATTTCATATGTATAGTTCACATAATATTAATCAATAAACTGATTATGAACTTCATATCATGTTCTATTATTCCCAGTTAAGGGTTTCTCATATGAGGCCCCAAAATTGAACCTCAGATACCAGTTTCAACTAATTCTTAGTTGTTCTGATCTTGCCCATCTGTTTCAACATCTTACTGTATGTACATTCTCACTCTAATGTGGGTCTAATTATCCAGAGTCTATTCTTATTATACTATTAATAGGAGTCATTAGATCCCAGTAACGCATCCTGCCAGCCGGACCAGGCCAAACCTGAAGTCCTGAAGCCAAGAACTACAAGGGATTACTCAACTCCTATTCATCTCAGAAGTGTGGAAGAAAACTTATCCACTAACAAAAGCTCATTCAAAGTCAATTCTAGTCTACTTGTTACAAAGAATGAAATCAATAAATGCTACAACTGCATAGTGTACAACAGATATTAAAGACCCATATTTCAAAGTATTGAATATTTCAGTTCAAACATATAAGAGCATTTCTATACATTTCCAACAAAAACAACATTATGAAATATAAGTTCTATCTCCTTTTACATTTATGCTCTTAATTATTGTTTCTTTTCTTGTTATCTAACCCTAACATTTCTAGGGTTCCTCTCTAGCCCATTCTTCCACTGTATACCTGGCCAGGGTATACGTGAGAGAATAGACAGAGTAGCTTGTACTGGCTGATCCAAGTAGTCAGATATCGGGCCAGGATATCGAAATACTCAAATCCCCAAAGCTAACATCAAAACATCTCCTATCTGCCACACATAGGACTCTAACTTACTAACTTAATGGTCCTTGACAACTCACCCTAAGCTCTGATACCAAGTTGTTACACCCCGATCTCACAATTTCCTCAAATCATGAGATTAGGGCATAAGATAGGATTTATATGACACAAAGAACACCCTTAACTTTTTCTTCTTTTCTTTAAAACTCTTGTTTCCCCGCATTGAACCACATAACATCTTAACAAAGGAATCTGAACATTTCTTTTACTAATCAGACTTTAATAGAAAAGATACATGTATAAACATTCATGATGTCTCTCACACCTTATGCACATAAAACTTGCTAATTAGCATACATATCAAAATAGGAACAATATTATACATTGTAATTACAACTCTCTCTCTAAAACTCTTACTGAGGACCTAGAGTGACAAGGACTGACTGACTCAACTAATCTCATACTTGACTCCTGTGGCAGGTCTACACTGAAGCTCTGACTATCTCCAAGTCCACGCGGTTAACCCTAAAAATGTTTGAGTAGAGGGGTGAGCCTACTCGCTCAGTGAATGAGTACTTCAAGGAAACAGACTAATGCACTAATGAGATTACAGATATAATTTTAAGTAAACGATATGACATTTAACAACAATAAATACTACACTGAGCAGTTCTAAACAATATAACTGAAATAACAAAGAATGTAAATATTGCATCCAAAGAATAACTACTAGAAGACTATGCTCTAGTCTTCCTTAACTCTATCATTTATAAAGAACTATGTGAACCTATATGATCATATTTTAGATTATGCCCTGATCTATGCAGTGTACTATGCATAGAGACTCGCAGTGCACTACGACCACACCGTACAAGACTTAGCGACACACCCGGGAAATGCTAAGTCTGGCTGTCCGTCCTGGTCTGCACAGGACTCTCGGGCACACAAGGGTCCCAGGCGCACAAGGGCCTGTCTGCACTAACTCTGAGTGCTCTGGACTCCTCCTCTAACCTGAGTACACAGGCGGAGAGTCTCACTGGGTTACCACCGTGACATCACACGCGTTGTTGTTGAATAACCCCTATTTACTCCAGTGCCACCGTGACATCGCACGCGTTGTTGCTGAACACTGTCTGTCTTCCCTCGTGCCACCGTGACACACGCACGGATTATTGTTGAACACGAGCCTGACCATCTAGGCACAAGGCTAGATCGATCGTTTCACCCCAAAGGTACAGACCGCGCAATGGGGTTCTACAGTGTTCAGGGCACCTAAGTTTAACAATAACATTATAGGTACATTTTAAACATAAATCATAACTCATTTAACATTTCCCACAAAGCTCACACGGCCTGCCATATCATATCATAAGCAACATCATAACTCATATATTCAACATATATCATATCTCAGTAACATCCCTTTCTAGGGCCTGTCATATCTCATCACCTGCAATTTACGAGATATGTATTGAAAATAAGAAGCCCTGCAATATGTAGATATCAACTCAGAGTGAACAAGCATATAAAGTTAATTACAATAGAAACATACAATTCAGCAATTAAGCATCACCACATCTCATATTGAGACCTTTCATATCACCTTATCATACTTCATTGAACACCCTATCCTTAGGGTTTAATTTGCCTTATTCATTCATCACATGCCATCACCCTACTCTTAGGGTTTCATTTGATATAAGTATTCACTAAATAAAGATTGTTCCAACAAATCATATACAATCATTATAGATATGAAACCATGGAAATTTAACTAAATTTAGGGTTTCCATACAATTCACTGAGATATCATGTATCAAGAATAAAATTCAATTAAGATAACCCATGTGGTACATCCTAACCATTTATAGGATTACTAGTCCTTTTCAATAAGGTTGAAACTCTAGCGATATCTTAATTAGGTCAAACCCTAATTACATCATTTGATATAAATCTAAAAGCATCCTCACTAGGAAGTGTTGTATACGTATCTGATATGAATCTACCATCAAAGAGTCGTTCTAACAGAGAAGGAATCTGTATCATATCAATTTACAATAACTTAAATCAAACGGACAATTCAGGATTTAGAATTCACATGCTAAGCATTTAGGGATTTGGATGTTATAATCAAATTCGTGCATTAGAATGTTTGAAGGAAGAACCCACTCACCCTAAGGTGTGAAAACACCTCAAAACTGCAGCTCAACTCAGGGAATCTCAAACTCACATCAAATCCCTAGCAAATCTCCCAATTCTTCTTCCATTCAACTCGGGAACCTTGAAAATGAGGGATTATGAAGAAAGGGTGAGAAAAGAGGGAATTTCGACATCATCTTGGATAAAATCAGAGCATGGACGGAATCTTGACATGAGAGAGAAGATCCACCATAAAATTCTATGCAAAGAATCCAAACTTACTTGATTTCACCCTTCCTGGAATCGCAAAACCCTAATTCAGCAATTCCCCCACTTTCTTCTCTCAAACCCTAACTCTCCCTCTCTCTGTCTAGGGGCTCGTTTCTCTGGAATGAATGACAAAGAATGAGATCTGTGTGTGTGTGTGGTCGATCATATAAGTCAATTTGAGCTGCTTGGGTCAATTGCATATTGACCCAACACTCAACTTTAATTATATTGGCTGAATATTCAGTTTCACAATAGCTTCTGTAATTCGCCTACTGAATAGCTAACAGAAGCTCCAAAATTCTGGAAATTTTATATGTTATGAATAATGGAGTTTCAGACCTCCAGTAAAAATTTGAGATCATTTCTAGATACCAATAATTAATTAAAAATCGAACAGTGCACTGCTATATTGCAGTCTGCAGCAGATTCGGTCGAGTTGTAAACTCGACCGACACACTCACTGTAAAGATCAAAAGTCATCCAAAAATTACGCCAATTTAACAGAGTGTCTAAGACTGTGTTTTTCAAGCACAGTGAAAATTTGAGATCAATTGGATATACCAATAAAAAGATAAAATTCAATTACCACACTGCTGTATAAATCTGGAAATGTGATCGGTCGAGTTTGAAACTCGGCCGATAAACAGGTCAGAACATTCTTCAAAAATTCTGATATTTTCCAATGTTGTTCACATTTTATATATCCAAATCATATCCAAGTTTGAGATAAATCAGAGTTACACATAAAATACTAAAAAATCATTTAGTGGGACATTCTACTTATCAAATTATGTATTCATGCATCATCAAAACCCTATTTTTTGGGCTGATTAGGGTTTATGTTTCTCAAACCCTAATTCTCAAGACAAAAGAACATTTAGACTTCTTATCATAGTTAAAACATCCTAATTGTGTTATCGTCATTAATTAGATTTCAAGAATGATTATTCCAATTAATCTTTGCAATTGTCTAGGTAAACCCTAGTTTACCAATTAAGCTCAGATGGGGTCGTAACATCTGCTCTCTCTCTCTAGAGCTAATCCTACAACCAACCTCTCTATAAGAGGTCCTTTCTTCATGAAGGATCAACCCCATAAGCATGTTCCTACCTGAGTGAAGCCTATGCTTGAACTTATGTTTACTCAAGATTATCCATAACCCCTTATGCTTATCTCGTAAGCCATCCATCATGATTCCCTATCCAGGGTTGGGTCGCCAAAGGTACTAGGTCATCTAGCTTCTTATGGCATCCCAAAGGCGTGACCAACCAAACACTCGGTCAACCATGACATCTAACTCATCATGTTATATCTCTCTCTCTCTAACCTTCCCTTAGGGTTAGGGTTAACATCATCCTCAAAGGATGTGCTAGGTCTCTACTTCTAATGGAGGTCTCTACCTCCAAGACTACTCCCTATACTCATCCTCCTACCAAGGAGGTCTATCCTCAGGTTTCTCCTGAGGGCAAAGACAACTCGTGTCATACGACCTAAGCATGTATCTATTCTTTTACGCTTACTCTATTAAGCTTATGTCCATGACATCTTATTTACATGCTTTTTATTAATTTGGTGGAGGATTCCTTAATCCTTATCAACCTTACCCATACCTCAAGAGGGTGAGGAGAAGAGAGAGGAAACCCTAATCCTTAAGGTCCTTAACAGAATTGGAGTTGAGAAGGGATGAACAAGATGAGAGAGTCCTAAAGGTATCTTATTTCGATTCATACCCTAAGATTTTGGCCAGGCAGTCACACAGATCCGGGAGTCCTCGTATTCCGACTAGAGGTGCGGAGGAAAATATTGCCATCCCCCGGACGTGATCCTTTTCTAGACACCTCAATCTTTCGGATAATCCTCTAATAACTCCCTTGGGTTCTACAAAATTTGTAAAATTTATTAATTATTAAAGATTAATTGAGGAACCTAGGCTCTGATACCAATTGTTACGACCCCACCTTTCGGTCTCCCTTAATTGGGGGTTACCGGGAGGCAGGGTCATAACATTTGTAGTCATGATCATAACATTTAATTTATGTAGAAAATAATGTAGATTATGATGTTCATTACTGTAACTAGAATAGTTAATTCTTAGTTATATGACTAGTCTCAACCTTAGAGTAGGATATAATCTCAATAATTATATTAATTAGACTAGTAAAATATGATATATATAATATATTATTTTAGTAGTTACTTACGTATAGCGGGTACACGGGTCTAGCGGGTCTGGGTCCAAGCATACCCATTATTGGACCCGCTTATATGTGAGTCCAAGGGTATACGGGTCGAAGGGTATGCGATATAAAAAATTAGACCCGTGACAGGTTTTTTAAGGGTCCGGATTTGCGGGTCCGCGGGTCTACCCGTACCCATTTACAACCCTAGTCCTCAAACTCTTGGCTTAAGTATTCGCCACCTCGATCTGAACTGAGTGCTTTATTACCAAGTTGCTTCTCTACTTCATTCATGAAAGTCTTAAACATTTCAAGAGTTTCTGACTTGTGTTTCATAAGATATACATAGCCATACCTACTGAGGTCATTAGTGAAGGTAATGAAGTATTGATAGCCTCCTCTAGAATTTGATCTAAAAGGTCCACATACATCAGTATGTATGAGCCCTAGCAGATCACTGGCTCTCTCACTGTGTCCAGTGAAAGGAGTCTTGATCATCTTCCCTAATAAACATGCCTCACATGTCTCTAATGATTCAAAATCAAAAGAGTCTAGATAACCATCCTTATGGAGTCTAGATATGCACTTCTCGTTTATGTGCCCAAGACGACAATGCCATAAGAATGTTTGTTTGAGTTGTCAAGTTTTAACCTTTTAATATTTACGTTATATATGCTAGTCTCAAGTTCTAACAAGTAGATACCATAAGACATAGGGGCATTGCCATAAAAGATCTCATCTTTAGAAATAGAAATAATTCCATTCTTAATGTGAAATTCAAATCCACTCTTGTCCATACAAGATACAGAAATAATATTTCTATTAATGGCAGGTACATAATAGCAATTCTCTAATTCTATTACAAGCCATGTAGGCAAAGATAAACTAATAACTCCAACTGTAGTGGCAGCAACTCTTGCCCCATTAGCAACCCGCAACTCGACTTGGCCCTTTCGTAAAGGCTTACTTCTTATCAGATCCTGCATATTAGAACATATGTGAGATCCACATCCGGTATCCAGTACCCATGATGAAGAAGTATTTAAGTTTATCTCAATAACGTATATACTTGAAGTGGAGATCTCTATCCCCTGCTTCTTCTTTCTCAGTTCCTCCAGGTAGAGAGGACAGTTTCTTTTCCAATGTCCAGGCTGGTGCCAATGGTGACAACTGCCTTCTTTGGAGATCCCACCTTTAGCTTTGAGCGCAGATGACTTTGGCTTCTGCCCTGCTTTAGAACCTTTCTTAGCCTTGCCTTTATCTTTTGACTTTCCCTTTGCCTTGCTGATCACCATCACATACTTGGGCTTGTCTTTCTTCATCTGTGCTTCAGTTGTCCTCAACATGCCCAACAATTTTGACAACGACTTGTCAAAATTGTTCATGTTGTAGTTCATGACAAAATGATTATATGATTCATGCAACAATTGTAGAATCATATCAGTGGCCAACTCTTGACCTAGGGGAAATCCCAACTTGGATAGGCTTTCCACGTACCCAATTAAAGTGAGTATATGGGTGCCAACTAAGTCTCCCTCTTTCATCTTGCTCTTGAACAAAGCCTTTGAGAAATCATATCTCTCCTGTCTTGCTTGATGTTGATACATGTTTTTGAGATGTGTTACCATCTCCATGACATTCATGTTCTCATGCTGCTCTTGCAACTCATAGTTCATTGAGCACAACATCAGGCACTTGACATCCATGACATCATCAAGGTGCTTCTTGTAAGCATCCTTTTCAACCTTGGGCACATTTACGGCGGGTTCCACTGGCTCTGGTGTTTCAAGGACATAGAGCTTACGCTCATGTGTGAGAACAATTCTCAGCGTCCTAAAATAGTTTTGAAAGTTGGTTCTGGTGAGTTTGTCCTTCTCAAGGACCGATCGCAACGAGAAAGTATGAGTGTTGTTTGCCATTTGATTGCTACAAAAGAAAAAATTTGCATTTAGTCTAAAACATTTTGACTTGTAAAGATTTGATAAACGAGATTAATTAGGCCTTTAATTAATTACACTCCCACTATTTTATTCAAATTGATAGCCCTCACTATCAACTCGGAAGATTGCAACGCACAACCTTCTAGTGAGCCAAGACCCAAAATAATTGGATCAATGCCCAGCCAACGCTGGCGTCAAAGACCAAATACTAATGTAGGAAACTTTTGCCAATTGCATCATATGCAACTCTTGGATAAATGATCATGCACAACTCCTTGCCATGATGCATCTGTATGCCTCTAGGTACTTGATCCTATCAAGGTTCCCTAGTTAAGTCCAACCCATAAGCCAACACGATAAGTGTGCAGCCTGCGGAGGCAGACCCACACACCCACCATCACACTTTCATGAGATAGACAGTGTACCACGCGGAGGCGTGCCCACACATAGTCGATCAAGCTTTTCATGTGTGTTGCTTTATGGAAGGCAACTAAAACTTAATATTATTAATTGAGGGTTTTTATTAATACATATATATATCCAAACACCACATACTTATAGTACATATCATATACTACTATATCCACAACCACAAACGATAGACATGCAATCACAAACACAAATACAGCGATTATGGCCATACTATTGTAATCCTTTGGAGTAACAAAGGATTACGGTCCACCTATGGTCTTATGCATCTCATTCAACACATGTGAATTAACCTGTAAGCCTGTAATGATCAACATTACAATGAACAACTTCATGGATGCTTCGTAAGGTTGGAACTTCAAGTTGCTTCTTGGAATTGGATCTTCTTGTTGCTTCTCCATGGACGCTCCTTGGAGTTGGATCTTCAGGTTGCTTCTTGGAATTAGATCTTCATGGTGCTTCTCCATGGACACTCCTTGGAGTTGGATCTTCAAGTGGCCTCCTTACATCAAGTTTACAAAAACTAAAACTAGTCCTATCTCTATTACATCATATGAGTACAAATATAAAGGAAAAGAATTAATTACACTTTGAAATAAGCGATGAGGCTAGGCATACAAGCCGAATACTTTATACAAAGGATCCATATGCAACCATTATACATTTATAACATTCACAAACAAACATATCCATAAGATTGACATCTACATTCATCCACAACATTCACAAAAAGGGATACGAGGCCATAATCGTGCATGCATTCACCACATAAAACAGATTTTAAAGGCGACATGTATGTTATCATAGGTATATCTACATATACGTATATACATATTAAAATTGCAGTACTTATAATGCGGGACATTCCCCATTAAATAATTTTTTTGACTCCCACGCAGACAACGGGGTCTCAGGGGCAGATCCCCTGAAAGGTCTACGAAATTTTACTTCCGTGCACTTAGAAAAATCAATATTTTCCATAGTCGACCTCGTCCAAAACGTCAAAAATAGAAGCATGCAGCGTATGTGGAATTAGGTTTAGATTTGCACATTACAGTTTTAATTCACATCATATGCAACATAAAAACAGTATACATCGATTTGATCATATCGAAATGGATCCAAATACGCTGTAGATCGACGCTGCTCTGATACCACTGTTGGGTTTTGTGGATAAAACATACGCAGCAGAAGCAACAAAATTCCACTCAACCCGTAACAGGATCTCGTCGACAACATCGTATTTGGAAGGAGTGTTTGTGAGATATGCCTTATCGCGGAGCAAGTCCGGCGATGTCTTGCTGCACGCCGGTGCAACGATGCTGACCTATACGGACAGAACTTCTCTCCCATTTGCTGTCGTGGGAAGATCTGGCGGCGCTCCTGTGCGATGATGTACGCCGCTCATAACACGCACAGATGGTCGTTGATGACCTTCGAACGCAGGCGTCTCAGCGTCTGCATCTCTACTTCGTCCACACAGATGGACTGGAACTCCACGCCGTGCTTCCTAAGCCAGCGGGAAGGAGTCGTGTCTGTGCGGCGGCGTGTTGCTCTCCTTTCTCTCTTAAGGACGACAACGGCTAAGGTTTACGTATGTGAGCGTACACTGAAAATCCTCTTTCTATCTTATATACATATCGACCGTCAATCCTCCTTTAAATAGGATACGAAGGGAAGTATGGTTTCCTAAACCCATCAGTAAACAGAAATAATGCGTTAATTAAAACGCTCGTGGATTAATTAGAATATTCTAGAATTCATTAATTAACCAAATAATCACATTAATTGATTAATATCAGACTCCATGCAATCGCTTAGGATAGATCTATGGGCATATATACCAACATGATCTCCTTGGGTTGCCCCTCTCACCTCATCATCCTTCACCGTTGCCTCTTTGTCAGCATTGTCTTCCTCCACAATCTCTATGACCACGTCCACTGAGGGCTCAGACACCCTGTGGTTGCTGCCTTTGTCTGCGCCTCCCTCATTAGTTGATGTTTTGCCGACGTTCCTCCCATGTGTCCTTCTCGCCATTGGAATCTGTATTGGTTGAGGTAATGCCCACCTTCGGACGCCAGACCTTGCTTGTTCGCTCCATGGTCGTCTCAGTGGTCGTCTGGGCCTATCCTTGTGTAGTAGCGGTGGATTGCAGACCTTGCCCTTCTTCTTCCTCCTCCGTCCCTTCTAAGTTGGAGAAGCGATTTGAGTCGTGTGCGTGACTCTGAAGTGCACCATCTTGCCTGCTATGCCCTTGCCTTCTCTGTCTTATGCCCCTTCCTCGTTGAGTCTGCCATGTGTCCTCCTTGTTCCCGGTACCGTCTGTCTGTGTCTGGCTTTCCTCCGCGTTAGCCTGAACTCGACCTTCCGTCTCTCTGCCCGACAATGCTGCTCTCTCTGTCCCACTTTCCCACACCTTTCACAAGTGTCTGGATTGACCTCATATTCCACCGTGTACTCTAACCCGTTGATGAGGATAGTCGATCACATCTCCTTAGTTGTATCAACCTCGATTGCAAGGTGGGCGAACCTGCTCCTTGTCCTGAACGCCGTATGGCCGTCGACTTTGATGAGTCGCCCTAGTGCCTTGCCGATATACTCGAAAAGAGTATACACATAAAAGTTCACACAATATATAGTTGCTACTAATTGTTAATGGGTCTTGTTTGCAATCTGGGGCATGTATCACTGTTGTTACAATATTATATTTAATGAACATTGTTACTCTCTTTGTTTCGCACCAAAAACGTCAAATGTTTATGAGCAAATCTTGTGTTAAAACTTCATGGGATATAGCTATTGCTCTCTTTATCATGGTATATACTAGGATTTCGTTTATAGCCATCATTAATGTATCTTAATGTAAAAAATATACTATATTTTTACCTTCTATAGTTGTATCAAACTTGAAATGGGTTATTATTAAACGGGCTGAAAAACTCTAAGATCGGGTCAACTTGTACCCACGTTTATAAATTCCTTCGGGTGGTCGGCTTCAATTTTCAATTATTTTTTAGTGTGACCCGGCCCAAGACCTGATTATATTCTCGGGGTTTGAGTTCGGCCCGATATACGCTCACGCTCGATCCAAACTGTGAAACTTGTGGGGCAATTGTAACTGGAAAACCGAGTTTCTTTTCTCTCTTCCTGACTTGCAGCTCTGATCCTCATTCCTCAATAAAAAGCCCGAAACCCAAACGGCCTCGTATTATTAGGCGTTCGAGAACCTGAGAAATCCCCAAATACGCAAGGCGCCTCCGGCGGCGGCGATCTCTGCCTTCACTTTTGTCCCCGCCGCCACAGAGGCGTGGAAAGAGACAGGGGACACACGGCGCAGCTGGAAGGAAGTGCCGGAGAAACGGTATCACTTCTTTACTGCGTGTCTCGACGGGGGTTAGGTAGGAGGTAGATCAAGTTGGGAGATGGGTAAAAAGAAGAAGAGGTCAACGAAGGTGTGGTGCTACTACTGTGACAGGGAGTTCGACGATGAGAAAATTCTTGTTCAGCACCAGAAGGCTAAGCACTTCAAATGCCACGTCTGCCACAAGAAGCTATCCACCGCGGGCGGGATGGTGATTCACGTTCTTCAAGTACATAAGGAATCCGTCACCAAGTAATATATATATATATATATATATATTTTCATATGTACAACTTCCCCTTAAAATTTCTAGCTTGTCCCCCTTCATTTTTTCTTGTTTGTTCACTGGCCGTTTTTCAAAGAATTATATTTTCCACATGAAATTTGGTTGCGCTGTCTATGTATTAATCTCTAAGATCACGGATTCTGTACAGTACACGACACGTATGATTATGGGTTTTTCTTAGTTACTATTTGAAAAAAAAGTCTGCTAGAATTTCTGTGGACCATGGAATTAACCCTGATTTCAATTTGGCCACATCTCCTTCTGTTTATACGTCTGTTCTTGCTAGATTACTCATTTCCTTATTTCATACTCCTATATGTGATGTGGGTTTCGTTCTACTTAATCAGGAAGCGAAAGTTTGTATAGCAAAAGAAAGAACCTAGTCTGAACTGTTATGTGGCGTTTTATTCTGAACAATCACACGTCCATTCTATAATTTCTGTAGCTATGTGGGGCTCCATGCTATACGACCATGACTTGAATAAATTATTGTTTTATGCCGTTTGGAATAACCTTTGTCACCTTCAATGAGGGGTACGCAATCAACATACTTTCATTTATGGTTGTATTCTAGAAAAGTGTAGGCTGCATCCATCTAGAGCAAATAGTTGGATTCATTTAGTTTGATTGAAGTGATGGGGAAAGTTCCGTTGTATGAGAGAATGGATTGAACTATATGGCTTTTTATTTGGGCCAGTCAACTATATTTGAGAGAGAAGTTACTTTTTGGATGAGAACAAGAAAATGGGCTCCTTCCAAAAGGAAGGAAGCACCATAGCGGGAGGATGATGGAGCAATCCGTGATAGAAAACACACTCAGCTTCACATAGGGAAAATGTGGAGGAAGATGAAAGAAACTCCCTATGAGATGACTCCTCCTAGAAAAATGAGAAGAATATGGCTTTGTCCCGAGTTGAGACTGCTACAGTTGCAAATAGGCCCACTAGTGTATTGCACTACAATGCTTATGGTAGCAATACTTGGATAGCGAGGACTACTGCTCCTCCGTCTCGCCCATATGTCCCAAGGGGAAGATAGTGGGAGAGGAGAAAGCCAATGGGCGACCTAGGAAGCCGCCATTGTGATGAGACGGGGCCACAGTTGATATTGGCGACCTGAAGGAATTGGAGTGGTCAGTCCTGGCTGCCATATGTGAGAAGGGAGATGAAGATGTCCCTCCAATCATCTTATATCATGAAGACAAACTTTTGGTAGAGGCCGCTAGGAAGTAGTTCTTCCTGTGAGGAAGATTGCTTGAAGAAGTGGGAGGACTGATTGACTCTTTAATGCAATTGCAAAAAAATTACTCATTTATATAATTCAATCCTATCGGGGTGGGTTCATTAATGGCCCTTTCCAGAGGGGTTCTATTGTCAATCTGAAAAAATCAACTCTCCAGACAACACCCTGCACATAGTCCGGCCAATCGGTCACCTGTCCTGCTTGGGTGATCAACCTACTAACTAGTCGGCCGCCCAGTCATAGGTAAATATTTATGTAATATTAATTATGTACATATAATTATATACAATACATTATATGAATGTACTAATGTAAGCATGTATCCAAGAACATAATAATCTAGATTTGGTAAATAATATCATAAAAACCTCAAACAATTTTGAATGAGAATTATTTAATGCATTCAAATTCAAGAAGTATGATTAGATAGAGAAGAGTGACATACCTGTGTTAAATTCAGACTTTCAGTTACTTGTTAAATTGCTGCAATCAAAATAAAAATTAGATACTAAACTAGTGTAGTATGAATGAAGATCAAATCACGGTAAAAGACAACACAAACATTTGGGATAGGGAGCAAAGGGGTTAGAATTGCAAAAAAAAAACTTTACGGTCCTTGGGCCCATGCCTGACCGCTCTGACTTGGCTTTGGATGACCAATCGGCATAGACGAGCACCAAGCCGAAGCCCTTTTGTGGGCAACTGGCTAGTAGGGCCCTCTCCGGCAACTAGTCGACTAGGGCGTGTGCGTTTAAATAGAAAACTCATGGGAAACCTAATTTACTTATTTATTCTAATGACCCTACCAAAACGATAGATAAAACAAATTTAGTAAGAACTTACAAGTCCCTAATATTACACTTAGGTCCTAAAGTTGAAACAATTGCATAATAAACCCTAGAAGCAAACCAAGATGCAACAACTAAATAAAGGATGTACATAAATAAAAGACAACTCATGACACACTTTGATGAATAGACCAAACCCCAACTAGGCTCTAAATGAGCATGCTGTCTTACATCGACTCTTCCCAGGTTGACAAAATCAACCTTCAGGGAGTGGGGATGTAGAAGTGGTACTCCATGGTAGTCTGATGTGGGTGTGCCCAATGAAAATGGTACACTAAGGTGTGCCGTCTTCATCTGGCTTGTTGTTGCTAGGCTCACTTGTGGGAATGACGTCCTTGTATTCTTCATTGTCTTAGTTTTTGAAGATGTGATCATTAGGCGATTAGGGCATTGATCAGTGTTTTATCTTGGCTGATTTAAATGTATATTAGGCGGTTGTTGAGCAGATTTGGGCTAAGCGGCCGCTTTTACCCCACTTTTTTCTCGCTTTTGTTGATTTTCCGCTTTCCCCCCACTTTTTGCTGCTTTTTTCCCTTTCAGATATTTTAAACTCATTAACATTAATGTCAGTAATGTGATTTGATATTTATATGAGTATGTACTCGTACACTTATATTAAATGAATATGAATGTATAGTTAGCTGCTGATTTAATATATTCTTAGCTACTGATTTAATATAGCTACTTAGCTATATTATATTAACAGTCTGACATTGATCAGGTGATTTGTTTAGATGGTTGAATTTATTAACTCTTTATTGCTGATACTTCATATTAATTTCAAAGGAATGCATAGGTTTAACCATGTAAAAAAAATTCACAAATCGTAATATTATTTATGTATATATACATATCAATTGTTACAAATATTTGAAAAATTAAGCATTTGCTTTTAAAAAAAGTGCCTGCTTAATCGCCCACCCAGCGATGAATCAACTACAAGGTATTGTTCGCCCGCTTCCCGCTTTCCGCTTCACGCTTTTTAAAACATCGACATTGATTGAAGCTATGTCCAAACCCCTTACAAGAGAAGCACTAAATCTTTGTGGAGGATGTTGTTGTAGAAGATGTGGTTGTATCTATCATCATGACTGTGGTGGAGTTGATAGATGGGGTTGATGTTGAAGAAGAACGAAGCCAATTGGAGGAACCTTCACACGTCGTTCTTGCTCGTGCTCTCTTTTTGAGTAGCTATGTGAATCACATCATCCATAGAAGCATAGTTATGAATTCAAGATTTGACATCCATTTGATAGTGTGAAAATTTGGCATTCGGGAATGATGCGTAAATTTCTAATAAAATCCGGAAAAGGATTCCGTAAGCATTAGGTCAAATATTCCGGACAAAATGAATGAAATTTGGATGATACATTATGTATTTGTATATGGATACAAATATTACATATATATACATATATACACATCGTAAGCACATTGATATATGATTATGCACAAGCACATGTGATTTGCTAACGGTTTTTCTATTCCCAAATTCCAACTCATATAACATTTTCTTATTTCATAAATTTTTTTTTCGTGAAATTCGGGATAATTTATGGAATTTGGGAACAATACAATTTTCTTTTAAGATTCAGACCCAGCATTCATTACATGACAAGTTCGTGAGTTTACATGCGAATAATTCAAAAATTCTGAGAATTTTGTTTTGCATGCATCTAAGAAATCTGTGACATAAACAACACTGTAACGACATACGAGTTGAGGCTATGGTGGAACACGGTGATCAAGTCGTAGAACTTGCTGGTGTATTCATCCATATAATCAGATCCTTGCTGTAAGTTAGATAGTTTGAGGCACAACTGTTGTTTACATTTGACAAAAATAGCAAAGGATTCCATGTTAGATTTAATCTATTCCGGGGTGTGGACATGACAAAGTGTATGCAAGCACTTCCACTAAGTGGGAGTGGTGTGACAGGGCTTGGCCCCTATGGACTGCATCTTACAGTTTTGTCCAATATGGTCCCATTTAAAGTTTGGTTCCATGATGTGGGCCCGATTTAATCTATTCCGGGGTGTGGACATGACAAAGTGTATGCAAGCACTTCCACTAAGTGGGAGTGGTGTGACAGGGCTTGGCCCCTATGGACTGCATCTTACAGTTTTGTCCAATATGGTCCCATTTAAAGTTTGGTTCCATGATGTGGGCCCGATTCTAGTGCCATGGAATTTTGGAACGCCAATCTCAAGCAGATATTCTTGCCGGGGAGGAGCTTCTGGTTGTGGTGGACGTTGTGTTTGAGGTTGTTCCTGCATGTGCTCAAACATGATACAACATCTCTTGTTGTATATCCTAGGATTATACATATACTGGTCCATACCGGTGGATTGGGCCAGACCGGTTATTTGGTGTGGTTCACGGTCCACTGTATTTCCTAAATGTGGTAATCGGTCTGGTCCATTCAGAAACCAGTTAAAAAAACCGGTCTGGACCAATTAGACTGGGTAATATTTTTTTCTTCCATATATTGGTCATATCATATATTATGTTTATGAGAGTTGTGAGGGACTGGATTGCATTTATCATTCTAGAATTTGCAATGAGTACAATAATCTTTTGGCCTATCCAATGTAAATCGGTCTATTTATGATTATCGGCTCATTTTCCTGTATTAAATAATTAGCTTTTTTTTTTGAGTTTTAGACTATAAAGCAAGCTGAGAAATCATCATCGCTGTTGATTGTCGACTCGGGTGCTACGTTTGTATCCTAAATATTGATCACATTATAGTTCTGCAACTTTGATTTCTGCATGAAAATTTCCAATCAGCTGTTTCACAATACGCAAATTGCAACTGTAAGATTGCAATACTTCATTTGTTGTTCATTGATCTAGGCTCTGCGTCACGGATACCGGAAAAGGAAGAACTGAGAAGGGTGAAATTTTTGTTGTAAAATTAACACCATACGAGAAAAATGCATTAGTGCATGAACTTTTATTTATCCTTGTAGTTAAGTAGAAAAATCGTCATAAGGGGGAAGTTGTATGGACTTTTCTAATTGGCAAAAAATCCTATTTGATTACAAAAAAAGTGATCACATTTTTGTACATGCTAACGACCTAATTTTGATTTGGTCCAGTTCTTGATCCGGCTCAGTTTGGACCTGAACTGAGTCTTATTTAGGCTGATCCTTGGTCCTAGATTTTCTTCTTATTCAAGCTTCAGTCTGACCTGATTCAAACCGACCTGGCCTGGGTTTAGGTTAATTTACAAGTTACAACCCTAATATATCTTGTATCAAGGCCCCGAGGCGGTCAAATCACCCATCATGGCTTGCCGAGCGCCCCTCTAATTCTAAAATTTTGGCGTTGAACTCTTCATTGCACACCTTGGTAAAATGTGTTGGAGTGTCCAACTATTATGGAAGTGTGGGGGTATTGGTGGAGGATGGAGGAGAATACGAAGGAAGAAGAAAATCTGGGAATGAGCAGTAAGCGTGACATATTGTTCATCGTGAACATTAATGGCGGCATACTATTCACAACGAACAATATTTTTCTTGGGAAGATCTAATAAATTTTAGTGGAAAAGCAGCAGGTGGAGGGGAATCTTGGTGAAAGATGGAGGAAGATACAAAGGAAGAAGAAAATCTGGTGAATAGCATGTGTGATATCCTGCTTACAGTATTGTTCACAATGAAAAATAAATAAATTTTGGGTGAAGATTCAATGAATTTTGATGAAGACATTGTTCACAATGAACAATATTTTTTTTTTGGTGAGTATTAAATGAATTTCAGTGGAAAAGCAACTGATGGAGGGAGATTTTGGTGGAGATGGAGGAAGATATGAAAGAAAAAGGAATTTGAGTGATGAACCAATATGTACACCACATTATTGATAGTGAACAATTAGGTGGTGTATCGTTCATAGTGAATAGTACGGTAGCATACCATTCAGGATTGAAAACTTTTTTTGTTTTTTTTATGCTCGAGCAGATAGTATTGGATCTAACCCAGGGTTCAGATCCAATGGAGGTGGTGTTGGCTCCTAAACCTAGGGTTTAGGAGACAATAGGTGGTTTGAGCCGCACCTGGGTTGTTGGCCGTCTCCTGGGGGTTCTGAAATCTAAGCTTAGGTTTTAGATCTCACGCTCTAATACCAAATGATGCAAACCACATTGCAAAAATCAGACTGGTTATATAATTCAACTTTGCTGGACAACACCCTTGAGTGTGGGTTTATGTAGAGAGCTCACAGAAAGTCCTAATTACCTATTTTTGCTAATGATGCTACCAAAAAAATAAAACTAAATAATTAACAACTTACAAAAATAAGTCCCTAATCTTACGCGTAGGCCCTAAAACTGAAGTAGTTGCAAAATAAACCCTAGACGAAAACCAAGAAAACAACTAAATAAAGGACGAACAAAATCAAAAGACGACTCATGACACTATAATCAAGAAGCACAAAACCCTAGCCAGGCTCTGGATGGCTGGCTGCCTACGTTACTCTCCCCAATAATTTGCAGTGCTACAATACTGTGCTACAGTGCCCTAGGAGGGAAATTAGGGTTTGGAAGAGTAGTGCTCTTATGCCATGTTATCTATGGTGATTAGAGTCTACTTCCTTGATGATTTGGTGAGAACTACGAGTAGATACACAAATAACTTTAAATATAAGAAGTAGAGTAAGTGGATTGGTATGAGTGGAGAGAAAAAAGAAAAGTATTGAACTGGACCCTTATGTAGAACATAAGGGAACTTCTAGAGGGAGAATATTCTTGGGACATAATAAGAAGATTACATCGTACCATGGACATATAGACTACGATTAGGTGCATTATAGAGATATGCCTATTACAACATTTCTACAGGCTTATTAAGCAGCTGAGAGATTACATTCTACTCAAATCATCGTTGCATTATTAGTTAATGTTAAACCCACATGAATAATCATTCAGCAGCCTAATTGAAAATATACCAGTCTCAGATGGGCGTCACGTTGGATATGACTATATGAGCTTATCTAAACCTGCAAGCTCATGTTCTTCAAATGGGATCTGGAATCAATGTCAATATTTGAATTGCAGTGCCTTAATAAGAACAACTCACTATCTAACCGTAAGGGTCATTTTGAATCCGAAAATATTTCGGAGCCTCTATGGTTTAGACCTATTCAAATTGGTTTTTGCACACTACCCCTTTTGTTTTATTGATTCCTTCAGCTGATAAATAAAAAGTGTCTGTCTTTTTGTACATCCATCACAACATTTGTGGCACAAGTTAAAATTTTAAATGTTGTTTAGGTTCGAATCAGATGGGATTTTGTGTCGGGTTATCGGACATTTGACTTTAGGACATAATTTAAAGGATGAACAGTTGCCATTCAAATCTTTTATTCTTCAATTACTTTTTTTTTTTGAAAGTTATTCTTCAATTACTTAATTATCTATAATCATTGAATTTGTTGTGTGCATGTTATCTTTTTAACTAATTCTTTTGCTAAGAATTGACAATATTTGATTTTAAATAAGCGCATCATACTTTCAGTGACACCAGAATTCAAATGCTGCTTACTTATTCTTGTGATCCGTTTTTTCATGAAGGAGATTTTAGTTTGGTTTGTGGGTGTGTATCCTCAAAGTTGACTTCGGAAGTGGATAGTTGCCATTCACATTCTCCTTCTACTATAATTTGAATGAACTGTTATTTTTTTCCTTCTGTAGCCCTATTATACTGCCCTGCTGATCGGTTTTCTTTTCAGGGTTCCTAATGCTAAACCTGAAAGAGAATCAACTGAAATGGAAATATTTGGAATGCAGGGAATACCCCCTGATATGTTAGCTGCTCATTATGGTGAAGGTTAGTTTGATACATTTTTCTAGAGAGTGTTGCAATTTTTTCTCCCATCAGAACTTATATATGCACCATGTACCTGAGTATATTAGACTAGTCTGGTTTTTGTTCTTATTCTCTTAAGCACCTTTTCATGTGTTCAGAAGGTAGTTCTGGTGGGTTATAATCAATGGTAGTGCATTTTTGAATTCATAATGAAATGTCTGGCCCACATGCACAGTTTGAACACATTTCGCAGTATATATTCTCTGCTTACAATATCTTGGCATCTCTTTCATTTAGACAAAAGTGTCCTTTTTTCTGCAGATGAAGAAACTCCTTCAAAATTGTCGAAAGTGGACTTGCCATCGGCCCAGTTTGCTGCCCCTATTCATGGAGCTTTTGTTCCTCCTCGACCACCATTTGGAGTTGTGCCCCCTGTGTATGTTCATTGCACTCTCTGTTGGTTATATTTTTTCTTACAATTAGTAGGGAGATGCTAAAGCTCAAGTATCTGTTTTAAAGGGAGGGGAGGGGAGAGGGAGGGAGGGGAGGGATGGAGGGGATGGGGGAGGGAGGGACAATATTAAGATTTCATTGATGAAAGTGACAATCACACTTATATTTGTTACTATCATGAAACACATTTGCAGAGACAATATGTACAACTGTTAGATTATTACAGATGACCTCCTTAGGAACATAAATTTAACATATAGCATGTGCTACACCTTTATACTTTATTGTTTATTTGTTACCCTGTCACAATGGATTATTACATTGTAATGGATCTCTCACAATGCTAGATCCTATCCAATTTGCATTAGAAAAAAACTTGGAATTCTTGAATGGCCATTGTCTTTAAAGATGATTAGACCTCTTAAAATATTAATTTTGACTACTGTAGGATTTTTATTACTACTTCCAAGTGACAAAGGTGTGATCTTTCCATGGATTGACACACTACATTAGTCACAAAGAAGTTTCGGGCTTGGTTACAATTAAATAATTTCAACTTGTACATTAGATATTTAGATGCATTCATATTGAAGTGCTTTTTAAGAGATCTCCCTTATCAACTCAATAATTTCACATGAAGGTCCACGTCTCCATTCTCGTCAGGACTAAGACATAAATTCTCCGTGGGAGACTATGCCCTTTGTGACCTCGCTCCTTTAATACCTAAGTAAAACTTCAGTTTGTTAGGATCTCTTGTTTGGAAGTATCCCAATGGAGAGATGTTTTAAATATTCTAAAAATATACATTTAATAGACTTTAGACCTGACTTAACTTGATGGACTCCGTACTTGTTAAGGTATCAAGGCTGGGCACCTTGTCGACCCCAACATAGTTCGGATTAAGAGTTAGATGATGATGATGATGCAGATAATATACATATAGTTTATATTTGTTCTGAATCTTCCCATTATATACATACAACTTTATTGATATATACATAATTATATATCATTTCTGTACTAGTTATCTATGAATATATTGATATAAATTGTGGTAAAACTCTTAGAAAGCCCTGATTCATGTAGAAGGATTTTCCAGGTACATTATAATAATGATTCATGTATGTATTGTAGGGTCATATAATAAGCAAAAGGGCTCCAATATAAATTTCATAATTTTTTTTTTGTGTGTGAATGGATATAAATTGTGGTAAAACTCTTAGAAAGCCCTGATTCATGTAGAAAGATTTTCCAGGTACATTATAATAATGATTCATGTATGTATTGTAGGGTCATATAATAAGCAAAAGGGGCTCCAATATAAATTTCATAATTTTTTTTTTGTGTGTGAATGGAAGCCCAAACTAAGAAAGTTAGGGTGGCATAGTCTGTATGTCGAATTGACAGTTGATTTGTGAAGGCATCTAGGCGGTGGGTTTAAGCCTAGGGACGCCTAGGCTTTTTCTGGGCTGCCTTTTAACTTCTTTTTCGGTATCATATTTAAATGTTTGTACACATGATACTGTAAGTGATAATGTAATTGTTTATTCATTAAATGTTATTATAAGTCTAATTTGAATTGATATCTATAGGAGAATCAAAGGCACAAGATAATTAACAGAAAGAAAAAGAAACAGCAGTAAGAGGAAGATAAGTAGGAATTGGAGAGAGAGAACATGATTAATAGAAACATGCAAATGGTAGGAGTTGTGCAGGGAGAAGTCAGAATATGACAAACACGAAGGCAGTTGTGAAAGAATATTGTATTGAACTGATTCAATTAGATTAGATGAATAAAAGAGGTACAACCCTGTCCTATATATAGGAGCAATGGAGAAACCCTGGGATTTCAGTCCCAAGTAATCTAAACGGGCCGAGACACTAAAGGCCCGCTAACTAATTAACCTATTAACGAAATAGGTAGGAATTGGAGAGAAGAACATGATTAATAGAAACATGCAAATGGTAGGAGTTGTGCAGGGAGAAGTCAGAATATGACAAACACGAAGGCAGTTGTCAAAGAATATTGTATTGAACTGATTCAATTAGATTAGATGAATAAAAGAGGTACAACCCTGTCCTATATATAGGAGCAAGGGAGAAACCCTGGGACTTCAGTCCCAAGTAATCTAAACGGGCCGAGACACTAAAGGCCCGCTAACTAATTAACCTATTAACGAAATAGGCCAATATATACTCTTTAGCACTCCCCCTCAAGCTGGATCATGGGTGAAACACATGTCCAAACTTGTAGTTACATGACTCGATAAAAGAAAAGATAGAAATGATAAAAAACAATGATAAATGTCACTCCCCATACAAAAGGTTGATACTCCCCCTTAAACAAAACTCCCCCTGAATCATATGACGTCGACGCCTCTCTTCTTGACTTGTATTCTGCAGGCTGGAATTCTCGAGCTTTAAAGAAAGTCTTTTGGAGTGCATATGGAATGAAGAACATCTGAAATGGAACCTGAATACTGCAACAGTAATTCACCACTTGGAGCAGACGATCATCAATACGACGATTACGTCATCTTCTTTTGAATGCATACTTAATGCGACACGAACGCGGATCGCCAATGATGATGTAGCAATAGCAGAATCTCAAATTGTCTGGGAAGACGTGCATTACGTGGCACGAACACGAACGGACAATATGCTGTTGATACGATGCAGGTACCATAACTCTGTTGCGTGAACCTTGGGGGCTTGACAGGAAAGGAGATATCATCCATCAAGGAAAGTCCCAAGAAGAATAGTGGAAGGCGATGCTAATACAACAGATGCAGCTCGAAGAAGACGTGATGAAAGCAACTCAGTGAAGATATAACTGGATGAACTATAACGTTGCAGATGTTGACTTGGCATGCTTGAAATTGCTGAGCTTCTGAGAAGTCTGAAGAAGCACCTATCTGTCTCTCAAGAATGCAACAAGAGTGATAATGCTGTCTGAAAGTGGAGAACAAATGTGCTGAACAATACGGAGCTCCATAGTAGCCTGAATACATATATCATCTCTCTCATACATATTCTCTCACTCACACTCTCTCTCTCCTCATCTCTTCCTCTCCTCTCTATCCCCCCTGCACACCACATACGACGAGAGTGAGTGTTTGGTGTGGAGAAATAGATATATGACCCCCTGTATGTGGAAAAAGGGATACACACATGATGGGCGGGAAAGGAATTGGTGGATTTGAGAGGAATTTGTGATATGAAGATATGTAATATGTGGAGAATGAAACCGATAACCGGAGAGAATATGCTAAATGGGTCAATGTAAGATCCGGGTAGAAAATTAAATGGATCTAATCTCAACCCAAAGAGAGATTTGTTTGGCCCGTTAGGGCAACAAATCTTGGGGTGCGGGGGCAGAACCTCTGTGAAAAATTCGATTAGGCTTAAAATTGTATCCGATTAGAAAAATAGGACCGATTAAGGATCCGAATAGCTTTAGGTATATTGTATGGGGGTAGTAAAATATTGGGGTTGTTTGGTAGAGGTGGAGAGTGGGTGATTGCTTGCGGTAGTCAGCAGCTTAATGCGCATAGGTAATGGATGGCGACAACAGTTTGGCTTAGAGTAGTGGCTGATCGGATTGGCTGATGGCTAGTGTCAACCGTGGCTGTAGCAATGAGATGAGAAGCAGTTGATGGTCAGATTGTATCGCTCAGTTGATGTAGCACTTGGCCGCAATGGAGGAGATGATAAAGGTTTCCTGCACGGCTCCGGAGATATTGCAGGCCATGAGACCGCATGCAGAGCCAAGGACGGAGCCTCTCCATGAGCGGCGGTGAAGGCTGATGTTGAGAACGTCGATGCGATGCAGCGGTAGAGGTGATGGCCACTGTGATTTGCGGTGGTGTTATCTGCTGTTGTCCGACGACTATTGCTGATGGGTGGCGCAAATTGCTACGACGGTGGCGGCTATTGCAGAAGACGGAACCTGCTGGATGGATAGTGATGGCGCTTGATAAAGGTCTCCTGCACGACTCTGGAGATATTGCAGGCCATGAGGCCGCATGCAGAGCCAAGGGCGGAGCCTCTCCATGAGCGGCGACGAAGGCTGATGTTGAGGACGTCGACGCGATGCAGCGGTAGAGGCGATGGCCACTGTGATTTGCGGCGGTGTTATCTGTTGCTATCCGAAGGCTATTGCTGATGGGCGGCGCAAATTGCTACGATGGTGGCAGCTATTGCAGAAGACGGAGCCTGTTGGATGGATAGTGATGGCACTGGGGAGCGGCGATGTTGCTGCTGGATACAGGCAACACTTGCGCGGGATGCAGCGACTCTTCGAGAAAGAAGATAGGTGATGTTGGCCTGCAGACTGATGGCTGCTGGCCGACGGATGGCGGAGGTGACGATGGCGTCGGATACGTGATTGCCGGAAAGGAGATCACCGACGGTCAGCTTTGGATTTGGAAACATAGATTGCATGTCGGGAATTAGCGCCGACATATAGATCTATGTGAAACTGGGAGAAAAAGAGCCATGGAGGCTGGAAGTGCCTAGCGGGCAGTCGGTCGCAGGCGGGCTCTCCCCCCTGTTCTCTCTCGGAGAGAGGTGGCGGCCGGCTGTGTTCTTCGGCGGCTAGGAGAGGGAAGCGGAGGCGGCTAGAGTTCCCTCAGGACCGAACACACACTGATATCGTGTGAAAGAATATTGTATTGAACTGATTCAATTAGATTATATGAATAAAAGAGGTACAACACTGTCCTATATATAGGAGCAAGGGAGAAACCCTGAGACTTCAGTCCCAAGTAATCTAAACGGGCCGAGACTCTAAAAGCCCGCTAACTAATTAACCTATTAACTAAATAGGCTAATATATACTCTTTAACAACACTAAAAGGAGATTGAAAGAGGAAAAAGAATTCAACAAAACAAAATAAAAAATATATATAGCATGTGCTGTAATAGAAATATAGGGGAAGGAAGAATAGGTCAGTAAAAATAAATGGAAACATGCAAACAACATTAGCTGTGAGAGGAGATTTAGGAGGAAGAAATCAGAAAAAGCAAACAAACATATGCAAATAGTTGTATTGTAGGTCAAATCTGAAATAAGAAATATGCACATGCTCACATAGTAGGAGGGAATATAGGAGGAACGACTCACAATAAAAATAATTCCTAGTAGGATTTAGGAATGAAATGCAGGAGAAAGGATAAAAAAAGAAAAGAAAAGGAAGCAAGAGCAACAGACATATGAGGGAGTAGACAAAATTTAACAAACAACACTATGAGGAATTACTAACTAGGCCAAAATCAAACTTGATTTCCCCAAACCAGACCTGTTTTCCCCCAGATCAGACCTAATGTGCTAAAATTTGACCTGATTTGGCCAAAATCAGACCTATTTGAACCATAAAATGACTCAAGATGATCTAATTCGACAAAATCTAGACTCGATTCATGCTAATTTAGCCTTTGAATGGCTTAATTTGGGCCAAAAAAGCCTTAGACACCTACTTAATGCACTTAATAGGCTGGACGCGTAGTTTGTGGCGCCGTACCTAGCACGTTGTTAACTAAGATTGACAATCTTTTTTTTTTAATGAAATTCGGGTTTTTTTTAAGCTTTTATATATACTTTTGCAATTAATGTGGGTATCTGAAGTTCCTACGACAAGCAAGAAGAGTTTTACCATTTGTGTAAGCAATATATCATTTGCATTGCAATTGAATACCTAATGAGATTAAGTTGATTAATAGGCAAAACAATAAAATGATTATGAAGGTGTTACTCCCTAATAGCAATGGTATTGTGCAACATACATAGGCAAAACACTTTATTTCAACATTAGGACACTTGTATAGAATATGAATATCAATATATAAGGCTAGGGACATATAAATACACCCAAGATGGCATATAGGTTTAGACGCCTAGGCGAGTGCCTTAACGTGTATGATGGACTCCTAATATAATTTTTGTCTTACACCTTGAAACACATATATATGTCGGCTTGCCATGCACACAATATAAAGCCCTTGTCAACCCACACTTTATTTCTAATGTGAATTAGAAGCCTACATATATCAAACACGTGAATGAAACAACTAGGTTCAACTATTGAAAGCTTCGCCAGTATTTGAGGATTGGTGATTTCCACAGAAACCTTCTTCTATGTATCTACGTGACTTGTCAAAGCCAAGGGCTTCTCCTTAACAACCACACTCTCAAAAGCACAAGGTAAGACTTTGACAATGAGTTCCTTGGGCATGGAATTCTTTTATCAAGTATTGAAGGTGGCCTGCAATTAATAGGGTAACCAGTAGTCATTATTAGATCCCCGTAAATTTTATGGGAATATGCATATGCAAAAATGATGACAATTCTTGCGTGTTACAAAGTCCATTGTGTTGCAAAAAATGAAGATGATAAGGTCAGTGGATGATTTTGTCATTATTGTGTCATTCCTGAAAGGTGGAACTGGAATGTTCTTTTGCATTACATATTTGAAAATTACAGACTGATTGATCAACTGTGCTCTTCATTATATACATTTGTGAGCAAAAGATGTTGAGAGCATGTTTGATCTATTCCTTGTCAAAGTTGACAACATGTGTGATCATCAAAACAGTTGACAAAACACCTATAGCCTAGTTTGGACATTAGGAATGCAGACTTAAGTGTACTAATAAAAAACGGAGTTTACATGATTTTGGGCGTCGACCAAAAAATGAGAAGTTGATGCTTATCTACATCCACATGATTCACAATATGGTTTCTCTACTCATTGAAATTTGAAATTTAACAACTTTTGCATCCCAAGAGACTCGGGACCAGTGTTTTAAAAAGCGCTACGCGTTATGCGTACGGAGAGGTCACCTTGTAGAGTATATGCGGTATGCGGGAGTATATGCGGTATGCGGGAGTATATGCGGAAGTATATGCAGTTTTGATTTTTTTTTAATAATTTAGTTATTATATATAAATCAATCACACAATTGCATATTTAATCTGTACAATTACATATTTGGACCCTAAAATTTTAGATATAAAGTTTAAATGAAAAGTGAAGCACCATTTAATATGCATTCTAGAGTTATTTGAGCAGAAACTTCAATGAAGCATGCACGAAATGGTTTAACTTAACACATGTACATAACAATGAAGACTAACCAAATCATACAAAAAGATGCCTACAAGTCCTAAAGGCCAAAACAACAAACATTAAATGAGCATGCAACTCATGTACAAAACATCAACAAAACAGTACATTAAGAGAATGTTATTAATAAAATTATAATCTAGTTTGGGCTAAGACAACAAATGTCTATCTAAAAAGCGCTGACTAATCGGCCTTACAAGCGGCTAAGTATATGCGGGCCGTTTATGCGGCCTTTTTTTGAAACACTGCTCGGGACACAGATGACTCTGGATGTAGAGGGATTTTTCTAAGATTTCACAGTCTAACATGCTTTTACACATTGCAAACTGACATCCCTTTCTTCAGGTTCTGCACTGCACGAAAGCCAAAGAGAATTTGAAGACAGTAAATCCATACTTGTCAAGGCGGCTAGGCGATGGGTTTGACCTAGTGGGTGCCTAGGTGTTTTTGGGCCCTTTTTTATCCCTTTCAGAACAGTAATTTGATATGTTCTGCATATTGATTATTAACCCCTGCAGTAGCAATAGGAAAAGAAGATGTAGGTTGAAAAAGGAGGAGGAAGAAGATGAAGAAGGTAACAACGACAATTGGAGGAGAAGAAGAAAGCAGTAGTAGACAGTGGCAACAGTACACGGATGAAGGGATTAGGTGTCCAAGGCATTTGTAAACAAAAACGGCAACATGAAGAGGGGAGAAGCACAATGCAGCAGCAGACATGGAGGAGAAGAAAAAAGCTGTACAGTAAACAGAAGAGACAGAAGAAGGAAGAAGGAAAAAAGGGAAGAATGAGCAGTAGTAAACAATAGAAAGCAGTAGAAAGAAGAAGGCATCAACTAGCCGGAGGATTAGGAAGAACAACACAGGAATTGAGGAATATGATGGAAAAAGAAAGGAAGAGGAGACAGAAGAAGATGAGGAGGAAGAAGAAGAAGCAATTGCTGCACTAAGATATATAGGAGGAATTGGAAGAAATCAGAAAAAGAAGTAATGGGTGTAAATCCTTAAGACAGTTTAACTTGACCCATTATCACCTGGTTGGACGCCTAGCAGACCTGCGGCATCAAAGTTTGGGCACCTACGCATAGCCCACCCAGCCTCTCGAATTTCACAGCAAACACTAGGCACCTAGGTTTGGGATACCTATGGACTGCTTAGGGCGCCTAACCCCCCACATTAGATACTAAGAGTTATATACTAAGAGTTATACACTATGTCATATCTAATGATTCCAAGTCCCTCCTTATTAGCTCCCCCAATTTGAAATTCGTCCCTCTTCGCTAATCAACTATGACCAACTCAGTAGCACCAGTCTGCGTTGCTTATGCCTATAGCTTCTGAGGCAATCCTCACCCTAGGTTGTCCGTAATACATGTCACACTTGCATTGTTTCTTACATTAACTGTTTCCCAAGTTGTCTTTCCTCATCTGTCCACAATCATATTAGAATTCTTATTTTGATGACATATTCATCTTGTTGCTTGTTTCTTAATTGTGCAACATTCACTCCTATGCAATATTTCGGGCCATACGACTGTTTACAAAGTGTTCTTTTCTATTTGGGTGGGGGACCTTCTGGTCGTATACTATTATGTTCGCACTCCATTTTCTTATAACGTACATCTGCTTTAAAATCACCATCCATATGAAGTATAGAGCCCATGTAATGAACTCATATCATTTTCGACATCTAGTCCATTAGTCCATTGAACTTGTAAGTTGTAAGTTGTAACAACCTTTGTTTTTCTATATTGGCTGAAGTCATATACTTGTTTGCTTGAACCTTATTTGGATCCATCAGATTTTAACACATTTCTCATAAGTTCTAATTTGTAATTTAGTCTCTTTTGGTTTCATGAATCAATGCAATATTGCAAGTAAGCCTCTCGCACTTGCTATAGCTCATCCATAACAAAAATGTGTGAAAAATAAGCACATAATATTTCTAGGTTAGATGGTGATCTTCGAGAGGAATACAAAAACAGAAGAACCAACATCATTTTAAAGAATGTGTTGTTGGGGTGATGCTGGGTGAAAATGACATACGTTGGAGCTTGAAGCTTGGATTTCAGGAGTTGGAACAAGCAATCAAAGAAGTAGCTGATCTTGTAGGTTGGAAGTTGTAAAATGCAAAAATAGAACCCAAGAGTCTTTAACGTGGAGATGGGAAGCAACATGAATTCTGGCTTATAAGTCAAAAAGTGTTCACCAGTCTTTTGGGATCTCTCCAATGGGATGGAAATATTTATAGATGGCTTGAATCTTGCTGTCTTACAAAAAACACACAGTGGGTTTCGCCGTATAGATTGGCAATGATGATAAACCAATTTTCTTTTCACTTATCAGTCGAATTTTTTTATCACCAGTCTTTTGGGATCTCTCCAGTGGGATGAAAAAGTGCATAGATGGCTAAAAACACATGGCGTTTTAAGCTGAATGGCCTGGCAACGATGATAAATCAGCTGCTTTGGATACCCACTGCATCTCTATGCTGTAGTTTTTGTGCTGTATCAAGAGAGTATGCTAACCATTTGCTCAGAAGCTGTGGTGTTATCTCAACAATTTGGTGGACAGTGCGGGAAAGGGTTGAGCTCCATCTTCCTTTTGAAGACCCTCCATCTTCCTTTTGAAGACCCTCCATCTTCCTTTTGAAAACCCAGGAGGTGTGGGAATTTTGTGCCAAAAGTTCTTTTTGTAATGGGTAAATGTAATCATGTGCCAAAAGTTCTTATGCGACAGGAGTATATGCCTGATGGCCCTGATCCTATTTGCTGAACTGGAACCTCTAAGGAGAGAGGAACATCATGAAATGAGGTTCACTAACAAATGCAAAGCCGCAACAGAAATAGATATGGGAAGGCACTAGAAACGGAAGTAAGGAAAAACATGGATGAATTGATGGAGTGGTGTTGGGCCTTGAAATATTAAATACAACAAGGAAGTCAAATCTATAATGGGGCTGGGGGAGAGGAACTCAACTGAGCCCAGTCTCTAAACCCTCCCAATGTATGAAGTATGCAATTTATGGGTAAATTTAGTAAAAACACTTTTATGGGTGACTTCTAAAAATACACAGTGGTTGTATTTCTTCACAAAAATACCATTAGGTTGGTAATTACGTGTTCATGCATACTTTGTCCTTTTTATTTTCGTTTCTAGCAAACAATAAAGCTGTTAATCAATCTGTTTGCCAAACCTATAATGGTGCCAAACCTATAATGGTGGCCCTGCCCCATCACTGGGATAACTAATTTCAGAAATGCTTTGCACCAGTTGTCAAAAAATTTGCACTTAAAACAGCTGCAAATGGACATAAAACAGCTGCAAATGGTATCTCGTGATCCTGATCCACCACACAACCCCACTCACTTGCATGCCATTGATTACCATGGCAACATCCATCTTGGTCCATGGGCTGTCGTTGACAATAACGTTGGATACAATGCCCTCTATTGAGCTTGCCATTGACAACGACATGGAACATAGTTTTCAAGGTGGCTAGGAGGTGGTTTTCCCTGACTTGGACATAGGTCGATTGGGTGGTTCCTGGGTACATGCCTACCTTTTTTAGAACTTTCTGCATTATATCTATAAAAATATAACACATATGACATGTATTAGGTATTTATTTATATATCTTATGATCTACACCCTAAATATTAATGTAGGAGTGGCCTAGTAGCTTAAAAGCGCATATAGCAAGCACTTACATATGTCAAATAGATTCTAAAATGGCATTATCCGGAATTAAAAAAATCTAGGAAAAAAATCTGTCCAGGCTCCCCTACGCGACAACGTAGGCTGTCCTAGGCGCTTGTCTAGGCATCTGATTTTCATTTTAGGTAGGTGAGGGCCTAGGCGTCGCAGAGGCGGACACCTTAACAACTATGTCATTGACTAGGAGGGTGCCCCCTATGACGAGACGCCTATAGTCAATCTATTACTTTTGGGGCCAACGTTGGGCAAAGCACGTCCACCACCAACTACTTGTTGACCACACCCGCATATAGCTCGAGACCCTCAAGAGTTAATGCCACCCAATCCCTGAGTAAGATTAGGAATGATCATCTACTCATCATGACACAACTCATTTTGCACCTCCCCCTAAAAACCACACCTTGGTGCAGCGGCGTTGCCCCTGAAAACGATAGGGAAGGAAGTTAGTGCCTTGTTGTGTCTAATCACATGAGGCACACAATGTTGTACTGCTATGACGTAGACAACAATGAGAGGAGAGTAAGTGAAGAGTTCAAAGTCGTGGCCCGCTGTGGAGGCTGAACCCATTTCAGTCATTGCTTGCAACTTCCTGTCCATTCATAGGTGAAGATGGTAGGAAGGATGCTTAGTTGCCAATTATCATGATGGAGGTGCTAATCTAGAGTAGAGCTAACACGAGGCCACATGTTATGGCGTGGATAATGTGGGGTATGCTCATATCTAACTAGCTAGGTACTTGTACTGGTAAATCTTTCTAGCAACTACTTGTTGAAAATTCTGTTATGGAGATTGGAGAGGGAAGAGGAAGGAGTTAAGCAGGTAGAGTAGTTGATTTCTACTATGACTGTATCTGCAAGTATGTTTCTATCTTTGGTCACTACGAGTGTGGTGTGAAGATTTCTCACTTCGAAGTTGGGTTTCCATGTTATAAAGGTAGCATAACTACACGATCATACACGTGCAAGTAATGGCCTACCTTGTTGTGGTTCTTTGTTCAGTTTGCAGACTTGCCAGAAAATCCTACTCATTAACAATAATACTAGCAACATGATGAGTCTAAGAACACCAATAAGCATCATAGATAGTTGCCAAGAAAGACTCGCATGAATATGGGGAGGTGGACAACATAGTGTGCAGGCTTCACACCTCACCTTACCGAATTACCACCACTAGATAATGTCTAAATGGGCCTATTTGTGCAATTTGTTGTGTTGTTGGAGGGGCAACATTGGCTAGAATAGGGTAAATAGCCAGTGTCCCCTTTGAATTTGCCCTAAAATGTGGTTTATAGAACTTAAAGGTCAGTATATATATATATTTTACAAACCATTGAAAGAACAATGGACTTTCAACTCACTCCCTTAACTTGATGGTACATTCTTGAATTATTGTTCCTTATTAGGGTTAAGAGCTGTCAAAAATTGGTTGCGGGATCAAGAAAATGAGGGCCATAGTCGGGTGGGTCTTGGGTGTAGATGTGCACGTTCAAAACCTCTAACTTAGCCACAATGTTGTATGCTAAATCTAAAAATAAGAACATAATACATGCATGTTTAGTTAATTACTTAACGTCATGATAGAATTTACATATAATGAACTAACTGATCGTGAGGTCCATGAAAAACTAAGCAAGGAAAAACTTGTAACATCCCTGGATTCCATTGCATGAACTTGATAATGCTACTTACGACATCGACAAAGGAAGACAAATATCACTTGCACATGAAACAATCACACAAACATCCAAAAAACACATAATGCACAAACATCCAAAAAACACATAATGCACATAATGACAAAGGAAGACAAATATCACTTGCACATGAAATAATACACCAGACTTAGCATGATTTATTGTAGAATCCGAATTACATATGAAGATGCATTGTGACTGAACATGCACAAACAAGATTTACAACAATTGCATACATCACTATCTTGTATCTATACTATATTCGAATACGAAAACATTAAAAGTTTAAAACATGAGAAAAAGTAAATTATGTTGAGTACCTGGTGCCGTAAAGGACGTAGCTACTAAAAAAGGAGCACGATTTTGCAATATATAAATATAGCTTGGTAAGATTTTAAAGAAAGCAATATCAATATGCAATACTATGACTTCATTATGCAAAACCATGTATTTTATTTCGTATTTTGCATTATGTTTCATCATTATATGGTCCATCACCCTAATAAGAGACATTATGGACGGGGAGATCATCTAGCTCAATCACCCTAACAAGAACAATATGGAATTCCGTAGGTCACCAACATACAAGCTCCATCACTCCAACAAGAACATTATGGAAGGATGAGGCTTGTACTCATTATCAACATTAGCATAATAGGCATCTCATCTATGCTCAGGATCTTGCAATATATATACATATATGTATGTATATGTATTTGTCTCTATATATATGAAACTATATATATATATATATATATATATATATATATATATATATATAAAAGTTATCATAGGAGACAACTAGTTCAAATAATAGAATATGGCAAGCAACACAACAATAATAACAAACATTTAAGGGAGAATATATAATGCTTCGAGCCCCAATGGGCTAGACAATCATCAAGGTGGATCCCAGATACCTAAGTTCATATCCCAATCATTATTGGAGTTATTCAACTCATTCAGGCTGGTCAAAGATACATTATGTATTAGATCTCATGTTCAAAGTCATTCGAACCATATTTATGTTTTCATGTGATATTATGGTCGTCCTATCACGACCCATTAACCCCTGGTTCATAGAACATATCACAAATTAGGGTCTTCATATACATTAGATTTATGTAAACTTGCAAAAAGGCAAATATCAGAGATGCTACTCATATGATAAACAAAGTCAGGGCCATCATGGTTCATTTCTAATATTACACTTCAAAAGTATATCATCCAAATCATTATACATGACTAACAACTTATGCATCATTTCTTATAAACATCAACTATATAATCATTGTTAAAGCCCATATCTAAAGTCATAACAATGTAAGTTCTATTTTCTTGATCAAAATTATATATTGATTTGCATAAAATGGAGTTTCCTACCAATTTGTATGATATTTGGAATGGAAGATACTCCTAAATATGGGCATTCTGGATCGTTGGTTCCTGGTCAGAGGCTGAAGATGTACACCTCCATTATGTGACTATCCTCTTAGGCTGCTCCAACTAGGCATGCTTCTGGTTGAGCTGCGTTGGGCTAGGGCTAGGCCTATTTGAGCTCGGGTTTACCTCCTCGATGGGTCACCTCCAGCTTGCGATGGGTCCACGATGCTCTAGCTTCATCTTCTAGCCCCACCTTCTCATGCGGACAAACCCAGTAAAAACCACCCCATCCCTTGTTCTTCCACTATGGAGCAGGAGCTCCTCCATAGGTCCCCAACTAGCGTAGCACAAGAGGATCTTCGTGGGCGTGAGTCTTAACAGCGGAGCTCGGCTAGGCGTCCCCAAGTTGGTCGGCAGGTCACAGGGAGGAAGGAGCTAGACGCTTCGGGTCCGCCTTAGGGTTGAACAGGGTCTAGGACAACCATGGTACATGGTCAGGCCGTTCTGAGCCACCAAGGATATCTGTGGTGGTTTCATGCACAAAGAAAAGGAGGGTTAAAGGGAGAACAAGGTTTGATTGAAATACTACTTGCTTGGTCTAGACAAACATGAAGGAAAGGAGGAAACCAATCATCAATTCTTGCAATCCCCTCTCCCATCACTAGGAGTCATTGGTTAAAGGAAACATGTGTCTTGGAAGAAAAATACGAACCACCTAACTCATGTCATAACTATTAATTTATTATGGTAAAAAATTATCAAGGGGTTATTATTTTTCCTCTAAAAAAAGTCACTCTCTCAACTTTTCTTAAAAGGGGCGGTTACTTTATTTCATCGTTGATTAAGGTCCAATTGACGTATTGTCATGCTGATTTGGTGAATCCATTTGCCAAAGTCTAAAATCATCAAATCATTAGTCAATTAATTGCTTTTTCAAAATGTTATAACTTGAAATCCGTAAATCCAAAAGCAATGGGATTTTGATTGGTTCTTCTTTATAAGGTAAAATATATCTTGACCAAAAAGGAACCCATAATAACATGGTTTGACCATCAACAACTTCCTTGTCAAGGCATATATATAAAGCCAACATTCATCATAAATACTCACTTATCTCTCCAAAGATGTTCCTGTTAGCACAGAATTACTAAGATACGTTCCAATCACATCCTCTGTTATTTTGTTGCTCCAAAATTAACTTGGTCAACAAGTCACCAATAACCTACTCAATAAAAAACAAAATAATTCCACCAAGTATATCCGTACATATTAGTTTCTCAAACCCATCTCCAAAAATATCTCAACGACCATCTTTACTCCTTTATGGAAAGTCATAAACTCAACAAGGATCTCAGGACATTATTTGATGACCATTAATCCCCAAAATCCATTATTCACTAGACCATGTTCATTGTTCCTTTGATGAAAATAATCCTAAAAGTCATTTTGTTACAAAATTCTACAAGCCGTATACCCTGATAGAATGTGTGAAGAGAATAATGTATTAATATGATAGTTGACAATCATGGTTGTATGATATGGCCAGGCCTTATGGGCAAGTCTGAGTTTAGGATGTGCTCGAGTATCACAATTACATATGTTATTGATAAAATAAATATAATTGAAATAAGTGTAAACATAGTGCATACATGATGTCTCTATTTTTTTTGGAGTTTTTCCTGTATAGGATTATGTCGATTGTTTTATACATCTAACACAAACATGTGTATTCTACATTATCTATTCAAGATATAAGAGAATATCATGCTCTAGCTGAGCTGAATTTTTCCATGCTTCTCGTATAAACCAAACAATTCTGCTTTACGTTCATGGAGTATGCTCATAATTTGTTTATTTTCTATCCATTAATTAATGTGGCTTTTTGTGCAGCTATAATCCCATGCCAATATCTGGGCAGCCTCCTGTATGGCCGGTTCCTCCTCGTCCTCCTACGTGGTTTGCTCCGAATATGCATGCTTCTATGACCCCCCCTCCTTCTGGACTTGTGACGCATCAGCCCTTGTTTCCCATAAGTAATGTGCAGACCCCTCTGTCTTCTGCCAGTCCTGTCGGATATCAAGCACCACATATAACCAGTCCACATGGTTTTGCTACTTCTGCTTCACTCTCGGTTTCCCAACCACTGTTCCCTATAAGTGTTGGCAATTCTTTGGCTGCACTTCCATCAACGACAAATTCTTCGCTTCCTTCAGAATCGAGGATCTCAACAGAAACAAATTATATCAGCAGTGTTTCTGGATCCAACCCTCTTGCTCATGGATCTCAAGGTTAGTTCAAGCTTATTATTTCTTGTAATGTAGGACAAATTAGCAAACTCTGTATGAGATAGAAAAATGGTTTTGAAGTTGTGATATTTTAATTCTGCCTTCAGACTTTCTTTTGAATTCTAGCATATTTCTTTGAAATAGGTGTTACACTGTTACTTTGATGGCTGACATTTTGGTCATGGAACCCAATATATTTGTCAGGTTCATGGCTGTCAAGGCGTTCACCCACTTGGGTCGCACGACTGGCTACCTAGGTGTTCGCCTAGGCTTCAGTTTGCTCCTAACATAGTGCTACACTATTGCTGATAGCTTTTCCTTCGTAAACAGAATGCAAGGAATTTGGACCTCAGTAAAACTATGGTGATTGATTACGTACTGTACCGTCCTAAATCTTAGTATATACACCTAAAGGAGGCAATACAAATGAAAAAACAGAGCCATCATGCTAAATACCTAGACATCCACCTACTCATTAAGCCTGTAATAAGTAGATGCACTTCATCATGAGTCATGCTTGATTCCGCGAGTGGTAGTGTGGCTTTATCTAGTCCCATCAGGGTTTTCAGTAATTTATCTCTGTTTGTGTAAGTAAAGGTGCTATTCTGTTTTCCATTGTTACTGGCATAACAATAAAGCATACATTAATTGATTTATACAGAACACATGTTTTTATTCTTTCTCCGCACTTGTCACCATTCTATGAATGCAATCCCTGATATCTCGAAGGCACACACTTTCTAACTGGCTCTTTCTTTCTTTGTATTACTCGAACAGGTGCTGATCCCTTTTGCATTTTGTCACTGGTATAAATCCACTACAATAATCTATGCATTAGTTGATTTACGTAGAAAACATGGTTTTGTTTTGTCCTTCCTTCCCACCTGTAAGCTGGCACCATTCTGTGAGTGCACTTGCGGTTCCTTTCCTGCTCTTATAATCTACTTGCTTTTAAGACCATCTGGTTTTAGGATACTATTTCAATGATACCTTATAGGACGTCGCCTGCATGTACTGTACATCTTATCCTCTAGGCCTTGTTTGGTTTGTAGGATAGGATGTGGAAGAGATGAGACAAAGGATAGGATTGGGTGGGATGCGCCAAAGTGTAGGATGTTATGTTTCCCTCCCATGTTTGGATAGAACAAAGGAGATGATAAGCTACACTACATAATATTTTAAATGTAGTTATCATTTAATATGATTAGTGGAACCCAAATTTTACATAAAAAATTAATGAGGCAAGCACGAGCAAGATATATGCAATCACCATGGCACTAGACATGTTGATCATATCATACTTAAGGCAATATATGGAAAAGGTAAAGTTCAAAAATAAAAGAGGCCAATGCGAGCAAGATATATGCAATGACATGATTTTTTTTTCTGAGAAGAATCAAACAATGTGATTTAACATGGCAGAATCAAGAAACAATATGTAATACATCAATACAAGACCAGCCTGCAGGTTCTCGGTGATTTCTTTACACGCATTCCCTGTACATTCCAAACTCTGATGATGATGCAGTAACGGGGCTTGTCTCCGACACAAAGAAGACTGTTGGCCGCTTCTCAAGAGTAGCATTGCTTGAAAGTTGGAGAGGAAGAGATGGACAGTCACGATTGCCTGTTGTTTAACCTAAGCCGGGAGATGGCCGGCAGAACACGGGCGTTGCTTTAGGAAGGAAATCATCTGCTGCGTCACGGGCGTGACTTCTGGAATCCTCGTCGTGGTCATGGTCACGGCTTCCTCAAGCAGAAGTGTCATGGCGGCAACAACAAAAGAGGTAGTACCAGCCGCAATGGAAACAATGGACGAGGTGGCCGTAGGGAATTGTGTTAGTTGGGGAGGATGTTTTGCGGACAGGCACCATCGGACGCTTCGAATGGTTAACAAATACCTCATGCTGGGTGTCTTTTTAAATCCTTAATGAGGCGGATTACAATGCAGACGGATATGGTTCAGGTCTAAATATTTTCACCGCCAAACATAGGACTATGATTAAGTGTGGAATTAGAATCCTTTCCTATGCCTAATACCGTGAACCAAACGCGGCCCTTTAGAATCCTTTGTGCCTCAACTGGTTATGACGAGCTTCTAGTAATATATTAGGGCGTTTTGATGCAAAATGCAACTTGTTTGAATTTCATTCGCCAGCTGTCAGAAATATGTTCTAGCTTTTCCCTCTTTCAGAATCTCTTCTGTGCCAATATGACAAGCATCGATGCTTCAACAACATCCAGATGACGCATGAATGCTAAATCCAAAACAGAGCAACCAAACATCTGGTGGACCATGTAAATTGCTTTAACATGGAAAACAAAAACTGATCAATTGCTTTATGCACTTGAGATGATTTGATTAGTTACTTTGTTGGCCAAGCTCTGATGGCTAAGTTTCTGTTGGTGATTTTCTTTCTTTAACTAAATTCGGTATAGAAGTCGAGCTGCCAGGCACTATTTGCATCATTACATATAATTTTGTAAGAGACTTAAAACCCAGCAACCTGTCAACAGGAGTAAAATATTCGATGCCATTGGTGCAAATAGTTGACTATCATTCTTCCCTAAAGATTCCTTATATTCATACTTTCTTTGGACTGTAACAAATCTGGTTTTTGTTAAGAATAAAAACTGTGTTACACACTGAGCTGAAGTTTTTTGTTTAATTATGTGCAGGTGTTGCTGCTCTGACATCCAATTCTCACATGTATGCCTCTGGGCCAAATACCGAAGGACCCTCAATTGGTCCACCTCCTGTGATATCTAATAAGCTTCCATCTCAATCTGCTACTAACGAGGTTTATCTAGTATGGGAAGATGAGGCAATGTCCATGGTATGCTACTGTGTTCTTTTTAACGTCATTTATAACTATATAAGTGTAGAGTAGTGACGAGGAATCTAAGGGTTGTTTGCTAAATAATTAATCACTTTGCTGGGTAGTCAAATCTTGCGTGTACATTTAACAATTCCGTACATGCTCTTGTACTTAGTTAAGCTATTCAATAACTATATTAACCCATTATTTAACTTTATTATAATGTAGTTAACTATGCTTTTATCTTGATAAATAAAAATGCCACTCTCCAAAAACCTATTCCTCCATTGTGCCACCTCCTTGGTTGACCATGGAGAAGGCTACCACCCTGATTGCAGCAAACAATTCACCACTGAAGCTTTGCTCCTCCTACTCTCGGCCCTACCTGCCTGTGCACTTACAAATGCCAGTGCTGCTCTGTCCTCCATTTTGCCCCTACTTAGCATTTACCCTGCTATGCTTTCAACAGGCCTGTTTTAAATCAAATTTGGTTGATTTAACCATCTTTGTTTTCCACATCTGATATCTGATATCTCCTTGCTCTCTTATTCTCAAATTAAGAACTCCATATTGCCCAGCAGGAAACATCCTACTGACTGATAGGCAGTCCCCTATCTTCTGATGGACCATGGGGGAACCCCCCCCCCCCCCCCCCCCCCCCCACACCCACACACACACACACACACAATCCCATCCTCACCAGATACAAAGACACTGACTAAAAAAAATCCTCTTTTGACCTTATTTCATGATCTTTTTGTTCCACGCCTTGCAATATTGCCGTCTTCCGTGCACTGTTTCACTCAGCTTCTTGCTTTGCTTGGAGTGGGAGGAATCAGCAGGTCCCCGCTGCTTGCTTGGTAAGAGGTTGGTGTTGACTTGCCTACTGCAAATGATGTTGCTTAGCCTATTGGGAGTATACTGACACAGATGAAGAAAATAGTGATAGTGAGGCAGATGACAACTGTTTCCTGCTGCAATTTGACAACTCTTAAACGTTATATTGATTGACAATAGTGTAGGTTTGCCACTCTTTCAGAGAGAAATTCTATTAGGTGTCAAGCAGGCAGGTGGGAAGGGAGAAAACAGCGGATGTGGGACACACACACAAAAAAAAAACACACACACACACTAGTAAACACACATTTGTAATACAAAACTAACACAATTTTTATAATTTAAGGATGTGGTAGAAAAGAATAGGAATATGAAACAATGAAGAGTCGCTAACTTGTCAAAGATGAATTCTTTGATCGGTATGAGGAACAACAAAGATGTTGAACATGCATTATATATAATATGAAACTAGTGACCCTAATTTAACTTTCCATGTTTTAACGATTTGGTTTGGAAAGTGTATTTTTTTATCGGTGATGCATCGAGAGATGCGAGAACAATTTTTTTTCTTCCAATATGGGTGGTATCATTTTCACAAAAAGCTACTTGGATAGTTGGATGCTATTTAACTTATTTGTGACTGGTTATAGTTGAAATAGTCATTTGCATGTAATGATACTTCTTCATGATTTCTTCACATGATAAAAAAGTATCTCCGAATGGCAAATGAACATCTTTTTTTTAAACTTTCTGAGTATACCTTAACATGGAAGGGTTGCCTTTTGTATTAACATGAAAGGGTTGCCTTTTACTTTAACATGAAAGGGTTGCCTTTTATTTGTTTTATGCACTCCTTAAAGGTTCATTTGTTTTTGCAATCCGACTGGTACATGAGAACTAATATCACATGTTGGTTGTTGCTGAATTCCTGTAATGATATTTATGATAGTAACGAATACCTTCAATGTTCCATTATATTCATTTTACTTTGTCTACAAATGATAGCAGTAGTCCATAGATTATAGATAGTTGATCAACAATAAAAGTTAAGACAAGAAGGAACAAAATGCAGACAGTACGACTCATATCTCTGTCGGTAAAAATAATGTGAGTTCAAGGAGACACTAGGTAAAAGATAGACAATCGATACTCCAACACAACATGATTAAAGTTTTGCATCTCTCCTCCTTTGCCTTTGAGCTTCTGTGGCACCTTGAAAGTATAGGAGAGGGAAGGATCAATTCAGCGGTAATTTTTTTTAATGATCTTCTGGCAGACTATAATGACGGGCTGACTATCATACCTCCAATAAAAATGGACTCTTTGAAGATCCTGCCTTAGCTGTTGGCAAGTGTTGAAGATCCCGACAGGAAGCCCTATCATGATGTGATGATAGGCGGTGTTAGAATGCAATGTCATTGCATGGTTTTATAACTGGACGCGACAGCTAGTGTCATGCACATGTTTTGATGGTGTCAAGGTTCGCATGTGGTGCACCACCACACATAAACAAGGCAAGGGTTTTTATTCTCAGCAATCACACTAACAAACATGTGTCTGGCATGTAGAAGATCTGAGGTGCATATCCAAGTACTTAGGAGAGGGGAGTATCAACTCTCCTTTTCTAGAAGGGCACTTCATGGTGTTGGTGAAGCCACCCTTGACGTTTGACACGTCGGTACTTTACATTGCACTTGCTCTTGTCAACACTTTGACCCTTAGTTCTAGTTGTGATGTTTTGATGTGTAAATCGTGTAGCTGCATAATATTGGCCATGGCAACATCAGATTCGTCACGGGTCCTGAAGAAGTAGGCACATATACGATCCCTATAATGTGTTCTCTGAGAGGGGGCAAATGATGGGGGTGGAAATGGGAGAATGGGAACAGATTAGGGAGCACTTTATAAGAATTCATTGGTGGAAAGAGTGGGTATTTATGGTAAATAAGGAAATGTGAATGGAGAAGAGAGTGGAAAGTGGAACTGACTAAGAGAGAAGATTGCAGGTTTTGCAACAAATATTTTCTTGGTTCTATATTCTGTAAATGGCTGCGATAAGTGGGAGTGATGATTGGGGAAATTGAGGGAGAAAACTGGGATTATTTCCTGATTGTATATTTTATTAGATGGGAGAGAGAAGATAGGAAGTTACATGTATGTCGAGTAATTGGTTTTTGGATTGGGTATTTTATTACCAGTTTTTGTTAGTGGGAGCGAAGTAGGGGGAATTGGAGATAAGAACTTGCAATCTCATTGTGATTGTGGGTAATGTGGTGGTTTTTTCCTAGCGAGAGATTTGTGCTTGTTGAACATGGAACGGTTGAGGAAATTGGCAAGAGATTTTTTTTTGGAGAAAGTATAGAAAATGGGAGGTAAATAAATCTGAGAAGAGTTAGTAAAAAGACATCATTTAAAAAATACAGCAATGTGATTGGCTGGAGTTTGACAAGAAAAAATGGGACAGTTGTAAATTGTGATTAGTTTAAAGTTTAAACCACTCACTTTTTATAGCTGTGTGTGTGTATGTGTGTGTGTGTGTATATATATATATGTATGTATGTATGTATATATATATATATATATATATATATATATATATTAGAGATAGAGAGAGACTAGATCACCACTCGAGTGCATAGAACAAACCATATCCTCAAGTCGTGTTTTCATATCAAGTTATTTTCAGAAATATAAAATATGATAGCAAGTATAGGCTACACATAATATTTGAGCTAATATGGATGCTTGTGAGGCACTCATCCTAAAACAACAAAACTTACTCATGAAGTGTAAGTGTCCGAACTAGCAAAAAAATTGTATTTAGGTTCTCAGTACGAATTTAAGAAGATTGATGGTTTGGAATTTAGAAATAATAGTTGCATGATATAAAACAACTCAAGTGTATCGTGTCTCTGGTAACATTCAATTGTATTCTAGCCCGACTGTCCTTTCTCTCTCTCTCTCTCTCTCTCTCCACACACACACACATATATATATATACTAGTAAACATACACGTGCACATGCATGTGTCACATTAAAGATGTAAAAATTATATTAGATATTTCTATAAATAGAAAATATAGATACATTTTGTATTCATCAAATGAATGTATAAGTTAACATTTGTGATTGTATTAGAATATGTATTTACAAAGTAATGAACAATAATATCAAGATATGATTGATTAAATTGATAGAAAAAATGTCATTTGCAAAGTCCAATTGAGATTTGAGAAAAGAAAGTTTTGTAAAATATATGCCATATATTCAAAATAGTATAATATGAATAAATTGACCATAACACAACCTCAAAAGTGACTAAATTATTTAGGAATAAATTTGATATTGATATTATAGAAGGAAAAAGATAGAAAAAGAGAGTGATATTGCTATTGTATGTCACATTTAATTGGAAGATAGAAAAATATTAGATAGAGAAAATTACATTCAGACAATATCTTTACCATAATGAAAAATGGGTGACAAAAATGTTAATCACCATGTATGGAGAAAGGTTAGACAATGAGTAAAGCGGAGAGATGAGAGATAAAACTCAAGCAAATATGAAAAATGGTCACAAATGTGAAGGGAAAGAGAGTTAAGGAGGGTGCCTATTTTATGATTGGTTATAAATTTGAATTGTTTGAAAATAAATAATAATATAATTAGTAAAACAAACATACTCTTTTTTTATGGTAATATACATTTGCAGTGTTTTTTTTAGAATGGAAAAGAACATATAGTTAGGAACATATGATTGGTGAGAGAAAATCAATAAGGATGTAAGATAAAATGAGTTGAAAGAAGAAACAAATGAGTGGATTAAATTGTCAAAGACAGAAAAATAATTGTATGTAGCATATTTGAAATGTTACAATCTTATTGAATTTTTATTCCTTGAAAAAAATTAGCATTTTGTTCATGAATCTCGACCTCTTTTAGTACATAACCTCTTATCAATAATGGTATGGTTGGATTCGATGTGAGAGGTTGGTGATGCAATCTAAATGATTTGATGACAAACATACTTTGCAATAGTATTTTTTTCTTATTATTTGCACATGAACATAAAACATTGAACCTGATTAATATATAATTAGAGTAGTTAAAATAACATATAGTATAATCTAACAAAAGCTTGTTCAAAACATTTTATTCAAATAGTTTCGAAAGTAGGTTGAATTGTTAGATAAATATGATCACTTTTATATAAAGTATATGATATCAATAAATTTCATCTTGTTATCCTACTATAATGAATAGTGAGTAAATAGATAGTGGACACATGGTGAAATGAACGAAACTATCCCATAGACTTCTTATCACGTGACATGGGGAAAACACTCAATGCTATGGATGAACGACATATTAAGGAAATGTTTGATTTAAAAAAAAAATAGACAGAGAGTTGAAAAGGATTACTTCTAAAGAAATCACATCTAAATGCAATGTTATGTTTGACACAAAATATATCCTGATTAACCACTATGGTAGGACTTATTAGAAAATTTTAGTGAGACTGATGTGATAATAAGCCACATGTTTTAATGTGTTAGCTCGAAAATGAAGATAATTTCCAATTTCGTCGACATAATAAAAAACAACAAAAAAAATTGGGATACGGCTTTTGTTTTCACACGACATGACATCAACCAAATATAAGATATTCCATGTTCTCGTGTACCCAGATATAAAGAAGACATGATAAAAATACAACGAAGAAAATATAACATATGGTCATAATCAGGAATGCTGAATTTGGTATGTGATGAAAATATTGAACGGGATAGGGGAAGGGGAGGAGAACGGAGGAATAGAATGAGAAGAAATGGAAAAAGGAGAAGAGAAGTTATTAAAAATAACTCTTTGGTTTGATGTGCATGGGAAAGGGGTGGAGGAGTTGTTAAAAAACTTGTTTGTTACATGCACATTCTAAGGAAAATTAGGAAAACATTGTCAAAGTTTTGTTCCTTACATCAAAAAAATAAGTTTTTATGCAATGTTTTTTTCTTCATAATTTCCCATCCTTTTCAAAGGGACGAAAATAAGAAAAAACTTTTGGTTAACTCCTTATCAATTCTCTTCCCTTCCCCAAACCATGCTAACCTTAATGTTTCCCTCATGATTCCATATCTTACATTCACCATACACAAAACAACTTCCAAGGCAAATTCAATTTTCTATGGCAGTATGGTTCACATTTCATCATTGACAATGACTATCTACGACTTAGAAAGTCCAATAGTACACAATGTCAATAAGATTGTTAGTTAGTGATATTTGTTAACGTTATTTCTCATAGAAGGAGTAATCAGAAAAAAAAGTAATTTTTAGAACACTACCTGCGAAAAGCGTTCCTTTATCTAAACATTAGTTTATATTTTATGTGGTAACAAATTGAATTAGAGCATGGCTTGGGAGTTTTAGAACTGAGAGAAGATACATACACAGGGTTACTGACGAGGACGTTATCTTTTATCTTATTGAGAATTTGAAAAAAAGATGACTATTTTCTAATATTTTCTTCGAGCTCCATTAGCTAGCTGATGGTTAGTATAAAAAAGGAACAAATGAGATGTGAACGGCATATTACAAAGTTTTAAGAGAAATGAAATGAATTTAGGCACAATGAAATAATACTCAACTTCAGGAGTGTCAGCCACAAATGAATGAAATAGTTGAATAGACGAAGTCTCCTCTCATACAATGAAGATGTGTATAGAAAGGGAAAAAAATCATTTGTACTTTAATTATCTTGCTCCACTTAGCTACAAATACAACAATGCTATTCCTTAACAGAGTTGACTTTGCGGTAGTAGTCCACATCTATTAATTACGCGGGCTTAACCCGTGTTGCTTTTGCTGTGTTCTCTCCTAGCGGGCTTCAAAAAAGATGGTGGCAACGATGATGCCAGTGTAGTGGACTCCTTAACAGTGGTGGTAGAAGGGTTGATGACACATTCTGCACCACCTGTACAGGTTGGGCGAGACCTCTTCTGCACATTGCCTAGAGAATCCATTATGCGGAGCTGAAGAAGTTATTTTTGTTGGAATGGGAAGCATGTGCACAAAGACGCTGATATTACTAATGGCCAATCAAAAGAGAGTGATGGCTGTCTTCTCCATGCATGTGATTCACCTCCACTCAGGGCCTCACAGAGGGGACTTTGTAGGCCATGTAGAACTGCTCACACGAACTAGGAGAAGCATCCGACGGCGAGCATGAACTCTGAAGAAGGCTGCTTCATTAACTTGTAAAATCTTAACAAAAAATTATCAAGTTTACAAAATATGAGAACACATAGGAAAAATATGACCCTTTTTTGGTGTTCACATTTTCTAGATCATGATCAACTTCCATGCTTTTACTGTCAAATCCAAGAGTCCCAGCTTTGCTGTACTGGTATTTATGCTCCTAAAATATTATAACTGAGATTGGATTTTGGCGCTTCAAATGCGCCTATTATTAGCATGAAGATATGGAAAAAGATGAAGAAGTTCTGAGTGGCTGGAAGTAGAGAGGGGAACGACATCAATGAGATGATATGCGGAGAAAAAGATGGAGAAAGGAACAAGAAACAAAAAGTCATTAGGGGATGGAGTAAATGAGGAATTATTGGGGAATAAGATGTGATTAGAAGGAAGGAACAGACTGAGCTTGAGTATATGGCTCTCCATCCATTTAATTTGACTTAAAACAACTGCAGCTTCTGTTTCTATATTTTCATTTCAAATTTAATGGACACGTTGAGTGTGAACTATAGGATAGCTCGGTGGGAGTTTGGGTACTTGGAAACATAAGTGGTGGTGAGAAATTTAGTATAGAAGGTAAGAGAAAATAAGAGAAATTTAGGATAGTTAACGCAAGGTTTTTTTTAAAACATCACATATCTCTCCATGAACTCTGTGATTCGTTTGTGTAAATAACAGAAGGTGAATTTGTTTGACCCAGTCTAACGATGCTTTGTTTGAGATAATTTAATATATTTTTTTGTTACCCGTACTATGTTCTCCTACCGACGCTATGCATTCTTAATCTGTTTTTAATTAATACAAATAAATTTAATGCATGAATAATAAACCTGCACATAAACAATAACTTATCTTTATGACTGATGTACCCATATACCGACTTTGTAAGCACAAAATTTTGATTTTGATACGCTGCCATGCATGATGTTGTCCCAAGCAATGTCGATCGGAAGGTGGAGTTGTTGTATCCCATGTAACATGTGAAGCCAGCAACATTCATAACTTCTGTAGGGAGCATATAAAACATTTCAATAAGCAATCTGGTGGCCCGGCCTCTCGAACGAATGGGGAGTGGTTCAATGCATTTTCTAGCAATAATAAGAATTTAAACTAATAAGTCATTTTGAAATCTTACGTCGAGTATCTAGGTAGGCATCATAGAGAGCAAAATATGGCCATCCCAAAATTACACAGCGGACTACCATCAACAGATTCGTAGTGCCATGTAGAAGCATGAAAGTAAAAGTGCATACCTGTAGGAAATGATCCACAAGAACTATAGATATTGTTGTATGAAAACGAAATCTATTCTGTGGCGTGGCGCCTCTACTTTTTCATTGTGAGTGACGCTTGGATGCCGAACAATAGTAAAACACAAGAGCTTGTGACCTGCAAAAGAATGGGAAGGAATGGTTGGGGATGAAAATGGAACGATAGAAGTAGTGATAATAGGAAGTTGTTGTTGGAGAGGTGAGATGGGAGTAACAAGATAATGGAGCCTATAAAATGAAACGGCCAACGCCAGTTGTGGTAACTGCCAGTGTTCAGGAAATCGGTCTAAGCGACCGAATAATCGACCGATTATTCGGTTTGGTGGGTGGACCGAACTGCCTAGGCCAATTCGGAAGTGCAGTCGGACATGGGCCGATTAATCGGCCGCCCAGGCGATTAAAAGGTCGATTATTCTCCGATTTTCTAAAACCAGGCCCAATGAAGGAAAAAAAAGGGTCACTTATACAGACCCTACCCCGACTCCCCCGATCCTCCCCACAACCCTGGCCCCAACCCACTCCCTCGCAACGCAATAAACCCTACACGGAGCTAGGGATGCAGAGCTGCATTCGTCTCTCGCCCTAAGCTCTCCTACTTGTTGGCGACCATCTCCTCTCCCGACAACCTTCTCTCCCCCGACGGCTCCTGCTCCCTGGTCCATCATCGACTTTGGTACCCTCCATGGACATTGCTCTCGGCCGCTGCTGTAGGCGACGAGCTTGCAGTTGGCGGTGGCAGCTCATCTTGGCGGCGACAACTCATCTTGGCGGAAGCGACAACTCATCTTGGCGGCGACATCTCTTCTTGGCAGCGGTATCAACTGTGAGGTGAATTTCTTCTCCGAATAGCTCTACTGTGACGATGCTTCTATTGTGTTTAATTTTGTTTGTTAATGGCTCTCGATTGTGTTGTTCCCCCTCCAATTACTGAATCATGTTTCAATTTTCTCCTCCCTTCTATTATGACCCCCCCACACACACATTAGCATTACATACCCCCTATCTTCCATTTCAAATGTGCAACTTGTTCAACGCTTTTTATTCCCTCTCTCCCTGTTTCACCTCCATCCCCCTACTCTAATTACTCCTCCAATCCCCCTTCTTTCACCTTTTCTCTTATTCCCATCCCACACCCTGTTCTCCTCTAATATTCGTCATCAATCGGCACTATCATTTCCTCCTATGCCATTACCTCATGTACCATTATGTATCCCCCTGTAATTGTTGATTCAATCACACTTTATCTCCCTTTATCAACCTATTTCACCTTGAATTCCCCAACTCTGTTGCCTACTTCAATTTCCGCTTCTTCCTGTATTAATGTAACAAATTAGCCATGATACCTTTTCCTTACTCCCACAAAATTGAGTACTCGTCATCCTCCCCCATAATATAATTTACATATCTTTATGATTAATATTTAAAAAAAATCAAAACCGATTAAAATCGAATATTCTCCCGCTTATACTCCCGCATACCGTATATACTCTATTCGGTACCCTCTCCGTCCGTACACCGATTACCGCTTTTCAGAACACTGGTAACTGCAAAGATGATGGATGTGTGTTACATTCACACACAAACAGAATATATGACCTGTACCCGTTGACCATCGGAGATGGTTGGACATCCACTTGGGCGGCGTGGGCTCGCGTCCCCTCTGTCCAGCAGGTGGTCTCCCTCCATTTCGCCGTCATCAAGTCATCTACGGGCGTGTCTGTCCGGTGTTTCCTGTTTCAGCATATGGAACACCCTCAAGGTGTTAGTCGAAATGTAACTGGTAGCAGCAGCGTGAGGATTCAAGCTTGCTTCTCTGGTGGCTGCTTGTGCTTGGGATCGAAGAGGGGTGGATTGATCGTCTTCTCCTCTTCCTTTCTTTCTGCTTTTGCGCCATGTTTAGCAGTCAGGGTCCCTGATTAGGTGACTTGTGTTTGATGAAGAGGGGCTGGATACCCACCTGGATCCCACACTTTCAGGGATTGAAGCAAACGCCAGTGGTGGACAGGTTGGTGTTTAGTTCAATGACATCATTTGGAGGTCAGCTAATGGAAGGGTCCTACATTGTGAATTGCTTTCTCTGCTTCAACTTGGATTGGAACTCCTTCCTGGAGTTTGATGAGATGTCTTGCTGCACTCAGGTGCATCTTGTGGCTGATGATGGTTCTCTTCATCAGTGTTTTGTTAGTCTGAGCTCAGGTGGTTCTCATCATAGGAGCACAAGTATGGATTTTAATTGGTAGCCTTCTGCCTGTCGGTAGAGTCTGCACTTTTTGTGGGTGTTCATACTGTTAGTGGAGCTCCTCTATTGTGCAGGGTGATGGTCTTACCAGTTTTTGTCTGTATGGATGCTCTTGTGTTGTCTTCTGTATCTGGGGTTTCTGATTTTGTTTTGGTCTTCTGCGTAAGACCTCTGTTTCTTCTTTTTGTTTTTGTCTTGGTAATCCTTTTCGGAGGGTTAAGGGGTGCGATTATGATGTACCTAAAGTTTTGGAATCACAATAGCAACAAAGTTTTTCGCCGACAAAAAAAAAACAGAATAGATGACACATAGACTAAAGGAAAGAAAAAGGTAAGCAGAGTGATAAAAATAAGAGAGAGTGGGAGTCAGTTACAAGCAAGGAATTAAATGACCGATACCGATGCCGTTTCAACAACTTGGATATAGATATTTACCAGTATACTGACGGAAATATTGACGGATGCAATCATGGCCATATCGACGCCGCCAAAATGAACGAGAATTCAATCATGAAATTTTACAGGTGTAATCTCTACACCTAAATGCATCATTTTATGCAATAAAATTCTAGAAGGGGTATGTGTGTGTGGGGGGAGGGGGTTCTCGATCATGTGGGAGGTAGGGAACCTGTCCTGTTTTCTGCAGATTTCGATGACAATATTGGAATTAAGATTTTGAAATTTACTAGCACAATCCCTAGACATAAATACACACACTTATGCAATAATATCCAATTTACAACACATGAATATCATAGTAACTTACTAACTCATATCAGTTGTATGTCGAGTTACACACTGATTCTCCATACAATATTGAGTTGATATGGTTGACATATTGCTCCCGTGACATGTACATTATGTAAGGTTGGTGGTATGAAGTTATGTGTTGCTCATACACGTCATGTACAATACTATATAAGTGTATAATACTCGTTCATATTATGTAATTAAACATGATATGTTTTAGAATTTTACAGTACTGTCTCATATGCATCATATCAGATTCTGAAAGAAAATATACACTAGGGTTTTCTATTGCTCTTCTTCAATGTGTAACTTTGACAATTAACTTCATGACTATCAAGGAAGTTAGGCACCATCACTATTGTGACGCCTTTTCTCCGCCGTTGTTTGTTGCACGACATCTTGATATGCGGTAGTGAGTTTCTTCATGGATTATGCACAATAGAGGGATAAGTATAAAAGCCATTATTACCATTCCCACTATATGCATGTCGTGGGGATGCGTTAATATAAAAGCGTAGTTACCATGTCAACCATGCCCATGTTGTGGGATATATGTAGCAAGTGCCATATATAAACAAGTATATGACTAGAAAATTACAAAATCTAAACTTTTTTATAATATTTGTTTGCTGTGTTGCAAAGTAGTACATTTTCTTCCTTTGTATGATAAAAATACTAGTAAGAAGAACATATGTATACGAATTAGCTTACTACTAAAATGATAACAAATTATACTTATATTCCGTGGATTATTTAGGTATATTACTATGATTATATTGTAGATTATGAGAATGTATTGTAGATCTAAGAGCACATACAATTAGGAAGACATAAAAAACCAGATGGTGGGATATTTGCCAATTTAGGGCATTTTGGGATGAATTTAGATTTTAATTGAGATCGATGAAGTGTAAATGAGAGAAATGGTAGAAAACATAAAGGCATACCTTAGATTAGACTTATCTGAGCCTAGTTGTTGAGATCCCTTTGCTCTGCCATTTCCTCCTCTCAAACAACATAATCAGACTCAAGCACGCAAAAAATTGGTATTTTTGTCGGTATACTAGTAAATTTCGTACATATTTGTCGATATTTGGCGGTTGGCGGTATACCATCGGTTTATCGATATTTGCAATCCCGACATGTTTGTGTGAACCGATACCGATGTCGTCGATATCGGTATATCGATCGGTATACCGACGGTATCATCGATATCTCTTTCATTGGTTACAAGTGGAAAATGGAGAGTTAAATGTTTCTTAATGTAGCCGAGGAGTCAGTTTTGCAGTGTTTGCTCATTACTGGACACAAATTGGAGCACTCATGTTGTAGTAACTGCAGTCACCATTAACCACTTGTTTCTCTTGTTAAAACAAAAGTGGGGAAGTTGTTGGAGACGGGAAGTGGGAATAGAGGAATAGAGAAAGTGGGGGCGGAGAGGCAGAAGGTATGAAAGAATGTGAGTTTAAGTTGGAAACGAACAGTTAACAATAAAAGAAGAAAATCCACAAAATAAGGAGAGAAGAAAGATGACAAAGGAGAGTGAAGCATTTCAAAAATGTTGTGATTCGATTGGCTAGTGGTATAATTGTAAATAAATTAAAAGATTCACTCTTATTATAGTAGTGTATATATAGTTGAGCTATAATACACTCAAGTGTATCGTGTCTCTGGTAACACTCAATTATACAGACACACATACACACACATATAGATGTAGAGTTGAGCTACAATACACTCGAGTGTATTAAGGCTGCTGTACAACCCAATTTTCCATTGTCGGATCTTCATCCCTCATCATATTAAAAAAGCGGCCAAACCAAGTACTAGACGGTTGTCAACCACCCAGTTGCGTGCATTAACTCCTCTCTCACCCACTTCCACTCTCTCCTTCCGAGTCCACATGCACGTACTTGTAGTTGTGACCTTACTTCTAATCTCCTATGTCCCCAGCGAATGACGGTGGTCCAAAGTCTATGGTATGTGGGTAGCTTCTTAACGGCAGAGAGCGTCTCGTCCTCTTCCTCGTTCTGATGGTAATTGATCCTCCCACCAAATCTACCATCACGGAGGTACACGTTGTTGACGCCTCAAGCGGCACTGCCAAACCACTTGCCATGGCTGCTCTGGCTGGCTTCTTATTGCCTGAATGATGAGCAATTCTTACCACGACAAGATAGGCTGCCGTCATGCTGGGTGTGCCAGACAAAACTAGCTACTACCTCTATCTCTTGAGTTTCCATGACACATGTCTGCTTCAAAGTTCCTTGTGTGGGGTGATAGCTACCTAGAACAAAAGGGCCGCCCAGAGGTGAAGTGCGTGTGGAAATACCTTATTTATGGTCTCTTTCTTATCAGAAATCAACCGTGCTTCTCGAGCCTTTGTCGATATCCATGTGGCGAACTTCCCCCAAGCCTCCCTCAGGTTCTCACGAGACTGCTGCCTAATGTCTATAATCTTGAAACTCTCCCTAAACTGCTCGTTGATGCCTGCCCTCATCTCAATGTGATTCTAGTTGTTCATTAGGTATATGCAATGCTGTAACTTACTCTATTCCTTCTTACATTGGGATTTTGATCTGAGCCTCTGGACGGGGAAGCCTTACGAAAGCTCTGGGTTGACTCGTCCACGCCGCTGTTGCTTGTGCGCTTGTGCTGCATTTCTAGAAGCTTCTTCTAGGACTGGCAAGGATACCGACGCTCCTCCGCAACATTAATGGTGAGCTTATTAGCGCTAGCATCTGGTTTCAGTGTTTCGTCTATATCTTCTCGATCAATCTCTTAATATTGCAAAGTTTAAAAGATGGGTCGCCCCAACTCTGCACAAAGTCCGTGTGTTTGCCTTGTTATATGTGGTATACTATTATATGCTATGCCAACATAGGGTTATGAGTGGAGATGGCATTCGGTCGTACGTCTCCGCTATACTTTTTGACCCTTCCATATAAATTTGTGAGGCGGGAGTTGGTGATAGGTGAGGCAACGAGGTGGTAGGTGTGTGTGTTGTAGCTCATAATTTATGATCGAGGAGGGAGAGCACGTCAAAGGAGACAAGAGTACTCGTTCTGCAGGTCAAGGTGATGCTTCGACACTAGAATTCGATGATGACACGTTGTCGCTTAGACTGATGTTGTCCAAATTACTCATTCAACAATTGGTTAGGAACATATGGAGTAGCAAGTACAATAGCGTGTTGTAGATGGTGGCGAACGTCGCAAACCTGAAGCAGCACGACAAGCGTCATGCACTACATGAGTGCAATCGTCTCCCCCTTGCACCTCTGATACACACACATGAGGTAGAGGGACTGTAAATCAGTAGAACTTCCAACATGCACCACCTTGGGATATTGCCATGATAACAAGGAAGTTCACCCATAGCAGCATGGTGGGGGTAGAGGTGGCAAGGAGAATGATTACCGTGTGTCAGAGGCCTTAGATACAAGGGGTTGTTACCGGAACTGACCCTAGGCAGGCGAAGGAGACCATACCTGGCAAGTATGACACCATGTTGATGGCGGCCACTAGGAGCGTGATCTCTATCGTTCCCCTATTCTTGTTCCTTGATAGCAAATTTTCCAGGTGGTTGACCCTTCTGTCTCGCTGGACACTGGAGAAAATGGAGAGAAGAGTGGACAGATAAATATATCGCGCGCAAAGTGAGATAGAAAGTGGGGTATGTGACATGGGAGAGAGAGAAAAAGATGGAAAAGACAGAGAGATAATCAATGACTAATCAACTTGGTGTTTGACAAGCTGTTTCGGGACTGGTTTGGCCGCTTTTTTAATCTGATCGAGATGAAGATCTAACGGTAGAAAAGTGAGGTGTACAACAACCTCTATACACTAGTGTATTGTAGCTCAACTCTCCCTCTCTCTCTCTATATGTATATCATCGTCATCATCTATGCCAATATCCCAACCATGTTGAAGCCTGGCCGACTATATGGATCCTTCTCCAATCAGCCTGGCCGACTATATGGATCCTTTTCCAATCAGCTCTGTTAATCGACGCACGAAACTAATTTGAAATGCATAATTTTTGCAATCTTTATAACATGAGCTATAAATGTCCAAATTGCACAAGATCAACGGATTGGATTTTTGAAAAAAATATTGCATCATGAAAAACTACTTGAGTGTATTCTGCTCCAAATACACTCGAGTGTATTCTAGCCTGACTCTATATATACATATATATATATAGAGAGAGAGAGTAGTAGTAGTAGTAGTGTAAGGTTAGCTTAATAGACAAGAAGAGTGTTGACATTTTTTTAGGGTTGTGTACAATATCTCCGAGTGATATGATTGATTTTGCTACTCAAGATGTAATTTGTATGATGATGATAAATCATGTTCTAATATCCTTTTCCTTTTATATTTTCGCTGCAGGAAGAAAAAAGAATCTTTGCCGAAGTATCAAGTGAATGATGAAACCATTGTTGGGTTTTACATGGTCGGAGTAGGCAGCGGAAACAAAAATTTTACTTGACCATAAATCCATAACCAACAGATCACATCAATATCTATGTAATGGGAATGATGGTTTTTACGAGATATACCTGGTCCTCAGGCTTGCTCAACGACTATACCTCGCAGCAAGTGTGGTCTTCATCCACCTGTCTTCGACAACGTCTGTGCAGTTTTTGATCTTTGACCCAGACTGCGGTTGACTGTCGTCCTCCTGAGCGGCAGAAATATCCCGCCTCTATAGATAGTCCACACGAACTATCGGGAACTCTAGTCATCCTAAAGAACAGACTAGGAGTTGTCCCATTCTGTCGGCGTACTAGTCATCGACACACTCTCCCACCACCAATTGGTTTTCTACAATTGTCTTTCCCTCGTAGTTCCTCCCTGGACGGGTAGAACTTACTTGGGCTCTCTCGGTTACCACAATCAGAGAGGACAACAACTTTGCAGAGCAATTGATGTTCTGAGTTGTGTCTCTGGAGAAGCCCCTTGTACCCCTCTATTTATAGTGGAGGGCAGAGTCAGGGTTCCCAGTCTGTGCGGGTGTAGAAGAGTTTGGAATTTCCATGAACAATTTACACCGCGGCAGACGAACCGGTCGTTTCATAATTGAACCGGTCGTTTGGGAGTGTGAGCCGATCGGTTCACTAGTGAACCGGTCGTTTCACTTCCCAGACCTACCTGCAATTGACTTTCCTTATTCGTTTTTAATTAACACAAATATTAATTCTTGTCCCAATCAAATTGAACAAGTAAAACAATTTTTTTTTCTCACAAATCGGGACAATCCAACACTGCTCGTTTGGCCAAGTGAACCGGTCGTCTCACTGACAATGAGCCGATCGGTTCACCTAGTGAACCGGTCGATTGGTGGTCCAGATTGTGCAGAACACAGTCAATTTAGTTCTCAATCAATCAGACACTCTAATCAGTTGGATCAACACTTGAACTTGATGATTCTGAGTCAAGTCTATTGATTGAATGTTTGATTGAGTACGTAAACACTTTAGTAATAAATCCAAACATCATTCATGGATAAATTTCTCTTCCAGGTTGATCCTTTGTGTGTGACCCTATAAGTCCCATTTCATGTTGGCAGTGAATGTCCATAACTAGCTTATGACATCACAAGCAAAGGGCGGTACCTAGTCGCACATCAGTGCTGCCCAAGTGAAAAGGAAAGTTGGAGAATAACTTTCAATCCTACAATATGTGATTGGTGTTCCAGTGAATGTATAATTCCTTTGTCTCTGATATCCTGAATGAACTCAAGACATGGAGTTGTCATCCTTTCAACGTTCATTCATGTTTCTTGAACCAACGCAGACTGTCTGAGATATGTATGACCTCAATATCATATATTGATTCACATGGGCATGCACATGCCTTTCTCAGTCTCACTATGAGAGATGATTCTGACTATCATGTCATGGTTCCATGCGTCACTCTCATGGTGGGTCTATCCGATACACTGTTTTCTAACATGTATCTATGTGCTTGGTTTGATATCATATATCATCACTAATGAGACACTTGTCATCAACCAATACACTGGTCTTGATGTGTCATTGTTGTCTATCAACCTTCCACAATGACATCTGACTAGGGACATAACAAGAATGTGCATACTCTTAGCATCCGTATGATCTCATTGTTCATGTCCTCAACCTGAAGACATACGTCATTGAGTATTGTCATTATTTAAACTTTCATTTTGCTCCATCATTTATCTCATAATCGATTGAGTTAGAATAAATTGGAAGCTTGCCTTTGATATTTATCAAATCAATCAGAACTATGCCAATCCAATCATCATATGATTGACTCTCTGGGCATACATACCAACAGACTCCCACTTGCACTTAGAGTCAATCACCTTCGAATCATATTCATAGTTATCTCTAAACATGTCCCACATGTTTCTGTTGCACTAGTACTAATCCAGTGAGTTAGCAACGTTTTGCTTTAGTCGGTATATTGCATGTTTCACATCTCCTCGCTGTACGACATTTCATATGAGATGGAGTTGCCGTAATATGCTATCTGATATTCCTTGCCTAACAACTAGCTCCATAGTTTGACTTAGTATTTCTACTTTGTCATCAATGGTTGGAATATCTATAAGTTCATCTGTATGAACTTGTAGATCCATATAGTATCCTCTGTTGTTCATAACACAAAGATAGTCGACATTCTTTTTTAGAATTAAATAGCCTTTTAATTTTACTCGGAACATTTCCACTTAACAACTCCTGTTCACTTTACAATTGAATATAACTTTTATATTATGCATTTTGCGATCATTTTTCTGTCATTTTGGAAGCTTGCATTAGTGTAACTCATTTACGCTCAACTCTTCCTTTTATTACCATAGAACTAATCCTTTAATACTTCTCAAGTACTTAAATATGTTCTTTATGGTATTCCAGTGACTCACTCGAAGTAGACAGACATCCACTCGTCATGTCCATTACATATGAGATAACTGGATGAGCATATCATATTGTCATGTCCAATACATTCAAGATGATGAATGCATATACATTTTCTTGTCATGTCCGATACATGCAAGATAATGGGATGATTACATACATGATAGATCCAATTGCGAATGCACAAGGCATCTATCTATGTGTTCCTATTTTTCATAAAAATTTGGGACACTAGGCATCTGAGAGACTAACTCCCATGTAACATGGACAAGTTTTCTCCCACTAAATCTTTGCATACTGAACCCTTCAACATAGACTGTCAATGTATGCTCTCTCTTTATCAGGCCAAGAGACTTTCGAGAACTATCTCTATAGGTCTCTATTCCTATCACATAGGACATTTCTCTTTATTCCTTTAAAGAAAGTATTTCCACACCAGTTTTGTTTTATTCCTCGTCGCCATGTGGAATATAAATACACTCCCATTAAATCTTTGTAATCACAGATCCCTTTTTTATTTTGATATATCGGTCAAACCTTTCGACTATATAATCAAAGTAAAGACTTTAGTTTTGAAGTGCTTGTATTTAATCAATCATATTGATTAATCTCTTGTAACTTATAGACTTCATTTGCATTAACGGAATTATAAAACCCTTCAGATTGTGTCACGTACACAACCTCATGTTATTCCTACTAGGAATGCGTTTTAATATCCATATGTCAAATTCACAGTCTTCAAGTTCCAATAGCAAGCATGATCCTTTATGGCCTATAGCCACTGCAATTGGTTAAATAAAATCATCAGGTTCCAACACCTTGAACTCACTTTAATTTATCTCAACCAATCAACTCTTTAAATGTCATCCATGTCGGTCTTAACTTTTAAGACCCATTTGTACTTATGGGTTTTATCCCTATACGTGCTACCATTAAGGTCATACCTTATTTGGTTCACATGGAAGTCATATTGAATCTTATGGCTTCAAGTCATAACTCAAAATCTGGTTCCTCAACATCATCTAGATAGATTATTGACTCATCATTATATGACCAATTCATCACCTTTGAGTTTGTAGGATATCATTATCCATCAAGCTCAAGATGTTTTCTACTAGATATTTGAGGTGTATTTGTTATATATAAGGAATTTGAGATTCCACAACACTAGTGATTCTTAATCTCCTTTTGTACCTTTATTTAGTGTAAAACATGTTCTTTAGAAGAATTCTAGAAGATTAGTTATTTGTTTGATGATTATGCTCTTACTATTTAGAGTGTGATTCTTTCTTTGATTTAGACAACATTATGCCTTAATCATGAGTTCTCTATGATACACTATCATAGTTACAAGATCCTCAAACATTTGGTTTAAGTATTTCGTTCATTGATCATATCAACGAATTAATACTTTTACCAAGTTTGTTCTTCATTTATGATATTCTTGAACATTTCAAGATATTCATATTGGTATTTCATTAAACATCATATCTGAAGTATTAACATATATTCTAATAGGTATGTATATACATCAATATGTGTTATACCCAATAGAATAGTCATTCTCCCACTACATCTAGTGAAGATTGACTTATCATCATGCCCAATAAACAAGACACTCATATCTCTTAATGGTTCATTAACTAAGAGAGTCTAGCTTTATCCATCAACATGGAACCTAGAGATGAATTTCTCATTCATATGTGTTTTGATGATAATGCTAATTTATAGTTTGAGTCATCAATAACTTTTAGGTATTATTTATTTTATCTCATGTATATCAAGTACCGCAAGATAAATAAGACATTGCCATAAAAGATCATATCTTTGAAATTGAAACATGAATCTTTATTGATAGACATCCTTGTCATTACAAGATGCAAACATAAAATGTTTCTATTTATTGGCAAAATGAAATAGCAGTTCATAACTCTATTACATGCCCTTTGGGCTGAAATAAGCTAAAAGGTACTACTATCTATGGCAGCAACACTTGCTCCAATGTTGATGAGTGTTCCCTTTTGGTCCTTTCATAAAGGCCCATCACTTTTCAGATTCTGCACATCATATATGTCAGATCTATATCTTGGTATCATATACCTAAGATAAAGAAGCATTTTAAGTTTATTTCATGATACCTGAGGTGGAGACTTCCATCCCCTCCTTTAGTTCATCTATGTAGAGAGGGCAATTTCTCTTCCAATGTCCTGGCTCATGACAATGGTGACATTTACCTCCCTTGTTCACCCCTCCATTGGCTTAGAAGATAACTTGGGTTGCTGGCTAGCAGCAGAACCTTTCTTTGCTTTGCCGTTGCCGTTGCCCTTAGGCTTTCCCTTCTTTCTGCTGATCATCATCACAAATTTGAGTTTGTCTTTCTTCATCTGTGTCTCGACTGTCCTCAACATGCTCAACAACTCTGTCAGTGACCAGTCAAAGTTGTTCATGTTGTAATTCATCACAAACTGACTGTAGGATTTTGGCAACGCTTGTAGTATCACATCAATAGCCTACTTTTGGCTCAGAGGGAATCCCAGTCGAGTTATGTTCTCCACATACCCAATCATCTTGAGTGTGGGAGGGCCTACTGGATCTCCTTCTGTCATGACACACTTGAACAATGCGTTGGAGGCATCACATCTCTCTTGTCGTGCTTAGTCTTGATACATGTTCTTGAGATGTTGAACCATCTCAATGACGTCCATGTTCTCATGTTGTCTCTACAACTCATAGTTCATTGAGCACAACATCAAACACTTCACATCAATGGCATCCTCAGTATGCTTCTTGTTAGCATCCCTTTCAGCCTTTGGTGCGTTGGGAGCAGGTTCTTCTGGCTCTGGTGTATCTAGGACATAAAACTTTTGCTCTTGAGTGAGAACAATTCTCAACGTCTTAAACCAGTCATGGAAGTTGTTTTCACTTAGCCTGTCCTTCTCAAGGACCGATCACAACGAAAAATGATTGTTGTTGGTAGCTATTTATTCTACAAAAGGAAAGTTGCAATTTTAGTCCAAAATTCTTTTTTATTTGATTTGAAAATTGAAGATATTAATTAGGTCTTTAATTAATTATCGCTCCCACTATTTTGATCAAACTGATAACTCTCACCATCAATTCGGAAGATTGCAACGTACAACCTTCTAGTGAGCCAAGATCCAAAACAATTGTGTTATTACTCGGCCAACGCCAGTGTCCATAATCAATTATTAAGGTTGATAACATTTACCAATTGCATCATATGCAATTCTTGAATAAATGTCATGCGCAACTCCTTGCCATGTTCATCTTTATGCCTCAAGGTGTTTGATCCGATCAAGGTCACCTTGTTAAGTCCGACCCAAGTGCCAACACAATGAATATGCACCCTGCTAGGACAGACCCACATATTCACCATCACACTTCCACGAAATAGATGATGCACCACGCTAGGGCGTGCACACACTTAATCGATCAAGCTTTTCATGTGTGCTGCTCTTGGAAGGCATCTTCAACTTAATATGTTTGTTGAGGGGTTTTGATATGCTTATATATGCATATATGTATCCAATCACCACATATATAGTACATATCATATACATGCTATATCCACAAACGAAAACATATAATAACGATAAAGCGATGATTATGACCATCCTATTGTAGTTCTTTGGAGTCCCAAAGAACTACGGTCATCTAAGGTCTACATCACATGCAACATGTTATTGAAGATCTGTGCTTGCCAATCTGGGTTGACTGGTTCAACCTTTGAACCGGTCGACTCGCCTCTTGGCCGGTCGGTTGGTTTCCTCCATCCGGTCGTCTGGCTCCTCCAGATGGTCGGCTCGTCCGGTCGTTTGGGCTTCTCGTTGGCCACCAACTGCTCATCAGTCAGTCATCTCGGTCTATCAAGCGGTCATCTTCAGTCTTCGTCATAACAAGAAATAAAGCTAATCCTATTTTACATAATCTTATGCTAATCATATATATATATATATATATATATATATATATATATAGAATACACTCGAGTGTGCAGATCACGCAGTACACCCCAATGGTGTTTGCCTATCTAGACCATATTTTTCTAAAATCTAATCCATTGATCTTCATGGTTACAATTATAATAGGCCACATACAAAATTTGAGCTCATTTGGATGAGTGTAAGTCACTCATCCAAGGACAACAAAATCGACGCACAAAACTAATTTGAAATGCATGATTTTTGTCTCCTTTAGATACATGACCCCAAATGAGATGAAATTTATTATATAGTATGTTCTTAAGATATTTAAGAAGATCGACGGTTTAGATTTTTCAAAAAATTACTACATCTTTGAAAACGACTGAGGTGTACGGTGTCTCCGGTACACTCGAGTGTACACTAGCATGACTCTCTCTCTTTCTATATATATATATATATATAGAGAGAGAGAGGTAGTAGTAGCAGTAGCAGTATAAGGTTAGTTTAATAGACAAGTAGAGTGTTGACATGTTTTTAGGGTTGTGTAGAATATCTCCGAGTGATACGATTGATTTTGCTACTCAAGATATAATTTGTATGATGATGATAAATCATGTTCTAATATGTTTTTCCTTTTAAATTTTCTCTGCAGGAAGAAAGAAGAATGTCTTTGCCGAAGTATCAAGTGCATGATGAAACCACCCAGGTAAGTTTTTGACTTGTTTTGGAAGATATTTTTTTGTAACTGAGCATCATGTTTCACGGGTCGTCTGATCTGTAAGTGTAACTATGTTCCATGCTATCCAATAGTTGATGATGAAGGAATGTGAAGTAGTAATTTATGCACTTTTGTTGGGTTAGACTTTGCGTTTTTTGTTAGGGAAATTAGAGGCTAGTTCAGTTGTCTAGAAATTTGCCAGATATTAGCTTCTTATAGAACAGGTTTGTCTTTTATTAGTAGTGTGGAGAAATCAACTAGGTATGTGTAATATATCTTTGGCGCTAGATAGCATTACAAGTCTGACAAGCTTACTATGTTGACATTGACTCGGAAGATTTCAGCATAGCACTATGGGCGTGCAAAAAATGTGTACGTATTGTTTTTGTTTTAACTTTTAATTTGCTAAACAAGATTCACTCTCCCCTTCTGCTTTTTAACGAGCCTTGGGGGTTTGAAGTGGACAAGAATATGGATGGCAGTCTTTTTGGCCAAATGTGTAGGATTTCTTGTTTTATCTGTTATGAATCAATGCCGAACCAGACTTTTGTACTAACAGGTCAGCTTTCATACAGCCATTAAGCTTGATGACTCTTGCTATTAAACTGAACCCTACAGGTCATAAGTGGCTGTATTTAGTTTTTAATCTGCTCTTTCTTTTCATCTTTCAGATGAACTCCGTTGATGCAGCTATAGATAGGAGAATATCTGAAGGCAGACTTGCAGGTCGCATGGCTTTCTGAATGTGTAATTTGACTGTGTAGCAAATGCCTTCTTGCCTCTTCATTTGGATTTGGTGCTATGGTCAGAATCGAATGAAGCTGCCAGTGATTAGAAGGTTCTAATCAGTATTAATTTAAATCTCATAGATTCTAAATCGCTAACAAGTTACTGCTTCTAGCACGCTATGTGCCATCACCGGTCAGTTGCCCCATTCCTGTGATTTTTTTTGTAAGAAGAATACCTGTGCCGGATTGTGAGGTGTTCTTATTGTCAAGTTTGAATTGTATCTGTAATTTTTATCCTTAGGCGTCTGTGCTTTTTTGGCAATGTAGCAATTGTGATATTTAAGCAGTTTTTTAGTTGGAGATTCTGATGGGAAAGATTTGCCCTTGGCAGATTTTGTCGTGGAATGGTCTGGCTTGTTGGCTTGACCTGGTTATTATATATATATATATATAATAATTTCTTCTGCTTTTGCATCGGAGTGTATATCACACGGCTTCTGTTTTTTTTTTTGGCCGGATTTAATTGTATCCGGTTGGACCTTTTGTATTGTTGGCTTAGCAGAACAATAATATTGGGTTATCCTCGTTTTGTGGTATGGCAAATCGATGGAGTAATGTTTGTGAGGTGATGTCATTATCGAGTTGGATCATAACATTTTGGTTTTTGTTGTGTTTTTGATTTCCAGGGATGAAAATTAGGTTGGGTCGTATGGGGTTCTGCTCGGTCCTTACACTAACCCATATTGTTGATCGGGTTGTGGGTTGGGCTTGGGCCCATATATCTTCTAAAAATTTGATCCATGTTTGATTCACACAACATATGTGGGGCTCGTGTTTGGTTAATGCCAGTCCAAATAACACATCCAAAATAAATGTTGAACATAAGATGGGAGGTTAATGAGATATTTTCTTACAGTGGAAGACACGTTACAAGGAAAATGAGTCCAATCCTAATGGGTCAAGATTAGGCCTATACGATAATCCTAACACTCACTTCAAGTTGAAGTATGTGTAAGACACGTATCCAACTTGGATTGACAAGACTCAATTAGATGCTAAATTAAAATAAGATATAAAACACTCCATACAAGATTTTCACTCACATAAACATGACTCTTCAAGATGATGCCATCTTGAAGGTTGTGTCCAATAGTTTGAAAAGTAGTAGATCTTCTGAAGTGCATGTTGTATGAAGAACATCACCATTAATCTGAAGTAAACAATCAAGACACCATGTCTAAGCCACCTTCTGAACTAGAATGTAAATTAGAATAAGCACAATAACCACATCCAACAATATAGCGGTAGATGTATCTTAAAATACATATATGATGTGGTGATAATAACTACAATCTGCTTCCATGGAGTCTGACTCTTAGGGGCTCGTGAGAATGAAAGACACCAACAGGGAAATAGAAGAATCATGTCAATAGATGTAACTCGAAGAAGTCATAATTAAGATGATCAAAATCAGATCATGATGAATTTGTAGGAGGAAAATTGAGTTTCTAGAAAAATAATCATCCATTTTATGAGATGTAACAAGATCATCATAGAATGTATAGGGAACATGAGACTAGAATAAGCACAACAAAATATGCCCCAACATGTGATGGTGCAAATAAGATCCGTCATTGTCACATGAAGTGGTGCCAACAGGAAAAAGCAAAATGACAACCTATGTGAATATTGTTGCATGAACATGAAGAAACAATGTCATTGGAAAATAAATACACCAATGTATTGGAAGCACAATGCTTAGTGGGAATGAAGCAACATACAAACATCGGAAGATGGATGTGTTGAATAATAAAGGGCTCCATAAAGATTTAAATAGCCTAGACTGATACATATAGTACTCTCATATTCCTTTTCCTCATAGACTTTCTCTCATCTTCCCGCCAATGATGAATTAATTGGGTAGTTGGTGTGGAAATGAAGCAATACTCCCTACACGTGAAAGTTAATGTACACAAAAGCGATGGTAGGGGATTTTTTTTTTTGAATACAGAGGAAACAAACATAATATCTTTTATTTGGATACTTTGTAAACTAATACACGGTCTCATGTCCACTAAGCACTAATATAACCTATAATGCAAGTTTATGCGGTACATTACCTGATTAGGTAGTGAGCCTCCTATAAGTTCCCCATTAGGGTGTCTAAGGCAAGGGTGCGAAGAGAGACGAGAGAACGGATTACCTGGTGCTGAATTGGAAAGGATAATAGCGAATTGACAACGTGGGCTGTTGTTAATACTTCTTTTTCATTAAAGGAAAGACGACCGACCAACTACTCGAACAAAATAGAAAGATAGTTAGGAAGAGTTGTGGGGACCACGAAAGTAAAATAAAATTGAAAAAAAATTGATAGGCACGTGTTGATTGCGAAACTCAATGACGCTAAGGGCCCGTCTGGTTGGGCTGCATTTCAACACATGCAGTCACAACCCACAATGTTTTACAATGTTCAGCGTTTGGTTGGATGCGTCTTCTTTTCGCATCGAGAAAACCAACTGCAAGCACTGTCCATTGCTGTATAAGATTCGGGAAAATGAACCGCGGACTTTTCCGGCGCGGTTAGTTTTCAGCCTGGGGCGTTCTCGTTCTTTCTCTGTCTTTGTAGCAGCGGCAGTTCACTTTCTGCTTCTGCTCACCACCTTTGTAATTATTACTGCTGCAACTATAGCAGCCGAAGCACTTACTTCTGTGGTGGTATGTCTACCAATGATTATGGTAACCACGAACAGCTTGCAACCAAACGGAAGAAAACCAAAGTGTTTAGTTCAAAGTATGCCCAACCAGACAAATAATCAGTAGTTGAATTACATGTTTCGCAATTCCTGTTTCCGAACTCATCTATCATCTTTAAACTATTAGCAACCAAACGAGCCCTAACATGGGTTGCTGGTACGAGTTCTCACGAAAGCTATTGCGGGAAGGCTGTTTCTCGCATCATCTCACGAGTAAGGAGCACCGTTGATAGAATTTCCTGGACGAAAGTGTATATTTGACGCGCTGCAACGGTCTTCCTGTGACTAATTTTGTCAGCGGAGACTCAGGATAAGGTAATTTTAAGTGCGGGCGGGCGGTTTTGGGGGAGTGAGATGACATAAGGTTGGTAAGGAAAATTTGATAGGCCAATGATGGAAAATGAGTGGGAGAATGAGAGAGAAACTTATATTGCGTATAATTTTTACTTCATGGTTATTTTTTGATGAAATAAAAATTATTAGATTTGTTAGAAAATATATTATCCAACAAGATTACTATCGGTATATTTTAAGAAAATTAACATGTTGCATACAATTTATTTGCATGTTATAAATTGGGTGCAATATATACAAAATATGGTGAATTTTAAAAAAAGGTACATTGATACAATATTAATTGGGCGCAATCAAAAAATTTGAACTGGGTGCATTCAAGTTGAAATTAGACACATTCAAGTTCAAAATAAGCGCAATCAAGTCCGAATACTAAGTGATTGCACAAAACTAACTAGGCGCAATCATGTCTAAAATGGGCACATTCTAGTCAAAATTGGGTACATTCAAGTCGAAGCTGGGCGCAATCAAGTCTAAATTGGGCGTTCAAGTCCAAACATGCACAATCAAGTCCAAATTTATCAATTTCAAACTCGGAATTTCAAACTCGGTACTATTAAGTTTGAAATTAGCATTCAAGTCCAAATCGGGCGCAATCAAGTCCGAACTGGGTGCATTCAAGTCCAACTAATCACATGGGTGCAATAAAGAAGAAGAAGAAGTTGATGATGATCATGCTGCTTCTGCTGCTGCTGATGATGTTGATAAAGATGAAGACGGTGATGATGGTGATGATGATAATAATGATGATGATGAAGAAGAAGAAGAAGAAGAAGATGATGATGATAATGATGACGATGGTGATGGTGCATTGAAAAATAGACGCATTACAACACTAATTAGGCGCAATCATGCTGAACTGGGTGCACTCAAGTTCAAATTGGACACGTTCAAGTCTAAATTAGGCTCAAGTTCGAACTGGATACATTCAAGTCCAAACTAGACGCATGCCATTGTGGGCACTATACATGTCAAACTGGACACAATACATGAATTTCCCTCCTCTTCCATTTATCTTAACTCCTCATTCATTTTATTCCATTTTCACTTCACTCTTCTCTCCTTTAATACCCCTTTTATTTTTTTAAAAATATGGTAATATTCATAGATTCTAATAGCTTTTATCTCATGAAAAAACTCATTACAGATCAAAAGTTATAAAAAAAAAACCATTCTTTGAACAAAAAAAAATAGCCATTTAAAGGGGGGGGGGTGATCACACCAGCTGGCAGAGGGACGATTTTGTCCTTGCGTGAAGCACGCATATCAACCCTACACGTGTGAAGGAAGTATAGTTCTTTCATGTATAGCCATCTCGTATGTGCCGTCTGGGCTGCCGGTGGTCTAATAAGTCATCGATCCGCACTGCAATGATGGGCGTGACTTGTTTGTACGCTTCTCTAATACGGCCAGAAATTGTATCTTGATATAGGTATCATGAGGAGCACCACCCACACTGGAGTAGGGATGCAGATTACTTGTTAAATCGCAAGGAAGGCTTGATTGCGGCATACATCAGAATAGAGGAGATCTAATCACGACGCTGAACAACAAAAGAACTTCTCAAGAGGAGAAGGCTGGCGTCATGATGTTGCAGATAGTGATATGAGACGTTGATGTAGAGGTTGGAGTAGGAAGGACTCAAGGATACGACAACATAATCCGGGAAAGATAAATGATGTTGGTGACGGCCGGAATGGAGAGCATGTAAAAAGATAGAATATTTATAATGAAAAACGAAGAAAGAAAACAATCATAGAGGTCAGGATAATGCTTGGTAGGCATTCAAGTTCAAAAGAGATGACAACTGCCCGTAGGCTGGGGTTCTCTCTTTTTCTTCGTAGGTTAGCATCGATGCTCTGATGTCATATGAAAAACAAGATGCGAGGTTAATGCAACTTTTTCTAATAGCTGGAAGACATACTCCTCTTCTATGTATAGAAAAGGAGGCAAGTACAAGATAAGCAAACTTAACCTGAATGAGCCAAGATTATTAGACCCATTTAACATGAAAAACTAAATATCAATAATTCCAAAAATAAATATTTTTATAATCATATTATACACATCTCTAATAAGGTCAATCATGTTTATTTTTAAGAAATTGTTTGGTTCAATGTAAATGAATGCAACCAACTTAAATGAACTCTGATCAACTAAAGTAATTATATTACTAATTTTTATATAATTTGATTTCTTGGTTATGTTTTGGTGTCAAGGAAACCCCTTCCAAGGAGGGCCACATTCGACCCATCCTAGCAAGTTAAAGTCTATGTCAAACACTTGGTAATAAATCAACATTATCCTATTGATGCACGTAAACTACATGTCTAAAATGTAAGTGTACGTATCAGTATAATATAGGATCGAAGAAGCCCCGGTATTGAACACAGTGAAAACGTATATCCATAGACTACTACTAACAATGACCTAATCAGCTAGGCCTGAGAAAAAGAGTGATTGGTTGATTTTAATGACTAAATTGTAGGAACCAAAATTAAAACTACTGGTTGTGATCACAATTGAAATGAATTCCTTAGGATTTTGGTTTCACCACAGTTCACATTGCAATTAACATCATTTCATTAATATTGATTCCTCCTAACCCTGGAAAAATAGACCTTTAGCAAGAATTACCCACTCTCTTAGCATAATTCACTACCTATTCTAATATAAATTCCACTGTTGTAGCAATTTATATACTCGTTAGGCGCTTTACCGAATTCTCTAGGTTATTCCCTTCACAATTGTAGGCTCTCTCTCGAGGCACGGTATAAATTATGTATCTCTTTGAGTTTTTAACCATTGATCCCTCTCTTGAAGCAATTAATGGCCTAAGAAATAACCTACAATGATCAACAACAAGCAATTCATGAAGAAATCATAGAAACATGTCTAGAAATAAAGAGAAATAAACATATTAATTCATAAATGTCAATTACAATGTAAAATTGGGTTACTCACGAGTCCTAAGAAACAAAGGGGAATTGCCCCGCATGATTTCAAATGTCAAATACATGAGAGAAGTAAGGGAAAATGTGAGAACTATTAGAAAACTGAATTAACCCCTGAAGAAGACGGTCTTCATGACTCCCTCTCTTGAACGTGTTGATTTGCTAATCTCTGGTTACAAATCCATCCACTGAAGGTGCCATAATCTCCCAGAATGTGACTTCCTTCTCTCATTTTTTCTCTCCCAGCTCCTGGTTGTTGTGTAATGGAAAAGAATATGATAATTAGGTCTAGTTGCACTCTTTCTAAGTCATAGAATTGACTTAGGACATCATTAAGTCCTGAATCGTTGGATTAGCAACGATCTTTAATTTGTCCTGATTGTGTCAAGTCAGTACTACCGACTTGGTGTCGGTAGTATCGACGCCTTTGATTATTTGCGATTCATTGTAAGCTGTCAGTACCACCTGGTTGATTGTTGGTAGTACTAAGATTTTCTCTGACCTTCCCTGTTAGATTTTGGGTACAAGTCGGTACCGAGCTTCCTGTTGATAGTATTGAGATCCTTTTTGAGTGCCACTGCTAGACTATCGGTAGTACCAATTCTTGTGACGGTACTACCTTGTTTCCTCATTTCAAATATGTTCCTTTTCATCAAATATCAATACCACCAACGACCTATCGGTAGTACCGAACTGATCCGTTTCTTATAAATTCACCTAAAATATAAACAATCAAGAACATAAGTTCCCAAATAATGATAAATGAATCGAGAACAGTAAAAATAATGAATATTTGATGCAATAAAGTGTCACAAGATACTTATGATAAAACATGCACAATTAATATAAAAATGAGCAATAAGTGCACACAATACATAGTAAAACATCCTATAAAAAGAAAAAATTATTCGTGCATCAAAATCCTCTAAGCTTAAATGTTGCTCATCCTCGAGTAACACACCCTCAGGCTTATTTGAGACAAATAAGCAAAAGGACACAATATATGAATTTCCATTCTCAACTACCCCCACCTTGCAGTCCTAAATTGGCCTTTACTAACCATTGAACAATCAACTACTCTCAAGTGACCAAAAAATATCCATAAAAGATGTCCACCCTTAAATTAGTGAAACAATATCAGTAGAGCAATTTTTTTTGATAAATATCAGTAGAGCAGTTAATATCATAGTCATTTAGGCATTCACTTGCTGCATCATGTAATTCCCTATCTACATTGCTCTTTCCTAATTACCAACTAATTGGAAGCATCTCTCCTTATGAGAACGAATGAGGAGATCAATCACATTTGTGGCCTACCAATAAGAGCAATGAATGGAACAAAATAAGTGGCTTATGAAAAATCATAAGTAACTTCGTATCATTTATGCAACAATAAAACATGATGAACCTAACATAGTGAAAATGAGTATACACGTGAATCCTAATGCCTACTATTGTGGGTGGAATGACACATGCATTGAAAATTTCATCTGACTGATGAAAGTGAAATAAAGAATACATCATGTAATGAGTTTGTAACATACTCGATTCTAGACACATAGGCTAATTTCGCAATCTTCTAGGCCCCTAATTGATTAGATGGATATCCAAAATCCCTTGTCCCTTTTCTTTACTTGGCTACCTTTTAATGTCTATATTTCATTGTAATAGCATAGATCAAGCCATATTAGGATCTGATAACCCTAATTGATTCTTTCGAATCACATGGACATGAAATCTTTGAATGAGATAACCCTAATACATGAAGGATGATAATTGGTGGATACTAATATTAAACTATAGTCTCAACCATTATTTAACATCCTGGAATAACTGTGGAATATTAGAGTGAGGAATGTGGAAGGTTTCACCATAATTGATCTTTAAGCTATGATCATTACATTCAGTTAATGATTTATGAACTACAGATAAATAATAGCTAAAGTAACCTAAAAACCCAAATCTAATCCCATAATTGAGTTCCTCATAACTTAATTAGTCAACCCTCAAAATTTGGGGTCATTCGGACATCAAATGCACCCCAATTAAACCCTAATAGACTATGTATGTTTTTACCTAAAATAAATGGTCAATTAATTGATTCATCTTGTCACACCCGGGCCAAGTTTTCGGATCGGGTTTAATTTCGGTTCTCTTACTCAGGCGAGCAGGATGGGTCGGGACCTGGTCGTCCCTAACCCCCGACTTTAGCGTGTAGCTCAGGCTTGGCTGGCGATGGAGTCCATCACCAATATCTCCCTCTACCTTCAACCGAATCGATCGATTTCTTCGCCAACGACTTCCCCATTCTCTGCCCATTCCAACGAGCCCTAACACAGGTCTTCGAGTCAAGCATTGGCAAGACATCCTTTTTAGGCCTCGAGCAACCACCGTTGCATTTCTCCAGCTCATCGAATCTCCACTTCGACGCCACCACTTCTTCTCTGCCACTCTAGAAACGATCCAAGGTGCCTCTTCTCGGTTTCCCTTTAATCAATTGCTCACCTGGGTGCTTTGGAGCCGTTGTCGTTGTTGACCTTCTTCTCTGACGAGAAACTATGAGAAGCTGCTGTGCTCTTCACCTTAGTCTAATCATCCATGAGGTAACCATCTCGGACCCTCGCTCTTCCTTTATGTACATTTTCCTTGACACGTTTTTGCCTCGTTCGCTCGGTCGACTAGCGCCGCTGACACCTCTGTTTTGTCATACTGACGAGAGGGACTCCGCAGGTCTCCAACCCTGGAAGCTTGACCTGTGAGTCGGTCGGGTCCAGTAGAAGGCCATCCATGCCTTCATACCCCAATCGGACCTTGGCAAGCTGATTTCGGCATCTAGCTTCCCCTCGTCTCCTGCAATCTGGTACGGGAATGCTTCTTCATCTCATCGCCATCCTGTACACAATTGGTGCTCGTTGAGCTCGCCCTGACCCCACCATGGCTTATGCCTTAGGCTTCTGGTGAGAGAACTACTGGTCGGAGGCTAGTCCAATGCTAAGCGCTTGAGTCGAGCTCCACTATAACGCCATGGCGTGAGAGACAGGGAAGTCAATCCCTGGGGTGAAAACCCAGTCTCGACCATGGGTGCACATGATTTTCATCACGCCTAGTAGGGGCATTTCTATAATCTGGCATTTCTTTAACTGGTTGATCCCGTGACATGAAGGCCAATTCTCCCGTACAGTTTGTGATAAATCACACTGCAGTAGCGAATTTCATTCGAGGGCATCATCGTCTTTTCACAAATCATTTTTATTTTCCCTCAAAAATCAGGATTAACTTCTAAAATTCATTATAAATCATTCCTATGTCCAAATCACACATATAAATATGTTTTTGAAATCAGAAAAATTCGAATGATTTAATGAGATAGGTTTCACGACCTGATTTCAAAGTTATAGTAGGGTCATTTTCTAAGCAAGAGATTTAATGTAAATTATATTAATTGAGTGCACACATATTGTGACTAGGTTGAGACAACCCTGACCCTGTGCTTAGGAAGTTACTAAGTATTTAGCTTTGATCATAAGGTATGTACATCCTCTATTTTATTTTGGGAATTATTTGACTGAACCTACATTTCTTTAATGAGGCATCTCTTGAACTATCAATTTTTTTAAAATCCAATTGTTGGACATTCATACTTTCTGCTTTTGATTCATATAAATTCATGTGATTGCTGGAATATTCATTTATAATGGGTCTTTGGACCTATCCTTCTATGATTGCCATTTTATGTGAAATTGACTCAAATGTTAGTCTTGCCACTCTATTTATGCATGCTACGTGTTTGACTAGAATATCCATAATAGTGGTACTTATGTACAACCATACTTATATAGGGCGTGCGTATTCCGCCCGGGGTGTGCGTTTCCACCCTTATTTCTTTTAGGCCATGATCCTATGGTGTTATGGCCCTATTTTAGGTATATTTAGTCTACATTGTTATGCATGCAAATGTTTGTTGTTTTAATATGAAATTGTGGATGATTGTTATGGCAAGACACTCTTTTATTATCATGCTTGTAATCTGAAATTTAATATGCCTCATTTCTTTTGTAACTTTTCTCTTGAACATACTTAATTGCAAATAGCCCCATTTTCTTGTGGAAATATCTCTTTTTACACTTTTAACCCTATATAATGCCCAAAGTGTTTTATATACATACATACTCAGCCCTTGCTGACCTCTTTGTTGTTTCCTATGTTCTGGGTGATGTTCCCTTCCACCCAGGTTTAGGTACATTGGAATACAAGAGCTCAAAAAGATCACTAGCATGACATGAACTTAAGGATAGCTTGGAATGGCTGGGTTACCCTCTGCTACTGTCTTTAGTTGTATTTAGTTCAAGTTTGTGTAAAATCACCTATTATGGTGAGGAAAAATTGTATAAATGAATTATGAAGTGACTTTGTAATAGTTTTGTTTCCATTGCTTATTTATTACCGTGCTCTGTATTATGTACCATTTGAGAAATGAATAAAATTCCTCCTTACCTTTTTGGTATGTTTGGGATTGGATGGTCTTTTTCTTCAATTCAGTAAAGAGTGGATCCCCTATCGGGTCTCACTCTTTACAAAATGGTATCAGAGCCTGAGCAGTCGGTAACTTGACTATTTCAAGTTATCCTAGTATGACCCTTAATTAGGTTGGTGACCCTTATAGGTTGTTGATAAACATATATCCTAGTAGTTGAACACAAATTAGGGTTTTCAACACCTGTTGCTTACACTCTTGAACCCACCTATGTAGATGTGAGCCAATCTTTAGTAACCATTATTAACCTTACCCTCTTTATGGAGGTGGAGATGACGCCACATAGAACTGACTCTTATAGTGTTTGGTTCCCATCTCAATTTTCTAGGATATTAGCCTAAGAGCTATGAAGTGCAGATTGACTTAAAATGTCATACATAAGCATATTCTAGTTCTCATCTTAAATCCCTTTACCTTTGTTGTTCTCTAGCATGCCTTAAATGCCCTACTATGGCAGTGCTGAGAACACATGAACTACATAAAAAAAATCCGATGTAAATCTTAGGAATTTAGATGATTCCCTTGTTACTAAGTGATGGTATGAGCGAGCTTAGTTATTGATAGGCATGCCTTGCCTTCAATGTGAAGAATAACAACATAGGTATGTCCCAATACTACTTATCTAAAGTTTGGTTACCATGTTTGATTAGATTTTATGCCTCATACATGAGGTTTAGTGGGTGGAAGCTATTAAGTTTTGTATAATATTCTTAGGAGTTTGCCTCTCTCGCCTCCTTGGTACAATTAGATTACCCAACGAATGATGTTATTGGTAAACTACTATATAGTTCATCTTGTCTTGTGTTGGGACTATGGTAATAAATCGTCAAGTGTAGAAGGAACACATATACCTTACTATAATGGTTAGATGATCGTATGAATCCCTTAGGTCTTGTGATGAGGCTATGTCAATTATGATTGAGAGTGACATGGGGAATGGCGGATGTCTTACCTCATTCAAGTTTGATTAATATGACCACACGTAATAGGAAACCCTTCTCCCTTCCATGTAAAACATAATTGAGGTGTAGTCAAATGTCCTATGTGGTATCTGAAGGATTAGACCCTTTAAGCAAAAGGACGTGATGATAAAATAATAGTATGTGGTGGTTGAATTGGTTCTCTGGTTGATTTTGGTGCCAATTTTGTATTTTTCATTGCACGTTTTGAATCGTCAAATTTATTTTCATTATTAATCTATATGTACAAAAGAAAAGTTTTCAGATTTTATCGATGGTTTTTGGAACCAAGTCGCTACCACAAGAAAGTTGAGTAGCAGAGAATCTCTTTAGTGAAGTACCTTGTTTGTCATGTTCAACCCTAATACCCTAGGCCTAAGACCGACATAGTTAGTTTCATATATATATATATATATATATATATATATATATATATATATATATATATATATATATATATATATATATATATATATATATATATATATATATATATCAGACCTAGTGGATCCACCCTTTTTTCCCCTCCAGGTTATGCACTAAGTTATAGTATAAACCCTATAAAGGGGTGGAGTTTCATATAGTTTATTCATTAAGAATCAAACTAACTTAAGAAAGGAGCATGATTAATAATGGTTACAATAAGTAAATCTGGACAACTCCTAGTATTAATGTCAAACATATGTAGAGGCTACCAAATTGAGAATTCTAGATAACCCTTGCTAATCATACCATCATAAAAATTACCTCAACAATTAATATAGATTTTAAGATTTTATCTTGAGTTATCCTTAACAGATGTATTTAGTTAGATGTAGGTAAAAGTAAAACTTCACTTCAAAGCTCAAATTAATATTCTATACCCCAAACTGCTAATAATTAAATGGTAAGGATGACTATATAGTATAGGCTAGGGTGAACATACTCAATATGGTGGAATTTTTGAAATTTTCCCATGTGACCCTTTTAGATAATAAGATGTTAATGATGTTTATGATGATGATGAGAATTAGGTGATGATATCGATGATAATAATGATAATGATGTTGTTGTTAAGGATAGTAATGATGATGATGATGATGATGATAATAATGAGTAGATGATAATGAGTAGATGAGAAGGTGGTGACCATGATGATGTGGATGAGGAGGACGATGGCATTGATGATGATGATGACGACGACAATGTTGATAAGGAAATTCTCCTTAGTAGTAATAATGATAGGAATCATGGTGCTTGAGGATTGATGTTTATACGCAGAAGTAGTTCACCAAGTTAGCGGTCACAATCTAAATGGTTCTATTGGAAAAATTTGTAAATGAAGATTGGTATTTCATGCTTAAGTGATGGAAGATGAGGATCTGTAGAACAAACTAGCACTCATGTCTAACGGTGGATGGATTTCGGGGATGAAATCCTCTTTAAGGGGTGGAGTGTTGTAACATACTCAATTCTAGACACATAGGCTAATTTCCCAATCTTCTAGGCCCCTAATTGATTAGATGGATATCCAAAATCCCTTGTCCCTTTTCTTTACTTGGCTACCTTTCAATGTCTATATTTCATTGTAATAGCATAGATCAAGCCATATTAGGATCTGATAACCCTAATTGACTCTTTTGAATCACATGGACATGAAATCTTTGAATGAGATAACCCTAATACATGAAGGATGAGAATTGGTGGATACTAATATTAAACTATAGTCTCAACCATTATTTAACATCCTGGAATAACTATGGAATATTAGAGTGAGGAATGGGGAAGGTTTCACCATAATTGATCTTTAAGCTATGATAATTACATTCAGTGAATGATTTATGAACTACGGATAAACAATAGCTAAAGTAACCTAAAAACCCAAATCTAATCCCATAATTGAGTTTCTCATAACTTAATTAGTCAACCCTCAAAATTTGGGGTCATTCGGACATCAAATGCACCCCCAATTAAACCCTAATAGACTATGTATGTTTTTACCTAAAATCAATGGTCGATTAATTGATTCATCTTGTCACACCCGGACCAAATTTTCAGATCGGGTTTAATTCTGGTTCTCTTACTCAGGCGAGCGGGACGGGTCGGGACCTGGTCGTCCCTAACCCCCAACTTTAGTGCGTAGCTCAGGATTGGCTGGCGATGGAGTCCATCGCCGATATCTCCCTCTACCTTCAACCAAATTGATTGATTTCTTCACCAACGACTTCCCCATTCTCCACCCTTTCCAACGAGCCCTAACGCGGGCCTTAGAGTCAAGCATTGGCAAGACGCCCTTTTTAGGCCTCGAGCAGCCACCATTGCATTTCTCCAGCTCATCGAATCTCCACTTTGATGCCACCACTTCTTCTCCGCCACTCCAGAAACGATCCAAGGTGCCTCTTCTCAGTTTCCCTTCAATCAATTGCTCACCTGGGTGCTTTGGAGCCGCTGTCTTTGTTGACCTTCTTCTCCGGCGAGAAACTATTAGAAGCTACTGTGCTCTTCACCTCAGTCTAATCGTCCGCGAGGTAACCATCTCGGACCCTCACTCTTCCTTTCTGTACATTTGCCTTGACACATTTTTTCCTTGTTTGCTCGGTCGACTAGCGCCGCTATTTTGTCGCGCTGACGAGAGGGACTCTGCAGGTCTCCAACCCTGGAAGCTTGACCTGTGAGTTCGTCGGGTCTAGTAGAAGGCCATCCATGACTTCGTACCCCCATCAGACCTTGGCAAGTTGATTTCATCATCTAGCTTCCCCTCGTATCCTACAATCTGGTCCGGGAATGCTTCTTCATCTCGGCGCCATCTTGTACACGATTGGTGCTCGTTGAGCTCGCCCCGACCCTGCCATGGCTTCTGCCTTAGGCTTATGGTGAGAGAACTACTGGCCGGAGGCTAGTCCAATGCTAAGCGCTTGAGTCGAGCTCCACTGCAGCTCCATGGTGCGAGAGACAAGGAAGTCAATCCCTGGGGTGAAAACCCAGTCTCGACCATGGGTGCACATGATTTTCATCACACCCAGTAGGGGCATTTCTGTAATCTAGCATTTCTTTAACTGTTTGATCCCGTCACATGAAGGCCAATTCTCCCATACAGTTTGTGACAAATCGTACTGCAGTAGCGCAATTTCATTCAAGGGCATCATCGTCTTTTCACAAATCATTTTTATTTTCCCTCAAAAATCAGGATTAACGTCTAAAATTCATTATAAATCATTCCTATGTCCAAATCACACATATAAATATGTTTTTGAAATCAGAAAAATTTGACTGATTTAATGAAATAGGTTTCATGACCTGATTTCGAAGTTATAGTAGGGTCATTTTCTAAGCAAGAGATTTAATGTAAATTATATTAATTGAGTGCACACATATTGTGACTAGGTTGAGACAACCCTGACCCTGTGCTTAGGAGGTGTTACTGAGTATTTAGGTTTGATCATAAGGTATGTACATCTTCTATTTTATTTTGGGCATTATTTGACTAAACCTACATTTCTTTAATGATGCATCTCTTGAACTATCAATTTTATTTATAATCCAATTCTTGGACATTCATACTTTCTGCTTTTGATTCATATAAATTCATGTGATTGCTAGAATATTCATTTATAATGGGTCTTTGGACCTCTCCTTCTATGATTGCCATTTTATGTGAAATTGACTCAAAAGTTGGTCTTATCACTCTATTTATGCATGCTACATGTTTGACTAGAATATCTAGAATAGTGGTACTTATGTACAACCATACTTATATAGGGCGTGCGTATTCCGCCCGGGGTGTGCGTTTCCACCCTTATTTCTTTTAGGCCATGATCCTATGGTGTTATGGCCCTATTTTAGGTATATTTAGTCTATATGTTATGCATGCAAATGTTTGTTGTTTTAATATGAAATTGTAGATGATTGTTATGACAAGACACTCTTTTATTATCATGCTTGTAATCTGAAATTTAATATGCCTAATTTATTTTGTTACTTTTCTCTTGAACATACCTAATTGCAAATAGCCCCATTTTCTTGTGGAAACATCTCTTTTTGCACTTGTAACCCTATATAATGCCCAAAGTGTTTTATATACGTACATACTCAGCCCTTGCTGACCTCTTTGTTGTTTCCTATGTTCTGGGTGATGTTCCCTTCCGCCCAGGTTTAGGTACATTGGAAGACAAGAGCTCAAAAAGATCACTAACACGACATGAACTTAAGGATAGCTTGGAATGACTGGGTTACCCTCTGCTACTGGATTTAGTTGTATTTAGTTCAAGTTTTTGTAAAATAACCTATTACAGTGAGGAAAAATTGTATAAATGAATTATGAAGTGACTTTATAATAGTTTTGTTTTCACTGCTTATTTATTATCATGCTCTGTATTATGTACCATTTGAGAAATGAATAAAATTCCTCCTTTCCTCCTTACCTTTTTGGTATGTTTGGGATTGGATGGTCTTTTTCTTCAATTCAGTAAAGAGTGGATCCCCTATCGGGTCTCACTCTTTACTGAGTTCATCTTCTTTTGAAGAACGATCCAGTTTCGAGCTAGCGCATCCTTTCTACCTCTTTATCAAAATTTTCTTTCTCCATTTTTTTTCATTAGCCCATGTATTAGCATGATTGAAGAGTATGCTTGGGCTTCACTACACTAATCATTTTTTTCATTTTTTAAAGAGGTATGGATGTATCCCTGCACTTTTAGTTTTAGAAGAAAAAGATGAATACATGGTGTAGAATGAATGATGCAAAAAGTATGCAATCTACATGGAATTTGTTATGCAACTAGATGATATGCATAAGAGATTTTCTCTTTTTTTAGTTGTAACTAATGCAGTGAAAAGAACTAATTATCCTGTCACTTACTATGCTATGCAATGTAATAAAAAGGAAACAATTCAGTTTACTTGATCATCTTAAGTGGTGGATCAATCTGGATGAACAAATGGATGAAATCACACAATTATGATACAATGCCTTTCTTAAGCTATGATATATACCTCTACTACTGACCTGTGTATAGGGAAATCTTAGAATTTCTCTCTAAAACTTGAATTTAAGGTCTCGTTAATTATTTGATCAATTCAGGCTCAAACCCCATCATCATCCACTTTACATGGATAAATAAAACTTTCATTCATATCAAAAGTCCTTAAGATGACTAACCCATACACTTCCTCTAGGTGATGCCACTCAAGAAATTGCAACTAAGCTAATTTATTTTCCATTTTTTAAAATTTTCATTTCAAAGTCATGGAAAAAGCATTCTATGATTGACAAAGATAGGAATCATGCTTGTAATACTCCAAAATTATACTAGATTGATGTGGATCCTACAAAACTCAAAACAATAAAAAAAACTAGAAAGTAAATAAAAGATAGAGTTGTTACAACACCCCCCCAAGCTTGAACTTGACTATGTCCTCATAGTCAAAATCTAGACAAAGAGGTGGAACAGTGGTACTGATCAAAATGGTGGTGGTGGAGGCTGTGACATGGTCAGTTCATGGGGGTAGAAAGTGCCCTGAAACGTTAGGGGGTGCTACGACATCCCTGGAGGTTGTGGATAGCTTCCGAAATAACCTTGAATCCAGTAGTTGTTGAAGAAAGGCTGCTGGTAGTTTTCCATCCACTGTAGGCATGTATGCATGTTCTCCTAGTTAGCCATGAATAGTCTCTCATTCTCAAAGATGGCATGCTAGTTTTGGTATAGCCATCCTTGGATATCTTGGATGCCCGCCAACGTTGTTGTCAGTTGTTGTCACCCCTGCTATAATTCATGTAACATCCCATACATACCTTCAATTGAGTATGATCATTATCCTGGACATGTGGTGGAGAAGAAGACCTGAAGGCACCATATCCTCTGGAGTACTTTTGGATGACCCACTGCCTCATGAATGGCATGGTAGCCTCTTCCTCATCTTCTTCTTCATCTTGCTCCTACTCTTGATCCTACCTGATGTTGTCCTCTTCTTCTTCATCTCCCTCCATTGCGTCATCTTTTGGACACCTCATGTATTTCACCCCTCACAAGTTGAAGATGGGTCCATGGAGTTCCCTCTCCCGCCACTGTTCCCTAAGTCTGTGTTTGGTTGATAGAAAATGACTAGAAGGAGTTGTATACTTGGAAAGGATAGGACCGTATATCTGTAGGATTGGTTATTTGTTCTCCCATCCTATGTTTGGGTGTGTGTAGATGCAATTTCTAGGTTGTCATCAATGGAATGGAGTTATTTTATCAATTTCCAGATTGCCATGTTTGATTCCATCATACAGTGACCAATACTAGTACCTTGATCAAAAGAACTAGTTACCAAAAGATTTTAGGCTTTGCTACATAATCAATAACGTGTGAAATCAGAAAGGGGGAGAAAGTTTTGGAGGACACTAGGTTTAGGAAAGGGCCATGAGAGAGCAAATTTAGGAGCCTATGTGATGGAATGGACCAACAACAAGGAGACGATCCTAGAACATCAGTGACGAAAGGAGAGAAGATAATGATCTACAGTAAAAAAGGGAGACTGAGGGGAAGGACAATAGGGAGATGATCTAGGAACCTAGGTGACAGGAGGGGTAGAATATTTGACCCAGAGGCGGAGAGGAAGGCCAAGGTAGAAGGCTCCCAATTGTGTGTAAGTGGGAGACTGGAGTAGAATGATCGCCGCAAGTTATAAGGTGAGGACGAACATCTAGGGAGAAAGGCATTCAATACCGCACAAATACCTCAAGGTACTTCTGAACAAGTCCTGATGGACTAGGAGTCTACTCCTAACCAAATGCAATATGGATATGGCTCTTTTTGTAAACAAACATGAGATTGCAGTTAGTGTTGGGATTAGAGTTCTATCCTATATGAAATCATGTAAACCAAATGGGGCCTAAGTGTACAACAAGCATACACCTTCCCATGGTGCTTGGTGATGAGGTTTTCCCTCTTGAAATGCTTCAGATCTAACTTGGAGGATGTCTTGAAAGGCTTGGAGGTGGTGAGGTCAAGATTGATATGCATAGAAATGGGAGTAATGAGCCCTCCAAAATGCATAGCTGGTCACCTAGACGCCATCGAGCCAATACAAGAAAGGGGTGGAGAAGAAGGAGCTTGGTGAAGACTCTGATTTCCTAGGAGCACTTGCAAACTTGTGCTTGTAAAGGATGTGGTGTGGGTGTGATTATAACACTACCTACACCCTTCCTTTTATAGCTGTTAAATTGCCCTCAGGCTCCACGTTGGTAGTACCGACTTCTCTCCCACAATCTATGTGAATTGGTACCAACCGTTCATACCGACATCCCTCACTCATTGATGTCGGTGTGTGTGGTTTGTCCCACATCAGTAGTATCGACGCTTGTCGATAGTATTGACATCTGAAGGTATGCATGGGATCGACACTACCGACCGTTGGATGGGGACAATTTTGATCATTGATGGCGCACCCACAAATTTGATTTTTTGGATGTCCCATTGGTAGTAATGGGTTGACTTATGTGTGCCCCTATCAAATGGTGTTAATACTAGTGACAATAGTGTCAGTACTACTGACAGTAGTGCCGAGAGTACCAAGTCTATATAAATATTGATACTTTTGAACAGTCTCTCGATATCCCAAACCTGGAGCATGGCTATGATGTTGGTACTATTTAGTTGATTGTCGGTAGTATCAAGACCTATTTAGTAACTTGGATCATCTATGCAGAAATTCGGTACTTCTAATTTAGTTGTTGGTACTTCCCAGATTTTTTTTCTGTCCATGTTGAGAACTGTCAGTACTATCGACCAGCTTGTTGGTGGTACTGAGTTTTTTGTGAAACTCACCCATGTTGTCCCTATGATTGCATTGGTACTACCGACTATGAAAAGTCAGTGGTATCGACTTTTTCCACTATTTTGACACCACACAAAAATGATCAATGCACTTTTTTTATATTGAAAATAATAAAATGCAAACAAAAGCTATGAAAAATAAAAGCACAAAAGTAAAGAACAAAATCCTAAAACATAGAATATGGCTGGGCTGCCTCCCAACAAGTGCCCTTGTTTTACATCATTGGCTTAATGATCAAATCCAAAAGAATCAGTGAAGCTCTCTCTCACATAGCAAATCTCCCCCAAAATAGTGTTTCAGCCGCATTCCATTTACAAGAAATGGCTAAGATCCATTTCTAATTTCCACTAATCCATGGGGTAAATCCTTAACCACAAAAAATTTACCACTCCATCTAAACCTCAATTTCCCAGGGTGTTGTTTCAACCTTGAATTGAACAAAAGTACCTGCTACCCTGGAGTGAAAACTCCATGCAAGATATGGCGGACATGGATCTTCTTAGTTCTATCCTTCTATATTCTTGAGATTTCATAAGCATCAAATCTAAGTTCATCGAATTCATTTAATTACAACCTCCTCTTTTTTCCTACACTATTCAAACTGTAATTCAACTTTCTTAAAGCCCAATTGACCACATGTTCCAATTCTACGAGTAAGTGATGAGCTTTCCCATTGACTAACCTAAAAGGAGTTGGTCCTATAAGTGTTTTATAGGATATCCTATATGCCCAAAGAGCGCCATTCAACTACATGCTCCAATTTGTCCTATTGGTTGATTATATCTTCTCCAAAATCTTCTTGATCTCCCTATTAGACACTTCAACACACCCCTGGGTTTGTGGGTGATATGGTGTACCTACCTTGTGCCTCACTCCGTATTTTCTCAACAACACCCCAAACTTCTTATTGGTGAAGTGAGATCTCCCATCACTTATCATTGCACATGGCACCCCAAATCTACAAAATATATGATCTTTCACAAACCTACATACAACCTGAGCATCATTGGTGTAGGTTGGAATTGCTTCAACCCATTTAGATAGATAATAAAATACAAGAAATATATATATATATATATATATATATATATATATATATATATATATATATATATATATATATATATATATATTGGAGTTAGATGACATAAAGTACCCATAAAATATATTCTCCATAGATCATAAACCTCAACCTCTTGAAAGACATTTAAGGGCATTTCATTTCTCTTTGATATATTTCATGCACGTTGACACACATCACAATGAAGCACAAAATTGTAGGCATCCTTAAAAAGCGTTGGACAATGAAACCTACTTTATAAAACTTTTTCCGCTATCATAGAGATAGTGTGGTGTCCCCCAGTGGGTAGGGAGTGACAATGTGCCAAAATACTCTCAATCTCACATTGGGGCACACACTTCCTCAAAATTCTATTCTTACACTGTATGAGCAAAATAGGGTCATCCCACACATAATATCTCAATGAATATCTTGATACCCCAAATCTTCTGGCAGCTCACCACAAGCTAAGTAGTTCACAATGTTTGCAAACCATGGATCCTTATTTTTAATGGCATACAACTGGTCATCTAGAAATTTCTCCATTATGGGTATATCTATTTTTTTCATCCACTCTTTAAAGCCTAGAAAAATGATCTGCCACCACATTCTCTATCCCCGCTTTATCTTTGATTTCAATATCAAACTCCCATTGTAGCAAAATCCACCTAATAAACCAAGGTTTGGCATCCTTATTTTGCAACAAATGCTTAATTTCTGCGTGATCAATCCACACAATGACCTTTGTCTCGATCAAACACTAGTGAAATTTTTCAAAAGAAAAAACTACCTCCAACAATTCTTTTTCAGTGGTTGTGTAATTCAGCTGAGCTTCATTAAGGGTCTTTGATGCATAGTAGATAGCGGTGGGTATTTTATTCTTGTGTTGGCCTAGAACAACTCCTATCATATAATATGATGCAACATACATCAACTCAAATGGTTTGCTCCAATGTGGAACCTGAACCACAAGTGCAGAGACTAGTTTCTCCTTCAACACCTCGAACACTGTTAAACATCACTCATCAAAATTTGAATTTAGTGTCCTTACCTAGCAATTCCAAAAATGGTTTTGCTATCTTAAAAAATCTTTAATAAAGCGTTGATAAAAGCTATCATGGCCTAGAAACTCACTCCCTTCACCGATGATGGTGGTGGTATCTTAGAGGTGACTTTGATTTTAACTGGATCGACCTCTATTCCTTTATAGGATACCTTGTGTCCCAAGACTATTCACCCACTCACCATCATGCGACACTTTTCCCAATTCAACACTAAGTGAGTGTCTTCATATCACTACAAAACCTTCTCAAGACTGTCAAGACAGTACTCAGAAGACTCTCCATGTGCCAAAAAATTGTCCATGAAAAGTTCAAGACAATGCTTAACCATATCAGAAAAAATGATGACCATACATCTCTGGAAACTTGTCGATGCATTACATAGACCAAAAGGCATATGACGACAAGCAAAAGTACCATAGGGACAAGTGAAACTAGAATTCTCTTGGTCCCGTGGCTCAATGGAAATCTGATTATAGCTGGAATACCCATCAAGAAAATAGAAATAAGAGCGGCCGACGAGCCACTTAAGAATTGTGATCAATGAAAGGAAGCGAAAAGTGATCTTTCAGTGTGGCGGAATTCGAGCAACGGTATTCAATGCATACACGTCACTCAGTCACCAACCCAGTAGACATCAATTCACTAGACGAATTTGTGGTAAAAGTTATCCCCCCTTTCTTATAACCATTTGAGTAGGACTTACCAAATTTGAATAAGAGATAGCAGAGATTATGCATGTCGATAGAAGTTTTACTACCTCTTTCTTCACCACCTTGGTCATGATCAGATTGAGAAAATGGTCATCCCTAGAAATAGAGACACCTTTCCTTCTTTGAAATAGAGACACCTTGGTCATGATCTACCCTATTTTCTAGGAATGGCTTCCCTAGAAATAGAGACACCTTTCCTTGAACCTACTACAACATATGACATTTTGCCTTCTCTTCCCCCACTTGTGCGCATTTGAGCATCTTGATTTCAAAATGGTCATCCTTGATACCTAGTGTCAGTCTTCATATGTCCATCTCTAAGATCATGCCATATGTGTCTTGAAATGGCCTCCCTAAGAGTAGTTCATTGCCATGATCATCTTACATCTCCATATCCACAAAATCGGCTGAAAACACAAATTTGTCCATCTGGGTAAGAACATCTTCACATATACCATATGACCTAACCAATGAATAATCTGCTAGTTGTATGGTCATATTGGTCTTCCTAGATTCCTTAATTCCCAACTTCTTAAAGGTGTTCAAGGGCATGAGGTTTGTACTTACCCCTGAGACGCATAGAGCTTCCCCAGACTTGGTCTTCTCGATGTAACATGATATGTTAAAACAAACTGTATCTTGTCTTTTTGGTGGTAGTCTTTCCAGAATGAAGGTGCTAACTTTCTCTTTCAACACCACTTCATATGAATCACTTACCCTCTTGTTCTTGTTAATTATGTCTTACAAAAACGTGCCATAAGATGAAATCTTCTTTATTGCATCAATGAGGAGAATGTTGGCATGCAATTTCCTGAAAGAATCTAAAAACTTTTAAAATTGATGATCAACCTTCTTTGCCTTCAAGATATGTAAACAATGACACAGAGTCACTAGATTACTTTTGTTTGGTGGAACATGTGCCTCTTTCCTAGACTCCTTTGGCTCATTAATCTCTTCCTCAATTTCTTTTTCCTGTATTGTGCTAGGTGGATTAAGGGAATCTGGCCCTGCATCACCTGCATGTTGTTCACCTCTGGGATTGTCTTCATTTCATTTAGAAATTTCTTCCCACTACTTAGAAACACTTCCTTCACCTAATGGTTTCTTGATGGTATGTCCATATTTCCTAGGAACCCTTTCTGTCCCAACTCCTTCAATGATGCAACTTCAACTGTCAATTGTGAAATCTGGTACTCAATACTGCGAATCTGAGCTCCTTGATTTTACAAATCTCTTTGTGATTGGCCTATGGTCACTTCATTATGAATGACCAACTTGCCTAACATGTCTTCAATACGGTCTATCTTACTGGGGCCCATGTCATGCTATTGTACACTGCCCTATTGTGGCTTGGCACATTGTGCTTGAGACGGAGCCTGCTGGAAGTTATCGAGATCCTTCCAAGAAAACTTGGGATCCTTCCTACAAGAATAGTAATTGTCGCCCATGTAGTTCTACTGCCGCACATACATGCATTCTTCTTCCTCACCTTCATATGCATTTTTGAATTTCTGATCTAGTTTCTTAGCAATCTTGTCTAATTTATCAGTCAATGTCGTAATGACTTTAGACTCTCTAATGTTTTTAATAGATGTTTGGATTTCCCTTTCCTCACCCCATGACTGGTTCTTATCCATGTTCTTATGTATTTCATGACACCTAAATGGCTTGTTGTTGAGAAAAAATCTTGAACTAACACTATCAAGTGTGGTCCTCTTTGCTTTCTGTAGCCTGTAATGGAAAGTCTTTGCCTGGCCCTAGAGGTCAATCCCATGATGAGGAACCTTCCTCAACATGTTTTGGAATCTTTCCTATGCTTCAAAATATGACTCCTCTGCCTACTTCTTGAAGTTGAAAATATTCCCCACTAACTCATTAGTCTTCTATGACGAAAAGTAGCATTCAAAGAATACATCAATCATCTTATCCCATGTTTCTATGAAATCTAGCAGAAGGCTGAGGAACCATGACTTTGCATTATATTCCAATGAAGAAGGAAACAACTTCATATAGATTAGTGTTTCTAGAATCCTCTCAATCTTCACCATACCACAACTTTCTATGAAGTTATTAATGTGCACCATCGAATCCTCCATGTTGTGGCCATGAAATGCTTATGATTTGACTAGTGACACCAAACTAGGGTCCATCTTATAACACCCCATATTAATAACCTACCTCTTGATCAATCCTAACTGTGTTGTGGTAGAAGAAGCCTTGGTCTTCTCCCAGACAGTCGACTCTTCAGCTCTTGGATTGTCGTCACCCATTAGTGGTTTTGCTGATTGTGTGGGTTGTGGTGGTGGAGTCAGGATGAGTCCTCCCAAAGAATCACTGTAGTCTCTAGCCCTATGCATGAATTTTGCCTGGTAAGCACTCTAAGGAGTTGAACCTCCATATTTGATGCTTCTTGTCTGCATATCATGCACTAATTCCTGAAAATGATAAAATTACTATGAGAACCAGATACTAGTGGTTAAAAGAAAATTAGCCTTTGTAGCTTTAGAAAAGATGAAAACTAATAATAATAAAAATTGGCCTAGAGTGGTCGGTCAAAGAACTTGTAGTGCTGTACACACATAGAAATAATTCAAAAAACTTGACTCACATAAACTACACGTCCAAAACGCAAGTGCACATATCTGTGTAATATAGGCCCAAAGAGGCCCATATATTGAACATGAGGAAAATGTATATCTAGAGACTACTACTAACAATAACCTAATCAACTGAGCCTGAGAAAAAGAGTGATTGGTTGATTTTAATTACTAAGTTGTAGGAATTAAAACTAAAATCATTGGTTGTGATCACAATTGGAATGAATTCCTTAGCATTTTGTTTCACCACAATTCACATTGCAATTAGCATCATTTCATTAATATTGATTCCTCCTAACCCTGGAAAAAGAGACATGTAGTAAGAATTACCCACTCTCATAGCATAATTCACTACCTAATCTAATATAAATTCCTCTCTCATAGTAATTGAATTATTAGTTAGGTACTTTATCGAATTCTTGGGGTTATTACCTTCACAATTGTAGGCCCTCTCTCAAGGCACGATATAAATTGTGTATATATATGAGTTTTTCAACCCTTAATCCATCTATCAAAACAATTAATGGTCTAAGAAATCACCTATGGTGATCAGGCACATGTAATTCATGAAGCAATCATAGAGACATGTCCCTAAATTAAGAGAAATATGCATATTAATTCATAAATGTTAATTACAATGTAAAATCGGGATACTATTGGGTCCTAAGGAACAAAGGGGATTAGTCCTGCATGATTTCCATTGTCAAAAACATGGTAGAAGCAAGGAAAAACGTGGGAAGTATTAGAAAATTAAAGTAATCCCCAAAAGAAGACGGACTGGATGAATCCCTCTCTCGAATCTGCTGATTTGTAACCTCTGTTGCAAATCCATCCACTAGAGGTGCCTGAATATCCCAGAACGTGGCTTCCTCCTCTCCTTTCTTCTCTCCCGGCACCCAATTTTCATGCAATAAAAAAGAGCTTGATACTTAGTTCTATTCACGCTCTTCCTAAGTCATAGAATTGACTTAGGGCGTCATCAATTCCTGACCGTCGGATTAGTAATGATCTTTAATCTGGTCACATCACGTCAAATCAGTTACTGACTTGGTCTTGGTGATATCAATGCTTTTGATTATTCATGATCCATTGTAAGTTATCACTACCACCAAGTTGACCGTCGATAGTATCAAGATTTTCTCTGACCTTCCCTGTTGTATTTTCAGTACAAGTCAGTAATACCAAGCTCTGTCGGTAGTATTGAGATCCTTTTTTAGCGCTACTGCTAGACCTTCAATAGTACCGATTCTTGTGTAGGTACTACTGAGTTTCCTCATTTCAATTCTGTTCCTTTTCATCAAATGTCGGTACCACTGAAAAAGGAGCTGATAAATTAATATGTTTCTTATAAATTCACCTGAAACGTAAAAATCAAGAACATAAGCTCCAAAATGATGATAAATCAATCAAGAATAGTAAAAATAACAAATATTTGATGCAATTAAGAGTCACATGCTACTTACAATAAATCATGCACAATTAATATAAAAATGATAAATAAGTGCATATAATACATAGTAAAACAACATATAAAAAACAACAATTAATCAATACATCACCTATAAAATGTTGTTGTAAGGTTAGTGTTTGATTGATGTGTATGTTAGGAGATTTTATCCCGAAAATTCATCAACGAGGCAATTTGAGCCGAATCTCTTGCTAAAAAGAACACCCATCCACTAGTTGAGCTAATCTTAGCTTGCTTTCTTGATTTATAATGTGTATGCCATTTACTTTAAACCAAATATGTTATTAGTTAGAGATATACATTGAGAAGTTTTTGGTGAATGCTATCTTATAAAATTTACACTTTCTATATATTGATGGTTATATATATGTATGTTTAACAAATCTAGGTATTTGAGTTTTTAGATCTAGGTTTACCTCAGCCCTGACCCAGATTCCTATAAAAATTTGAGTCAAATTATTTTGTCCATCCAACCCAAGTAACTTATTTAGACCAAGGTTGGGTCAGTTATGTCAGTTGAAGCATGAGTTGGATTGGGACGACATGGTCTGATGCTTATCCCTAGTCAATGCAAAGTTAGCAAGAAGAAAGTTGATATGATGCGGTGGGAGAGGAAAATCACATGCCATTAATTAGTTATGTTAGTATATGGGTGTGAAGATCGACATTTTGATCCTCATTTTTTGGTGTTAATGCCTACTCTTTGATTTGGTTGAGTGAAAAACAATTTTCACACAAATAACTAGATTGACTAATATTTATATATTTTTTGAATTGGTGATTCTATCGTCAGTGGGACTTGAACTTGAAACCTCTTGGTAAAAAACCAAGGATCTAAACACTAGGGTGTCCCATCTTGGACAACTAATATTTATATTTTAAACTTATGGGACATTCATTTCTTTTTTTATGAGCCAAAAAGCAAGACTCCTCTTTATTATCCCTTGAAGATGACCTAGGCATCTACAATGATTTATGTACCAGTGAAGATGAATTAGAGAACACCTATCTATGTGTGGTACACTAATGTTGTGTGATACTATGGGAAGATCCTTTGATGGAACCCATCACATACTTGCAAATATTTAAAAGTTAGGGGTGAGTATTATTTGGTTAACAACCAATTCGTTAGAGGTTAATTGTGAATGTTTGACTGACTTTAGATAATTTGCTACTTAGTGAATATGATTAAGTTTTTTGGGAACCCTTATAACTACTTTACACGGGGGAGCAGAGTGGGGGAGGTGACTTTGAAGGCAAATCATCATTGGGTCCTCTTCCTTGATCTGGTTCTAGCAGTGCCATTGGGAGCGATCAAATCATGCTAAGTCATGGATTGATCTTTTCCATGCGCCAAAGAGAAACACTAACACATATTTGGAGAAGATGGAGATCGATTTACATGAAGGTAGATTGATCTATCTGAATAAGGAAGCCTTAGAGAACTTAGAGAATTGTAAAAACTATCTAGTAGGATACATTGTAGGTTTAAACCTCATCTTCCCACTCTAGAAATGTATTTTTCTTAGATCTTAAGAAAAAGGGTATCATTGAAGTTATTAGTAGGGTAATGGATTCTTTATCATCAAATTTTCTGATAGCTATGAGTTACAAGATGTTCTTGAAGTGGGGTGTGGACGGTGAAAGGCAAACCTATTTTCTCATGAGATGGAAACTAGGGACGCTATTACGAGATTCAAGTTGTATGATATCCAAATTTGGGTGAGAGTCCATGACATTCCTTTGGAACTTTGGGAAAAGGATGTTTGACCGTATTGGTTCTTTTCTAGGGATTCCATTGTGTTCTGATAGATGAGAATGGAATTTGCGAGATTCCAAATCCTTATTCCTACTGATTTTGGCTTTTCTTTATAACTAGAGTTGTGTTTGGATGAGGGGAATGTCCATATCATCAAGTTTGAATATGAATGATGGCATGCCAAGTGTAGTATGTGTGGTTTGTTTGGTCACAATGAATGTATTAAAGAAGGTGTTGTTAGCAAGAAGATATGGGTTAAAAAGCTATTAACATGTCTGATGATAACATGGAGGGGTCTACTGTGGTCAGTTCTAAAAAACATTGTCTGATACTAGAACTGATGATGATGCAACTGAAGTTGTTTCGAGGCTCGAAGTGAGGAACTTGAAAAGGAAAAAGAAGTTTTTGAGAAAGCTTTAAAAAAGTTTGAAGATAAGGAAAGAGAGAAGGCTATTGAGGCTGAGGTTATTGACATCACACTTGATAATACTCCTTTTGTGGAAGCTACAACTAAGGAAGATGAATTCAAAGTTGTCTGGAACAAGAAGAAAGCCAAGTTCACTAAGAATTTTTTTGATCATAAGGTGGTGCTCAATAACATGTTTAAGAACCTTGGAGGAGCGTCTGATTCTACTGTGCCTAGTGAAGTACTGGATGGAAATTGGTGTAATGGATTATTTTTCTCTTAGTATTGATGCCTGGAACGTGAGAGGTATTAATAATAAAGTTCTCAAGGTCCAAGAAGAAGTTAGTAGAATCAATCCACATATTATTATTCTCACGGAAACTAAAGTTAGGTATGGTAAGATTCATAAGATTGTTGATAAATTCTTTTATGGTTATTCCTAGATTTTAGACCATGACTCTCATGTTTTAAGAAGAGTTTTCTTTTTGTGGAAGGAGGATTACTGTTCTATTAACATGATTGATGAATTATCAGTTTGTTCACACCACTGTGACTATAAAAGGGGAAACTCTTCTTGTTATAAGGATTTATAGTCACAATGATGACTATGATAGAGCTAGCTTATGGAAGGATGTTGATAGGTTATCCTATTCTATTGTGGATCCATGGTGCTTGGTTGGTGATTTTAATTTTATTAGGAAGGATATTGAGTGTATTAGTAAAGAACCTTCTAACAAAAGGAGTATGAGGGACTTTAATTATTGTATGCTTTATACTGGTTTGTTTGAACTTGATTTTTATGGGTCCTTTTACAACCAAGGGGGTAAGGACTTTGTTATTTATAAAATTGATAAGATTTTGTTTAATTCTGAGTTTTTGTCTAAATTTCCTGATGTTAAAGATCTTTCTCACTCATCGACTACCAGTGATCATATACTTATTGACTTGTCTATTGGTCAGCGAATGTCTTTTAAGAGTACTTTCAAATTTGTTAATGCTTGATGCTCTATGAAAGGATCCAAACAGTGTGTTATTAAGGCCTGGAACTTTAATGTTTATGAGTTTCCTATGTTTAAAGTTTGCAGGAATTTTTTTTGATCAGTAAGCGTGCTATCTATCTATTCATAAAAACTCATGTACAAGTGGGGGGGGGGGAAGATAAAGCTTCCAAATAAAGACCTATCTATGCAAAGCATTGAAGTCATCTGCTATTCTCTTCCAGGTATAAGTACTGGATAGAGTTATATTTTTGAATATAATTTTATTTCTAGTATTCAAAACATGATGAAGCACAAGTGTGCACATCAGTTTGTTAGCTTTACTCGTGTAGATCAATAGATCAATTCTCATTCTGGGTACAAGTCCAGTCCTGGACCTTGCTTTCTCCCATAGCTCCAGTGTGTAACGGTAGTCCCAGAGAATATGTTCAGTAGTCTCACCCTGCGATTCACAAAGGCAACACCTCGACACAAGAGCATAACCTTTTTTTGCATGAAAACCTCAGTAACCAGAGCTTCCTAGAGTATCTTCCAATGGCTCACCTTAATTCTAGGGGGTGATATGGAGCTCCATAACCAGCAAGCCCAATCGCACCTAGGCGCAACATGCCTGCAGATATGCCACACTTGTCACATGGAATAAATTTCCATACCTACAAAGTAGCATTTGTCTTCTTTCTCAATGGGAATAGTAGAACAAATATCTCTGATCATTTCACTACCTATGAAGTGTGGAAACATCCACATCTTGTCGGTAATAATGGATCTGAGACATGACTCCTTGTAGTTTGCAGGAAATCAAGATAAATGAAGGCTGAACTTATTTCCTTGGACATGAAGAATGGATTTTTTTTCTAACAATGCCAAAGTGCTTGAAAATGAGGCTGCTCACATTTAGAATGAACTTGATAAGAATCCTTATGACGTATAATTGATTCAACAGTCGATTAGGTCTCGTAAAGCCGTCGTTGAAGCTTTTTTTCAAGATGAATCCTTCTTAAGATAGAAACCTCAAGTTTGTTGGTTGAAGGAGGGAAATAGAAATTCCAAATTCTTTTATTCTTCTTTGAGAGTTAGGAGACAAAGGAATCACATCAAGTTTCTGAACATTGATGGGTTTTTGTGCACGGATCCTAATGTTCTCAAAAATTTTGTTACTAGTTACTACAGTCATATCTTTAACACTAATAGTCATGTTGATACTGTGAGACTTGAAGGCCTTGATTTTCCTTGTTTGGATGATGTTTAGAAACTTCAGTTAGACATAATTGTCCCTTCTAAAGAAGTTGAGGATGTTTTCTTGAGTTTGAATGATGATAAGAGTTCATGTGCAGGTGGCTTTAATGGGAATTTTTTTAAGGATTGTTAGGCTTGTGTCAAAGAGGATGTTACACATGTTGTTCTTGATTTCTTTAAAATAGGGAGGTTATTAAAAGAAGATAATAGGACATTTATTTGTCTTATTCCCAAAGGTAATGATACTAGTGCGTTGAAGAATTGGCGTCCTATAGCTTTGTGCAACATCATTTATAAAGTCATTTAAAAAATCATGGATAATAGGATCCAATTGGTTCTTCCTTATCTCGTAAGCTCTAATCAATGTACTTTTGTGAAAAATAGAAGTATCAAAGATGCAATCCTTTTGTGAAATGAGATTACTCATGATTTTAACAAGAAGCAGGGGAGTGCTCGTATGTGCTTAAAGGATTATTTGTCCAAGGTATATGAATCTATTAATTGGTATGCTCTATTTATTATCTTAAGAAAGTTGAAATTTCCTTATTGTTGGACTATTTGGATCAGAGAGATTTTCTTTACCACTTCTTATCAGGTTCTTTTAAATGGAAATCCTCTTGAAATTTTCCATCCTAGAAATGGGGTCAGGCAGGGTGATACTTTGGCATTTTACTTGTTTGTGATTGCTATGCAATGTTTCTCTCAACTGATGAATCACTGTGTTGATGAAGAAAAAAATCATCCTCTAAAATCTTCTTGAAGTTTTTATGCGTCCCATCTTATCTTTGTTGATGATCTAATGGTTTTTGTTGAAGATAATTTTTGGTAAGTATTGCCAGAGAGCCAATCATGTGATGATTCGTAATTGATTTGAATAAATAAAGGAAAGCTTCTAATTTATTCTTTTTAATTCAGTTATGAGATAATGATGTAACATTATAAATGTCTAGAGAATAATATTACTCAATGATGTATGTCTTCAAGTTTTAGCCTTGTCAAAATGAGATCATACGGATGTTAAGAGTACATATACATATTCTCATTATGTCCCTGATTAGTTGTTATTATGGAAGGTTGATAGACAACAATAACACATAAGATCAGAGTGTGGGTTGGTTGATGATGCAATCTTGTGATTCATGATATGGCTATACCAAACCAAGCAGATAGATACATGTTAAAGAATAGTTTATCAGGTAGACCCACTGTGATACTGACACATGGAATCCATCATCATGGAAGTCATAGTCATCTCTCACAGTGATGGTGGTGGTTGTGGTTGTTAGACCTAAAATCTCTACACTAAACACATGTCGTTGGGTACACTTTGACAATATCAAACACAATCCTAAAACATGGATTGTTATAACAATGATGATTGGGTGGCTTTGACACATGGGGATTGACTGTGAGTGATAGATGTGGGATATGTCCCTCCTATGGGAGTGTGATTCCCCAAGCCTCTTGATTAACGAGACTGAGAAAAGCATGGCCATGAACATGTGAGTTAATATATGATATTGAGCTTACATATATCTCAGACAGTCTGCTCTGGTTCAAGAAAGAAGATTGAATAATAATGAGGGTGACTACTCCATTCCTCTATTTCAATCTGGACATCAGTGACAAAGGAACAATACAAACACTGCAACACCATATACAAATTGTAGGTTGAGGTTGTTCCCCAACTTTTCCATTTACTTGGGTAGCAATGATGTGTGACTAGGCACCACTCTTTGCTTGTGATGTCATAAGTTGTTATGGACATTCTTTGCCAATGTAATATGGGACCTATAAGGTCACACACATAGGTCTTGACCTAGAAGAGGAGTTCATATCTTGAATGACATTTGAATTAAGTACTAAAGTGTTTAGGTATTTGATTCACACAAAAAATAGACTGACAACACTGCCAAACGCCCATCTAGAAGTGCCAAATGGTCGCCTCAAGAGTTGAGACGGGCGTCTGGGTTTCATGCATGTTTTGTGTTGAATTTGGCTAAGGAACAAACTGACCCAACCAAACTAGAATGACTGAGGTCCCCATACGACCATCTAGGTGACTGAGACAGCCGTCTCACATGGGCGAGATGGTTTAGTTCGGTCGGGGAAGGTTCTAGATATTTCCCTATTCATTTTGCTTGAGCAATACTTGTTACACAAGGAAATAAATATCTAACATTGATGGGAATTGATTTGCCAAATTTGTGTACAATTGGGAAATAGCCAAACGACTATCTGGGCTGTGCTAAAAGACCGTTTGGCATGCCAGACAACCATCTGGGCTGTCATAAGTTGTGAAAATTCCATAATTGTTGCAAAAAAAGTGAGTTCTGTCAGTCCCTTCCACTCTTGCATAAACTGAGAACCTGGACCCAAACCCCACCTATAAATGGAGGGGTACTGGGGGATTCTCAGAGCACAACAAAGACAATTGAGAAATACTTGCTCTGATAAGCATTGTCCTCTCTAGTTGTGGTAACTACGAGAGCCCAAGCAAGTTCTACCCGACTAGAAAGGAACAACAAAGGAAAGAGCAATTGAGATCATTGTCGTGTGAGAGCAAGTCGGTGACTAGTATACTAAAGGAGAGAGACGACTCCTTCATTACCATCCTAGAAGTATGATGGGAGTTCTATGTAGTTCGTGTGGACTACCATAGAGGCGGGAAGCCGTTGTATGCCGCTAGGAGGATAACGTCAACCAATAGTCTAAGACAAGAGGAGCTGCTAAAGAAGACCATGTACATGGCTATAGTCCGTGGCACTGACTAGGAAGAGTGTGATAACCCATATTTTTGGGTTTTCATACCAAATATAGTATCTTAAGACCATGAGTGTCACATGGATGAATGATACCAAACAGAGGAGTTAGTTGTTCAATTATTGACTCTTTTCACTTAGAAAGTGTAAACAAATACGCAATTGATGGCTAGGACACGAATTGAGTTCAATTATGATGAATATATTTATATATCAATTTATTTGGGTGCTTATGAGTACAAGGGACCCATTTCACAGTCTCAATGAACTCAAGTACCAAGTTGATGAAATTTGAGGTATGTTAGGATCATAAAAGGTATTTTTTTTGGACTTGTTGGTCAAGAGTTGAGGATCAAGTGACTTGATTTGAGGTCTATACAATTATTTATGAGGCTATTTGAGAGTCAATTTAGATGGTGAACTGTTGGGATTTTGGGTTCAGACTTGATAATGTGAGGATTTAGGTGATGAGGAACCTATGGTTTAAATTGCATGGAAATCCTATTAACCGTTTGAGAGATATGGATGATTTCATATATGATAAATTGAATAAATTTTCCTTCTTTGACTATAACGTAACCAAGGATACCAATTCTTTTATCCCACCATGCGACCACTCGATTGCGTAGATATGGGTGAGTGGCGTGGAAGTTTTGCAGCCATCAGATGAGATTCGACGATCAGGATCTTGTCTTCAACCTCCGAGCTATGCGGGGGAGAAGACGCAGTCTTAGATCCCCATCTCGATCCGCTGATCAAGTAGGAATCAATATTGAATAGGCAGTTAGATGGCTGCGGTAGCTTAGAAGCTCTCAAACGACCCCCTCCCCATTTTCAGAGTGAAGTGGTTTCTACAGGCTGTTCGACCCCTTCTCCATTCACCTTTCTCCATTGAATCTTGCAACGACGACGTGAAGATGAGAGGGAGGACATGAGGGACAGAATAGAGGCTTTAGGAGTCAGATAACCACCAGTACGACCACACGATGGTGGATTTGGGTTCAGAATCTGACGAGGACCAGTTCCTCATGGTGTCTTGCTGGTGGATGTCATAGAAGAAGGATGAGTCGAAGGGAGCTTTTTCTGGCATCTCTACTGAGTGTAGATGATCTCTGAATGTTCGTTGGGTTGCTACATCCTCACCCCCCTCTTGCGGCGACTGGGGAGCCAGGAACCTAACAGGATCGAGATCTGCTGCTCGATTTGGGAAGCCAAGGCGTCGGCGGGTATCCTGGAGCTTCAGTGAAATGGAAGATCCCCCTTTTCCTTCTAGGATATTGCTAGTTCTTGCAGGGTTCCTCACCGTGATGCTAGGCCACGACGGCGCCCAACTAGTGAACCGACGACTCCTTCAGGATTGGGAGTGGCATGTCTTGCCGCACCTACGGTGGCAAGACGCCGACCTCTCTACCACCCTCAAGATAGTGATTCATGGTGGATGGTCAAGGGTGGAACCTTACGGAAGCATGGATCCTTGCCTGAGAACTGGTTGGCTTTGGCGCTCGGCTACGGGAGAAGATCTGAGGCTCGCGTAGGGAGCAGACTGCAGAGTGATATCGCGGGGTCACAAGGAAGATGGGGAGGGCCGGTTCATCCTTTCAACCAGTAGAGTGGACCTTGAACCAGCCGTCCCACTTGGAATAGCAATGAGGGAACATGGCAGAGATCCATAGCTTCAAGCTTCCTAGATCAACGACCAATGAATTTCCATCCAGGTATATTATCTCCTTATATTTAAAAATTAGCCAATTCTTAGAAAGGTGCTTAAAAATAGCTCCACTGTCCTATAAATGCCCCAAAAATATCTCTGGACTCAGAATAATGTCCTCTACATTACCGAACCCTTAGATCAGACCTTTGATGAATAAGTAATGATGATATTTAATTTAGATGATAATGCTTCATTTAAATGGTATAATTAGAAAATGGTTGAGATTAAATCTGATAAAAATAATTTTGAACCCTGATATAATCCAGAAACTAAATGTGGACTCCTATCTTGACAATATTGAGTAATTTAAGGCCTTTTCTCATTATTACCTAATTACATGCTTAATCCTCATATTAATTGTAGAAAATAGGGAAAGTACCAAAAAATTATGAAATTCATACCAGACCTTAATAATTACATATAGATCAGACTAAAAATACTAGACATAATCCTAACGTCATATTGACCTAGGTTTGACCAGAACCCTAATTTGGACCTAAAATTACCAAGAATACGATGTACATATATTAATGGTGATTAATTTCTATTAATCAGGTCATGGACAATGTTTTAGATGATCATGGATATGTGAGAAATATCTGAACTCAGGTACGCGGATATAATTATATGACTAGATTTGCTGGATGTTAAATATATGTACTTGCTTGTTTGTACTTGAAATACATTGTTGGATGTAGATCTATATGTATTGTCATTTCTTCCTAGAACAATAGGAACACTAAAGAGAGAAAATGGAATGTAGTTACTGATGGTTCATTAATCTCCCTATTAGAGAGGGAAAGTATTAATGTTGACTAGCACCTCCCTAATGGTACAAGGTACGCGGGGAGATCCCTAATGGTACAAGGTACGCGGGGATAGGGTCAAATATTTATGTTTGTGCTAAGTCCACCATAGTAATACATGTCCATTGAAATATGGCTAAAACTTGGGATTACCTGATTTTCCGCCTTTAAGTAATGTTTTCTTTCTCTTTCTTCAATTTCGAGTATTTTATATGCCAGCATAGTATAGCTTTTAATTGCACGTACCAACTTTTGTTGATGATTTTGTTTCTCGTATTTTCTAGGTCCAGAGCTAGAATGGGATAAAAGAATAGGATGTGAGCAAGTTGTATAGGTTGTACCTTTTGTCTAAGATCCTTTTAGCATACATGTTCATAAACTTGTAAATCTTCTTGTAATATGTAAATGTAATTCATGTTGTAAATTTACATGTTGAATGTTGAGAATGTTATGGTTGTATGTTCATGTATGCGTATTATGCTTCCACATCACTTTATGGTATGATTGGATGATGTTTTCAGATTCTGACATCTCATTCCCAATAGGGTTTGGAGAAGCCAAAATCTGGGGACGTCACAAAGAGCAATAGTCAAATGAGTCCCAATGCAACCATGATTCAGAGTTGCACATCTACAACAATGATGATTGTCACTAGACTTGTTCTAGGACAAGGTATCCTGAATTATTGTTATCGACATGATCTATTGATTATATGAATATGGTAGATAAAATTTTAAATTCTTTTGCTTGCTCTGTAGCCATATTTCTCATAGTGGTATTAGAGCCAACGTCAATTTACTATATTATGAGATAATCGATATGATCATATTTTGTTTTTTTCATTCTATTATTGCATGTGATACGAATAATATCTTGTCAAATCCAATACCACAATAATCCCAAACTCTCTCTCTCTCTCTATATATATATGTATATATATACATATATATATATGTGTGTGCAATTTACATGCTTCACCCTAAAATCAATTTTGATGGTGGATGTGTAGCATGGTTATGGCCAATAACCCCTATCCGTGTATGATTGTATGTCATTGGTTTATCCTTTTATCTCGGTCTGCATACCGAGCCTCTATCTTATCTTCCCAGTGTAAAGTTGATTCTCTTCTACCTTTGCTCCCCTCAAATGTAACTCATGGTTTTACTATAATCATGTAAAAGTAGGATAGTTTACTTTCTGTTATGACAAAGATAAAGACATCCCAAAGACAAGTCGGCCGACTAAAGGACCTTGGAGGACATAGTGGACAAATTGGACCGATCTCCTGGTGGACCTGACCAATCTGTCGGAGGATCCAGTCGATGCTGGACAAATAGACCAGACAATAGGTGAGATGACCTAACAACTGGATAGGAGGCGAGCCGATCGGTTCAAGGGTTGAACCTATCAACCCAGATTGGCAAGCTTAGATCTTCGTCAACAACATGTTTCTGCATATGATGTAGACCTAGATGACTTAATTCCTTATGGCTCTAAGGGATTACATTAGGACTGGACATGACCATCACTTTCATTTATTGCATATTTTTGTTGTGGGATATAGCATGTATATTATACGTACTATATATGTGGTGATTGGATAAAGCATATGTATTTATACAAACTCCCTCTATTAAAATATACCAAAGTCTTAGATGCTTTCCAAAAGAAACACACATGAAAATATTGATTGACCAAGCATAGGTTCTGCCTCCGTGGGGTGTATTATTATCGTGTCGGCTTTTGGGTCGGACTTGACTAGTGATTCTCAGAGTGTCTGGGCCCAAAAGTAGGCAAATGATTATGGTAAGGGGTTGCACATATCTTTTATCCAGAATTGCATATGATGTAATTGGAAAGAGTTGCTTACCTTGATGGTTAACTGTGTTTTACAGTGTTGATCGGGCCACAATTGAATTATCTTGGATCTGACCAACTAGAATATTGTACGCTGTAATATTCTAAATTGATATTAAGGGATATCAAATTGACTAAAATAGCATGAGAAATAATAATTAAAAACCTAATTAATATCATAAAAAAAATTCAATCAAATCAAATCAAAAATGGTTTTTGACAAATGCAAATTTTCTTTTGTAGAATAAATGATGAATAAATCCAATTTGCGATTGTTCCTGAAGAAGGACAAACTTGAATGGAAAATTTCCATGAATGGTTTTGGACTTTGACAATGGTTCTCAATGAAGAGTGAAAACTCTACATCCTTGACAAACCAGTGCGTGAAGACCTCCTCCTGATGCACCTAGGGTACAAGTGGATCCTTACTGGAAGCATGCCAATGATGCCTTAAAGGTCAAGTACTTTATGCTAAGCTGCATGAACTATGAGTTGCATGAGAAATGTGAGGACATGAGTGTTCTTGAGATGGTGACACATCTTAAGAAGGTAACACTTGGTCTTGACAGGAAAGAAAGGGATGCTATCTTAAAGGTTATGCTTGAGTCAAAGCTGACAGAGGGAACCTCAATAGAAGAACATGTACTCAATATGATTGGACATGTGTATCATCTTGAAGAGTTGGGATTCACCTTGAGACAAGAGTTGACTACTGATATGATTCTAAATATTATGCCAGAAGTATATAGTCACTTTATTGCATGTTATCATGTAAGTAATTTGGCTGGATAGATGTCAGAATTGCTTGTCATGTTGATTCATGGTGAAGAAAAAGTGAAGAAGGACAAGCTCATGATGGTCATTAGCGGGGCTGAGTCCAAGGATCAAAGCAAGATTGAGAAGAGTTATTTGGTCAAGCCTAAGTCCAATTCTTCAACAATCAAGATAAAGAGAAAGAAAAGTACAAGAGGAACTCATCCTTTGTACTTGAAAGCTTTTAGGAAGTAGAAGATGGGGATGGTTCCACTTCAGGTATATACATTATTGAGATAAATCTATCTACTTCATCATCATGGGTACTAGATACCAGATGTAGATCTCACATATGTTCTCATATGCAGGATCTGAAAGGAAGTAGGTCTTTGGGAAAAGGCAAGGTGGAACTGTGAGTTGCTAATGGCGTAAGAGTTGTAGCTAGCGCAGTTAGAACCTATAGTATATCTCTGCCCATGGGGCTTGTAATAGAGTTAAGAACTGCTATTATGTACCTGATGTAATTAGAAACATCATTTTTGTATCTTGTTTGGACAAGGATGAATTTGAATTCCATATTAAAAGTGGTCGATGTTCTATTTCAAATGACGGGATCTTTTATGACAGTGCCCCTATGTTTTATGGTCTTTATTTGTTAGGTATAAAGACAAATGTATATAATGTAAATACCAAAAGACTAAAGCTCAACAACTCAAACAAAACATACCTTTGGCATTGTCGTCTAGGGCACATAAATGAGAATCGTATATCTAGACTCCATAAAGATGGTTATTTGGACTCTTTTGATTTTAAATCAATAGAGAATGTAAATCTTGTTTGATGGGCAAGACGACTAAGACCGCTTCCACTGGAAAAAAAAAGAGAGGCTAGTTCTATTAGGACTCATACATAATTATGTATGTGAGCCTTTTAGAATAGATTCTAGAGGTGGGTTCAAGTACTTCATTACCTTCATTGATGACTTTAATTGGTATGGCTATGTTTATTTAATGAAACATAAGTAAAAAAACTCTTGAAAAGTTCAAAGAGTTTATGAATGAAGTACATATGCAACTTGGTAAAAGTATTAAGGCACTTCATTGTGATCAAGGTGGGACATACTCAAACTAAGAGTTTGAGGATCTTCTTAGATCCCATGGGATCGTATCCCAGTGGACTCCACCTGTAGAACCACAACATAATGGTGTGTCAAAAAAAGGAATCACACATGGCTAGATATGGTGCAATCAATGATGAGTTTAGACGAGATTCCAAATAGCTTCTAGGGGTATGTTCTAATACCACAACATATATATTAAATCTAATAAGTGTTATTTTGTTTGATATACTAAAGAAACAAGAGGATATTACTTATATTCCCAATCTAGAAACAAAGCATTTGTTTCCATAGATACTACATTCCTTGAGATGGATTTCACTTCCAAAGAAGTCCGTGGGAGGAAAGTAGAGCTTGAAGAGGTTCATGACCAACAAGAGAACATTGAATCGATAGATGAAGTAGACAAGCCTATAGAATCACAAGGTGTTATGGAATTTGAAACTCCTCAGGTAACACATGATCCTGATAAATCTAATAGGACACACCTTGAACCTGAGAGATTTGGATATCTTGTAACTCAGGAAGGAAATGAATTGGTCATAGATGATGAGCCAGTATCCTATAAATATGCTATTGAGGGACCTGAGATTGAGAAATGGCTTGAGGCCATGAGATCCAAGATGGAATCCATGTATACCAACAAAGTGTGGACTTTGGTGGATCCACTTCAAGGGGTAAAACCCATAGGGTGCAATTGGTCTTCAAGAAGAAGATCGACATGGATGGTAAGGTACAAACCTATAAGGGAAGATTTGTTGCAAAGGGTTTTAGACAAGTTCAAGGTGTTGAGTATGATGAAACCCTTTCTCCAGTGGCCATGGTTAAGTCCATACGAATCATGCTTGCAATTGCAGCTTATCATGACTATGAAATTTGGCAGATGGATGTTAAAACATCATTCCTTAATGGAAATTTACTCGAGGATGTGTACATGACACAAACTAAGGGTTTTATCAATCCAAAGGATGAAAATAGAGTTTGTAAGCTATAAAGGTTAATCTATGGATTAGAGCAAGCATCTCAGAGCAAGAATCTTCATTTTTATGAGACAGTCAAAGGTTATGGATTTGTTCAAAATGAAGATGAACCCTATGTGTACAAGAAGGTTAGTGGGAACATAGTGCCATTCCTCATATTGTATGTAGATAACATACAATTGATGAGGAATGACATCCCTACTTTATAAAAGGTAAAGACATGGCTTGGAAATACATTCATTATGAAAGACTTGGGAGAAGCATCCTATATCTTGGGAATAAATATCTATAGAGATATATCCATAAGACTTCTTGGACCAAGTCATAGCACATAGATTGACAAAGTGTTCAACATGGAGAACTCAAAGAGAGGAAACTTGCCTGCGCACCATGGTGTCCCTGTCTCTATAGCTCAATGTCCCAATTCTTGTGAAGAAAGGGACCACATGAGTGAGATTCCATATGCCTCAACAATTGGATCAATCATGTATGAAATGTTATGTACTCGTCCAAATGTCTCGTATGCTTTGAGCATGATGAGAAGATATCAGTAAGATCCAGGCGATGCTCACTAGATAGTCGTGAAGAACATCCTCAAGTACTTGAGAAGGACTAAGGATCAGTTCTTGGTCTACTGTGGAGAGGAAGAGTTGGTGGTAAAAGGTTACACCGGTGTAGGCTTCTAGACTAGTCAAGATGATTACAAGTCACAATCCATATTCATGTTCTGCCTCAACAACGAAGCTGGGAGCTGGAAGAGTTCCAAGCAAGAAATAGTTGCCAATTCTACAACAGAGGCCGAGTATATTGTTGCATCGAGTAAAACAAAGGAGGTTGTATGAATCATGAAGTTCATCATAGAACTTGGGCTTGTTCCAAGAATCTGCGAGGCAATTGAGCTATATTGTGACAACAATGGAGCTATTGCGCAAGCTAAGGAAACCAAATCGCATCAGCGCTCAAAACATATACAAAGGTGGTTCCATCTCACACGAGAGATAGTGTAGTGTGGAGATGTAAAGATTTGCAAAGTGCCAACTGAAAACAACATTGTTGATCCCTTGACGAAAGCACTTTCACAGTAGAAGCATGATGGACATGTAAGATCACTTGGAATATGATTAGTTGGTGATTGGCTCTAAGTGCAAGTAGGAGTCTATTGGTATGTATTCCCAGAGAGCCAATCATGTAAGGATTGTAATGGCATAACTTGTAATTGATTTGAATAATAAATAAAGGAAATCTTCCAATTTATTATGTTTAATTCAATTATGAGATAAGGATGTAACATTATAAATGTTTGGAGAATAATATTACTCAATGACGTATGTATTCAAGTTTTAGGCTTGTCGAAATGAGATCATACAGATGTTAAGAGTACATATACATATTCTCATTATGTCCTTGATCGATTGTTATTGTAGAAGGTCGATAGGAAACAATAACACATAACATCAGAGTGTGGATTGGTTGATAATGCAATCTTGTGAGTCATGATATGGCTATATCAAACCAAGCACATAGATACATGTTAGAGAACAGTGTATTGGACAGACCCACTATGAGACGGACATATGGAAGCCATCATCATGGAAGTCATAGTCAACTCTCATAGTGATTGTGGCATCCAACTTACAAAACAGAATATTAACTAATGCGGAAGCATTCTCTAAGCAGCGGATTACCGAAAATCACTAAAAATTAAAACCTTTTTACTAAGAGGTCTATCAAATGAAAACTTTCTCACATAGAACAAAAGTAACACATTTACATTCTGTTTTCAAAAGTACATATCTTGTATCATCTCTTTCTATGAATTACAAGCATCAGTTGTACTGTTAAACTAAGCACAGGCAGTATGAAAATCTCGAGGCATTGAGCCAAATCTCGAACGCACTACTACTACTATTCCGAGGACCTGAGAGTATAGAGACGACACATAGGACTCTATCTACATCTGTACAAGGCATAACAGCCAGTGTCTCCACCTGAGGCTTCACTACTGTCCCTGCTGCTGCGGTTGCTGTCCTTCTCTTACTGAAGGATTCCTATCTCCTCGTCCTCATCCACCTAAAAAAAATATAGTTCCCACGGGGGGTGAGACAATTGTAAATTGCCCCAGCGAGAGATATAACTCTCCGCTAGTAACATTGTTATTGCAGCTTAAGAAGATAAATATGAACATAGGAATCATATTTGTTTGACAATAGTTAATTCAATGTCTAACAGATTAGAATATTAATCTTATCTAAAACATTGCAGTTATAACTTGAAAGAGAAACATGTCACTTATTCATTGAGGAATATGAAGAACATGTATAACATTTATTCACTATAGAATCATTACCACAACATTAACTCTCTTCAGGCTTAGATCATTTATCTAATGTCTCGCATTGTCATTGTGGAGTCATGGCATGTAGCCATACTCTTTTCACAAAGTGTTGGGATCTTAATTCCTCAACTCATCAAGTACAATTCCACTTCTTAACAAGTGCATCATCATGATTATAGCATCTGGGTATTTGAAACCATACCTCATCATAGGATATTTATTACCACTTATTAAGTAACTTAATACCTTCAGATCATTTGACCAAGGACATCATAATTCTTGCTACACAATGTATTGCACATAGTACACAAAGCTCGATGATTCTTACTACACAAAGCATATGAAGGCTTATAAAGCCTATAAAACATTCTCAATAAACAAATCATCATAGCCCATACCTGGCTATACTCCTCATCTCATCATCCCTGCATGATTAGTTATTCATGATAACAATTATAATGCTTTCATATTAGTATCATACAACACTAAGTAATATCACTATTCCCTCTTTAGGGTTCATGGTTTCTCTTTCATACCAGAACCATACAACACTAAGTAATAACACTATTCCCTCTTTAGGGTTCATGGTATCTCTTTTATATCAGCACCCTCCATTAGGGTTTTCCATAAATAACCACTTGGGTTCTTAAGATCATATTATTAATGATCAGCCCTATTTCATTAATTAGATAGCTAGAAGCCAATATTGATATCATAAGTATTCAAACATACTTATTTATTCTCATCATTCATCATTGAATGTATTATCAACACAAAGTATGAGTTTCTCTCTCATCTTTATCAGAATATGATTATATCATAGTCTATTGATTTGGATTAACCTTTTCATAAGGCATATTAGCCTACATTCATAAAGGTGCATTACATATCAATGTAACAATTGACATTTCATGTGTCATCCATTCCAATTATAATGGACTTATAACATATCAAGGTATATCAGAATTGGGGTGTTGGATGTGATATCTATCATATCTTGATGTATCACTTCCCTCAACACCTTCATCTTACTTGAGTTCATCCATTTAGCTTGTATTAGGGTATTCCCCATCCTAATATTTTATGCACTAGATCATCACATTCATCATGCAATGTATTGGTCATAGTTCATCTATTTAGAAAATACAACCATTACTAATGATATGGACTCACCTTGAGTCAGGAACTATTAATGTAAGGATATCCATTATCAACTCCTCTAGGTGTTACATTTGTCAATACATGAATCACTATTCCATTTATAGGAATAGGATTTCCACAATTATAATTTGAGGTTCACTTAGCATCTCACATATATATGGATTTCACCTAGGCTCACTCTTTATTAGAGTTTCACATAACATCTTTCTATATCAGGGTTTCACCTAGTATTATGTGAAATTAGGATTTCATAACACATCACCCGGTGATAGGACTTCACCTAGAATTAGTAGCACTACCCTATATTAGGGTTTCATGTGCCTTTACCCCATTTTAGGGATTAAGGTATACTATTCACATCCAAGTAGGGTTTCTCTTACCTCATACCCAAAATTGGGTTAGAATGTACAATTCCCATTAAATTAGGGATTCTTGCATTGTTACACTAAGTTAGGGTTACATAATCACCCTAGATTATGGTTTCATTGAGCTTTGCCCTTAAATTAGGGTTTCACATAACCTTGACCTAAATTAGGATCAAGGTACATCAATCTTTTCAATGAAGATTTCATGATCTCATATTATGGATCAAACCTGATTACATGTTTGTTCATAATGAGGGAATTAGGGATTATTAAATAAGACATATTCTCTCCCATTCTCTCTCCCTCTCATCCTCTCTAGGGTGTTAAATATTCCAAGATTAATCTAGGTCAACTCTTCACTTGAGTACACATAGCTAGGGTTAACCTTCATAATCATCATTGGTCTACATCATTAATAATCAATTATCTAATTGACCTCTGATCATATTAGGTGTCCAAATGGTTTAACCAATTTGAACTTCAAAAGGTCTTAGTCACTTAGACTTCAAACAGTCTTAGTCACTTAGACCTCAAACGGTCTTGACCAATTCATTTCAAACGGTTTGAAACCATTTCTCAAAGTTAGTTCTTCAAACCGTTTAGACAACACATCTTGAAACTGAATGAACTTGAGGCTCCAAACGGTTTGAGACAGTTTGGTCTCAAACGGTCTTGAGACCGTTTGGTCCCAAATGGTCTTGAGACCGTTTGGACTCAAACGGTCTTAAGACCGTTTGGTCCAAACCTTCTCAAAACCGAATGGACCAAAAAGGGTCTTCAACACTTAATCGATTCAAGGTTCCAATTCATGAACCAACTATCAATTGAACCACTAATTCACCATTCAATTAGACCTTAAATTTAGGGTTTTGAACTCAATTTAACTAGGGTTGATAGTCAAGAAACCATCACTTAGGGTTTTGGAACTGAGGAACCATTAATGGCTAACATTGTGAAACCAATTCAATTGTAATCAATGAACCATCATCATTATATGATATGACCTGACCTCAAACGGTCTTGAGGTAGTTTTGATGATCTCCAAATGGTCTTGAGACCGTTTTCCCATTCCAACATCAAAATCCATGTCATCCAATTAGGGTTTGGATCATTGAAATGATCATCAAATCAGCAATTGATTGCATTTCAATTTGGTATCTTTGGATCATCAAATACCCAACCATGCTCAACCCTAGACCTCCAAATGGTATTGTGTGACCCTAAAACGGTCTTGAGACCGTTTGGGTGATTCCCAAATGGTTTGGAAATCGTTTGGGTCAATCAACCCAAAACATCAACTTATTCTATTGCAAAATCAGCACTTAGCCGATTAGGGTTTACCATATCTTTGGATCTTCAAATACCCAACTATACTCAACCCTAGACCTCCAAACGGTCTTGGGTGACCCTCAAACAGTCATGAGGCCGTTTGGGTGATTCCCAAATGGTTTTGAAACCGTTTGGGTCAATCAGCCCAAAGTTCAAAATTAATCAAATTAGAAATCGACACTTAACCCGATTAGGGTTTGGTGATTACTTGTCCTTCAACTCATGAACCGATTGGAACTAATAAATTATAATTAGTGGGTCATTAATCAAAAAATCATTATCAACAAATCTCTAAATGGTCAACCCTGGTCAACACCTACAAACGGTTTGAAACCGTTTCCTCTCATTCGGTTTGATGAAACCGTTTACCCTTAAATGGTTTGAAACCGTTTGCTCCCAATCGGTTTGGGAAACCGTTTGAGCAACTTTGTTGAAACCGTTTGCCCTAGATATTTGGGGAGGTGTGTGCTTATGATGATGTAATTATCATCAAGCTCCAAACCCACGATGTTTGCTGTGATTTCCATGGTGGTTGCATCAATCAACCAAGATAAATTTTGGAAATATAGAAAGGATCACCAATTGATAAGGAATTGAATGCAATAATAAAATCAAGGGTTCAAGTTACAAAACCACCTACACTTGAGCTCCAAAGCTTCAAGATCATGCAAAAAATGGTGGATGCAACTCCTTTCACTATTCCAAGGGTCGTCCTCAAGCTTTGAGTGAAAAGGAATGGTTAGAATTGAAGAGGGGATCGAGATATGAAGAATTCATACATTGATTTTCGATTTTCACCATGTATTCAAGGTGAAAGGAGGTCAAGAAGCTTACGAACAGGTTGGGGGTCGTCCTCCTGATCCTCCAAAGCTCCTTGGTCGTTTTCCAAGCAAGGGAAAAGAAATGGAAATGAAAAAAAGCATTTGGTTTGGCTTGTAAAGGGTAAAATGCCATATAAAAATCATTTAGTCCCAAAAATAGTGCCGCCTCTTCCCCCTCAACTCCTTGGCCACGAATCCATCTTATTTTCCTTGCAAAATCCTTCATTATCCAAGAATTAAAGGAAAAGAAATTAAGCACCTTAAATCATTTTATAATAATATCCATAAGTGAGTGGATATTTCTTTTTCTTATAATAATGTGTGAGTTATCCACTTCCTTGGATATTTTCATGGCCTAGAAAAGGCACAAAGGTGTTCAAACTTGAAAAAATTCAACCATCTCGTTTTTGGTTGAAGGCCCTTCAGTTAATACATTGTACTAAATTGAATTAGGGTTTCAATTAGGATTAAATCTTGATTATTTTAATATCAAGATTCTCTCTCCTCCAACTTAGTTCAAATGAGGAGCCCCTCTCATTTTCTTTGCTCTACACGATGCCAAGAAACATTAGGGACCTTATTGAAGTGGTAATTTGCACATTGAACCCTAGGTTTTGGGTAATTTGCACATTACACCAAAACTAGGTCTTAATGCACAAACATTGCTTTATCAGCTCTTTCTTGGTACTCATGCTACCACAGGCCATACCTCTGCATCATCTTCATTATCATGTTGCTTCAACACATGAGGAACACATTATCATGCACAATTTGCAATTTAACCCCTTAACTTGACTAATTTGCACTTTAGTCCAAATCAAGTAAAGCATTATTTTCAACATAGTTCAATATGGACTAAAATTGAAATATAAGTTCCTCTTAGGACTTAATTACTTTTCACAAGATAAGATTAAGCATATAATCATCTTTATTAAGTAACTCATCTAGGGTTAAGCATAACCCAGGTCAGGGATGTTACAAATTATAAACCCCTAACAAGGATTTCATCCCCGAAATCCCAAGAAAAAGGAGGGACAAATTATTCATTAATCATGCCCTCAAGTCTCCAGCTAACTTATTAATGTTATGGAGATACCATATATCTGTAATTCACACAAAGTTTCCTTTCACTAATTCAACCTTATCAATTTTTATTGTTTATGCATAGCATAAACCCCTAACATATGATGTCCCTAATATTGAAAGGAAGAAGCATAAAAGAACATACTTCTATCATCACCCAAGAATATTTACCAAAAGAGAAACATATATATCTAACAGAGGTAATTCACTCAGTAATCCTTTATTTATTTGGGAAAGTTCACTTAGCACTTTAATTGGGAAATTTCGCTGAGCAATTTATTTGAAAAAATTCACTAAGAAAGTCCACTGAGAATGTTCACCAAGTAATTTGTTTTGGAAAAATTCACTGAGAATGTTCACTAAGTAATTTGTTTTGGAAAAATTCACTGAGAATGTTCACTGAGAATGTTCACTAAGTAATTTATTTTGGAAAAATTCACTGAGAATGTTCACTGAGAATGTTTACTAAGTAATTTGTTTTGGAAAAATTCATTGAGAATGTTCACTAAGTAATTTGTTTTGGAAAAATTCACTGAGAATGTTCACTGAGAATGTTCACTAAGTAACTGATTTTGGAAAAATTCACTGAGAATGTTCACTAAGTAATTTGTTTTGGAAAAATTCACTGAGAATGTTCATTAAGTAATTTGTTTTGGAAAAATTCACTGAGAATGTTCATAAGTAATTTGTTTTGGAAAAATTCACTGAGAATGTTCACTAAGTAATTTATTTTGGAAAAATTCACTGAGAATGTTCACTAAGAATGTTCACTAAGTAATTTGTTTTGGAAAAATTCACTGAGAATGTTCACTGAGTAATTTGTTTTGGAAAAATTCACTGAGAATGTTCACTAAGTAATTTGTTTTGGAAAAATTCACTGAGAATGTTCACTAAGTAATTTGTTTTGGAAAAATTCACTTAGCTCTTCCTATTTAATTTAATTATACTCTCTAGATTGTTTCAGAATGACTACTTGATCAGAGTAATAAAAAAGATAACAATCTAAGAGTTTCATATTTGCCTTATCTACAATAATCATATACCTGGCTAGGGTATACAAGTATTGAGATTAGGTAGTATGCACTTTATTTGCTATCTTATCCCTCACTTTTCTTATCATTATACACACAAGATTTTTCATTCTTGAATTTTCTTCAGGCATCACTTCTATATCTCATTTTTTAACACACAAATAAGGGAGATTATAAAGCATTTTAAGGAAACACTGAGTAAGATGTAAGTTCTCATCTCCCTTGTGTCCTTATAGGACTGGTCAAAGGAAGCTCAAAAACAACTACTTTCTTATTTTTTAACACATAGAATCATGATATGAAATATCAAAACAAAACTATTTCATCTGACCTGTCTGGGACGTCTGTCCACGTCCTCTATTGTTACTACAAAATTTCCTCCTTTGTGAGCCTTGTTGACTCTGCCCCTGAGGTTGAGTCATCATCGAATTCCCGTATGGAAAATCCCTTGCCAGATGTCCCGGTTGTCTACATTGGTAACAGATCCTGGACGCAAAATGTCTGTGAGATTCAGTCACCGATGTTGATGTTATGTTAGAGGCTCTACTTGGAACATTACTACGATCCCTACCCCTACTTGACGTCCATTGTGTCTGGGCATGGAATCGCGATGATGCTACCGATGCAGAAAATCTCAGATTCTTAAAACTTTTGGACCTTTGTCCTAGAGACTGGGTGTACACCTTCTTGCCACTAGTCTATCGTTTCTCGATTTTAGACCTCTCTATCCTCCTTACTGACTCCACAAAGGTGGCAAACATCTCCCTGTTCTCTAAAGCAGACACAGGAGTTGTCAGTTCAACATTCAACCCTTTCTCAAAATGCCTAATTCTTTCCACATCACTAACTGCCATTTGCAGACAAAACCACAACAACTCCATGAACTTAGCTTCATATTCACTAACGTTCACCTGTCCTTGTTTGATCCTATCAAATTGAGAGATCTTCTCATCTAGATACGTCTTAGGGAAATATCTACTGGTGAATTCTCATCAGAATACCTCCCATCCAATTTCTTCACCTGGTCTCTTATCTTCCTCTATCATCCACCAATGACCAACACTTCCTTTTAGGAGGTACACAACATGTCTTACCTTTTCAGCTTTAGGAATATCAAGGATCCTGAAAGCCTTTTCTAGCTCTGTCAGCCACAAATCAGCATCTGTTGGATCAGATGTACCAGCATAATCTATGGCTCTAACCCGGTGAAGTCTCTCAAAAGTCTTTCCGGCTCCATAACCCTCATGGTGGGCTGATGCCCTAGGTGCATGTGGTGGCATCCTGTCTGCCATATGTGTCATGGTTGTCAGGAATTTCTCAAATAGAGCATGGAGGGCTGGGTTTCCTATCACAGCTGGGTCAATCTGGGGCTGTTCAGGTACAGGCCCTTCCCTATTCTGGTCTCTTGCACCTCCTCCTAGTGCAGCAGCGCTGCCCTCAGCAGCATGTTCTTCATGTGGTCCAGACATCTTCAAGTTCTTCTTCTCCTATGTGAGCAGAAGATACTATCAGATAAACTGGAAGACACTTAGAACAGACTCTACAACCTTAGTCCTATGTCTCTGTAGACTCAGTGAACCTAGAGCTCTAATACCACTTAATTGTGACATCCAACTTACAAAACACAATATTAACTAATGCAGAATCGTTCTCTAAGTAGCGGATTCTCGAAAATCACTAAAAATTAAAACCTTTTTACCAAGAGGTCCATCAAATGAAATATTTCTCACATAGAACAAAAGTAACACATTTACATTCTGTTTTCAAAAGTACATATCTTGTATCATCTCTTTCTATGAATTACAAGCATCAACTGTCCTGTAAAACTAAGCACAAGAAGTATGAAAATCTTGAGGCATTGAGACAAAATCATGAAAGCACTACTACTACTCCTAGGACCTGAGAGTACAAAGACGACACATAGGACTCTATCTACATCTATATAAGGCATAACAGCCAGTGTCTCCACCTGAGACTTCACTGCTGTCCCTGCTGCTACGGTTGCTGTCCTTCTCTTACTGAAAGATTCCTGTCTCCTCGTCCACATCCACCTTAAAAAATGTAGTTCTCACGGGGGGTGAGACAATTGTAAATTGCCCCAGCGAGAGATATAACTCTCCGTCAGTAACATTATTATTGCAGCTTAAGAAGATAAATATGAACAGAGGAATCATATTTGTTTGATAGCAGTTACTTCAATGTCTAACAGATTAGAATATTAATCTTATCTAAAACATTGTATTTATAACTTGAAAGAGCAACATGCCACTTATCCATTGAGGAATATGAAGAACATGTATAAAATTTATTCACTACAGAATCATTACCACAACATTAACTCTCTTCAAGCTTAGATCATATATCTATTGCCTGGCATTGTCATTGTGGAGTCATGGTCTGTAGCCATACTCTTTTCACAAAGTGTTGGGATCTTAATTCCTCAACTCATCAAGTACAATTACACTTCTTAACAAGTGCATCATCATGATTATAGCATCTGGGTATTTGAACCCATACCTCATCATAGGATACTTATTACCACTTATTAAGTAACTTAATACCTTCAGATCATTTGACCAAGGACATCATGATTCTTGGTACACAATGTATTGCACATAGTACACAAAGCTCTATGATTCTTACTACATAAAGAATATAAAGGCTTATAAAGCCTATAAAACATTCTCAATAAACAAAGCATCATAGCCCATACCTAGATATACTCCTCATCTCATCATCCTTGCATGATTAGTTATTCATGATAACAATTATAATGCTTTCATATCAGTATCATACAACACGAAGTAATATCACTATTCCCTCTTTATGGTTCATGGTTTCTCTTTCATATCAGAACCATACAACACTAAGTAATAACACTATTCCCTCCTTAGGGTTCATGGTATCTCTTTTATATCAGCACCCTCCATTAGGGTTTTCCATAAATAACCACTTGGGTTCTTAAGATCATATTATTAATGATCAACCCTATTTCATTACTTCTCACAGCTAGAAGCCAATATTGATATCATAAGTATTCAAACATACTTATTTATTCTCATCATTCATCATTGAATGTATTATCAACACAAAGTATGAGTTTCTCTCTCATGTTTATCAGAATATGATTGTATCATAGTCTATTGATTTGGATTAACATTTTCATAAGGCATGTTAGCCTACATTCATCAAGGTGCATTACATCTCAATGTAACAATTGACATTTCATGTGTCATCTATTCCAATTATAATGGACTTATAACATATCAAGGTATATCAGAATTGGGGTGTTAGATGTGATATCTATCATATCTTGATGTATCACTTCCCTCAACACCTTCATCTTACTTGAGTTCATCCACTTAGCTTGTATTAGGGTATTCCCCATCCTAATATTTTATGTACTAGATCATCACATTCATCATGGAATGTATTGGTCATAGTTCATCTATTTAGAAAATACAACCATTGCTAATGATATGGACTCACCTTGAGTCAGGAACTATTAATGTAAGGATATCCATTATCAACCCCTCTAGGTGTTACATTTGTCAATCTCTCATCCTCTCTAGGGTGTTAAATATTCCAAGATTAATCTAGGTCAACTCTTTACTTGAGTATGTTGGATCCTAGATGGGTGATTAGATGCTCTAGAGGGGGGGGGTGAATAGAGCTGAAAGAACTTAAACAAAACTCATTAAACCTTCAAAATATATGACAAGATAAGGTTGCTAAATAGGCAATTCGAGTTCAACTAAATCATACATAGCAAGGATGAGAGAGATTGAACATGCACCAATAGACAAGCTATTTAGAGTGGTTCCACACTTCAAACTAGAAGTGTGTCAGTCCACTTGCCTAGAGAGGTCAACCTCTAGGACTTCCAAACTATTGCACTCTTATATTCATTCATAAGACATACAATGCATGACCAAACAAAAGACTTACCTATCCAAGACAAAGAGTCTTCAACCTTACCAAGGACTTACCCACTTTGCAAGAGTCTTCGGCCTTCTCCAAGGACTTACCCACTATTGCACAAGTCTTCGGCCTTGCAGGAATTACCCACTCTTCTTGGATCTTCAAATTTTGACTTCACCTTCACTCGGAGAAGCTTTCACCAATGTCTTACCCACTTGAGCTTGAGTCTTCTGCCTTCTCCAAGGGCTTACCCACTCTAGCTCCAAGTCTTTAGCCTTGATCTTCACCAAGGGACGCCTTCCCTTGTTCTTCTTCACCTCTCTTGGAAAAGAGAGAGAACCTTCATCTTCATGATTGCAAATGAGAGAAGTGGAGGTGGTGGAAGTGAGAGCCTCACAAGATATACATGTAGGACTAGCTCTCTTACAGATTTCCTACTCACTCTAATGGATGTACCAAGTGATTAAGCTTAGAGAGAGAGAGAGGAGGCTGTAGGAAGCACTCAACTATAGAATAGGAACCTCATAAAGAGTTTGCAATGAATGCTCTACCTTGGAATGAAGCCTAAGGGGTCCTATTTATAGTTGGTGATGCCTCTTAACCTTTGGGAACACTTGTGAATGAAAACTAGCCGTTTTGTGGCTTGCAACGGATCTATTTTCACTTGTTGCAACTCCACAATGGCTAGAAACACTTTTCTGCACTTTTCCGTACAGTGCATTCGGTCGAGTTTCTATATGTGTAACTCGACCGATGCAATCTTCAGAAAATCAGCCCAGGTGGATCGATCGAGTTTCAGGGTGGGAAACTGGACCGATTCAATCTTCAGAAAATCAGCCCAGGTGGATCGGTCGAGTTTCAGGGTGGGAAACTGGACCGATTCAATCTTCAGAATATCAGCCCAGGTGGATCGGTCGAGTTTCAGGGTGGGAAACTGGACCGATCAAGTGCCTGTAATTGATTTTCAAAGTTGCATTAAAAGTGCTCTAATATTCGATCTAAGTGTTCCTGATATTTTTCTAAGCTTAATTACAAGTCATACAATCATTACAAGTGATTTACAACATGATTCTAATGGATATACATCATATTACAAAAATGTGCACTTGTATGACTTTGACTTGTCTTTTCTCCAATTTGAGATGCACAAGTTAGGGCAATTGGAGTGTGTCTATACCTAATCTAAAATCACTCAAGGTGAAGCATTAGACACCAATATGTGGAATGGTTAGTCATCATCAAAACACAGGTTTAGTCAATTTAGACGTGAGTCAACATTGACCTAATTGACCTTGAGTCAATAGAGTACACATAGATAGGGTTAACCTTCATAATCATCATTGGTCTACATCAATAATAATCAATTATCTAATTGACCTTTGATCATATTAGGTGTCCAAATGGTTTAACCAATTTGAACTTCAAAAGGTCTTAGTCACTTAGACCTCAAATGGTCTTGGTCACTTAGACCTCAAACGGTCTTGACCAATTCAGTTCAAACGGTTTGAAACCATTTCTCAAAGTTAGTTCTTGAAACCGTTTAGACAACACATCTTGAAACCGAATGAACTTGAGGCTCCAAACGGTTTGAGACCGTTTGGTCCAAACCTTCTCAAAACCGAATGGACCAAAAAGGGTCTTCAACACTTAATCGATTCAAGGTTCCAATCCATGAACCAACTATCAATTGAACCAATTATTCACCATTCAATTAGACCTTCAATTTAGGATTTTGAACTTAATTGAACTAGGGTTGATAGTCAAGAAACCATCACTTAGGTTTTGGAACTGAGGAACCATTAATGGCTAACATTGTGAAACCAATTCAATTGTAATCAATGAACCATCATCATTATATGATATGACCTGGCCTCAAACGGTCTTGAGGTCGTTTGGATGATCTCCAAACGGTCTTGAGACCATTTACCCATTCCAACATCAAAATCCATGTCATCCAATTAGGGTTTGGATCATTGGAATGATCATCAAATCAACAATTGATTGCATTTCAATTTGGTATCTTTGGATCATCAAATACCCAACCATGCTCAACCCTAGACCTCCAAACGGTCTTGGGTGACCCTCAAACGGTCTTGAGACCGTTTGGGTGATTCCCAAATGGTTTTGAAACCGTTTGGGTCAATCAACCCAAAACAACAACTTATTCTATTACAAAATTAGCACTTAGCCGATTAGGGTTTATACCATATCTTTGGATCTTCAAATACCCAACTATACTCAACCCTAGACCTCCAAACGGTCTTGGGTGACCATCAAACGGTCTTGAGACCGTTTGGGTGATTCCCAAATGGTTTTGAAACCGTTTGGGTCAATCAGCCCAAAGTTTAAAAGTAATCAAATTAGAAAACAACACTTAACCCGATTAGGGTTTAGTGATTACTTGTCCTTCAACTCATGAACCAATTGGAACTAATCAATTATAATTAGTGGGTCATTAACCAAAATCATTATAAAAAAATCTCCAAATGGTCAACCCTGATCAACACCTCCAAACGGTTTGAAACCGTTTGCTCTCATTCGGTTTGATGAAACTGTTTACCCTTAAACGGTTTGGAACTGTTTGCTCCCAATCGGTTTGGGAAACCGTTTGAGCAACTTTGTTGAAACCATTTGCCCTAGATATTTGGGGAGGTGTGTGCTTATGATGATTTCATCATCATCAAGCTCCAAACCCACGAAGTTTTCTGTGATTTCCATGGTGGTTGCATCAATCAACCAAGATAAATTTCAGAAATGTAGAAAGGATCACCAATTGATAAGGAATTGAATGCAATAATAAAATCAAGGGTTCAAGTTATAAAACCCTCCTCCAATTGAGCTCCAAAGCTTCAAGCTCACGCCAACAATGGTGGATGCAACTCCTTTCACTATTCTAAGGGTCGTCCTCAAGCTTTGAGTGAAAAGGAATGGTTAGAATTGAAGAGGGGATCGAGATATGAAGAATTCATACATTGATTTTCGATTTTCACCATGGATTCAAGGTGAAAGGAGGTCAAGAAGCTTACGAACAGGTTGGGGGTCGTCCTCCTGATCCTCCAAAGCTCCTTGGTCGTTTTCCAAGCAAGGGAAAAGAAATGGAAATGAAAAAGCCCTTGGTTTGGCTTGTAAAGGGTACTTTTATAAGAAATTCCATGAGAGAGAAAATGTCATATAAAAATCATTTAATCCCAAAAATAGTGCCGCCTCTTCCCCCTCAACTCCTTGGACACGAAGACATATTATTTTCCTTGCAAACTCCTTCATTATCCAAGAATTAAAGGAAAAGAAATTAAGCACCTTAAATCATTTTATAATAATATCCATAAGTGAGTGGATATTTCTTTTTTTTATAATAATGTGAGTGAGTTATCCACTTCCTTGGATATTTTCGTGACCTATCAAAGGAACAAATGTGTTCACACTTGAACAAATTCAACCATATCGTTTTTGGTTGAAGGCCCTTCAATTAATACATTTATTTTTGTACTAAATTGAATTAGGGTTTCAATTAGGATTAAATCTTGATTATTTTAATATCAAGATTCTCTCTCCTCCAACTTAATTCAAATGAGGCGCCCCTCTCATTTTATTTGCTCTAAATGATGCCAACAAACATTAGGGACCTTATTGAAGTGGTAATTTGCATATTGAACCCTAGGTTTTTGGTAATTTGCACATTACACCAAAACCAGGTCTTAATGCACAAACATTGCTTTATCAGCTCTTTCTTGGTACTCAGGCTACCACAAGCCATACCTCTGCATCATATTCATTCTCATGTTTCTTCAACACATGAGGAACATATTATCATGCACAATTTGCAATTTAACCCCTTAACTTGGGTAATTTGCACTTTAGTCCAAATCAAGTAAAACATTATTTTCAACATAGTTCAATAAGGACTAAAATTGAAATATAAGTTCCTCTTAGGCCTTAATTACTTTTCACAAGATAATATTAAGCATATAATCATCTTTATTAAGTAAATCATCTAGGGTTAAGCATAACCCAGGTCAGGGATGTTACAGTGATGATGGCAGTTGTGGTTCTTAGACCTAAAATCACTCCACTCACACATGTCGTTAGGTACACTTTGACATCATCAAAATAAGTCATGAAATATGGGTTGTTATAACGATGATGATTGGGTGGCTTTGACACATAGGGATTGATTGTGAGTGATATATATGGGATTTGTCCTTCCTATGGGAGTGTGATGTCCTAGGCCTCTTGATTAGAGAGACTTAGAAAAGCATGGCCATGCACATGTGAGTCAATATATGATATTGAGCTTACATATATCTCAAATAGTATCCTTTGGTTCAAAAACAAGATTGAATAATAATGAGGGTGACTACATCAGGACATCAACGACAAAGGAACTATACAAACACTACAACACCATGCACAAATTGTAGGTTGAAGTTGTTCCCTAACGTTTCCATTTACTTGGTAGAAATGATGTGTGACTAGTCACCACTCTTTACTTGTGATGTCATAAGTTGTTTTGGACATTCACAACCAATGTAATATGGGACCTATAGGGTCACACACATAGGTCTTGACCTAGAAGAGGAGTTTAGATCTTGAATGACATTTGAATTAAGTACTAAAGTGTTTAAGTATTTGATTCACGCAACAAATAGACTGACACTACCAAAAGCCCATCTCAAGTGTTGAGACAGCCATCTGGAAGTGCCAAACAGTCATCTCAAGGGTTGAGACGGGCGTCTGGGTGTCAGGCTTGTTTTGTGTTTAAGGAACAAACTAACCCAACCAAACTAGGATGACTCATGTCACTAGATGACCATCTGGGTGACTGAGACATCTGTATTGCATGGGTGAGATGGTCCAGTTTGATCTGGGAAGGTTCTACATGTTTCTCTATTCATTTTGCTTGAGCAATACTTGTTGCACAAGGAAATCAATGTCTAACATTAATGGGAATTAATTTTCCAAATTGTTGTAATACTGGGAAACAATCAAATGGCCATATGGGTTGTGTCAAATGAACATTTGGTCTGTCGTAGGTTGTGAAAATTCTAGAATTGTTGCAAACATTTGAGTTATTCCTATCCCTTCCACTCCTGCATAGACTGGGAACCTGGACTGAAACCCTACCTATAAATAGAGGGGCACTAGGGGCTTCCCGGAGCACAACACATACATTTGAGAAATAGTTTCTCTGACAAACATTGTCATATCTGGTTGTGGTAACCATTAGAGCTCGAGAAAGTTCTACCTGACTAGGGAGGAACAACAAGGAAAAGAGCAATTGAGATCATTGTCATGGGAGAGCAAGTCGGTGACTAATACACTGACAGAGAGGGTCGACTCATTCCTGATCATCCTAGAAGGATGACAGGAGTTCTAAGTGGTTCGTGTGGACTACCATAGAGGTGGGAAGTCGTTGTTTGCTGCTTGGAGGGCAATGTCAACCAACAATCTATGATAAGAGGAGGTGTTGAAGAAGATGAAATTCGTGGCTATAGTCTGTAGCACTGACCAGGAGGGACAACATTCAAATGAGTCCCAGTGCAACTAGGATTCAGATTTGTTTATCTATGATGATGAGGATTGTCACTAGACTTGCTCCAGGACCATATATATCCTCGAAACCATCCTTCTTGCATTATAGTTATTGACGTGATCAATTGATTATGGGAACATGGTGGATAAAATTTCAAATTTCACTGCTTGCTCAGTAACCATTTTTCCCTACACTAATGCGTTGAATGCTAGGAATGTTATTAAGGTTTTTGAAGATCTGATAATTCTGAGTGGGCTTTGTTTAAACCCTGCAAAGAGCTCAGTGTTCTATACTTGTAATGAAGACAAAGAGCTTATGGGTTCTATATTGAAAATTAATGAAGGTGTTCTTCCGCAGAGATACTTGGGTGTACCTCTTTTTATTGGTAAGACCAAACATGATTTTCTGTGCTCCCCTTATTGATAAAATTAAATCTAGGTTTGATGGTTGGAAATACAATTTGCTCTTGATGGTTGGTGGGCTAGAATTGATTCAATCAACTATCTCTACTATGCAATTGTTCTGGTCGACTATTTTCTTTTTACCCTATTCTGTGATTGAAGAAATTGAAATGCTCTATAGAAACTTTCTCCGGGGAGGGTCTAAGAACAAGAAGTGTTCATCTGGTCAGATGGCATAAAGTCACTTCAACTAAGAAGGAAGGGGTTTAGGATAAAATATATCAAAGTGACAGTCAATGTTGCTTCTGTGATTAACTTTTGGAATGTGACTAGCAAAAAAGATGGTTTATGGATGCGATGGATCTGTGCGAGGTATCTCGCTAAAATGTTCAATTTGGAAAATTGACTTTAGTAGTTCCTATTCCTAGTTATTGAATCAATTGATTCATGCAAGACCATGCGTTCGCCCTTATTTTAGATTCAATATAGAGAATGATAATGACATTAAACTTTGGGGTGATCCTTGGTTCCCTGGGAACAAACTTTTTGGGAATGTTATTGGTACTAAAGTTGTGTTGTGTCTTGGGATTCCTGGTGTAACATCCCTGACCTGGGTTATGAGTTAACCCTAGGTGTTTTGCCTAAATATGTAATTAAATCCTTGTGATTAACTTTGGGCATGTAATTAAGTTTCTCAGAAACATATATTTCAGTTTTTGCTCCTTTTTATATAAAGTTGTAGCATTGTTTTGTAATACAGGGACCTATGTGCAAATTACCCAGTTAGAAGGGTTAACTTGCAATTTGCACATGTTGAGATATTCCTCTGATGTTGATACATCATGAGAATGATGATGGTAAGGTTTGAGGGATTTCCCAAGCTTGGGCACCAAGGTGCAGCTGTGGAAGCAATCCCGGTGCTTGAAAACCCTAAATTGGAGAAAAGTGCAATTTACCCAATTTGAGGGGTGCAACTTGTAAAATACATCATCTAAAATATCTTTTAAGACTCTTGTCATCATTTAGAGAAGAAATGATGAAAGGTCACTTCAATTGATTAATCAAGTTATGAAAAAACACCTTTGTGATTGAATAATCAAGGTGTATGTGCTATAGCCCTTTTATGTGTATGCTTAACTAATAGGTTGATCTTCTTTGCCCTCATTTTCTTGACCTTATAAGAAAGTTTTCCTTAAAATTAATAAGGAAGGACGAGCAAAGAAAGATAGAGGGACTTAGTTGAAAATATGAAGAACTTATGAGTTTATGTTAAAACCTCACCCCAAGTATATATACTCTCCACCTCTCTAAGCAAGGGAACTTTCCCTTCGTTCCTTTCACTGTTCTATTTACCCAAACCGACTAAAGAAGAACTGTGGAGCTCAGGAGGACGACCAAGGAGTTCAAGGTAGGTTTGAATCCTCCCTTTTGCTTAAGTTCATGGTTAGAACTCGAATTCAAGGTCAAATTGATGGCTAGCTCACATAGCTCTACCTTTCTAGCCATCTCTTCTCGACTTTCCTTGGAAGGATCACCTTGGCCGACCTATGGAAACTCAAGGACGTCATTAAAAGCTTGGAGCTCGAAAGCTTGGAGCTCAAGGAGCAAGCTTTAGGCGGGTTTTATAATTCTAAACCTATGCTTTGTTATATACATCTCGTTCATGCTTTTAGATGATAGTTCTTCTTCTTCTCTACCTTCCTTTTCTACCTTGCAAGAAAATCCGTGAGAAATCCTTGCTGTTCTTGAGCTAGGAGATGAAGACGTTATTTCCAAAGTTAATCCACTACTTTTCACTTTACTAAACGGTCTCCACAAATTGCTCTCTCGGTTTGCAAAACCGTGTAGTGAGCAAACGGTCTCAGGACCGTGTAAGGGAAAACGGTCTTCAAGACTGTTTATCCGCGTTGACCGAGCGTGGGCCGTATATGATTTCTGTTCATAATTATGTAGGATAATCACACACAAAATTTGAGATGATAACTCCAAAGGAATCGTGAGATATGGCCTTTTTAATCAACAACTTTAATTGAATTTACTCCTGATTTCCAATCTGTTGGAATCGCCCTTTTTGGGAAAACGGTCTCAAGACCGTGTAAGAACGTTGACCAAGCATTTACCGTATGATATTACTGTTCAAAATAATGTTGATTAACAACTCACCAAATTTGATGGACTAATTCCAAACGAGCTAAGAGTTGAAGGATGATTACTAGGGCAAACCCTAATTGAAATCAGTACTGAAATCTCAATGAATAACTTAGTGTTTTTGGGTTGATTGACCCAAACGGTCTCAAGACCGTTTGGGGATCAAACAAACGGTCTCAAGACCGTGTGGTGACAACCCAAGACCGTTTGGAGGTCTAGGGCTAAGGTAATGTGATCAATTGAGGTCCCAATTGCAATAGGTTATTGAATTAATCAAAATACTGATTTGAGACTCAATCAAGGTTCAACTCCTATCAAATCACATTAGATTTTGATGAAATCTTGGGCAAACGGTCTCAAGACCGTGTGGAGTTCATCCACACGATCTCAAGACCGTTTGGGCCAAGTTTGGGCCCGATTGGAGCTCAATTGAAGGGTTCAACCTTGTGTTGATTCACATTGTTGAGTGTTGATGGTTGAACGTTGATGGACCTTAATTGAACCAACTTCAACCCTAATTGGATAACAATTGAGGGTTAATTGAGTGACCAATTGGTTAAGCATAACCCTAATTAACTCAATCTATAAGTGGTTACCATGGCTTTAACCATTTGGAGGCTTCAACATTGATAATCATAAACGATTGAAATCATTGAACCATGTTGGAGGTCCAAACGGTTTGAGACCAAGTGGATCAAGACCGTTTGAGGCCTCACGGTCTCAAGACCGTTTGAGACTTCACGGTCTCAAGACTGTTTGAGGTCACACGGTCTCAAGACCGTGTGAGGCCTCACGGTCTCAAGACCGTTTGGGGCCAAACGGTCTCAAGACCGTTTGGACTCAAACGATCTCAAGATCGAGAGACACCAAACGGTCTCAAACCGTGTAAGCCCTCTCGGTCTTGAAGTCAAACTTGTTAAACGGTCTACACCCTCACACGGTTTGGGCAAACGACCTTGAAGGTCACACGGTCTTGGAGTCAACTCTAGCAAACGGTCAACTCATCCAAACGGTCTCAAACCGTTTGGAGGTTGAAGGTTGAAACCGTTTGAGGTTTTCAAAGGTTGATTTCACTTAATCAATTGAAGGTGTAAATGGTTCAATGATGCTCTAATCTAAACCATAATGATAACCTAGGATATTATGGGACTAAGTGACTAATGAATTAACCCATGATGGTGATCAATGGGGTGAATTACCAAAATACCCTTGAGGGGTTCAATTGAGTAAAACCTTGTTCAAATTCAACCCTAATCACATGATAGTGATGTTTTGGCTTATGTTAACCAAAGAGGACTTATACCAACCTGATCTAGAGTGGTGTTATCACCATCTACTGGTATGAGGAGAGAGAAAGTATCTTAAGAGAGAGAAAGTACCCTTTTTGGGTGAAAACTTAAGTAAAGAACCTTCAATACACATGAATGTGCATGATTAGGGTATGATCCACCTATGTGAGATCATGGAAACCCTAATTATGATATATGATGAATCTTAAGCTAAGCTGAGAGCATCAATGATGATGTTCCTCATACATGATGATGTTATGAGTTCAATTCACCATATGATGTGAATAGTAAACCCTAATTCAAGGGTAATGACATGTGATGTGAATAGTAAACCCTAATTCAAGGGTAATGACATGTGATGTGAATAGTAAACCCTAAATTCAAAGGTGATGACATGTTATATGAGTATTAAACTCTATTTGATAAGAATCAAAGAACTTAGCTCTTATGACAAGAGTGGAAAGTATAATCATGGTTTTGAATTACCTTTATTAGTTGAATTAACCATGTAGGTTCTGATATGGAGGTGATCATATCCAGGTATGGATGATGATACTATATTCATTAAAGGCATATTGATAGCTTTATGAATAAGTAAAGTATCTTGATGCCTTGTCAGTGGTATTCTATGATAATAATGGGCTGTGAGAGCCATGAATACCATCAAGGTCATGCTTTAGAGATGACTTGTGATGAGTATAATGAGAAATGATGATTGATGTGAGTTAGGCTTGTTACATTTAGTATTCTCCTTTTATAGCTGTTATGCTACTGTTATTGTTTGAAGAACAATGTGTGATGTTAAATGAATATTGAATGTACCTAACTAATCAAGTATAATGTAGAGCCCTGATCATAGACCCATCATTGTCAGAGATCAAATGATGGTGAAACAGGTTTTCCTAAGGGAACTCCTGGATCACATACTATTGAGTATGTGGGGTATATGGATGTGTAGAATCTTACATCCTAGTGTAGGAATTTGATGTAGATATGTAATCCGTCAATCCTTCACTACAATTCCATACCGTATCAGTAGTAGGTAAACATGAAACCTCCTGATGATGAAGAAAACATAGATATCCGTATCAGTGGAGATAAACATGAAATCTCCTGATGACGAAGAGAGTACAGAATGCCACTGTAACTCTAAAATAGCGAAGGACCAGTTTACCCTGGTGAGCTATAATAGTAGAGACACAAGATGTCCTACAAGTGATCCTCTTACTGACTGAGGAAGGTGAAGGTCATGAGAATCCGGCTCTCTTAATGACCTATGTATGATACTGATGTGACTTCTTAGCGATCAGTTGGAGTATGAGTGGTATGCCTCATCTCCACAGGGCATAATATTGTTTGTAAACATAATCAACCGCATAGTATACCTGTTAGAGATAACTACGAGTTAGTTGATTGATGATACACTGTAATAGTGCTTATATTATTCATGTCTCATAAATGTTGAGCTCTTGTTTATAGCTGTAACTGCTATTGAATACTTTGAAAGCTTTATTGCTTAAGATATTCTTTGATGTTATAATAAAGCTTCTGGTGGAGAGTTATAACTCTTGCTGGGACAATTATGTAAAATTGTCTCACCCCGTAGACTTCAACTTTTAGGTGGACGTCGAAGACGGAGGAACCGGTCTACAGGTGACCAGTCCCAGCGGCAGCAGCAACACCAGGAGTAGCAGTAAATCTCAGGTGGAGATTTATCCTGCCATGTGGTATAGTTAGAGTCAGTCCTATGTGTCCTCTGTACTCTCAGGTCTTGGAGTCTTTTGTTATGAGTTCTTGAGATTTTGTATCTTGATGTATATAATTACTCAAGAAGTAATTATCATGAGATGTAAACAGTTTATCTCTTGTTATGAAAGAAGCTTTTATGGATTCAAACTCTTGTTTCGAAAAGTTTTAATTTCCCGTGATTTTTGTCTTCCGCTGTTAATCGAATCGCTTCCGCTAAGTTTGAATCGTGTTTATATCGTGGTTTGGAGATCAGAGCCCACAATTAGTGGTATCAGAGCTCTAGGTCAGTTGAGTCTACAGAGGCATAGGACTTAGGATGTCGAGTCTATCTTTAGTACTCCTTCCTTATCTAATAGAATCTTCTACTCCTCAGGAGAAGAAGATACATAAGGATGGCTGAGCCTCATGATGAGTACGTGGAAGAGGGTAGTGCTAGTACACCTCAAGGCGGTGCAAGGGTTCCAAGAATAGAATAGCCTACACCAGAGTCACCAAGAGAGCCACCCCAGTTTGACCCAGCCGACATGGGTAACCCAGCTGTACAGACAATGTTCGGGCAGTTCATGACTGCCATGACACACATAACCGACAGGATGCCCATGCCTACACCTAGGGCACCTGTCCAACCTGAAGGATAAGGTATCGGTAAGACGTTCGAACGACTTCGTCATGTCGGAGCTACCGAGTACTTTGGGACTGCCGACCCCGCAGATGCTGACCTATGGTTGACAGAGTTGGAGAAGGATTTCAGGATTCTTATTATCCCGGAAGCTGAGAAGGTTAGACATGCTGTCTATCTTCTCAAAGGCAGTGCTGGTCACTGGTGGAACATGGAAGAGCAGAAGAGACCTGGAGTAGAGTTCTCATGGGAAGAGTTTCGTCGGGAATTTATCAATAGATATTTTCCAAAGACCTTCCTAGATGAGAAGATCTCTCAGTTTGAGAGACTAAGGCAGGGTATGATGAACATTAGCGAGTATGAAGCTAAGTTCATGGAGTTGCTGCGGTTCTGTCCGCACATGGCTGCCACAGAAGAGGAAAGAATCAGAAGATTCGAGAAGGGTTTGAATGCTGATATATCAACCCCTGTGTCTGCCTTAGAAAACCGAGAGAGATTCTCTACCTTCGTTGAGTCAGTCCGAAGGATAGAGAGATCTGTGGTTGAGAAGAGACAAACTCAGAAAAGATATCCACAGTTCCAGGGTTCTTCATCTAGGGATTCCAAGAAACCTAGATTCTCTGCACCTAACCCTCCACCACCCAGATCGAGTTTTCAAACTCAATGGTCACCAAGCAGAGGTAGAGGACGGAGTCAACCACCTCAAAGGACACACAGTTCTACATCAATGTCAGTAACTGGACCACCCAGACCACAACAACAGGAGAGGAGTTGCTACAACTGTGGTAAGGTGGGACACTTAATGAAGGATTGCCGTTCTAGGCCTATCAGTGTGACACAGCCTCCGAGACAGGATCAACAAGGATCTCAGAATAGGCAACATCAAGGAGCAGCTCGAGGACGTGGACAAGCGTCTCAAGCTGGATCATCAGCACCACCTCAACACTAGGCGACAGCGAGGTTCTATGCTATGAACCCACCTGAAGCAGTGGTCAATCCACGGGTAGTGGCAGGTCAGATGAAACTTTTATATTCTGATATGTCTACATCCTGTGTTGTATCTGTTCTGATTGACCCGGGTGCTACACACTCTTTCATCACTCGTAGAGTGATTCACAACTGCAATATGACTGTTAGTCATAGGGCAGATAGCTTGTTTTTGGAGACTCCGTTGAGTGGGTCTACCGTTTTGCAGGAGGTATGCTCTCCCTGCATCCTCTTCTTTTCTGAACATCGCATTCAAGTGGACCTTATACCACTTGATATGTAAGGATTTGATATAATCCTCGGGATGGATACCTTGAAGAGGTATAGAGTTGTCTTGGATTGTGAATCCAAGTTGGCTGTGTTTGCTGATGAAAGCAACACATGGATCTTTCAAGGAGAAAGAAAGATTCTGCCCACCTGTCTTGTGTCAGCTATGGTTGCTGATAAGTTGTTGAGGTAAGGATGTTATGCATTCTTAGCCCATGTGGTAGATGTTACCAAGGAAAGGTCCAATCCTGCTGAAGTTCCCATAGTCAGGGAATTCGAGGATGTGTTTCATGAAGAACTTCCTGGTATACCACCACCTCGGGAGATTGATTTTGAAATCAATCTGATCCCAGATACGAAACCCATAGCCCAGACTCTGTATAGGATGGCGCCTGCCGAGATGGCAGAACTCAAGAAACAGCTTCAAGAGTTACTTGAGAAGGGTTTTATCCAACCGAGCACTTCACCTTGGGGTGCTCCGGTCTTGTTTGTTAAAAAGAAAGATGGGTCAATGCGGTTGTGCATCGACTACAGACAACTCAATAAAGTAACAGTAAAGAATAAGTACCCTCTGCCGAGGATTGATGATCTCTTTGATCAGTTGCGTGGTGCAACAGTCTTTTCAAAGATAGACTTGAGGTCTGGATATCATCAACTCCGTATTAAGGATAGTGACATATCCAAGTCTGCCTTTAGGACAAGGTATGGTCACTATGAGTTCACGGTTATGTCGTTTGGACTAACCAATGCACCAGCTGCATTTATGGAACTCATGAATAGAGTTTTTCGACCTTTCCTTGATCAGTGTGTTGTCGTCTTCATAGATGACATTCTGATCTATAGTAAGGATGCTCAGCATCATGAGCGGCATCTTCGCCAAGCTTTGACCTTGCTAAGAGAACACAAGCTGTATGCTAAGTTTAGCAAGTGTGAGTTCTGGCTGCCGGAGGTATCTTTTCTTGGACATGTGATATCTGCCTCGGGAATTTGTGTTGACCCTACAAAGGTAGAATCTGTTCTACAGTGGGAACAACCGAAGACACCGACGGAGATTCGAAGTTTCTTGGGGTTAGCTGGCTATTATCGAAGGTTCATTAAGAACTTTAGTTCTATAGCCTTACCTTTGACCAAGTTGACCCGGAAAGATGTTCCTTTTTCTTGGAGTGATAAGTGTCAACAGTCTTTCCAATTGTTGAAGGAGAGGTTGACAAGTGCACCTGTGATTGTACTACCTGAACAAGGAAAAGGATATGTAGTTTTCTGTGATGCTTCCAAGAATGGACTAGGATGTGTGTTGATGCATGATAAACAAGTGATTTCTTTTGCTTCCCGACAGCTTAAGAAACATGAGGAAAATTATCCGACACACGATCTGGAGTTAGCTGCCGTGGTTCATGCCTTGAAGATCTGGAGACATTATCTCTACGGAGAAACATTCCAGATTTTCACAGACCACAAGAACCTTAAGTATATCTTCTCTCAGCATGAGCTTAACATGAGGCAATGTCGCTGGATGGAGTTAATCAAGGACTACGACTGTATAATTGATTATCATCCAGGCAAGGCCAATATTGTTGCAGATGCCTTGAGTAGGAAATCATCAACATCAACCATGAATAGAGCACAACTAAACTCTTTAGTATGCTCTAGGAGAGATATGCTTATCTCTTTAAGGCAAGACAATGTACAGTTGAAGGTGTCATTGTTAGCCGGGTTGTTAGCTGAGATGCATATTAAACCTACCCTAAGAGAGCAGATTAAGGAAGCACAGCTAGGTGATGCTGCAGTTCAGCAGATTAGATCTGAGTATGGAAATGAGAAGCGAGATGGTTTCCATGACTCAGATGACCTAGTAGCCTGTTATAATGGAAGGATGATAGTGCCGGATGTGGATAACTTGAGGAAGTTAGTCATGGAAGAAGCTCATTCTTCCATGTATGCTATGCATCCAGGGAGCACCAAGATGTATCGGAATTTGAAAGATCTGTATTGGTGGTCTGGAATGAAGAAGGATGTTGCAGAGTTTGTTCTGAGGTGTCCTGTGTGTCAGCAAGTTAAAGCTGAACACCAGAAGCCTGCAGGAACAATGCAACCTTTACCCATACCACAATGGAAGTGGGACCATTTGACCATGGACTTTGTTGTTGGCCTACCCAGGACAAGCAAAGGACATGATTCCATTTGGGTAGTTGTTGATAGGTTTACAAAGACAACACATTTCTTACCTGTCAAAACAACCTATTCTGTTGAAAGGTTATCACAGTTGTATGTACAAGAGATAGTGTGTTTGCACGGAGTTCCTGTCACTATAGTTTCTGACAGAGGTCCTCAGTTTACAAGTTGTTTTTGGGAACAGTTACACAGAGCCTTAGGCACCAAGCTAAGGTTTAGTACGGCCTTTCATCTACAGGTTGATGGACAGTTAGAAAGGACCATACAGACTTTAGAAGACCTTTTGAGAGCATGTGTTCTCCAGTTTACCGGGAGTTGGGATCTGCACCTAAGCTTGATAGAGTTTGCCTATAACAATATCTATCAACATAGTATTGATATGGCACCATATGAAGCCTTATATGGTAGACGTTGTAGATCACCTTTGTGTTGGTTTGAGACTGGTGAGCGTCAGTTGTTAGGTCCTGATCTTGTGCAGCATACCACAGAAAAGATTAAAGTAATACAACAAAAGATTAAGACTGCACAGGATAGGCAGAAATCTTATGCTGACAAGCATCGTAGACCCTTAGAGTTCCAGGTTGGAGACAGAGTATATCTCAAAGTCTCGCCTTGGAAAGGGGTCCTTCGTTTTGGAAGGAAAGGGAAGTTAGCTCCTAGATATATGGGGCCTTATCCAATCATTGAACGGATTGGAAAGGTAGCATATAGACTAGAGCTGCCACCAGAGTTACAGAGGTTACATCCTGTGTTTCACATTTCTATGCTGAAGAAATGTCACCCAGACACCGAGTCAGTTCTACAACCTATGGAAGTAGAATTGAATGATGATATATCTTATGAGGAAGGACCAGTGTCAATCCTTGATAACAGAATTAAAAAGTTAAAGAAGAAAGATATAAGTCTTGTGAAAGTCCTATGGAATCACCGTGGTGTTGAAGAAGCCACTTGGGAACTAGTGGATGAGATGAGAAGGAAGTATCCTGCCCTTTTCTCTTAGTATGTTTTATCAATTTCGGGGACGAAATCCTTGTAAGGGGTGGATAATTTGTAACATCCCTGACCTGGGTTATGAGTTAACCCTAGGTGTTTTGCCTAAATATGTAATTAAATCCTTGTGATTAACTTTGGGCATGTAATTAAGTTTCTCAGAAATATATATTTCAGTTTTTTCTCCTTTTTATATAAAGTTGTAGCATTGTTTTGTAATACAGGGACCTATGTGCAAATTACCCAGTTAGAAGGGTTAACTTGCAATTTGCACATGTTGAGATATTCCTCTGATGTTGAGACATCATGAGAATGATGATGGTAAGGTTTGAGGGATTTCCCAAGCTTGGGCACCAAGGTGCAGCTGTGGAAGCAATCCTGGTGCTTGAAAACCCTAAATTGGAGAAAAGTGCAATTTACCCAATTTGAGGGGTGCAACTTGTAAAATACATCATCTAAAATATCTTTTAAGACTCTTGTCATCATTTAGAGAAGAAATGATGAAAGGTCACTTCAATTGATTAATCAAGTTATGAAAAAACACCTTTGTGATTGAATAATCAAGGTGTATGTGTTATAACCCTTTTATGTGTATGCTTAACTAATAGGTTGATCTTCTTTGCCCTCATTTTCTTGACCTTAGAAGAAAGTTGTCCTTAAAATTAAGAAGGAAGGACGAGCAAAGAAAGATAGAGGGACTTAGTTGAAAATATGAAGAACTTATAAGTTTATGTTAAAACCTCACCCCAAGTATATATACTCTCCACCTCTCTAAGCAAGGGAACTTTCCCTTCGTTCCTTTCACTATTCTATTTACCCAAACCGACTAAAGAAGAACTGTGGAGCTCAGGAGGACGACCAAGGAGTGCAAGGTAGGTTTGAATCCTCCCTTTTGCTTAAGTTCATGGTTAGAACTCGAATTCAAGGTCAAATTGATGGCTAGCTCACATAGCTCTACCTTTCTAGCCATCTCTTCTCGACTTTCCTTGGAAGGATCACCTTGGCCGACCTGTGGAAACTCAAGGACGCCATTAAAATCTTGGAGCTTGAAAGCTTGGAGGTCAAGGAGCAAGCTTTAGGCGGGTTTTATAATTCTAAACCTATGCTTTGTTATATACATCTCGTTTATGCTTTTAGATGATAGTTCTTCTTCTTCTCTACCTTCCTTTGCTACCTTGCAAGAAAATCTGTGAGAAATCCTTGCTGTTCTTGAGCTAGGAGATGAAGACGTTATTTCCAAAGTTAATCCACTACTTTTCACTTTACTAAACGGTCACCACAAATTGCTCTCTCGGTTTGCAAAACCGTGTAGTGAGCAAACGGTCTCAGGACCGTGTAAGGGAAAACGGTCTTCAAGACCGTTTAGCCGCGTTGACCGATCGTGGACCGTATAAGATTTCTGTTCATAATTATGTAGGCTAATAACCCACAAAATTTGAGATGATAACTCCAAAGGAATCGTGAGATATGGCCTTTTTAATCAACAACTTTAATTGAATTTACTCCTGATTTCCAATCTGTTGAAATCGCCCTTTTTGGGCAAACGGTCTCAAGACCGTGTAAGAACGTTGACCAAGCGTTGACCGTATGATATTACTGTTGAAAATAATTTTGATTAACAACTCACCAAATTTGATGGACTAATTCCAAATGAGCTAAGAGTTGAAGGATGCTTACTAGGGCAAACCCTAATTGAAATCAGTACTGAAATCTCAATGAATAACTTAGTGTTTTTGGGTTGATTGACCCAAACGGTCTCAAGACCATTTGGGGATCAACCAAACGGTCTCAAGACCGTGTGGTGACAACCCAAGACCGTTTGGAGGTCTAGGGCTAAGGTAATTTGATCAATTGAGGGCCCAATTGCAATAGGTTATTGAATTAATCAAAATACTGATTTGAGACTCAATCAAGGTTCAACTCCTATCAAATCACATTATATTTTGATGAAATCTTGGGAAAACGGTCTCAAGACCGTGTGGAGTTCATCCAAACGATCTCAAGACCGTTTGGGCCAAGTTTGGGCCCAATTGGAGCTCAATTGAAGGGTTCAACCTTGTGTTGATTCACATTGTTGAGTGTTGATGGTTGAACGTTGATGGACCTTAATTGAACCAACTTCAACCCTAATTGGATAACAATTGAGGGTTAATTGAGTGACCAATTGGTTAAGCATAACCCTAATTAACTCAATCTATAAGTGGTTACCATGGCTTTGACCATTTAGAGGCTTCAACATTGATAATAATAAACGATTGAAATCATTGAACCATGTTGGAGGTCCAAATGGACCAAACGGTCTCAAGACCGTTTGAGACCTCACGGTCTCAAGACCGTTTGAGGTCACACGGTCTCAAGACCGTGTGAGGCCTCACGGTCTCAAGACCGTTTGGGGCCAAACGGTCTCAAGACCGTTGAGACCGTTTGGACTCAAACGATCTCAAGATCGAGAGACACCAAACAGTCTCAAACCGTGTAAGCCCTCTCGGTCTTGAAGTCAAACTTGTTAAACGGTCTACTCCCTCACACGGTTTGGGAAAACGACCTTGAAGGTCACACGGTCTTGGAGTCAACTCTAGAAAATGGTCAACTCATCCAAACGGTCTCAAACCGTTTGGAGGTTGAAGGTTGAAATCGTTTGAGGTTTTCAAAGGTTGATTTCACTTAATCAATTGAAGGTGTAAATGGTTCAATGATGCTCTAATCTAAACCATAATTATAACCTAGGATATTAAGGGACTAAGTGACTAATGAATTAACCCATGATGGTGATCAATGGGGTGAATTACCAAAATACCCTTGAGGGGTTCAATTGAGTAAAACCTTGTTCAAATTCAACCCTAATCACATGATAGTGATGTTTTGGCTTATGTTAACCAAAGAGGACTTATCCCAACCTGATCTAGAGTGGTGTTATCACCATCTACTGGTATGAGGAGAGAGAAAGTATCTTAAGAGAGAGAAAGTACCCTTTTTGGGTGAAAACTTAAGTAAAGAACCTTCAATACACATGAATGTGCATGATTAGGGTATGATCCACCTATGTGAGATCATGGAAACCCTAATTATGATATATGATGAATCTTAAGCTAATCTGAGAGCATCAATGATGATGTTCCTCATACATGATGATGTTATGAGTTCAATTCACCATATGATGTGAATAGTAAACCCTAATTCAAGGGTAATGACATGTGATGTGAATAGTAAACCCTAATTCAAGGGTAATGACATGTGATGTGAATAGTAAACCCTAAATTCAAAGGTGATGACATGTTATATGAGTATTAAACTCTATTTGATAAGAATCAAAGAACATAGCTCTTATGACAAGAGTGGAAAGTATAATCATGGTTTTGAATTACCTTTATTAGTTGAATTAACCATGCAGGTTGTGATATGGAGGTGATCATATCCAGGTATGGATGATGATACTATATTCATTAAAGGCATATTGATAGCTTTATGAATAAGTAAAGTATCTTGATGCCTTGTCAGTGGTATTCTATGATAATAATGGGCTGTGAGAGCCATGAATACCATCAAGGTCATGCTTTAGAGATAACTTGTGATGAGTATAATGAGAAATGATGATTGATGTGAGTTAGGCTTGTTACATTTAGTATTCTCCTTTTATAGCTGTTATGCTACTGTTATTGTTTGAAGAACAATGTGTGATGTTAAATGAATACTGAATATACCTAACTAATCAAGTATAATTTAGAGCCCTGATCATAGACCCATCATTGTCAGAGATCAAATGATGGTGAAACAGGTTTTCCTAAGGGAACTCCTGGATCATATACTATTGAGTATGTAGGGTATATGGATGTGTAGAACCTTACATCCTAGTGTAGGAATTTGATGTAGATATGTAATCCGTCAATCCTTCACTACAATTCCATACCGTATCAGTAGTAGGTAAACATGAAACCTCCCGATGACGAAGAAAACATAGATATCCGTATCAGTGGAGATAAACATGAAATCTCCTGATGACGAAGAGAGTACAGAACGCCACTGTAACTCTAAAATAGCGAAGGACCAGTTTACCCTGGTGAGCTATAATAGTAGAGACACAAGATGTCCTACAAGTGATCCTCTTACTGACTGAGGAAGGTGAAGGTCATGAGAATCTGGCTCTCTTAATGACCTATGTATGATACTGATGTGACTTCTTAGCGATCAGTTGGAGTATGAGTGGTATGCCTCATCTCCACAGGGCATAATATTGTTTGTAAAACATAATCAACCGCGTAGTATACCTGTTAGAGATAACTACGAGTTAGTTGATTGATGATACACTGTAATAGTGCTTATATTCTTCATATCTCATAAATGTTGAGCTCTTGTTTATAGCTGCAACTGCTATTGAATACTTTGAAAGCTTTACTGCTTAAGATATTCTTAGATGTTATAATAAAGCTTCTGGCGGAGAGTTATAACTCTCGCTGGGACAATTATGTAAAATTGTCTCACCCCGTAGACTTCAACTTTTAGGTGGACGTCAAATACGGAGGAACCGGTCTACAGGTGACCAGTCCCAGCGGCAGCAGCAGCACCAGGAGCAGCAGTAAATCTCAGGTGGAGATTTAGCCTGCCATGTGGTATAGTTAGAGTCAGTCCTATGTGTCCTCTGTACTCTCAGGTCTTGGAGTCTTTTGTTATGAGTTCTTGAGATTTTGTATCTTGATGTATATAATTACTCAAGAAGTAATTATCATGAGATGTAAACAGTTTATCTCTTGTTATGAAAGAAGCTTTTATGGATTCAAACTCTTGTTTCGAAAAGTTTTAATTTCCCGTGATTTTTGTCTTCCGCTGTTAATCGAATCGCTTCCGCTAAGTTTGAATCGTGTTTATATCGTGGTTTGGAGATCAGAGCCCACACCTGGTGACACATCTATGGATCATATGATTAAAGATCGTGTTTGGTGTATTTCTAACAATTGTAAAAATAACCCAAATGAGTTGCTTAAGAATAGTCATGTCTTCTACTGGGATTGATTGTGTTAGTTGTATGGAAATGAAGACCCTAAAGATTGGCTATGCCAATAATTTTATTAGAGATAAACATGAAGAATCAAAAGTGATTGAATGGATTTGGAAATACAGTTGCCCTAGAATTTACCTATATTCATGCATGGAAAGTTGCTCATAAGAGATTATTGACCTCTAATAACGTTAATAGAATGGGTATCTTGATCACTATTATTTGTTTCCTATGTATGACAAGTTATGAAGATTCAAATCATGTTATGTTTTCCTGATCGTATTCTTCTGAGATTTGGAGGAAGGATTCTTTGTTTGCCCCTTCCCAAGTGTTGTGATGACCTGGTTTAGTGGTCAGGAAAGAATCTCTCACATTAGCTCTTACAATTCTTTATACCTTGTGGCGTGAAAGGAACATTCATGTTCTTGAGAATAGATACCCACAAGTTGATAGACTCTGGGCTCAAATTTAGAGTACTATTATTTTGTTACAAGCTTAGTGCTTGTGTCTTGCACAGATCTTTTCTTTTGGCTTTCTATACTATGATATGTAGATAGTTTTTGTTTGAATGAAGTCAGATAAATGACTTTAGACACTGACTTTGTAGTCCCCCTATAAAAATACAAAAAAGGAATTGGAGCTTTCACATAAAAAAATGATTATTTTTTTTGGTTATTTCGTTAAACTATAAATATTTTGGTTAAAATATTTTCTAGTTGGTTAGTCACACTAACTGAATAACAACAATTTATTGATGTAAAAGTATCCTTTAGATATATATATATATATAGTTGTATTTTTAGTTAATTAAATATCCTTGTTTATATACTGGCCAAGTTTTGATGAACTATACATCATGATATTGATATGCAATACTACTATCATATGATGATTCTTCAAAATATTGATGAGTAGTTTCAAAAAAATTATTAAAAAATATTTGGTCAATAAAATTAATCGACTGAGTTTACCATTAATTGGATAACTATAATCGAATCAATTGATTCTAACCAGGTTAGATTAACGATTAACATCTAAATCACAAATTAACCAATTAAATGAACCAAATTAATCATTAATAAAAAAATAATTGAAATCTCACCCCTATTAAAAGCTACCATTTTTCCTTGGTGAATGGTAGTGTGATTAAGTGGGGTAAAATTGGGGTAATATGGTTTATGATAATTGTATAAGTTGTCTTTCTTTAGAATGTTGTCCAAGTTCATATTTTAACTAGGTTACTCAAGAACACTATAATTACTTTTGTGCATCTAATTCTATAGTTACACAAGCACGGCCCCTTGGGATATGCTAAAAAGAAGAAACTAAAATGAAAAGTTTGATTTGATTTAAACTAATGGCATTTAACCAAGAAGGCAAATAAATGCACAACTGAAAATTCTAACAAGATTCTCATTCTTGATCACTGGACCATTCCTTTATCAACATTTACCTCTACAATGTTCATCGTAAAGGATCTAAGTCATAAAGTATTAACATAATATTATCCATGTATGCAATTGTAACATGTAGAATATGTATGAGGCACATAGTATGTACTTGATGCATTATTTTGTAAAACACCATGTTCGGGTATGAGTGTACATGGACGACTTTGAAAATCACAAAATTATAGACTCCAACCTTCTTCTCATCACTAAGATGATCTTGTAACAACATGTTGATAACTTAAAAAAGGATGACAAACCACGAGAGTAAGACCAATGTTCCAATGAGAGATAAAACATATGTATAGTATCCAGATTATGCAATATATATAAATAATATGTTGAATTAGACAACTTGACGTCAAACAACAACTTATACAAATGTGTATCTAAGGTAATAAAGTGATTGTACAAGAGCTTGATTAATGTTCTTATTATTAAGTGTTGAATAGCTCAAATCTATCTCCTAAGCTATTGACTGGTGAATGTGAAGTCTCCCAACCAATGTAGAGGACTTTAGATTAATTAGTCTCACTAAGATCATGTAACATCTTAGTCAATGTGAGTATAATAAGTAGGGATTCATTGGATGAAGACCTATATAGAACCATAAGATAAGTCTCGGGTACTTAGCGTAGGATACATATCATATCCCACTGGTGTTATCGTAATATAACATCATATCACGTCATTTTCAATAACTGGAAAAATTGTTGTATATCAATATGGGCTATTGCTTTGTACCCAAATAAATTGTCATTTACTTAGCTTAGTACACCTATCATATCCCACTGGAATTATTCCAAATAACATCATATCACACCATTTTCAATCAACTGGAAAAACTATAGTATATGAATAGGGGCAATAGACAAACAAATTAGTTTTGCAATCTTCGTTTAATTTTCCTTTGTATGGACGTCATAATTCACCATTAGGGGTGTGATTCTTGCTTTTAGATCTGTGGAAAAAGAGGAGAAAGGTAGAACGTTTGGTGTAGGAATGACTTGATTTCTTAAGCGACACATGGATGCCATGATATTTCAAGAAGGGGGCATATCATTTAGTGTTGTTGATAGGGACATTTAATTTTATGACTGTGGTATGAACTATTCTATGTGCATAGATCACATGAATGGATGTAGATGTTTTTTATGCTAACTTCATCACCAAATCCTAATTACCATGAATGATGAAATGATTTGGGTATTGTTTGGTGGAACAACAATAATGCAATCCATGTCTAATTAACAAAATTCATCTACAACTTTTTTTCACCATAAAAAGTTGTGGATAGGCACCTTGTAAGAGAAAAGTACATCTAATATTTGTGCAGAGAAGAGTTGGATTATTTCAAACTACCTAAACATGTAGTCGTCATATGCCTAAAATGGAGAAGGATACCTAAATAGGACCTCCTTGTACCTTGTAGTTTCTTGGGCATGTATTAATGAGGTTCCATCATAGGAGATGATTCTATTGAGGTAGGAGTGGGATGGATGTTACTTTCTTACCTAGGAGTTGAACTAGGATTCCCTCTTCTCTTCTCTTTTCTAGGTGGGAAACCTAGTAAAACATGTCTAGGTCATAAACCTCCTTAGAGAGGGTAGGTTTAGATTGCAAGGGATATAGTTGAAGAGAAAGAAGAGATGGGGAGTGTTAGTTGACAAAACAAAGTTGATATGGATTTTTTAGCTAATGTAACCCTTTTGAAATGTTGTGGCACATTACTTGTATGTCAAGTTTTGGCAGGATAAACTTGATCGGAGATAGTTTTAGAGAATCCTCATGGTTGTTTGGGGCTTGACTTTCCACAAACAACTTGATACAGTCAATACTATCTAAAATTCCTAAAATTTTCAAAATCTATTCCAGAGGCCTTATAAAATTTCTACTGTGATCCTATATGTATATTGTATAAAGAAAATCACTTGTGACTCATCACATGCCATTTTGAGAAAAAAAATATTCAAAACACATGAAATTGACCAAAAAAATATAGAAAAAGCATATAAACTTGGCAATGTTGGCATATAAGGAAATCTAGATAGGTTCAAATCAATGTTGGCATATAAGGATATAATAGATGTCTAACTAGTGGACATGAATGTATCAACAATAGAAGTAATGAACATCTTATGAAAGAAAAATGTTCCATAGGTAAAGGCTTCGTTAAAATTCATGCAAGTCATAAACATATTTCTTGGCAATGTGGTCTGGAATGAAATGAAGACAAACCTCTATATGCCTAGCACACTGTGCATATAGAATTGCAAGATAAATTTGTAACACTAGTCTTGTCACAATAGATAGGAGAATCATCAAATGCTATATTAAAATCATTTAGCATTTGCTTCATCCATAGGGTTGTGAACAACAAATCACGACGACCATGCATTTAGCCTTGGTTTTTTATAATGACATTGTGCTTTTCTTCTTAGAGAACCAAGATACTAGGCATGGTCCTATGAAGAAGCAAGTCTCACTTGTACACTTACTATAAATCAAGAACCCATCACATTCCACATCATTATAAGCAGTTAGACTAAAGTTGTGTGGTTGAGGATACCATAGACCAAAGTTTGGAATCTCAACTGGGTACCTAAGGATCCTCTTGACTGCTATAACATGTGACTTCCTAGTGCTTGATTGAAACCAAGCACACAAAATCCTATAATAAACATGATATCCAGTCTAGAGGCAACAAGATGAAGTGAACTACCAATCATGCATCTATGTGACTTCTCATACATATTTTCTCCTTCATCATCCTTATCAGGATCAGTCATGCTTGAGATGGTAGTAACCGATAGTTTGTAATTCTCCATGACATTTGATGAGTTCACCAATGTACTTTCTTGGTTTATGAAGTTCCTATATTGTGTCTTCTTGATTTTGAATTTAGGAAGAAGATAAGTTATCCCATAACTCATTGTGCATGATAGAATGATGCGTCCTAGTTTAGTTGCACTTTTATCTTAATTTTGTAGTCATATCCATCATTTTACTTTTAAACTACTTACATTTAGGTGTTCCTAACTTTATGTTAATTTGTAGGATTTTTTTATCTAAATCCATGATTTCCAAGGTAGACTTGAGGTTCATATCTTATGCACTAGTTGTTAGCAATGTGCACAAGTTTTAATATTTATAAATTGAGCACTAGACCACAAGTATATGGGTGTGTAATATGCTCGAGATTGTCTAAGTATCAGGGTACATCTAGGCACAAGTGTGTTATTCTTTAATAATCTAGATCGATTTACTAAGATGGGTTTGGTTTTAAGTTAATCTATTTTGCAGTTCTAAGAAATAGGAAATTCTAATCACTTAAAATGAGATTTAGATCAGAACTAAAGGATCTTGGTTATGGGATTTCTCTTCCACATAAGTACTGACATATAACCATGAAAATTAACATACTAGTTAAAATGCAAGAAGGTTGATGTCATCACACACCTCCTGGTGATATTATATAGTTCTAATATCCACATAGTACTCCCATACTTATGCAAAGATTTGAACTGCAACCTTGGATCCTCAACACAATCCAAGCCACTCTTGTGGTTTAGGATACATTACCAATATATTTATTCCCTACTTCTCAATATATATTCCCAGATCACATAAGAAACATAATACATGTAAGAAAAATGGCCAGTAGTGCATACAAGCAATTAAACACCATAGAAAACCTTGGATCAACAAATTAACTAGCATTAGTTAAGAAACTTGAGTTCACACGAGTAACAACATGGGAGCTACTCTCCCACAACCAAGAAAGGAAGTCTACTCATTCATAGTGATGAAACACAAGCACATGATACACAATTTGAAGTATATATGTCTAGAGAAGAAAATAATAAGGGAAATCCAAGGAATGAAGAAGAACAAAGTAGAACTTCAGCTTAGAGATGAAATTCTACTCAATATGGTGCTTCTTCTATAGCAAACTTCTCTCCTGAGAGGTCTGAATGAGATGGATAAGCTCCTACTGCAATCCTAGAAGAAGGATAGAGAAGAATGAAGGTTCTATCTAGAGTAACTGCTTCTTCATCTCTAAAGTTGCCCTGCATTTGCTCTCAATTGTTCTCTGGTCAAAGAGTGTTTCAAAATAATGGGAGATAATCATCCCCTAAATGATTTTTCATATTTGAAATAAGGGATGGTTGTTATAAAAACTATAGAAAATGATTGGGATACACCGTGTTTGAGAACCACATGGCGTATCACCACGTGTAACTGGCACATGAATTGATTTACTTGAGGAGTACACGACGTGTCATCTAAGAGACAGGCCATGCACTTAAGAGCAGGTGAATTCATGATTCAAAGTTGATCGGGTTGGACACGTCATGCCTTAATAAACACATGTCGTGTAACTTTATAGAACTTCTAAGTGTATCTTTTGATCAATGCAACAAGTCGTGTAGTCGAAGGGACACACTGTGTCACTACTCTTTAGAGGGATATGAAAACATCTGCAATCTTGCATGCCATGTGTTATTTAACACACATCTTGTTTCCTTCACAATCTTTAAGAAGACCTCTATGAAGTATACAATCTCATGGGAAATCCAACTAGGGTCATATTTTGGTTGGATTAGCCCCATTTTCTTGTCATAATCATGTATCTGTGGTCACAAACATGAAACGAGTAAAATAACTAAAAAGGTGGGAAATCAAGTATGACTGGAGACAAAATGAGATACAATTTGGATTGAACTATGTGTAAAAGTGAATGAAAAGTCTATATAAAATGTGCACATTACTACTGTAGGAGACGGTGGTCCCTCCAAACGACTAGCGAGCACAAGAAATTTTGATAAATGGACAAGATTTATGTTGATCTGTCCCTTCACCATTTAATATTTTCATCAATTGATGCTTCACAGGTGCAAACCCTACTACACCACTACTACAGAAAATGCTTTTTACAACAGTTCCTTTTCTCAATTTACAACAGGTGTTAACTGTTGTATTAGATCGTGTGGTCTTATGGGGGGGTGCTTTACACAACATGTGCTCGCATGTTGTAATAGATGTATTTTATACAATAGTTGAAACATGTTGTCTTTTAAGGAATGGCCTGTTGTAATATGGGTATTTTACACAACATGCAATGCACCTGTTGTAATATATATTATACAACAGTTGAACGATGTTGTCTTTTTCTAAACACACCCGTTGTAATAGGGGTATTTTTTACAACATGTGGTTCACCCGTTGTAATATATATTTTACAACAGTCGAAGCATGTTGTCTTTCACTAAACACACCCGTTGTAATAGGTAGGTCTATTACAACATGCAGTGCACTTGTTGTAATATACATGTTTATACAACAACTGGAGTATGTTGTCTTTCCATACATTTAACCATTGTAATAGGATTGTTTAGACAACATGGTGTGTGACTGTTGTAATATACACAATTTATACAACAGGTTATGCATGTTGTAGTTCACTAGAAACACCTGTTGTAATAGGTGTATTTTTTCCTGACAAACCTGTTGTAATAGGTGTGGATAACACAACATGTGTTGTTTGTTGTAGAATCATACATTTTACAACATATCATTAACTGTTGTCTTTGATTAGAGTTTGACAAGTCATATATCAAGCCAATTGTATTGATCAAATTAACCATATTATTAATAAATTACAATAAATATGCAATTATACTTTTTCATTTCACATACAAACACATAGTTGAACAAAATTTCCATCAAACCTTGAAAGAAAGTCGTACTAAATTTAATTAATATTAAATCATCCATACAACGATTCAATAATACAAAGTACTGAGTATCCACTCTAGAATCGAACTGAAAACTAACTAAAAAAGTTTCACACATTGGTCTATGTTAAAGAACAAATGTCTCCCCCACATGACACATAATCTTATGTGTGCTCAAGAACACATGTCGCCCACTCGTTTCAGACCTCATTGATTTCTTCTTGGTTGAAGCAACGACCAATATACTTCGAATAATACTGCAATCATATGACAAATATATCAACATATTGTGATTTTTTCAATTTATTTAAAAATTTGAACAAACTAAAAGAATATAATGTGAAGTAGCTTACACATTCAGGAATATTTCTATTTCTCACATCAAAGATGTCTTTCATATACTTCAGCACATAATACCCGCAATTTGTATCGTTCGACTGCTTTGGACACTGTACAAAATAAATATTAATTTGTTATCTAAATAATTGTGAGAACTTGTTAGCAAATAAGATGATGGAAAGGTATAAATAGCCAGAAAACTTAATAAAAGGTATGTTTAAATAGAATAAAAAATGCTATAAGAGTGAAAAAGGCATGGTTTATTGCTGAAGAAGGTGTGGTTTATATGCCATACTGGATGATGCAAAACTTGCTCTTGCAAGAGGGGGATTTTATAAGAGTGAATAATGCCACCCTTCCAAAAGGAACCTTTGTTAAACTGCAGCCTCACACGAAAGATTTTTTAGATATATCAAACCCCAAAGCTATATAAACCACAATAGGTAAACAAGATATCCTTGATGAGTCTTAACATCAAGGTACAGAACTTTCATAATATTGATATCAACCAAACAAAAATGCAATTGCACTAATCTACAAAGTATCTCAACAGCCCAAGTATTATCCCTCTGATCGATTCCTATAGTATACTTTCCAGAGTTGTGGCATTGAGCAGGTTGAATTGGTAGTTTGCAACCAAGAGGTTGCATCATCGATTGTTCCCCAGGCAACATGATGAATATAATCAGCCACTCAAATAAAATGTATTACATCATTCCTACCAATTGGGAAAAAAGAAGATTATGAGAAAAATAGTTTTGATGTATCGCTGAAGCATATAGTTCTCTTGTAAAGTAAGAGAAGACACCAAAGAACAAACAGGGTAAAAGGAGATAAAAACATGAGGAGCAGTATGGCTATGGGGAGGGATGCTCCCCCAACAGCCAACAATGTGTCTTGGAAAGTGGTGTATGGTGTTTTACCAACTTATGATAATGTGATATCATGCAAGGTCTAACTTGCATCAAGATGCATATATTGCTACATATATCTAAATATAATAAGGTCTGATAATTTGATCATGTGGACTTTTGTACTTGTCAGGTCAGTTCCAGTCATGGCCTTCTTGGCCATGTTTGTGTTAGACAACAATCGTGTGTGTTCTGGATGCTCCAAGCTCAGTTACAACTGCCTGAGTTCAGGCTATCTCAATATAGTGAAGTTTGTTTAAGCGGCCAGATATATATGGGCATACCAATGAGGTCTGCTCAGGTGTCCTTATTAGTCATTAGCAGGGTTTGCAAGGAGATGAGAGAGTGAGAAACCTAAGACAGAAGAAATGTGTAGCCTAGGGGTTTTGCTCATGAAGTTGTCCTCCACTAAGTGTCTGTGTGATGTATATAGCTAGTAGGAAGCATCGGGATTTTATGAAAATAATAATAGATGAAGAGAAAATCAGGACTTGGGAAAGCCCCACAAAAAGGGAAAAAAGCCTCAGATTGCTTGCTAGATGAAAACTCTGAACAAAAGGCAGCATTGAGATTTTATGAAATTAATTATAGCTGAAGAGAAAAGCAGGACTGGGGAAAACCCCACAAAAATTAGAACATTGAATTGTGCAGAACTTAACTAGATTCCATGATTAAAACAAAGATGGCAACAATTGACAGAGATTATAGTCAATTTTGCAGTAATTTATAACATAGTTACAAAATTTTAATTCATTACAATATAAATTAAAATGTAATCATGCTACCTAGACCACATACCTTCATAGATTAAAGAAGAAGACTACATACAACATCAACATCAAAAGATATTCTCACTGTTGAGGAAAACTCTCATGTTGGGCCAGACCTCATAATCATGGAGCTTCAATAGCAGAAGAGTGTAAAAACACACAATGAAAAGGTCATTATCAGTAACTCAATGAATTTCAGAAAAACACTCTAGTTGGTCACACATACAAAAGGCAATTGAGCATCCCAAAATAGGAGCAAAAAATGTAGCTTCCCAACTGTAAAGCTTAAAGAACTAAGAGTCCATCTTGACCACCCTTATATGCAACAAGATGAGCTTTGTAAAATGATTATGCTATCTTCATCTTTGAATTCAGAAAATACAAGTTTCTCAGCAGCTTCCCAAACAATCAAGCTAAGAAGTTGGGATCCCAGTTTACTAAAATGTCCCCTGTAGATCATATATACACTTACAGGTATGTCTCATACAATATACTATGATAGTGATGATGTATATGTTTTGTCTCTTCTTTTCAGAAATTATATCTATTTTGAATGCTCTTGTGGCAGAATTTTGAAAACTCAATTGTTGCTTATTTATTTATGAGCAGATGTTTCAGAAAGATGATAACCCAGTTGTGTACATCATATTTAGATGGGACTCCATATTACTATCAACTGTGATGAGAAAGGTCAATTGAACCTCACAAACCTCTTTATTCATGTAAAGCACAACCACAATGCTCTAACAAGAACTACATCCTAGCATGAAAACAATAGTAGGTGTTGGATTTCCACTTGTTAGAATTCTAAAGAAAGAATCCCATATGCTCATGTTTACATGAAAAGTCAATTTTTTTGGTATCCAAAACAAGTTGATAATTATAAGATCACTTTTGTTGATCAGTTGTATTTTGTATGCCAATATGCTTTCCGATAGTTAAGTATTGAGCTAGTCTCTTATTTGATCTTGATGCAGGTATTGTCTTCTATTCAGGTTCCTAACTTTATTTAAAACAATAGTAGGATATGGATTTCCACTTCAGTGACAACAACTTTGTTAGCAACCACATCTACAGGGGAAGGAGGTGGAGGTTGGCTCAACTTTTCTTCCTTCATAGACTTCATTCTCTGCAGATCATTTCCCACAATGACATGAGAGATGTTGGTTTCCATTTCAGTGACAGATAATAGAGTCACTTCTAAGACTCATAGTAATGTGCATTGCACTTACAAGACTCACACCACTTGTCAAAGTAAACTGAAAGTCCTTTACTCAGACCATTTGTCATTATAAGCTAACAACCCTTTTATATGTAACTCTGTTATGGTTGAGTATTCTGAGCATGTTGCTTTCTGTCACTAGAAATCGTGACGTCGCCAATTCTAATGGATTTCAGTCGACATGCATGTAAATCTGTAATTCATTGAAACTTGGTTGTCATGACACTGCCTTACTTTTCTCTGTGGATCTTTTCTACTCTCATGTTTTCAAATCATGATCATTGATTACAAGTTGATCTATCCTAGTAGAACCACCACAACACACCTCATCAATGGCTTCCACACTCCTCAAGGAACTAAGTTAGCCAAGTAATCAATCCACTCTATACCATCATTTTTAGAATTTTCTAGTCTACACCTAAATCAATTCATGTTGAGAATGTTGTTTGATAAATTGACCATGCTTTCTAGCTTTTTGCTACTTTGTGTTGTGTATGTATCCATCAATATGTCACTGACTCTGTGATGTATGGTTCTATACTAATTTGTTCTTTGTTATCTCTGCCTCTAAAGGAAACAAGTGAGAAAGCTGGGACAGTTCTTCTCTTTGAGCTTCCTCTGGGGATTCCTCCAATGGTTTTTCATTAGGGGAGATGACTATGGTTTTATTAACTTCCCCACATTCTTCCTTAAAGCCAACCAATATAGGTACAATTTCCATTTTGTTGGATTCATTGAAATAGTAAAATAGTGAATGGCATTTGTTAATCTACAATAATGTATTTGGTTGGATTAATATTTGTTTCAATGCACTAACCATCTTTGACTCATTGACTGGCGTGCATGTTCTTCTTCAATTTTTCAGCCACTTGCATTGGTGTTGGTATGATCTACCCATACATCATCAACATATCTATTCTACTTGGAGCTATTGTTTCTTGGGGACTCATGTGGCCTCTAATAAAACACAACAAGGGCAAGTGGTATCCAGTGAATGCTTCAACCACCAGTCTCCACGGGCTTCAAGGCTACAAGGTATACGACCTGTGCCACTGATGTTGTTATGTTAAACCCTAACTATTTTCTTGCCTATAGAGTGTAACAATCAATTTTTCTCCATACATGTTGCAGGTTTTCATTGCCATCACCATGATCTTAGGTGGCGGCCTATACAAATTGGCCAAGGTCATCTCACGTGTAATCCAAGGCTTCATCCACCAAGCCTAGTCCAAAGGTACCGACACACTCCTCTCCGACAACGGCTAGCCAGCCACACCTGAACCCATGACTTCCTACAACAAAAAGTGTTGTGCCAAAGTCTTCTTCAAGGACTAGATCCCCAAATAGCAACCCTTTTTTATCTACAAAGAGTTGTCAATGTTCCACAGAGCCCCCTTAATAAGTCTCTTTTTGGTTGTCTTTGGCAAACAATATGATCATAATATCATGCTTTATTAGGCCTCCACACTGAATGTTTTTTAGGGTTTTGAATCATCTAAGATAATGCATCTCCTGGTCTAGGTTTTCTTGATCTACATTTACCAAGTGCATAGAAACCTCCCAGGGTATGCCTCTTTTCCAATAGCTGATCTTCTTGGCCCAAGGGTATATCGTTAATTCTCATGGCCACTTCCAAACAAATATTACACAAACTCACATGTGTTCGTCCTTGGAACAAGATCACCCATTGCCACCTCCTTCTAGTAGGTAACAGCCCATTGGCATTCCATTAGGGCATGTTTAATAGTTTTAGAAACACTAGGATAGAACAGGCAAATCAGAATTGACATAGCAGTGTCTATGTGCTAGCCTTTCATAAACTAGGAGGGTTCCAGAGCAAGCCCTTGACATGAAGTGTCTTAGTTTGGGAGAACACAGTGTGAAAGTATGTCCGACCACCAGTAAGTGGAATCCCTCCCATGTGAGTTTATGTAATAGTTGTTTCGAAAGGTGGCACATATGTGAGTTTATGTTTGTTGCTCCAACAGTTTATGTAAAAGCACCACCTTATGTAATAGCTATTTCCAACAAACATGAATGAAAGAGGACACCTGAGTTTATATAATTGCATCAGTTTATGCAATTGTGATACCAGAAGAAAACATAAAGAAGTGATAGGACACTTGATAATTTCCTGGTCGTCCTATGAAGTGAAGGAAGAAACACCTAAGAATATCACATACAACAATTAACAATTGCCCTTGTATTCCCTTGATGATATTGACCCAAAGAAGATCTAACCGATATATGTAAAAATAAGAGCATTTGTAAAAATAACACCATATCAAATCAAGTAGCAGAATCTGAAGAAACTAGAATAACACTTCTATTGGTGAATCAGAAAGCAGTATTTTTCTGGATCAAAATGGTAAATTACCTTGATTATTTCCCATTTCAAATTCTTCCTATATTGCACATCTCTCTTTTGATAAACTTTATGAGTCCTATTCAAATTCATATCAAGAATTCAATGCATTAGTAACTATATATGGAACTTTCAATACATGTATTATGTAATTGAAATTGTTTTATGAAGTACTTACAACTCCATGAGTTTTTCCACGTTCCCACGTAATTTTCCTCGTAACGGATCAAGATAGTGGCACTTACCCCACATAGGGTTGAAGACGCAAAGTATCCAATGTCCCCTACGCATACATGAGTATTACATTTTAAGATTAATGTATTTTTAAGCAACATTTAAAGTAAACAAATAATAGACAATCGACAAAATGTATGTGTACCCCACATTATAAGGTATAAAGAACAATTCTAATCTTTGTTTCTTCCCTCTAATGAACTGATCTGCTATGTACTACGCCTGAGTCTCCACTTTATCATTGTATAACGGATCTATAAAATGTGGACATATAAATCGAAATATATTAAATATATTTCAGGAGGTCACTTTGTTGAACAAATGCCTACAAAAAAACACATATTTAGTCTTTGTACTTGCATAGAAACACATAATTAGTCTTTGTACTTGTATAGAAACTTGTATAGAAACACATATTACTTGTATAGAAACTTACTTTATGTACACTGAAATGTGCGAGGCTTCTAGTTGGTCTTTATCATGGCATATTTGAACCAATTCTGGTGTGATAATCAGCTCATGTGTGTAACCTACTACATCTTCAGGCATCTGAAGAGAGATGTTACGATTCTCATCATCTTCCACATACACCATCAACAGTTTCATCTTCGTTGGAGGCTTTTTGCATGTTGGCTTGACGGGACTTGAGACTTCATCACAATTTTTTCTAGTTTTTGAATTTCCTGTTTGTGTGCTTATTGATTCCCTCACTTTTCTTTGAGACAATGAGTCTTGAGATTCCTTGCATATGATTATAAAAATAAAAAATATAGTTTATTAATATACATGATTCATTTCAATAAATGAATAAAAACACTGTCAAGTTATCGCATATACCTTCATATTTATTTTGATCAATTCTGCAGGCCAAGGAAGGTAGGTGCCTATGCCTTGACAAACTTGATAAACTTCAGCCATATCTAAAGGTATTGGCACACTTTCTTCAGGCATCAACGGGGTATCAATTATCACTTTTTTGTGTTTTGGATCCAATGCCACATTGTGAAGGATAATTGGCTCATTTGTATGAGATATATACACCCTTCCATCAGCTACTGAACGTAATGGATTATCCAACATCAAAATACACTTGTGATAGCCCTACAAAAATCAAATATAGATATTGTCAACATGAGAAATCACTATCTATTATGCACTTTCCTTCTATGCATACTTGAGTTACTTCCTACAAACATAACAAGATTTTCATTATTGACATTAGTTACTTGGCTTGGATTTCTCTTTATTGTTCAAGGCTAGAAGATTCCCATAAGATAAATGTTTGATTGTACAATTTCCTGGACTCACTAATCAAATTGATGAGTTTAAAATCTACCTTTATTAGTAACCTTACTATTAAGTTTTACTTCATTACCTTCAAACAAATGACATAAATAATTGGTTATGGTTATGTAATTGTAGATAGGTTGGTATCTATTGGTGTGATAGTGGTGATGTTGTATTTAAATAATTTGAATATGATATGTGTATTACTGTGTTGTCTTTTGGTGATTATTCCACCAGAGTGTTTTGTGTTATGGTTCTCTCTTATTATTTTTTACTCAAGGTAAATGGTTTCTTATCTTATTAAGAGGCATGAGTTACTTAGGATAGGCAATTCTTAACAAGACCAAGAGTGAGAATCTGTTAGGAGTCATATTTCTATTTTGCTAAAAACTTATTTTGTTCCCTATAATGATAAACAAACTATTAGATTTTTTTAGGATGGGAATGTATTTTCAAGGTAGTTGAACCCAGTAGCTCTATAGCCCTGCTTATTTCTTCAAATTCTTAAGCAAATACATTATCTTAAGGAACTAACTCTATTTGTTGTTTGCAAGTTTTGGGGATATGCATCTAGTAGGACCCATTGCCTCCCAACCATCTATTCTTAATTGATATGACCTATAAGGAAGATATTTTCAAGCTTATCTTTCCTATTAAAGCCAAGTTGGATTGCATTATCACAAATTTGCAATTCCATATTATGCAAAGAAGGACTGATCCCTTAAGAGATTGCTTCTTACTATTCCTTTCCCTATACTAAATCTATAAAAATCTATACGACTAAAAGACATAGCATCATATCTAGATTCTTTGCTTTTATAAGATTAAAGACTAAGATAGTGACATGGAAATACTGCTTGAAACACCATTTATTTATTTTGAAAGGTTGTTTGTTTGTCTATCAATGATGGTAATGGTGATATCTTCAAAGATGCTAGGAAGTTCCCTCTATGCAGTGAGGGGGGGACAAGGAGGAAGTGAATGGAAAGATGAAGAGATTGGCGATTTTGGGTTGTTACTAAAACTTAAGGAGATGAAAAGGGTGCTCAAGTCTTGTGGTGTGGTCATGATTTCTGAAATGTTACTTTAGCTAGTAGGTAGTATCTTTTTTGTACTTATAATTGAGTGCCATGCATTTTGCATTTTTGTTTTAATTTCAGGCATTGCGGGAATAGAAGTGGCTAAAGTTACACCTGACTAGAAAATCCATGTTCACAGTTTACCCTTTACATTTTTTTTTTACTTTTAGTGTTATTATTTACATATTTCTTCCTAACATCTTAGACACATTCATTTCCTTTTATTTCCTCTAGATCTAATAGTAAATGTTCTTCTAGGGAATGTGAATGTACTACTTCCACATTAGAACATAGTTTAATTCTTGAATGAGTATGGGGAAATTGTTAGTATGTATACTTGTATGTAGATAAGACAGATTGAATAACATATTGGTTCTCCTTTTAGAATGGCCACAAAATCTTTGGAGTTTCCTGCTATTCTTTTTGACACATGTGGCAACTAGAACAATTGATTACATCAAAAGTTTCTTGGAATGGATGAGTGATTCTATAGCAAAGTCCTTTGAGCACACATGTGATAATGCATTTCTATTGAAGTAAGTCACATGGTACTTTTATTATGCTATCAATACTTTATTTTCCTATTGTACAGTCATGACAATGTTGCATTTGATTTGCAAGCATGTCTAAAATAGGGCAAAGCTTAATTGAAACTGTGATACTCCCAAAGTAATCTATTTTTTATTTATGAAGAAATGCAACTCTTTATCATATGGGAAAATTATCCGATAGATAGACTTCGATTTAAAAATATATAAATGCATTTTCATGTTGTTTTGTTATCCATGGCCAGTTTAGAAGCAAGAATTTCTCATGACATTTTTGTTGAATGGGCGACTGCTGCAAAATCTTGTACTATTTACTCAATAAGGCCAGGTATCCATGGTCTTACATCTTTCTTGGCATATGTTTATAACAGTTTGCTCACACATTTTATTGATGGTAGTTTGTGGTGGCATGTATCTAGAATGTTGTATGCTTGAGTTCATCCAACACATACTATTATCTAAGTCCATTCTAAATTATTGAAAATTTGTCCAACTATCCTAAATGGTTGCTACATAACCTTAATTTTTTTTGTAGTTTGGAACTTTAGCTCGCATTCTTCCAAAAGAGGTCATCCTTGTTAAAGAAAAAGATAGTAAAGGATTACATGGATGTTATTCTCATTTAGTTGATGCAATGGTAATTGATGGCTCAATCAAAGCCACTCCAGAGGGTATGTTTGTTTCTTATGTGGATTAAATGTTGTTAGTCTAGTTAGTGGTTTTGTTCACTGTCAAATTAGTGAAATTTTTTAATTTTGAACTCATTATTATCTTCCCAAGTTTTCTAATAGACAGAGAGATCGCAATACTACCTCATTAACATGTTCAATTAAGTTATGCTTTACCAACATTTATACTTGGTCTGCTACTTTTCTCACAAACTTCTAGGTTCTAATTGATACACTTTGGACATGCTCGAATCTCAAAAAGTAGTATGCTAAATAATCATAATTCATAGAACAATGGGAATTTTGTGCTCATATGAAAATGGAGCAAGTGCAAATCCTAGTAATCTTATGTATGTAACAATTATTAAAAATTTGAACTCCCAAATTGACTATACTTTTAGATATGTTAAGTCAATGACCTGGATAAAAGAACACTAGTTGATCTAGTTATCAAAATGTAGGACTCGTGTAATCAACTTCCCACAGTTGATAACTCATAGATTTGTTTTTCATCCTTTCATGACTCTGATTTAGAGTCAACATGAGCAATACTTTTGGTATCTTCCACATTGGTATTATGCACTCCTTGTATTGATATATCAAGTGTATGAGGCCTCTATGCAAAATTATATCCAACACTTACCAGGTTAGGCTCTTCCATGCCACTAAGTGATGAGAAAATTTTGATTCACAACTGCTGAAGATAATTTGTATTTTGTTGCACAAAGGCTATGAAAAATGAAAGTCATATATTTGGATAGCAGAAACCAATATTCATATAACTTGACATAATAGGTTGTCTTATGTGGCATGTCAAAGTATTATACTTTCTCTGTCTCTCACTCAACCAGTCAAATCAGATAGATCTAGCCACTGGATCAGTTGATGCCCACCGTGTGGCCAGTTCCTGCCTCTTTGGGGCTTCCTCTCTCAAAGATCAAGGGATGTAAAAGATAACAGGTTATGATCTCCCTATCATCAGATGATAGGTCAAGTCCATGATCAGCCTCTCCCTTGGATGATAGGTCAAGTCCAGATAGAAATGGAGATCAAGATGAAACTCGAATGTAGATTCTCAAAGCATATAGGTCTACTTATGGATGTATCTTGATACAGGGATATTGATTGGCTCTTTACTAAATTTACCCAGGGTATGAGTCCTTTCCGTGTAAGCAGAGGTTACCTTGGATTGAAGGGAGCTCAAAGTAGAGGTGGGTGCGGCTTTCTGACAAAGAGCAGAGGACAGCGGCACTTTCTGGTGAATGAGGAGGCGTGGTCGGTGGTCTCTCCAGGGCAGTGGAGTCGAGTCATCGTCCGTCTCTCCAAGGTAGCGCAGTCGTCGTCGGTCTCTAGCGGTGAGCTCTGTGGCGTTCTGGGACGGGGGGGGGGGGGGGGGGGGCAGGGTAACGGAGTCGAGTCATCGTCCATCTCTCCAAGGTAGTGTAGTCGTCGTCGGTCTCTAGCGGTGAGCTCTGGGACGGGGGCAGTTTGCGGTGGAAGCTAGTCAATTTTGGGGGAAACGGTGCGCGGAGGAAAAAAGGAAGCGCGGGTGTTGAAATTCTTTTCTGTGACACCTATTTATTAATTAGATCTATACATGTACTATACATGTACATGTACATATATGCAATGTATATTATTCATGTAGGTTAATAATTGTTCTGCAAAATATCACATAAGGGTGTTAAATAATTGTTAGTTCTGGGTAAAAAACATGAACCAGCCTAGTCAATCTCGGACCCAATCTAAAATTGATTTTTTTAGCAAAATAATTCAAAGGCTATTTTGTATGTAAAATAGTAGATACATATGTATAACATGTAAATATAGAGGTTGATTAGTTACTCTGGTATAATATCACACAGGGTGTTCAAAATTGGTTTTGAGTCAGTCAATTTCGGGACAAAACATGGCCCAGTTAGAGAGTTCAATTGTCAGTGTCGGACCCAAATGCAAAACTAGATTTTAATTGTTCGAATGGTGTCTCAATTGAGAACGACCCAGATTGATAACATTAGATTCAAAAGAAAACTCTGAGCCAGATTTGACAATGAATATAAAAAAAATCTATGATTAGATGTTCATGATTATATTTCGTGTGATATAATGTTGGGTGGTCGGTTCCGGGTCAAAACATCTACCCAGAGTAAAAAAATTGTCATTCCCATGAACACACAAAATTAAATTTTTTTCAATCGACCTCTCAAACTGAAACCAAACCACATTAAAAAAATTAAATCCCAAAAAGAACTCGGACCCATATTTGACAATAATTTTATATGAAAAAATAATTATTTGATTACATGTTCATGATAAAATTCTCTAATAAGAAATTGGGTTTATCTCGGTACCGGGTATATAAAATAAGTCAAAGTCTATTGTATAATCTTGGCATATAACAATGGATTATAGCGTATTGTGTGACTATGGTCTATTACAACATGTAGCTATTACAACAGGAGACCAGACAGAAGAAGACTTGCAGCGACACAAGGAGAGAGAGTGCTTGTTCTGGTTTTGGAGGCGGGACTTTGGTGTCGTTCTATTTCCGGAGCGGGAGCGAGAGCGAGAGCGAGGGTTTGGCGTCGTTGTTTTATTTTCGGAGCGATAGATATAGAACGGAAGGGAGGTATGTATTAGAAAGTAATCCACCGTCGAAATGAATTAGGATTCAACAAGTTACAAAAATGGAAACTGTAATTGTTATTTAAAATCAATGGCTAATCCATTTAAACAATTATGATTATCTAAAAAGAAAAGGATAAATGTCCACAATCAAAATGGATCCTCTTCACATAAGTAAAATAGATAATGGTTGGTTTAATATAGTTAATATTGGTTAGGAAAAAAGTTAATGAGGGTCAGGAGCAATCCTTGGATAAATTAAATAATAGTCTGGGATACATTTCCATAAAGGTCAGGGATAAGCCTTTGGGAAAATTTAATATACTCATCAAGGATAGCATCACAAGGGTCAGGGATAAGCCTTTGGAAAAATTAATACACTTATCAGGGATTATGTCCTTGAGGAAAAATCCTTCAGCCTTGTTGAGTTTTGTAGTAGTGATTGAGGGGAAATAGTCTTTAGAAAATATTAAAACATGAAACAATGCTAAGTGAGTATTTTTTTTAAACAATTCCGAAATAAATTGTTTTGTTCGGGATAATACGTGAAAATGCATAAATGACGAATAAAACACGAATAATTCGTAAAATTTGGGGAAAATACGGGTTTAATATGAAATTCAGGTGTACCATACATCTAATAAAAAAATTGCATATTATATGTGAATAATTGAAAATTTCAGAGAATTATGTGAATATGACGTGTTGTTTAACTATGGTCTTTTACAATATGTAGCTAGTACAACAGGTGATATCATGTTGTGTAATTATAGTATATTACAATGGTTTAGTTTACGCTGTGTAATGGAGGTCTATTACAACGATGTTTTATGTGTGGATATTACAACAGGTTACAACATGTTGTGTAATTATAATATATAACAATAGGTTGGAGTCTATTGTCTCATGTTGGGATATAACAACGAGTTTTAATATGTTGTATTATGGTGGTCTATTACAACATGTACCAAATACAACATGTAAAGGCATGTTGTATAATTAATACATACTACAACGGGTGAGTCTGCATTGTGTAATGATGATCTATTACAACATGTGACTATTACAACGGGTCAAAATATATTGTGTAAATAACATCTTTTACAACGGTTTTGAATATGTTGTGATACTACAACCTATTACAACACTTTAGCAGTTGTTTTAGTATCCCCCTATACTACAACAGGTTTGGCATGTTGTAAATGACTTGTGTTGTATAAAATATACAATATACAAGACAAAAATGGGCTTGTTGTGATAAGTATGCTAACTACAACACAATCATCAGAATTGTTGTCTATCTCCCGTTGTAAAAAGCATTTCCTGTAGTAGTGCACGCACCAATAACCCCCCAGACTGGGTTCACTTTGTGCCAACACTCGATTAATTTTTTAAAGTCTTCCTTCCATCAGTTAATTGTCAAAGGAAAGTTCTACTCAACAACTGACATAACTCTTATTCTTGCCTACCGATGTCCATCTTCTAACAGAACTCCATCATATCTATTTTGATGGAAATCCTCTGTGCCTCAACTGGTGGAACTTCTACCTCCATCTTCCAATCAGACTCCTACCTTTTCATTTACTGATGGAAATAATTAACACCATGAGACCCATCATCTTCCTCATGCAACCACCTCTTCACCTTCATGATAGCTGGCCACTTAACTACAAGATGGCCAGGGAGAGTTCCAACCCCTAGTGCTCTACCTATAAATATAATATTAGGGAATAAAGTGAAAGGATCCACATTTGATGCCTTCAAGTTGTCATAATCATCTCCTAGCAATCCATCTCTAGTTTCCACCGACCATTGCCATCAGTTTCTTTAGTTAGTTGAGCAACCAATAAGATCTCAATCTCCACCAAGACTCTGAGGTCCTGACTTCAAATGAATCTAGATAAAAGATGTGATCCACCATTGATCCACCATCAGATACTTTGCCTCCATATCAACATATTCTGTCTACAAGGAAGAGAGGTCGACAACTTCCAATCCATCTATGATGACCATCAATGGGTGTTCTTGTTGTTTGTTCAATGCCTTTGTGTCTGAGTCTGAAGAACTTCTTCTACACACCACGTATATGATTCCCTTTTTTTTGTGATGATGGATTTATCTCTCAAGTAATCCTCTCTCTAAATTGTGGAGAGTAACCCCACTACCTAATTTTATTCTCTTACTACATCTATTATTGTATGGACTGTTATATGTTTAGAATCCATCATTTTATGGTTGTACTTTTACCCAATCATCAAGTCTACATGTTCCTTAGATCTTGGGTGTAGATAACTTTGAAACCATGATATATGATGTCAATTGATTCTTGTTTAATCCTTGATGAGAATTTCATATAGGTGTTTCTCAAGGTGATAGATGTATGATATCTAGGTAGTGCATCAATGAGCTTGGAGTGATATCTATCTAGATTTTAATCCTAAAGTCAAAAGGGGGATTGACTTGGTTTCAACATGTGTATTTTCATAATTATCATGATGCAGTGAGAGTGAATGATAGGTAGTGACAGATAAACCCATCCACCCTTTCCCATCTATGTGACAATAAACTCTTAACCCATCCCTTTTATTATTTGCAATCTTAGTATAATCAACAACAAATCTAGCTTTGGATTTAGATACTAGTTCTTACTTAGTTACTTTGATCAAACAAATTCTTAATGACATTTTTCTTTAGGTTTGACCCTTAACTACACTGTGATAAGATCCATATGCTTGTAGGTGGTGATTATTGTATTAGTTTAGGTAAAAATCTAGTGACTTTTCCCTAAGTGGATTTTTTAGTGTGATAAATACCAAGACAAACGTGGCTCCATTCGCTTGGACAAAGGATTGCATTTACCATGATTTTTTATTTTACAATTGATAATATTGAAAATCATTTTGAATCCAACTCATCTTCAACCATCTGATTTTGGTTGTGTACACTTCTCAAGTTACATCTAATGTGCATGCAATACTCTTCTAGTGTCAAACTCATCACAAACTTTAACCCTGAGATCAAACAAATCTACCACAGGCCACTTTGTGAACACATGTCATAGATGGATGAAGAGGAGATCAAATTCAGAGTTTAATCAATACTAGCACATAGAGAGACAGACCCGTGGAAAAAGTCATAGCTACTGTGCAAGCAGAATTATGAGGATACGAAGAAGCAGAGTGATAGAGAGAGATATGAGAGTTCTCTATACCTAAAGAAGAATACATGCACTACCTTATCATCCAACCAACCATATAATCACAAAAATTTGATATCAAGAATCAATGGGTGATGATGATGCAAAAAATAGTTTTTTAAGAAGAACAGTAAGAGCGTGCATGACCATTTACATAAGTTCATAGATCTTATGGACTCAAGCAAGTTGGCATGTCTAAGGAAGCCATCAAGCTAAAGATATTATATTATTCCCTCAATAAGAAAGTTAGGATGTGGTATAACTCCCTAGATGATCACAACATCACCAATTTTGAGGAATTTGACAAGTTCCTAAAGAAGTTCTTTTTATTCTCACCTAGTTTGAACAACACCCAACCGAAACTCTCTTTGAAATCTGAGAACATATAAAGAGTTACTGCACAAATGCCCCATCAGAGAATTCCCCATTCACAACTTATCAAGCAATTCTATCGGGGAGTCAATGATGACATCAAATATTCCCTTGATGTCACTTCCAGTAGAGACTTCACATGGAAAAGATTTGAAGACATGTGGAAGGTTGTGAGTAGGGGACTTGATAACCAAGCTAATTAGGATATATCACGCAATAAAGGAGTTGTCAAGGTCACTATGGTTGGGGACAAGTACAATCTAGAGGCAATCATTGATCATTGAAGGCTCTTTCTCTTAAACAAGAAAACCTCAAGTGTTATCACTTGAGGTATCAGAAATGAGGCTCATCTCCTTTCCAAGCTAAGGCAGCTCAGGAGGCTTGTCAGGTGTAAGACCCCTAACCTTGCTTTTTGTTTAAACGTGCTTACCGATCATAATTTGATGCTTAAAAACTTAATCAAACCTTTTTATGTGCTTTTATATAATGTGAAAAGCCTATGTTTCAAGTTTGGTCTAGTTAGGAAACTGTTTGAGCTAGTTATGCATATATGTGCTTGTTGTGGACCTAATTGCAATTTTCTCATATCTAGGATTTTTCTTGCAATTTTTCACATGCTTGTTGTGCCTCATATGTTTTCAGGTCATGTTTCATATAGTGGAGATTTGGGTTGCCTTGTCACACCTTGGTTTGAGTGGTGACATCTCATGTGAAGATTAGGGTTTGCTCATGGATGCCCTAAGTCAATGTTTGAGCTTAAGTGTAAGTGTGAGTTGCCTAGTTTTGGCAGTCACCAAGTTTTCTGATGGTCCTAAGTTTTTGTTGTTGATGAAGTGTCTTGATCTTTTAGGGCTAGCGGTCAATGAGGTTATCGAACCCACCTTGGTCGCCAACTTTTCCTAGTGATCTTGGTCGATGAGTTTCTATGTGGTCACTAAGCTTTTTCTGACCATCTTGGTAGCTAAGATGTTAGTGATCTCTATGTTTTTCTGGACCACCTTGTCGATGAGATTTCTTTGTGGGATCTCTTGGTTTGTGTTTGTCTTAGTGTCATGAGTGGGGTGCATGCATGGACGAGATCTCTTTGACACATGGCAAGCTTGGTTAGACACATGCCCCCTTTCTCTCTCTCCAACCCTAAGCCATATATAGCTCCCTCCTCTCATGAAACCAAACCCTTTGAACCCCCATTCTCTCTTATTGATTTTGTAGTTCGTCCCCTTTTTCTTGGTTGTGAAGGAGGAGCTCAAGGTTTAAGAAGGTGGTAGATCTACCTTGCATGTTGATCTAGGGTTCAGATCTACCCTCTCCTTGTGCTTGTAGAGCTTCCTTGTTTTGCTTCGTGGCCTTAGTAAGTGATATCTTTCCCTTTCTCTTTGATTTCCTTTCTGTTCTACCCTCTTCTACCTTCTTGTTGGCCGAATCCATGGTGTTCCATGGTAGAGCTTGAATTTGAGCTTGAAAACATCTTCTTTCTTGCCTTTTCAACCTAGGGTTTGCTTCCTTTTTACAGGTTGAACTAGCTTGTCCGAGGAGAGTGCTCAAGCTAAGGTTCATACCCTCTTTTATTCAAGATACATTGTTGTTTGGAGTTGCTTCATCATCTCTAAGGTGATTTATATAACTTTCTCCATGATTATTGCTTACTTCTACCTTGCATTCACATGATCTTGCCCCAAAATGTTGTTCTAAGTAGGAAGATAGTATCTTGACCTAGGGTTTGTGTTTACATGATAGTTCTTGAGTAGCATATCTTCTTCGATGAACCATAAACCCATGTGCACAAATCCTTATTTGATGATGGAAGTTTTGGTCCTTGAATGCTTGTGGAAATGAAAGATTTTCTCTCTCAACTGATGGTTGCTAATTAGGGTTTTGAACTAATCTTCTTCCCTGTGATGTAACTTGATGAACTTTCAAATTCTTGGTGGTAACTATCATGTTTGGTCTCTTTGAGGTCTATGAGCTTTTTAACTCTTCATGGTCACAAGATTTTGAATTCATTATGGTTGCCAAGGTTTTATACTTGTGTTAGCCAAGAATTTTTATGTCATCAGTCTCCAGTGTTTGATTCCCTTGTTTGGTATCTAAGAATGTTTACACATGAGTGATGGCCGCCAAGATTTTCCTTATGTGTTCGATGAGATTGATGATATGTGTTCACCAATGTTTTGATTTCTCTAGTTGGTCACTAAGAATGTTTACACCATTAGTGGTCACCAAGATGTTGGTTCCATGATGCTCACTAAGTATGGTCTCCTTGTGGTCGATGATATTTGATCTCCTTAGTTGGTCGCCAAGTTTTGAATGTATATGGTCGCTAAGTTTTATGTCTTCATTGGTTGCCAAGGATACCTGACCCTAGTGGCCTATGAAAAACCCTAACCCTAGCAGTTGTTGAGGTTCTCTGACCTAGGTGGTCACTGAGAACCCTAACCCTAGCAGTTGATGAGAATCCTTTTCCCTTAGTGGTCATTGGAATTTCTTATTCATGTTGGATGCTATGACCTTGAAACCCTAGTGGTCACTAAGGCACCTAACCCTAGCAGTCCCTAAGGTGTTTATAACCTATGTCATCACTATGTTTTCATGATCTAAGTAGTCAATGAAATTTCTTGATCTTATGGTCAATGGTTGAGTTTGACTTTATGCTTTCATGCTTGATGGAGGTGCTAGACTTAGGGTTTACACTTGAGTGTTGTTATGTAACCCCAATTCAACTTATGTTGCTAAACCTAACCCTAATATAAATTGGGAATGATGATTAATCATGCATAACTTTCGTATGTGATTAGTATGATGAAGGATGAACTTTCTCTCTCTATGTTATTGTAACCCTAATTTGCTATCATTTGAACACCATAGCTCTTAAATGTAATGTTATTTCAAACGTATGGATCACATGTGTTGATAGTTGATGAGTCTTTTATTAGGCATGAAAATATAATGATTTTCTTCTAGGGAATGATGTGATGGGCTTATGACCTTGGACATGGTTTTGTGCCCTTAGTGAGGTGTTATCCTCTTCATGATGTGACAAGGATTTGCATTCTATGATGGTATGATGATGAGTATAATCACATGTATGGCAAGCAAATACTAGCATGTGATGATGTGATAAACATTATATCTCATACGTTTATATCTTCTAAAGTTGCAACATACTGTAGTTTTTTTGTAATATTCTTTTAGGGCATTTATGTAACTTCATAGATGAAGCCTTTAATCACCCAATTGACATTAATTAATCAAGTGAAATCCTAACCATGTGGTGACATGTTACATAGATCCATTCCAGGGTCAAGACTTGCTAAATGGTAATGAGTTCTCCTTTAATGGAAGCTTCGAGTCATATACTATTGAGTATATGCATGTTTTTGAGGGTGGCTGCAATCATGCCTCAAAAAGAGAGTGGTTGAGGCCGTATCTCATATGAATATAATTTAGTATATGACATGTGATTGAGGACAACTGTGGTTGTACCTTGTATGATAGGGTTTTTTATACCCTGGCTACTAGTTTCATGACCTATATACCAAGGATGGACTACGTTGTATTACAACTTGACTACATTTGTCATTGTGGATGACTCGTACTGACTGAGGGTGGATGAGATCTTAGGATTCTGTCTCTCCTAGATCTTGTATGGCACTAATTTTGACTTAGCAGTGGTCAGTTGGAGTCTGAGTGGTATACCTCAAACTCCTTAGGGCTTAATAAAAGACGTAATCCAGCCATGTAGTATGTCTGCTTAGGGTTAAACATGATTCACATTGGTTGATAACCCTTGTCTGGTTTCTTATATTGCTTTGTTGTTATACAATGCAAGTAAATAATAGTCTTTATATGTTCCTTTACATGCTTGATAATCATAACTATTGTTATGACTATATAGTTTAATCTACTTAATTTGCTTAACATGCTTAATTAGTTAACCTGCTTAATCTATTAGTAATAATGATACCTACTGTAATTAATAATTGTTGGTTGAGAGTTATATCTCTCACTGGGATGTTGGTATCACTTTGTGGGTCACCACATATTTTTAGGTGGTCATCAACGACGTCCTTTGGATTGTGGTGGAAAATAAGAGAAGTCTAAAGAGAAGTAGAAGCAGAAGGTTGGTGATACTAGTTGTAGAGTCCAAGAGTCGTCCATGTACTCTCAGGTCCAGGCAGGGGATGTTTTGTAGATGATATGTACAATGACTTGATTTTTGGTAGTGTGCTTATGTTTTGTATATAGCATGTATATGTGGAACATCCCTTTTGTACATAGGTTGTGGATAAGTCCTCGGGAAATACATGTAAATACTTGGTATAGTATGTGTCAAATATGCAAGTTGTTGGGCCTTTATGTAAATGCTTCTGGACTTGATAGTAATGTTTAGATCAGCTTTAATATTCTCGTCTAACAGAAGACACCAAGATGGTTAGACACTCAGTTTGTTAGCAAGAGGTCCTAAGATTAAGCCCAGACCGCAGGATGAATATAATGGTGAATTTAAAAAAAAGCTTTAATTTGCCCTCATTTTTTTGTTATGTGGATAGTTAGTAGTGGTTCGCATGTTTTGCTTTGAGTAATCTCATTTTGTGTAGTGGGGTGTCACATGATAGGTTGGTATCAAAGCATTAGGTTCACTGAGTCTATAGGGCCATAGGACTTAGGTTTTTTGTCTGTTCTTATGTTACCCAACATATCTTATCATAGATTATGATTATGCTTATGCAATTATGTCTAGAGAATGTCAAGAACATGCTAAAAGTATCTATGTTGTGTTGGGAGGTGGTGGTAGGAGGCCTCCACATGATGGAACAGTGCTTGTGATGGGGTCGGAACAACTTGTGGTGCCTAAGTTCAACCATGCAATCGTGGCCAATCCAGTTTTTTGGTCCATGTTTGGGAAATTTATGGCCATGATTATGCATCTAGAGAATAGAGCATCCATACCCCAAGCTAGGGAAGTCGTCCCTAATGTGGAATCTCAGGGTTCTAGGAATACAGTCGAGAGGTTGATACGTGTCGCAGCGATCAAGTATGTGAGTACAATGGACCCGATTACGTTGATATGTGGTTAACAAAGCTTGAGAATGTGTTCAAGATCCTGAACATCCCAGAAGAGGACAAGGTGAATCACGTTGTTTATCTGTTGAAGGGCAGTGTTGGCCATTAGTGGGTCATAGAAGAAGAGAAGAGACCAGGAATTGTGATAGGTTGGGAAGAGCTTTGGCAAGCGTTTGTGAGCCATTACTTTTTGAAGATATGTCTGGACGAGAAGATAGTCAGTTCAATAAGATACGTCAAGGTTATATGTCAATCAAGGAGTATGAGGCCAAGTTTATGGATCTTTTTAGGTTTTGTCCTCATACGACAGCGACAGAGAAGGAGGGATTTGTAGGTTTTAGAAGGGTCTGAGCTCATAGTTGTCCACGATGGCTAGTGCTTTAGAGAACAGAGAGTGGTTCTCTACCTTTTTGGAATCATTGAGAAAGATTTAGAGGTTTTATATTGATAAGTGGGAAGCCAACGCTAAGAGGAGGCCAACTCAGTTTTAGGGGCATTCGTCTGGTGACTTTAATAAGCCAAGGTTCTCAACACTGCAGTCACAACAGAGGTCAACTTTTTTGAGCCAAGATAAGGTGTGGCATCACAGTGGTCTTGAGCAAGGGATGGGGTCGCAGCTTTCCAACTCCAAGAGCATGCAGTACATAGTTTTTGTTAGTGATAGGGTTGTCTAGGATGTAGTTTGATTCGAGGACTTGTCATAAGTGTGGGAAAGTGGGGCATATAAGGTGATCATGCCATATGAAGGGTGACGAAGTGACATAGCAGTCAAAGCAGAGTCAACGAGGTTCTCACCAGCAAGAGTTCAACATTGGTGGTGGTAGAGGACACGATCATATGTCATAGGAAGGGTCATCTAGACTAGCTAGTAAAGGACATGGACATCAATAGGTGATGGCTAGATTCTATGTTATGATTCAGTCAGAGGGATTGGTCAATCCACAGGTTTTCACAGGCCAGATGAAACTTTTTCATTTGGACTTATCTACTTCTTCTTTTGCATCTATTTTGGTTAACCCAAGTGTGACACACTCTTTTATCACCAGAGAGGTGATAAATAATTGTAAGATGCATGTTCATAGTAGGTATGATAGCCTTTTGCTAGAACCCCTTTAGTTGGTTCTACTGAGTTGTGGGAGTTGTGTTCATCATGCGTTCTTTCTTTCTCAGGACACTACATTCAAGTGGATCTGATGCCACTTGACAAATGGATTCAATGTGATCCTTGGTATGGATACCTTGGAGAGGTACAAGGTTGTTTTGGACTATAGTTCTCTAAGGTGGTAACGTTCTGTGATGGAGTGTTTCGTGGATCTTCGAAGGAGACGTGAAAATTCTTTCAATGTGTTTGGTGTTGGATTTGACAATAGAGAGAATGATGAGATAGGGGTGTAAGGCTTTCTTGGATCATGTTTTGGATATCGAGAAGAGGAATCCTAGTATCCAGGAGGTACATGTTGTGTAAGAGTTTGGGGATGTCTTCCCTGAAGATTTTTCTAGTGTTCCCCCTCCTAGAGAGATTGATTTCCAGATCAATCTTGTTCCTAGAACACAGCCCATAGCACAAACACCTTACAGGATGGCACCAGTAGAGATGTAGGAGTTGAAGAAACAGTTACAGGAGTTGTTAGAGAAGGGTTTCATCAGACTGAGCACTTCCCCTTAGGGTGCACCCATGTTGTTTGTGAAGAACAAGAATGGTTCTATGAGGTTATGCATCGATTGCCGACAGTTGAACAAGGTCACGATAAAGAACAAGTATCTATTTTCGAAGATAGATGACATGTTTAATCATTTGAGAGGTGATACAGTGTTCTTGAAGATAGATATGCGGTCAGGATATCACCCGTTGAGGATCAAGGTGGATGGCATGCCTAAGTCTACTTTTAGGACTAGATATGGTCACTATAAGTTTGTGGTTATGTCATTTGGGTTAACCAATGTGCCAGTAGCTTTCATGGATCTGATGAATAAAGTGTTCCGACTGTACTTGGATCAATTAATGGTAGTGTTTATTGATGATATCTTGATATACTCTAGAGACAGACAATACACTACTACAAAAATGTTTTTTTAATATCATACAAAACAGGAGAATGACAGTTGACCGCCTAGGGTTAGGTGGTGGCGGTGGCCGAGGTCGAGGGGGAAGAAGTGGATGGAGAGGAGGCAAAGGGCATGGCTCTGATCCTCCACGATCGTGGGCGACACAGTAGAACCTTGTCGGCAATGGTGAAGGCCAAGCTAGGAATGTTCCAGGAAAAAGTGGCACCGATGACAGACTGCAAGGCCTCCGATTTGCTCAAGACGGTATCCCCAGATACCCTCACATCAAAGGACATCTAGGTGGATTGCATCGGGGTCCTTCTTGCCCTAATTATCAACCCAAAATCGCTCTATCCATTACTGGAACCGTGGAGATTTGTAGTAATTGTCAAACTGATCAGAGGCAACATTGGATTCCAGACCCTAGTCAATCGTCTCTCATTGCTCTAGTCTCCATCAGATACATTTAGAGCGATCAACCTAGATATGGGATATTACATCGTTCAACTATCTAACGAGAATGACTTCATTAGAGCTATGACCGCAGGACCATGGACTATGTTTGGAAACTACCTTTCAGTACAAGCATGGTCACCATGCTTCCATCCCTCAGATTCAATTCCATGCAGGCTTGTGGTGTGGCTGAGAGTGAAGGATCTCCCCGTCTTCCTCTATCAGAATCAACTCCTCGCTTGCATTGGCAACCTAATTGGGAAGACTATCAAAATTGATGCAACAACGACGACTGGAGACCGAGGCAAGTTTGCTCGTATTGCAGTAGAGGTGGACACGTCCAAACCCCTTCTACCGGTGATCTTATTAAATGGTGAACAATACATACTAGAGTATGAAAACCTTCCAGTTGTCTATATGAAGTGCGGCCGCATTGGCCATTCTGACAAAGAATGCAACCACTCAAAGCCCTTTGTACCCACTGAAGCTTCATCCTCTGCAACCCTAGTCCCATGCACGTACACAGAGGCAATACATGCCCCCAAACCTACAAGGGGACAACCACCCAAACAATCTGATCCAAACTAGGAGAAGGTGTCCAACAAAGCGTCTGCTAAAGACAAATAACCTCAAAGCAAGCCTACCCAAACAGACTCACCCATCTTTGTTGACAACGGGGAAGAGTCGGACTGGGAAACTATCGTCAGTAGGAAGAATAAGAAGAAAGCCCCACCTAAGCCGTCGCCAAAGCAGAAGACTAAAGTCACTGACACCGATAAGGCAAGGGATGTCACCCCATCTGACACTGTGGCCATCCTTGTCGATGATCAGATGTCAAAAGGCAGAAGCCTGGAACCTAACAATGGTGAAGCTTTCCGCTTTGGAAGCACAATAACACAAGTGAATTCGAACATCCCCCCAGACAAGTTCACTTGGGGGAATACAAGCCAAGGTAATACTGGGGTCATCTTGAGGAACAAGAGAGTCATTTACCATAACGTTGTTGTGAGCCCTAGGTGGGAGAGAAAGAAGGGGAAGCTTTTCCAAGTAGTAAGCCAACGGGATTCCTCAGGCCCCAAAAAACAACTCATCTTCGTTGAGGAAAGCCAGGACATGGAGATTGCAAAACCATCTACCAATGATGAGGTTGGTGGTATTAGACAAGACGATGAAGGCCAAGGCCAAGGTCTGTTTGCCACAATACAGTAACCCCCACCCCTTCTTTTATGATGAATATAATCTGCTAGAATATCCAAGGAGCATGCTCCAAGGATAAAATTCATCTTTTTAGAGAATACAAACTGAAATATGAGCTACAAATTTTAGTCTTAATTGAAATTGGATGCAGTTGCGCTTCGGCAAGCAATGTACTCAAGAATCTTGGGTTCACTTCCTTGCATCGTGTGGAAGCCCTTTGCTTTTCTAGTGGTATCTGGGTCCTTTGGGAAAATGCTAAGTGTCACCTTGAAGTGTTGTATAACCACAGGCAGTTCATACACTACAAAATTAATCGATCGTGGTATGCCACCTTCGTCTATGGCAGCCCCACTCTGTCAAAGAGAAAGCTCCTATGGATAAGACTACTGGAGATATCACAATATACTTCTGAATCATGGGCTGTTCTCGGTGACTTTAACACCGTGCTTGATGTATCAGAAAATTGTGGGGGAAAACACTTCGATCATCACAACATCCACTTGTTCAATGCAATGCTTCGAGGAAGTGATCTGGCAGAGATTAAAATGGCAGGACACTACTATACTTTCAAAAGACAACGCCTTCTGGAGAAACTGGATAGAGTAGTAGCTAATGGCATGTGTCTCAATGTGGAAGGATGCCTTCAATGTATTGTCATTCCCAGAATACATTCTGATCACAATCCTATCCTTTTATTGATCTCCACCAATACAGATCCCAAACCGGCAATCTTCAAAATGAAGGCTAGTTGGAAGATTTTGGAGGACTTCAAGCAATCCATCATGCCCTCATGGGATAGTTATAAAACTTTTATTGAAGCACTAGTACCTTTTAAGGCGTCTGTACTCAAATGGGAGAAGAAAAAACGAGAGGGGAAGCAAAGCCTAAAAAACTCTATCATCTCCAAGCTGAACTGATGTTAGGTAATTGATAGGTGCAATCCAAATACTGCTAATGACTTATTATTATCTATTAGCTTTCAAGAATAGCACTCTAAACTCCTCCTTGAAGAAGAAATGGATTGGAAACAAAAAGCACACATAAAATGGCTAAAGTATGGCGATGGAAACACCAAATTCTACCACTCTTATGTAAAGGTTCACAGACAGTTTATCAAGATAAGCAGGCTCCGTGATTAAATAGGTGTATGGCTGGAATTTTCCAATGTTCTACAAGATCTTGTCTTGAACCACTTTCACAACATGATGACTCAACGGGACACAATCACCGTAGGCGCATCACTCATCTCAAACTATATTGGAAACTTTAAACAACTCTCAGGCCCAACTTCTAACTTCATCACACGTATGCCTAGTCCAGAAGAAATCCAAAAGATGGTTTTCCTCATGGTGCTATCCAAGGCACCATGCCCAGACAGAGTTTATACCGAATTCATCCAAAGTCAATGGTAGATGATTGGTAACTCCATAGTGCTCATGGTGCATCAGGCTTTTAACGATGGCCAAATAGATGCCAAGTTAGTTGAGGCATACATGATTCTAATTCCTAAAATTAAGCAACCACAATGATGCTCTGACTTGAGGCCAATTTCCCTAAACAACTCATGCTTCAAACTACTATCCAAAATACTAGTAGAACGAATAAAACCCCACCTACCATACTGGGTTTCTGAAAATCAATCAAGGTTCATTCCAGGAAGGCATATCAGCGAAAACATCATACTTGTTCAAGAAGTAGTTCACTCCATGAAACAAAAAACCACTAGGAAGAAGTGGGTGTGCATCAAGCTGGACCTATCCAAAGCATTTGATTGTATGAATTGGAGCTTTGTCAAGGATACATTGATCAAGACTGGCCTCCCATCAATTACTGTGTCTCTTATTATGGATATAATCACATCTGGAAGCACCTCTATTCTCTGGGAGGGCACCCCATTGCCTGCTTTCAAGTCAAAAATAGGTATCTTTCAGGGGGATCCACTCAGTTCGTATGTGTTTGTACTATTCATGAGAGACTCTCTCGAGCTATTAATGCAGCAGTCCCCAACAACTCATGGAAACCTATCAAATTAACCAGGCAAGGAACTCCATTATCAGATGTCTTCTTTGCTTATGACATCCTCCTCATGGATGAAGCCAGTCCTTCACAAGTGATGTCTATCCTTGAGGTCCTTAACGACTTCAGTGTAGTCTCTGTACAAGCCATCTCTAAAGAGAAATCAAGGTGTTTCTTCTCGGCTAACACCACAAGAAGTGACAAGAACAACTTCTGTCAGGCGATCAGCATCCAAAGCACTAATGACCTCAAAAGGTACCTTGGGGTTCCTATTCTTCACCATCGTGTCAACAAGAACACTCACCAGCATATATCTTCAACCATCAGAGAACGTATGTCTAGTTGGGCGGCCAGACACTTTTCCTTGGTAGGACGGATCACCTTGGCAAAGGCAACATTGCAAGCTATTCCTTCATACACAATGCAAACTGTGAAGTTGTCCCCATCCCTGTGTGATGACATTAACAAACACATCAAGGACTTTATCTGGTCAAGCGGGAGGGAATAGAAGAAATTGTCCCTAGTCTCCTGGAAGAAGGTTACTTCTACAAAATCTGATGGAGGCCTGGGCATAAAGCATATGAGAGACCAAAATAAGGCCCTAATGCTCAAGAATGTGTGGCTATTCCTGAATGACCATCCAGCTCCCTGGGTAAAAATAATGAAGGAGAAATACATGCGAGGAACACAGGCAGTTAACAAGCCATGCGTGTCTATCTGGGGCTTCATCAAATGCAACTTGGCAGAGGTATCTACTGAATGCTATAAAACAATCAAGGACGGATCTGGAACTAACATTTGGACTGATAAATGGCTCAATGGAAAGTCAGTCATGGACATCACTCCCAACTAACCTATCCCCCAAGATCTCCAAGATATGAATGTCAACTCCATGGAATGGACAATGGTGAATGGGATTTATCATTTATCCATGATTTCATACCCCCTGAAGCCCATAATATCATCTACAACATGCCCCCACCTAGAGGGAACCCAGAGTCATACTGCTGGGTTTGGCCACACGACCCTCTCGGCAATCTCATTGTAAAAGCGACATACGACTGGATTAAAGACGATGATATCCTCCACACTAATGGGAATTGGAGGGCCATCTAGAAACTTAGAGTACTTGAGAGACTCAAAGTCTTTGCCTGGCTACTCCAACACCGGGCACTTCTCACTAACGTGGAGAAAAAATGAAGGCATGTGGATGTGGATATAGTGTGCTCAATATGCAGCGACAAGGAAGACACCCTCCTACGCTGCTTGAGGGACTGCACTTATAGTAAAGCTACCTGGCAAGGCTTGGAAGAACTGGTCGAATCCTTCTTATTCTCTGAAGATGAATGGATAAGTTGGATTATCTCTCCTCACCAGGTGGACCACCAAACTACAATCCTACAGCTAGTTGCATGCTGACACCTATGGAATTCAAGGAACACTTTCATCCACGGCCGTGTCATCCCTAATGCATAGGTCCTAAGTACATTCATCAAAGAAAGGACAAGATCCATTATCTACGCAATGGAAATTGGTAGAGGAGCTATGCCTCAGCTGATCAATACGTTAGAGCGGTCGACTAAGGTAGACTACATTATCTTTGTTGACGCCGCTTTTCAAAATCTGGACAGGAACGCTAGTGTGGGTATCCACATCATCAACAGCCATGTGAAGTTTCAGAGATGCGAAGGCATCCCTATGCAAGCCACATCACCTCTACAAGCTGAACTTCTTACAGTTGTCATCGCATCCACAATTTGTAAAGAAAGCAATATGAAGAAGAACATCATCCTCACTGACTCTAGCTCTTCGGTGAAGTTAGTTAGTCAGACAAAATGCTCCTCACCGAGCCTCCAACATCTTTGGAAAAAAAATTCAAGTCAACAAAGCAAGCCTAGACCAGTTACTGGTTATGTACGTCCCAAGGGACCTAAACAAGGTTGCTGAATAACTTGCAAAAACCACCCTAAGATCCTGCACTTTTCTTTCTTCAAACTATAATAGGCCAAGATGGTCGGCATTCGAGTTAGATGTGAACCTTTCTATATTTTGGCCTATTCTAGAGCACATGATGAATAAAAACTAAGCTCTGGGTTTCACAAAAAAAATGCTTTTTACAACAAAAGAAACACAATAGTTCTGCTGGTTGTGTTGTAGTTAGCATATTTATCACATTATTGCATATTGTATATCTTATACAAAATAAGTTATTTACAACATGTCAAACCTTTTTCAGTATATGTAACACTACAATAGGTGCTAAAATTTTGTAATAGACTATAGTATCACAACATATTCAAAATTATTGTAAAATACCTTAATTACACAACATATTGTGACCTGTTATAGTAGTCAGACATGAGAACATGTTGTAGTAGACCGTCATTACACAAGATAGACTAACCCGTTGTAATATATCATAATCACACAATAGGCCTTCACTTATTGTAATAGGTACATGTTGTAATAGACCACAATAACACAACATGTTGAAACCCATTGTATTATACCAAGATCACACAACAGAGTTTGACTTGTTGTTATATACTATAATTACACAACATGTTATGACTCGTTGTAGTAGCCCTACATGATAAAATCTTTGCAATAGACCATTATTACACAATGCAGATTAACATGTTCTAATATATCATAATGACATAACAGGAGTTTACCTGTTGTAATAGACCACAATCACACAACATGATGCAACCCATTGCTATATACCAAGATCATACAACAGACTGTCACTTGTTATATATCATAATTACACAATAGACTCCAACCTATTGCATAATCATATTATGTCTTTATTATTCAGCAAATCCCCTTAGAATCTAATTGGCTTACAATAAATGGAAACTTGAAGTCTGGAACTTACATGGCACTTTTTGGTGATTGGTTTACGGTAACTTCTGAAAACTACTTCTGTGGGATTTTCCAGACTTCCATCCATATAAATAGGGTTTGTCATCTGAGTCTTAGTTGACAAGGGAGGGAAAACTAGTTCCACTCTGTGACGACATTTATCCTAGCAGCAAATACTATTCATTCATTTGTGTTGTACCTTTAATTGTATCAACCATGTGAATCAGCCTCTCACGGCAGTGTATGTCTTATCTACTACTACCAGATTAATCCTTGTAATGAAGTTAGTAACTTTTTGTGTCTTCCCTTGTTGTGATATTGTTCTAATGCAAGAAAGGACTCACCAAAACAGGCATCATTAGATTAGTCAATAACACAAATTGTAAGTTTTCAATCATGTTGTGTCTTCCTTATTGTATCATGTTTATTCATCATCCATACAACAAAGTTTATATTGGTAAAAATGTATCAATTTTTCTTTCAGTCTCCCTCATTATGTTATGTTAGTCATCATCCATACAGTAAGTTTTATATTGGTAAAATTTATAAGTGTATCTTTGATTTAAGTTGTACAAAATTCAATAATGTTACTTATTTTGGTTTCCACTCCACTATATATTATAATCGGCAATGAGAATATAATTTGATATATTGACTCAGCTTCTAATCAAATGGATCGCGAAACAATTGTTTCTACTCCTTGTACAAGCTATGCGTAATTATTCTTTAAACATTTGCTTGATTATACTATCAAATTTTCACATAACATGTCGTGCTACATAATTATCAAAATCTTAATTTAACCATATTGGACCTAACAATGGTTAACAAATATGTGTAATTGGTAATATATGATATGTGCTAATCTTGATTTAGAAATGACAATATTATTATTCTAAACTTACAAAGCACACAAATGTAGGATAATCATATCTCTGTGATTATGAACTAGGTTTTTTTAGAAATATTTATCAGAAAAGTTTCACCAAACTAATCACATGCACTTATTTCCTGAAAAAAAACTAAACATTAAACCAATCAGCTGAACTTAATTTCCAGAAATTGTACTTAAGTTCTGGGAAAATGAGTTACCTGAAAATTTTGGCTACAAGGAATCAATCAGAGCCTTGACTTTGTCTCTTTTTTAACTGATGCAATGATACATCCTCTCTTTCTCTCTCATGCATCTTTTCTCTACCTCACTCTAACACCCAGTCGGTCCCATTATCACACATACCTCATGCCATTGTCAATTCTAGTAGATGTTCGGTGGACCTAACACCAAGTAACTAGGAACATGTAATTAAGTCCTTGAAATTATCAACCCTTATAAGATGAACCTTAACCTCATAGTTGATTTTTCTTTAAAAAAAATTATTAAAGTTGGCTCTGAGTTTGATTCCAGTCTAGTTTTTTCAATATGGGTTGATTCTGGATTGAGAAGCCAATCGAACAACTATAGATCAGATATTTTGACCCAAAACTGAACCAGATCCAAATTCTTAACATAGAATTTAAACATGTGCATGTAATCAGAGAATTGTTTTTTCTTATAAATCAAATCTAGGTTCGAAATTGGTTCCCAGTTTAATTTTCTCAATTTTTGGTTCAGTTTTGGATTGATATGTCGGTCAAACAAAATCCAGTTTTGGATTGGGTTTGGGAATGACATTTGAACACTCTTGGTCAAATATTTTGACCCAGAACTGATCTGAACCCAATTTCTTAACAGGACAAATTTAATCAGGAGCATGTAGAGAATTAATTTTTCTCATAAAATCATTATCAAATGTGCTTCTAGATTTGGTTCTGAATTTAATTTTCTAAATCTAGATTGGGTCTGAATTGAGAGGCCAGCTGAATAAAATCCAATTTTGGATTTGAGTCAGGAATACAATCAAACACTATGGTTTAGATGTTTTGATCCAGAACCGACCCAAACTCAATTTCATAATAGGGAATTTAACTAGGAACATGTAATCAGATAATCTTATAAAATCATTGTCAAATATGGGTCCAAGTTTGTCTCAAAATCTAACATGTTGTATTCTTTATTAATTTAGGAGTTATCTACATTTCAAAGTTCAAATTTATATGTTATGTCCCTGTCGTGGAAGGTGCCAATATTGTGCTTGTGTGTTTCTTGTCTATCTCAGTTGCATGTGTTTCCTTCTTTTATGAGTTTAAGAGTTGTTTACATTTGCATGGTCACATATTCATGTTATGTTCTAGAATCCTTTCAAATTGATCTTGAGTAATAGATAAGTCAATGGTTAGCACATATTGTCTCTCTTGGTTGAATAAACCTAGTAGTTCAAGAGAATATATGTTAGAATACTCTTGAACAATTAGCACATCAAAATGTTATTTTATCTATCTCATATTTATTTTATACAGTGTCTAAAGCAGCCGAACAACAAACATTGCAAGTATTACGTGTTGAAGTACATGAGAGACATCATTGATATGAGAATTAGAAATATTCCTAAATGTGTAAACTACTTATCATTATATTCTTTTCGTTTGTTAAAATTTCTAAATTTAGTGAATAAATGACAATATGTTGATATATTTGACATAAAATTGCAGTATTATTCAAAGTATATTGGTTGTTGCTTCAACCTAGAAGAGATCGACGAGGTCCAAAATGAGTGGGTGACGTGTGTTCTTGAGCACACATCATATAATGTGACATGAAGGGGAGACATTTATTCTATATCATAGACAAATGAGTGAAACATTTGTAGTAAATTTTCAATTCCATTCTAGAGTGTGTACTCAGTACTTTGTATTATGGAATCTTTGTATGATGATTGATTATTTATTAAATTCATTGCAAGTTTTTTTTCCAAGGTTTGATGGGAATTTTGTTCAATTATGTGCTTGTCTGTGAAATGAAAAAGTATAACTTCATATTTATTATATTTGATATATGGTTGATTTGATCAATAAAATTGGTTTGATATGACTTGTCAAACTCTAATCAAATACAAAAATTAATGATACATTGTAATAAGTGTGATACTACAACAAACAATACATGTTGTGTTATCCACATATATTACAATGGGCATTTCTAGAAAACGGAACCCTACCACAACATGTGTGTCTTTTGATCTACAATATGCACTACATGTTGTATAAAATGTGTATTTTACAACAGGCACAACACATGTTATATAAACACCCATATTACAATGGGTGTATTTATTGAAAGACAACATGCATCAACTGTTGTATATATATATATATATATATATATATATATATATATATATATATATATATATATATATATATATATATATATATATATATATATATATATATATATATATATATATATAAACAAGCACACAACATGTTGCAAAAGATACCCATATTACAATGTGTGTGTTTAGTGATAAACAACATGCTTGAACTATTGTATAATATATATTACAACGGGTACACCACATGTTGTAAAAAACACCCCTATTAAAATGGGTGTGTTTAGTGAAAGATACCATGGTTCAATTTTTGTATAATATATACAACGGATGCACTACATATTTTATAAAACACCCATATTACAATGTGCCATTCATTAAAAAACACAATGTTTCAACCATTGCATAAAATACATGTATTACGACGTGCACGTCACATGTTGTATAAATCACCCCCCATAAGATCATGTGATCTAATACAACGGTTAACACCTGTTGTAAAATAGAAAAATTAATTGTTGTAAAAAAACGTTTTCTATAGTAGTGGTAGCATGAGTAGCATCTTCGCCAGGCATTGACGTTGTTGAGGCAACACCAGTTGTATGCCAAGTTCAATAAGTGCAAGTTTTAGTTAACACTGGTATCTTTTCTAGGTCATGTCATATCTGCTAAGGGTGTTTGTGTAGACCCTAAGAAGGTACAATTCATGTTGGAGTACAAGCAGCTGAAGACACTAACAGAGGTCCAGAGTTTCCTAGGTTTGGCTGGTTACTACAGGAGATTTGTTAAGAATTCCAGTGTTGTAGTGTTACCCCTGACAAAGTTGACCAGGAAATGTGCTCCTTTTGTCTGTGACGACAAGTGTCAGTGTTCTTTCCAGTTGTTGAAGGATAAGTTGACCATTCCATCTATATTAGTGATGTTAGAGCAAGGGAAAGGTTACATTGTCTTTTGTGATGCATCAAAGAATGGCTTGGGATGCGTGTTGATGTAGGACAAGAATGTGATTTCTTTTTCTCCACAACACATTAAGAAATATAAGGAGAACTACCTAACTCATGATCTGGAGCTTGCAACTGTGGTCCATGCCTTGAAGATTTAGAGACACTATTTGTATGGAGAGAAGTGTTAGATCTTCACTAACCATAAGAACCTTCAGTATATCTTCTTGAAGTAGGAGTTGAACATGTGACAGAGAAGATGGATGGAGTTGATCGAGGACTACAACTATACGATAGACTACCATCCAGGAAAGGAAAATGTGGTGGATGATTCTTTGAGCAAGAAGTCATCTTCGTCATCGTCTGCAAACAAGGCACAGTTACATGCTTTGGTATGTCACAAGCGGGACATATTGGTGTCACTTCGCCAGATGAACGTACAGTTGAAGGTTTTTCCTGTTGGTGGGGTTGTTAGCATAGTTGTATGTGAAGCTTACCTTGATGCAATAGATTAGGGATTCCAAGAAGAGTGATGTCGTGATACAGAATATCAGGTCAGAGTTTTGTAGCAGGAAGTAGATGGCTTGCATGAGTTGGATGATGGGATAGTTTGTCTCATAACAGGATAGTGGTTCCAGATGTTGACGGTGTGAGGAAGATGGTTCTTGAGGAAGCTCATTCCTTGATGTACGTGATGTATCCTAGCAGTACTGAGATGTACCATAACCTAAAGGACCTATATTGGTGGCCATGCTAGAAGTGTGATGTGGCGGAGTTTGCTATTAAGTGTCCAGTTTGTTAGTAGGTCAGGGTTGAACATTAGAAGTCGACAGGAACATTACAACCTTTATCGATACCGTAGTGGAAGTGTGATCATGTAAGTACAGACTTTGTGGTTGGTCTTCCTAGGATAGCCAAAGGTCATGATTCCATTTGGGTAATAGTTGACAGGATGATCAAGTCATCTCACTTCTTGCCAGTTAAGATGGTGTATACAACAAAGAATTTAGCTCAAATATATGTTGATGAGATAGTTCATCTACATGGTATTCCAGTTACCATAGTATATGATAGAGGTCCACAATTTATGAGTCACTTTTGAGAACATCTACCTATAGCTATGGGGACACATCTCAGCTTTCGTTTAGTATATCTTTTCATCCACAGACAGATGGTCAATTAGAGAGGACCATTTAGACTTTGGAGGATCTTTTGAAGGTGTGTTCAATATTTTCTTGGTAGTTGGGATGTACACTTGAGTTTGATAGAGTTCCCCTACAACAACAATTATCAGAAAAGTATAGATATGGCACCATATGAAGCATTGTATGGGAGGTGTTATCAATCACCTCTTTGTTGGTATGAGATAGGTGAGTATTAACTTTTGGATCCTGAGTTAGAACAACATACTACAAAAAAGATCAAGTTGATATAGTAGAAGTTGAAGGCAGCCTAGGACATATAGAAGTCTTATGCTGATAATTTTCGTAGGCCGTTTGAGTTCCAAGTTGGAGATTGGGTGTATCTTAAGGTTTCCCCTTTAAAGGCTATGTTGAGGTTTCGTAAGAAGGGTAAGTTGGACCTGAGATATATGGGGCCATACCCTATCTTGGCATGTGTTGGGAAGGTGGCATAAAAGTTGGAGTTACCACTAGAGTTGCACAAATTTCACAATGTTTTCCATGTCTCCATGTTGAGGAAGTGTCACCCAAATACATAGTTGATGTTGCAACCAGTGGAAGGTTGAGCTAGAGGAGGATGTGTCGTATGTTGAGGGTCTTGTGTTGATCCTGGATAGGAGAGTGAAGAAGTTGATGAAGAAGTATATAGTCTTAGTTAAGGTTTTATGGCATCACCACAGTATGGAGGAAGCCATGTCGGAGTTAGAGGATGAGATGCATAGGAAGTACCCATCTTTATTGTGTAAGATTTTGAGGGTAAAATCCTTGTTATGAGTTTATAGTTGTAAGACCCCTGACTTTCTTTTTGGTTGAACATTCTTTCTTATCATAATTATATGGTTTAAACCTTAACTAAACCTTGTTATGTGCTTTGATATCATGTGACATGCCTATGTTTCAAATTTGGACCAGTTTGGACAGTATTTGAGCTAGTTATGCATATATGTGCTTGTTTTGGACCTAATTTAAATTTATCCATATCTAGGGTTTTTCTTGCAATTTTCCACATGCTCGTTGTGCTTCATATGTTTTCACATCATGTTTTATATAGTGGAGCTTTCGGGCACCTTGTCACCCCTTGGTTTGAGTGGTGACATCTCATGTGGAGATTAGGATTTATTCATGGATGTCATAAGTCTATGTTTGACCTTGAGTGTGAGTGTGATCTACCTAGTTTTGGCAATTGTCAAATTTTCTGATGGTCCTAAGTTTTGGTAGTGGATGAAGTTTCTTGATCCCCTAGGGTTAGCGTTCGATGAGGTTGTTGAACCCACCTTGTCCGCCAACTTTTCCTAGTGATCTTTGTCGATGAGTTTCTATGCACTCGCTAAGCTTTTTCTAACCATCTTGGTCGCTAAGATGTTAGTGGTTGCTATGTTTTTTTGGAGCACCTTGGTCGATGAGATTTCTTTTTGGGGTCCCATAGTTTGTGTTTGGCTTAGTGGCATGAGTGGAGTGCATGCGTGGATGAGATCTCTTGGACACATGGCAAGCTTGGTTAGACACCTACCCCCTTTCTCTCTCTCCAACCCTAAGCCATATATACCTCCCTCCTCTCATGCAACCAAACCCTTTGAACCCTATTTCTATCTTCTTGCTTTTGGAGTCATCCCCTCTTGCTTTGTTGTCAAGGAGGAGCTCAAGGTTGAAGAAAAAGGTTGATCTACCTTGCATGTTGATCTAGGGTACAGATCTACCCTCTCCGTGTACTTGTGGAGCTTCCTTGTTTTGCTTCTTGGACTAGGTAAGTGATATCTTCCCATTTCTCTTTTTTTTCCTTTCTATTCTACCCTCTTCTACCTTCTTGTTGGCCTAATCCATGGTGTTCCATGGTAGAGCTTGAGTGTGAGCTTGAAAACATCTTCTTTCTTGCCTTTTCAACCTAGGGTTTGCTTCTTTTTAGAGAGGGAACTAGCTTGTCTGAGGAGAGTGGTCAAGCTAAGGTTCCTACCCTCTTTTCTTCAAGATACCTTGCTTTTTGGAGTTGTTTCATCATCTATAAAGTGAGTTACGTAACTTTATCCATGATCATTGCTTACTTCTACCTTACATTCACATGATCTTGCCCTAAAATGTTGTTCTAAGTAGGAAGATGATATCTTGACCTAGGGTTTGTGTTTACATGATAGTTATTGAGTAGTGTATTCTCTTGGATGAGACCTAAGCCCATGTGCACAAATCCTTATTTGATGATGGAAGTTTTAATCCTTGCATGCTTGTGGAAACAAAGGTTTTTCTCTCTCAAATGATGGTTGCTAATTATGATTTTGAACTAATCTTCTTCCTTATGATGCAACTTGATGACCTTTTGGATTCTTGGTTGTAACTAACATGTTTGATCTCTTTGGGGTCAATGATCTTTTGAACTCTTCGTGGTCACAAGATTTTGAATTCAAGATGATCACCAAGGTTTTGTACTTCATTTAGTCGCCAGGAATTTTGATGTCATCAGACGCCAATGTTTGATTCCCTTATTTGGTATCTAAGAATGTTGACACATGAGTGATGGTCACTAAGATTTTTCTTATGTGGTCGATGAGATTGATGATATGTGGTCATCAATGTTTTGATTTCTCTAGTTGGTCACTAAGAATGTTTACACCATTAGTGGTAGCCAGGATGTTGGTTCCATGATGCTCGCTAAGTCCGGTCTCCTTGTAGTCGATGAGATTTGATATCCTTGATTGGTTTTCAAGTTTGGAATGTATATGGTCGCTAAGTTTTATCTCTTCATTGGTCTCCAAGGATACCTGACCCTAGTGGTCGTTGAAAAACCCTAACCCTAGCAGTCAGTGAGGTTCTCTGGCCTAGGTGGTTGTTGAGAACCCTAACCCTAGTAGTCAGTGAGAATCTCTAACCCTTAGTGGTCGATAAAATTTCTAATTCATGTTGGTCATTGTGACGTTGAAACCCTATGGTCGCTAAGGCATCTAACCCTAGCGGTCACCCTCATTATTGATATTATTTATTATTTTTTTACTTTTGCATACCTACCTTCTAACTTAGCTCTTATTTCTTGATTGTGCCTTATGCAGGTAACAGTTGTGCATGATTGGGTGACACTCTACTTATACTGACTTGGTCCCATTTGATCATGAGGTAGGTAGAAGGAGACGTCAATACTGGTGCATACAACACTAAGAGGCTGAAATGGTAGAATATGATGCCCAAATCCCTCAATAAATACCACCACCCAAGTCACTCCATGAGTAATTCACCCCAGGGAGCTACACATATCCCATTGCCACCCTCATTGACCAAATGCCATTTCAACAATTCTTCATCCCACCACCCTCATTGGACTCCTACCCACCTTCAATGGGTTGGAGAACAAGAACTCATACCACTACTTCGTCGCCTTCTTAGAGACGTGTTCCACCTTCTGCACCCCTACTGCAACCGATGATTCTATTAGAAGAACCCTATTCCCCTTTTCACTCAATGAGAAATCTAAGGAATGGTACATGTCAAACCAAAACATCGGTTACTTAGGTAGCTCTGAAGAGTGAGTATTTGAAGAAATTTTATCCTATCTCTAAGTTGATGCAAATGAGGAGTTACATCACTTCATTCACTCAGAAGGAGAATGATTCAATTCATGAGATGTGGGAGAGATTCCAAAAGATGCTTAGAGTTTCCCTCACCACGAAGTCCCCATCTAGCAACTTATGCAATCCTTCTACACTGGCTGTTTGAATTAGGTCAAATGGTGGTTGACTCCTCTTGTGGTGGAACCTTCTTGGCCAAGCCCCTAGAAGAGTCATGGCCCCTCATTGAGCATCTAACTAAAAATCCACGTCACCAGACTTCTAGGATAGGTGCACATTTTAATAGGAACTGGAATCCTATACCACCTCATCCTACTCAAGCTAGGAACGATACAACCCCCTCCCTAAAATGATGAAGATTATTATTGATATGATGAATTTAATGAAGAATCAAGTTGGGAGCTCTACTACCCAATATGCCATGTCCATTGATTCCATTCATGAGGAGGTTCAAGCTCTTCAATATTTTGTCAACTGACACAATCGAGGGCCCATGTCCAACACCTACACTCTAGAGTGGATAAATCACCTAAACTTCTCTTGGAAGCAAGGGAATGAAGGACAAGGACAACCAAGCAACAAACAAGGATTGAGGAACAACTCCATGTTAGAAGAGGAGGTTCTTGGGAGGTTAAGAGGCCTTGATCAAGTGAAGATATATGTATCCTCTCATGGATAAACCATTGATCAGCTTGAGCAAAGGATAGACTAGATTTCCATGTCACTTTCCTATCAAGAGGAGGGAAGACTCCCTTCCCAAACCATGGCCAACCCATACAGTGATAGTGGATGAGCACTCCTCAAGGTTCCTATGTCCCACCACAAGGGCAAGTCACAACTTTGCAACAATACCAAGGACCTCCTCATTCATATGCACTCTCTCCTCCACAACCCAACTACAACTACCAATACCCTCCAGATCCACCACATTCCTACCCTCAACTCCCTCCTCAATATCAACCCCTTCCATAGCAGGCAGAACAACAACCTCTACAACAACCAACTTACACCATCTAAAATCCTAATCCAACTCACCAAAGACCACTGTCATCCTCATGAGCTCCCCCTCCTCCCAATGAGCAAGTGAGAATGGTATCTGTCATATGGGGGAAGAAGTCTATTGAGGAATTCATGGGAATGGAGGAGAAGGTTATCAAGGTTCATGACAAAAAACCATTATTGGAAAATTCTTGTAGAGATGCTACAAGTATCAAATTTGCTTCATTTTTGCTTGAAAATGTTAAGAACGCCAAAATTCTTACTACCCCATCTTCTTGTGAGAAAATAGCACTGAGTTTCCCACCATTGCTTGGGAAAACAAAACCATGTTCCTCACCTCTGGATGAAGTAATGATACCATCTATACCATCATTTTGTGAAAGTGCCAAGGGCATGAAAAAATCTACTTCCTCACCATTCTATGAATAGATAACACTCACTGCCCCATCCTCTCTTGAACCAATAACACCTAATGTACCACTCCATATGGAGCTGATGACAACCCAAGCTCCACCTCATGAGATAAAAACTACCCTCATGTTGCCCCAAGGCTCACAAGTTGTTGTAGAAGATGTTGATAAAAGTGGGAAACTTTTCTTTGATGCTTTGGAAGGCCCTTTCATCCAATTTAATCATGGATATACTTGAAGCATCTTGAAATCCCTGAAACAAGGAAAAACAAGCATCACAACACTCCTTTCCTTTCTTAAAGATGTTTGCACTGGGAAGAGAAAAGTAATGGTGATGACATCCAAGCAAATTGTAGCTACTGAACATGTCAATTTCATTATGGGTAGACACTTTCTGAAAAATAGGGGAGATCCAGGCATCCCTCTTATCCCTTATTAATCTAACTATAACTCATCGGGCGTGCTCTTCTAGATTTGGGCTCAAGCATGAACATCATGCCTTATAACATACTTTTACGGCTTGGCATAAAAGAAATGAAACCAGCAAAATGTGTTCTAGTAATGGATGATGGATCTAGTAAGATACCTATGTGCATGTAACCAAATGATATGGTGGAAAAATACAAAAGGATAAATGTTTCATTTCCAACTATTTTTTTCATCATGGACATAGAGCCACTTGATGCAAAGGATTTTGTCATCTTAAGGATGACTTGCTTGGCCACAACTGATGCAGAGATCAAGGTGCATACATACACTATGACAATCACATATAGTAGTATGAAGGTGGACATTTTTATGTTCATGAATAGGAGAGGTAGAAAATTAAGTGATGAAGACCTATGTATCAACTCAGACTATAGTGATTTCAGAGAAGAGTGGATGGCAAACAACTATATCGATCATTGCATGTTCCTTTGGATGAAGACCATGTTGTGAGATCTCTTGTAAGGATCACATTTGAGGAGGAGGATAAAACTTTTTTTGTAAACTCTTGATTATAGAATAACAACAAGCTTGGTTGAATGCTCTAAACTTAGCACTAGTGGGAGGCAACCCACATTGGTTTGAGACTCTTTCTAAAACCCCTTTTCTTGATTACACTTTTGTTTTTTAAAGAAAAGCACACACGCCATACTTGATGGTTTTTTTTGTTTATGAATCATGTTATACCAGGTTTACTAGAGGAAATATCATGCATGGAGGATCCAACCAAGGGGGAGATCAAGTTTGAAAAGAAAAATTGAAACCAATGAGAAAGCTACAGGAAAGTTGTAAGACCCCTGACCTGAGTTTTGGGGTAACCATATTTTATTTGGCTTAATCATGTGCTTAGAACCTTTATCTAATCTTTTGAGATGTCATTAGGGCTTGTGGAGAGCTTATATTTCACGTTTGAGCTTGTTTGGATGAAGTTTGTGCTTTCTGTGCTAGTTTTTGTGCAAATTGCAATTTACTCAATGTAGGGGGTTGATGTGCAATTTGCAACCTATAGAGTGTTCCCTCTCTTTCTTGACATCATATATAGTAAATATAAAGAGTAGGGTGCCTTGTTTGAGCCTTGGTTGAGGAGTATCCCCCGAGGTGGTGATTAGGGTTGATGTGAGTGTTGAGTGCCTTGACCATAGGTGTTTGTTGTGTTGTCTCGACCTTGGGTCGCGACCAAGGTTGGCTCTGGAGGGTTTCATGGTTGAGACATATCCTCTGGGTGTGTGGGTCATGGCCTAAGAATTCTAGGGTGGTCTTGGGTAGATATGGTTGTCCATGAATAGGTTGTTTCGACCTAGGGTTGTGGGGGTGCTTTGTCACGACCAGGAGGTGATGTTGCTTGGTGATGTCTTGACCATAGATTGTGCCCCATGGATTGGTCGTGACCACAACCATGTGGTTTGACATGGTGTTCGAGACACTACCTAGAGTGTATCACCATGTCTTGCATGTCATGCTTAAGTGGTTGCATGTTGGCCTTTTGAGTGGACAAATGTTCCTTGGGTTCCTTAGTATGTTGACACCTCAGCCCTTGCTCTCTCTCATATTCCACATATATAACCCCTTATATATTCTTTCTTCCAACCCTTTTTGTCCATATATCTTATTCCCCCTTCTTTTCTTGTTCTTAGATCTTGGTGGAGTAAGGAGGTTCATCCTTAGAGCTTGGCGGATCAATCCCCTCTTGCATGTGGTGGTGGTGGTGATCCAAGCTCATCTTCCATCCTTGGTAAGTGTTTGTCATATAAGTTGATGTTTCTTGTGATCTCCTACCTTCATATTCCTCTCTTTTCTCAGGCTTAGACCATGGTTATTCCATGGTGGTCGTTTTGGGAGAGAAACTCCTTATCAAAAGGGTCATAGACCATGTTTTGACAAGGTAGACCCAACTGTGAAGAGGATTTTCCTCTCTTTCTCCCTTTCACTTTTGGTTTGGTTAAGAGCTTCTTTGCTTCTTTCCTTGGGCTATATTTGCCCTTGGTGTATTCTCCTTGTTGAGGTGCTCTTGTGGCCTAGTGTTGAGCTTTTGGTGAAGCTTCTTCAACCCTTGGATCGTGTGCTTGGAGCTCTTGATCTTGGAGTTTGGATCTCTTGGGGGTGATCATCTTAAGGTAGGTTATATAATAATAAACCCACTCTATTATTGCACTTCTTTATGCATTTTATTATTGTCTTCTCTCTCTAAATTGCTTCCTCATAATGCTTTTACTTAGTGGAAATCTCTAGAGCTTGTTTGGTGGAGATACCTTGCTTGATTTGGGAGAAATTTGAAACCCTAATCTATGTGTACATGATTAAGTAGATGATGAGTTATCGAGATCCTTATCTAAGTTTTTCCCTTAATCTTGCTCCATGCATGGTGTTTTATATAGCTTTAACATGGTTTTTCCCTTCTTTAGAAGAGGTTCTATCTTGGTGGTTTCTTGACCTATTCTTTAGGGTTTGGTGATTGGTTTGTTGAGTTTCCCTTCATGGTAACCATGGTTCTTCCCTTGGTTTTAGTTCTATTTTGAGACCTAGATGGTGAATCTTGATGTGGTCATGACACTTTCCTCTTGGTGGTCGTGACCTTGACAGCTTTTGGTTGAGATGATCCTTTGAGGATTGAGTTTGACCTAGTGATGTTAGGTTAGGTCTTTTAGTGCTAAGTGCCCTGGTGTCCCTAGTGTTGGTCTCTTGTTCCTACCTTGTTTGGGTTGAGACATGCCCTATATATTAGGGTTGCAAACATGAAGACCTTGGATTGTGACATAGGTAGAGGTTTACACAGGTCTGGTTGAGACATGTTGGGTCAAGACACCATTGGTTGAGATGCTTTATGGAACCCTAACCCTAGGTGTCACGGACGTGACATGGCTTAGAGGGTGGAGGTCATGACATTTTGGTGGATGGTCAAGACACATGAGTGTCACTGTCGTGACATGGACCATGATGGGTGGTCGTGACCTATGTGGTTATGTGGTCAACATAGGGTGATGGTAGGTGGATGAGAAGCACATGCGAACACTTAATGTAAGGCCCCTAAACTTGCTTATAATGTTGAATAATATTAATTACCATAATTTAATGCTTAGAACCTTAATCTAACATTTTATATGCTTTGGAATCATAATACAAGCTTAAGTTTCAAATTTGGTCCAATTTGGACATTGTTTGAGCAAGTTATGCAATTTTATGTACATTTGGACTTTTCTACAATTTACCCAATTGAGGGGTTTACTTTGCATATTATTCCATAAATTATGTTCCCTATATGTTTTCTCACCATTCTTGAGATTTTTGGGCCATGGGATGCTCAATTGTACCTTGAAGTGGAGGAGATTTCATTCTGTGTTGAATTAGGGTTTAACCCCCCCCCCATGGATGATCCACCTTAAAGGCTATCAACCGATGGATCCACTTGCTTGGGAATCAGCTGATGGAAAACAGCCAGTGGTCATCACTAGTAGGCCCTAGGTCAATGGTTCAATATGGTTTGGTTCACTTGTACCCATGGTTCACTTATAGACATGATTAACCAATGGTTCACCCATTTTCAGACCTAAACCATGATCAAATGAAGGTAACCTTTGACCTACAGTCAGTGACTATCCTAGGAAACCATCAACCAATGGCCTAGAAGTCTCCAACAGCTATCGAACCTACTTCTTGCTCGTCCATGCAAGCTTTAAGCCATGGACACATGGAGAGCTGCTTGTACACCTCATGCTTCTTCTCAACCTTATCCCCCAAGCTTTATATACTTATCCTTAGCCCCCAAAATGAAGATTTTCTCTCTTCTACTTTACTCCTACTAAGAACCTCGTTCTCTCTATTTTTCTGCAGAAAACTTGTCTAAGGTAGAATAAGAAGGTGATCCTCTTGGAAGAAGCTTCTAGGGTTTCAATTTGCTTCCTTCTTGGGTTTCTAAAGCTTCTTCTTGGTGAGCCAGACTAAATGAGTAAGTAGTTCCTTCTTTCTTCCATTTCCTTATATTTTTTTCTTCCTCCTACCTCTCTCCAAGTCTTAAGCTTGTTATTCCATGGTATAAATTTCTCTAGAACTCAAGAACCTATCTTTTCTTGCTCTTTCTTCTAGGATTTTATTTCCTTGTCGAGAAGGGTACCTACTTGGCCGAGTTTAGATCTAAAACTTAGGTTTCCTTGCCTTCTTTTCTCGAGATCCTTGATGCTAGAAGTCTAATATTATCATTAGAGGCGAGTTTTATAAATTTATTTACCTATATTGCTTACTCCAAGCTTATTTTCTTATCTTCTTGCTTAAAAACGAAGATCCTTGCATATAGAAGTTATTCTTGCTAGGGTTTCAGATTTTTATGGTGTTTCCTATTATGTTCCAGTTCTAAAATGAACATTTAATTAGGTGTACGACCTTACTAATGTATATGATGGTCTAGGGCAGGTTAATATCTCAATTTATGGTGCTAAGAACCTAACAATTGATGGGTTAAACTAGGGTTTTCAAGTCTTTTTCCTTCACTACTACATCACTGATAGTGACACCATGACAACCGATGGTGGCACCATGACAGTCGATGGTGGTGACTAAGGGTTTCAACTGATGGTGAAAATCGATGGTCACCCCTTAGGTCAAGTTTTGGTTCAATTATAGATAAATAGTTAGTGCCTTAATGGAGGTATCAACCAATAGTGATAATAATGTAACATCAAATGGTGAGAAATGATAGTAGTGATGATCCTATCAATCAATGGTGGTCCAAGATGTCATAATTGATGGCAGATCAGGTCACCACAACTGATGGTGAGTCAAGCTCTTAAATGTAGCTTCAATTCAGTCATAAACCAAAGATCACTTGGTTCAATGGATCTAATGGTTGGACATATACCTTAATTGATGACTTTGAACAATGAACCCGATCAAATGAATGAGGCTGGATATTTCAACATCCAATGGATTAGAATGAATATCATAGTGTTATATGTGGGTCTTAATGATAAGAATTTGATGGCACAATGCCTTTAATTGGTAATTTTACCTTTGACCTCGTATGAATATATTTGATAAATCCCCATAACATGTAGATGTGTAACCTTAATGAAACCTGGCTTGTTACACCAACTCTAGTATGATTAACTGATGGTGATTGGTTATAACTGGACCTCTTGAATGATTAATTTGTCAATGTATTACACTCTTCTTGTGTTGAAACCACAATGTAGTACCAATTGAATATTATAGTGCCTTGCCATGTTTAACCTATGGGATACATATGTGTTGATGATCTTTTCAACCTTGTTTAAAGCCTAGAATCATAACGATGATCTTGCAAGGATTAATGTGATGGTCTTAATTAACTTTGAGCACGTTTGAGCCCAAATTGAGGTGAAATCCATTTCATGTTCCAATAAGGGTTGAAACCCTGGAACTTGTGATAAGAAATGGATATCTTGAAATGATATGATGACACATGTGGTTCATTACAATGCAATGAGTGATAGCATGTGGTAATGTGGTTAAGATTTATACATCAAACGTTTTGTATCTTCTGTAATTATAATGCTTATACACTTGATAGAAATGAATTAGGGTTTGTATGCCATTTGTATGATGAAGTCGTAATTCACCCAATTGGCAATAACGAATCAAGTATAACCCTAATCATGTAGCGCCTCGAGCCATAGAGCCATTTTCAGTGTCAGAATTTACTAGATGATGAAATGAGTATTCCTAAGGGAAACTGGAACGCAAATTGTTGAATATGTGGGTACTTATTATCCTGACTCCAAGTGTTTAGGGAGGATGATTGCAGTCATACCTAGCCCTCTTTTAGAGAACGGCTACGGTCGTGTCTCGGTGATTTTAATGTGATAAAGGTTCTTCTTTGCATACCTTGGTTTCTAGCACTATAACATGTACAAAGGTGGGTTAGTTGTTTATAGGACTATATGTCGATGTTTTGTAGTTTGACTAAGATGTCACTGTAGTGCAAACTCGTACTGACCGAGTATGGAAAAGATCTTGGAGTTTGAATCTTCCTTGATCTTATATGGAATTGATTGCGACCAAGTGGTGGTCAGTTGGACTTTGAGTGGTACGACTCAAACTCCCCACGGCATAATAATAAAAGTTGTAATACAAGTTGTGTAGTATATTTGTTAAGGTCAAATACATTTCACATTGGTTGAATTATCCCTTACCTTGCTTTTATACTACACAATTCTTATAAGATGCTATCCTAAAATATCTGAGTAGTTATTCTTATTGTTGAGTTTACTTGCTTAACTTGCTTAGTATGTTTAAACTATTTAATCTGCTTAAATTGCTTATTCAATACCCTAACTACTTAGATTATTATTGTTAATTAATCTGTTGTAATCAATATATGTTGGAGAGAGTTATGTCTCTCGTTGGGACTGGGTCTCACCCGTGGGTCACCACATCTTTTTAGGTGGTCGCGGGCAACAAAGTTGAGGTCGAGCTGTGGAAGAGAACCAGCTTGGTGATTAATAGATTCATAAGTGTGGTCAGTTGTATGTATTAGTAGTAGAGTCCTAGTGTCGTCCTTGCACTCTCGAGTCTGGGTATGGGAGGTGTTTTCTAGATAAGATATTTGTATGACATGAGATTTTGGTAGTATGCCAGTGTATGCAGATATGGCATGTACATGTAAATGCTTCTTATGTACACAGGATGTGGCTAAGGCCATTGAGTACAAATGTAAATTCATGTTATAATATATGAGGATGGAAATGAAGGACCTTTATGTAAATGTTTTAGAATTTGACCATGATGTGAAATTTAGTGAAATTTGGTTTTAATTATTCCGCATTTTTAACCATGTGATTAATTTAGTAGTTGATCGAGTTTTGTGTTTTGAGTAATCTTGTTTAGTGTGACAAGGTGTCACACATAATGATATTCATATATGAATGATACATAAGCCATTTATAATATAGTTTAGAATGTTATCTAATCAACTCTAATGATGTTTCCTATTCCTTATACACTCAAAGATGATGGAGGGTGATGGTTCTAGGGTTGATGGTCAAACCTTGTCTTGTAAACTCTAATCAGCTAAGAGGAAAGCCTAACCCTAATAATGAACAATGATCTTGCTTGTTTCTCTATCATGAAAGCATTATGATGTTATGTGGTTATGTCTCTCTTGATTATCAACCTCTAACCATGCAGGTGTTATGAGCTTGATAATCATATCTAGTGTAGGCTATGATGAACATGATATGACACATGTTGAATATGCCCTTGAGGGGCATGTTGAAGCACTTGTGATACATGAATAATGTGAATGGGTCCTATAACCTGGAAGTGACTTGTTGCATAATATGATATGGATTTTCCCAATGATGAGTTGAGGGATTGGTATCCCATGATATGTGGCCTTGTTGATTATGGTGTGAATGGAAATAATATAGGCATCTTGTGGTGATATTGTGACAAGATCACACACTATATGTTTTATATCTTCTGGAGTTGTGTTATGCCCTTATTTTGTAGAGTTTGTTATGGCTTTGTACATTATAACTTGATTGATGTTGAAAGGCATTTAAATAGACTTAACTGATCAAGTGGAACTTGAACATGTAGTTTTTCCCTATTACATATATCCATCTTAGTGTTAGCACTTGTTGGATGGTGAAATGGGCTTTTTATATTGTTGAGTATATGCATTCATGAGATTGGTTGTGGGCCATACCCTGGTATGAGTGTTGTTGTGGGTCATATCTTGATTTCACTAGCGTCGTGCATGTACCAAGGTGGGATAGGACTTTTACTATTTGACTATATGTCACAGGTTGCAGTTGACTGGAATGTCTCTATTGTGTATTCATGTACTAACCATGAGGTTTGGTGAGGTTGTGGATTCCGGCTCTTCCATAGACCTTGTATGGCCCCAATTTTGACATAGTAGTGGTCGGTTGGATTTGGGTGGTACGACTCAAATCCTCAGGGCATAATAAAATACGTAATCAGTCGTGTAGCATACTTGCTTAGGATCAAATACATGAACATTGGTTGTAGCCTTGCCTTTCTTTTGTACATGTTATTTGGTAGAGAATATACATGTTCTTCATATTCCTTCTTAGATTATTGGTTGTCCTACTATTTAGTAATAAGTGTCCAGTATTGCTTAATTTGCTTTATTTAATATATACATATCATTTAATTGAATTTGTTCATCTGGCTTAGTCTGTATCTACTTGTTTTAGCTATTTGTGCTAATAATAGTGTTGGTGGACAGTTATATCTCCCATTGAGATTTGTAATCTCACCCTGTGGGTTTCCCACATATTTTAGGTGGACGTGCATGAGGAGGTAGAGATTATGCAGTTGAGGCAGAGCAGCAGCAAGAAGGACAGTAGAAGCTAAGGTTGGAAATGTTGCTTGTGGTCTTTTGTGGTTAGAGTCCCAGAGTCGTCCATGTACACTTAGGTCTTGGGGGAGTTATGTGTGTTCCTCGATGGTGTTATCGATATGAGTTTTTGGTTTATGCGCCTTTGTTGTATATAGTTGGCCGTTGTACATGTTTATGTAAATGAATAGATATCACATGTGAAAGGTAGTCTTTTTATGGACATGTTTTGAATAATGATGCACTATGATATATACTTCAAATGTCAAGTTTTGGACCCTTTTGTAATAAGTTTCCTGATGTTAGTCTTTGTTGTAATTGGCTTTAATTTTTAGTGTTTTCCAATAATACATTATAGAATTTTGTTTTAATCACATGGCTTGTGTTTTTGTGACAATGGATGTCACAAAAGCAGCCATCATGGTTATTCCCCACAACACGGTCGTCCTGTTGGCCAGTTAACACAGCCATTTTGCACAACACAATTGTAGTGGCACTGCCCTACTCACCTAAAGCTACATTCATCACTCCATTTTTTGGTGTTTGTTTACCATGACTCTATACCATCTACCCTACTATTCTAAACTTGTATTTCATAATGAGTACAACATGGTTTAAAAGTTTGGGGTGGTAGGGCAGTAAGCCCTTCCATTAACTCATTTGTCTATATGTACCTTTTTCTAAACTTGTATTGAGATGATCAAACACTCTAATATTTTTATACTTTTCCATCCATACCTTGTGTGATTGTTATTTGCATTCATGCATACTATGTAGTTTAATTTCATGCATTCTTGCATAATTTTTCAAATTTTTTTGTTTTTCATGCCATGAATTGCATTTCATGTAGATTTTTGGTAATTTTTGTGTGTTTCATCTAGGATTTGCTTGCTTTATGCTTTTTATTCCCTAAATTTAGGTCAAGATGTGATTTAATGCAAGTTAGCACCATTTTGGGCAATTTTTCCCAAATATAGAATATTTTGCCCAAGAAGCATGTTTTGACTCAATATCTACTTAATGAATTGGAGTTGTTGATCTTTGATAAATGCATGTTACATTCTTAAAGTTCTATGGCCCAATGGTCTTGATTGTTGATTTCTACATGTGATTCACTTCTCTCTTTGTAAATTGTTTGGCTAGATTGTGATTGTGCAAGCTATGAATGCTTAGGGTTTGAGGAATCACATGATAAAAGTATGAATTTCATATTGCTCACTCATGTGGTCTGACATTATTTGATGAAGTGTTGGAATAATTTTCATGCAGGAGATTTTATGTTGAGAGCCAAACTAGTGACACCTCTTTGAACTAACTTTTATTTCACCATCTTCTTACCTCTCTGTCTCATGAAAGGATACCAAAGTGCACATATTCATCCTTCACCACCTCCTAAAGTTTGGGGTGGCCATATTTATATCTCCCCATTTCACTCTCACTACCATATGCCCTAGCTACACCAAGGGAAAAGAAAAAGAAAATGCAAAAAGAAGATAAAAGATGCTCCTCTGTCATAGCATCGAAATAAATAAAAGATGAGTGCTCCTGTGTAATTGCACTCCAACCTCTTACCGTGACCCTTTCTTCTATTTTCATAGCCATGGAGCTAGGAAACATCAAACGTAGCTCATTTCACCCTTTTTTCATAGCCATGTGTGTCACATAGTGTGGTTTGAACTATGAAATTGAACGCATGAAAGTGAAACAACACTCCCTGTCATCATTGATTATTGCCACCATGAAATGGTCTACCTGAAGCTACATGAAAGCTATATGGATCGATTGTGCATTCTATGCTCTATATTTGAAGTGTGTATGCTCAATGATAAATTCATGATTGGTTTGTGAAAGTGGAGAGGAGAAACATGTGTATTAGTCACCATTAAGCCCATTTAGTCAATAATCATCTATTGCAATGCATTTATCATTATTTTGTTGAAATAAAATGAAGAAGTTGGAGCATACTTGAGGACAAGCATGTCTTTAATATTGGGGTGGTGATGCGGTCCTATATTAGGGCTTCATCTTGTGTCGTTTTGCATCTGAATCACATCTAAACATGCTACAATGCAAGTTATTCCTCTAATATGATTTCATGTCAAATGCATTATGGATGTTTTTTGTGTGTTTTTAGGAATTTGTGCATGCATTGGATGAAAAGGAGAGGATCCTTGAGCTTCTACACCCTGATATTGGACCTAGATCATCTCCAAGCATCCCATAGATGGGCAAAAATATGCCCAAAGCAAAGAGCAGCCTATTGAAAGACTTAGAAGCAAAAACATGCAGATGAGCCCTCAAAATATGTCGTGGTACCTTGTTACGGTTGTGGCCAAATCCCTCACGTCACATTAAAAATCCAAGCTATAGTAGCTAAGCCACCATGGGTGTGGCCATCAATACAACTATGACATTTTAGAGCCACCTCTTATGTGGCGCCCTCTACACCCATGGCATGAAGCATTGATAATGACCACATCCAGCACAATGACCATGGCCATCCCCTCGACCATGGTTGTGCTTCATGGCACGACTGTGCAATAACTCACCCACAATAGTTGTGGTGCCCATCACGGTCGTAGTCACTAACCCCCCAAAGTTTCACTTTCACCTAAACCTTTAGCCACTTCCACTTCGTCCATGCCACTCCACCATGACCAGGTTGACCACCATCCACCAAGGCCGTGGTGACCACCCGAACCCTACCAATTTTTCAGTTGCATCACCCAAACTACCCCCACTTAACTTAGTGCTTCCCTACCACCTATATATACCTAGGTGGTGGCTTTAGCACAAGGTTACATCCCCCTAGCATTCATGTCTAGCTCCCTTAGCATTTAAGGAACTCTTGCCTACCCCCATCCATCACCCACTCCATTTCCATCTTCTTCCGCCTCAAAATCCTAGTTTTCTAGGATTTCCACCACAAAACCTCACCTTTCCATGCCATCTACCTACTTTGGAGGGAGGTGTTTGAGTTAATTCAGCCAGGAGGTAAAGAAAGGCGGAGCTTCCATGAGATTCCATGGACATCTTTTTCTTTCTCATTTCTCTTTTGGTATTTTATTTGATCATGTGTTGCTAAGCCCACTTGGTGGGATGTTTGGGTGATTAAATGTTACTTTGATACCATATTAGGGGAATATATTTGTAATTAACACAATTTCATTCCATGATTATTGTCTCTTTCTTCTATCTTGTTTTCCATTTTTCTACTTGTGATTTATGCTTCTAAACATGGATTGCTTGTTGTTTAATGCTTGAAAACACCTAGATTCTAGAGGAAAATGATTTGTATGTGTCTATCTTAGGAATTGCTCCTAGATCCAACTAGTGGATCCCTATATAACACCCTATCTTCCTATATACAAACCTCTTCTCCTACAACTAGGTTTGAGATCTAAGTAGCTAGTGTAATAGAGATTAATGCAATTTCCTAGAGTTTTTGAAAGGTTAGATGGTGAATAACATGAGGTGAAACACCCTCATATCTACTCCCGCTTCCAACCCTAGGCTCTCAATTATCCTAATAACTATTACCCCAGAAACCTAGACTTGGTTAGTCATGTTAGATTACACCTAAGCCCTAGTTCAATTGAGCCTCGTAAGGATGGACGAGGTGTGCAAGGGTGTAATTCCCCTACACACACTCCATACCTCCCATAGCCAACTAGTAGTTTAGGGTAATTCAAATAGTACTTATCTTGTTGTTTGGTTTGGCAATCTAGAATGAAAAGATAGAATTTTCACGTTATATCACCCATCGACTTGGATTCATTTGACATTCTCTTAAACGTTCCACTCTTCCCATAATTTGTTTAAAACCTTAATTGGCTTTCTTGCTAGTTCATGCTTGCTTAGTTGCTTAGTTTAATTACTTCTTAGTCATTTGCCTTGTCCTTGGTAGTTAATTCTTGTTAACATAGCTAGTGATTCTTTTTGCTTGTTTAATTTAATTAGTAGTAATTTAGGTCTCTATTCACTTTAGTGCCTTAATTGCTAGTCTAGTGTGATCTTATACTCTTGCTTAAGTAGTTGATTTCCTTGTTAACAAGAATTTCTTGCTTAGGGTTAGACTAGGGTTTTCTTATTTAATTTCCTTGCTTGCCTTCTTTCTTAAATCATTAGAGTAAACACACAAACTTTAAACTCTAAAACCTTAATATCCACTTTAGGAACATAGCTCATCTAACTAAGCTCTAGTGCCCCCCTCTCCCTGCAGATCGACCCTTATCTTGTCTCTTGCCTTGACTATAACACGACCCCATGAGCTTGCAAGTAATGTGTGATTAGTCTAAGTGAGCACATTAAACTAGGTCATTATAAATTTTAAAAGATTCAAAGTGTGTGCACCAAAGGTGCATCTAATCCAAATTCAATGGGTTAGGAGTACCTCAAGTGAGAATGCACCACCATAAAGGGCAACAAATGCACATCAGCTCAAGAACCAACCCACAGAATTAGAACTACCTACATAATGAATTCAGTCTTGGAAAATACCACAACAACTTCAACCAAGGCAACAACTACAGTCTAGGACAACAACCCTACAATAATCAAGGGCAAGTTCTCTTAGGGAAAAGCACCCAAAAAACATGCATGACTCCAACAATCAAGGTCACAAAACACCGTTAATAATATCATAGCAAGCCAATAGGCATATAAAAAAATCATGGAGGCTCAACTTGTGCATATTGATGTAGTCATTCACCCTCCAATGGGTTCATTTACCCATAAACTTAAGAACAACCAAAGCATCAAGAGGAGTTGTTGAAGGTTGTAATTTCACGTTCTGGGTTTATTCTACTAGAACCACAAGCCCCAATCAGCAACAACATGTTGTTTGTTGAAGAAGAAGAAGAAGAAGAAGAAGAAGAAGAAGAAGAAGAAGAAGAAGAAGAAGAAGAAGAAGAAGAAGAAGAAGAAGAAGATGATGATTATGATGATGATGATGATGATGATGATGATGATGATGATGATGATGATGATGATGATGATGATGATGATGATGATGATGATGATGATGATGAAGTCACCCCAGTGGCTAAATCTATTGAATCAGTGATTGAGGAGGCAAGGAACGATGATACATCCACTCTTGAGATGGACACCACACCCAGTCTTGAGTAGACATCTAAAGACACACCAACAACTCTTATTCTAGTGGTGCATGTCTACAAACCTCATGTCCCTTACCAGATTTGTCTAGATCAAATACAACTAGAGTTAAGATTCATGAAGTTTAAGGAAGTAACAAAAATCTACATGTTCATATTCCCTTCCTTGACGCTATGCTAGAAATTCCCTCATGGACCAAGTTCTTCAAAGCTATTCTCACTCACAACTACCTAATAGAGGAGTATGAGATTGTGAAACTAGCACAAACAACATCAGACACCATTCAGAGCAAGACGCCCAAAAAACCCACAGATCTAGGATTTGTTGTCATCTCTTGTTTTGTTGGGAACTTCACATACTGGAAAGGTCTACCTAAACTTGGGTTAAGTATTTCTATTATGCTCTACAGTTTGTGCAAAAGACTGGGCTTCACCACAAACATCCTTCCTACTAACATCTTGATTCAACTTGTTGACTCTTCTATGACCAACCATGTGTGAATCATAGAAAACATCCATGTGAGAGTGGGTCCAAAGTCTTATTGCCCCTATGATTTGCCATCATCGGCATCAAGGATGATCTTCGATATTCCCTCATCTTTGGGCACCCATTCTTTGCAACTGTAGAGTCTTCATCAATGTTGAAGTGAGAATATTGATATTAAGGCTAGGGATAGACACAGTTGAACTTAAGGTTTTTAAGTCTCTCAAGGGACAGTTTATGTGAGTTATTTTCACATAAAAATTCCATAAAACTCAGGATGTATGGATCCTACAACAAGGTAGTTCACAAAGTCTGCAAACCACAAAATTTTATAAGAAGCTTTCATGAATAGTCACTAGGAGGGGAATCATTAATAGGGCCACTATCATTGTCAAGGGGGTGGATGTGGTTGAGATGATCAGCCACCATGTTCTCACTTCCCTTCTTACCATAGATATTAAGATTGAATTCTTTCACCAAGAGGACCTAGCAAATCATCCTAGGCTTTTTTCATCATCAAATAGCAGATGGTTGTGTGGTTGGTGTAGACGATCACCTTGGAGCTGACAAGATATGATATGAATTTTTTTAAGGCATAGATGATAGAGAGCATCTCCTTCATTTTCATGGCATAATTCCATCGTGCCTCCTCTAATGTCTTGGAGGCATAGTAGATGACATGGTGTTTCTTGTCAATTTATTGGCCTAGGACTGCTCCCACAACATAGTCACGAGCATCACACATGATCTCAAAAGGTTGATACTAGTTTGATGCTTGGATTATGGGTGTGGTGGTGAGAGGGGCCTTCAAAGTATCAAATATTTCCACAAATCCTCATCAAAAAATAAAATGTCTTCCTTCAGAATAAAAGTGGTCATCGACTTTGTAATCTTGGAGAAGTCCTTGATGAAACAGCGATAGAACCCAACATGTTCCAAGAAAGCATGGACTTATTTCACATTTAAGGGTGGTGAAAACTTTTCAATAACTTTAATTTTCACTTTTCCAACTTATATCCCTCTATTTCTTACTCTACGACTAAGTACAATGCCTTCCTTTACCCTGAAGTGACATTTTTTCCAATTCATCATCGGATTTGCTTCTTCACATTTTGCTAACACTAAATATATATGATGCAAACAAGAGTCTAAAGAGTCATCATAAACATAGAAATCTTACGTGAATATTTCCATCACAATTTCTATCAATCCTATAAGAATGGAAGCCATATAATGCTGAAAAGTAGTGGGGGCGTTGCATAACTAGAATGGCAATCTAATAAAGGCATAAGTGTCAAAGGGGCATATGAAGGTGTTATTCTCTTGATCTTTAGGATAAATAAGAAATAGGTAGAAACTATAGTAATCATCAAGATAGAAGAAGAACTATTGATGTGTCAGGTGCTTAAGGACTTGATCAAGGAAGCGAAGAGGAAAGTGTTCCTTCCTTGTAGCTTTATTTAGCTTTCTATAGTTAGTGCACATCCTCCACCCTATGATAGTGTAGGTGGAGATGAGTTTATTATTATTTGTTTTTCACCATAGTGGCACCACCCTTCTTAGGAACAACTTGAATGGGGATGATCTAAGGAGAATATAAAATGAGATAGATAATGCTTGTAGTAATAACCTATAGATGGACCACCTCCTTAATGTTGGGATTCATTTATGTTGTGGTATCTAGATGGTTTTTACTCTTATACCATAGGAATATTGTGCATACAAATAGCTTGACTAGCACCTATAGATCGGTCATTTTATACCCCCAAGGTTGCCTTTCTCTTCTTTAGCTTTGTTAACAATTTGTCATCTTGCTCACTTATGAGGTCTCAGTTTATGATTACTGAGAAATCTTCATGTTCATCTAAAAAAACATACTTCAGGCCCTTGGTTAGGCCTATCATCTCTAAATCCTTTGGTACTTCAACAACAAATATAATTTTCAACTCTTCAAATTCTGCCTCAGGCTCTTCCTCAAAGATGTCTAGATGGAACATGCATTGGCTGACTTGTTCATCATCAAAAACTAAACCGCCAGGAACAACGAGGGTTGTTTGCAATGGGTCTTCAAAAACATCACCTTCTTGCCTAAGATGAAATACCTTATCAATGCAATCGACTTCCTCATGGATTCTAGGGACCTTCATGATATCAATAACCCAAAACTAAATTGTTTATCTCCTTAATCATGTAAGAATGGTGCCCACATCTAAATCAATCAAGGCTCTAGATGTAGTTATTGAAGATTAGAGGATACTAAAGATCATCATTGATGTCCATAATCACAAAAATTTGCAAAGGACATAAGCATCTTTCCCAACCTTCATAGAAACATCCTTTGTGATACACATGGGCTTCATCATGGAGGAATATGCTAACTAAATGGTCATGGAAGCAAGGAGAAGCTCAATGAATCCCAATCTCTAGCAAAAATTGTATTGCATAATGGAGATGATTCCACCTGAGTCTGCAAATCCCTTCCTACAAGTGTTGTCGCTAAGGTAGCAACCAATCCCAAAGGAATCTAGATATGTTTGCTTCATGGGTATATTACTTCGGATGACTTGCTACTTTTTACCATCTCATACTCTTCAGTATTATACTTCCTAGTCAATAGATTATTTATATATTTATACCAAGATGGATTTCATAAAGGGCATCCAAGAAGGGAATGCCCACATGAATATTCTTCATAGTTTCCTTGAATCTCAAGAATCTAGCATCCAATCTTATTTGCTTGAGATTTGCTTGGTATGGGGGCCTTCTCTAGTTAACAGGTAAGTCAGGTTTAATATAATTATCTTGGGGTCTTTGAAAACTAGTGTCTTTTCCTACATCAATATCAACAGTTGTATTTTGCACTTGTTTTTGAAATTTTTTTGTTGGTTGCATTGAAACCCTAGAAAACCACGACCTTAGTTGTTAGCTTGGACTTGATGTTTCTATGCTACATTCTTTGCTCCTACTATATTACCATTCTAGAAACCATGATGGTTTCTAGTCTGGTTGGGGTTGTGCTATTCCTAGCTTGGTATGTTGTGGATGGAATTTAGATCTTCCATATGTCTGTCATCATTTTGCACAAGTGCATTGTTCACCATGACATTGTACAACATTTTACAACTAAGAGTGGGGTGGGGTGGTAATGTCCCTTGCAACCTTGTATAAGAAGTCTATAAACTTTACTTGTTGAGGATGTTGTTGTGGTTGTACTCTTCTTTCATAAGCATTGAGAGAACTCTTGAGGCTATCTTACTTCAAGGCCAGTTTCTTGAGGGATTCTACTATGGATTTTAGCTCATAGATATCTTAGGCCTTGTCCACCTTGAGGGCACCATCTTTTATATGGTTGTAGTAGGACCTAGATTGGTTTCTAGAACCTATTATAATAATCTCTCATGTGCTACTGAATTTCTAAAACTAAATATCCTCCAGATGAGGAATTAAGGAAATCCTTAGTTTTGTTGTTGAAGCCTCTATAGAATGTCTCTATCAACTGGACTTGACAGATGTCGTGATGTGGGCATCAACAAACAAGCTTTTTAAATCCATTCCAACTCGACTAGGGACTCTTTAGGAACCATGCTAAAATGTGTGATTTGGGCCCTAATCTAGTAGGTGAGGGAGGACTTGTAGTACTTCTCTAGAAACTTGGACTAGATACCTCCTATGTGGTGATGTGGTCTCCCTCCATGGAATAGTACCAAGTCCTTGCCTTATCCATCAATGAATATTTGCATAGTCAGAGTTTGAGGGCATCTTTAGAAATTCTTGGTTGCTTGTTTAGAGCACAAAGATAATCAAACCACTTTTGATAAGCCTGGAAATCATCGCCTCTATTTCCTAAAAAGGCACTACTTTGTAGCATGGTGATCCACTAAATGTGAATCCCAAATTTAGGGGTAGTGATGGTGGGGGCACCATAGGATGTTGTGTGTCAATAGGATTAGGGATATATGAGTCCTTAACTTGCTTCTACCTCTCTTCTTCAGGAGTAGCTTCCTGTCTAGCTCTATTCTTGAATGCCATGACTACTCTTGTTTCTTAGACAAGAACTTCTCTCTGGGTAGCTAGATCTTGACTGCTTTGCAATTTATCTCTTCCACATCCATCCTATTCCAGAATGCTCAGTTCGGGTAGTGAAGGGCATGTCAATTTCTAGATCAAACTCAAAGGGAGTGGAATCGATGCTTTGTGAGCATCACATACACTTTTCATAATGGAAAAGAGAGCTAAAACATCAGAAATTGTGGAAGGAAAAATCCAAGTATATTTGAGATCATATAAATTGATAAGAAAAATCCTAATTACTCAAAACATTGAGGTTCAAAAGATATTTTGTTTTCCCCAAAAATGATGCAAAAAGTTGATGTAAGTTATTTGTACACACATTTTCTCTAAGATGAATTGTCCTAGGCTTTCAATCCTTTAACACAATCACAACTAACACACCAAAAGTGGATGGATCAACTGCAATATAGTAAATGGTCAAATCCCAAAGGAAAATATTTTGAAGAAATTGCTTTTGAAACCAATCATTGAGAATAATATTTAAATTTGGTTGTGTGAGAATGATTATAAACTAGTGAATGAATTGAAGATTGTAAAAAAATGAATTAAAACATGGTTCAATTCAATATTAAAGGACATTAGGACGTTTGGGTTTCATCACTATAATGACCCCCTCCCCCTATTATCCCCTATTCATGCGGACCGAGAGGGCAAGGTCCATTAACATATATACAAGATCGAGGTTTGTCAAATGACCAAAAATAATTAATAATATTTCACTAAATTGTAAATGAGTTTGATACAAGATACAAAGATAAATTCTCTATCTAGGTTACAAAAACATGGATCTCTAAGTTTGCAAAATAAAGTAAACCATCTAACTATATCCTCCAAGAATTACATTAAATTTCTTCTTTTGGTGCCTTCTTCTCTGGGTGTCCATTTTTCATCATTATTTATAGTATGTCAGTAGATTAACCTAAAATGCCATGAATTTGAAACACAATCAGCATAACAATGTTATAATGGTATGTGGGAGAAACAAAAGTTCTCATCTAGTTGTAACAACATAATCACAACAAATATTGTTATAGAATCAAAGTTAACATTTTATCATGACTACTCAACCCTAATGTATACAACCTATGTGGAATCCCTTTTTGGTTTTGTCCCTGTCGTGGACATAGGCCACCTTCTCCCCTTTTGTTTTTAGTGCCATATAATCTTCCTCACCCAAGGGTTTGACCTTTGATGATCCTCTATCCCATGGGCTTAATCATCATTCTCCTTATATCTTCATACATCTAGATGTGGCAAAGGATTTGAGCTAGGCGTGTCCATATAATGTGATATCCATAATGAATTTATAGTTTGCAGGCAATAAATAAACAAGCAAGCATTTATTGCAATCCATTTTAATAAAATTCATAAAACCACAGGAAACTAATGTGGTTAGTCTTAGGAATAACCGCATACCTTTCTCAGGAGTACTTGAAGTCCAAGCTAAAGGGAAACACAAGCAACTATCCTAAAATTAAACCATACTACCCATGTATTATTATTTGATCCAAAATTCACCAGTAAGACTGACTTGGGGTCCAAGTTAGGGTTTTATTATGGTTTTATCTTTGTAAACCCTTAATTATTACTTTTCATGCTCTTTTAGTTTACAACCCCTAATCGTATCATTACTTGCACTTTTAATCTCAAGGAAACCCTAATTCATTAATTAATGGGTTGCTAATTACCAAATCAGATCTAAGTTATCTTTTTTTATCAAAAAGGGTCAATCTTGGATTATTAAGATCAATTGAACACATTAAGATCATCAAAACCTAGAAATTAGGGTGTTCATTCATTAAACACATTAAAGATAGCAACTTTGGATACTTTCTGAATTAGGTGTAGATCCAGGTCATGACTATATTTTTATTGAATTCATTATATTTTTTGAGTAAGATTTATATATTACTTTCCTTAAATGGACATTCTTATGATTTATTAGAAGTTTCACAAATTAAATTAATCTTATCCAATCATAGGCCACTACCTAGGCAGTGTGCCCTAGTCCCAGCCTTGCCAACTAGGCTGGGTCGACGAGTGGGCTCGCACCACCTAGGCTAAGTGAGCCTATATGGACATGTGCTCGGCTAAACAAAAGGAGGAAAAGACCATAAGGGCCTTACCTAATCAAAAGAGGGGCAAGGGCAGAAGTGTAAAATTCTATAATGTAATATTCTACCTCTACTCATTCACGATCAAAGCCAGGCACTCAACAATGATTTGACTTCACTATCTAGATCACCAATGGAGGTACCAAGAACACATTCACCTCCTTTCACGCTCCCACAAACTCAACATGGTCTTCAATTCATCTAATTACGATTAGAGTTGTTGGGATGATAGAGGGGAACTCTGGTAGGGAGAAAGAAGAGGTGGAGATAAAGGATGAGGTTAGTGAAGCAATTGAGACCAGGCAGTGATGCACAAGTCTTGCCTGCTCCAAAGTGATTTGGTAATCTTATAAAGGGCCTCTAGTCTGCTATATATACTTGTCTATGATGGAAGAGATGCCCTTGGAATTGATACTTGGGAAAAGCTTTACTTGCCTTCCATATGGGTAAAACCTAGGATGTTTGGGTTCATTTTAATCTCACGAAGTCATTGGACTACTTTCCTAGTTTTCTCATCCATTAATTCATGAGAAGATTTTTGTGGAAGGTTGTCAAGACTGAGTTTATGTTTCCATCTTTGACCAAGGTAGGTGATAAGCATATCAGTGTTATGGTCCTTAGGCCGCACGCATGAATAAAGGATGAAAAAGAAGATTTTCTATTTTGGAAATATATTGTGACATTTAATGTAAATTCGAGTTGATCCTCACACTTTAGGGGTTATAGAAAAATCCATAACTCCCATTATATTAATCATTTTGATCTCAAATTAAAAGGGAAAGTTTGTAATGACTTTATCTAACCATGGATAAGGTTTGAGACCAAAACTCAAAAGTTAAAGTCACTTTTCTTAATATCCAAGTCTTCTCCTTATAAGGCATATTTTAAACATTAATTATATATTGTTCTCTTTCTTATCTTTTCTATATCCTTTAGTTTGATGACCTTTCATATTGAAACCCATGTGAAACTGAAATCTAACCCATAGTGGTCATCCTTACCGCTTTCTAGATAATTCTACATAATTCTCAAAAGCATATTACTTATTACCTACTATCATTTGCCTTTTTCTTAATATTGGATTTTCTTTTATTCCTTTTCCCCATATTTCATTATTGAATCAATAAAAATAATAGAAACCATGAATTTCACCATAAAGGGAAATTTTCAAAAGAAAGCCAAACTTTTAAAACAAAGCATAACATATTTCTAATATGTCCTTTTTATTCAAACAATTGTATTTCAATAATATAAATGCATGTGAAAAAACATGATATAACAACCACCATCACCTAAATACCTATCTCAATTCTTACAACTAAAAATCACCTCACAAATCAAACTAGGACCAAGTGAATTTAGTTTTTTTTAAGTGAATTACATCAGGACAAAATTTCCCATGGGCTTGAGGTCCCGTTACCCATAGTTCATGATTTAGCAATCCTATAGGATCCCTTTTGTGATCATATCAGGAATCCTATGCATTCCAGGAATCTAATCCTAAGTTTCTTGGTCTCTATTTCTAGGATTATATCAAGCATGCCAGTTGATGGATAAATTCAAAAGGTAAGCAATAATCTAATGGAAAATAGTCTAATATATTGAGGGAAATTGAGTTTGATAACAATCAAGATAGAGTAAGGAATCTACATCTACTTCCTATGCCCCAACAGGAGAGTCTACTCACTCATCATTGAAATCAAGAATACATATACAAGGAGAGAGGGGAGATATAATATCACTGATGGAGAAGAGAGAAGTATCTAGTGGTTTTTGACTTCCATAATCCACTTTGACCTCAAAATATCTAAAGAACTCCACTAGGATATTCTTCTTCCTCATCCTCTCCTCTAGATCCTTGCTCTAGAACATGCTATGGGATTCAAGAGAATAGAATTAATAGTGATTATGTTGGATGTTCTTTTATTTGGGAAATATCCTTGGTCAATGATTGTGAAAGTTTCTCTATCGGTTGCAAGGATTGGGCCACCATATGGTCTAATCTGGTGATCACTTACACAGAGAAGAGGATATTGGCCTTCTGGTCGGCTGACTAGAGAAATTGGTTGACCAATCATCCTTTTGATGAGGCTTCTGGAGAATCTCTTACTCAGTCTATCCTAGAAGGGGATCGTCCAATGTATTGGAACACTAAGGGCTATTGTGAGTCCCTGACTTGGAAGGCATCTTGGGCTGATTAGCCGACCAACAAGTCTGATCGGCTGATTAGATGTATTTCAAAAAAAAACACTAACGATATTGATGTTGAAGGAGCAATTTGAGATTTAATTTGACCGGCCAATCAACCATGTAAATCATCCAATCTGGAATTCTTTCAAGGCATTGTGCTACAAGTGGATCGGTTGGCCTGGATGATGGGTCCCTGATCACTTGATGTCAAAAAATCATCAAAGTCTTTGTTACTTTGGGAAACTTTCTGATCAGCTGACCAAAAAGGCAGTTGTCTTATCTAGAGCTCATCCTAGGAGTGATTTGGGATGGGCAGGTTGGTCAGTCAACTAGGATTTCTGGTCAGCCGATCAACATGCATGAATCTACTGCTAATCTCCAATTTGATGTCTATCTACTCCTGGATATTGAACACGATATGGGGGAAGGAATTCTTGAATTCTCTAGCGTTGATGTTTCTTTCAACTACATAAGAGCAAGGAAATCAGTCAATCTTACTATTTAAGAACAAAGACAAATATAACGAAACAAATCCAAACATGATGCAATTGGCAACTAAAATGAGAAAAACTAAGCTAGAAACCACAACGAAAACATGATGAATATGCATTCATCAACCTTGAAGAATGATGCTTCCTCATCGACTACATTGACAACATGGAGCAACTACAACAAGTCATGCCTTCTTTTGAAGATCCTCTTCAGACAATGAACATTGACCCTAATGCCCATGAGCTAAATGACGAACAAGTGGAGCGAATTCTTTTTCACCTAGGTAATGTTGAAGAAGAACCTGAGGTTGAGTTTGAAGAGTTTAAATCTGATACCCATCATAGAAGGACCACTTCCCACTCCCATTTCTTGATCAGGTCCTGAAGAGAGTTCCACACTAGGAGTCCTTTTGTTACTTGGATGGATAATTCGGTTTCACATGTCCCTTTCCCGTGTATGCCTTTTGTGGGATACCCTTCAAATTAAATGCATCTGCTACCTTCTAGTTCCGCATGCCTTCTATCTTTGTCGACTTTATTGAGACAATAGTGGAAATCTTCATGGATGACTTTTTAGTCTATGCATATTCTTTTAATGCATGCGTACACCATCTTTCCCTAGTCCTAAAACATTGTAAATAAGAACATCTGGTAATTGAAAAAAGTCCCACTTCATGGTGAAGGAGGGAATAGTCTTGGGACATTGTGTCAACTCTAGAGGAATCTAGGTTGACAATGCAAAGATATAAGTGACTGTCAAATTATTACCTCCAACCACTATAAAAGAAGTATGGGCATTTCTAGGATGCATCGACTTCTATAGGAGATTCATTCAAGACTTCAGAAAGATCACCAAACCTTTTACAAATCTTCTCTAGAAAAATGTGGACTTCATCTTTGACTCTGACTGCATGAAGAGCTTAACCACCCTGAAGGAACCTCTCATCCCTACCCAATTCTTCATGCCCTAGATTTCTCACTTCTTTTTAAGATCACACATGTGGTGCTTGTGACTATGTAATATGTGCAGTTCTAGGACACTATGTCGACAAGAAGCATCGTCTCATCTATTATACCAACAAGATTCTAGATGGCACAAAGGAATTATGCAACCACTAAAATGGAGCTATTGACCATTGTTTACGCCTTCAAAAAATTTCTCTCATATCTAGGCTCACAAGTGACTGTATAGATTCATCAGACTGATATCAAGTGCTTCATGTCAAATAAGGACATAAATCCAAGGATGATCAGATGGATCTTATTAGTATAAGAGCTCAATATATAGATACAAGAAGGGATCCAAAAATGTCATTGTTGATCATCTTATCTGATCACACATATAAGACAGTGACAATCCCTATTAGTGACTCTTTTCCTGATGCCACTTAGAATCGTAAAATAATGGAAAAAGGAATAGAAAGGATATGGAAAATATGAGTAATTGAATGACAACTTGCAAACCAATAAAAGGGATCGTACACTTGAGATAATAACTCCAAATTTTGTAGGATGGCAGATAAGAATATAATTAAGATTCCCTCAAAATTTGAGTAGGAAAGGAGTTACCATTTGGGAATTATGAATTTTTCAAGTTATCGTTGAAATAGGAATGAAAATCGTATTTATTGGAAAATAATTTCCTTTTGTTGGAACGGACGCAATAAGGGTCATTGGATCTTGATCCAACGCATGCCGCTCGTTGTCTAGATTCCCTGTAGGATGCAGATTCTGAGTTACAGGGGGATTTTCCCCATGGAATTTCTCGCACCCTAGTCTATGTGCACTCATGATTCCTGTCCTAATAGCTTCGTGAGGTTCTTGCGAGGGATTTAGACCCTGGTTTTACCAGGTTTTGACTTGATCTCGTGAAACGCCCAATTGGGCTTGGACTCTGGTTGCGGCTAGGTTTGGGAACCCTAACAGGGACCTCCCATGGCCTATATATAGAGCATTCCTCATTTCCTCGTGTAGTTACGATCCCAAGTGATTTCTTCTCGATCACATGTTCTCGATATCCCGCTCGATTGGTGTCTCTCTGGTGAGGGCACCGCCACAGAACTAGCAGTAGAATTAGAAGAGAGATGACGTATAGAAACCATGCGATTAAGGAGCATGGTGGATGCTCGTGCGATCCAACGACCGTGAAGCAACCCAACTCTTTAGACGCGTGAGTGGGGGCGAGTAGTGCAGATCATCAGATTGGTGGTACATCGTGGACCTGTGACGATCCAATGGATCGGGTCTGGAGACGCGCATGCACCCAAGTTAGTGGGAGCGACTGACGCGGAGCGTCAGATCTAAGCATGGATCCTTGGCACACCCATCGAACGGTCAAAGAATTTCAGTAATTGTTCTCTCTAATCAAAATTACATAATATTGCTTTTCCTTGCTAAAATCATAGAAATAGCTAGGAATCTCATATAAAGGAACTATATACATGAAAGTTGTGTAGAAAAATACTAGTAATCTAATAAAAATACTTGAAAGACATGATTCTGTTCCGTTTTAAAAAAGTACCTTAATTTGCTAATAATATGCTTTTAGAATTGATGAAGAAGCCTAATTGAGTATAAAGGGTGGATTAATGGGTCAAATTGATGAGATTAAACCTATTAATAAAAAAAAGTGGTTTGTCCATCCGTTTTGAAAGCAAGGTTGCCTAATTTAGAGTTGTAATCCATAAAGAAGGCTAATTTATATGGAAACCCTAAATTGGGGTAAAAGGAGATAAAAATCATATTAAGTTGGAATAAGATAAGCAGATGCTTAATAAAGATCCTAAGGCTTGTGAAGAGTGCTACAATGAGAAATTAGGGGGTTTTATGTAGTTTTGATAAATTAAGGATTATAATAATGAAAAAGGAAGTAAAAACCCTAATTTCCAAGGGAACCCTAAGATTGGAATTAAAATCCTAAAGAGTGTGATGAAATTGGATAGATATTGATAAAAGGAAATTTGTACTTTTATTTCAGGATTTCTATTCATCATTGCTTTCTTGATTGGGTTTCCCTGCATATTTGATTCTGTCTTGATATCTGCAACCAAAGGTATGTGGTTACGCTTATAAATAACTGTTCTAGTTTCACGACGATTCTCGAATGTTTTACCGGTTGCTTTAACTAAACTGTTGGATGAATTTAGTTCATGCAAATTATAATGTGGCTATGACTATCACAATGGATATATGCCTACAAGCTCAGATCCTGGTTCTCTCTGTGGCATTATAGTTGACCTAGTACATGGCTGCCTATGGGTAGGTCCATCAGGTCAGAGGAAGACCTAGTACATGGCTACCTATTGGGTAGGTCCATCAGGTATATGGATGACTTAGTACATGGCTAACCTTGAGGTAGGACCATCAAGTCACATTGAGTTAGATATTGGGCTACCTTGAGTAGTGCCATGAGACTCTACCTTTATAGAGGTATTATATAAGTCCACTGCATGGACAGCCCAGAGTTCAAGATTATGTATGGATTGAGTTGTATGGCTTAAAAATGTAATGTTGATTGTTAAATGATTAATTGCATGATTACATTGGTATTATAGTTGCACGATTATTGTTTCCCCCACATACCAGCTTCTTGCTGACCGACGTTTTGTTTGTCGGCGTTTTAGGTACAAATGAAAAGAACAAACAGTAAAGTGGCATATGCAGAATTAAATGAGAATTAATGTGCACAGGAGGATTAGTTAGATTGGTGTCTTCATGGATAGAAGTTTAGAAATCCCAGTTTTTAAAAGGTAAGCAAAGTTTTATTTTATACCAGTTTTCAGTATAGTTGGTAGAATTTAATAATTGTTATTGATTATTTGTCGAACCTTTGATCCGGGTTATTGGTTAACGGCTCGGACCTTTCGGTCTCCCTTAATTGGGGGTTACTGGGAGGCGGGGTTGTAACAACCTAGTTGTGGGTGTCCTTCATATTGATGCATAGGGAGAGAAAAGAAGATGTTTATGTCTGACATCCGTTATTGAGCCTTATCAATTTAGATTGTATTTGGATGACCTCTATCCCAATGCATCTTTAAATAGGAAGATCATCCCATTCTTGAATAGTGCCATTCAGGCCCAACTAGAGGCTACATGGTCTCCAATAAGAATTCATTCAAGGTACTCAAATATGGGTTATTTTGGCCCTCTATCTTCAAGTATTCTCATAGTTTTGTCAAGTCTTGTGACCAATGTCAGAGATCTAGTAATATTTCCAAGAGGGATGAGATTCCACTCAATATTTGGCAAAAAGTTTAGATTTTTGACATTTGGGTTGTGGAGTACATGGTCCATTCCCCTCCTATTATGAATTATCATACATCCTTTTTGTCATTGATTATGTTTTAGAATGGGTCAAAGCCATCCCCACAATTTCTAGTGACTCTAACGCAGTCATCAAGCTATTCAATGACATTATCTTTAATGCTTTGGAGTTCTTTGTACTGTCATTTCTGATGGAGGATCTCACTTTATCAAGCATAGCTTTGAATTCCTCCTTTGAAAGTATGGTGTCTCACATTGTGTGGATACTCCATACCATCCTCATATGAGTGGTATAATGGGAGTGTTTAATCATATATCAAGGCTATTATGGAGAAGATTGTCAGTAGTACACGACAATATTCAGCTCAAAAGCTAAATGGCACACTCTAAGCTTATCAACCTACTTACAAGACCCCCTGGAACTACCCCAATCTGTCTCATTTATGGGAAGCCTTGTCATTTACAAGTGGAACTTGAACAAAAGGCTCTATGAGCCATAAAACAGCTCACCTTTGACCTCTGTGCATAAAAATAAAATCTTTTGGTTCAACTGCAAGAATGAGAAGACGACTAACAACATACAAGAATGAACAAATTTACAAGGAGCACGCTAAGATGTGGCACAGTGTCCACTTGAAGAGGAAAGATTTAAAGGTTGGAGACTCAGTCTCTCTTCATGAAATCTCAAGACTCGACGATCGAGTCCATTCATCATGAAGCATATCTTTCCTCATGGATCTATTAAGATTTCAAACAAAAATACTATTGAATTCAAAGTTAATGGCCATCATCTCAGATGCTACTTCATAATGGATGATATGTAGGCCAACTTATACCTCACTCCATCCCCATCATATCATTATTTAGATCTAGGCATTGAACAATCAACATTAAACAAAGGTACTTCTCAGGAGGGCAACCCAAGTGCCACTTCCATTTTTAGATATTTTTTCTTATTTCATATTTGCATTAGTTAGTTAGTTCACCTTAAGACAAGACCATAAGTTCTGAAAACTTTGGTTATAGGTAAATGCCTTTGATTGAATGGATAACAACCATGGCTCATGGTCCAACTATAGAAGTTCTTCCCCTCCATCTTGGGTTAAGGATCTCTATCTCCTCTTCTTCCTGAGACTATCTATATAAAGAGGGCAGTTCCTTTTCAATGTCAAGGCTGGTGAAAATGATGGCACTTTCCTTCCTTAATCATTTAAGTGAAAAGGATGGATTCCTTTTGCACTTACCCCTTTCCATATCTTAAGTGCAGAATACTTGGACTCAGCTTAGCCTTAGAACTCTTCTCGGCCTTGCCTTTGTCCTTAGACTCTATTTTGTTGATCATCATCATGGTTTGCCCATCTTCATTTATGTTTTGGAATTAATCGACATGCCAAGCAATTGAGGCAGTGGTTTGGTCGAGCTACTCTTAAGTGATAGCACTCGATAAACTAGCTATATGATTCAAGAAAAGATTATAGAATCATATTCATGGACAACTTTTGACCTAAAAGAATCCCAGACTATCCACATGCCCAATCATATCAAGCACATGGGGCTCTATTGGATCTCCCTCTACCATTTTGCACTCAAACAACACTTCAGAGACATTATACTTTTCTTGCTTTATGTGATTCTTAAGATGTGTTACCATCTCGAGAATGTCCATGTTTTCATGTTGATCATGCAACTCATAGTTCATATAACTCAGCATAAGTTTTTTGATGTTTGTGGCATCATTGGCATGCTTCAAGTAAGCATCTATTTCAGCCTTAGGCGCATTTAGAATGGGTTCCTCTGGCACTGGTCTTCAAGGACATAGAGCTTTCACTCATGATTGAGAACGTTTCTCAAAAGTCATTAACCATATGTGGAAATTTAATCCCATTTTAGTTTGTCCTACTTAAGGATTGGTCGCAAAGAAAACATACTTGAGTTTGACATTAGATTCAACAAAAGAAAGTTTGCAACTTTGTCAAAATATTTTTGGTTTGATTTAATAATATTGTCAATATTGGTTAGGCCTATAATTAATTACTGATCCCACTATTTTGTTCAAATTAATTGACCCCACTACCAATTCAGAAGATTACAACATACAATCTTCTAATAAACTAAGACCCAAAACAATTCAATTATTACATGGACAATGTTAGCGTCCATAACCAATTATCAAGGTAGGCAACCTTTGCCAATTGTATCTTATGCAATCTTGGATAGATGGTATCCACATCTCTTTGCCATAGTCATCTGCATGCTTCTAGGTGCTTAATATTACTAAGATCACCTAGTTAAGCCTGACCCAAAATCCAAGACAATAGTAATGTGCCCTTCTTGGTAGGCCCACATAACTACAATCACATTTCCACGAGATAGATGGCACACCACGCTTAGTGTGCCCACACTTGGTCGATCAAGCTTTTCATGTGTGTTTCTAATAGAAAACATCTAAGACTTAATATGTTTGATTGAGGGATTTTATATATAAATACATATACATATCCAATCACCACATGCTTATAGTATGTATCATATGCATGCTTTATCCCACCAAAGAAAACATGAAATTATGAAAACAAGTGATGGTTATGGTTATACTATTCTGATTCATTGGAACCACAAAGAATTACTACCACCTAAGGTCTACATCATATGAAACAACATGTTTTTGGTGAAGATTTAGGCTTGGACCAATCTGGGTTGATCTGTTCAGCACTTGAACCGATTGGATCGCCTCCTGACTACTCTGTAGGGTTCTTGAAATAGTCATATGGTCTCAGCTTCAAGTGATGTCTGGACTCTTCTAGCTGATCGGTTGGGCCACCAATCTATCAGTTTGTCTTGTCATCTTGCCTCCTCCGTCCTTCAGTGAGTCAGTTTGACTCCTAATCCGGTCAGTTTGTTTGGTGTAGAACATCTTCTCACAATGAAACATAAATTAAAACTACCCTATTTTATATTACATTGTAAAAGGCAAAACCTCGAGTTACATTCGAGGGAAAATAGGAAGAAGAGCATCAATTTACATTTGGAACATGGGATAGAGGCTCGTCATGCAAACCGAAATATAAATAGGAATAAAAAACCACAACCATGCACACATGGTTATTGTCCATAACCATGCTAATATCTACCATCAAAACACTTTTAGTACGACGTGTATAGATTGCAAATATATCATATATATTGGGATAATATGTGGTATTTAATCAAATATGCACATTAATCATTTTAATATTCACATTGTATGTAATAAAATAAATCTAATCATATCCATTGAAATCCATATCCACCATAAATTAATGTGGCTCTAATATCACTCTTAGGAAATATGGGTGACAGATAAGGCAGTGGAATAAAAAATAATAATGTTCAATTCCCTAACTAGCAGATCATGTCAACAATAATGTATCTAGGAAAGAGGGTAACAAGATTTATACTTGATCCTAGAGAAATATTAATGACAACTCTTGCTTCTTCTCCAAGAAACGTGCTTCTTCTCCCAACAATGTGCTTCTTCTTTAGGAAACACTCGAATAGTCATCAGCAACGTCTTCATGGTACAACACCACGAATGGCGGTTGATGGTGTCCTCCTAGTAGGTGAAACCACCTCACCTCTAGGGTAGTCCATGCGTACCACCGCAAACTCTACGTTGCGCTACCAGAGCCTGTGGGAAGGATTTGTCCCTTCAAACATTAGTTTACTAGCACCAATTCGCTCTCCTACAATTGTCTCTCCCTTGCTACCCCTCCCTTTGACGGGTAAGACTTGCTTGAGCTCTCTAATGGTTACCACAGCCACAGAGGACAACAATTGTCAGGTCTTATTGTTGTGTCTGGGAATCCCACAGTACCCCTCTATTTATAGGAGAGGTTATGATCAGGGTTTCTAGTCAAACTGGAAGTCAAAACGATAAAATTCACAAATTTTTTGGAAACTATGAATGGTGAACCAGTTGGTTCACTGTCCAATCAATTGGTTTAGAGGTGAACTGGTCAGTTCATCTATTGAACGGGTCCATTCATATAGTTTCTTGTTCTGAATCAAATTGGTATTTGATATTCAATTAATGCAAAACATGATGCCAGCACCAAATCCTTGATCAACTTGAATTGATCATTTAAATGGAAAACCCAGATGAAGTGGTCATTTCACTCTTGAAATGGTTGTTTCATATCATGAAATGGTCGTTTCACATCATGAAATGGTCATTTCATATATCCAACTTAATCAATATTTAGCCAATGTTGTTTCCAATTGACCTGACACTCCAACCAATCAGTTCAACACTTGAACCGGTCAGTTCAGAGTCCACTCAGTGAATTTTGAACCTCAGTTGTTTAATTGAATACCTAAACACTTTAGTAATCATGTTAAATATCATTTATGAATAAATTCCTATTCCAAGTGCATCCTATATGTGTGACCCTATAGGTCCCAAATTACGTTGGCACTTAATGTCCATAACCAACTTATGACATCATAAGCAATGAGCAGTATCTAGCAACACATAATTGCTAACCAAGTAATTTGGAAAGTTGGAGAAGAACTTCACCCTATAATCTGTGATCAGTGTTACCATGATTGTATAGTTCCTTTATCTTTGATATCCGAATTGAACTTGAGGCCTAGAATCATCATCCTCTTCAACATTCAATCCATGTTCCTTGAACTAGAGTAGACTATTGAGGTGCATGTGTGCTCACATATCACATATTGAGTCACATGAGTATGGCCATATGTTTCTCAGTTTCACTTACCAAGAGGCATGGATATCAATCTCTTGTAGGAGGGACAAATCCCATCTACATCACTCACACTCAATCCCCATGTGTCACAATGCACCTGAGCATCACCTTTATGGCAACCCTTATTCAATGTCACATTGGATGATGTCTAAATACATTGAACAACATGTGATGAGTGTAGTGACTTCAGGTCTACAAACCACAATCACCACTATCACTATGAGAGATGATCTTGACTACCATTCCATGGTATCCATGTATCACTTACAAGGTGGTATGTCTGATACATTGTCCTCTAACATATACTTGTGTGCTTGACTTGATATCACATATCATGACTAATGAGACTCTATCATCAGTCAACACACACTCTAGTCTTATGTATTATTGTTGTCTATTGTGATTTCATAGTAATATCTGACTAGGGACATAACAAGAATGTATGTACTCTTATCATACATATGATCTCACTGTTCATGTCATCAACTAAAAGACATGTGTCATTGAGAAACATAATTATTTAGATATATAATATGTATGTGTCATCATCTCATGATTGAGACAAATATACTAGACAAAATTACCTTTATAATTATCAAATCATGTATCTAATGCCACATTGCAATCATCATATGCCTGTCTCTCTAGGCATACATACCAATACTATTTTAGACCATTTGGAGTAGGACTCAAGCAAGTGAGAGCCAGGAGGAGTTGGAGGCATTCCAAGAGAGAAAAGTTGGTTTCTCAAAAGGAAAGCTTCTTCTTATTCCTTCTTATCCAACAACTATAGTAGGGATCTTTGTTGTTCTCTTCTCTCCACTCTGGAGTGAAGCTTTCTAAAGTGTTTCCAATGGCAAGGACATATTTGTGAATCCTTGATTGGAGTTACAACTCTTTCCTACTTCTTCCATAGACTTCTGAGTTTATTTCCTTCTACTATGATGTCTAGCATTGCTTTCTACTGCTTGTATTTACTTTCTACAACCATGAATGAGTAGATCTTCTATTCTTTGGCATGGAGGAGTAACCCTCATGTAATGATTTGTAAAAGAATGAGTTTTTAGGCTTAATTTTGGTTCAATCATTGTTCTATGGATACATCATTTACTTCACATATATGCTTGACTGTCCATCTTGTATGTATGTTTTATGCTTCTTGTGCATACTAGGAAGTTGTACATCGAAGTAAGGAGATGTGTTCTGTAGATTTGTTTCCTTGTGCATGGGAGTGTCTTGAAAGTGAAGGGGATTCCAATATTTTTGGTGGTTCTATTATGTGTATATGCACAGTGGTGCTATATAAGGGTAGAATTGTTCTACACTACTGGGAGGGGTGTAGAACTTGAACCTACCTTTGTGGTTTTACTACTTGTGAATTTGTTGTTGTTTCATGGAAAGATATGATATTAAAACCCTATCATTTAGAATTTCTAATCTAATCTGATCCTTAATACAAGTGATTTCTATTTTAGTTCATTTCTTTTTAATTGCTTAGTTAAGTCAAAAAACCTCTCTTGTTAAAAAAAATCTAGATTGTTGAAGTTCAAATACTCTTGTGCCTAACAATACCTTGCTCCTTGGATGACTTTGATAATACTACATGCGCCCGTATACTTGTGGTAGTGTTCGAGTTTATAAATTTAAGACTTACGCACACAACTAACAAGTTTTTGGCATCGTTGTTGAGGAGCATCAATATGTGTAATAGTAAGAAGTGTTAAATAGTAAGTGAGACTAGATCACACCACCACCTATCATATTTGCCATCATTTGTTTTCATCATGATCATCATCATTGTCATATTTTTGTATCTTCCATTTGCATTCTTGTACTTCACTCGCCTTCTTTGCTTACTAGATTATATGGGGTGATCTGAATGGGGTGTTGAACCTTCCAATTTTCTGGACCCAAATTTGAGCAAAATGTTAGAAGCCTTCATAAAGAAAGGAGGAGTGAACTTGTAATATCCTCAATTTCGATAAAATTGAATGATATAAATATAAAGCATGTCATGATAAATAATTTTCTCCAGTGGTATTATTTATGGAATAGTAATGTCCTTGTGGCATAAGTTAAAGAAAAGGGATTTGTACATGAAGTGGTACTAATGGCCTTTTGTTATGATAAATGAAATAATTATAAGGTTGCCAAAAGAAATATGATTTATGGTGTTTTGATAATCAGAGGATAATTATCTAGCTGAGAGTGAAAACACCATGGTTGGGTGTGTTCCTTAAAGGGTTTTGGTCCCATATCTAAATACAAATTTAAATCGTGTGGTGGTGCCTCTCGTGGCCTTTTGGAATAAAAGCAAAGAGTTTATTTAAAATAGTATCTTCTTTCCTAGTTGGTGTTGAGATTAAAAAATCTTGGAAAAATTGAGTTTATGGATAGTTGTAATAATCCTTACCACTTTTGGATTACTTGAACCCCAAGGAAAAAGAAGTAAGATACGAGGAGGACTCTTTCTATATATATGATTATGTACAGAAATCCAAGATAATTAAATAGGATAACAATCAAGAATAGGTGTTTCACTTTAATGGGTTGCTAACCAAGTGCTTTAATCGAGAAGTTGGCAAATTTATCCAATAAGGAGAGGATGATGGAATCGTATTCCATCCTTTCTTTGTTTGACGTTGGCACTACCAATTATAGGGAAACCATGACCACATGGACTCCTAAACCCAAAGTGCTACAGACTACATACATGTATATATGTAGGGACTCCATCCTTCATGTGGGAGTATTCACCGCCAACCATTCGAGAAGGAAACCCAGCCCCAGAACATCTTTCGGATCCTCTGGGCAATTGCACGATGTTGAGAGGGGTGTGACGGCCATGGTTGGGAGTAGTGATGACCTTGACAGTCATCGTGGCCTGGAAGTTGCAGCCAAAGTTGAGGTGGCTCGTTGGGAGGCCTTCTTAGGATTGTAGCAACCCCGATGTTGCATAGGATCGTCTGAGGTATCAGAGTTGGGTACTGGATGGCAGAGGCCACCCTATGTGTGACCTCTCTCACACCCGCCGGAACGCTATAGAGAGGGAACATGTTCACCTGTAGTATGTGGCCCACGCCCCACTGCGATGGCCGCTCGCCTTTAGAGGCATGATTCAACAATGATCGATGATGCTGACATTCTAGGTAGGGGTCTCTTTCCTCTCATATATGTTCTACAGTCGAGGTTGGACCGTTATCCTTGTTCTTGTGACCCCAGTCACTGCGACCTATATCTTGGGACCAGTCGGGTTTGGCAGGTCCCTATGGTGGCACCATAGGCTGCGTGACTCATCGATGTCAAGGCAAAGAGGGCAGCACGGTGGCTGACCCGCTAGGGTTGAGGCCTTTGCTGCCGTCGTGAGGTTAGGGATGAATTAGAGTCAAAAGACTCATCTACCCCGACTTGTACATGTAACGTATAAGAGCATAAAGGTCTTTAACCACTAACTTAAAGGGGTTTCCGAGTTGTTTTAAGTAAATAGGGGATGCTGATGTGTCAGCACGCGATTGGTCCTAATCAATTTATTCTTGCAAATAATGTAGATAATTATTGGTAACTCTGATGGGGACATATTGTTGGTATATATGCACATAGATCCATCCCGAGTGATTGCATTGAGTTGGATATTAATTAATCAATAAATCTGATTATTTGGTTAATTAATTAATTCCAGAATATTCTAATTAATCCATGAGCATTTTAATTAATGTTGTGCTTCTGTTTACCGATGGGTTTAGGAAACCCTACTTCCTTTTGTCTCCTATTTAAAGGGGCTTGATGGCTGATGTCTATATAAGATATTAGAGAGGCTTTTCACTTTATGCTCACATATATAAACTCTAGTTGTCACCATCTTCAAGAGAGAAAGGAGAGCACTGCAACGCTAGTACATCACCACACAGAGATGACTCCTTCCCGTCGGCTTAGGAAGCACGACGTGGAGTTCCAACCCATCTGTGTGGACGAAGTAGAGACGTAGACGTTGAGACACCTGCATTCGGAGGACATCTATGACCATCTGTACACGCTATGAGCAACGTACATCACCGCACAAAAGGAGCGTCACTAGATCTTCTTGTGACACACTCAGAAAATGGGAGAGAAGTTCCGTCTATGTAGGCCAGCAACGTTACATACCATCGTGCAGCGGGACATCGCCAGACTTACTCCGTGATAAGGTATATCCTACAGACACTCTTTTTGAATACACTATTATCGACGAGATCCTATTTTGGGTTGCATGGAATTTTTTTTGTTGCTTCCGTTGTGCATGTTTTATCCACAAAATCCAACTGTGGTATCAAAGAAGCATCGATCTACGGTGTATTTGGATTCATTTCAATATGATCGAATCATTATATACTATTTTGTATGTTGCATACAATGCAAATTAAAACTACTAATGTGAAAATCTAAACCTAATTCTACATACGTCGCAGGCTTCTATTTTTGACGTTTCGGACGAGGTTGACTATGGAAAATATTGATTTTCCTAAGTGCATGGAAGTAAAATTCTGTAGACCTTTTAGGGGCTCTACCCCTGAGACCCCGTGAGGGGTGGCCTCCCCTCGACCCCCGCCCGCTGACCAGGTAGTGGGATCCCCGCACAGGGGTGTTGCCCCTGTGTACCTCGCATAGTCTGCGTGGGAGTCAAAAAAATATTTAATGGGGAATGTCCCGCATTAAAAGTACTACATTTTTAATATGTATATATATGTAGATATACTTATGATATCATGCACATCTCCTTTAAAATCTATTTTAGGTGGTGAATGCATGTGCGGTTATGGCCTAGTATCCCCTTCCGTGAATGTTGTGAATGAATGTGGTTGTGAATCTTGTGGGCATGTTTGTTTGAGAATTCTATGGATGTATATTGGTTGTACATGGATCTTTTGTATAAAGTATTTGTCTTGCATGTCGAACCTCATCTCTTATTTCAAAGTGTAATTAATTCTTTCCCTTTATATTTGTACTTTTATGATGTAATAGAGATATGATTAGTTTTAGTCTTTGTAAACTTGATGTGAGGCAAATTCAAGATCCAACTCCAAGGAGCGTCCATGGAGAAGCACGATGAAGATCCAATTCCATGAAGCAACGTGAAGATTCAACTCTAAAGAGCATCCATGGAGAAGCAACATGAAGATCCAATTCCAAGAAGCAACTTGAAGTTCCAACCTCATGGAGCATCCATAAAGTTGTTCATTGTAATGTTGATCCTTACAGGTTGATTCATAGGTGTTGTTGCATGATATGCATAAGACCATAGATGGATTGTAATCCTTTGTTACTCCAAAAGATTACAATAGTATGGCCATACCTGATGTATTTGTGTTTGTGATTGCATGTCTATCGTTTGTGGTTCTGAATATAGTAGTTTATGATACGTACTATAAGTATGTGGTGTTTGGATATGTATATGTATTAATAAAACCCCTCTTAATAATATTAAGTTTTAGTTGCCTTCCATAAAGCAACACACATGAAAAGCTTTATCGACTGTGTGTGGGCACACCTTCGCGTGGTACACTATCTATCTCGTGGAAGTGTGATGGTGGGTGTGTGGGTCTGCCTCCGTAGGGTGCACACTCATCGTGTTGGCTTAGGGGTTGGACTTAACTAGGGAACCTTGATAGGATCAAGTACCTAGAGGCACACATATGCATCATGGCAAGGAGTTGTGCATGATCATCTATCCAAGAGTTGCATATGATGCAATTGGCAAAAGTTTCCTGCCTTAGTATTTGGTCTTTGACACTGACGTTGGTTGGGCATTGATCCAATTATTTTGGATCTTGGGTCACTAGAAGATTGTATACTACAATCTTCCAAGTTGATAGTGAGGGCTATCAGTTTGAATAAAATAGTGGGAGTGTATTTAATTAATGGCCTAATTAATCTCATTTATCAAATCTTTACAAGCATAAAATTTTTGGACTAAATGCAAACTTTTTCTTTTATAGCAATCAAATGGCAAACAACACTCACACTTTCTCATTGTGATCGGTCCTTGAGAAGGACAAACTTATCGGAACCAACTTTCAAAACTGGTTTAGGATGCTAAGAATTGTTCTCACACATGAGCGTAAGCTCTATGTCCTTGAAACACCAAAGCCAGCGGAACCCACCTCAAATGCACCCAAGGATGAAAAGGATGCATACAAGAAGCACCTTGATGACGCCATGGATGTCAAGCGCCTGATGTTGTGCTCAATGAACTATGAGCTGTAAGAGTAGCATGAGAACATGAATGTCATGGAGATGGTAACACATCTCAAGAATATGTATCATCATCAAGCAAGATAGGAGAGATATGATGTCTCCAAGGCTTTGTTCAGGAGCAAGATGAAAGAGGGAGACTCAGTTGGCACCCATATACTCACTTTGATTGGGTACGTGGAAAGCCTATCCAAGATAAGATTTCCCCTAGGTCAAGAATTGGCCACTGATGTGATTCTAAAATCGTTGCCTGAATCATTTAGTCATTTTGTCATGAACTACAACATGAACAATCTTGACAAGCCGTTGTCAAAATTGTTGGGCATGTTGAGGATAGTTGAAGCATAGATGAAGAAAGACAAGCCCAAGTTTGTGATGATGATCAACAAGACAAAGGGAAAGTCAAGAGGCAAAGGTAAGGCTAAGAAAGGTTCTAAAGTCAGGCAGAAGCCAAAGTCATCTGTGCTCAAAGCTAAAGGTGGGATCTCTAAAGAAGGCAGTTGTCGCCATTGTCACCAGGCTAGACATTGGAAAAGAAGTCCTCTCTACCTGGAGGAACTAAGGAAGAAGGGGATAGAGATCTCTACTTCAGGTATATACGTTATTGAGATAAACTTAAATACTTTTTCATCATGGGTATTGGATACCGGATGTGGATCTCACATATGTTCAAATATGTAGGATCTGATATGAAGTAAGCCTTTACGAAAGGGCCAAGTCCAACTATGGGTCACTAATAGAGCAAGAGTTTCTGCCACTGCAGTTGGATTTATTAGTTTATATTTGCCTATGGGCCTTGTAATAGAATTTGAGAATTGCTATTATGTACCTGCCATTAATAGAAATATTATTTCTGTATCTTATATTGATAAGAGTGGATTTGAATTAAGAATGGAATGATTTCTATTTCTAAAGATGAGATCTTTATGGCAATGTCCATATGTGTTATGGTATCTACTTGTTAGAACTTGAGACTAGTATATACAACGTAAATACTAAAAGGATAAAACTTGACAACTCAAACAAAACATACTTATGGCATTGTCGTCTTGGGCACATAAACGAGAAATGCATATCTAGACTCCATAAGGATGGTTATCTAGACTCTTTTGATTTTCAATCATTATAGACATGTGAGGCTTGCTTATTAGGGAAGATGACCAAGACTCCTTCACTGGATACAGTGAGAGATCCAGTGATCTACTAGGGCTCATACATACTGATGTATGTGGACCTTTTAGATCAAATGCTAGAGGCAGCTATCAATACTTCATTACCTTCAATGATGACCTCAGTAGGTATGGTTGTGTATATCTTATGAAACACAAGTCAGAAACTATTGAAATGTTCAAGACTTTCATGAATGAAGTAGAGAAGCAACTTGGTAAGAGTATTAAAGCACTCTATTCAGATTGAGGTGGCGAATACTTAAGCCAAGAGTTTGAGGACCTTCTGAGAGACTGTGGTGCTGTATCACAATGGAATCCACCTAGTACATCACAACATAATGGTGTCTCAGAAAGAAGGAATCATACATTATTAGACATGGTACGATCAATGACGAGTTCAGTCGAACTTCCAATATCGTTCTGGGGATATGCTCTTGAAACCGCAGCATTTATACTAAACCGTGAACCTTCCAAGTCGGTTCAAAAGATACCATATGAGATATGGAATGGGAATCGTCCCAATTTGTCTATGTTAAAGATTTGGGGATGTGAATCTTATGTTAGGAGACAATTTCCTGAAAAGCTTGGACCCAAATCTGAAAAATGTTATTTTGTTGGATACCCAAAGGAAACTTAGGGATACTAATTCTACACACCAACTGACAACAAAGTGTTTGTTTCTAGGACTGTTGTATTTCTTGAAATGGAATTTATTTCCAAAGGAATCAGTGGGAGGAATGTAGAGCTCAAAGATGTTCAAGATTAATAAGAAAGTAGATAACCTGAGGAGGTACATAAGGAACATGAAGACTCACAAACTGTTGTGGAATTTCAAGTTCCAAATGTAACACAGGAACCTCGTAGGTCTAGTAGGACACGACTTGAACCTTAGAGATTTGGATTTCTCATGACTCAAGACAGTGACGAATTGGGCATAGCAGATTAGCCAACTTCCTATCTAGAAGCTACTAAGGGACCAGAATCTGAGAAATGGGTTGAAGCCATGAGATCAGAGATGGAATCCATGTACACCAACAAGGTATAAACCTTGGTGGATCCACCCGAAGGGGTAAAACCCATAGGGTGCAAGTGGGTCTTCAAGAAGAAGACCGACATGAATGGAAATGTTCAAACCTATAAAGGTAGATTGGTTGCAAAACAATTCTGTCAAATTCAAGGTGTTGATTATGATGAGACCTTCTCACCAATTGCCATGGTTAAATCCATCAGGATCATGCTTGCCATTGCAGCTTATCATGACTATGAGATTTGGAAGATGGATGTTAAAACAACATTCCTTTACGGGAATTTACTCGAGGATGTGTACATGACACAACCTGAGGGTTTTATCGATCTGAAGGAAGCCAATAAATTTTGTAAGCTACAAAGGTCAATCTATGGATTGAAACAAGCATCTCGGAGCTGGAATCTACATTTTAACAAAGTAGTCAAAATGAAAATGAACCTTGTGTTTACAAAAAGGTTAGTGGGAACACATTCGTATTTCTCATATTATATGTGGATGACATACTATTGATGGGAAATGACATCCCTACTCTTCATATAGTAAAAGGTTGGTTAGGGAAGACCTTCTCTATGAAGGATTTAGGCAAATCATCATATATATTAGGAATCAAGATCTATAGAGATAGATCTAGAAGGATTCTAGGCCTAAGCCAGAGCACATACATTGACAAGGTACTAAAGAGGTTTAGCATGGAGGGTTCTAAGAGAGGTAACTTTCCCATGTCCCATGGGGTTACAATCTCTAAAGCCCAATGTCCTAGTTCATGTGATGAACGGGCATGCATGAGTAAGATTCCATATGCATCAGCAATTGAATATATCATGTATGCAATGTTATGTACTCATCCTGATGTGTCGTATGCTTTGAGCATGATGAGCTGGTATCAGTTAGATCTAGGTGAATGTCACTAGACAGCCGTAAAGAACATCCTAAAGTACTTGAGAAGGACTAAGGATCAATTCTTGGTATACAGTAGTGAGGAAGAGATCGTGGTAAAGGGTTACACCGATGCTAGCTTCCAAACTGGCAAAGATGACTACAGATCACAATCTGGATTTGTGTTTTGCCTGAACAACAGAGCTGTGCGATGGAAGAGTTCCAAGCAAGAGACGGTTGTGGATTCTACAACAGAGGCTGAATATATTGTCGCATCTAATGTTGCAAAGGAACATGTGTGGATCAAGAAGTTCATTTCTAGACTCGAAGTGGTTCCAAGCGCTAGTAATGTAATTGAGTTGTTTTGTGACAACAACAGAGCAATTGCACAGGCTAAAGAACCAAGAGCGGACTAACGTTCTAAACATATTCTATGGCGGTTCCATCTCATATGAGAGATTGTACAATGAGGAGATGTGAAGATTTACAGAGTACCTACAGAAAGCACTGTGGCTGACCGGCTCACAAAAGCACTTTCACAGCAGAAACATGACGGATATGTTTGATCACTTGGATTGAGATTTATGAGTGATTGGGTATAAGTGCAAGTGGGAATTTGTTGGTATGCATGCCCATAGAGACTATCATTTGATGATTGTAATGGGATACTATGTAAACGATTTGCAATACTACATTGATCATATTAATAAAGGCAAGTTTCCAATCTATATGTTTGTGTTTTATATTGTGAGATGACCATAAAACTTATAGATGTCTATAGAATAATATACTCAATGACATATGTCTTTGGGTTGATGACCTGAATAGTGAGATCATATGTATGCTAAGAGTATGTATTCTTGTTTTGTCCCTAATCGGTTGTTATTGTGGAAATATCCATAGACATCAATAACACATAAGATTCAAATGTGTTTTGGTTGATGGAAGAATCTCATTATCCATGATATGGAGATATCAAACCAAATACATAGATACTTGTTAGAGAACAGTGTATCGGACAGACACACCTTGAGAGTGACACATGGATACCATGATTGGTAGTTAGAGTCACATCTCATATCGATGGTGGTGATTGTGGTTCTTAGACCTGAAGTCACTACACTTATTACATGTCATTCGGTGTACTTTGACATCATCCACCGTGGTCCTGAATAAGGATTGCCATAAAGATGGTGCTTGGGTGCACTGTGACACATGGGGATGACTGTGAGTGATGTAGGAATTTGTCCTTCCTACGGGAGTTTGATACTATGGCCACTTAATAAGCGAGACTGAGAAATGCATGGCCATGCTGATGTGAGTCAATATGTGATATTGAGCTTACATATATCTCAGGTAGTCTGATATGGTTCAAGGAACATGTATTGAACGTTGAAAAGGATAACAGTTCCATGACTCAAGTTCAATCGGGATATCAGCGATAAAGAAACTATACAATCACTGTAACACCAATCATGAATGATAGGTTAAGTTGTTCTCCAACTTCTCCAATTACTTGGGTGGTAATGAAGTCTTGCTAGATACCAATCATTGCTTGTGAAATCATAATATGATTATAGATATCACTGCCAACATAATTTGGAGCCTAGCGGGTCACACGCATAGGATGTGTTGGAATTGGAGTATAATTGTGGATTTTATTGGAATTGCTCTGAATCACATTGATTACTAAAATGTTTATGTAATCGATTAGAATAATATTGGAGTGGCTGGCTCTAAGTGCAAGTGGGAGTTTGTTGGTATATATGCCCATAGAGCCATCCCGAGCAATTGCATGGTGTTAGATATTAATTAATCAACTAATGTGATTATTTGGTTAATTAATTAATTCTATAATATTCTAATTAATCCACAAGCGTTTTAATTAATGTATTGTTTCTGTTTACCGATGGGTTTAGGAAACCCTACTTCCTTTTGCCTCCTATTGAAAGGGGCTTGAAGACCAATGTCTATATAAAATATTAGAGAGGATTTTTAGTTTACGCTCACGTATGTAAATCCTAGCCATCACCATCCTCAGGAGAGAAAGGAGAGCACTGTGACGCTAGCACGCCACCACACAAAGACGACTCCTTCCCGTCGGCTTAGGAAGCATGATGTGGAGTTCCAGTCCATCTGTGTGGACAAGTAGAGATGCATACGCTGAGACGCCTACGTTCAGAGGACATCTATGACCATCTATACATGCTACGAGCGTCATACATCACCGCACAAAAGGAGTGCCTCTGGGTCTTCCTGTGATGCACTCAGCAAACGAGAGAGAAGTTTCATCTATGTAGGTCAGCAACATTACACATCATCATGCAGTGGGACATCGTCAGACTTGCTCCACAATAAGGTATATCCCACAAACACTCTTTCCAAATACACTGTTGTCGACGAGATCTTGTTTCGGGTTGTGTGGTTTTTTTTGCTTCCACCGCTCATGTTTTCTCCATAAAACCCAACACATATAATATATGAAAATTGCTCAAAAAAATGAGAGGAATCTAAATAAAATAGTTTCAGAACTTAATTATGCTTCCTATTTTAAAAGTATATGCAATGCATGTTTAGATATGTTTAGTGTAACGAAAAACCTAGATTTGCCTTAATCTGATGCTTAATTGAATAGATTCATTCATGTTAAGTTAATACCTGATTTAGACATGTATAATGAGTAAATCCCTAATATTGATGAATGATTGATGATGCTAGATTAATAATCTTATACATGCTGATTTAGGGTTGTGAAATCAATATAGACATCTTGCTATGATCATAATGTTAGTAATATGATTTAGGTGTCACGGGTAATTTGATATGTTTAAGATGATGATTAGGGTTTCACCCAATATGCATAATGGAATTGGTAATCTTAGAAACTGTAACGTGAGAAGTTAGGGTTTGTAACCCTAATCCCTAGTCCAAACACAAGACAACCCTAAACCCTAGTTTAGGAGTGCATCTAGATATGTTTAGTACAATGTGAATACATGGTGACACATATCCAGTATGCTTTGTTTCAGATACTTGTTGATTACATGTTGTGTTTCTTGGATGTTTGGAAACATTCTTAAAGTATATGATGTTCTGCATGGTTTCTGCAATGACATAAGGTATGTGGTTATGCTTATGAATACATGTATTGAATTTTGAGATTGCCAATATTTCTTGATGTGATTGAATGACAAACAAATTGCTTGCTTGTTGATTTAGTTCTTGCAAACTATAAAGTTCCTATGAGTATAATGTAAAGTAAATAACAATATTATGAACCCTGGGTTAGACTAATCTTAAGGGTAATGCACACGAGCCCCGGAGGGACAGTGATTATACCTGAGGTACTTCACCAGATATGGGTTGGAATATGAAAACAAGTATATGTTCTTATATGCAAGATTTTTCTTATATGTGTACTTGTGATTATTGTTTGAACCCACGTACCAATAAAGAAATATACTTATCACGTATTTGTTTGTCGGCATTTTAGGTATCAGGTATACTTGATAGCGTGGACATGAGGGTACATACAAAGATGTTTAAGACACTAGAGTTATTCATGTTGTTTTAGTCGTAATGGTCTACCTTCACACTGGTATAAGTTAATACTTTCTCAAAGTTATGTAACTCCTTGGAGGAGCTTTTTATACAAACATGTAAATATTTGATCATTAATGGAAATTGTTTACTATTCTGTATTATTTATTGAATCTGATCTTGGAATTTATGATTAACGATCTGTGACTTTAAGGTCTTTTAGACACTCAAAAGTGGGGGTCATTATTTTTGGTATCAGAGCACAGATTCATCAACTAATACCTAATAGTTTACAATTTCAAATCATCCTTAGAAAAATTAAGAGAAAAATTAGTAAAGTGTAATGTGTTTTCTAGGTATCTCATCTCACATTTTTGTCTACTTATCATCTCTTACTTAAATGCTTTGAAAAGAAAATGTTAATAAGAGAAGTAAAATGTGAAAAGATGTAACCTTTCATGTAGGTCCTTCTAGAGAGAGTAGACACTAGAAAGATACATGTTTGGGTAAGCCCTTCCTTAGAGGAAGGACTTGGAATAGGGTGTGAAAACTCTAGAGAGTCTAGGGACAAGAAACTTTGAGAGGTAGAGTATAGCCCCTAACCCTAACCCTAAAACTTTAATCTTATATAATGAACATGGTGTGGTGGTATGGGACACCATCCATGTGAAACTTGAAATCAGGAATAAGAAAGGTAAAGGGATCAATTTAGGTAACCCACTTTCCCATGCATATGTGCATGAGGAGCATAAAACTTATGTAAGAGGTCTTAAGAAATATATGAACCCAATAGTGATATATATATATATATATGAAAAATGAAAGTTTGAATATAACTTGCTCAAAACCCTTATGTTGTCTTTAGAAATTTGGTGATGGTGGCTGATCAATGCATATTCATCGTAGTCCAACCATCTCGTTTAGCCCAGTTCCGGTTGCATCCGTGCTTTTATTGGCTTTATCTTCTAATATGTGCAGTTATTTGGCTTAATTGCTTTAATGAGCTTTTATTGGCCTTATCTTCTTAGATGCAACTTATATTGGCTTAATTGATTTTACTCCTATTTCTATTGATTTTCTGTGCCCTTGTACATGTCGTTTAGAGCTTTGGGACTCATCTCCTAGGCCCATATCCAATTCAACCCTTGGTTTGGGCCTGGTCAAAGCAAGTCAAAGGTCCCTTTATCTCTTTTACGCCGGCTACAGTGCTCTCTCTCTTCCTTCTTCCATATCGCAGGTTGTAGCATACCCTAGCCGCGACAGCGGCGTCCAAACCCCATGACCGCATCGTCCAAACCCCATGACCACAGCAACCTCTTCATAGACCCATGATCCTCAGACGCCATGACCGCTCGCTCCTCTCCGTCCTCCCTAATCGCAGATACCTATCCACGACATTCAAAAGGTCGTGACCGTGGAAAAAGCTGCGACCGTGCAAAAAGTCGCGACTGCGGCATCATTCAAAAGGCCGCGACCTGCTGCAGAATTACTAAGGTCACGAATATAAGTCGGAGCCCAGCCTGCCTATAAAATAGAACGCGACTCCAGCCCGTCAAATTATCATCTCCAGACGTCGTTAGGCTGCAGGACTGTCCTAGGCCAAAGGAGACGATCTCCATAGCCAAGAACCTGCCCCCGTGGTGGTTTTGCGGCCTGTTCACCCAGATCTGGAGTGAAGACTTAGATCTACAAGCCACCTCGTTTAGATCTGGATCTAGATCTGCTGCGTCCATGCCACCATCTCGTCCACAAGCTGCTCCTTCTACTGCGAGCGAGGACTACGGGAAGAAGAAGAAGGTGGAGAGAGAAGATTTGCCCTGTCTGTCGTGGTGTTCTTCCCTCCTCGTCCAGATCTGCGCTAACAACGTGTAGAAGACCACTTCTCCATCGAGCTGTGATCATCTTCTTCACCATGCTCATGGCAAAATCTTCTCTTTCTCTTATTTTTCTTGTTTCTCTCACCATGAGCGAGTAGTTTACTTTCGTTGGGGTGCGAGACCTAGCCCCGCTACCCATGCTTTCATATCTTTTTGTTAAACATTCCATGGCATGTATATAATCTTTCATTTTGTTGTTAATCATTGATATGTGCTTGTGGATTGATCACCTGCTTGCATTTATCTTGTTTGTTTCCTATGTTGCGAGAACTTCAATGCGTAGGTTTTGAATTTCGATTAACGTGGTTGACTCCCAAACTAGAAATAGAATGGGATTCCTTGAGGTCGTCAGTGTATGACCCGTGTGGTGACAAGCCATCTAGCCCACGGTGACACTTCTGTGTGCCTGACGCCTGTATAGGGGGGGCCACAACTTCATTTGGATTTCTGTATCTTCGGAGCCGTAAGTATGTGATTTGGATGGTGACAAGACATCTGATACCTAAGGTGATGCTTACGCGAACCTGACGCCCGTATGGGGGGTTCTGCAACAGCTCTATTTGAATGGTTATATCTTGCCTGGATGTTTGATGTTTGGATGTGACTGCATGTGTAGTGGTGGTGAAACCCGGGACCATCCCAGCGATTTCCATCATTAATCTTTAATCAACCTTTAATCTTTCTCTTTTACTTTCCTTGCTTTTAGTTTAATTAAACTCAAATCAATCAACCTTGTTCTAAATATTAGTCTTGATTCAACTAGATTCGACAAGAGAGAGATTCTTAAAAACATTGTTCCTTGGGATTCGATCCTCAACTATACTGTGATAAGACCCGTCCGCTTGCGGGTGGTATTATTGTACGTTGTTTTGGTTAAAAACTTAGGGATTTCAACCCTAATTGAGTTTGTTAGTGCGATAATATAAGCCACGTCAAATTCTGGCACCGTTGTCGGGGAACACGGAATCGTCTAGTTAAATCTAGTTCTTTTGAGGCTAATTTAGGTTTTTTCTTTTACTTTTGATACTATCGATCATATATACTTGAATTTGGTTCTACTCTGTCCATCTTACCAGCAAAAGATCTTTTTATCCTAGGTACACACAAAGTCTAGTGTATGCGCCGCTGAGACAGTCCCAGACTCGCTGCTAGCTTTGACCCTGAGATAGACAGAACCTTTCACCGTCAGTACAGAGAGAACCAAGCAAGAATGGCTTAAGAGGAGGAAATTGCTCGAAGGGTAGCTCAAGCCCTTAATGCACAAAGAGATAGACTTATGCAAGAAGACCGAGCTGCAGTCCAAGAAGAAATCCAAGCAGCCCAAGCAGCAGCTCAACAAGTAGAGTTACAAAAGGACCTTAGGGAGTTCTCAATCCCTAAAGTTGTTGACGTTCATCATCCAGTACAACCTCCTCCCATCAACGCTCCAAATTTTGAGATAAGGGCACATTGGGTTACGTTGCTTCAAAATAGCCCTTTCTATGGTAAGCAAGGAGAAGATAGTCAAGAACATCTTCTGAGGTTTATAGATCTATGTGCCATGACAAAGAAAAATGGAGTCACAGATGATGCCATCAGACTCCTTCTCTTCAAATACTCTCTTGCCGATAGAGCCATGAGTTGGTATAACTCCTTGCAATGCGAACCCATCACCACTTGGGAACAACTTCAAAATGTTTTTCTGGAAAAATTTTATCCACCTTCTCTCACATATGAAATCAGGGGCCGAATAATGCAATTCACTCAGGTCCCTGGAGAATCCCTAGATGAAGCATGGGAAAGATACAAAGAGCTTCTACGCAAGTGTCCACATAATGGCATTCCAAAGAATCAACTCATTGAAATCTTTTATAGTGGTGTGGACGATGATATCAAGAGGTTTTTGGATTCCTCGTCTGGAGGAAACTTCATGCGTCAGAGTTATGATAGCGCATGGAAGGTTGTCACCCTTGGTGCTGAAAACCAAGCCAACTGGGGTAGACCTGTTGGCAAAGGAGTGTTGAAGGTAGCGATGGCCGAAGCAACACCCGAGTACAAGTCTATCGCTGAATCTCTCAAACTCCTAGTTGCAAAGCAAGACCATCTAGAATCGTCTCTCACAGCCTATGAAAGAATATGTTCGCCCCCTCGACAACAAGAGAAAGTTAAGTCAGCTTCACTCTTATGTGAAGCATGCAAAGGAACTTATCACTCTACTCTAGCCTGTAACATTCTCTATGATGTTGTTTTGAGCAATACCTGTGCCCAAGGAGATAATGGTCAAATGGAAAATCTGAATGTTGTCAACACCATCCCTGGTCAAGGGTACTATATTCTGAATCAGAATAGGAACCATCCAGGATTTCAATATGGAAACCCTTCTGGAGCGGAAAACTCGCGACAACTTGGTTCAAATACTCAACAATGAGACCCGCCAGGATTTCAATATAACCAACAACCAAGTTTCGGGAATCAAGGAAACTTTAGAGGAAACTACCAGAATAGAAACTACAACAATTATCAGAACAATTCTCAGTTTCAGATCCCCAACCAAGTCCCCTATCAACAACAACAACAAGGGCAACAAGTCAGTCCCATCCATCCTGATGACAAATTGTCAACTATTGAGAAGATGTTGCAGTCGCAATAGACTATGATAGATAACCAGCAAGCCCATCAAAAGGCTATTGAATCTCAACTAGCTCAACTTGCAGCTAGCATGAAGCCACCTGCTGGAACCTTTGTTGGACAACCAGAGAACAATCCTAAGCACCCAGAGCAATTGAAGGATGTCACCACCAGGTCTGGAAAAGACTATTCTGGCCCCTCTGCTAAGATACCAATAGCGGAAACAAATGATGATGACTTTGCAAATGTCCAAGACTCTGCAATACATGAGTCTCAACCGAAGGAACAACCAACCGCTGATAAGATAGACAAAGCAAGATTGGAGGAACCATTGACTGTGGAGGTAGAAGACACACCTAATCTGGATGTGCCAGTATACAAGCCCTTCCTCCTTTCCCAGCCCCTTTGAAGCAGACAAAGCTCGATACTCGATTCAATAAGTTCAAAGAAGCTATGAAGAAGCTTCATGTAGATATACCCTTTCTAGATGCGCTGGCTGAGATACCAGCCTGGACTAAGTACTTAAAGTCTCTCCTCACAAGGAAGTACATAACTGAAGAATACGAGACAGTTAAGCTAGCATCAACTACTTCTGATATCATCCAGAGCAAGATGCCCAAGAAGCAGAAAGACCTGGGATCCTTTGGGATTTCATGTCATATCGGTGACTCTTCATGTAAGAAAGGATTAGCCGATCTCGGTGCTAGCATCTCTATCATGCCACTTAGCCTTTGTAAGAGGCTAGGGTTTGCAGAACCTCTCCCAATGGGAATGACCATACAACTTGCAGATAACTCCATGACTCTTCCCTTAGGAATCATTGAAGATGTCCCTATCAAGGTTGGAAAAGACTCTTATGTCCCCTGTGACTTTGTCATCATGGACATAAAGGAAGACACCAGATACCCTCTTATCTTTGGTCGTCCGTTCCTCGCCACTGCAAGAGCCTTGATCGACGTTGAAGCTGGGACCTTATTGCTCAGACTAGGGAAAGAAACCCTCGAGTTCAAAGTTTTTGAAAGCATGCGAAGATCGAGCATGCAGGAAGAAGTCTATTTGATTGATTGCATTGAGCAAATATCTCTCCTCACACAAGAGGAATATGAACAAGATGATCCTTTAGAAGTGGCTCTAACAAACCCATCTGCTGAAAATTTCATCAACGAACAAGTTAAGGATTGTATCCTTCACCTCGACTATGTAGAAGAAGATCATGACTAAGTTCGAGGAACTCAAAGCTGTGAATGTAACTGAAGAGCCATGTAAGAAGCTAGAAGCCCCTGAAATGAATCCCCTGTCCGAGGGACTTAAGTATGTGTTTCTGGATGATCTCAAGGTTTGTCCAGTTATTATAAATTATGATCTAACAATCGAACAAGAAGATAAACTCCTGAAATAATTAAAGGAAAGAAAGAAAGCTATCAGCTACAAGATGAGCAACCTCACTGGGGTCAGCCAAGTGCTTTGCATGCACAAAATCCCTATGGTGGAAGACCACAGACTGACTATTGAGAATCAATGGAAGTTGAACCCTAATATGAAGGAAGTGGTCCGCCGCGAAGTCATCAAGTTGCTCACTACCAGAATCATCTATCCAATATCTGACTCACCTTGGGTGAGTCCTGTACATGTTGTTCCAAAGAAAGGTGGCACTACTGTGATACGAAATGAAGATAATGAACTCATCCCCGCCCGAACAGTAACCAGGTGGAGGATGTGCATCGATTATAGAAAATTGAACAAGGCCACATGCAAGGATCATTTTCCGATGCCTTTCCTAGATCAAGTCTTAGAGTGATTGGCTCACCATGAATATTTTTGCTATCTCGATGGTTACTCTGGATTTTATCAAATCCCTATACATCCAGATGACCAAGAGAAAACTACGTTTACCTACCCCTTTGGAACATACGCCTTTAGAAGGATGCCATTCGGACTCTGTAATGCGCCTGTAACCTTCCAACGCTGCATGGCAGCCATATTTTCTGGTTTAACTGAAACCATTATGGAAGTTTTGATGGATTATTTCTCTGTATATGGGGATTCGTATGATTCATGCCTAAGGCACCTCTCCCTTATCCTCAAACGATGTGAAAAAACACATCTAGTGCTTAATTGGGAGAAATGTCATTTTATGGTAAAAGAAGGTATTGTCCTTGACCATAGAGTCAGTAATCGAGGAATCGAAGTGGACAAGGCCAAGATCGAAGTGATCTCCAAACTGTCGATCCCTACCAGTGTAAGAGAAGTCTGTGCATTCCTTGGTCATGTGGGCTTCTACATAAGGTTTATAAAGGATTTCTCCAAGATAACCAAGCCCATGACAAACTTGTTGCTGAAGGACGCTGACTTCTATTTTGATGAAGAATGTATCAAGAGTTTCAACAACATAAAGCATGCCCTTAAAACAACTTCCATCATCTGAGCTCCAGATTGGGAACACCCATTTGAAATTATGTGTGATGCCAGTAATTACGCTGTGGGCGCCGTCCTAGGCCAATGTATAGAGAAGAAACATCATGTCATCTATTATGCATCAAAGACCCTTGACAAAGCTCAGGGGAACTAGGCAACTACTGAGAAGGAACTCCTAGCAGTCGTATATGCCTTTGATAAGTTTAGATCCTACCTCATTGGTTCAAAGGTGATTGTCTACACCGATCACGTTGCTATTCGTTATCTTCTAAAAAAGACGCAAAACCAAGGCTAATAAGATGGATTCTCCTATTGCAAGAATTTGATCTTGAGATTAGAGATAAGAGAGGCACAAAAAATGTTGTAGCAGACCACTTAAGTCGTATCCACACTCTAGAAACTGTGAAGATCCCAATTGATGACTCTCTTCCAGATGACCAGCTTATGAAAGTCTCAGAAGCTACTCCTTGGTACTCGGACTATGTGAACTACCTTGTCGCTGGTATCATTCACCCTGAGTGTATTGGCAATGCTCTAAAGAAATCCATGCATGATGTGAAGCAATACCACTGGGATGAACCATACCTCTTCAAGCTCTGTGTTGATGGTCTCTACAGACGTTGTATCGCTGAGGAAGAAGTCCAACTTATTTTAGAGCAATGTCACGCAGGCCCAGTCGGAGGCCACATGAGTTCAAGGAAAACTTCTTTGAAGGTTCTGCAACGTGGGTTCTTTTAGACAACCATATCCAGAGATGCTTACAATTTTGTGTTGTCATGTGACAAGTGTCAGAGAACGGGAAACATTACAAAAAGAGATGAGATGCCACTTAAGCTATGGCAAGAAGTTGAGATTTTTGATGTTTGGGGAGTGGACTACGTGGGTCCACTCCCATCCTCACATGTATTTTCCTACATCCTAGTCGCGGTTGATTATGTCTCCAAATGGGTAGAGGCAATACCAACGGTTACTAGCGATTCAAAACCCGTCATAAAAATGTTCAAAGATATCATTTTTCCCCATTTTGGAGTTCCACACATTGTGATCTCCGACGGAGGTTCTCATTTTTTGGAAAGAAGCTTTGAAGCGTTGTTGAGAAGATATGGTGTAACACACAAGGTAGCTTCCCCCTACCACCCACAAACAAGTGGGCAGGTAGAGGTTTCGAACTGTTAGCTCAAGGCTATCCTGGAAAAGACAGTAGGACGCAACCGAAAGGATTGATCAGTGAAAATCAATGACGCCTTATGGGCCTACCGAACTGCATTCAAAACTCCTCTTGGAACAACACCCTTCAGACTCATCTATGGAAAATCATGTCACCTGCCCGTGGAACTAGAACATAGAGCAGGGTGGGAAATCAAACAGCTGAATTTTGACATGAAGAAAGCAGGCGAAGCCAGGATTCTACAACTTCAAGAGTTGGATGAACTCCGAATGACAGCTTATGAGAATGCACGAATCTACAAAGAACGCACCAAACTTTGGCACGACGGCCATCTTAAGAGGAAGTACATGCAAGTGGGAGACCAAGTTCTGCTGTTCAACTCAAGACTGAAGTTATTCCTAGGAAAACTTCGTTCTCGATGGTCGGGGCCATACATTGTCAAAAGCATCTATCCACATGGTGCATTTACCTTATGGAGTGAGAAGTCAGGAGATTTTGTGGCAAATGGACAACGCTTGAAGAGATATTTCACCACAGCTGATACTAGCACTGATGAATTGATGAATCTATCCAAACCGACATATCTACCAAAAAACTAAAGAAATCACGTCGAGCCATCGACGTAAAACAAAGGCGCTTGTCGGGAGGCAACCCGGTCTTTAACTTAGCTTTTACCTTTAGTTTTGTTTTTAGAAAATTTTGCACCTGGTAGACAATGCATCGCAAGATGCAGTCTTAAGTTCTGATAGTTTCCATTTTTGATATTTCAGATGGAGGACGCGTCGCCAAAAGGAATGCAACCACATCTGGTGGACCAATCGGTACGAGTGTTCCCCTCCATCTCGGATTTAGAGTTTGCTCGGAACGAGCAAATTTCTAAGTTCAGGGTGGAGGGTGGAGGGTGGAGGGTGGAGGGTGGATGGTACGTACTTTACTTTCCACCCTCTCCTGTCTGTTTCGGACTTAAGATTTCATCATTGAAATTTTGTTGCAATTTTGAAAAGAAAAAAAATTTAAAAATTTTCAAATTTTCAAAAAGTTTTCATAGTTGTTTGTATAGAAACTTGATGAAGTTTTGACGCTTTTATTTCAATCAAATCCTTTACCTAGCCAGCTATCCTGTTTTTCCATGCAGTTTTGAATCATTTTACCCTCCTTATTCGAAGCGAAGCCTCAAGGAGAACAATTTCTGAAACTAGCCAATGATTAGAAATCACCACGTGAAGCTTATGAATCCTAACATCATGATCAGTAGATATGGCAAATATCTGTCAAACTGAGAGGGATCAAACACGTTGTGCTTCCTATCTGACTAGTGGAACAATAGCATGAAATCTCTACCGGATCCTCGTCAAGTCATTATTTGAGCAAAGTATGATAAGGAGAACGACCCGGTGCACTGAATTGTAAATCAAGTTGCACTCTGATCTGAACTCTCTTCTACACTTCTTCCATCATCTTCTTACCTGTTCATCAAAAACAAACAAAAATAGCCAATATAGTGCCAAACCCTAAGTTCGGGGTGGCACGCTCTCTCTCTCTTTTCACTTCTTCCATACCCCTCGCTATGAAATAGGGGCGTATCACCAAGAAAAGATGCCTAAGTGCACACAAAAAGAAATGCAATCTTGAGTCGAATAGAGGAGAGATTCGCACAAAAAATGCAATCAATGAAATTGTAAATCATATAATAAAAATCTCGAGTCGAATAGAGGAGAGATTTGTTTCTTCCTTCCATACCACGCTTCACTCCCTTTTCCACCTACTGGCACAATGAATGCCTACGCTCACCAACATCCTTAAAACACCAGTGTCAGATCAGGTGCACACTTGTTGTTCTGCGGGTATCTATGGACTCTTACGAAACTCTCTGACATGCTTGATTTTGGAAAAAGTAGAGAGGAAGTGATATTGGGAAGCGAACTCGGGAACAAAGATATGGTAAAATGTGTTCTGTGATCTCAGGATGTTGAGACACTTAGTCATATCGAGCAGAAAAGAAACAATCGTGATGTGAAGATGAAGCAATCACACGAGTTGAAAGTTTTCATCTGGCTAGTGTTTTAGATTTTGTGTTACTTGAGGATGTGCAACGTTTAAGTTCGGGGTATTTTGATGAATGCATATTCATCACAGTCCAACCATCTTGTTTAGCCCAGTTTCAGTTGCATCCGTGCTTTTATTGGCTGTATCTTCTAATATGTGCAGTTATTTGGCTTAATTGCTTTAATGAGCTTTTATTGGCCTTATCTTCTTAGATGCAACTTATATTGGCTTAATTGATTTTACTCCTATTTCTATTGATTTTCTGCACCCTTGTATATGTCATTTAGAGCTTTGGGCCTCATCTCCTAGGCCCATATCCATTTCAACCCTTGGTTTGGGCCTGGTCAAAGTAAGTCAAAGGTCCCTTTATCTCTTTTATGTCGGCCACAGTGCTCTCTCTCTCTTCCTTCTTCCAGATTGCGGGCTACAGCATACCCTAGCCGCGACTGCAGCGTCCAAACCCCGCGACCATGGCAACCTCTTCATGGACCCATGATCCTGAGACGCCACGACCGCTCGCTCCTCTCCATCCTCCATAATCGCAGACACCTGTCTGTGGCATTCAAAAGGCCGCGACCGTGGAAAAAGCCGCGACCGTGCAAAAAGTCACGACCGCGGCATCATTCAAAAGGCCACGACCTACTGCAGAATTACTAAGGTCGCGAATCTAAGTCAGTGCCCAGCCTGCCTATAAATAGAACGTGACTCCAGCTCGTCAAATTATCATCTCCAGACGTCGTTAGGCTGCAGGACTGTCTTAGGCCTAAGGAGACGATCTCCATAGCCAAGAACCTACCCCCGTGGTGGTTTTACAGCTTGTTCACCCAGATATGGAGTGAAGACTTAGATTTGCAAGCCACCTCATTTAGATCTGGATCTAGTTCTACTGCGTCCACGCCCCCATCTTGTCCACGAGCTGCTCCTTCTGCTATGAGTGAGGACTACAGGAAGAAGAAGAAGGTGGAGAGAGAAGATCTGCCCCGTCTGCCATGGTGTTCTTCCCTCCTCGTCCAGATCTGCCCTGACATCGTGTAGAAGACCACTTCTCCATCGAGCTGCGATCATCTTCTTCACCATGCTCATGGCGAAATCTTCTCTTTCTCTTATTTTTCTTATTTCTCTCACCATGAGCGAGTAGTTTACTTTCACTGGGGTGTGGGGACTATCCCCGCTACCCATGCTTTCATATCTTTTTGTTAAACATTCCATGGCATGTATATAATCTTTCAATTCGTTGTTAATCGTCGATATGTGCTTGTGGATTGATCACCTGCTTGCATTTATCTTGTTCGTTTCCTATGTTGCGAGAACTTCAATGCGTAGGTTTTGAATGTCGATTAACGCGGTTGACTCCCAAACTAGAAATAGAATGGGATTCCTTGAGGTCGTAAGTGTATGATCTGTGTGGTGATGAGCCATCTAGCCCACGGTGACGCTTCTGTGTTCCTGACGCCTGTATAGGGGGCCCACAACTTCATTTGGATTTATGTATCTTCGGAGCCGTAAGTATGTGATCTGGATGGTGACGAGACATCTGATACCTAAGGTGATGCTTATGCGAACCTGACGCCCGTATGGGGGGTTCTGCAACAGCTCTATTTGAATGGTTATATCTTGCCTGGATGTTTGATGTTTGGATGTGATTACATGCGTAGTGGTGGTGAAACCCGGGACCATCCCAGCGATTTACATCATTAATCTTTAATCAACCTTTAATCTTGCTCTTTTACTTTCCTTGCTTTTAGTTTAATTAAACTCAAATCAATCAACCTTGTTCTAAATATTAGTCTTGATTCAACTAGATTCGACAAGAGAGAGATTCTTAAAAACGTTGTCCCTTGGGATTCGATCCTCAACTATACTGCGATAAGACCCGTCCGCTTGCGGGTGGTATTATTACACGTTGTTTTGGTTAAAAACTTAGGGATTTCAACCCTAAGTGAGTTTGTTAGTGTGATAATATAAGCCATGTCAGTGGCTAAGCCCTGGAGGGGAAGGCTGATGTAGCACCAAGCCCCTGGAGGGGAAGGTGGTGACCCAAGTTCATTGAATAGACAGAGATCATGAGGGGGTATTCTAGAAATTGAGAAAACGTGGGTTTATATGTTATAATGATAAAAGTTACGCCTGATGAAAAAAAATATCTATGAAACCTTTAGGGTTAGTGTGCCAACCTGGGGTGGGTCAACCCAAAGAGTGGGAAGATGACCTAGGAGGGTGGAAAAACCTTAGATCTGAGGATCAGGTTGTGGCTAGAGAGCCTAAACCCCCTCCTATGAGCCAAGAAGGCACCCTAGGCTAGGACTTTCCCTTAAAAGGTAAGTGAATACATGTATTTAAGTATTAAGATAACCTTAATCCTCACCTAGAGGGGTGAAGAGTTAAAGATATAAAAAAATGAAAGCGCTTACATTCTTTGAACCCAAGGATGCCATCTCTACGTAACAACTGGTCAAGCCTAGGATTGGGAAGACCATGAAGGCACAAGCCCAGGAGGGAAGGTGGCCTGAGTAGACAACCAAGCCCTAGAGGGAAGGTCATGAAAAGGTCAAGCCCAGGAGGGAAGACCGTTAAGGCACCAAGCCCAGGAGGGAAGGTCATGAAATGGTCAAGCCCGAGAGGGAAGACCAGAGAGGCACCAAGCCGAGGAGGGAAGGTGGCCTAAGTCCACAATGCAGTTGTTTAGGATCAAGTCCCTGGAGGGGAAGATCACAGAGGTCAAGCCCATGAGGGAAGACCGACATGGAACCAAGCCCTGGAGGGAAGGTGGCCCAATCCCAATGTTGGGACAACACTGCATAATGTCTACTCGAAAGTGAGAGGTGAAGGCAATCTGGGCTAAAGAATTATATAAGAGAATAATGTGCTTAAAAGATGTGACATCCCAGAAGAAACCCTTACGGGGGGTAGAGACCTAATGCAATCTTAGGGTCAATTAGGGTGTATTAGAGGTACATATGACTGATGGGTTTGGAGTTGACAAACCCTGAATGCACATGACCAAGTGGTCGGGAGGTAACAGTTGGTTTGCCCTAGGCCCATGTCTTAGGAGGTTGGCCACCTCCCTGATGTTCATGTGGCCCAAAAGGGCAAATGTAAAGACATTCCCTGATGCATAAGGATGAGATCACTCCAAAAAGTACCTATATCCCTAGAGACCTCAAGGATTTGTCTAAGGCTCATAATGATACATGAGATGTAAATATGAAAGTTATAAGGAAGTCATAAAAACTTGAGAGAAGTTGTGCCCTAACTTAAGAGTAAGAATAAGGGACACTTGACTTCATGGAACGTAAGAATGTTATGAAATTAAGAACAAGTAAGTTTCAAGTCATATTGGATATGATTCAACCTAAAATGTGAAAGGTAATGTGTGGATGTACCATCTCCGCTCTTGGAATGGATTGAACTTTGTGTTTGGGCTACAACCAAATGATTATTTCATTTCATTATAAGGGAGGGAGATTAGATAGACATACGTTATGCATAAAGTTGAGATAATGAGGATGAATATCCTACATTTAATGTGTAATGACATGACCTAGGGTTAGAGGTGTCACCTCACCCTTATGTGAAAATAATGAATCATAGGTTGCAAACCTAGGTGATAAGAGAAATCACCAATGAGAATGAAATCATTAAGAGATGATAAGGTGTGAATACTTAGGGTGTGGATATACTTGAATTTAAATTCAAGTGACAATCTTAGTAATAAGATGGGAACTGATATATCAAGAAAAGTTGTTAAAGATATTTGGGCACGGTGTTAACCCTAAGTTTTGAAGATAAGATGAGTTATCATTCACCTAGGCTTAGTAGGCCTAAATTTTGGGGACAAAATTCCTTTTAAGGAGGGGTGAATGAAATATCCTCAATTTTGGTAAGATTGAATGATATAAATATAAAGCATGTCATGATAAATAATTTTCCCTAGTGGTATTATTTATGGAATAACAATGTCCTTGTGGCATAAGTTAAAGAAAAGGGATTTGTACATGAAGTAGTACTAATGTCCTTTTGTTATGATGAATGAAATAATTATAAGGTTGCCAAAAGAAATACGATTTATGGCATTTTGATAATTAGAGGATAATTATCTAGCCGAGAGTGACAACACCATGGTTGGGTACATTCCTTGAAGGGTTTTGGTTCCATATTCAAATCCAAATTTAAATCGTATGGTGGTGCCTCTCGTGGCCTTTTGGAATAAAAGCAAAGAGTTTATTTAAAAGAGTGTCTTCTTTCCTAGTTGGTGTTGAGATTAAATAATCTTGGAAATTTTGAATTTATGGATAGTTGCAATAATCCTTGCCACTTTTGGATTACTTGAACCCCAAGGAAAAAGAAGTAAGATACGAGGAGGACTCTTTCTATATATATGATTATGTATGGAAATCCAAGATAATTAAATAGGAGAACAATCTAGAATAGGTGTTTCACCTTTAATGGGTTGCTAACCAAGTGCTTTAATCGAGAAGTTGGTAAATTTATCCAATAAGGAGAGGATGATGGAATCGTATTCCATCCTTTCTTTGTTTGACATTGGCCCTACCAATTATAGGGAAACCAGGGCCACATGGACTCCTAAACCCTAAGTTCTACAGATTATATACACGTATATATGTAGGGACTCCATCCTTCATGTGGGAGTATTCACCGCCAATCGTTGGAGAAGGAAACCCAACCCCAGAACATCTTTCGGATCCTCTGGGCAATTGCACGATGTAGAGAGGGGTGCGATAGCCATGGCTGGGAGTAGCGATGACCTCGACAGTCATCGTGTCCTGGAGGTTGCAGTCGAAGTTGAGGTGGCTCGCTGGGAGACCTTCTTAGGATTGTAGCAACCTCGATGCCGCATAGGATCGTCTGAGGTCCTAGAGTTGTGTACTAGATGGAAGCGGCCACCCTATGTGTGACCTCTCTCACACCCGCCAAAACACTATAGAGAGGGAACATGTTCACCTGTAGTACGCATCCCATGCCCCGCTGTAATGGTCGCTCACCTTTAGAGTCCTAATTCAATGTCGAGTGTTGTCGTCGACACTCCAAGTAGGGGTCTCTATCCTCTCATATTTGTTCTGCAATGGAGGTTGGACCATTATCCTTTTTCTCATGACCCTAGTCACTACGACCTGTAGCCTGGGACCAGTCGGGTCCGGAAGGTCCCTACGGTGGCACCAAAGACCGCCTGACTCCCCGATGTCGAGGCAAAGAGGGCAGCCGGTGACTGACCCGCTAGGGTCGGGACCCCTGCCACCGTCGTGAGGTTAGGGGTGAATTAGAGTCAAAAGACTCATCTACCCCGACTTGTACACATAACCTATAAGGGCATAACGGTATTTAACCACTAACTTAAAGCGGGGCGCTGAGTTATTTTAAGTAAACAAGGGATGCTGATGTGTCAGTACATGATTAATCCTAATCAATTTATTCTTGCAAATAATGTAGATAATTATAGGTAACTTTGATGGGGACATATAATATATGAAAATTGCTCAGAAACATGAGAGGAATCTAAATAAAATAGTTTTTAGAAATTAATTATGCTTCCCATTCGAAAAGTATATGCAATGCATGTTTAGATGTGTTTAGTGTAATGGAAAACCTAGATTTGCCTTAATCTGATGCTTAATTGAATAGATTCATTCACGTTAAGTTAATACCATATTTAGACATGTATAATGAGTAAATCCTTAATAATGATGAATGATTGATGATGCTAGATTAATAATCTTATACATGTTGATTTAGGGTTGTGAAACCAATATAGACATCTTGCTATGATCATAATGTTAGTAATATGATTTAGGTGTCACGGGTAATCTGATATGTTTAAGATGATGATTAGGGTTTCACCTAATATGCATAATGGAATTGGTAATCTTAGAAACCATAACGTGAGGAGTTAGGGTTTTTAATCCTAATCCCTAGTCCAAACACGAGACAACCCTAAACCCTAGTTTAGGAGCACATCTAGATCTGTTTAGTACACTGTGAATACATGGTGACACATATCCAGTATGATTTGTTTCAGATATTTGTTGATTACATGATTTGTTTCTTGGATGTTTGGAAACATTCTTAAAGTATATGATGTTCTACATGGTTTCTGTGATGGCATAAGGTATGTAGTTACACTTATAAATACATGTATCAAATTTCGATATTGCCAATGTTTCGCGATGTGATTGAACGACAAATAAAATGCTTGCTTGTTTATTTAGTTCTTGCAAACTATAAAGTTCCTATGAGTATCATGTAAAGTAAATAACAATATTTTGAACCCTGGGTTAGACTGATCTTAAGGGTAATGCACACAAGCCCCGGAGGGACAGTGATTACACCTGAGGTAGTTGACCAGATATGGGTTGGAATATGAAAATAAGTTTATTTTCTTATATGCAAGATAAAGACATTTTCTTATATGTGTACTTGTGATTATATTTTGAACCCATGTAACATTATAGAAATATATTGATCGTGTATTTGTTTGTTGGCATTTTAGGTATCAGGTATACTTGATAGTGTGGACATGAGGGTACATACAAAGATGTTGAAGACACTAGAGTTATTCATGATGGTTTAGTCTTAAAGGTATACCTTCACACTGGTATAAGTTGATACTTTCTAAAAGTTATGTAACTCCTTGGAGGAGCTTTTTATACAAACATGTAAATATTTGATCATTAATGGAAATTGTTTACTATTCTGTATTATTTCTTGAATCTGATCCTGGAATTTATGATTAACGATCTCAAACTTTAAGGTCTTTTAGACACTCAAAAGTGTGGGTCATTACAGAACCTCAATTAGATTTAAAGGATTCACAACATCCATCGCCTTCATCACCACCAACTACACTCAAACATTCAACTCAACAAGAAGAACAATCATGGAAGATGATCACCCCCTAGAAGTTTGTTGTTTCAACTGCTATAAAAATCAATGTGACTATCAATATACCAAAAATTGAGGCAAATTCTTTTTCTATCAGCCCCAGTATTATACAAATGATACAATAGAACATGTTTGGAGGGATGCCAATGGAGGATCCAAACCTCCACATTATTGAATTTGTGTAGTATCTTAGCACTTTCAAGATAGATATAATTCCTACTGATGGGATTTGCCTTCTTCTTTTCCCCTTCACCTTGAGAGATATAGTTATGGCATGGCTCTATTATTTGCCAAGTAACTCCAACATTTGGGATGAACTCCTCAAAGTTTTCTTAGACAAATATTTCCACCAATAAAGATTGCAAAATTGAGGAGTCATCTCATCAATTTTTCTCAAAAGAATGGAGAGACCTTTTAAAACACATGGGAAAGGTTCAAAGACTTTTGACATCTTTTTCCAAACCATGGTTTAAGCAACTAGCTTCCATTAAAAACTTTCTATAAAGGCTTATTATAAAATATAAGGATATCTATTGATGTCGTTGCAAATTATGATTTAATGAACAAATCATACATGGAGGCTTATGCCATTATTGAAGACATGGCAACTAATCAATGCCAATGTAGTTCGGACTGGATCAGTCATCCTTCTTCCTCAAGTTCTATATTTGAAAAGCAAGCATCTGAAGTAATTTGTGATGCATGTGGAGTAGTGGGACACACTCCTTTTTCATGTTTTGTCACACCATCACAATTTGAAGAGATATTGTAGCAATGCAATGGCACCTACAATCCAAGATGGATGGATCATCCTGAATTCTATTATTGCAGCAACAACAACATGTTCATCAACAACAACTACAATTGAATTCCAACTTGGAATCACTCCTAGATGATTTTGTTTCATCTCAAATGAAGCAAAATCATGAGTTTCTTTAGCAAAGACAGCTCATGAAGGATACCATTCACACTTTCTTATAAGGTGGATGGCATTGCTATTTGCACAAGAATGTTAGAGAACCAAATTGCTCAACTTACCATTTTGAATCAAAGAACATCTTCTGCTTCTTGCCTTAATCAACCAAAAATGAATCCAAGGGATACATACATGTCAGTTACTTTGAGGAATGGAGCTGCTACAGGAGAGTTTTCTTCACCATAAAATACAATATCATATGAAGTTGTTGACTCCATGTAGACTATCAAACTAATGCTCAAAGAATAAGTTTGCACATACTCTAATGGATGACTTATCAAACAAGCCAAATGCCCACTTGCAACACATGTTTGATACAATCCTTGGTGATGAGAAAATTCTCTTTGAATCCAATTTTGACTATTTTAAAGAAGAGAATGAAAGGACAAATAATATTGTTGTCCAGAAGACTATTTTGATTGCAAATTATAAGCATACATCTTTATCCCAAATCCAAAATATATTGACAAAGTGGCGTAGATCTATGGTGCAACAATTTCCAGCCTCAAATCAAAGCATTGGACCTCCCTCTTGATCATTCACCATGATATGTCTGTGATTGCAATCCTCTTGAATTTTTTATATGCAGTGAGGGCACCACAAATTCCAAGCTTGGTTATCTATTTGTTTTTCTTTTCTATTTCTATTTTACTTTCCTAATTAAGTGAAAATGTAAGCATGACTCTGAAGACTTGCTCTTCTTAGGGTATAAATTGAATCCTTTCTAGCTAAACCATGTACCCATTTAGATAATAGTTGAATAAACCTAGCATGCACATCTAAGAATTTAATGAAAACAATTGTCCAATCACTCATTTTGCCATGATATTTTTGCTCTCACATGATTTTCATTTTTATCACTCTTGGCTAAATGCATGTAATGGTTCAAATATTTTGGATTAATTAACTCTATAGCCTTGTGCAACATTTTTTATGCTTTTTCTAGGTCTACAATGTGTTTTCTACCACCCCTATGATGGATTTTTTTACAAGTATAGAGAATTTCTAGTTTTGAATCACCTATCTTCTTAACCCTTATACTTTTTGAAGATTTGACTAGACTAAGACTGTGAGGTTCCAAAGAGGGACCCAAATCATGTTTCAAAAGGGATATTTGATTGCCTAAAATAAAAAAGTGCTACATCCCTACAAAAGATGGCTAAGTCACTCATGTAATCTCCCAACCCAATGAAGGTAGGGAATTAAGTCAGAAAGGGGGCCAATAAACCCCAAATGATATTCCACATGTGTGTAAGCCTACATTAGCAGTCAAGTGTCGTACCCAAAGCTTTTAATTTAAAATATTAATGCTAATGAAGGAGTCATTGTAGATTTGTTAATTTCAAACCAAATTTTTATTTTATTCATCCTTATAATCATAAGGGTTTGGTCATATATTCACTCATTTTTGGCTTTATCATCATAAATATGTTCATTGCGATCTTGTTGATTTTTCCCAAAAAAATTTGACCATTTTTTAAGATAAATTTCCAAATTTGAGTGTTTGAAATGAATTCATACCTAGTTCCAATAGCTTGACAATGATTGGCATGATATGATTGAATTTTTCATTTCATTGAATAGATGTATGTGTCATGATATTTCTTTAGGTATGTATCTATGTTTATTTTTGCTTGAGGACAAGTAATGATTTAAGCTTAAGGGGATTTGATGCGTGTATTTTATATCATCTTTTGGACCACTTTTGGTTGCATTTCTAAATCAATTTCAACCAATAATCATTGGTACTCATGCTAGGTTTTCCACTTTATTGTTATCTTTACTTTCTCTATGGTCTGGATTGTAGGTAAAATATTTTAGCCTCAAAATGAGGAGAAAACGCCATCTATCATCCATCAACACGTTCCCCAATCATCTAGACATTAAAAAAAATCAATGTTGTTGAAACTGACAGTGACACGTCGTGTCCAGAAATCAACACATTGTTTCCAAACGTAGCGTATCCAGAAATCAACATGTCATGTCCTAGTCCAGAACTTGGATCAAGAACTCCTTGAATTACAACAACATGTTGTGTCTAATTTTAGATACGCCGTGTCACAATCCAAAAATTGAATCCAAAATTCCTAGGATTATAGCAACACATCATGTTTGCCAAACAATATGTTGTGTCATCATCAAACGAGGTAGTTCTATTGTAGGTATTGCATCAGACACGACATGGTGGCCATACAACACACCATGTCACCTACAGATTTCACTCAAACATAATTTTAACTTTCACACGCTTATATATACGACCCCAAGTCGTCTTCGTACAATTATTATTGACTATTTCAGGCCATTTGGAGTGGGACTCAAGCAAGGGAGAGCTAGCAGGATTTGGAGATATTCCAAGGGAAAAATTTTGTTTCTCTAGAGGGAAACTTCTTTTTGTTCCTTCTTCCCCAACAATTGTAGTAGGGATCTCCATTGTTCTCTTCTCTACACTCCTGAGTGAAGCTTTCTAGAGTGTTTCTAATAGCAAGGATGGATTTGTGACTCCGTGATTGGAGTTACATCTCTTTTGTACTTCTTCCACAAACATTTGAGTTTATTTCCTTCTACTATGATGTCTATTGTTGCTTTCTACTGCTTGTATCTACTTTCTACAGCCATGGATGAGTAGATCTTATGTTCTTGGGCATGAGAGAGTAACTTCCATGTCATGCTTTGTGAAAATAATGAATTTTCTTGCTTAATGTTGGTTCAATCACTGTTATATGGATATATATATTAGTGTTTATTTCACATATATGCTTGATTGGCCATCTTGTATGTATGTTTTATGCTTCTTGTGCATATTGGTAACATGTACATTGAAGTAAGGAGATGTGTTATGTAGCTTTGTTTCCTTGACCATTGGATTTTCTTGGAAGTGAAGGGGATTCCAAGGTTTTTGGTCATTCTATTCTATGCATATGCATGGTGGTGCTATATAAGGTTAGAATCGTTCTACACTACCGAGAGGGGTGTAGAACTCAAACCCCACTTTGTGATTTTACTACTTGTAAATTTATTGTTGTATCATGGCACGATATGATAGTAAAACCCTATCCTTAAGAATTCTTAATCTAATCTGATCCTAAATACATGTGATTTTTGTTTTAGTTCATTTCCTTTTATTTGCTTAGTTAACTCAACAAAACCTCTATTGTTTAAAAGATCTAGATTGTTGAAGTTCAATAATCTTGCGCCTAACAATACCTTGATCCTTAGACGACCTTGATAATACTACATGCACTCATATACTTGTGGGGTAGGGTTTAATTTTATAAATTTAAGACTTGTATGCACAACTAACATTGTGTAAGTTATATGTCTCAAAAGTCCAAAAGGGATAAAATATAGGTGATTGGTTGATCTGAGTAATAGGGATGTAACATATATTATGAGAGTGAAATCAGAAAATTCTCAATATGATTTGGAGAAGTAACATACCTCTATACGTGAATTGCTCAATATGAGTAATAGGGATGCATTATATATTAATAGAGTGAAATCAGAAATTTTGTAGTATGATTTTGAGAAGTAATATACCTCTAGATGTGATTCAACTTGTCAAAACCTTAGATCCAAGTTTGAAATGTCGACAGTTGATAAGGGATCACCAATGAATTGTTTTATGAGTTTTGATGGTTTCTCCAAGGAACTTGAATAGGAGTATAAGGAAGAAGGTTAGGAGTCATGTCTTATTGGTCAAGTGATTTCTATGTGTGTGAAATCCATGGAGAGGGGTCTATATATAGTATTGTCTTCTTGGGTAGCAAGAAACTTATCTATTTTTGTTTACTAAGGAAAATATGCAACATATATTGTAAAAGGTTAAAAGTTAAGCATTCTTTAACAAATGATAGGAAAGAATAAACATAAAAATTGTTGGTTATGTATGCCCAGAGAGCCAATCATGTGATGATTGTTATGGATTATCATGTAAAACTGATTTGAATATTAATAAATGCAAGCTTCCAATTTATTCTATTTAATTCACTTATGAGATAATGATGTAACATTATAACTATCTATAGAATAATATTACTCAATGGAATATGTCTTCAATATTAGCCTTGTTGAAGTGAGATCATACAGATGTTAAGATTACATATACATATTCTCATTATGTCCCTGATCGGTTGTTATTGTGTAAGGTTTATAGATAACAATGACACATAAGATCACAGTGTGAGTTGGATCTCATTAGTCATGATATGGTGATATCAAACCAAGAACACAAGTACACATTAGAGAATAGTGTATCAGACAGACCCACTGTGAGACTGACACATGGAAGCCATCTTCGTGGAAGTCATAGTCAGATCTCACAATGATGGAGGTGGTTGTGGTTCTTAGACCCGAAATCACTGCACTCAACACATGTCTTTGGGTACACTTTGATCATCAAACACAGTCCTGAAACATGGGATGTTATAACGGTTGTGATTGGGTGACTTTGACACATGGGAATTGATCATGAGTGATAGATATGGAATTTATCCCTCCAACTAGAGTGTGACGCCCTAGGCCTCTTGATTAGAGGGACTGAGAAAAGCATGGCCAAGCACATGTGAGTCAATATATGATATTGATCTTACATGTATCTCAGACAATCTGCTCTAGTTCAATAAACAAGATTGGATAATAATGAGGGTGACAGCTCCATGCCTCTAGTTCAATCTGGACATCAGTGACAAAGGAATTATACAAGCATTGTAACACCATACACATATTGTAAGTTGAAGTTGTTTCCCAACTTTCCATTTACTTGGGTAGAAATGACGTGTGACTAGGCACCACTCATTGCTTGTGATGTCATAAGTTGTTATGGACATTCACTGCCAACGTAATATGGGACCTATATGGTCACGCACATAGGTCTTGACCTAGAAGAGGATTTCAGATCTCGAATGACATTCAAATTAAGTGCTAAAGTATTTAGGCATTTGATTCATGCAACAAACATGTTGACAGTACTGCCAAACGCCCATCTCAAGTGTTGAGATGGCCATCTGGAAGTTCCAAACGGCAGTCTCAAGAGTTGAGACAGACATCTGGGTGTCTGGTCTTTTATGAGATGAATTTGGCTAAGGAACAAATTGACCCAACCAAACTGGCTCAACTTGGGTCACCAGACGACCGTCTGGGTGACCGAGATGGTGTCTGGCATGGGCGAGATGGTCCAGTTATGTCGAGTAAGATTCTAGATGTTTCCTTATTTGTTTCGCTTGAGCAATACTTGTTGCACGAGGAAATCAATGTCTAACATTGATGGAAATTGATTTGCCAAATTTGTGTACAACTGGGAAACTGTAAAATGACCATCTCGCAGTGTGAGACGACCGTCTTGCATGTGAGATGACAGTCTGGGTTGGCCAAATGGCCGTTTCAGATGTCGTAGGTTACAAAGTTTCCATAATTGTTATGAAAATTTTAGATCTTCTGGTCCTTTCTACTCCCGCATATTAATCTTATACCAAATAGAAACTGGGAACTCTGACCCTAGCCTCTACCATTTATAGAGGGGTACTGGGGGCTTCCCAGAACACAATAGAGATAACTAAGAATCAGTTCTTATGACAAGTATTGTCCTCTCTGGTTGTTGTAACCACGAGATCCCATGCAAGTCCTACCCGATAAGGGAGAGATAGCCACAAGAGAGAACAACTAAGAGTTGTCATTGTGATAGATCAAGTCAGTGACTAGTACACTAATGGAGAGGGACTACTCCTTCCTAGTCATTCTAGAAGGATGACAAGAGTTCTAGGTGGTCCGTTTGGACTACCATAGAGGCGGTATGTGTCGACGTTTCCCTATAATCATGTAAAAGTAGGATAGTTTACTTTTTGTTATGAAGAAGATGAAGACGTCCCGAAGATGAGTTGACTGACTGAAGGACTTTGTAGGACATGGTGGACAAGCCAGACTGGTCGCCTAGTGGACCCGACCAATTTTCTAGAGGAGCCAGTCGATGGTGGACAGAAGGACCAAATGACTGGTGAGATGATCTAACAACCAGCTAAGAGGCGATCCCATCGGTTCAAGGTTTGAACAGATCAACCCAGATTGGGAAGCTTGGATCTTCATCAACAACAAGTTTCTGCATGTGATGTAGACCTAGATGATGTAATTTCTTGTGGCTCTAAGGAATTACATTAGGTTGGACATAACCATCGCTTTCGTTTATTGCATATTTTCATTGTGGGATATAGCATGTACATGATACATACTATATATGTGGTGATTGTATAAAGTATATGTATATACTTATAAATACAAACTCCCTCAATTAAAATATTAAGTCTTAGATGCTTTCTAAAAATGATACACATGAAAAGATTGATCAAATAAGCGTAGGTGACGCCAAAGCATGGTACGCCGTCTATATCATGGAAGTGTGGTGGTAATGATTAGGTATCGCCAAAGCGGGGTACATTATTATCGTGTCAGTTTTTGGGTCAGGCTTAACTGGTGATTCTTAGAGTGTCTAAGCCCAGAAGCATTCAAATGATTATGGCAAGGAGTTGTGCATACCATCTATCCAAGATTTGCATATGATGTAATTTTCATGATGGCCTACCTAAATAGTCAAGTTGTGGTCGATCAGCCAAAGCTGACTCATGACTTGATGAAATATGGATCTTGGCCCACTAGAATATTGTACTCTACAATATTTTGAATTGATATTGAGGGTTGTCAATTCGAATAAAATAGTTGTAGCAATAATAATTAAATACCTAATTAATATTGTCAACTTTTCAATTCAAATCAAAAATTGTTTTTGACAAATAATTTTTTTCTCTTATAGAATCAATGACGAACAAATCCTATTTGTGATTGGTCTTGAAGAAGGAAAAACTTGATGGGATAAATTTCCTCATTGGTTTTGGACTTTGAGAAGGGTTCTCAATGAAGAGTGCAAATTATACATCCTTGACAAACCAGTGCCTGAAATACCTCCTCCTGATGCACCTAGGGCACAAGTTGATGCTACTAGAAGCATGCCAATGATGCCTTAAGGATAAAGTACCTTATGCTAAGCTGCATGAACTATGAGTTGCATGAGCAATGTGAGGACATGAGTTTTCTTGAGATGGTGACACATCTTAAGAAGGTAACACTTGCTCTTGACAGGCAACAAAAGGAACACTATCTTAAAGATGTTGCTTGAGTCAAAGCTGACAGAGGGAACCTCAGAAGAAGAACATGAGCTCAATATGATTGGACATGTGTATCATATTGAAGAGTTGGGATTCACCTTGAGCCAAGATTTGGCTACTGATATGATTCTAAAGACTATTCCAGAATCATATAGACATTTTGTTGCATGTTACCATGTGAGTTCAACTAGACAAATGTCAGGATTGCTTGCCATGTTGATTCATGCTAAATAAAAAGTTAAGAAGGACATACGCGTGATGGTGATCAGTGGGGCTGAGTCCAAGGATCAAAGCAAGACCAAGAAGAGTTTTGTGGTCAAGCCTATGTCCAATTCTTCAACACTCAAGATAAGGAGAAATAAAAGTATAAGAGGAACTCATCCTTTGTACTTGAAGGCTTTCAGGAAGCAGAAGATGGGGATGGGGATGGGGATGGGGATGGGGATGGTGATCTCCACTTCAGGTATATATGTTATTGAGACACGTCTATCTACTTCATCATCATGGGTATTAGATAATGGATGTGGATCTCACATATGTTCACATATGTAGTATTTGAAAGGAAGTAGGCCTTTGGGAAAAGGCGAGGTAGAACTGTGAGTTGCTATTGGCATAAGAGTTGTGACCGGCGTAGTTGGAACCTATAGTATATCTCTACCCATAGGGTTTGTAATAGAGTTAAAGAACTACTACTATGTACCTGCTATAAATAGAAATATCATTTATGTATCTTGTTTGGGCAAGGATGCATTTGAATTCCATATTAAAATTGGTCGATGTTCTATTTTAAAAGACATGATCTTTTATGGTAATGCTCCAATGCCTTATGCATGGTCTTTACTTGTTAGATCTTAAGACAGATGTATATAACATTAATACTAAAATAACAAAAATCAAAAACTCAAACAAAACATACCTTTGGCATTGTCATCTAGAGCACGTAAATGAGAATCACTTATCTAGACTCCATAAAGATGGTTATTTGGACTCTTTTAATTTCAAATCATTAGAGACATGTGAATCTTGTTTGTTGGGCAAGATGGCTAAAACCCCTTTCGATGGTAACAATGAGAGTGCTAGTGATCTATTAGGACTCATACATGCTGATGTGTGTGGACCTTTTAGAACTATCGCCAGAGGTGGGTTTTGATACTTCATTACCTTCACTGATAACTTTAGTAAGTATGGCTATGTTTATTTAATGAAACATAAGTCTAAAGCTGTTGAAAATTTCAAGGAGTTTATGAATGAAGTAAAGAACCAACATGGTAAAAGTATTAAGGAGCGTCGGTATGATCAAGGTGGAGAATACTTAAACTAAGAGTTTGAGGACCTTTCAAGAGCCCATGGGATTGTATCCCAGTGGACACCAGCTATAACACCTCAACATAATGGTGTATAAGAAAGAAGGAATCACATTACTGGATATGGTGCGATCGATGATGAATTTAGTCGAGCTTCTGACTACCTTTTGGTGGTATGCTCTACAAACTGTCGTGTTTACACTAAATCTAGTACCATCTAAGCCGGTTCAAAAGACACCATATGAGATATGGACTGGGAAGCATCCCAATATGTCTTTTATGAGGATTTGAGGATGTGAATCTTATGCTAGCAAGATGCTTCCTGAGAAGCTTAATGTTATTTTGTTGGATATCCTAAGGAAACTAAAGGATATTACTTTTACTCCATATCTGACAGCAAAGTGCTTGTTTCCATAGATGTTGTATTCCTAGAAAAGGATTTATTTTTAAAGGAATAAGTGGGAGGCAGTTAGAACTTGAAGAGGTTCGAGACCAATAAGAAAACATTGAACCAGTAGATGTACAAGAGGAACCTAAAGATTTACAAAATGTTGTGGAATCTCAAATTCCTCAAGTAATACAGGAACCTCGTAGATCTAATAGGACACACCTTGAACCTGAATGATTTGGATATCTTGTAACTCAGGAAGGTAGTGAATTGGTCATAGATGATGAGCCAATTTCCTATAAAGATGCTATAGAGGGACCAAAGTCTGAGAAATGTCTTGAGGCCATGAGATCTAAGATGGGATCCATGTAACCAACAAAGTATGGACTTTGGTGGATCCACCCGAAGGGGTAAAACCCATAGGGTGCAAATGGTTCTTCAAGAAGAAGACCGACATGGATGGAAAAGTTCAAACCTATAAGGGCAGATTGGTTGCAAAGGGTTTCTGACAAGTTCAAGGTGTTTACTATGACAAAACCTTTTCTCTAGTGGCATGGTCAAGTCCATCAAGATCATGCTTGTTATCGTAGCTTATCATGACTATGAAATTTGGTAGATGGATGTTAAAACAACATTCCTTAACGGGAAATTACTTGAGGATATGTACATGACACAACCTGAGGGTTTTATCAATCCAAAGGATGCAAATAAAGTTTGTAGTTGTAAAGGTCAATCTATGGATTGAAGCAAGCATCTCGGAGTTGGAATCTTCATTTTGATGAAATAGTCAAAAGGTTTTTCTTTATTTAAAATGAAGATGAACCTTGTGTGTACAAGAAGGTTAGTGGGAGCATAGTTACATTCCTCATATTGTATGTAAATGACATACTATTGATGGGGAATGACATTACTACTTTAAATGTAAAGACATGGATTGAAAATACATTATCTATGAAAGACTTGGGAGAAGCATCCTACATATTTGAGATAAAGATCTATACAGATAGATCCAGAAGGCTTCTTGGACTAAGTCAGAGCACATACATTGATAAAATGTTGAAGAGGTTCAACATGGAGAACTCAAAGAGAGGAAACCTGCCCATGTGCCATGGTGTCCCCATCTCTAGAGCTCAATGTCCCAGATCTTGTGAAGAAAGGGAATGCATGAGTGTGATCTCATACGCGTCAACAATTGGATCAATCATGTATGCAATGTTGTGTACCCATCTAGACGTCTCATATGCCTTAAGCATGACGAGAAGATATCAGTCAAGTCCAGGTGATGCTCACTGGATAGCTGTAAAGAACATCCTCAAGTACCTAATATGGACTAAGGATCAATTCCTGGTCTACGACGGAGAGGAAGAGTTGGTGGTAAAGGGTTACACCGATGCAGTCTTCCAGACTGATCAAATGATTACAAGTCATAATCTAGATTAGTATTGTACCTCAACAACAGATATGTGAGTTGGAAGAGTTCCAAGAAAGAAACATTTGTCAATTCTACAACATAGGCCGAGTATATTGCTACATCGAGTGCAGCAAAGGAGGTTGTATCAATCAAAAAGTTCATCACATAACTGGGGTTTGTTCCAAGCATCAGTGAGGCAATCAAGCTATATTGTGAAAACAATGGAGCTATTGCACAAGCTAAGGAACCTAGATCGCATTAGTGCTCAAAGCATATACAAAGGTGGTATCATCTCATATGAGATATTGTATAACAAGGAGATATAAAGATTTGCAAAGTATCAACTGAGAACAATGTTGTTGATCCCTTAAGTAAAACACTTTCACAAAAGAAGCATGATGGTCATGTAAGATCCTCAAAATAAGATTCGTGGGTGATTGGCTCTAAGTGCAAGTGGGAGTATGTTGGTTAAGTATGCCCATAGATCTGATCATGTGATGATTGTAATGACATATCATGTAAAAAAGATTTGATTATTAATAAAAACACAAGCTTCCAATTTATTATGTTTAATTCAGTTATGAGATAATTATGTACCACTATAACTGTTTAGAGAATAATATTACTCAATGGCGTATGTCTTCAAGTATTAGCCTTGTTGTAGTGAGATCATATGGATGTTAATAGTACATATACATATTCTCATTATGTCCCTGATCGATTGTTATTGTGGAAGTTTGATAGACAACAGTGACACATAAGATCTGAGTGTGAGTTGGTTGATGATAAAATATCATTAGTCATGATATGGTGATATCAAACCAAGCACATAGATAAAGGTTAGAGAACAATGTATCGGACAGACCCATCGTGAGATTGACACATGGAAGCCATCTTCATGGAATTCATAGTCATGTCTCACAGTGATGGTGGTGGTTGTGGTTCTTAGACCTGAAATCACTACACTCAACACATGTCATTGGGTATACTTTGACATCATCAAACGCAATCATAAAACATGGGTTGTTATAATGGTGATGCTTGAGTGACTTTGACACATGGAGATTGACTGTGAGTGATAGATATGGAATTTGTCCTTCCTACTAGAGTGTGATGTCCTAGGCCTCTTGATTAGCGAGACTAAGAAAAGCATGGTCATGCGCATGTGAGTCAATATATGATATTGAGCTTACATATATCTCAGACAGTCTGCTCTGGTTAACGAAACAAGATTATATAATAATGAAGGTGACTGCTCCATGACTAGTTCAATCTGGACATTAGTGACAAAGAAACTATATAAACATTGTAACACCATACAAAGATTGTAGGTTAAAAAGTATTACCCAACTTTCCATTTACTTTGGTAGCATTGATGTGTGACTAGGCACCACTCATTGCTTGTAATGTCATAAGTTGTTATGGACATTCACTGCCAACATAATATGGAACCTATAGGGTCACACACATAGGTCTTGACCTAGAAGAGGAGTTTAGATCTTGAATGACATTAAAATTAAGTGCTAAAGTGTTTAGGCATTTGATTCATGCAACAATAGACTGACAACACTGCCAAACGCCCATATCAAGTGTTGAGATAGTTGTCTGGAAGTGACAAACAGTCATCTCAAGAGTTGATATGGGTGTTTGGGTGTCAGGTCTGTTGTGAGAGGAATTTGGCTAAGGAATGAACCAACCCAACCAAACATGCTCGACTCAGGTCACTAGACAACCATCTGAGTAACCGAGACAGTCATCTCGCATGGACGAGATGGTCCAGTTTGGTCGAGGAAGGTTTTATATGTTTCCCTATTTGTTTCGCTTGAGCAATACTTGTTCCACGAAGAAATCAATGTCTAACATTAATGGAAATTGATTTGTTGAATTCACGTACAACTGGGAAACTGTCAAACGATCGTCTCACAGTGCGAGATGACCGTCAAGGTTTGCCAAATGGTCATTTCGGCTACCGCATGTTACAAAGTTTCCAGAATTGTTTTGAAAATTTGAGATCTTTCGGTCATTTCCACTCCCGCATATTAATCTTGTACCGAATAGTAATTGGGAACCCTGAACCTGGCCTCTACTATATATAGGGGTACTAGGGGCTTCTCAAAACATAACAGAGACAACTAAGAATCAATTCCTCAGACAATTTTCATCCTCTCTAGTTGTAGTAACCACGAGATCCCAGGCAAGTCCTACCCGATAAGGGAGGGATAGCCACGGGAGAGAACAACTGAGAGTTGTCATTATGGGAGAGCAAGTCAGTGACTAGTGCACTAACAGAGAGGGATGAATCCTTCCTAATAGCGGTCTGTGTGAACTACCATAGACGTAGGAAGTTGTGGTTTACCACTTGGAGCACAACATCAATCAGTAGTCCATGTCAAGAGGAGTTGCTGAAGAAGACAACGTTCGTGGTTGCAGTCTGTGGTGCAGGCCAGGAGGTGCAGTAGTCATTTATGTCCCAATGCAACTAGGATTCAGAGTTATGCATCTACAACGATGAGAATTGTTTCCAGACTTGCTCCATGTTCAATTATATCCCATAAATCATCCTTCCTGCATTATAGTTACTAATGCGATCTACTGATTATGGGAATATGGTAGATAAAATTTTAAATTCTGCTGCTTGCTTTGTGCCATATTTTCCAACAAAAATGTCATTTCCCTTCCATTTATTTATGTATATGTTTTATCATATATTTCTCTTTTTTAACAACTTGATCACAGAAATATTGACTACTACATCTAAATATTTTCATTATGTAATTATTTACTCAATGTAAATGTGTACAATAATTTAATGTACAATTGTGTAGAATATATTTATTGGATTTCTTTTCTATTATTCCATTTATCAACATTTTATATACACTTATTCATTCCATCACATAATGTCTTTTGATAATGTATCTTTTCTCATGTTAAAGTCGTTCAAAACATGCATAACAACTTTATTGTAATAAAATACATATATTTAATTAATATTAAGTTAGATCCAAAATTCCAAATTTGAGGTAACTATATATATTGCTAATATATTTTACATTGATTATCTATGGAGGAGATATATGCTAATAAATTTATATATCTAAAACTAGTTATTATTAACACATGATTTTCAAAATAAAAAAGGGTATAAACATTATCTATCAAACCATTTTCCTTTTTCCCTTATTGTTAACAATTTAAGGAGGCAATAGTGGGGGTTTACTAAGGAAGTAATTTAGTCAAGATTGTTATTGTTTCTTATTTGAGTTAAGTAACGGATTACATAAATTTGGGAATGTTTATTTATTTCCAAACAAAAATATAATTGAGTTAGTATTTTTGTTTCCTTTATGGTATATTAATGTGATTTTTTCATTTATTTATTGTTTTTAAACATTAAGTATAGTGAACAATTTCTTTAAAGTTTGTTCTAAATTATAAAAGTATCTCACATATACCACATTGTTTTAGTTACCTCAGTTACACTATATTTGGAAAGTAAATATATTTTCAGATTTTCCATCATAATAAATTTCTCCTAGATTTAACATGCATGTACAACATTGTTTCCCTTCATTTTATACCACAATTTTATAATTACAACTCCTAAATAACATACATATAAACCATAAAATTTGGTTTGTACTATTTAATATATTAGATTATTTAATAATTAATTCAATCTTTTTTACTTTAAGTTACATTCTCTTCTCCTAAGTAAAACTGGGATAGATAAGATTGTTCATGTAACACATGGGCCCACTGCCCAAGTCTCTTGTAGAGTCTCATGAATGATGAGTGGCCCCACAGTATACAAATAGACTTAACTGTATTCTTTGTCCTCACTGAGGCACAATCCAGGACAAACTTCTCGAGTGGTCACCCATCCTAGTACTACTCTGAGCTGAGCACGCTTAACCATAGAGCTCTTCAATGATGAACTCCCTAGAAAGGAGGTGCACCTTGGTGATAGGGATAGTCTAATCATTCCTTTTAAGATCATTTTATTTGAGGCCTCAAATCCTGGGATGTTACAATCTCCCCCACTTAAACTCTTGACATCCTCGTCAAGACTCAACCATATAGCCTCATAATCTCTTCCCCATTTTAGTGTAGACCCAGGATGGCCCATGGATAACCAGCTCTCATTCATGGCTACCACCGTAAAGGCGGCTCCATCTCATCTCATTGGGTTTTTGTGAGCAATTGAAAGGAGAGGGTTACTCTGCAGGTCATGGGGAAACTTTCCAATGCCTTATATAGGCATGGCAAGTAGGGAACCAGTTTGTTGTCACCCTAAAATCCCAATTTAATAGAGATTTAGATACTTTTTACATTTAGCAAATTAACATTTGTGTTAGGGTTTGATAGCTTTGTCTCTCTCTCCCAATTCTTATAGGGCAGAAAACTCAGACGGTGGTTAAGAGGGGAGAGAGAATGAGGGAGAGATGGATTGTAGCACTGTTCACCAAGTTTCCTTTTAAGACATGAGGTAGGAGATAACCCTTGTGTCGTTTGATCCCAGATCCAATGGATGAGCCTGGTGTGACACATTAAAGGGGTGTCGGTAACCAGAGATAAAGTGGAAAGGCAATTTATCGATTTCCAAAACTACAAACAAATTATTTATTGCAATTAGGCCCCCCTCCCTTTACTATTTTATATATCCCAGTGAAAACTCCTCTTGCTATGAAACTTGGAGGGCAACCCATAAAGTCTTTTGCAACTTATATCTAATTTTTGGGATTTATTGGGATAAGTTTGGTAGAGGAAACTTGCCTTTCAAGTATTTGTTTAATTCACTTACCCACATCACATGAAAAATCCTTATTCTCTCAAATTCTAGAATAATCTTAATTTCTTTATTATCTTTATGTATTCCAAAAGTCAAATTGAAATATTCTTATTTTATGTCTCAAAACTTGTCTTTCCATTCATGGTTAGGAAATTACTCCACTAATTATCTAAATTATACATTATCTTATAGTCTTTTGGAAATTTATCTATTATTACATATTTCCATACTCTAACAAACCATAAAGCCATATTCTTTATTTATGCATGAATTCCTTTTATTTCTTTAACTTGTGCCACAAGGACATCTTTGCAAAGCAAATAGTCTCATGGGTATCACTTGGGCCATGGGTTGCACCCATGCCATAAGGGGGATAGCTTTATCATTCTATCAATTATACATCACCATTCAAGCCTTATATTTATATATTTACAATTCACCAAAATTTGAGGATATCAAGTTCACTCCTCCTTAACAAGGAATTTTGTCCCCAAAATTTACACCTAGTAAGATCAAGGTGAATGATAACTCATCGTCTCAAACTTTAGGGTCAAAAACCCTACTTAGATTCTTTAACATCTTTTATTGATATGCAATTTCCTCATTATTACTAAGATTGGTACCCAAATTCAATATAGGGTTTATCCACATCCTCAATAATTACATGATATCATAACTTGGTTGTTACATTTTCACTTGTGATTTCAATTTCATTTAGTGATTACCTTTCACTTAAGTTTTACAAACTATTATTCCTTTATTCTCGTATAAGGGTGAGGTAACACCTCCAAACCCTAAAATTATGCCCTTTAATCTCAACTTAGGTATTAATTCTCGTATGTCAATTTTAAGCATAACATGTTCCTACTAAATCTCTCTCACTCGTATTAAGATGAAATAAGCATTTGGCTACAGACCAAAAACAAGTTCATCTTATTCCAAGAGTAGAGATGGTGTATCCACACATTGTGTTAAAATTTTGAATTTTAGGTTGAATCACTTGGACAATGACTCTGAACCATAATTACTTTTTAAACCCACACTTCTCTTAACTTTCATGCCCTCACATGGAAAGTGATTTTCTCACAATCCTTGAGTTTGTGTATTACTCCCTTCAAGATTTTATCAACATTATTATATGACGTCTTATATTCTTTACATCTACATCTTATGTATAATTAGCCATAGTCACTTCCTTAAGGTCCCCAGTGGTACAAGTACCTTTGGAGTGATCTCCTCTTGGCCTCATGGACCTTATGCACTTATGGAGTGCCTCTCACATTTACCCCTTGGACCTCATGAACTCATGAAGGTGGACAATCTCATGACCTATGGGCCTCGTGCAACATGGATGGCTATCTCCTGACCCCATGGCCTCATGCATTTAGGGCATGGTCACATCCTAATATAATGAGATCTTATATACCTTTAATCCTCCCTACTTGACCTTATGATTGACTTGGGGCTCTAACATGCCTAGGGTTTATTGAGATATCATAACTTTAACAACTTTTGAGCATATTATTTTCTTATATTATTCTTTAACCCAGATTTCCTCATCTTGTTGGATACACAACATTTACTTTATGTCCCTATAGTGGATTTGGGTCACCTTTCCTATATAGGTCTTGGTGTCATGTCAACCTTCCCTATCTAGGGCTTCACCTTTTTGTGGCCTTTCTCCCATGGGGCTTGGTCATAGTCATCTACACAGTGGACTTGGGTAACCTTCCCTGTCTGGGGCTGGGTACCATGTCAACATTCCCAATATGGGGCTTGACCTCTTGTGACCTTCCCTATATATAGATTGGTCATCTATATTGTTGACTCGAGAAACCTTCCTATCTGGGGCTTGGTGCCATGTCGTTCTTCCCAATCTGGGGCTTGATCTTTTTGTGACATTCCCTATATGGGGGTTGGTCATAATCATCTAGATTACAGACTCAGGGCACCCTCCCTATTTAGAGCTTGGTGTCATGCCGACTTTCCCAATATGGGTCTTGACCTTTTCTGACCTTCCCTTAGATATGGTATACTTGGGTTCAAGAATTATACTCAATAAATGTACATTCATGCTTTGTATACTTAATTTTTCAAGCTTTGGGTGACATCCAAGGTTACCTGCATCCTTTATTTGATTGGCCAACTCACCCTTCTAGGGAATGTTCTAACCTAGGGTGTCCTCTTGACTCACAAAACGATGTTAGGCTCTCTAGCCACAACCTGGCCCCACATAGGATTTTGCCTCCCCAATAGGTCCTTTTCCCATTCTTGGGTTTACTCACCCTAGTTTAGGACACCAACCCTAAAAGTTGAATTGAGGATTTCATATTTTCATTTTTATATAACCATTGGTCACTTACGTTTCTTAAAAACCCTTCACATGAATCATGAATGCCTTGCTCCACATGCATGCATGGGAGATTGAGTCAACTAAACTCATTTAGATTTTCCTTTTACCCTAGTTGGGGTTCATATGGGTAGGGTTACTATTTCACCCACACTACTCCCGTATTCTAGGATTAGTTTTTATGGTTCAGGCTAGTGTAACATCCCAAATTTGTGAATAAAATAAGTTTAGGGTCTTTAGTGCAAAATTTCCAACTTTTAATGTCAAAACCAAACTAATGATGTAAACCACCTACATAATTAACACATTACTTGAAAAAATGAAATCAAGAGAAAGAAAAAGAAATATCCCTCTTATTTTCTTTTCTTTACAATCAAATGAACACAAATGATAATTCATTTTATTAAAATAGTGACATATATGAGTTTGATGAACAAAAGGTAAGCAAAACCTAAATCTAATCATATAGGAAGATTTTAGACCCTTTTATGAGCTTGTGATCCAAATTTGAAGTCATTTGGACTTTGTCCCCTAATCATGAGTGGAGAAGATTCTATGTAGTATTTAATTAAATAACTTGATTTTGATAATGTAACCTAAGTTCTAATTTATTTGATTTGTCACGCTTTTTTAGTAGACTAGTGGATCCGGAGTCACCTGTGAATGGGGACTCATCCCCTTCACCCAAGACCTGATAGTTGTGGACTCCACAGTAGCCACCTCCCCCTGAGTTCACAATCTCCATCTATAAGAATCCTTAGCACAAACGGATTCCCTCCCCACAATCCTCATCGCCACCCGAACCTCATGATCCCAGTTTTTGTGGGGCTTCATGTCCTAGAATCCCCAAACCATGAGGGAATCTGACCCTCCCCTGTTTTCCCCTGCGGTTGGGACTCCTGATCACACTAGGTCATCAGACCTATAAGTAATCGCATGTGCACCATCCTCGAACGAAGAGAAACTATTTCCAGTCGTTCGGTTGACCCCAATCATCCTGCAATACTGTTATTGAGCTCTACCTTGCTCCATCCTTCACCGGAGGTGCATCTCCAACCTTCTGACTGCCGCTAACATGAGGGAACCCACCAAGAGATCCACCGTGACTCAGGAAATTTGTCCTATGCTTCTTATTTGTGTGATTCAGGTAATTTGAGTTACTTAGTTTCCCCCCTTTTTCATCTATTTCTAGACCTTCAAGGCATTTTCAGCGATCCGTCCAACATTTTCAACCACGTTGGTTCTCTCCTCATCGCCAGTCTCTAACGATCCTCTGTGAGTGGTTTTGATTGGGTTTTAAGCCACTTTGGCATCTTCATGCGCCTGGTTCCTATCCTTGCCATGATGGGTGGTGGTTCTGGAGCACCAGACCACATAACATCCCATCCCATGGCTTGATGAGTCTGGAAAAGGGTGAGGAAGATGTCTCTGTGGTCGATTTCTCACATTTTACACAGATTCAGATTTTGCGACCTATAGGCCACGATTCACATAATCAACCTATTGAGGTTCTGCACCGCGAAGATGATGAACAATCCTAGGTGTTGGTTCCCAGTTTCACCCTCACATTTTCCCTTTTTGTTCGTCATGCTACCATGGGCAGCTTGGTCTTTCCAGCCTCTGCGTTTGTTTGCCAGGGTGCATAGATGGTGTTGATACCCTCGTCATATGTGGCCACTAGTGGTTGGACCAGCTAAGTAACATTGGTGAATTTTCTGGTTAATGCCAACGTGTAATTTTCTTACCTTATGATTGGTTTGACGCTTGGAAAATACACAGTAATTAAAGTGACGGTCAGAAAAATAAGTAAAAATATGATTTGGAATGGATTTTTTGAGAAGAATGTGATTTTAGTATTTTCAAACCCTAATTCAACTGTCTCTAGCCAGGTTTCCTTAAAAGACCAAATTAGGGTTTAGGATGGTGTTTAAAGTGATAAATGATATAAATCATGTTAATTTCAAGAACTTAGGAGTTGACTCAAGGACAGGGAGACTATGTTAGGATTTTGTTTTCTCTAAGTAAGCGGGTCATTCCACTATGCATATGTATTTTGGATGAGTTGCATGTTATGTATGCTTTATGATTATGCTTCAAATTCCAAGTTAATGAATGAAATTAAGATAATGATCATGTCTCCAATTATAGTACTACTTGTTGTTTGATATATCTATAAAGTCCTATGTTTGTCACAAATGCTCAATAATTTTTATGTTATGATCATGTACAGATAAGGCATTGAAGAAAACTCATGTAAATCATGTAATACTAAGATCATGAGGGAGAAATCACATTATGTTAAAGATTTAATGTTTAAATTTAAGAATCATGCTATAAGAATTTGATTAAGTTTTATATGCTCTTACCATCATGGACCTCAAGGGGTCGTTATGGGCATTCATGCCAATTATGGGCTTTCATAGCTAGACATGGACCTTAAGGGGTCGTTATGGGCTTTTTAGCCAAATCATGGGCATTCGTGCCAATTATGGGCTCTTAAGTGGGCAAATCATAGAGAGTGCATACTTATTAAATTTCTATTTATGTCAAGTAATTAATTTCAAGAATGCTTAAGTTAAATTCATGTCAAGATTTTCTTCAAGTCAACTATATGTACTTTCTTTTCTTATAATGTGTATAGTGTTGCTTACTTATGTTTTTGCTTTGTTTTGCAGGGTCGGGTGATGATATGTCCCTAGATCAAGGAGCAATTAGGAATTGAAGTGAGCCTTCAAGTGTAGCTGACCAAGGAGACTTTAGCTTGGTGGGGTGCCATCTACCAATTCAATAGATTATCTAGTCTAGTTTATCATTTTATGCTTTAGATTTGCTTAGCCTACATGTATTAGGTTTTAAAATAAGATGAGATAGATTATAATTTCCCTTCCAAAGAACAATGTATGAATCTATATTTTGAGTTAATGTATGATGTTTCATTTATCTTATTGCAATGTATATCATGTTTTGTAATGTTCCTCCAAGCTAAGTGTCCCATGTTTTAGACAACATAGGGTTTGCTTCTGCTGTCATGTATGCTCTTGCAGGGGCGTTACAATATGGTATCAGAGCAATGAGTAGATGGACACTAAGCTAAAGATTCACATGTTCTAACCCTAGGTATACCTTGTTTTTATAGATGGGTCCTAAGAAGTGTGACAAGGGAAAGGATTGGGGATATGGTGCTAGCTCTTCTAGTGAGGGAAGTGGATCAAGAAGGAACCCTAAGGCAACCTTGGAAGACTTAGTACAACTGCTCACCAATGTTGTAGGACAAGGACAACGTCAACCCAGACACTACGAGCTAACCTTGGTGGACTTCTTGAAGATCAGGCCCGACTCCTTTGTTGGAGAAGGAGAGGATGATGTTGTCACCAAGGGAGAAGAATGTATTATGAGCATGAAGCATTATTTTCATGACCTGGACTGCCCTCAATGGTCTAGGGTTCACTTTGCTACCTACATGTTGAAGGGAGCAGCCCATACATGGTGGGAGAACTTCCTCAACTCAAGAGCGGTTGATGCACCTGCACTCACATGGGAAGGATTTGTTGAAGCCTTCCAGGAGCACTATGAGTCTGAAGCCATGATAGAGAAGAAGGAGTTAGAGTTTGTCAATCTAGCTCAGGTCGGTGACATGACAGTGACCTAGTATGCCATGAAGTTTAGAATCCTACAGAAGTACGATTATGATTATGATGAGCAACGTAGGACAATGAAGTTCATCCGAGGACTCAAGCCTGACCTAAGCTTTGCCCTATTAGAAAGAGGCCACAGAATCCTTCAAGCTGCATTAGATGCCGCCCTAGAGCTAGAAGACCACCTTGGAAGGTCTTGCAAGAAGGAATCTCCTTAGAAGAACAAAAAATATCAGCCTCCCAACAACTATAAGAGGAAGGCACCTGAGCATGTTGTAGAAGTAGAGAAGCCCTTATGCCCAACATGAAAGAAGAACCATGCAGGTCCATGCATATATGGTACAGGAGCATGCTTCTACTGTGGAGAGAATGGATACCTCAGGTCAAGTTGCCCAAAGTTATTAAAGAAGGAGGCAAATCCAAATCAGAATAGAAACCAGGATCCTCCACCTAAGAGGCAATCTAGGGTTTTTGGCATGGACTTAGAAGATGATGATCAAGGTGACCTTTAATTCATTTTTTTGCAAACCCTACATGTTGAATACATGCTTTTATTGAAAGTTATGAAACTTAAGAAGGGATAACTAAAACCCTAAGGTGGGTAGTAGTATAAGAAAATTTTGAGGACAAAATTTAATTAAGGTGGGTAGAATTTTAACATCCCAAATTTGTGAATAAAATAAGTTTAGGATCTTTAGTGCAAAATTTCCAACTTTTAATGTCAAAACATAAATAATGATGCAAACCACCTACATAATTAAAACATTACTTGGAAAATGAAATCAATAGAGAGAAAAAGAAATATCCCCCTTATTTTCTTTTCTATATAATCAAATGAACACAAATGATAATTCATTTTATTAAAATAGTGACATATATGAGTTTGATGAACAAAAGGTAAGAAAAACCTAAATCTAATCATACAGGAAGATTCTAGACCCTTTTATTAGCTTGTGGTCCAAATTTGAAGTCATTTGAACTTTGTTTGACCCCCCCCCCATCATGAGTGGAGAAGATTCTATGTAGTATTTAATTAAATAACTTGATTTTGACAATGTAAGCTAAGTTCCGATTTATTTGATTTGTCACACTTTTTAAGTAGACTCGCCAATCCGGAGTCACCCGCGAAGGGGACTCATCCCCTTTGCCTGAGTCCCGGTAGTTGTGGACTCCACAGTAGCCGCCTCCCCCTGAGTTTGCAATGTTTGTCTCTAAGAATCCTCAACGTAAACTGATTCCCTCCCCACAATCCTCATCGCTGCCCAAACCTCATGATCCCAGCTTTTGTGGGGCTTCATGCCCTAGAATCCCCAAGCCATGAGGGACTTCGACCCTCCCCTATTTTCCCCTGTGGTTGTGACTCCTGGTCGCACTAGGGAATCAGACCTATAAGTAATCGCTTGTGCGTCATCCTTGAATGAATACAAACTATTTGCAGTCGTTCTTTTGGCCCCAATCATCATGCAATACCATTATCGAGCCCCACCTTGCTCCGGCCTTCACCAGACGTGTGTCTCCAGCCCTCCGACCACAACATACGTGAGGGAACCCACCAAGCAATCCACTGTGACTCAAGAAATCTATCTTGTACTTCTTATCTGCCTGATTTAAGGTAATTCGAGTTACCTAGTTTTTTCCCCTTTTTCATCTGTTTCTAGACCTTCAAGGCATTTTCATCGATTCGTCTAATGTTTTCAACCACGTTGGCTCTCTCCTGATCGCTAGTCTCTGAGGATCCTCTATGAGTGGTTTTGATCGGGTTTTAAGCCACTTTGGCATCTTCAGTCGCCTAGTTCCTATCCTCTCCACGGGGGTGGTGGTTCTGGAGCACCAAACCATAGAACAACCCATCTCAGGGCTTGCTGAGTCTGGAAAAGTGTGAGGAAGACGTCTTTGTGGTCGATTTCTTGTGTTTTTCATGGATTCATATTTTGTGACCTACATGCTGTGATTTGCTTAGTCAACCTGTTGATGTTCTATACCACGAAGATGATGAACAATCCTAGGTGTTGGTTCCCAGTTTCACCCTCACGTTTTCCCTTTTTGTTCGTCATGCTGCCATGGGCAATTTGGTCTTTCCAGCCTCTGCATTTGTTCGCCAGGGTGCATAGATGGTGTTGATACCCTCGCCATATGTGGCCACCAGTGGTTGGACCAGCTAAACGACGCTGGTGAATTTTCTTGTTAATGCCAACATGTAATTTTCTCGCCTTATGATTAGTCTGACACTTGGAAAATACACAGTAATTAAAGTGAAGGTCAGAAAAATTAGTAAAAAATATGATTTGGAATGGATTTTTCGAGAGGAACACAATTTTAGTGTTTTCAAACCCTAATTCAATCATCTCTGACCATGTTTCCTTAAAAGACCAAATTAGGGTTTAGTATGGTGTTTAAAGTGATAAATGACCTAAATCATGTTAATTTTGGGAACTTAGGAGTTAACTCAAGGACATGGAGACTAAGTTAGCATTTTCTTTGCTCCAAGTAAGCAGGTCATGCCACTATGGATATGTATTTTGGATGAGTAGCATGTTATGTATGCTTTATGATTATGCTTCAAATTCCAAGTTAATGATTGAAATTAAGGTAATGATCATGTCTCCAATATAGTACTGCCTGTTGTTTGATATATCTATAAAGTCCTATGTTTATCACAGATGCTCAATAATTTTTATGTTATGATCATGTAATAGTTAAGGCATTGAAGAAAGATCATGTAAATCATGTAATACTAAGATCACGAGGAAGAAATCCCATTATGTTAAAGATTTAATGTTTAAATTTAAGAATCATGCTATGTGAATTTGATTAAGTTTTATATGCTCTTGCCATCATGGATCTCAAGGGGTTGTTATGGGCATTTGTGCCAATTATGGGCTTTCATAGCCAGTCATGGACCTTAAGGGGTCGTTATGGGCTTTTTAGCCAAATCATGGGCATTCGCGCCAATTATGGGCTCTTAAGTGGGCAAATCATAGAGAGTGTATATTTTACTTATTCAATTTCTATTTATGTCAAGTAATTAATTTCAAGAATACTTAAGTTAAATTCATGTCAAGATTTTATTTCAAGTCAATTATATGTACTTTCTTTTATTATAATGGGTATAGCGCCACTTACTTATGTTGTTGCTTTGTTTCGCATGGCTGTGGGACGAGATGTCCATATATCAAGGAGTAAGAGGGAATTGATGTGAGCCTTCAAGTGTAGCTGAACAAGGAGACTTTAGCTTGGTGGGGTGCCATCTACCAATTCAATAGATTATCTAGTCTAGTTTATCATTTTATGCTTTAGATTTGCTTAGCCTACATGCATTAGGTTTTGAAATAAGATGAGATAGTTTATGTTTTCCCTTCCAAAGAACAATGTATGAATCTATATTTTGAGTTAATGCATGGCGTTTCATTTATCTTATTGCAATGTATATCATGTTTTGTAATGTTCCTCCAAGCTGAGTGACCCATGTTATGGATGACATAAGGTTTGCTTCCACTATCATGTATGCACTTGGAGGGGCGTTACATCTAGGGACTATCCCTGCACCTTAAGGTTCTATTATTCTCTTAACCCACTAAGGGTTTTCCTAAACTGACCTTAGCCCCATTTAGGGTTTACCCTTGCAAGGAAAAACCCATAAAACATTTTCCTTTACTTTATCATTATTTCCACACTACATGTACCAAAGTGGGGGCTGACGGCGGCAAGGAGGGGGAGCATACTCTTCTAGATGAATGCGATATTGGTGGAGGATGCCTCAATTCTACTTCTTCTCTAAAACCCTAACTTGAGATAAGGAGGGAAGTATCTTATAGGGTTTATTAAGCAAGAAGATGAGAAGTTGGATGAAATTAGAAATGAGAAGACTTAGAGGAAACATTCCTTCAGGAAAACCCTAAGTTCTGGCTAGGCAGGTATCACTTTTTCTAAGGGAGTCCTCATATACCAACTTAATAGTGTGGAGGAAAATATCGCCAGCCCCCAAAACCATGATCCTTTCTAGACACCATTACCAAATGTAACACATGGTCCCACTGGCCAAGGATCTAGTAGAGTTTCAAGAATGATGAGTGGCCCCACAAATCAACACTAGCCTTAATTACACGATTTGTTTTTACTCACACACAAGCCAAGATAAACTTCCCAATTGGTCACCCATTCTAGTACTACTTTGGACTGAGCATGCTTAACCACATAGTTCTTTAGTGATGGGCTCCTTGAAAAGGAGGTGCACCTTGGTGATATGGGTGGTATAATCATTCCTTTTAATATCATTTTATCTGAGGCCTCAAATCTTGAGACGTTACAGTTCAATTAATGTGAAAATTCACATATGGACTAGCTTTGATACACAGAATTAGAATTTGGGATTTATTTCACTTTAAAAGTCATTGATCATATTATTTAATATTTTAGAGCAAAGATCATGTTTTAAATTAGGATACTTATTTTTATTCAAATAATGTGAAACTTAAAGCTCATGTTTTAAATTAGGATAGCTAATACTATTCAAATTATGTGAAACTAGGCACCTAATCTAATCGGGACCCAAAGAACAAAATTTTACCATTGTATTTGAGTTTTGAGATTTTCTTTCATGATTTCTAATATAATTAATAATTTAATCTCATTACCATTATATTATTATAACATTATTGTTAGAGAGTTACTTATAAGTTGTTTTAGTCTATTTACTTACAGTTGTTTTAGTCTATTTGTAATATGGGCCTAGTTGTGTCTTAGTCCTTTAGAGTTTGTCTTGTGTCTGTATGGTTCCTCCTTATCCTATTTATAGGAAAGGTTGGTTGCCTCCTATCAATAAGAAAAACAACTACACAAAGGGGGATCTTCCCCACTCATATGGTTTTCTATATGGTATCAAAGTAGGCTTTCCTAAGCTGCCCCCAATCCTAAGCGAGAGAGATAGAGCACAAAGGAGAGTTATGTCTCCTTGCTTGTGGCCACCACCACTAGGCATTGCTAGGCTTACCATAGTAATTTCCCATCCCTACTTCTTCTTAGAGTCGTCTCCAGTATCCATCTTCATCTTCAACAACAAAAGCATCTTCATTGAAGTTGTTGCTACTAGATCTACATGGGCCACCATGCCACCGCCATGATTTGTTGTCTTTGGAGCCACAAAACCTATCCTATTCCCCGCCTTCATCTATACTTTTATAGATTTACACCACCATCAACTATCCTTTATAGATCTACATCGTCTTTGTTATCTATGCATCTATTGAGATCTAGTCTTAAATTTAGGATAAGATCTTTCCTTTCTAGTTATTTTGAGGACATATCTCTGTTATGTTGATATGGTGGAAACCTATAAGGAAAAATACATCTTTTATTATTGAATTTGGGGTTTCTCTGCTACTGTTTGTCATTGAGATGGAATGTCGCTACCTAACACAATGTTTTGGTAGAGATCTGCTTTGTTTGTGATATCTTTCACACAATCTACTCGCAACAACACAATGTGTCACTTCTTGGCACAACTTGTCACCTACACCATGACATAATGAGTCACCTAAAGACGTGGTGTGTCACCTAATTCTATCAACTAACACAATGTGTCACTGTATGGCATGGTTTGTCTCCTACTTATTATCAGTGTTGACTTCTATCGATGCATCTACTGATGTGCAACACGACGTGTCTCTTCATCGACACGACGTATCTATTACTACTACTTCTATATTTTTTTTATGCTATATCATCTAAAATGATTCTATAACATGGAAGAGATTTTTGTACATGGCGATGTTGGTAAGGTATGCCCACAGAGCCAATCATGTGATGATTGACATGGCATGCACCTTAAAGGGTTTGATTAATACTTATAAAGGTAAGGTTACAATTCATTTTGTTTTCTTAATTATGAGATAATGGGGAAACACTATGAATGTCTAGAGAATCATATTACTCAATGACGTATGTATTCAAGTTAGTACCCTTGTGGATGAGATCATACATATGTTAATAGTATATATACATATTCTCATTATGTCCCTGATCAGTTGTTATTGTGGAAGGTTGATAGACAACAATAACACATAAGATCAGAGTGTGAGTTGGTTGATGACTAAATATCACTAGTTATGATATGAAAATATCAAACCAAGCACACAAATACATGTTAGGGAACAATGTATCAGACAGACCCACCTTGAGAGTGACACATTGAAACCATCATATGGTAAGTCATAGTCAGCTCTCATAGTGAAGGTGGTGATTGTGATTCTTAGACCTGAAATTACTGCACTCATCACATGTTGTTGGGTACACTTTGACATCATCAAACATGGTCCTGAAACATGGGTTGTTATAAAGGTGATGATTGTGTGACTTTGACACATGGGGATAGATTGTGAGTGATAGATATGGGATTTGTCCCTCGTACTGGAGTATGATATCCTGGTCACTTGATAAGAGAGACTGAGAAATGCATACACATGCACATGTGAATCCATATATTATATTGAGATCACATTATCTCAGACAGTTTGCTCTTGGTTCAAGAAACATGAGATGAATGTTGAAAGGATGATGAGTCCATGCCTTGAGTTCACTCTGGATATCAGAGAAAAGGAATTATACAATTATTGCAACACCTTACACAGATTGTAGGTTGAAATCGTTCTCCAACTTTCCATTCACTTGGGTAGCACTATTATGCAACTAGGCACCGCTCCTTGCTTATGATGTCATAAGTTAGTTATGGACATTCACTACTAACGTGATATGGGACCTATAGGGTCACACACATAGGATCTCATTTAGAAGAGGAGTTTGATTTTAAATGACTAATGGATTGATTACTAAAGTGTTTAGGTATTCAAGTCAGACAACAGATAGACAGGTTGACTGACCAAGTCTGCCAAATGACCATCTCAGTGAATGAGATGACTGTTTGGGAAGCCAGACAGGCATCTCAAGTGTTGAGACAACCACTTGGGTTGTCATGGTAATCATAGTTTGAATTGGCTAAGTTCTACCCTTGAATCGAGTGGCTCATCTTTACTCACCAGATGGGCATCTAGGTGAGCAAGACGGGCATCTCACCTTGGTGAGACGGCTTGGTTGGGCTGAATGAAGGTTCAAGATGTTTCCTGAATAGTTTTGATTACACAAACTTGGAGTGCAAGTAAATTAATATGTGATATTAATTGGAATCAAAATTGCCAAATTCGTATCCAATTGAAAAACTACCAAATAGACATTTGGCAGTATGAGACGACCGTTTGAGTGTGTCAGAAAACCATTTGGCATCTCATAGGTTGTGAAAATTCAAGTCTTCCGGTCCTCTCCACTCCCACACAATCTCGTATATATTGGGAACCATGACCCTAACCCCGCCTATAAAAGGAGGGATACTGGAGGCTTCCCAAGACACAACACAGACAACTGAGAATTAATTTCTCTGACAATTATTGCCCTCTCTGGTTGTGGTAACTGAGAGAGTCCATGCAAGTCCTACCTGACAGGGAGGGATAGCCAACGGGAGAGACCAGTTGAGAAGTTGTCATTGTGGGAGAGCATGTTGGTGACTAGTATACCAACGGGAGCGACAACTCCTTCCTATATGTTCTTGGTGAATGACATGGGTTCTAGTTGGTCCTTGTAGACTACTCTATAGGCACAAGTCTTTTGGTTGTTGCTCAAAGAGAAAAGTCAACCTACAGTCTGTGGCAAGACCACTTGATTCACTACAGAGGTTGCATAGACAGTTGTTCATGGTGAAGACCAAGAGCTGCATAACCACCGTCCAAGAGCAACTTATCAACAATTTCAAAGAAGGGAGTTTTTTCACTAGACTTGCTCCAAGACCAGATATAACTCCCTAAAACCATCCTTAATATTTCATAGTAGTTGACGTGATCTTGCTGTTATGGGAATACAAATCGATAAATTTTTGTTTCAGATGTTGTACTCTGTGCCCGTATTTTCCAACAATGGTATCAGAGCCACGTCAATTTACTATGTTTTCGAATAATGAATATGATCAGATTTTTATTTTATCATTTATTTATTACATACAATATGAATATTTAAACTGCACTCATATGTGTATCTGATCAAAGACCACATAATCCCAAAGCAATGTGTGTATGTATGTACATATATATATATATACATTGCTTTGGGATTATGTGGTATATGTTCAAAGACCACATCATCCCAAAGCAATGTGTGTGTATATATATAGGAAATTTACATGGGTCACCCTAAAAGTAGTTTTGATGGTGGTTGTGTAGCATGGTTATGGCCTATACCCATTATCTATATATTGTTGCATGTTTTGGTTCTTGTTTATCTCGGTCTACATACCGAGCCTATACCTCCCTCTTCCTAATGTAAAGTTAATGCTTTCCTACCTTTGCTCCCCTCCAATATAACTCAAGGTTTATAATATTCAATGTAATAAAGTAGCAATATGATAATTTCTTTTCTTGTAACGATGAGGAAGATGTTCATCGCCGGTTGAGATGACCGGTTCGTAAGACGAGTCGAGTGTCTGGAGGACTGTGGAGGATAAATGATGGAACCAGACAACCGCATGGTAGGCCCAATCGACTGTCTGGAAGGTGTCCAAACATTGGCTGGATAGGAGGCCAGACGACCATCCCAGTGGGCCCAGTCGACCATTTGGAAGGAGTCCAAACATCAATTGGATAAGAGGACCAACCAACTGAATAAGAGGTGAAACGATCGGCCCAGGGGTTGAACCGATCTACCCAGATTGACAAGCACATGTCTACACCAACAACATATTTATACATGTGATGTGATGATTGACCTAGGTGGTAGTAATTCCTTGTGGCTCTAAGAAATTACAAGTAGACATGGCCATAACTATTGCTTTTTGTTTATATTACATGTTTATATTGTGGGACGTAGCATGTATATGCATTATATACGTGGTGATTGGATACAATATATGTATATATACATGATAAATATATATATAATCTCTCAATCTAACATATTAAGTATTAGATGCTTTCCAACAACAATCAACATGAAAATCCTGATCGACTGAGCGTAGTTTGCACCTTCGTGTGGTGCGACGTCTATCTCGTGGAAGTGTGATGCTAGATATGTAGTATAGCCTTTGTAGGGTGCATATCTACCATGTTGGTTTTGGGTCACGCTCAACTGGTGATTCTTAGAGCATTTGGTCCCATAAGCATTCAGATAATTTTGGCAAGGAGTTGTGCATAATATCTATCTAGAATTGCATATGATGCAATTGGCAAAAGTTGCCTACCTTGATGATTGACTGTGTTTGTGGTGTTGATCAGGCCACGCTCAATGGTAAAGTTAGGATTTCTTATCTGGGTGGGCGCCATAATAACAAGTTAGAAAGAATAAATATGCAATATATGCATAACATGAAAAAAATACATGGAAAATCACAATGTATGATTTGATGTTGTCCATGATAAATATATATAATGCACTTTTAGACACTAAAGAATGATTATAGATATTAAAATGGCATGCATATCTTAAATGTTGGCTCATAAAGTAATTTTTGACATTGAAAATCATGATTAGAAGACATTACTTGATGTTATAATTACTTTGACATAAGATATTGAATAGATATAAGGTTATTTTACAACTGACTATTTTAAAAAAGAATAGCAACAACCTGTTCAAATCTACCAGATCAACTCTCATCAAACTCTCTTTCAAGGGAACATGGCTTTTACCAACTTAGTCCTTACTCATCGTTCCAAACAACAACACAACATAATGAACATGGTTTTTTACCAAATCAATGGCATGGCTCATCAAATTCACCGACGCATTTGCCTTCAAAATAATCAGACTAACTATTTAAGTCATCATGTCAACTAGCTAGTTGTCACCATCTGATATACTAATATTAGATGGGCATCACTAAAGATGAATGTAGGACATGAACACAAAAGAAACCGAACAAACATCATGTATTTAACACTCCCAATCATAACAGACCAATATCTTTTATATTATGTTTTGACCCAACGGAATGCTAGGAGACATGCCACTGAATGGCATATGAAACATTAAGAGAGCATACTTGCCTTATAATTGATTGTTATCCCACAATAACACATGAAACAAATAAGTTCCCTGATTCATCAAGCCAAGCACCTAGACGAAGCACCCAACAACTACCCTGGTCTTCGTGCAGGTTTGAGTATACACACAATCATCGATTATTAGTTTATTTGCATAGTGGACTATTAATATGCAGTTACCTCAGTGATATGCATCGCAACATTAAAATAAGGTAGGGCACCAAATGTTTCAAGTTACGTAGCAAGTTAATTGTTAATATAGGTGGTAAAACATATGTAGGGCACGTGCCTACATGTGCCTTAAAGTGGCTTCGCCACTGGCCACAGTTGAATTATCTTGGGTCTGGCTTGTTAGAGAATTGTTCATTGTAATTTTCCAAATTGATACTTGAGGGTTATCAATTTGAACATAATAATGAGAATGATAACGAATTAAAGGCCTAATTATTATCGCCCAAATTTTAAACAAAACAAATTAAATAAAAAATGAGTTATTGACAAAATTGCAAACTCTTTTGTAGAATCAATGGCAATAAACACAAATCATTTATCTTTGCGATAAGTCCTTGAGAATGACAAATTTATAGGGAACAACTTCCATGACTAGATTAGGATGCCGAGAATCATTCTCACATAGAAGCGCAAGCTTTATGTCCCAAAGATGCCAGAACCATTTGAACCACCTCAAAATGCACAAAAGGTTGACAAGGATGCTTATGCGAAGCATATTGAAGATGTCATGGATGTCAAGTGTCTGATTCTATGCTCCATGAACTATTAGTTGTAGAGGCAGTATGAGAATATGGATGTGATTGAGATGGTCACACATCTCAAGAATATGTTCCAAGATTAGGAAAGACAAAAGAGATAAGATGTCTCCAAGGCACTGTTCAAATGTAACATGGCAGAAGGAGATCTAGTAGGTCCTCATGTGGTCAAGCTAAACCTTGCTAGACTGGGATTCCCCTTGGGTCAAGATTGGCCACGAACATGATTCTATAGTCTCTGCTAGAGTCATATAGTTAGTTTGTCATGAACTACAACATGAACAACTTTGACAAATTGTTGATAGAGTTGTTGGGCATACTGAGAAGAGCTGAGATACAAATGAAGAAAGACAAACCCAAGTCTGTGATGATGATCAACGAGACAAAGGGGAAGTCTAAAGGCAAAGTCAAAGCTAAGAAGGGTTCTAAAGCTAGTCAGAAGCCCAAGTCTTCATATCTCAAAGCAAATGGAGGTGTATAGAAAATAAGAGGCAAATGTCACCATTGTCAACAGTCAGGACATTGGCAAAGGAATTCCCCATTCTGGTTATAAGAATTAAAGAAGAAGAAGGATGGCACTGAGGCTTCCACTTCAGGTATAAACATTATAAGATAAATTTGATTACTTCTTAGTTATGGTATGTGATACCAAACAGAGATCTGACATACTGATGTGCATGATCTGACAAGAAATAAAAGCCTTCATGAAAAGACAAAAGTGTACAAGACGGAGCAAGAGTTGTGGAAGCTTTAGTCTACATTTAAATTTATATTAGCCCAATTGGCATGTAATAGAGTAAGTAGAACTGCTATTTCATTATGCCATAAGAAACAATTTACTTTAGAGCATCTTGTATGACAAGGATGATCTATCAATGAAGTAAGAGATTATTGTTTCTGTTTTAAAATATATGATCTTGCATGGAAATGACCAAATATCTAATGATATTTACTTTGAAAGAATCATCGATAATATTTATAAAGTTAATACCAAAAGATCATAATTGACAACTCAAGATTATCATTAACAATCGTCACATTAGATGTATATATGAGAAATGCATACCTAGAACACATATTGATGTTGATCTATATTCCCTTGGTTATTGAACCTAAGGAAACACACAAGTCTTATTCACACACAATATGACATGAAGTCCTTCACTAAACATAGTGGGAAGATGAAGCTTTCATTATACCTCATGCATATGATGCATAAAGATCTTATGAAAGAATGCTATAGATGATTACTTATACTTCATTTATTGGTAATATGGTGACATGTACCAAGTAAAACAAAAGTATTAATCTCTTGAAGTGTTCAAGAATATTATAAATGAAGTATGACTTTGATGAAAGTATTAAGAAATTTTGACGAGATCAAATGTTGAAATACTTTACATCAAGATCTTGAGAACCTTTAGGAAAGAACTATGATAATGTGTCGCGATTCAAATCTATCTGAGCATGATGATGTGTCAGAATGAAGGAATTACATCATGATGGGTCATGATATGAATATCAATTAATCTAATCTTCTTATCCTCATAAATATATAATCACTAAATTATGTACCAACTAAATGGTTTATAAGATGTCATACATGATATGATTTGGGAATGTCCCAATGTGTCTAAAGGATTGAAACTAATGTTGAGAAAGTAATTTCTTGAAGAAGGTTTACCATAAACCATAACTTTTGAAATTTACTATTAATCCCAATCCAATAACAAAAGTGTTTTGTTGATAGGATAACTTGAGTTCCTAAAGAATCAGTGGGAGTAAAAATAGAACTCAAAATGTTTGAGGTCAACAAAGAGGTATAATGAGAAATAAGAAAATCACAAACTGTTGTGGAATCTCAAGTTCATCATGTAACACAAAATAAAAGTTCTAGTAGAACACATATGAAACTGGAGGATTATGAATCCAACCATTCAGATAGGTCGGTCATAACAGGATAAACCAACTAATCAAGTAGAAGCTATTAAGTACCATAATATGAGCAAAGGCTTAAGGCCATTATGGGATCCATGTAAGCTAACATAGTAGGACCTTGACAGTGCCACCTGAAGGGGTAATACCTAAATAGGGTCTTATGGCGTAGATCTGCATGGACAACATAAAAGGACAGAATGTTTGAATAGGTTTTCAAACCAGTTCAAGTTGTTGAACATTATACAGATTCATTTACCAATTGTCATGCTTGTTGTTGTAGTTAACATAGACTAAGAAATGTATCGTATGAAGACAAAATAAGATTCCTTGAAGGGAATACATCAAAGGATGTGTACGTGAAACAACCTAAAAGTTGTATAACTTTAAGAATGCAAATACAGTCTATGAACTACAAAGTTTAATCTGGGATTGAAATAAGCAGCTCAGAGAATGGAGCTTTCACTTGATAAGATAGTCAAAGAGTTTGACTTGAATCAAGATAAAAGATAAAATCTCTGATTACAAAAGATTTAGTGGAAGCATATATGAATATTTTGCATATGATGAGGAATAACATCTCAATATTGTGAACATTGAGATCTGGCATGAAAAACCTTTCATCAAGGAAGGATTAGGTGAAACATCTTATGAGATAAGGATCAAGACCTATAGAGATAGTTCTTGAATGATTCATAATGGAAGTGTCAACACTTATAATAGCAAAGTGTTGAAAGAGTTTAACACTGAAAGGTTCAATGAGTGAGAATTAAGATTTGTCTCTCATGAACCATATGTTCCAATTCTTGTGAAGAATGGAAATGACATGATGAGATGCCATAAGTTGTAGTAATGGATCTATCATATGTGTTATTATCCCATGTAATCTTGTAAGTAACAGACTCGACAAGATGATGGTAAAATCCAATAAAGGTTATTGGAATGTCATTGAAGATACCTTTAGTACTTGAGAATTATTTAAGGATAGATTGCTAGTCAGTGAGGATAGCAAAAAGAGGAAGAGTTTGTTGGATCCTATATGGGTGATTAGATGCTCTAGAAGGGGGGGTGAATAGAGCTGAAAGCACTTAAACAAAACTCATTAAACCTTCAAAATATATGACAAGATAAGGTTGCTAAATAGGCAATTTGAGTGTAACTAAATCATGCATAGCAAGGATAAGAGAGATTGAACATGCACCAATTAGACAAGCTATTTAGAGTGGTTCCACACTACAAACTAGAAGTGTGTCAGTCCACTTGCCTAGAGAGGTCAACCTCTAGGACTTCCAACAATTGCACTCTTATATTCACTTATAAGACTTAAAATGCATGACCAACAAAGGACTTACCTATCCAATACAAAGTGTCTTCAACCTTACCAAGGACTTACCCACTTTGCAAGAGTCTTAGGCCTTCTACAAGGACTTACCCACTCTTGCACAAGTCTTCGGCCTTGTAGGAATTACCCACTCTTCTTGGATCTTCCGCCTTTGACTTCTCCTTCACTCGGAGAAGCTTCCACCAAGGTCTTACCTACTTGAGCTTGAGTCTTTTGCCTTCTCCAAGGGCTTACCCACTCTAGCTACAAGTCTTCGGCCTTGATCTTCACCAAGGGACTCCTTCCCTTGTTCTTCTTCACCTCTCTTGGACAAGAGAGAGAACCTTCATCTTCAAGATAGCAAATGAGAGATGGGGAGGTGGTGGAAGTGAGAGCCTCACAAGATATACAAGTAGAAACTAGATCTCTTACAAATCTCCTACTCACTCTAATGGATGTAGCAAGTGATTAAGCTTAGAGAGAGAGAGGAGGCTGTAGGAAGCACTCAACTATAGAATAGGAACCTCACAAAGAGTTTGCAATGAATGCTCAACCTTGGAATGAAGCCCAAGGGGTCCTATTTATAGCTGGGGATGCCTCTTAGCCTTTGGGAACACTTATGAACGAAAACTAGCCATTTTGTGGCTTGCCACGGATCTATTTTCACTTGTCGCAACTCCACAATGTCTAGAAACACTTTTCTGCACTTTTCCGTACAGTGCAATCGGTCGAGTTTCTATGGGTGTAACTCGACCGATCAAGTAGGAGGCAAACCGATGTTCAAAGGATCGGTTGAGTTTGTCCTAAGGAAACTCGACCGACCATTTCAACTAGAAATGGCCTACTACCCAATCAGTCGAGTTCTGTGAGTGCACAACTCGACCGATGCAATCTTCAGAAAATCGATCAAGGTTGATCGGTCGAGTTTCAGGGTAGAAAACTGCACCGACCAAGTGCCTGTAATTGATTTTCAAAGATGCATTTAAAGTGCTCTAATATTTGATCTAAGTGTTCCTGGTATTTTTCTAAGCTTAATTACAAGTCATACAATCATTACAAGTGATTTACAACATGATTCTAATGGATATACATCATATTGCAAAAACGTGCACTTGTATGACTTTGACTTGTCTTTTCTCCAATTTGAGATGCGCAAGTTAGGGCACTTGGAGTGTTTCTATACATAATCTGAAATTACTCAAGTAGAGACATTAGACACCAAAATGTGGAATGGTTAGTCATCATCAAAACATGGGTTTAGTCAATTTAGACGTGAGTCAACATTGACCTAATTGACCTTGAGTCAACATTCTCCCCCTTTTTGAAGATGGAAAACCATTCCATAAATGTATTGAAAGCATTTAAGTAAATTCATATCTTTGGAGAAACCTTGGGGTTTCAATATAATGGAGTTCATATGCTCCCCCTTAATTGATGCGCATAAAGTTTTCATACTCCCCCTCAATTGATGCTATTTCTCCTGTATGGTTAGCTTTCATAACATTTATAGAATACTATGTCTTCTACTCATATATGTTCTACACATATATTTCTTCTCCCATTTACCTTCTCCCCCTTACATGGACATACTTCTCTTCTTCATGTAAGACATGCCTTCTTCCTCTTTTTAAAAGAAGACATACCTTTCTCCCCCTTTGTCATTTCAAAAATTGGGGTTATGAAGAAATAAGAATCATCACATGTTAAAGAGAAAGGAGATAACACAAATATATATAAGGAGAGTAGAAGAGCACAGATAGGGGCTTGTCCAAGCATAGAAAGAAAAGCAAGTTAAAGCATATACTTGAACACCCCAAAAATGCAAGATAAAGTGCTGCAGAAAAATAATAAATCGCAATTTTGACCCTCAAGATGATGGAATTTGACCAAAAACCATTGGAGCTCATGGCAAAGTGATGAGTCTTGCTCAGAAGGTCATTTCGGCATGAAAAACACTAGTCTTGCACCAAAAATTGAAACTGGAGCAAAAGCTGCATAAAATCCAAAAATACTCCAATTCCCACATATCATGTAGATCAATGTACCCTGCATCACAATGTTATGCAAGCAACTCAAGATAGTAGATATGCAATTCAAGGAACAATCTTGAGCATGTATGAGACAAGATACAAGCATAGCATATAGATGAGCAAATATTCCAATTATAAACAGGGTTAGAACTACATGTATATGAACTACTAGTAGATGATATCACAAGTTAGGACTACTAGTAGGATCTAGATCATAGAAAGAGATACCAAAAGATACACAAGTCAAAGAGCAAGCTATGAGTAGATGTAGAGATATATCCAAACAAAGAGATATGCAAATTTAGAAGCATGAAAGGATATAACTCACTAGATATGCATCCTTACCATAAGATGATTACCCCTATGAACCTCAAGGTTGTATCAAAACAAGATATACACCTATAGAGATGTAGCAAGTTAGAGTACAACGGAAGCAATTTTTAAACACAACCAAGAGATCCAAAGAGATCATCATCAAAACCTGCAAAACAACTCAAAGCAAGTAATTGCAAGATATAGATATACCAATTTAGAGCAATTAGAGAGATAGAGTTGTATGCAAGACAGGCAATTTAGAACATGGCAATATGCATATATAAAGATACCAAAAGAGAGTGCCAAATAATAAGGCTATTAGTTGAGAAAATCTAGTTGAGAGGGAAATTCTCATCCAATAAGCCAACTGTATATTGTGTGCACAGTGTGATCGGTCGAGTTCTGTGCATTGACAACTCGACCGATGACAGCTGCTGGCAACACTCTTGGTGCCTATCGGTCGAGTTTCAATAGGGCAAACTCGACCGACAGAGCAGTTGTCAAAAGGCATATATATTTCACAAAAACATATTTAAAGGCATGCTAAAAATACAAACCATATCCAAACATGTCTAAGCAAGTTAGTAATGCACTGTAGAAGCATTAGAAACAGTTTTTGAGCAAGAGTGTGAAGAGAAACACAAAATACCACTTTTGAATAAAAAACCATATGTATAGTGCACACTAACTTGACAAAAACAAGTTAGGATAGGTGATAACCTCCTATTTTAGTAGTTTATCTTAGTCTTTTTCTTTAGTTTTCCATACTCTTTCTACATTTATATTGTACTTAAACCTAATCTTACCCCTTTTTTGTAAATACATCATCAAACTAACTTTTCCTTTTATAATTGCAGAAAAAGCACAAAAAAATAACAAAAGAATAAACCAGCCCAAGGGTCGAGTGGATCCAAACGGTCCCAAGACCGCATGGAGTTCAAACGGTCCCGAGACCGCATGAAGCCAAACGGTCCCAAGACCGCATGGAGTTCAAACGGTCCCGAGACCGCATGAAGCCAAACGGCCCCGAGACCGCATGAAGCCAAACGGTCCCAAGACCGAAAACGGTCCTGAGACCGCATGAAGCCAAACGGTCCCAAGACCGCATGGAGTTCAAACGGTCCCGAGACCGCATGAAGCCAAACGGTCCCAAGACCGCATGGAGTTCAAACGGTCCCGAGACCGCATGAAGCCAAACGGTCCCAAGACCGCATGGAGTTCAAACGGTCCCGAGACCGCATGAAGCCAAACGGTCCCAAGACCGCATGGAGTTCAAACGGTCCCGAGACCGCATGAAGCCAAACGGTCCCAAGACCGCATGGAGTTCAAACGGTCCCGAGACCGCATGAAGCCAAACGGTCCCAAGACCGCATGGAGTTCAAACGGTCCCGAGACCGCATGAAGCCAAACGGTCCCGAGACCGCATGAAGTTCAAACGGTCCCGAGACCGCATGAAGCCAAACGGTCCCGAGACCGCATGAAGCCAAACGGTCCCAAGACCGCATGGAGTTCAAACGGTCCCGAGACCGCATGAAGCCAAACGGTCCCAAGACCGCATGAAGCTCAAACGGTCTCAAGACCGTTTGACGCCAAACGGTCCCAAGACCGTTTGACGCCAAACGATCTCAAGACCGTTTGACGCCAAACGATCTCAAGACCGTTTGACGCCAAACGGTCCCAAGACCGTTTGAGCCCAAACGGTCTCCAAACCGTTTGGATCTCACTCAAAGCCTATAAATAAGACCTCAGGGCCGTTCATAAAGGAGTCCAGACGTCCAGAGGCTGTCTCTCCACTACCAGAACAACTCCATCCATCACTCGAGGCTGCCGGTCTGAGACTCACGTCCATTGCAAGCTACTTTCTCTCTCATCAACAAGGAAGGTGAGAGGAGAAGATCCGTCATCAAGCAAGCTACAAGGGGTGGAGATCGTTGCTCTCTCCACCAAGGGTTCAACCTTCTCTCCTCAGTGGAGATGATGTTCTTTCTATCTCTTCTTGCCTCCTTCTTTGTTGCTCCCTCTATGAGGAGCGAGTAGTTCCATCCACTGGGGCGCGGGGACTAGCCCCGCTGCCCATGTTTTGTATTTTGTACTGTAAAAAAGATGTTATCATTTCGTTTTAATGCTAAATCGTTTCACACATGCTTGAATGATGGCCACGTTCTTGTATGCATTTATTGTCTTTCGTTGTGGTTTGTCTACGACCGCTATCGAGGCTTGAATACCGATTTAGTGTTGGTTTCTGGTGTGTGTATCCACCACGCATCCGTTTCGGTGTCTAGAAGTGTATCTCAAAGAGTGGAGTAAACTCACTATCATTTGGCACACTCCCATCTGTATGGAAGAGACCTTTGGTAAGTCGAGGAACACACTTTGCGAGGGGAATGATGTAAAGCATGTGACCATTTGTTCGGGAATGGCTGGCGTTGCATCATTCCCGCACTTCTCGTAGCTAGGTTATCCGAATAGGAGACTAGGTCTACAAGGACGCTATTCGATTTGGTAATTATCGCTCGCTTGTTAGTTTTAGATGCACGTTTCTTGAGGTTGAGTAAGATTCTCTCTTCGGAGACTACATCCTTCAGTGACGCGTAGTGATGTACCGCATGAGAGTTACTTAACCCTTGGAGGATGAGATGCATTGCCCTTTTCTTATATGGGCATTGGTCTTGTGGAACATCGAAGGGTGCAATGCATCGCTTTTGTCTTATGTGGGCATCGGTCTTGTGGAACACCCTTGGATGCAACGCATCGCTCTTGTCTTATAAGGCATCGGTCTTGTGGAAACATCCATGCATCTAGCTTATAAGTCTTGCTTAGTACATATACAATGCATGTGTAGCGGTGGTAAATACCTGCTTAACCCCAGTGATTCATCATCATTTGTTAACTCTTAAGATTTACTTGCTTTATTTACTTTCTTGCTTTACTTTCTTTGTACTTAGTTTAAAACAACCAAATCAAACTTTCGATCTAAATATCAATCTTTCAGTTGTTAAGTAAAGGCTAAACGTTTTCCATCTTGACTTCGTCAAGACCGTTGTCCCGAGGATTCGACCCTTAACTATACTACGATAAGACTTCCACATGTCTTAGCACATGTGGGTGGAGTTCTTACCATAGTACTAGCAAGGCTAAACTTAGAGACTCATCATCTCTAGGATTTTTAGTGGTGTTGCATAAAACAAAACTCCATCAAAAATTGGCGCCGTTGCCGGGGACAACGGAACTTTTTAGTTTTTACTTACCAATTTCTTGGTTGATTAGGATTTTACACTTTTTCTTAATAACCAATCCAATATTTCTTGATCTTTTTCATTTCCTTCCATTTTTCCTAACTTGAGATTTTCCTTCTACTCAGGTAGAAAACGTGTATGCAACCCCCGCATAGCATCGGATTCTCCCCTGAACCAGAATACGATTCTGAGGTTGAAAGAAGTTTTCACCGAAGGAATAGACTTAACCGCCAAAGAGCCAGACAGATGGCCGAAGAGCAACGCCTTATTGCAGAAAGAGTCAACGCCGCCATAGCAGCACAACGAGCACAACTCATTGCTGACACTCGTGCTCAGGTGCAAGCTGAGATCCGAGCTGAGGAACAAGCCCGCATCCAAGCAGAGCAGGCTGCTGCTCAACTTGCGTTAAGAAACAAGCAACTTTGGGACTATGCAGTCCCAAAGAATTATCAAGATGATCATCCTGTCCGACCACCGATTATCAACATACCACACTTTGAAATTCGGACGCAATGGATCCAGATCATGCAAGGCATCTCTTTCTCCGGAGCACACGGAGATGATTGCATGGATCACCTTAAGAGGTTCAAGTCACTCTGCCGACTTGTACCCCAAGCAGGCATTGCAATGGAAGCAATCATGTTACACCTTTTCCACTTCACCCTATCTGGAAGAGCACTAAGCTGGTACAACGCTCTGGATAGACACCCTATCATCACTACCTGGACTCCCTTAGAAGAGAAGTTTCTTGAGAAGTTCTTCCCACCTTCCCTAACCTATGAGATCAGGGGACAGATTAATCACTTTTCCCAATTACCTGGAGAAACACTTTCTGAAGCTTGGGAAAGATTCAAAGAACTCCTGAGAAAGTGTCCTCACCATGGCATTTCTCAAAATCAACTAATAGAAACATTCTACAGAGGAGTAAGTGATGATATCAAGCAATTCCTAGATTCCTCATCTGGAGGAAACTTTATGAGAAAGAACTACGAAGACGCCTGGAATATAGTTACGTTGGGGGCCGAGAACCAATCCAATTGGGGAAGGTCATCTAACCAACCCAAAGGCGTTCTCAAGGTTTACAAAGCGGAAGAATCTATGGAACTCAAAGCCATTGCTGAGGCTTTGAAGACTATTGCTAGCAAGCAACAAGACCTCGAAACTTCTTTCGGGGAATATGATAAGAAGAAAAGCTCCCAGGTTCAACAAATTAAGGCAGCTACCGGAACTTGTGAAGCCTGTCATGCATCCGATCATCCCACATTATCATGTGGATTGTTGTACAATGTCATGATGGATTTACAACCACCTATGCTGCAATATGAACCCATCATCGAGCATCCCGAAGACCAAATGCCAGAGCAAGTCAACTCCATACATTCAATACCTGGCCAAATGTATTACAACCCAGATAAACCAAGGAACCATCCTGGTTTCCAATACGGGAATCCTGCAGGGACTGCCAACCCACAGCAGCATGCACAAGGTGGATCTTTCAACAGACAACCACCGGGATTTCAGAATAATTTCAGACAAGGTTTTCAAAGACCTAACTATCCCAGGAATCCTTTTTACCAATACACTCATTCAGGACTGCACCCTCAGTTGCACCAACCCCAGTTGAAGCAGCCACAGCAACCCCAGTTGCAGCAGCCCCTGCAGCCACAGTTAACCGCACCTCTGCAACAACCAGAAGACGAACTATCTTTGATAAAGCAAATGCTTCAGTCTCAGCAAACTATGCTAGCTAGCCAGCAAGCCCAACAAAGGGCAGTTGAAACCCAGCTAGCTCAGATTGCTGCACAGTTGAAGTCTTCAGCTGGCGTTTTTGATAGGCAGCCTGAACCAAATGGGCAAAATGAACACGAACAGTTGAACGCCATCACCACAAGGTCGGGACGCATTCTGCCTGAACCCATCAAGATCACTCTAGATGATGATGATGTGCCCATTCTTTTGACGAAAGAGATCTCACAACAAGAGATTGGGAAATCTCCCGAAGACACCGAGGACAAAAACAAAGAGTATGTACCCGCAGAACCCAAGGTCCCGCAATTCAAACCAAGGATTCCATATCCAGGCAGACTGCAAGAAACAAAAATGGATGCCAGGTTTCAGAAATTCAAGGAAGCAATGAAGAAACTTTATATCGATATCCCACTCCTCGACGCTCTATCCGAAGTACCAGCATGGGCAAGGTATCTCAAAACTTTGCTATCACGTAAGTATATCACCAAAGAGCAGGAAACCGTCAAGCTTGACCAAACCACCTCTGACATCATCTTGAACAAACTGCCCAAAAAGAAGAAGGACCCAGGTTCTTTCGGAATCCAATGTTGCATTGGAAACGCATCCACAAAGAAAGGATTAGCTGACCTCGGGGCTAGTATATCCATTATGCCTTTCTCAATGTGCCAACGCCTCGGTTTCACAGATCTGCTACCTACAGCAATGACTATTCAACTTGCTGACTCCACCATAACCGCACCTTTGGGAATCATTGAAGACGTTCCAGTAAGAATAGGCAAGGATGCTTACGTTCCATGTGATTTTGTCATCATGGATATTAAAGAGGACTTGAGATATCCGATCATTTTCGGTAGGCCTTTCCTAGCTACAGCCAGAGCGCTAATCGATGTCGAAGCCGGAACCATCATCCTTAGGCTCGGAAAGGAAGCCATTCAATTCCGTGTCCTTGACAGCATGAAAGGCCCTAACATTCAAGAAGAAGTCTTTCTTTTAGACGCAATCCAACAAATGTCGCAACTAGAAATCTCCGAGCCAATCGACGAACTTGAAAATGCTCTTATCAATCCCGAAGTCGAGTTCTCTGCAAATGAACTAGTCCAGCAATGCATCCAATATCTAGAAAAGGCAGAAGAAGCACCAAAGGCTACCTTTGAAGAGCTTAAAGCCATAACGACTATTGAAGCAGCAGAACCACCAAAAACCCCTGAATTGAAGACCTTACCCACAGGGCTCAAATATGTTTTCCTGGATAAGGAAGAGCTATGCCCAGTTATTATCAGCTCCACCCTCACCGAAGACCAAGAAGCCAGACTTCTAGACAAACTAAGGAAACACAAAAAGATCATTGGTTATAAAATAACCGACCTCACAGGCATAAATCCGGCTCTGTGTATGCACAAGCTTCCTATGGTTGAAGAATTTAAACCCACTCGCGAACATCAAAGAAAACTGAACCCAAATTTAAAAGAGGTAGTCCGTTTGGAAGTCCTCAAACTGCTTAAAGCTGGTATGATCTACCCTATCTCCGACTCTCAGTGGGTTAGTCCAGTTCAAGTTGTCCCAAAGAAAGGGGGCACTACTGTAGTGATCAACGATAAAAATGAGCTCGTACCTACTAGGACTGTAACGGGGTGGAGAATGTGCATCGATTATAGGAAGTTGAATAAAGCTACAAGGAAAGACCACTACCCTCTACCCTTTCTAGACGAAGTCCTGGAGCGCTTGGCCCACCAAAAATATTTTTGTTATCTCGATGGTTATTCTGGGTTCTACCAAATACCCATACATCCAGAGGACCAAGAAAAAACCACCTTCACTTGTCCCTTCGGGACATACGCTTTTAGAAGAATGCCATTCGGGCTATGTAACGCTCCTGCTACTTTCCAACGCTGCATGTCCGCCATTTTCGCCGGATTAACTGAATCTATTATGGAAGTCTTTATGGATGATTTCTCTGTTTATGGAGAGTCTTTCGATAACTGTCTAAATAATCTCGAACAAGTCCTGCAACGTTGCAAGGAAACAAACCTTATCCTGAACTGGGAAAAATGCCATTTCATGGTGACAGAGGGTATCGTCCTCGGACATAGAGTAAGTGATAGAGGGATCGAGGTCGACAAAGCAAAGATCGATGTCATCTAGAAGTTGTCACCTCCGAAGGACATAAGAGGAGTTCGAGCTTTCCTAGGTCATGCCGGGTTTTACAGAAGGTTCATCAAAGATTTCTCAAAAATAGCTAAACCCATGACCCAACTCCTGACAAAAGATGCCGAGTTTATTTTTGACCAAGAATGTATGCAAAGTTTCTCCACCCTTAAAGAAGCACTAATTTCCGCACCTATTCTAAGGGCTCCAGACTGGTCGCAACCCTTTGAAATTATGTGTGACGCAAGTGACTATGCCATAGGGGCCGTTTTAGGACAACGAATCGACAAGAAACCCTATGTCATCTACTATGCGTCCAAAACGCTTGATGAAGCACAAAGAAACTACACGACCACGGAAAAAGAGTTCCTAGCTATCATCTACGCCTTCGAAAAATTCCGCTCTTACCTGATCGGCTCTAAGGTAATTGTCTACACTGACCATTCTGCTATCAGACATTTGATTCAGAAACAGGATGCCAAACCCAGGCTCATCCGCTGGGTATTGATGCTTTAAGAATTCGATCTAGAAATCAAAGATAAAAGTGGCGTAGAGAACGTTGTCGCCGATCACCTCAGTAGAATCGAGGTTGAAGACAAAGATAAAATCCCTATCAGGGACTCTCTTCCTGATGATCAACTTATGAAAGCCACTCATAATTTCCCTTGGTTTGCAGATATCGTCAATTATCTGGCCACAGGGATCATTCACCCGTCTGCTTCTTATCAAGATAAAAGGAAATTCCTTCATGACGTAAAACGTTATCATTGGGATGAACCCTACTTGTTCTACCTCTGTGCCGACGAACTTTTTCGTCGATGCCTTCCAGAAGAAGAAATAACATCGGTTTTGGAACACTGCCACTCCGGACCCACGGGGGGGCACATGGGCGCCAAGAAAACTGCCATAAAAGTTCTACAATCTGGTTTCTTTTGGCCCACCATATCAAAAGACTCACATAATTTTGTCAAATCCTGTGATAAATGCCAATTTTCGGGCAACATATCAAAAAGAGATGAAATGCCTCTTACCATGTGGCAGGAAATTGAGCTGTTTGATGTATGGGGGGTAGACTACATGGGACCTTTCCCCTCATCATATGGTTTCTCGTACATTTTGGTCGCTGTGGATTACGTCTCGAAGTGGGTCGAAGTTGTACCCACTGCATCTAATGACTCCAAACCTGTTGTCAAATTGTTCAAAGATACCATCTTTCCAAGATTTGGAGTCCCAAGAACGGTCATATCTGATGGCGGAACCCATTTTCTGGAACGAAGTTTCGAAGCATTACTAAGAAGATATGGAGTCCATCACAAAGTTGCCACACCTTACCACCCGCAAACTAGTGGCCAAGTGGAAGTATCCAATAGACAGATAAAAGCGATTCTTGAAAAAACAGTGAACAAAAATCGCACTGATTGGTCCACCAAACTTTCTGACGCCCTCTGGGCATATCGTACGGCTTACAAAACACCAATTGGAACAACTCCGTTCCGCTTGGTGTACGGTAAATCATGTCATCTTCCAGTAGAACTGGAACATAAAGCCTGGTGGTCCATCAAGCAACTAAACTTCGACCTTAAAAGTGCAGGAGAGAACAGACAACTTCAACTACAGGAGCTAGAAGAACTCCGCATGACAGCATATCACAGTGCCAGAATCTATAAAGAGCAAACGAAAATGTGGCACGATGGACATCTTAGGAGAAAAGATATCACCGTTGGTGACAAAGTGCTCTTATTCAATTCCAAGCTCAAATTATTCCCCGGAAAGCTTCAAACAAGATGGTCCGGACCCTTCACTATAAAACATATCTACCCAACTGGAGCTGCCATTATCATCAACAACAACGGAGGAGAACGAACGGTCAACGGACACCGTTTAAAAAGATACTACACTCAGGAAGACAAAACACATCAACAAACCCTCGATGTCAGAAACGCTACGCCCACAATTTCGTCGAGCCAGTGACGTAAAACCAAGGCGCTTCTTGGGAGGCAACCCAAGACCTGAGTATCAATTTCTCCAATTTTCTAGTTTTATTCTCTCTTAATTTTGTTTTGCTTCTTTAAGTTCTTTCATTACTAAATCTAAAAATACAAAAAAATATACAAATACTTTTATGCTCCAAACGGTCTTAAAACCGTTTGAGACCAAACGGTCCTCAAACCGTTTGGGACCAAACGGTTTTGAAACCGTTTGGGACCAAACGGTCCTCAAACCGTTTGGGACTAAACGGTCTTGAAACCGTTTGGGACCAAACGGTCCTCAAACCGTTTGGGACTAAACGGTCTTGAAACCGTTTGGGACCAAACGGTCCTCAAACCGTTTGGGACCAAACGGTCCTCAAACCGTTTGGGACTAAACGGTCTTGAAACCGTTTGGGACCAAACGGTCCTCAAACCGTTTGGGACTAAACGGTCTTGAAACCGTTTGGGACCAAACGGTCCTCAAACCGTTTGGGACCAAACGGTCTTGAAACCGTTTGGAACCAAACGGTCTTAAAACCGTTTGGAACCAAACGGTCTTTAAACCGTTTGGAATACGATAAGTCACCACTATAAATACCGACCCCGCATCTCCTTCTTCCTCTCTTCGAATCTTCGCACTCTACAGTCTTTTTGTGCGCAGAACTTCACCTTTTTGCTTCTGTGCCTCCGCGCAAGCTTCTCAATCCACCTCCCACAAGATTGTCCGGCGACCCCAAGCACGCTGCTCACTCCGCGCCACCTTCGCAGTCGTCGTCAAATGATGTTCTTCGTTGCCGTGCCGTTCTGTCGCCACTATCGCGCCAGTCGCCGTTTCATCCACCCACCTTCAAACCCTCGCCCCGTTTCACCTTCGCCCCGTTCCACCTTCCCCCCGCGCCAGCGACCTGCGGCTTCTCGCTTTCCAAGCGGTCCTCCAACCGTTTGAGACCAAACGGTCCTCAAACCGTTTGGAACCAAACGGTCTTCAAACCGTTTGGAACCAAACGGTTTAGACACCGTTTGGGAACTTTTGTGTAATCAAGCAGCACATATCGCAGTGCACTCCTTTGCAATTTTGTCTTGATATTGTCTAGCAGATTCATTGCTAGAATTGCAGATTTCGTCTACAATATCAAGACACAATTGCAAAGGAATGCACTGCGACATCAATAAAGCTCCTGAGTCAGCGTTACAAGGCACCCCAATTCGCATCCACTCTACTCCAATCTCCAGGGGTTACCGCAATTTTGGCCTAACTCGCAGCCCTTGTTCAAATGACTTCTCAACCTATCACTTTCCCACTCTGAGGACAGAGTGTGTGATGAGTTAGGGGGGGGGTCATCAGACAAGGGCTAGGTATCAATCTCTATACACCCTTTTCCTTAAAATAAGTCACCTCAACTAACTCTAGAATCATGTTAGTCTCTACAAGTATTTAGCACTTAGACATCACATGGCGATTTATCGATCCCCATCCACTATGGATCCTATATTTTTGCTCCATTTCTTTATCTGACTCTCCTTAGGTCAAAATCAGGGCAGAAATAAGCCGAGATCTCAAGGATGAGAGGGAAATCAGGCAACTTCCAAATCAAAAAGCTCTGCAAGTGGACCACAAACCAAATAAGTGCATGCTGAAAAACTTTAAGAACAACTTTCCTCTCTTCAAAATAAAAGAGGCTTGGCCACCCAAAATAAATCCTCATCCCAAAACCCAAGCCTGTGAGTTTTTGAATAAAAGCCAGAGAGACGAATAAAATCATGAGAATTGTGCCACGAATAAGGACCTATATAAAGAACTGATAAAGGGCTCGCCCGGCCGGCACATTCCGCTGCCCTCACAAAGGCAGATGCGTCGCGTCCGGTAGTGAAACCCTAAAAGTTCCAAGTATATGAAAAGACTAATAAAGGACTTGCCCGGCCGGTACATTCAGCTGCCCTCATAAAGGCAGATGTGTCGTGTCCGGTAGTGAGATCCTAAAAAGCATAGATAGCCCCTCCCCCACTCGAAGGGGAGTTACACTTCAAAGCCTTTAGCCAACCCTCATACCCTCTCTAGCTTCCAATAGGTTTCCAGAGAGGTATAAAGTTGATTAGAGTCAACAGCATGCACAAAATAAATGTGGTCCCAAGGCGAACTTTGAGATACGGAAAAACCTGAAACCCAAGCAACTCTCAAAATCCAAAAGGATCAAGGCATGCAATAAGCCTCGATACGACCCCTGGGGAACTCAGGTCAAGAATTGGAGCAAGAGTATGGAAATTTTTATTAAGATCGCCGCGCCATTTCATGTCTCAGCTCTATCTAACTTGAGGACAAGCTAGACTCTAAGTTAGGGGGGGTGATAACCTCCTATTTTAGTAGTTTATCTTAGTCTTTTTCTTTAGTTTTCCATACTCTTTCTACATTTATATTGTACTTAAACCTAATCTTACCCCTTTTTTGTAAATACATCATCAAACTAACTTTTCCTTTTATAATTGCAGAAAAAGCACAAAAAAATAACAAAAGAATAAACCAGCCCAAGGGTCGAGTGGATCCAAACGGTCCCAAGACCGCATGGAGTTCAAACGGTCCCGAGACCGCATGAAGCCAAACGGTCCCAAGACCGCATGGAGTTCAAACGGTCCCGAGACCGCATGAAGCCAAACGGCCCCGAGACCGCATGAAGCCAAACGGTCCCAAGACCGCATGGAGTTCAAACGGTCCCGAGACCGCATGAAGCCAAACGGTCCCAAGACCGCATGGAGTTCAAACGGTCCCGAGACCGCATGAAGACAAACGGTCTCGAGACCGCATGAAGCCAAACGGTCCCAAGACCGCATGGAGTTCAAACGGTCCCGAGACCGCATGAAGCCAAACGGTCCCAAGACCGCATGGAGTTCAAACGGTCCCGAGACCGCATGAAGCCAAACGGTCCCAAGACCGCATGGAGTTCAAACGGTCCCGAGACCGCATGAAGCCAAACGGTCCCAAGACCGCATGGAGTTCAAACGGTCCCGAGACCGCATGAAGCCAAACGGTCCCGAGACCGCATGAAGCCAAACGGTCCCAAGACCGCATGGAGTTCAAACGGTCCCGAGACCGCATGAAGCCAAACGGTCCCAAGACCGCATGAAGCTCAAACGGTCTCAAGACCGTTTGACGCCAAACGGTCCCAAGACCGTTTGACGCCAAACAATCTCAAGACCGTTTGACGCCAAACGATCTCAAGACCGTTTGACGCCAAATGGTCCCAAGACCGTTTGAGCCCAAACGGTCTCCAAACCGTTTGGATCTCACTCAAAGCCTATAAATAAGACCTCAGGGCCGTTCATAAAGGAGTCCAGACGTCCAGAGGCTGTCTCTCCACTACCAGAACAACTCCATCCATCACTCGAGGCTGCCGGTCTGAGACTCACGTCCATTGCAAGCTACTTTCTCTCTCATCAACAAGGAAGGTGAGAGGAGAAGATCCGTCATCAAGCAAGCTACAAGGGGTGGAGATCGTTGCTCTCTCCACCAAGGGTTCAACCTTCTCTCCTCAGTGGAGATGATGTTCTTTCTATCTCTTCTTGCCTCCTTCTTTGTTTCTCCCTCTATGAGGAGCGAGTAGTTCCATCCACTGGGGCGCGGGGACTAGCCCCGCTGCCCATGTTTTGTATTTTGTACTGTAAAAAAGATGTTATCATTTCGTTTTAATGCTAAATCGTTTCACACATGCTTGAATGATGGCCACGTTCTTGTATGCATTTATTGTCTTTCGTTGTGGTTTGTCTACGACCGCTATCGAGGCTTGAATACCGATTTAGTGTTGGTTTCTGGTGTGTGTATCCACCACGCATCCGTTTCGGTGTCTAGAAGTGTATCTCAAAGAGTGGAGTAAACTCACTATCATTTGGCACACTCCCATCTGTATGGAAGAGACCTTTGGTAAGTCGAGGAACACACTTTGCGAGGGGAATGATGTAAAGCATGTGACCATTTGTTCGGGAATGGCTGGCGTTGCATCATTCCCGCACTTCTCGTAGCTAGGTTATCCGAATAGGAGACTAGGTCTACAAGGACGCTATTCGATTTGGTAATTATCGCTCGCTTGTTAGTTTTAGATGCACGTTTCTTGAGGTTGAGTAAGATTCTCTCTTCGGAGACTACATCCTTCAGTGACGCGTAGTGATGTACCGTATGAGAGTTACTTAACCCTTGGAGGATGAGATGCATTGCCCTTTTCTTATATGGGCATTGGTCTTGTGGAACATCGAAGGGTGCAATGCATCGCTCTTGTCTTATGTGGGCATCGGTCTTGTGGAACACCCTTGGATGCAACGCATCGCTCTTGTCTTATAAGGCATCGGTCTTGTGGAAACATCCATGCATCTAGCTTATAAGTCTTGCTTAGTACATATACAATGCATGTGTAGCGGTGGTAAATACCTGCTTAACCCCAGTGATTCATCATCATTTGTTAACTCTTAAGATTTACTTGCTTTATTTACTTTCTTGCTTTACTTTCTTTGTACTTAGTTTAAAACAACCAAATCAAACTTTCGATCTAAATATCAATCTTTCAGTTGTTAAGTAAAGGCTAAACGTTTTCCATCTTGACTTCGTCAAGACCGTTGTCCCGAGGATTCGACCCTTAACTATACTACGATAAGACTTCCACATGTCTTAGCACATGTGGGTGGAGTTCTTACCATAGTACTAGCAAGGCTAAACTTAGAGACTCATCATCTCTAGGATTTTTAGTGGTGTTGCATAAAACAAAACTCCATCAATAGGTTATAAGCAATAAAACATTTACCTTTGTGCTTACCATTTCCTTTTCCACTTGTTGTCACCCTCTACACATCTCACCTTTCTTCTTTCATGTGGATTGAGAAGTCAATTTGCAAATTAGTGGCTCAAGTCAATCCATTTGCAAGTACCTACAAGAAGAAAGATGAAATGGTCCCCAATCATGTTTTTGGGTCTAGAGGGATTAGTTTAGCAACCCAAATCCGATTGCTTTTGGGTGCTTTCCTAAAAGGACAACAAGTAGAATAATGACCAATTTCATTGCAATAGTTGCATGTGCCCATAGTCTTGGAACTAGAGGATTCTCCATGGAATATTGGAGGTCCTTTATCTTTGTTGTTACCTTGACTACTATCATGTCCTAAACCATGTCTACCAATTTGTTTAGTAGTATAGTGTAGGATATCATTAAGATTCCTTTTACCCACTAAGAATCTTTGCAAAGAAGATCTCAAACTGTCATTATCATGCTTAAGAGAAGCAATAGTAGAAGACAATTGATTAATATTATCTCTAGCATGTAAAAGATCATTTTCTAAGCAAAGAGGTTTAGTTGAGAGAGAATCTCTATCAATATGAAGAGCAGCAACATCATTCTCTCTATTTGTAGAACTAGAACAATATTCATGCCCATTGATTTTAGCAAGCAAGGAGGCATTTTCTATTTCTAATTCATGCAAAACAAAATCTTTGTCCTTGTTTTCAGATTTAAGAACATCAATGTCATGCATTAGAGAATCAACAATTAAAGTATGCTCTTCATTAGAACTAGGCATGAGAGGTTGAGCTTCTAGAAATTTTATCTTATCAAGCAAACTAGCATTTTCAAGTTTAAGAGAGTTTACTTGGCTAAGACAATCATTTTTATCAATAAGCAAGCAAGAATTAGCATATTCAAGATCATCTAGTTCTATATGTAAATTATCAACAATTTTAGCAAGCTTTTTCTTTTTCTTTTTAGAAGACTTATAAGAGGCACAAATATCATGAATAATAGCAATTAAAGATTCTTTATCTAAAGAGTCTAGATTTACCTCACTTGAGTCTTCACTCGTTGAAGCTATAAGGGCAAAATGGCATTCTCCTTTATCACTAGAGCTTGAGCTTGATCCTTCACATGAATCTTCACTTGAGCTTGAGTTGGAGGAGCCACTTGAGCTTGAGTGCCATTTCTTCTTATGAAGAAGGGCCTTTTTGCCTTGTGGGCAATCTTCCTTGTAGTGACCCTTCTTTCCACATGTGAAGCATCGGATGGAGGAGGACTTGCCTTTGAAGGGTTTACCCTTGGAGTACATGGCGTTTTCTTTAGCTTGAGAGGATGGAGAGACTTGTTCCAAGATAGCTTCAATTTGAGCCTTCATTTCAGCCTTCTTCATTCTCTTTAGCTCTTTCTTCTCTTGTCTTTCTACTTCCTCCCTCTTGTCACGTGTAGCTTCATGTACTTGTAGATTTCCAATGAGCTCTTCAATAGGAATATCCCTAAGAGACCTTGTTTCTTCAATAGAAGTCACCTTGGATTCCCACCTCTTGGGGAGAGTTCTAAGGATCTTTGAGTTGATCTCTCCACTAGACATAGGATGTCCTAGAACAGCAAGATCATTCAAGATGGTGTTGAGCATTGAGTACATGTTGGCTATGCTCTCCTCCTTTCCCATTTGAAGTTCTCAAGCAACCCTTTGAGAATGTAGACTTTGCTTTCCTTCACTTGATATGTCCCTTCATAAGTGATGCAAAGCTTTCTCCATACCTCATAGGCCGTCTCACAAGAAGAAATTCAGTTGAACTCGGTGGGGGTCATTGAGGCATATAGGATTGGCATGGCTCTAGCATTCAACGTTGCTTTCATCAAGGTGGCTTCATCCCATTCTTCAATATTTGTCTTTCGTAGAATGTATGGGCTGTTCACCATTTGCCACATCTCGAGACTTGATCCTTGGAAGTAGAATTGAAACCTTCTTCTCCAATAGAGGAAATTGCTCCCATCAAAGATTGGAAGACTGGTCGAGAGTCTCCCTCCTAGGTATTCACCCATCTTCTCCTACTTGTTGAAGTATGCTTGGAGAAGACCCGCTCTGATACCACTTGTTGGATCATATATGGGTGATTAGATGTTCTAGAAGGGGGGCGGTGAATAGAGCTGAAAGCACTTAAACAAAACTCATTAAACCTTCAAAATATATGACAAGATAAGGTTGCTAAATAGGCAATTTGAGTGCAACTAAATCATGCATAGCAAGCATAAGAGAGATTGAACATGCACCAATTAGACAAGCTATTTATAGTGGTTCCACACTTCAAACTAGAAGTGTGTCAGTCCACTTGCCTAGAGAGGTCAACCTCTAGGACTTTCAACAATTTCACTCTTATATTCACTTATAAGACTTACAATGCATGACCAACAAAGGACTTACCTATCCAATACAAAGAGTCTTCAACCTTACCAAGGACTTACCCACTTTGTAAGAGTCTTCGGCCTTCTCCAAGGACTTATCCACTCTTGCACAAGTCTTCGGCCTTGTAGGAATTACCCACTCTTCTTGGATCTTCCGCCTTTGACTTCACCTTCACTCGGAGAAGCTTCCACCAAGGTCTTACCTACTTGAGCTTGAGTCTTTTGCCTTCTCCAAGGGATTACCCACTCTAGCTCCAAGTCTTCGGCCTTGATCTTCACCAAGGGACTCATTCCCTTATTCTTCTTCACCTCTCTTGGACAAGAGAGAGAACCTTCATCTTCAAGATAGCAAATGAGAGATGGGGAGGTGGTGGAAGTGAGAGCCTCACAAGATATACAAGTAGAAACTAGCTCTCTTACAAATCTCCTACTCACTCTAATGGATGTAGCAAGTGATTAAGCTTAGAGAGAGAGAGGAGGCTGTAGGAAGCACTCAACTATAGAATAGGAACCTCACAAAGAGTTTGCAATGAATGATCAACCTTGGAATGAAGCCCCCCAAGGGGTCCTATCTATAGATGGGGATGCCTCTTAGCCTTTGGGAACACTGATGAATGAAAACTATCCGTTTTGTGGCTTGCAACGGATCTATTTTCACATTTTGCAACTCCACAACGGCTAGAAACACTTTTCTGCACTTTTCTGTACATTGCAATCGGTCGAGTTTCTATGGGTGTAACTCAACCGATCAAGTAGGAGGCAAACCGATGTTCAAAGAATCGGTCAAGTTTGTCCTGAGGAAACTCGACCGACCATTTCAACTGGAAATGTCCTACTACCCAATCGGTCGAGTTCTGTGAGTGCACAACTCGACCGATGCAATCTTCAGAAAATTGATCAAGGTTGGTCGGTCCAGTTTCAGGGTGGGAAACTGGACCGACCAAGTGCTTGTAATTGATTTTCAAAGATGCATTTAAAGTGCTCTAATATTCGATCTAAGTGTTCCTGATATTTTTCTAAGCTTAATTACAAGTCATACAATCATTACAAGTGATTTACAACATGATTATAATGGATATACATCATATTACAAAAACGTGCACTTGTATGACTTTGACTTGTCTTTTCTCCAATTTGAGATGCGCAAGTTAGGGCACTTGGAGTGTGTCTATACATAATCTAAAATTACTCAAGTAGAGACATTAGACACCAAAATGTGGAATGGTTAGTCATCATCAAAACTTGGGTTTAGTCAATTTAGACGTGAGTCAACATTGACCTAATTGACCTTGAGTCAACATTCTCCTCCTTTTTGAAGATGACAAACCATTCCATAAATGTATTGAAAGCATTTAAGTAAATTCATACCTTTGGAGAAACCTAGGGGTTTCAATAGAATGGAGTTCATATGCCCCCCCTCAATTGATGTGCATAGAGTTTTCATACTCCCCCTCAATTGATGATATTTCTCCTGTATGGTTAGCTTTCATAACATTTATAGAATACTATGTCTTCTACTCATATATGTTCTACACATATATGTCTTCTCCCATTTACCTTCTCCCCCTTACATGGACATACTTCTCTTCTTCATGTAAGACATGCCTTCTTTCTCTTTTTAAAAGAAGACATACCTTTCTCCCCCTTTGTCATTTCAAAAAGTGGGGTTATGAAGAAATAAGAATCATCACTTGTTAAAGAGAAAGGATATAGCACAAATATATATAAGGGGAGTAGAAGAGCACAGATAGGGGCTTGTCCAAGCATAGAAAGAAAAGCAAGTTAAAGCATATACTTGAACGCCCCAAAATTACAAGATAAAGTGATGTAGAAAAATAATAAATCGCAATTTTGACCCTCAAGATGATGGAATTTGACCAAAAACCATCGGAGCTCATGGCAAAGCGATGAGTCTTGCTCAGAAGTTCGTTTCTGCATGAAAAACACTAGTCTTGCACCAAAAATTGAAACGGGAGCAAAAGCTGCATAAAATCCAAAAATACTCCAATTCCCACATATCATGTAGATCTATGTACCCTGCATCACAATGTTATGCAAGCAACTCAAGATACTAGATATGCAATTCAAGGAACAATCTTGAGCATGTATGAGACAAGATACAAGCATAGCATATAGATGAGCAAATATTCCAATTATAAACAGGGTTAGAACTACATGTATATGAACTACTAGTAGATGATATCACAAGTTAGGACTACTAGTAGGATCTAGATCATAGCAAGAGATACCAAAAGATACACAAGTCAAAGAGCAAGCTATGAGTAGATGTAGAGATATATCCAAACAAAGAGATATGCAAATTTAGAAGCATGAAAGGATATAACTCATTAGATATGCATCCTTACCATAAGATGATTACCCCTATGAACCTCAAGGTTGTATCAAAACAAGATATACACCTATAGAGAGGTAGCAAGTTAGAGTACAACGGAAGAAATTTTTAGACACAACCAAGAGATCATCATCAAAACCTGCAAAACAACTCAAAGCAAGTAATTGCAAGATATAGATATACCAATTTAGAGCAATTAGAGAGATAGAGTTGTATGCAAGATAGGCAATTTAGAACATGGCAATATGCATATATAAAGATACCAAAAGAGAGTGCCAAAGAATAAGGCTATTGGTTGAGAAAATCTAGTTGAGAAGGAAATTCTCATCCAATAAGCCAACAGTATATTCTGTGCACAGTGTGATCGGTCGAGTTTTGTGCATTGACAACTCGACCGATGACAGCTGCTGGCAACACTCTTGGTGCCTATCGGTCGAGTTTCAATAGGGCAAACTCGACCAACAGAGCAGTTGTCAAAAGGCATATATATTTCATAAAAACATATTTAAAGGCATGCTAAAAATACAAACCATATCCAAACATGTCTAAGCGAGTTAGTAATGCACTATAGAAGCATTAGAAACAGTTTTTGAGCAAGAGTGTGAAGAGAAACAAAAAATACCACTTTTGACTCAAAAACCATATGTATAGTGCACACTAATTTGACAAAAACAAGTTAGGATAGGTTATAAGCAATAAAACATTTACCTTTGTGCTTACCATTTCCTTTTCCACTTGTTGTCATCCTCTACACATCTCACCTTTCTTCTTTCATGTGGATTGAGAAGTCAATTTGCAAATTAGTGGCTCAAGTCAATCCATTTGCAAGTACCTACAAGAAGAAAGATGAAATGGTCCCCAATCATGTTTTTTTGTCCGGAGGGATTAGTTTAGCAACCCAAATCCGATTGCTTTTGGGTGCTTTCCTAAAAGGACAACAAGTAGAATAATGACCAATTTCATTGCAATAGTTGCATGTGCCCATAGTCTTGGAACTAGAGGATTCTCCATGGAATATTGGAGGTCCTTTATCTTTGTTGTTCCCTTGACTACTATCATGTCCTAAACCATGTCTACCAATTTGTTTAGTAGTATAGTGTAGGATATCATTAAGATTCTTTTTACCCACTAAGAATCTTTGCAAAGAAGATCTCAAACTATCATTATCATGCTTAAGAGAAGCAATAGTAGAAGAAAATTTATTAATATTATCTCTAGCATGTAAAAGATCATTTTCTAAGCAAAGAGATTTAGTTGAAAGAGAATCTCTATCAATATGAAGAGCAGCAACATCATTCTCTCTATTTGTAGAACTAGAACAAGATTCATGCCCATTGATTTTAGCAAGCAAGGAGGCATTTTCTATTTCTAATTCATGCAAAACAAAATCTTTGTCCTTGTTTTCAGATTTAAGAACATCAATGTCATGCATGAGAGAATCAACAATTAAAGTATGCTCTTCATTAGAACTAGGCATGAGAGTTTGAGCTTCTACAAATTTTATCTTATCAAGCAAACTAGCATTTTCAAGTTTAAGAGAGTTTACTTGGCTAAGACAATCATTTTTATCAATAAGCAAGCAAGAATTAGCATATTCAAGATCATCTAGTTCTATATGTAAATTATCAACAATTTTAGCAAGATTTTTCTTTTTCTTTTTAGAAGACTTAAAAGAGGCACAAATATCATGAATAATAGCAATTAAAGATTCTTTATCTAAAGAGTCTAGATTTACCTCACTTGAGTCTTCACTCGTTGAAGCTATAAGGGCAAAATGGCATTCTCCTTCATCACTAGAGCTTGAGCTTGATCCTTCACATGAATCTTCACTTGAGCTTGAGTTGGAGGAGCCACTTGAGCTTGAGTTCCATTTCTTCTTATGAAGAAGGGTCTTTTTGCTTTGTGGGCAATCTTCCTTGTAGTGACCCTTCTTTCCACATGTGAAGCATCGGATGGAGGAGGACTTGCCTTTGAAGGGTTTACCCTTGGAGTACATGTCGTCTTCTTTAGCTTGAGAGGATGGAGAGACTTGTTCCAAGATAGCTTCAATTTGAGCCTTCATTTCAGCCTTCTTCATTCTCTTTAGCTCTTTCTTCTCTTGTCTTTCTACTTCCTCCCTCTTGTCACGTGTAGCTTCATGTCCTTGTAGATTTCCAATGAGCTCTTCAATAGGAATATCCCTAAGAGACCTTGTTTCTTCAATAGAAGTCACCTTGGATTCCCACCTCTTGGGGAGAGTTCTAAGGATCTTTGAGTTGATCTCTCCACTAGACATAGGATGTCCTAGAACAGAAAGACCATTCAAGATGGTGTTGAGCCTTGAGTACATGTTGGCTATGCTCTCCTCCTTTCCCATCTTGAAGTTCTCAAGCAACCCTTTGAGCATGTAGACTTTGCTTTCCTTCACTTGATATATCCCTTCATAAGTGATGCAAAGCTTTCTCCATACCTCATAGGCCGTCTCACAAGAAGAAATACGGTTGAACTCGGTGGGGGTCATTGAGGCATATAGGATGTGCATGGCTCTAGCATTCAACGTTGCTTTCGTCAAGGTGGCTTCATCCCATTCTTCAATATTTGTCTTTGGTAGAATGCATGGGTTGTTCACCATTTGCCACATCTCGAGACTTGATCCTTGGATGTAGAATTGAAACCTTCTTCTCCAATAGAGGAAATTGCTCCCATTAAAGATTGGAAGACTGGTCGAGAGTCTCCCTCCTAGGTAGTCACCCATCTTCTCCTACTTGTTGAAGTATGCTTGGAGAAGACCCGCTCTGATACCACTTGTTAGATCATATATGGGTGATTAGATGTTCTAGAAGGGGGGGTGAATAGAGCTGAAAGCACTTAAGCAAAACTCATTAAACCTTCAAAATATATGACAAGATAAGGTTGCTAAATAGGCAATTTGAGTGCAACTAAATCATGCATAGCAAGGATAAGAGAGATTGAACATGCACCAATTAGCCAAGCTATTTAGAGTGGTTCCACACTTCAAACTAGAAGTGTGTCATTCCACTTGCCTAGAGAGGTCAACCTCTAGGACTTCCAACAATTTCACTCTTATATTCACTTATAAGACTTACAATGCATGACCAACAAAGGACTTACCTATCCAATACAAAGAGTCTTCAACCTTACCAAGGACTTACCCACTTTGCAAGAGTCTTCGGCCTTCTCCAAGGACTTACCCACTCTTGCACAAGTCTTCGGCCTTGTAGGAATTACCCACTCTTCTTGGATCTTCCGCCTTTGACTTCACCTTCACTCGGAGAAGCTTCCACCAAGGTCTTACCTACTTGAGCTTGAGTCTTTTGCCTTCTCCAAGGGCTTACCCACTCTAGCTCCAAGTCTTCGGCCTTGATCTTCACCAAGGGACTCCTTCCCTTGTTCTTCTTCACCTCTCTTGGACAAGAGAGAGAACCTTCATCTTCAAGATAGCAAATGAGAGATGGGGAGGTGGTGGAAGTGAGAGCCTCACAAGATATACAAGTAGAAACTAGCTCTCTTACAAATCTCCTACTCACTCTAATGGATGTAGCAAGTGATTAAGCTTAGAGAGAGGAGGTTGTAGGAAGCACTCAACTATAGAATAGGAACTTCACAAAGAGTTTGCAATGAATGATCAACCTTGGAATGAAGCCCCCCAAGGGGTCCTATCTATAGCTGGGGATGCCTCTTAGCCTTTGGGAACACTGATGAATGAAAACTAGCCGTTTTGTGGCTTGCAACGGATCTATTTTCACTTTTTGCAACTCCACAACAGCTAGAAACACTTTTCTGCACTTTTCCGTACATTGCAATCGGTCGAGTTTCTATGGGTGTAACTCGACTGATCAAGTAGGAGGCAAACCGATGTTCAAAGAATCGGTCGAGTTTGTCCTGAGGAAACTCGACCGACCATTTCAACTGGAAATGGCCTACTACCCAATCGGTCGAGTTCTGTGAGTACACAAATCTACCGATGCAATCTTCAGAAAATTGATCAAGGTTGGTCGGTCCAGTTTCAGGGTGGGAAACTGGACCGACCAAGTGCGTGTAATTGATTTTCAAAGATGCATTTAAAGTGCTCTAATATTCGATCTAAGTGTTCCTGATATTTTTCTAAGCTTAATTACAAGTCATACAATCATTACAAGTGATTTACAACATGATTCTAATGGATATACATCATATTACAAAAATGTGCACTTGTATGACTTTGACTTGTCTTTTCTCCAATTTGAGATGCGCAAGTTAGGGCACTTGGAGTGTGTCTATACATAATCTAAAATTACTCAAGTAGAGACATTAGACACCAAAATGTGGAATGGTTAGTCATCATCAAAACTTGGGTTTAGTCAATTTAGACGTGAGTCAACATTGACCTAATTGACCTTGAGTCAACATTCACCCCCTTTTTGAAGATGACAAACCATTCCATAAATGTATTGAAAGCATTTAAGTAAATTCATACCTTTGGAGAAACCTAGGGGTTTCAATAGAATGGAGTTCATATGCCCCCCCTCAATTGATGTGCATAGAGTTTTCATACTCCCCCTCAATTGATGATATTTCTCCTGTATGGTTAGCTTTCATAACATTTATAGAATACTATGTCTTCTACTCATATATGTTCTACACATATATGTCTTCTCCCATTTACCTTCTCCCCCTTACATGGACATACTTCTCTTCTTCATGTAAGACATGCCTTCTTTCTCTTTTTAAAAGAAGACATACCTTTCTCCCCCTTTGTCATTTCAAAAAGTGGGGTTATGAAGAAAATAAGAATCATCACTTGTTAAAGAGAAAGGAGATAACACAAATATATATAAAGAGAGTAGAAGAGCACAGATAGGGGCTTGTCCAAGCATAGAAAGAAAAGCAAGTTAAAGCATATACTTGAACACCCCAAAAATACAAGATAAAGTGCTGTAGAAAAATAATAAATCGCAATTTTGACCCTCAAGATGATGGAATTTGACCAAAAACCATCGGAGCTCATGGAAAAGCGATGAGTCTTGCTCAGAAGGTCGTTTCTGCATGAAAAACACTAGTCTTGCACCAAAAATTGAAACGGGAGCAAAAGCTGCATAAAATCCAAAAATACTCCAATTCCCACATATCATGTAGATCTATGTACCCTGCATCACAATGTTATGCAAGCAACTCAAGATAGTAGATATGCAATTCAAGGAACAATCTTGAGCATGTATGAGACAAGATACAAGCATAGCATATAGATGAGCAAATATTCCAATTATAAACAGGGTTAGAACTACATGTATATGAACTACTAGTAGATGATATCACAAGTTAGGACTACTAGTAGGATCTAGATCATAGCAAGAGATACCAAAAGATACACAAGTCAAAGAGCAAGCTATGAGTAGATGTAGAGATATATCCAAACAAAGAGATATGCAAATTTAGAAGCATGAAAGGATATAACTCATTAGATATGCATCCTTACCATAAGATGATTACCCCTATGAACCTCAAGGTTGTATCAAAACAAGATATACACCTATAGAGATGTAGCAAGTTAGAGTACAACGGAAGAAATTTTTAGACACAACCAAGAGATCCAAAGAGATCATCATCAAAACCTGCAAAACAACTCAAAGCAAGTAATTGCAAGATATAGATATACCAATTTAGAGCAATTAGAGAGATAGAGTTGTATGCAAGATAGGCAATTTAGAACATGGCAATATGCATATATAAAGATACCAAAAGAGAGTGCCAAAGAATAAGGCTATTGGTTGAGAAAATCTAGTTGAGAGGGAAATTCTCATCCAATAAGCCAACAGTATATTCTGTGCACAGTGTGATCGGTCGAGTTCTGTGCATTGACAACTCAACCGATGACAGCTGCTGGCAACACTCTTGGTGCCTATCGGTCGAGTTTCAATAGGGCAAACTCGACCGACAGAGCAGCTGTCAAAAGGCATATATATTTCATAAAAACATATTTAAAGGCATGCTAAAAATACAAACCATATCCAAACATGTCTAAGCGAGTTAGTAATGCACTATAGAAGCATTAGAAACAGTTTTTGAGCAAGAGTGTGAAGAGAAACACAAAATACCACTTTTGACTCAAAAACCATATGTATAGTACACACTAACTTGACAAAAACAAGTTAGGATAGGTTATAAGCAATAAAACATTTACCTTTGTGCTTACCATTTCCTTTTCCACTTGTTGTCACCCTCTACACATCTCACCTTTCTTCTTTCATGTGGATTGAGAAGTCAATTTGCAAATTAGTGGCTCAAGTCAATCCATTTGCAAGTACCTACAAGAAGAAAGATGAAATGGTCCCCAATCATGTTTTGGGGTTCGGAGGGATTAGTTTAGCAACCCAAATCCGATTGCTTTTGGGTGCTTTCCTAAAAGGACAACAAGTAGAATAATGACCAATTGCATTGCAATAGTTGCATGTGCCCATAGTCTTGGAACTAGAGGATTCTCCATGGAATATTGGAGGTCCTTTATCTTTGTTGTTCCCTTGACTACTATCATGTCCTAAACCATGTCTACCAATTTGTTTAGTAGTATAGTGTAGGATATCATTAAGATTCTTATTACCCACTAAGAATCTTTGCAAAGAAGATCTCAAGCTGTCATTATCATGCTTAAGAGAAGCAATAGTAGAAGACAATTGATTAATATTATCTCTAGCATGTAAAAGATCATTTTCTAAGCAAAGAGATTTAGCTGAAAGAGAATCTCTATCAATATGAAGAGCAGCAGCATCATTCTCTCTATTTGTAGAACTAGAACAAGATTCATGCCCATTGATTTTAGCAAGCAAGGAGGCATTTTCTATTTCTAATTCATGCAAAACAAAATCTTTGTCCTTGTTTTCAGATTTAAGAACATCAATGTCATGCATGAGGGAATCAACAATTAAAGTATGCTCTTCATTAGAACTAGGCATGAGAGGTTGAGCTTCTAGAAATTTTATCTTATCAAGCAAACTAGCATTTTCAAGTTTAAGAGAGTTTACTTGGCTAAGACAATCATTTTTATCAATAAGTAAGCAAGAATTAGCATATTCAAGATCATCTAGTTCTATATGTAAATTATCAACAATTTTAGCAAGATTTTTCTTTTTCTTTTTAGAAGACTTATAAGAGGCACAAATATCATGAATAATAGCAATTAAAGATTCTTTATATAAATAGTCTAGATTTACCTCACTTGAGTCTTCACTTGTTGTAGCTATAAGGGCAAAATGGCATTCTCCTTCATCACTAGAGCTTGAGCTTGATCCTTCACATGAATCTTCACTTGAGCTTGAGTTGGAGGAGCCACTTGAGCTTGAGTTCCATTTCTTCTTGTGAAGAAGGGTCTTTTTGCCTTGTGGGCAATCTTCCTTGTAGTGACCCTTCTTTCCACATGTGAAGCACCGGATGGAGGAGGACTTGCCTTTGAAGGGTTTACCCTTGGAGTACATGGCATCTTCTTTAGCTTGAGAGGATGTAGAGACTTGTTCCATGATAGCTTCAATTTGAGCCTTCATTTCAGCCTTCTTCATTCTCTTTAGCTCTTTCTTCTCTTGTCTTTCTACTTCCTCCCTCTTGTCAAGTGTAGCTTCATGTACTTGTAGATTTCCAATGAGCTCTTCAATAGGAATATCCCTAAGAGACCTTGCTTCTTCAATAGAAGTCACCTTGGATTCCCACCTCTTAGGGAGAGTTCTAAGGATCTTTGAGTTGATCTCTCCACTAGACATAGGATGTCCTAGAACAGCAAGACCATTCAAGATAGTGTTGAGCCTTCAGTACATGTTGGCTATGCTCTCCTCCTTTCCCATCTTGAAGTTCTCAAGCAACCCTTTGAGAATGTAGACTTTGCTTTCCTTCACTTGATTTGTCCCTTCATAAGTGATGCAAAGCTTTCTCCATACCACATAGGCTGTCTCACAAGAAGAAATTCGGTTGAACTCGGTGGGGGTCATTGAGGCATATAGGATGTGCATGGCTCTAGCATTCAACATTGCTTTCATCAAGGTGGCTTCATCCCATTCTTCAATATTTGTTTTTGGTAGAATGTATGGGCTGTTCACCATTTGCCACATCTCGAGACTTGATCCTTGGATGTAGAATTGAAGCCTTTTTCTCCAATAGAGGAAATTGCTCCCATCAAAGATTGGAAGGTTGGTCGAGAGTCTCCCTCCTAAGTAATCACCCATCTTCTCCTATTTGTTGAAGTATGCTTGGAGAAGACCCGCTCTGATACCACTTGTTGGATCCTATATGGGTGATTAGATGCTCTAGAAGGGGGGGTGAATAGAGCTGAAATTACTTAAACAAAACTCATTAAACCTTCAAAATATATGACAAGATAAGGTTGCTAAATAGGCAATTTGAGTGCAACTAAATCATGCATAGCAAGGATAAGAGAGATTGAACATGCACCAATTAGACAAGCTATTTAGAGTGGTTCAACACTTCAAACTAGAAGTGTGTCAGTCCACTTCCCTAGAGAGGTCAACCTCTAGGACTTCCAACAATTGCACTCTTATAATCACTCATAAGACTTACAATGAATGACCAACAAAGGACTTACCTATCCAATACAAAGAGTCTTCAACCTTACCAAGGACTTACCCACTTTGCAAGAGTCTTCGGCCTTCTACAAGGACTTACCCACTCTTGCACAAGTCTTCGGCCTTGTAGGAATTACCCACTCTTCTTGGATCTTCCGTCTTTGACTTCACCTTCACTCGGAAAAGCTTCCACCAAGGTATTACCTACTTGAGCTTGAGTCTTTTGCCTTCTCCAAGGGCTTACCCACTCTAGCTCCAAGTCTTCGGCCTTGATCTTCACCAAGGGACTCCTTCCCTTGTTCTTCTTCACCTCTCTTGGACAAGAGATAGAACCTTCATCTTCAAGATAGCAAATGAGAGATGGGGAGGTGGTGGAAGTGAGAGCCTCACAAGATATACAAGTAGAAACTAGCTCTCTTACAAATCTCCTACTCACTCTAATGGATGTAGCAAGTGATTAAGCTTAGAGAGAGAGAGGAGGCTGTAGGAAGCACTCAATTATAGAATAGGAACCTCACAAAGAGTTTGCAATGAATGCTCAACCTTGGAATGAAGCCCAAGGGGTCCTATTTATAGCTGGGGATGCCTCTTAGCCTTTGGGAACACTTATAAACGAAAACTAGCCATTTTGTGGCTTGCAACGGATCTATTTTCACTTGTTGCAACTCCACAACGGCTAGAAACACTTTTCTGCACTTTTTCGTACAGTGCAATCGGTCGAGTTTCTATGGGTGTAACTCGACCGATCAAGTAGGAGGAAAACCGATGTTCAAAGGATCGGTCGAGTTTGTCCTGAGGAAACTCGACCGACCATTTCAACTGGAAATGGCCTACTACCCAATCGGTCGAGTTCTGTGAGTGCACAACTCGACCGATGCAATCTTCAGAAAATCGATCAAGGTTGATCGGTCGAGTTTCAGGGTGGGAAACTGTACCGACCAAGTGCCTGTAATTGATTTTCAAAGATGCATTTAAAGTGCTCTAATATTCGATCTAAGTGTTCCTGATATTTTTCTAAGCTTAATTACAAGTCATACAATCATTACAAGTGATTTACAACATGATTCTAATGGATATACATCATATTACAAAAACGTGCACTTGTATGACTTTGAATTGTCTTTTCTCCAATTTGAGATGTTCAAGTTAAGGCATTTGGAGTGTGTCTATACATAATCTGAAATTACTCAAGTAGATACATTAGACACCAAAATGTGGATTGGTTAGTCATCATCAAAACATGGGTTTAGTCAATTTAGACGTGAGTCAACATTGACCTAATTGACCTTGAGTCAACATTCTCCCCCTTTTTGAAGATGACAAACCATTCCATAAATGTATTGAAAGCATTTAAGTAAATTCATACCTTTGGAGAAACCTAGGGGTTTCAATAGAATGGAGTTCATATGCTCCCCCTCAATTGATGCGCATAGAGTTTTCATACTCCCCCTCAATTGATGCTATTGCTCCTATATGGTTAGCTTTCATAACATTTATAGAATACTATGTCTTCTACTCATATATGTTCTACACATATATGTCTTCTCCCATTTACCTTCTCCCCTCTACATGGACATACTTATCTTCTTCATGTAAGACATGCCTTCTTCCTCTTTTTAAAAGAAGACATACCTTTCTCCCCCTTTGTCATTTCAAAAAGTGGGGTTATGAAGAAATAAGAATCATCACTTGTTAAAGAGAAAGGATATAACACAAATATATATAAGGAGAGTAGAAGAGCATAGATAGGGTCTTGTCCAAGCATAGAAAGAAAAGCAAGTTAAAGCATATACTTGAACACCACAAAAATGCGAGAAAAAGTGCTGCAGAAAAATAATAAATCGCAATTTTGACCCTCAAGATGATGGAATTTGACCAAAAACCATCGGAGCTCATGGCAAAGCGATGAGTCTTGCTCAGAAGGTCGTTTCTGCATGAAAAACACTAGTCTTGCACCAAAAATTGAAATGGGAGCAAAAGCTGCATAAAATCCAAAAATACTCCAATTCCCACATATCATGTAGATCTATGTATCCTGCATCACAATGTTATGCAAGCAACTCAAGATACTAGATATGCAATTCAAGGAACAATCTTGAGCATGTATGAGACAAGATACAAGCATAGCATATAGATGAGCAAATATTCCAATTATAAACAGGGTTAGAACTACATGTATATGAACTACTAGTAGATGATATCACAAGTTAGGACTACTAGTAGGATCTAGATCATAGCAATAGATACCAAAAGATACACAAGTCAAAGAGCAAGCTATGAGTAGATGTAGAGATATATCCAAACAAAGAGATATGCAAATTTAGAAGCATGAAAGGATATAACTCACTAGATATGCATCCTTACCATAAGATTATTACCCCTATGAACCTCAAGGTTGTATCAAAACAAGATATACACCTATAGAGATGTAGCAAGTTAGATTACAACGGAAGCAATTTTTAGACACAACCAAGAGATCCAAAGAGATCATCATCAAAACCTGCAAAACAACTCAAAGCAAGTAATTGCAAGATATAGATATACCAATTTAGAGCAATGAGAGAGATAGAGTTGTATGCAATATAGGCAATTTAGAACAAGATATACATCTATAGAGATGTAGCAAGTTAGAGTACAACGGAAGAAATTTTTAGACACAACCAAGAGATCATCATCAAAACCTGCAAAACAACTCAAAGCAAGTAATTGCAAGATATAGATATACCAATTTAGAGCAATTAGAGAGATAGAGTTGTATGCAAGATAGGCAATTTAGAACATGGCAATATGCATATATAAAGACACCAAAAGAGAGTGCCAAAGAATAAGGCTATTGGTTGATAAAATCTAGTTGAGAGGGAAATTCTCATCCAATAAGCCAACAGTATATTCTGTGCACAATGTGATGGGTCGAGTTCTGTGCATTGACAACTTGACCGATGACAGCTGCTAGCAACACTCTTGGTGCCTATCGGTCGAGTTTCAATAGGGCAAACTCGACCGACAGAGCAGCTGTCAAAAGTCATATATATTTCATAAAAACATATTTAAAGGCATGCTAAAAATACAAACCATATCCAAACATGTCTAAGCGAGTTAGTAATGCACTATAGAATCATTAGAAACATTTTTTGAGCAAGAGTGTGAAGAGAAACACAAAATACCACTTTTGACTCAAAAACCATATGTATAGTGCACACTAACTTGACAAAAACAAGTTAGGATAGGTTATAAGCAATAAAACATTTACCTTTGTGCTTACCATTTCCTTTTCCACTTGTTGTCACCCTCTACACATCTCACCTTTCTTCTTTCATGTGGATTGAGAAGTCAATTTGCAAATTAGTGGCTCAAGTCAATCCATTTGCAAGTACCTACAAGAAGAAAGATGAAATGGTCCCCAATCATGTTTTTGGGTCCGGAGGGATTAGTTTAGCAACCCAAATCCGATTGCTTTTGGGTGCTTTCCTAAAAGGACAACAAGTAGAATAATGACCAATTTCATTGCAATAGTTGCATGTGCCCATAGTCTTGGAACTAGAGGATTCTCCATGGAATATTGGAGGTCATCTATCTTTGTTGTTCCCTTGACTACTATCATATCCTAAACCATGTCTACCAATTTGTTTAGTAGTATAGTGTAGGATATCATTAAGATTCTTTTTACCCACTAAGAATCTTTGCAAAGAAGATCTCAAACTGTCATTATCATGCTTAAGAGAAGCAATAGTAGAAGACAATTGATTAATATTATCTCTAGCATGTAAAAGATCATTTTCTAAGCAAAGAGATTTAGTTGAGAGAGAATCTCTATCAATATGAAGAGCAGCAACATCATTCTCTCTATTTGTAGAACTAGAACAAGATTCATGCCCATTGATTTTAGCAAGCAAGGAGGCATTTTCTATTTCTAATTCATGCAAAACAAAATCTTTGTCCTTGTTTTCAGATTTAAGAACATCAATGTCATGCATGAGAGAATCAACAATTAAAGTATGCTCTTCATTAGAACTAGGCATGAGAGGTTGAGCTTCTAGAAATTTTATCTTATCAAGCAAACTAGCATTTTCAAGTTTAAGAGAGTTTACTTGGCTAAGACAATCATTTTCATCAATAAGCAAGCAAGAATTAGCATATTCAAGATCATCTAGTTCTATATGTAAATTATCAACAATTTTAGCAAGATTTTTCTTTTTCTTTTTAGAAGACTTATAAGAGGCATAAATATCATGAATAATAGCAATTAAAGATTCTTTATCTAAAGAGTCTAGATTTACCTCACTTGAGTCTTCACTCGTTGAAGCTATAAGGGCAAAATGGCATTCTCCTTCATCACTAGAGCTTGAGCTTGATCCTTCACATGAATCTTCACTTGAGCTTGAGTTGGAGGAGCCACTTGAGCTTGAGTTCCATTTCTTCTTATGAAGAAGGGTCTTTTCTGCCTTGTGGGCAATCTTCCTTGTAGTGACCCTTCTTTCCACATGTGAAGCACCGGATGGAGGAGGACTTGTCTTTGAAGGGTTTACCCTTGGAGTACATGGCGTCTTCTTTAGCTTGAGAGGATGGAGAGACTTTTTCCATGATAGCTTCAATTTGAGCCTTCATTTCAGCCTTCTTCATTCTCTTTATCTCTTTCTTCTCTTGTCTTTCTACTTCCTCCCTCTTGTCAGGTGTAGCTTCATGTGCTTGTAGATTTCCAATGAGCTCTTCAATAGGAATATCCTTAAGAGACCTTGTTTCTTCAATAGAAGTCACCTTGGATTCCCACCTCTTGGGGAGAGTTCTAAGGATCTTTGAGTTGATCTCTCCACTAGACATAGGATGTCCTAGAACAGCAAGACCATTCAAGATGGTTTTGAGCCTTGAGTACATGTTGGCTATGCTCTCCTCCTTTCCCATCTTGAAGTTCTCAAGCAACCCTTTGAGAATGTAGACTTTGCTTTCCTTCACTTGATCTGTCCCTTCATAAGTGATGCAAAGCTTTCTCCATACCTCATAGGCTGTCTCACAAGAAGAAATTCGGTTGAACTCGGTGGGGGTCATTGAGGCATATAGGATGTGCATGGATCTAGCATTCAACATTGCTTTCATCAAGGTGGCTTCATCCCATTCTTCAATATTTGTCTTTGGTAGAATGTATGGGCTGTTCACCATTTGCCACATCTCGAGACTTGATCCTTGGATGTAGAATTGAAGCCTTATTCTCCAATATAGGAAATTGCTCCCATCAAAGATTGGAAGGATGTTCGAGAGTCTCCCTCCTAGTTGGTCACCCATCTTCTCCTATTTGTTGAAGTATGCTTGGAGAAGACCCGCTCTGATACCACTTGTTGGATCCTATATGGGTGATTAGATGCTCTAGAAGGGGGGGGTGAATAGAGCTGAAAGTACTTAAACAAAACTCATTAAACTTTCAAAATATATGACAAGATAAGGTTTCTAAATAGGCAATTTGAGTGCAACTAAATCATGCATAGCAAGGATAAGAGAGATTGAACATGCACCAATTAGACAAGCTATTTAGAGTGGTTCCACACTTCAAACTAGAAGTGTGTCAGTCCACTTGCCTAGAGAGGTCAACCTCTAGGACTTCCAACAATTGCACTCTTATATTCACTTATAAGACTTACAATGCATGACCAACAAAGGACTTACCTATCCAATACAAAGAGTCTTCAACCTTACTAAGGACTTACCCACTTTGCAAGAGTCTTCGGCCTTCTCCAAGTACTTACCCACTCTTGCACAAGTTTTCGGCCTTGTAGGAATTACCCACTCTTCTTGGATCTTCCGCCTTTGACTTCACCTTCACTCGGAGAAGCTTCCACCAAGGTCTTACCTACTTGAGCTTGAGTCTTTTGCCTTCTCCAAGGGCTTACTCACTCTAGCTCCAAGTCTTCGGCCTTGATATTCACCAAGGGACTCCTTCCCTTGTTCTTCTTCACCTCTCTTGGATAAGAGAGAGAACCTTCGTCTTCAAGATAGCAAATGAGAGATGGGGAGGTGGTGGAAGTGAGAGCCTCACAAGATATACAAGTAGAAACTAGCTCTCTTACAAATCTCCTACTCACTCTAATGAATGTAGCAAGTGATTAAGCTTAGAGAGAGAGGGGAGGCTGTATGAAGCACTCAACTATAGAATAGGAACCTCACAAAGAGTTTGCAATGAATGCTCAACCTTGGAATGAAGCCCAAGGGGTCCTATTTATAGCTGGGGATGCCTCTTACCCTTTGGGAACACTTATGAACGAAAACTAGCCGTTTTATGGCTTGCAACGGATCTATTTTCACTTGTTGCAACTCCACAACGACTAGAAACACTTTTCTGCACTTTTCCGTAAAGTGCAATGGGTCGAGTTTCTATGGGTGTAACTCGACCGATCAAGTAGGAGGCAAACCGATGTTCAAAGGATCGGTCGAGTTTGTCCTGAGGAAACTCGACCGACCATTTCAACTGGAAATGGCCTACTGCCCAATCGGTCGAGTTTTGTGAGTGCACAACTCGACCGATGCAATCTTCAGAAAATCGATCAAGGTTTATCGGTCGAGTTTCAGGGTGGGAAACTGGACCGACCAAGTGCCTGTAATTAATTTTCAAAGATGCATTTAAAGTGCTCTATAATTCGATCTAAGTGTTCCTGATATTTTTCTAAGCTTAATTACAAGTCATACAATCATTACAAGTGATTTACAACATGATTCTAATGGATACACATCATATTACAAAAACATGCACTTGTATGACTTTGACTTGTCTTTTCTCCAATTTGAGATGTGCAAGTTAGGGCATTTGGAGTGTGTCTATACATAATCTGAAATTACTCAAGTAGAGACATTAGACACCAAAATGTGGAATGGTTAGTCATCATCAAAACATGGGTTTAGTCAATTTAGACGTGAGTCAACATTGACCTAATTGACCTTGAGTCAACATTCTCCCCCTTTTTGAAGATGACAAACCATTCCATAAATGTATTGAAAGCATTTAAGTAAATTCATACCTTTGGAGAAACCTAGGGGTTTCAATAGAATGGAGTTCATATGCTCCCCCTCAATTGATGCGCATAGAGTTTTCATACTCCCCCTCAATTGATGTTATTTCTCCTGTATGGTTAGCTTTCATAACATTTATAGAATACTATGTCTTCTACTCATATATGTTCTACACATATATGTCTTCTCCCATTTACCTTCTCCCCCTTACATTGACATACTTATCTTCTTCATGTAAGACATGCCATCTTCCTCTTTTTAAAAGAAGACATACCTTTCTCCCCCTTTGTCATTTCAAAAGGTGGGGTTATGAAGAAATAAGAATCATCACTTGTTAAAGAAAAAGGAGATAACACAAATATATATAAGGAGAGTAGAAGAGCACAGATAGGGGCTTGTCCAAGCATAGAAAGAAAAGCAAGTTAAAGCATATACTTGAACACCCCAAAAATGCAAGATAAAGTGCTGCAGAAAAATAATAAATCACAATTTTGACCCTCAAGATGATGGAATTTGACCAAAAACCATCGGAGCTCATGGCAAAGCGATGAGTCTTGCTCAGAAGGTCGTTTCTGCATTAAAAACACTAGTCTTACACCAAAAATTGAAACTGGAGCAAAAGCTGCATAAAATCCAAAAATACTCCAATTCCCACATATCATGTAGATCTATGTACCCTGCATCACAATGTTATGCAAGCAACTCAAGATAGTAGATATGCAATTCAAGGAACAATCTTGAGCATGTATGAGACAAGATACAAGCATAGCATATAGATGAGCAAATATTCCAATTATAAACAGGGTTAGAACTACATGTATATGAACTACTAGTAGATGATATCACAAGTTAGGACTACTAGTAGGATCTAGATCATAGCAAGAGATACCAAAAGATACACAAGTCAAAGAGAAAGCTATGAGTAGATGTAGAGATATATCCAAACAAAGAGATATGCAAATTTAGAAGCATGAAAGGATATAACTCACTAGATATGCATCCTTACCATAAGATGATTACCCCTATGAAACTCAAGGTTGTATCAAAACAAGATATACACATATAGAGATGTAGCAAGTTAGATTACAACGGAAGCAATTTTTAGACACAACCAAGAGATCCAAAGAGATCATCATCAAAACCTGCAAAACAACTCAAAGCAAGTAATTGCAAGATATAGATATACCAATTTAGAGCAATTAGAGAGATAGATTTGTATGCAAGATAGGCAATTTAGAACATGGCAATATGCATATATAAAGATACCAAAAGAGAGTGCCAAAGAATAAGGCTATTGGTTGAGAAAATCTAGTTGAGAAGGAAATTCTCATCCAATAAGCCAACTGTATTTTCTGTGGACAGTGTGATCGGTCGAGTTCTGTGCATTGACAACTCGATCGATGAGAGCTGCTGGCAACACTCTTGGTTCCTATCGGTCGAGTTTCAATAGGGCAAACTCGAACGACAGAGCAGTTGTCAAAAGGCATATATATTTCATAAAAACATATTTAAAGGCATTCTAAAAATACAAACCATATCCAAACATGTCTAAGCGAGTTAGTAATGCACTATAGAAGCATTAGAAACAGTTTTTGAGCAAGAGTGGGAAGAGAAACACAAAATACCACTTTTGACTCAAAAACCATATGTATAGTGCACACTAACTTGACAAAAACAAGTTAGGATAGGTTATAAGCAATAAAACATTTACCTTTGTGCTTACCATTTCCTTTTCCACTTGTTGTCACCCTCTACACATCTCACCTTTCTTCTTTCATGTGGATTGAGAAGTCAATTTGCAAATTAGTGGCTCAAGTCAATCCATTTGCAAGTACCTACAAGAAGAAAGATGAAATGGTCCCCAATCATGTTTTTGGGTCCGGAGGGATTAGTTTAGCAACCCAAATCCGATTGCTTTTGGGTGCTTTCCTAAAAGGACAACAAGTAGAATAATGACCAATTTCATTGCAAAAGTTTCATGTGCCCATAGTCTTGGAACTAGAGGATTCTCCATGGAATATTGGAGGTCCTTTATCTTTGTTGTTCCCTTGACTACTATCATATCCTAAACCATGTCTACCAATTTGTTTAGTAGTATAGTGTAGGATATCATTAAGATTCTTTTTACCCACTAAGAATCTTTGCAAAGAAGATCTCAAACTGTCATTATCATGCTTAAGAGAAGCAATAGTAGAAGACAATTGATTAATATTATCTCTAGCATGTAAAAGATCATTTTCTAAGCAAACAGATTTAGCTGAGAGAGAATCTCTATCAATATGAAGAGCAACAACATCATTCTCTCTATTTTTAGAACTAGAACAAGATTCATGCCCATTGATTTTAGCAAGCAAGGAGGCATTTTCTATTTCTAATTCATGCAAAACAAAATCTTTGTCCTTGTTTTCAGATTTAAGAACATCAATGTCATGCATGAGAGAATCAACAATTAAAGTATGCTCTTCATTAGAACTAGGCATGAGAGGTTGAGCTTCTAGAAATTTTATCTTATCAAGCAAACTAGCATTTTTAAGTTTAAGAGAGTTTACTTGGCTAAGACAATCACTTTTATCAATAAGCAAGAAAGAATTAGCATATTCAAGATCATCTAGTTCTATATGTAAATTATCAAAAATTTTAGCAAGCTTTTTCTTTTTCTTTTTAGAAGACTTATAAGAGGCACAAATATCATGAATAATAGCAATTAAAGATTCTTTATCTAAAGAGTCTAGATTTACCTCACTTGAGTCTTCACTCATTGAAGCTATAAGGGCAAAATGGCATTCTCCTTCATCACTAGAGCTTGAGCTTGATCCTTCACATGAATCTTCACTTGAGCTTGAGTTGGAGGAGCCACTTGAGCTTGAGTGCCATTTCTTCTTATGAAGAAGGGTCTTTTTGCCTTGTGGGCAATCTTCCTTGTAGTGACCCTTCTTTCCACATGTGAAGCACCGGATGGAGGAGGACTTGCCTTTGAAGGGTTTACCCTTGGAGTACATGACATCTTCTTTAGATTGAGAGGATGGAGAGACTTTTTCCATGATAGCTTCAATTTGAGCCTTCATTTCAGCCTTCTTCATTCTCTTTAGCTCTTTCTTCTCTTGTCTTTCTACTTCCTCCCTCTTGTCAGGTGTAGCTTCATGTGCTTGTAGATTTCCAATGAGCTCTTCAATAGGAATATCCCTAAGAGACCTTGTTTCTTCAATAGAAGTCACCTTGGATTCCCACCTCTTGGGGAGAGTTCTAAGGATCTTTGAGTTGATCTCTCCACTAGACATAGGATGTCCTAGAACAGCAAGACCATTCAAGATGGTGTTGAGCCTTGAGTACATGTTGGCTATGCTCTCCTCCTTTCCCATCTGGAAGTTCTCAAGCAACCCTTTGAGAATGTAGACTTTGCTTTCCTTCACTTGATCTGTCCCTTCATAAGTGATGCAAAGCTTTCTCCATACCTGATAGGCTGTCTCACAAGAAGAAATTCGGTTGAACTCGGTGGGGGTCATTGAGGCATATAGGATGTGCATGGCTCTAGCATTCAACGTTGCTTTCATCAAGGTGGCTTCATCCCATTCTTCAATATTTGTCTTTGGTAGAATGTATGGGCTGTTAACCATTTGCCACATCTCGAGACTTGATCCTTGGATGTAGAATTGAAGCCTTCTTCTCCAATAGAGGAAATTGCTCCCATCAAAGATTGGAAGGCTAGTCGAGAGTCTCCCTCCTAGTTGGTCACCCATCTTCTCTTACTTATTGAAGTATGCTTGGAGAAAAGTCGCTCTGATACCACTTGTTGGATCCTATATGGGTGATTAGATGCTCTAGAAGGGGGGGCGAATAGAGCTGAAAGCACTTAAACAAAACTCATTAAACCTTCAAAATATATGCCAAGATAAGGTTGCTAAATAGGCAATTTGAGTGCAACTAAATCATGCATAGAAAGGATAAGAGAGATTGAACATGCACCAATTAGACAAGCTATTTAGAGTGGTTCCACACTTCAAATTAGAAGTGTGTCAGTCCACTTGCCTAGAGAGGTCAACCTCTAGGACTTACAACAATTGCACTCTTATATTCACTTATAAGACTTACAATGCATGACCAACAAAGGACTTACCTATCCAATACAAATAGTCTTCAACCTTACCAAGGACTTACCCACTTTGCAAGAGTCTTCGGCCTTCTCCAAGGACTTACCCACTCTTGCACAAGTCTTCGGCCTTGTAGGAATTACCCACTCTTCTTGGATCTTCCGCCTTTGACTTCACCTTCACTCGGAGAAGCTTCCACCAACGTCTTACCTATTTGAGCTTGAGTCTTTTGCCTTCTCCAAGGGCTTACCCACTCTAGCTCCAAGTCTTCGGCCTTGATCTTCACCAAGGGACTCCTTCCCTTATTCTTCTTCACCTCTCTTGGACAAGAGAGAGAACCTTCATCTTCAAGATAGCAAATGAGAGATGGGGAGGTGGTGGAAGTGAGAGCCTCACAAGATATACAAGTAGAAACTAGCTCTCTTACAAATCTCCTACTAATTTAATGGATGTAGCAAGTGATTAAGCTTAGAGAGAGAGGAGGCTGTAGGAAGCACTCAACTATAGAATAGGAACCTCACAAAGAGTTTGCAATGAATGCTCAACCTTGGAATGAAGCCCAAGGGGTCCTATTTATAGCTGGGGATGCCTCTTAGCCTTTGGGAACACTTATTAACGAAAACTAGCCGTTTTGTGGCTTAAAACGGATCTATTTTCAGTTGTTGCAACTCCACAACGGCTAGAAACACTTTTCTGCACTTTTTCGTACAGTGCAATCAGTCGAGTTTCTATGGGTGTAACTCGACCGATCAAGTAGGAGGCAAACCGATGTTCAAAGGATCGGTCGAGTTTGTCCTGAGGAAACTCGACCGACCATTTTAACTTGAAATGGCCTACTACCCAATCGGTCGAGTTCTGTGAGTGCACAACTCGACCGATGCAATTTTCAGAAAATTGATCAAGGTTGGTCGGTCCAGTTTCAGGATGGGAAACTGGACCGACCAAGTGCCTGTAATTTATTTTCAAAGATGCATTTAAAGTTCTCTAATATTTGATCTAAGTGTTCCTGATATTTTTCTAAGCTTAATTACAAGTCATACAATCATTACAAGTGATTTACAACATGATTCTAATGGATATACATCATATTACAAAAACGTGCACTTGTATGACTTTGACTTGTCTTTTCTCCAATTTGAGATGCGCAAGTTAGGGCACTTGGAGTGTGTCTATACATAATCTAAAATTACTCAAGTAGAGACATTAGACACCAAAATGTGGAATGGTTAGTCATCATCAAAACTTGGGTTTAGTCAATTTAGACGTGCGTCAACATTGACCTAATTGACCTTGAGTCAACATTCTCCCCCTTTTTGAAGATGACAAACCATTCCATAAATGTATTGAAAGCATTTAAGTAAATTTATATCTTTGGAGAAACCTAGGGGTTTCAATAGAATGGAGTTCATATGCTCCCCCTCAATTGATGTGCATAGAGTTTTCATACTCCCCCTCAATTGATGCTATTTCTCCTGTATGGTTAGCTTTCATAACATTTATAGAATACTATGTCTTCTACTCATATATGTTCTACACATATATGTCTTCTCCCATTTACCTTCTCCCCCTTACATGGACATACTTCTCTTCTTCATGTAAGACATGCCTTCTTTCTCTTTTTAAAAGAAGACATACCTTTCTCCCCCTTTGTCATTTCAAACAGTGGGGTTATGAAGAAATAAGAATCATCACTTGTTAAAGAGAAAGGAGATAACACAAATATATATAAGGAGAGTAGAAGAGCACAGATAGGGGCTTGTCCAAGTATAGAAAGAAAAGCAAGTTAAAGCATATACTTGAACACCCAAAAAATGCAAGATAAAGTGCTGCAGAAAAATAATAAATCGCAATTTTGACCCTCAAGATGATGGAATTTGACCAAAAACCATCGGAGCTCATGGAAAAGCGACGAGTCTTGCTTAGAAGGTCGTTTCTGCATGAAAAACACTAGTCTTGCACCAAAAATTGAAATGGGAGCAAAAGCTGCATAAAATCCAAAAATACTCCAATTCCCACATATCATGTAGATCTATGTACCCTGCATCACAATGTTATGCAAGCAACTCAAGATATTAGATATGCAATTCAAGGAACAATCTTGAGCATGTATGAGACAAGATACAAGCATAGCATATAGATGAGCAAATATTCCAATTATAAACAGGGTTAGAACTACATGTATATGAACTACTAGTAGATGATATCACAAGTTAGGACTACTAGTAGGATCTAGATCATAGCAAGAGATACCAAAAGATACACAAGTCAAAGAGCAAGCTATGAGTAGATGTAGAGATATATCCAAACAAAGAGATATGCAAATTTAGAAGAATGAAAGGATATAACTCACTACATATGCATCCTTACCATAAGATGATTACCCCTATGAACCTCAAGGTTGTATCAAAACAAGATATACATCTATAGAGATGTAGCAAGTTAGAGTACAACGGAAGAAATTTTTAGACACAACCAAGAGATCATCATCAAAACCTGCAAAACAACTCAAAGCAAGTAATTGCAAGATATAGATATACCAATTTAGAGCAATTAGAGAGATAGAGTTGTATGCAAGATAGGCAATTTAGAACATGGCAATATGCATATATAAAGATACCAAAAGAGAGTGCCAAAGAATAAGGCTATTGGTTGAGAAAATCTAGTTGAGAGGGAAATTCTCATCCAATAAGCCAACTGTATATTCTGTGCACAGTGTGATCGGTCGAGTTCTGTGCATTGAGAACTCGACCGATGACAGCTGCTGGCAACACTCTTGGTGCCTATCGGTCGAGTTTCAATAGGGCAAACTCGACCGACAGAGCAGCTGTCAAAAGGCATATATATTTCATAAAAACATATTTAAAGGCATGCTAAAAATACAAACCATATCCAAACATGTCTAAGCGAGTTAGTAATGCACTATAAAAGCATTAGAAACAGTTTTTGAGCAAGAGTGTGAAGAGAAACACAAAATACCACTTTTGACTCAAAAACCATATGTATAGTGCACACTAACTTGACAAAAACAAGTTAGGATAGGTAACAAACAATAAAACATTTACCTTTGTGCTTACCATTTCCTTTTCCACTTGTTGTCACCCTCTACACATCTCACCTTTCTTCTTTCATGTGGATTGAGAAGTCAATTTGCAAATTAGTGGCTCAAGTCAATCCATTTGCAAGTACCTACAAGAAGAAAGATGAAATGGTCCCCAATCATGTTTTTGGGTCCTGAGGGATTAGTTTAGCAACCCAAATCCGATTGCTTTTGGGTGCTTTCCTAAAAGGACAATAAGTAGAATAATGACCAATTTCATTGCAATAGTTGCATGTGCCCATAGTCTTGGAACTAGAGGATTCTTCATGGAATATTGGAGGTCCTTTATCTTTGTTGTTCCCTTGACTACTATCATATCCTAAACCATGTCTACCAATTTGTTTAGTAGTATAGTGTAGGATATCATTAATATTCTTTTTACCCACTAAGAATCTTTGCAAAGAAGATTTGAAAGAGAATCTCTATCAATATGAAGAGCAGCAACATCATTCTCTCTATTTGTAGAACTAGAACAAGATTCATGCCCATTGATTTTAGCAAGCAAGGAGGCATTTTCTATTTCTAATTCATGCAAAACAAAATCTTTGTCCTTGTTTTCAGATTTAAGAACATCAATGTCATGCATGAGAGAATCAACAATTAAAGTATGCTCTTCATTAGAACTAGGCATGAGAGGTTGAGCTGCTAGAAATTTTATCTTATCAAACAAACTAGCATTTTCAAGTTTAAGAGAGTTTACTTGGCTAAGACAATCATTTTTATCAATAAGCAAGCAATAATTAGCATATTCAAGATCATCTAGTTCTATATGTAAATTATCAACAATTTTCGCAAGATTTTTCTTTTTCTTTTTAGAAGACTTATAAGAAACACAAATATCATGAATAATAGCAATTAAAGATTCTTTATCTAAAGAGTCTAGATTTACCTCACTTGAGTCTTCACTTGTTGAAGCTATAAGGGCAAAATGGCATTCTCCTTCATCACTAGAGCTTGAGCTTGATCCTTCACATGAATCTTCACTTGAGCTTGAGTTGGAGGAGCCACTTGAGCTTGAGTGCCATTTCTTCTTGTGAAGAAGGGTCTTTTTGCCTTCTGGGCAATCTTCCTTGTAGTGACCCTTCTTTCCACATGTGAAGCACCGGATGGAGGAGGACTTGCCTTTGAAGGGTTTACCCTTAGAGTACATGGCATCTTCTTTAGCTTGAGAGGATGGAGAGACTTGTTCCATGATAGCTTCAATTTGAGCCTTCATTTCAGCCTTCTTCATTCTCTTTAGCTCTTTCTTCTCTTGTCTTTCTACTTCCTCCCTCTTGTCAAGTGTAGCTTCGTGTGCTTGTAGATTTCCAATGAGCTCTTCAATAGGAATATCCCTAAGAGACCTTGCTTCTTCAATAGAAGTCACCTTGGATTCCCACCTCTTGGGGAGAGTTCTAAGGATCTTTGAGTTGATCTCTCCACTAGACATAGGATGTCCTAGAATAGCAAGACCATTCAAGATAGTGTTGAGCCTTGAGTACATGTTGGCTATGCTCTCCTCCTTTCCCATCTCAAAGTTCTCAAGCAACCCTTTGAGCATGTAGACTTTGCTTTCGTTCACTTGATTTGTCTCTTCATAAATGATGCAAAGTTTTCTCCATACCTCATAGGCCGTCTCACAAGAAGAAATTCGGTTGAACTCGGTGGGGGTCATTGAGGCATATAGGATGTGCATAGCTCTAGCATTCAACGTTGCTTTCATCAAGGTGGCTTCATCCCATTCTTCAATATTTGTCTTTGGTAGAATGTATGGGTTGTTCACCATTTTCCACATCTCGAGACTTGATCCTTGGATGTAGAATTGAAGCCTTCTTCTCCAATAGAGGAAATTGCTCCCATCAAAGATTGGAAGGCTGGTCGAGAGTCTCCCTCCTAGGTAGTCACCCATCTTCTCCTACTTGTTGAAGTATGCTTGGAGAAGACCCGCTCTGATACCACTTGTTGGATCCTATATGGGTGATTAGATGCTCTAGAAGGGGGGGGGGGTGAATAGAGCTGAAAGTACTTAAACAAAACTCATTAAACCTTCAAAATATATGACAAGATAAGGTTGCTAAATAGGCAATTTGAGTGCAACTAAATCATGCATCGCAAGGATAAGAGAGATTGAACATGCACCAATTAGACAAGCTATTTAGAGTGGTTCCACACTTCAAACTAGAAGTGTGTCAGTCCACTTGCCTAGAGAGGTCAACCTCTAGGACTTCCAACAATTGCACTCTTATATTCAATTATAAGACTTACAATGCATGACCAACAAAGGACTTACCTATCCAATACAAAGAGTCTTCAACTTTACCAAGGACTTACCCACTTTGCAAGAGTCTTCGGCCTTCTCCAAGGACTTACCCACTCTTGCACAAGTCTTCGGCCTTGTAGGAATTACCCACTCTTCTTGGATCTTCCGCCTTTGACTTCACCTTCACTCGGAGAAGCTTCCACCAAGGTCTTACCTACTTGAGCTTGAGTCTTTTGCCTTCTCCAAGGGCTTACCCACTCTAGCTCCAAGTCTTCGGCCTTGATCTTCACCAAGGGACTCCTTCCCTTGTTCTTCTTCACCTCTCTTGGACAAGAGAGAGAACCTTCATCTTCAAGATAGCAAATGAGAGATGGGTAGGTGGTGGAAGTGAGAGCCTCACAAGATATACAAGTAGAAACTGGTTCTCTTACAAATCTCCTACTCACTCTAATGGATGTAGCAAGTGATTAAGCTTAGAGAGAGAGAGGAGGCTGTAGGAAGCACTCAACTATAGAATAGGAACCTCACAAAGAGTTTGCAATGAATGCTCAACCTTGGAATGAAGCCAAGGGGTCCTATTTATAGCTGGGGATGCCTCTTAGCCTTTGGGAACACTTATGAACGAAAACTAGCCGTTTTGTGGCTTGCAACGGAACTATTTTCACTTGTTACAACTCCACAACGGCTAGAAACACTTTTCTGCACTTTTCCGTACAGTGCAATTGGTCGAGTTTCTATGGGTGTAACTCGACCGATCAAGTAGGAGGAAAACCGATGTTCAAAGGATCGGTCGAGTTTGTCCTGAGGAAACTCGACCGACCATTTCAACTGGAAATGGCCTACTACCCAATCGGTCGAGTTCTGTGAGTGCACAACTCGACCGATGCAATCTTCAGAAAATCGATCAAGGTTGATCGGTCGAGTTTCAGGGTGGGAAACTGGACCGACCAAGTGCCTGTAATTGATTTTGAAAGATGCATTTAAAGTGCTCTAATATTCGATATAAGTGTTCCTGATATTTTTCTAAGCTTAATTACAAGTCATACAATCATTACAAGTGATTTACAACATGATTCTAATGGATATACATCATATTACAAAAACGTGCACTTGTATGACTTTGACTTGTCTTTTCTCCAATTTGAGATGTGCAAGTTAGGGCATTTGGAGTGTGTCTATACATAATCTGAAATTACTCAAGCAGAGACATTAGACACCAAAATGTGGAATGGTTAGTCATCATCAAAACATGGGTTTAGTCAATTTAGACGTGAGTCAACATTGACCTAATTGACCTTGAGTCAACATTCTCCCCATTTTTGAAGATGACAAACCATTCCATAAATGTATTGAAAGCATTTAAGTAAATTCATACCTTTGGAGAAACCTAGGGGTTTCAATAGAATGTGGAGTTCATATGCTCCCCCTCAATTAATGCGCATAGAGTTTTCATACTCCCCCTCAATTGATGCTATTTCTCTTGTATGGTTAGCTTTCATAACATTTATAGAATACTATGTCTTCTACTCATATATGTTCTACACATATATGTCTTCTCCCATTTACCTTCTCCCCCTTACATTGACATACTTCTCTTCTTCATGTAAGACATGCCTTCTTCCTCTTTTTAAAAGAAGACATACCTTTCTCCCCCTTTGTCATTTCAAAAAGTGGGGTTATGAAGAAATAAGTATCATCACTTGTTAAAGAGAAAGGAGATAACATAAATATATATAAGGTGAGTAGAAGAGCACAGATAGGAGCTTGTCCAAGCATAGAAAGAAAAGCAAGTTAAAGCATATACTTGAACACCCCAAAAATGCAAGATAAAGTGCTATAGAAAAATAATAAATCGCAATTTTGACCCTCAAGATGATGGAATTTGACCAAAAACCATCGGAGCTCATGGCAAAGCGATGAGTCTTTCTCAGAAGGTCGTTTCTGCATGAAAAACACTAGTCTTGCACCAAAAATTGAAACGGGAGCAAAAGCTGCATAAAATCCAAAAATACTCCAATTCCCACATATCATGTAGATCTATGTACCCTGCATCACAATGTTATGCAAGCAACTCAAGATAGTAGATATGCAATTCAAGGAACAATCTTGAGCATGTATGAGACAAGATACAAGCATAGCATATAGATGAGCAAATATTCCAATTATAAACAGGGTTAGAACTACATGTATATGAACTACTAGTAGATGATATCACAAGTTAGGACTACTAGTAGGATCTAGATCATAGAAAGACATACCAAAAGATACACAAGTCAAAGAGCAAGCTATGAGTAGATGTAGAGATATATCCAAACAAAGAGATATGCAAATTTAGAAGCATGAAAGGATATAACTCACTAGATATGCATCCTTACTATAAGATGATTACCCCTATGAACCTCAAGGTTGTATCAAAACAAGATATACACCTATAGAGATGTAGCAAGTTAGAGTACAACGGAAGAAATTTTTAGACACAACCAAGAGATCCAAAGAGATCATCATCAAAACCTGCAAAACAACTCAAAGCAAGTAATTGCAAGATATAGATATACCAATTTAGAGCAATTAGAGAGATAGAGTTGTATGCAAGAGAGGCAATTTAGAACATGGCAATATGCATATATAAAGATACCAAAAGAGAGTGCCAAAGAATAAGGCTATTGGTTGAGAAAATCTAGTTGAGAGGGAAATTCTCATCCAATAAGCCAACTGTATATTCTGTGCACAGTGTGATCGGTCGAGTTCTGTGCATTGACAACTCGACCGATGACAGCTGCTGGAAACACTCTTGGTGCCCATCAGTTGAGTTTCAATAGGGCAAACTCGACCGACAGAGCAGCTGTCAAAAGGCATATATATTTCATAAAAACATATTTAAAGGCATGCTAAAAATACAAACCATATCCAAACATGTCTAAGCGAGTTAGTAATGCACTATAGAAGCATTAGAAATAGTTTTTGAGAAAGAGTGTGAAGAGAAACACAAAATACCACTTTTGACTCAAAAACCATATGTATAGTGCACACTAACTTGACAAAAACAAGTTAGGATAGGTTATAAGCAATAAAACATTTACCTTTGTGCTTACCATTTCCTTTTCCACTTGTTGTCACCCTCTACACATCTCACCTTTCTTCTTTCACGTGGATTGAGAAGTCAATTTGCAAATTAGTGGCTCAAGTCAATCCATTTGCAAGTACCTACAAGAAGAAAGATGAAATGGTCCCCAATCATGTTTTTGGGTCTGGAGGGATTGGTTTAGCAACCCAAATCCGATTGCTTTTGGGTGCTTTCCTAAAAGGACAACAAGTAGAATAATGACCAATTTCATTGCAATAGTTGCATGTGCCCATAGTCTTGGAACTAGAGGATTCTCCATGGAATATTGGAGATCCTTTATCTTTGTTGTTCCCTTTACTACTATCATATCCTAAACCATGTCTACCAATTTGTTTAGTAGTATAGTGTAGGATATCATTAAGATTCTTTTTACCCACTAAGAATCTTTGCAAAGAAGATCTCAAACTGTCATTATCATGCTTAAGAGAAGCAATAGTAGAAGACAATTGATTAATATTATCTCTAGCATGTAAAAGATCATTTTCTAAGCAAAGAGATTTAGTTGAAAGAGAATCTCTAACAATATGAAGAGCAGCAACATCATTCTCTCTATTTGTAGAACTAGAACACGATTCATGCCCATTGATTTTAGCAAGCAAGGAGGCATTATTTTATTTCTAATTCATGCAAAACAAAATCTTTGTCCTTGTTTTCATATTTAAGAACATCAATGTCATGCATGAGAGAATCAACAATTAAAGTATGCTCTTCATTAGAACTAGGCATGAGAGGTTGAGCTTCTAGAAATTTTATCTTATCAAGCAAACTAGCATTTTCAAGTTTAAGAGAGTTTAGTTGGCTAAGACAATCATTTTTATCAATAAGCAAGCAAGAATTAGCATATTCAAGATCATCTAGTTCTATATGTAAATTATCAACAATTTTAGCAAGCTTTTTCTTTTTCTTTTTAGAAGACTTATAAGAGGCACAAATATCATGAATAATAGCAATTAAAGATTCTTTATATAAAGAGTCTAGATTTACCTCACTTGAGTCTTCACTTGTTGAAGCTATAAGGGCAAAATAGTATTCTCCTTCATCACTAGAGCTTGAGCTTGATCCTTCACATGAATCTTCACTTGAGCTTGAGTTGGAGGAGCCACTTGAGCTTGAGTGCCATTTCTTCTTGTGAAGAAGGGTCTTTTTGCCTTGTGAGCAATCTTCCTTGTAGTGACCCTTCTTTCCACATGTGAAGCACCGGATGGATGAGGACTTTCCTTTGAAGGATTTACCCTTGGAGTACATGGCATCTTCTTTAGCTTGAGAGGATGGAGAGACTTGTTCCATGATATCTTCAATTTGAGCCTTCATTTCAGCCTTCTTCATTCTCTTTAGCTCTTTCTTCTCTTGTCTTTCTACTTCCTCCCTCTTGTCAAGTGTAGCTTCATGTGCTTGTAGATTTCCAATGAGGTCTTCAAAAGGAATATCCCTAAGAGACCTTGCTTCTTCAATAGAAGTCACCTTGGATTCCCACCTCTTGGGGAGAGTTCTAAGGATCTTTGAGTTGATCTCTCCACTAGACATAGGATGTCTTAGAACAGCAAGACCATTCAAGATAGTGTTGAGCCTTGAGTACATGTTGTCTATGCTCTCCTCCTTTCCCATCTTGAAGTTCTCAAACAACCCTTTGAGCATGTAGACTTTGCTTTCCTTCATTTGATTTTTCCCTTCATAAGTGATGCAAAGCTTTCTCCATACCTCATAGGCCGTCTCACAAGAAGAAATTCGGTTGAACTCGGTGGGGGTCATTGAGGCATATAGGATGTGCATTGCTCTAGCATTCAACGTTGCTTTCATCAAGGTGGCTTCATCCCATTCTTCAATATTTGTCTTTGGTAGAATGTATGGGCTGTTCACCATTTGCCACATCTCGATACTTGATCCTTAGATGTAGAATTGAAGCCTTCTTCTCCAATAGAGGAAATTGTTCCCATCAAAGATTGGAAGGCTGGTCGAGAGTCTCCCTCCTAGGTAGTCACCCATCTTTTCCTACTTGTTGAAGTATTCTTGGAGAAGACCCGCTCTGATACGACTTGTTGGATCCTATATGCGTGATTAGATGCTCTAGAAAGGGGGGGGTGAATAGAGCTGAAAGTACTTAAACAAAACTCATTAAACCTTCAAAATATATGACAAGATAAGGTTGCTAAATAGGCAATTTGAGTGCAACTAAATCATGCATAGCAAGGATAAGAGTGATTGAACATGCACCAATTAGACAAGCTATTTAGAGTGGTTCCACACTTCAAACTAGAAGTGTGTCAGTCCACTTGCCTAGAGAGTTCAACCTCTAGGACTTCCAACAATTTCACTCTTATATTCACTTATAAGACTTACAATGAATGACCAACAAAGGACTTACCTATCCAATACAAAGAGTCTTCAACATTACCAAGGACTTACCCACTTTGCAAGAGTCTTCGGCCTTCTCCAAGGACTTACCCACTCTTGCACAAGTCTTCGGCCTTGTAGGAATTACCCACTCTTCTTGGATCTTCCGCCTTTGACTTCACCTTCACTCGGAGAAGCTTCCACCAAGGTCTTACCTACTTGAGCTTGAGTCTTTTGCTTTGTCCAAGGGCTTACCCACTCTAGCTCCAAGTCTTCGACCTTGATCTTCACCAAGGGACTCCTTCCCTTTTTCTTCTTCACCTCTCTTGGACAATAGAGAGAACCTTCATCTTCAAGATAGCAAATGAGAGATGGGGAGGTGGTGGAAGTGAGAGCCTCACAAGATATACAAGTAGAAACTAGCTCTCTTACAAATCTCCTACTCACTCTAATGGATGTAGCAAGTGATTAAGCTTAGAAAGAGAGAGGAGGCTGTAGGAAGAACTCAACTATAGAATAGGAACCTCACAAAGAGTTTGCAATGAATGCTCAACCTTGGAATGAAGCCCAAGGGGTCCTATTTATAGCTGGGGATGCCTCTTAGCCTTTGGGAACACTTATGAACGAAAACTAGCCGTTTTGTGGCTTGCAACGGATCTATTTTCACTTGTTGCAACTCCACAACGGCTAGAAACACTTTTCTGCACTTTTCCGTACAGTGCAATCGGTCGAGTTTCTATGGGTGTAACTCGACCGATCAAGTAGGAGGCAAATTGATGTTCAAAGGATCGGTCGAGTTTTTCCTGAGGAAACTCGACCGACCATTTCAACTGGAAATGGCCTACTACCCAATCGGTCGAGTTCTGTGAGTGCACAACTCGACCGATGCAATCTTCAGAAAATCGATCAAGGTTGATCGGTCGAGTTTCAGGGTGGGAAACTGGACCGACCAAGTGCCTGTAATTGATTTTGAAAGATGCATTTAAAGTGCTCTAATATTCGATCTAAGTGTTCCTGATATTTTTCTAAGCTTAATTACAAGTCATACAATCATTACAAGTGATTTACAACATGATTCTAATGGATATACATCATATTACAAAAACGTGCACTTGTATGACTTTGACTTGTCTTTTCTCAAATTTGAGATGCGCAAGTTAGGGCATTTGGAGTGTGTCTATACATAATCTGAAATTACTCAAGTAGAGACATTAGACACCAAAATGTGGAATGGTTAGTCATCATCAAAACATGGGTTTACTCAATTTAGACGTGAGTCAACATTGACCTAATTGACCTTGAGTCAACATTCTCCCCATTTTTGAAGATGACAAACCATTCCATAAATGTATTGAAAGCATTTAAGTAAATTAATACCTTTGGAGAAACCTAGGGGTTTCAATAGAATGGAGTTCATATGCTACCCCTCAATTGATGCGCATAGTGTTTTCATACTCCCCCTCAATTGATGCTATTTCTCCTGTATGGTTAGCTTTCATAACATTTATAGAATACTATGTCTTCTACTCATATATGTTCTACACATATATGTCTTCTCCCATTTACCTTCTCCCCCTTACATGGACATACTTCTCTTCTTCATGGAAGACATGCCTTCTTCCTCTTTTTAAAAGAAGACATACCTTTCTCCCCCTTTGTCATTTCAAAAAGTGGGGTTATGAAGAAATAAGAACCATCACTTGTTAAAGAGAAAGGAGATAACACAAATATATATAAAGAGAGTAGAAGAGCACAGATAGGGGCTTGTCCAAGCATAGAAAGAAAAGCAAGTTAAAGCATTTACTTGAACACCCCAAAAGTGCAAGATAAAGTGCTGCAGAAAAATAATAAATCGCAATTTTGACCCTCAAGATGATGGAATTTGACCAAAAACCATCGGAGCTCATGGCAAAACGATGAGTCTTGCTCAGAAGGTCGTTTCTGCATGAAAAACACTAGTCTTGCACAAAAAATTGAAACTGGAGCAAAAGCTGCATAAAACCAAAAATACTCCAATTCCCACATATCATGTAGATCTATGTACCCTGCATCACAATGTTATGCAAGCAACTCAAGATAGTAGATATGCAATTCAAGGAACAATCTTGAGCATGTATGAGACAAGATACAAGCATAGCATATAGATGAGCAAATATTCCAATTATAAACAGGGTTAGAACTACATGTATATGAACTACTAGTAGATGATATCACAAGTTAGGACTACTAGTAGGATCTAGATCATAGAAAGAGATACCAAAAGATACACAAGTCAAAGAGCAAGCTATGAGTAGATGTAGAGATATATCCAAACAAAGAGATATGCAAATTTAGAAGCATGAAAGGATATAACTCACTAGATATGCATCCTTACCATAAGATGATTACCCCTATGAACCTCAAGGTTGTATCAAAACAAGATATACACCTATAGAGATGTAGCAAGTTAGATTACAATAGAAGCAATTTTTAGACACAACCAAGAGATCCAAAGAGATCATCATCAAAACCTGCAAAACAACTCAAAGCAAGTAATTGCAAGATATAGATATACCAATTTAGATCAATTAGAGAGATAGAGTTGTATGTAAGATAGGCAATTTAGAACATGGCAATATGCATATATAAAGATATCAAAAGAGAGTGCCAAAGAATAAGGCTATTGGTTGAGAAAATCTAGTTGAGAGGGAAATTCTCATCCAATAAGCCAACTGTATATTCTGTGCACAGTGTGATCGGTCGAGTTCTGTGCATTGACAACTCGACCGATGACAGCTGCTGGCAACACTCTTGGTGCCTATCGGTCGAGTTTCAATAGGGCAAACTCGACCGACAGAGCAGCTGTCAAAAGGCATATATATTTCATAAAAACATATTTAAAGGCATGCTAAAAATACAAACCATATCTAAACATGTCTAAGCGAGTTAGTAATGCATTATAGTAGCATTAGAAACAGTTTTTGAGCAAGAGTGTGAAGAGAAACACAAAATACCACTTTTGACTCAAAAACCATATGTATAGTGCACACTAACTTGACAAAAACAAGTTAGGATAGGTTATAAGCAATAAAACATTTACCTTTGTGCTTACCATTTCCTTTTCCACTTGTTGTCACCCTCTACACATCTCACCTTTCTTCTTTCATGTGGATTGAGAAGTCAATTTGCAAATTAGTGTCTCAAGTCAATCCATTTGCAAGTACCTACAAGAAGAAAGATGAAATGGTCCCCAATCATGTTTTTGGGTCCGGAGGGATTAGTTTATCAACCCAAATCCGATTTCTTTTGGGTGCTTTCCTAAAAGGACAACAAGTAGAATAATGACCAATTTCATTGCAATAGTTGCATGTGCCCATAGTCTTGGAACTAGAGGATTCTCCATGGAATATTGGAGGTCCTTTATCTTTGTTGTTCCCTAGACTACTATCATATCCTAAACCATGCCTACCAATTTGTTTAGTAGTATAGTGTAGGATATCATTAAGATTCTTTTTACCCACTAAGAATCTTTGCAAAGAAGATCTCAAACTGTCATTATCATGCTTAAGAGAAGCAATAGTAGAAGACAATTGATTAATATTATCTCTAGCATGTAAAAGATCATTTTCTAATCAAAGAGATTTAGTTGAGAGAGAATCTCTAACAATATGAAGAGCAGCAACATCATTCTCTCTATTTGTAGAACTAGAACAAGATTCATGCCCATTGATTTTAGCAAACAAGGAGGCATTTTCTATTTCTAATTCATGCAAAACAAAATCTTTGTCCTTGTTTTCAGATTTAAGAACATCAATGTCATTCATGAGAGAATCAACAATTAAAGTATGCTCTTCATTAGAACTAGACATGAGAGGTTGAGCTTCTAAAATTTTATCTTATCAAGCAAACTAGCATTTTCAAGTTTAAGAGAGTTTAGTTGGCTAAGACAATCATTTTTATCAATAAGTAAGCAAGAATTAGCATATTCAAGATCATCTAGTTCTATATGTAAATTATCAACAATTTTAGCAAGCTTTTTCTTTTTCTTTTTAGAAGACTTATAAGAGGCACAAATATCATGAATAATAGCAATTAAAGATTCTTTATCTAAAGAGTCTAGATTTACCTCACTTGAGTCTTCACTTGTTGAAGCTATAAGGGCAAAATGGTATTCTCCTTCATCACTAGAGCTTGAGCTTGATCCTTCACATGAATCTTCAGTTGAGCTTGAGTTGGAGGAGCCACTTGAGCTTGAGTGCCATTTCTTCTTGTGAAGAAGGGTCTTTTTGCCTTGTGGGCAATCTTCCTTGTAGTGACCCTTCTTTCCACATGTAAAGCACCGGATGGAGGAGGACTTGCCTTTGAAGGGTTTACCCTTGGAGTACATGGCATCTTCTTTAGCTTGAGAGGATGGAGAGACTCGTTCCATGATAGCTTCAATTTGAGCCTTCATTTCAGCCTTCTTCATTCTCTTTAGCTCTTTCTTCTCTTGTCTTTCTACTTCCTCCCTCTTGTCAGGTGTAGCTTCATGTGCTTGTAGATTTCCAATGAGCTCTTCAATAGGAATATCCCTAAGAGACCTTGTTTCTTCAATAGAAATCACCTTGGATTCCCACCTCTTGGGGAGATTTCTAAGGATCTTTGAGTTGATCTCTCCACTAGACATAGGATGTCTTAGAACAACAAGACCATTCAAGATGGTGTTGAGCCTTGAGTACATATTGGCCATGCTCTCCTCCTTTCCCATCTTGAAGTTCTCAAGCAACCCTTTGAGAATGTAGACTTTGCTTTACTTCACTTGATCTGTCCCTTCATAAGTGATTCAAAGCTTTCTCCATACCTCATAGGCCGTCTCACAAGAAGAAATTCGGTTGAACTCGGTGGGGGTCATTGAGGCATATAGGATGTGCATGGCTCTAGCATTCAACGTTTCTTTCATCAAGGTGGCTTCATCCCATTCTTCAATATTTGTCTTTGGTAGAATGTATGGGTTGTTCACCAATTGCCACATCTCGAGACTTGATCCTTGGATGTAGAATTGAAGCCTTCTTCTCCAATAGAGGAAATTGCTCCCATCAAAGATTGGAAGGCTGGTCGAGAGTCTCCCTCCTAGTTGGTCACCCATCTTCTCCTACTTGTTGAAGTATGCTTGGAGAAGACCCACTCTGATACGACTTGTTGGATCCTATATGGGTGATTAGATGCTCTAGAAGGGGGGGGGTGAATAGAGCTGAAAGCACTTAAACAAAACTCATTAAACCTTCAAAATATATGACAAGATAAGGTTTCTAAATAGGCAATTTGAGTGCAACTAAATCATGCATAGCAAGGATAAGATAGATTGAACATGCACCAATTAGACAAACTATTTAGAGTGGTTCCACACTTGAAATTAGAAGTGTGTCAGTCCACTTGCCTAGAGAGGTCAACCTCTAGGACTTCCAACAATTGCACTCTTATATTCACTTATAAGACTTACAATGCATGACCAACAAAGGACTTACCTATCAAATACAAAGAGTCTTCAACCTTACCAAGGACTTACCCACTTTGCAAAAGTCTTCGGCCTTCTCCAAAGACTTACCCACTCTTGCACAAGTTTTCGGCCTTGTAGGAATTACCCACTTTTCTTGGTCTTCCGCCTTTGACTTCACCTTCACTCGGAGAAGCTTCCACCAAGGTCTTACCTATTTGAGCTTGAGTCTTTTGCCCTCTCCAAGGGCTTACCCACTCTAGCTCCAAGTCTTTGGCCTTGATCTTCACCAAAGGACTCCTTCCCTTATTCTTCTTCACCTCTCTTGGACAAGAGAGAGAACCTTCATCTTCAAGATAGCAAATGAGAGATGGGGAGGTGGTGGAAGTGAGAGCCTCACAAGATATACAAGTAGAAACTAGCTCTCTTACAAATCTCCTACTCACTCTAATGGATGTAGCAAGTGATTAAGCTTAGAGAGAGAGGAGGCTGTAGGAAGCACTCAACTATAAAATAGGAACCTCACAAAGAGTTTGCAATGAATGCTCAACCTTGGAATGAAGCCCAAGGGGTCCTATTTATAGCTGGGGATGCCTCTTAGCCTTTGGGAACACTTATGAACGAAAACTAGCCGTTTTGTGGCTTGCAACAGATCTATTTTCATTTGTTGCAACTCCACAACGGCTAGAAACACTTTTCTGCACTTTTCCGTACAGTGCAATCGGTCGAGTTTCTATGGGTGTAACTCGACCGATCAAGTAGGAGGCAAACCGATGTTCAAAGGATCGGTCGAGTTTGTCCTAAGGAAACTCGACCGACCATTTCAACTGGAAATGGCCTACCACCCAATCGGTCGAGTTTTGTGAGTGCACAACTCGACCAATGCAATCTTCAGAAAATTGATCAAGGTTGGTCGGTCCAGTTTCAGGGTGGGAAACTGGACCGACCAAATGCCTGTAATTGATTTTCAAAGATGCATTTAAAGTGCTCTAATATTAGATCTAAGTGTTCTTGATATTTTTCTAAGCTTAATTACAAGTCATACAATCATTACAAGTGATTTACAACATGATTCTAATGGATATACATCATATTACAAAAATGTGCACTTGTATGACTTTGACTTGTCTTTTCTCCAATTTGAGATGCGCAAGTTAGGGCACTTGGAGTGTGTCTATACATAATCTAAAATTACTCAAGTAGAGACATTAGACACCAAAATGTGGAATGGTTAGTCATCATCAAAACTTGGGTTTAGTCAATTTAGACGTGAGTCAACATTGACCTAATTGACCTTGAGTCAACATTCTCCCCCTTTTTGAAGATGACAAACCATTCCATAAATGTATTGAAAGCATTTAAGTAAATTTATACCTTTGGAGAAACCTAGGGGTTTCAATAGAATGGAGTTCATATGCTCCCCCTCAATTGATGTGCATAGAGTTTTCATACTCCCCCTCAATTGATGCTATTTCTCCTGTATGGTTAGCTTTCATAACATTTATAGAATACTATGTCTTCTACTCATATATGTTCTACACATATATGTCTTCTCCCATTTACCTTCTCCCCCTTACATGGACATACTTCTCTTCTTCATGTAAGACATGCCTTCTTTCTCTTTTCAAAAGAAGACATACCTTTCTCCCCCTTTGTCATTTCAAAAAGTGGGGTTATGAAGAAATAAGAATCATCACTTGTTAAAGAGAAAGGAGATAACACAATTATATATAAGGAGAGTAGAAGAGCAGAGACAGGGGCTTGTCCAAGCATAGAAAGAAAAGCAAGTTAAAGCATATACTTGAACACCCAAAAAATGCAAGATAAAGTGCTGCAGAAAAAAAATAAATCGCAATTTTGACCCTCAAGATGATGGAATTTGACCAAAAACCATCGGAGCTCATGGCAAAGCGATGAGTCTTGCTCAGAAGGTCGTTTCTGCATGAAAAACACTAGTCTTGCACAAAAAATTGAAACTGGAGCAAAAGCTGCATAAAATCCAAAAATACTCCAATTCCCACATATCATGTAGATCTATGTACCCTGCATCACAATGTTATGCAAGCAACTCAAGATAGTAGATATGCAATTCAAGGAACAATCTTGAGCATGTATGAGACAAGATACAAGCATAGAATATAGATGAGCAAATATTCCAATTATAAACAAGGTTAGAACTACATGTATATGAACTACTAGTAGATGATATCACAAGTTAGGACTACTACTAGGATCTAGATCATAGCAAGAGATACCAAAAGATACACAAGTCAAAAAGCAAGCTATGAGTAGATGTAGAGATATATCCAAACAAAGAGATGCAATTTTAGAAGCATGAAAGGATATAACTCACTAGATATGCATCCTTACCATAAGATGATTACCCCTATGAACCTCAAGGTTGTATCAAAACAAGATATACACCTATAGAGATGTAGCAAGTTAGAGTACAACGGAAGCAATTTTTAGACACAACCAAGAGATCCAAAGAGATCATCATCAAAACCTGCAAAATAACTCAAAGCAAGTAATTGCAAGATATAGATATACCAATTTAGAGCAATTAGAGAGATAGAGTTGTATGCAAGATAGGCAATTTAGAACATGGCAATATGCATATATAAAGATACCAAAAGAGAGTGCCAAAGAATAAGGCTATTGGTTGAGAAAATCTAGTTGAGAGGGAAATTCTCATCCAATAAGCCAACTGTATATTCTGTGCACAGTGTGATCGGTCGAGTTCTGTGCATTGACAACTCGACCGATGACAGCTGCTGGCAACACTCTTGGTGCCTATCGGTCGAGTTTCAATAGGGCAAACTCGACCGACAGAGCAGCTGTCAAAAGGCATATATATTTCATAAAAACATATTTAAAGGCATGCTAAAAATACAAACCATATCCAAACATGTCTAAGCGAGTTAGTAATGCACTATAGAAGCATTAGAAACAGTTTTTGAGCAAGAGTGTGAAGAGAAACACAAAATACCACTTTTGACTAAAAAAACCATATGTATAGTGCACACTAACTTGACAAAAACAAGTTAGGATAGGTTATAAGCAATAAAACATTTACCTTTGTGCTTACCATTTCCTTTTCCACTTGTTGTCACCCTCTACACATCTCACCTTTCTTCTTTCATGTGGATTGAGAAGTCAATTTGCAAATTAGTGGCTCAAGTCAATCCATTTGCAAGTACCTACAAGAAGAAAGATAAAATGGTCCCCAATCATGTTTTTGGGGCCGGAGGGATTAGTTTAGCAACCCAAATCCGATTGCTTTTGGGTGCTTTCCTAAAAGGACAACAAGTAGAATAATGACCAATTTCATTGCAATAGTTGCATGTGCCCATAGTCTTGGAACTAGAGGATTCTCCATGGAATATTGGAGGTCCTTTATCTTTGTTGTTCCCTTGACTACTATCATATCCTAAACCATGTCTACCAATTTGTTTAGTAGTATAGTGTAGGATATCATTAAGATTCTTTTTACCCACTAAGAATCTTTGCAAAGAAGATCTCAAACTGTCATTATCATGCTTAAGAGAAGCAATAGTAGAAGACAATTGATTAATATTATCTCTAGCATGTAAAAGATCATTTTCTAAGCAAAGAGATTTAGTTGAAAGAGAATCTCTATCAATATGAAGAGCAGCAACATCATTCTCTCTATTTGTAGAACTAGAACACGATTCATGCCCATTGATTTTAGCAAACAAGGAGGCATTGTTTTATTTCTAATTCATGCAAAACAAAATCTTTGTCCTTGTTTTCAGATTTAAGAACATCAATGTCATGCATTAGAGAATCAACAATTAAAGTATGCTCTTCATTAGAACTAGGCATGAGAGGTTGAGCTTCTAGAAATTTTATCTTATCAAGCAAACTAGCATTTTCAAGTTTAAGAGAGTTTACTTGGCTAAGACAATCATTTTTATCAATAAGCAAGCAAGAATTAGCATATTCAAGATCATCTAGTTCTATATGTAAATTATCAACAATTTTAACAAGCTTTTTCTTTTTCTTTTTAGAAGACTTATAAGAGGCACAAATATCATGAATAATAGCAATTAAAGATTCTTTATCTAAAGAGTCTAGATTTACCTCACTTGAGTCTTCACTTGTTGAAGCTATAAGGGCAAAATGGTATTCTCCTTCATCACTAGAGCTTGAGCTTGATCCTTCACATGAATCTTCAGTTGAGCTTGAGTTGGATGAGCCACTTGAGCTTGAGTGCCATTTCTTCTTGTGAAGAAGGGTCTTTTTGCCTTGTGGGCAATCTTCCTTGTAGTGACCCTTCTTTCCACATGTAAAGCACCGGATGGAGGAGGACCTGCCTTTGAAGGGTTTACCCTTGGAGTACATGGCATCTTCTTTAGCTTGAGAGGATGGAGAGACTTGTTCCATGATAGCTTCAATTTGAGCCTTCATTTCAGCCTTCTTCATTCTCTTTAGCTCTTTCTTCTCTTGTCTTTCTACTTCCTCCCTCTTGTTAAGTGTAGCTTCATGTGCTTGTAGATTTCCAATGAGGTCTTCAATAGGAATATCCCTAAGAGACCTTGCTTCTTCAATAGAAGTCACCTTGGATTCCCACCTCTTGGGGAGAGTTCTAAGGATCTTTGAGTTGATCTCTCCACTAGACATAGGATGTCCTAGAACAGTAAGACCATTCAAGATGGTGTTGAGCCTTGAGTACATGTTGTCTATGCTCTCATCCTTTCCCATCTTGAAGTTCTCAAGCAACCCTTTGAGCATGTAGATTTTGCTTTCCTTCACTTGATCTGTCCCTTCATAAGTGATGCAAAGCTTTCTCCATACCTCATAGGCCGTCTCACAAGAAGAAATTTGGTTGAACTCGTTGGGGGTCATTGAGGCATATAGGATGTGCAAGGCTCTAGCATTCAACGTTGCTTTCATCAAAGTGGATTCATCCCATTCTTCAATATTTGTCTTTGGTAGAATGTATGGGCTGTTCACCATTGCCACATCTCGAGACTTGATCCCTTGATGTAGAATTGAAGCCTTCTTCTCCAATAGAGGAAATTGCTCCCATCAAAGATTGGAAGGCTGGTCGAGAGTCTCCCTCCTAGGTAGTCACCCATCTTCTCCTACTTGTTGAAGTATGCTTGGAGAAGACCCGCTCTGATACCACTTGTTGGATCCTATATGGGTGATTAGATGCTCTAGAAGGGGGGTGAATAGAGCTGAAAGCACTTAAACAAAACTCATTAAACCTTCAAAATATATGACAAGATAAGGTTGCTAAATAGGCAATTTGAGTGCAACTAAATCATGCATGGCAAGGATAAGAGAGATTGAACATGCACCAATTAGACAAGCTATTTAGAGTGGTTCCACACTTCAAATTAGAAGTGTGTCAGTCCACTTGCCTAGAGAGGTCAACCTCTAGGACTTCCAACAATTGCACTCTTATATTCACTTATAAGACTTACAATGCATGACCAACAAAGGACTTACCTATCCAATACAAAGAGTCTTCAACTTTACCAAGGACTTACCCACTTTGCAAGAGTCTTCGGCCTTCTCCAAAGACTTATCCACTCTTGCACAAGTCTTCGGCCTTGTAGGAATTACCCACTCTTCTTGGATCTTCCGCCTTTGACTTCACCTTCACTCGGAGAAGCTTCCACCAAGGTCTTACCTACTTGAGTTTGAGTCTTTTGCCTTCTCCAAGGGCTTACCCACTCTAGCTCCAAGTCTTCAACCTTGATCTTCACCAAGGGACTCCTTCCCTTGTTCTTCTTCACCTCTCTTGGACACGAGAGAGAACCTTCATCTTCAAGATAGCAAATGAGAGATGGGGAGGTGGTGGAAGTGAGAGCCTCACAAGATATATAAGTAGAAACTAGCTCTCTTACAAATCTCCTACTCACTCTAATGGATGTAGCAAGTGATTAAGCTTAGAGAGATAGGAGGCTGTAGGAAGCACTCAACTATAGAATAGGAACCTCACAAAGAGTTTGCAATGAATGATCAACCTTGGAATGAAGCCCAAGGGGTCCTATTTATAGTTGGGGATGCCTCTTAGCCTTTGGGAACACTTATGAACGAAACTTAGCCATTTTGTAGCTTGCAACGGATCTATTTTCACTTGTTGCAACTCCATAACGGCTAGAAACACTTTTCTGTACTTTTCCGTACAGTGCAATCGGTCGAGTTTCTATGGGTGTAACTCGACCGATCAAGTAGGAGGCAAACCGATGTTCAAAGGATCGGTCGAGTTTGTCCTGAGGAAACTCGACCGACCATTTCAACTGGAAATGGCCTACTACCCAATCGGTCGAGTTCTGTGAGTGCACAACTCGACCGATGCAATCTTCAGAAAATCGATCAAGGTTGATCGGTCGAGTTTCAGGGTGGGAAACTGGACCGACCAAGTGCCTGTAATTGATTTTCAAAGATGCATTTAAAGTGCTCTAATATTCAATCTAAGTGTTCCTGATATTTTTCTAAGCTTAATTACAAGTCATACAATCATTACAAGTGATTTACAACATGATTCTAATGGATATACATCATATTACAAAAATGTGCACTTGTATGACTTTGACTTGTCTTTTCTCTAATTTGAGATGCACAAGTTAGGGCATTTGGAGTGTGTCTATACATAATTTGAAATTACTCAAGTAGAGACATTAGACACCAAAATGTGGAATGGTTAGTCATCATCAAAACATGGGTTTAGTCAATTTAGACGTGAGTCAACATTGACCTAATTGACCTTGAGTCAACAGAGTTGAATGTAAAGAGTTACATTGATGCAAGATTACATAAGGAAAAAAGTGATTGAAATGTTTGATTTAAAAGGAGAAGTGTTGTTAGTTGGAAGGGTTCCGAACTAATAAGCCATTATATAATAGAAACTGAGTATACTTGTGTTGCAGAGTAGAGTGATACTATATGGATCTAGAAGTTCATGTGATGAACTTATAGATGTTCCAACCGTTGATGATTCATTAGAAGAATTGTGACAACAATGGAGCTAAGTGTTAAGAAAGGAATATCATATATCATATTATAGTTATTTCATCTCATAGGAAAGAGATCAAGAAACATGCAATATACCGACTATAAGCGAAGTGTTGCTAACCCGCTAAATCAGCACCAACGCAGCAGAGGCATGCTGGACATGTTTAGGTCACTAAGGATGAGATTCGTTGGTGATTGACTCTAAGTGCAAGTGGGAGTCTATTGGTAAGGTATGCCCGTAGAGTCAATCATGTGATAATTGGCATGGAATATACCTTAAAGTATTTGATTAATACTTATAAAGGTAAGCTTCCAATTCATTTTGTTTTGCTCAATCATGAGATAATGAACAAACATTATGAATCTCTAGAGAATCATATTACTCAATGTTGTATGTATTCGAGTTACTACCCTTGTGGATGAAATCATACAGATGTTAAGAGTATATATACATATTCTCATTATGTCCTTGATCAGTTGTTATTGTGGAAGGTTGATAGACAACAATAACACATAAGATCAGAGTATGAGTTGGTTGATGACTAAATCTCATTAGTCATGATATGGCAATATCATAAAAGCACACAAATACATATTAGGGAATAATGTATAAACAGACCCATGAAGAGAGTGACACATGAAAACCATCATATGGTAAGTCATAGTCATCTCTCATAGTGAAGGTGGTGATTGTGATTCTTAGACTTGAAATCATTGCACTTGTCACATGTTGTTGGGTACGCTTTGACATCATCAAACCCATTCCTGAAACATGGATTGTTATAAAGGTGATGATGGGTGACTTTGACACATGGGGATAGACTGTGAGTGATAAATATGGAATGTGTCCCTCCTACTGGAGTATGATATCCTAACCACTTGATAAGTAAGATCGAGAAACGCATGTGCATGCACATGTGAATCAATATAGGATATTGAGGTCATATTATCTCAGACAATCTGCTATGGGTTCAAGAAACATGAGATGATCGTTGAAGGGACGATGAGTCCATGCCTTGAGTTCACTCTGGATATCAGAGACAAATGAATTATACAATCACTATAAAACCTTACACATATTGTAGGTTGAAGTTGTTTTCCATCTTTCCATTCACTTGGGTAGCACTGATGTGTGACTATGCACTGCTCCTTGCTTGTGATGTCATAATTAGTTATGGACATTCACTTCCAACGTGATATGGGACCTATAGGGCCACACATATAGGAACTCATCTAGAAGAGGAGTTTGATCTTGAATGACTAATGGATTGATTACTAAAGTGTTTAGGTATTCAATTCATGCAACATATCAACTGATCAGATATGTCAAATGACCATCTCATTGAGTGAGATGATCGTTTGGGCATATAGAGAGGCGTCTAAAGTGTTGAGACGACCGTTTGGGTTGTCAGGGTAATTAGAGTTTGATTTGGCTAAGTTCTGGCCTTAAACCGACTGACTCATCCCGACTCACTAGATAGGCATTTGGGTAAGCAAGACGGGCATCTCCTCTGGGTGAGATGGCTCAGTTGGGTCGAACGATGGTTCTAGATGTTTCCTGAATAGTTTCAGTTATACAAACTTGGAGTGCAAGTAAATTACTATGTGACATTAATTGGAATCAAAATTGCCAAATTTGTATCCAATTGGGAAACTGCCAAATAACCGTTTAGAAGTGCGAGACGACCGTCTCACACACTGGACAACCTTCTGGGTGTGTCAGATGACCATTTGGCGTCTTACAGGTTGGGAAAGTTTAAGTTCTTCCGGTCCTTTCCACTCCCACACAATCCCGAACACATTGGGAACCCTGACCCTAACCCCACTTATAAAAAGAGGGATATTGGGGGCTTCTCAAGACACAACACATACAACTAAGACTCAATTCCTCTGATAATTATTTCATCTCTAATTGTTGTAACCGAGAGAGTCCAAGCAAGTCCTACCCGACAGGGAGGGATAGCCAATGGGAGAGAACAACTCAGAAGCTATCATTGTGGGAGAGTAGGTTGGCGACTAATACACCAACGAGAGGGACACCTCCTTCCTGTTCATTCTCGATGAACAACAAGAGTTCTAGTTGGTCCGTGTGGACTACTCTAGAGGCATGAGTTCTTTGGTTGCTTCTCTAAGAGAAAAGTCAACCTACAATATGTGGTGAGACCACCAGATTCACTATAGAGAATGTGTAGACAGTTATTCATGGTGAAGACCAAGAGCTACACAACCACCGTCTAAGAGCAACTTGTCAGCTGTTGCAAAGAAGCGAGTTTTGTCGTTGGACTTACTCCAAGACCATGTATAACTCGCTAAAACTATGATTCCAATTTCATAGTAGTTGACGCGATCTTGCTGTTATGGGAATATATATAGATACATTTTTTTTCACTGCTATACTATGTGCCCGTATTTCCCAGTAGGCGAGTCCCTTCTTTATTTTTCCAACAACACTTATCTTCCTTTCAAGCAATTTTATTTGTTTTGTTCTTTAAATCCTCCATCCTTTCTATCCCTACATACATATTGCCTACCTCCTCGATACCTGTACTACCCCTCATACACATATTATTCCTTATGACAACCAGATCGTATGATTTTTTCACCTAGTCCAAAAAAGTTGGGTCATAGAAAGATCCACTTAATTTTTTATCTGGATCTATGTAATTGGGTCATGTTGTACCTTGACTGGAGTTGTCATTTACTCCCTCCACATACTTTTCTACATAACCCTTGCCTCTATTATTGTTTTTGACTTCCCATCCAACCACTCTCTCAATTCTTTTTGTGGTTGTCATGAAGGGGGGATAGAGAATGATGAGTAGAGGGAAGATGTGAGGTAGAGGAGAAATGGAGAAAGAAGAAGAAGACTTTAGTTCTGATGCTTTATGGATCTTAATTCCACTTGTACTACTGATATATGGTTTTCATGCTACCTTTTTGCTGCTTTGTGGTGTTGTTTTTGCTGCTATATGGATTTGTCTTTTGCTATTACTGATTCATCTACCTTATGAAGAGCATGAAAAACTTATTCATCATCATCTCAGCTGATGCTGTACTTTACTTTTGCTATTTGTTGATTGTTTTTCTATTTAGTGACATCATTTTTGCTACTTGTGCTATGATTAGCACATTTTACTTGTTGCTTTGTGAGTTTGCACTACTGTTCTCCGTAATCTGTTTGTACGTTGACTCTTTGTAAGTGCCTTGCACACATCTGCATAGATTGTGACCCAACACTCTCTCGACTTTGACGTTTGCTACATAGTGGAAATTATATGATGATATGATCATGGTATCTTTGTTGATTTACATGCTATGATGGAGCTTCAAGCTTTTATGCTACTTTTGTTCGTATTGGAGACTTTTTGTTGCTTTCTACTTTAGATACTGATCTTTTATCTGACTATGTCATCTATAATCTGCTATTGTGTTCCAGTACTTTCTGGCTTGTTCGTGCCTTGAGCATGTTGACTCTTTTCTTATCTGTGCCTTGTATGCACGTTATCTACCGTCTTTTGTGTTCCAAAACTTTATGATCCATTTGATGATGACAATGACTGTGATGAAGAGCGTGATGCCTACTTATTGATGTTTAGTTTGCTCCAGATGCTACTTCACATTGATCAAGAAGCTCCTGCTACCTACTTTCATATCCACTTTTAGATTTTCTTGAGGATGAGTATTTGAGTGTTTGAGTGATTTATTGTAACATTGAGGGGGGGATTTTTGTATGGGTTTGGTTATCCTTTTACTTTGTTTAGTCTGTATGTCTGTCTATTTGTAAGCTGACTTGGGATTCTCCCAAGCTCCAACTTGAGGGAGAGTGTAAGAGAGTCTATTTACTTATAGTTGTTTTAGTCTATTTGTAATATGGATATAGTTCTGTCTTGGCCCACTTGGATTTGTCTTGTGTCTGTATGCTCCCCCCTTATCCTATTTATAGGGAATGATGGTTGCCTTCCTATCAATAAGAAAAATCACTACACAAAAAGGGATCTTCCTCACTCATATGGCTTTCTACAACTACATCATCACCATTATTATTTATTATTCAGAGTCTTATTATCTTCACATTGTTGCCAAAATAGTTTCTCTATATTTTTCTACACAAATTCTCATAGTTTACTTATTTAACTTATCAGGTCCAATAATTCAATATTTATTTAAGTAATGGAGCATTATCCATATTCATGGGAATATCAATTTTTGTTCCAAAAAATATTATACCTCTTATTAAACATATTTTAGTCATTTATTTGCATTTTCGTTAGAACAAGAAACATATGTATGTTTGCTTACATATTAGCACATAATTTATTTATTATATTAATATGAGTGTATTATGATATGTGATGTTGATTATAGAACCTATTGCTACACAATATATGATATGCATTGACAATGTTTATAAAGCATAAATTTTATCCTTGTTTGGTCAAATTTAAAGAATCAAAGATTCTAATCTCATAATCATGAGAATATGATTTCTAGAGTCAAGATGCTAGAGTTGGATATGTTACAATTCAATTCATTCAAAAATCCAATGTTACACATGTTAAACGATGGATGTCATACCAATTGGTTGTGATAATCGATGATATAATCTCATGTTTGCTAATAGCTTGTTTGTGATACTTTAGAATAACTTAAAATTTAAACTATTGACAACTCATCACTATGCTTATAACGTGTTTGTGATGCTTCCGAATAACCCAAAATTTAGACTATTAACAACTCATCACTATCGGATCTCGCCGAGCAATTTTTGCATGCTTTCCAACCAAACGACATCTCTTACACATATGCTTTGTTATACTAAAATACCATCGATACATTTAACTCGATTGGACCCAAACGTCTCCTCACGGTATTGAAGTACAATGATTAGTATTAATAATTGATAAGTTAGATGGTCGATTTTTGGATAAAAATACTGAGTTTACTATTATGGTTCCATGACAACAAAAGTAATTTTAACATTAAAACGCATAATTTAAAATGCTATTTTGCACTCAACAGCCGGTTCAACTGACAATAGAAAATTGTTTTTTCTATTTCTTTTCAAAATGCTGTATTATGTTGTGTTTGAAAAAATGTGAGATTTTAGATGATGTACCGTGCAAACTACGCCTCTAACCGTCAACCCACAGGTCAACTTTCCTGATAAGAGAACCTCTGTTCATGGTTGCATGTCTTGCCGCAATCCGAAGAGAATGAAGGATCGATAGTCGAGCCAACCGAGAGCTGAAACTGAACCCAGAGTCCACACGAGTCCGTCATCTTCGCTTCTCATTCAACTCAACTCACAATTCATCTAGCATCTCCAACCCCTAACCCCGCAAAAACAGGAACCGATCCGTCGCCCTAACCCTATTCCCAATCCGCACCCTACTGCCGAGCCCGTGGCGGGCCCACTTCTCCTCGGTCCCGAATGGTGACGCCACCGTAATTCCTCGGCGCCGCCGGCGGGATCCTCAAGTCGCACGCACCCAATGGGGGCGGATCTGGCTATGGGGACGAAGGACACCGCCTCCTCGCCGTCCGCGGTTGCTGCGGTGGGCAGCGACAAGAACGGACTGCCGGACGACGGGCAGATTGCGCCCGCGAAGGCCGCGCTGGCAAGGGAATCTGTCGCGCTATTCCAATCCCGAAGATACGGCGAATGCCAGGACGTCCTGAGTCAGCTGATTGAGAAATATGGGGACGACCCTGAGGTTCGTGTCAGCTACTCTGGTTTATTTTCTGCTTTACCTACCAGCGGCGCCTTCCTAAAAACGTAGGATTCTAATAGGCAAGCCCAAAAACATAGTTTTGCTCAATTAGGCATATGTAGCAAATTCTGGTATTCATACTCATTTTGGTAATAAAAAAGCTTATGTTGTCTCATGTAAGTCTAGGGCGTGCACAATGATGCATGACTAATCGGGCTTTTATGCCAAAGGAATAAGCTTTCTGATGAAACCAAGTAAATTCATGGCCTTTTGGCTATACGAATTAGCTTGCTTTTTTACTTACTGGGTAAATTTGTTGATGCTCAATCTGCGTCACGTTCATTGACTTGCACACTTTCCTGTAGGTACTTCACAATATTGCCGTCGCCCAATACTTCAAGGATGGCGGCACCGATCCGAAGAAGCTTCTTCACATGCTCAGTGAGGTTGAGGTATGCTACTTCTGTTTTGTAATGTGACCGGATGTTTTGGAAGCATTCTATTCCGTGATTTCTTTTTGTAAATTTAATGAGTGCCTCTGTATCAGAGACTTAACATCTTAGATTTTAGAAGTATTCTCACAAATAAAACCAGGAATGACTGTTCTGTTGCTGGTTTTTATTTTATCCACTCAAATATTCTCTTTGTAGTTTTCTTTACATTTATTTTGGCTGATGAATACAAATGTCGCCTACATATAATCTATCAATAGACAGCTAGACACAAATGTTCGGATCAGGCTTTTACAAAGATATGGCATCTAATGAGTTATGCAATTGGTTGCTAATTTACCTGAAAGTTGTCCCTGTGGCGAGGGTAGTCATCTGCCTTTTTTTTAATGAAAAGTTTGTTTTTTTGTCACTGTAACGAATGATGATGTCTTTGTTTTGTCTCACGTGACTTTTTGCTCAAATAGGCAACATGACATTCCTCCTTATTTAAGAACACCGCCAATTCTGATGCTAGATGCGTCACATGTTACTAAATACATCATAGTAAATCAAGTCATCGAAGCACAAGTGCCATACATAGCCTTTGCTTGATCCTAGAGGAAGTATTAATACACATCTGTCACATTGAAACTCTACTTTCCTTGAATTATTGGTAACATGAACCATCTTGGCGCAGAATCCCTAATTATCCTTCCATAGAATGTGGGCTAGACTGCAAAAAATTCTAGCTACAGTTATACCTCGAGTTTCAAGCTGTTTTACAGATTTTACACTGTCAGGGCCATAGACAGTTCCATCCCCAGAGACAAGATACTGCAGAAAGATCACAAATGAAGTCATAGGTTTACTACTTCATTTTGACCTGGAGTTTCTTCTTTTTCAGGGACCTCAAAGACTATTTTTTAATGAAATCCGTTGATCGAGGTCCCTATTGTACAAAGTTTGCTGTTGAAGTACAAGATGAGGAAGTGATCGTTAAATAATGTTGATTGTGGCCATATCTTGATCTCGAGTGAATGTACAAAGTGTATCGTTAAAGCTAAAGCATAACTAGCTGTTCATAGAACCCATTTGAATTTGGTGGTAGTTAGTCATTAGATCCATTTTTCTAACCCTCCCAATCTCACATATCCGGTCATTATGCATATTGTTATTTCTTGAAGTCTGAGTGTGAGAAATCTACTTATTGATGGCTCAATTTTTCAAATAGATTTATGACGTTCCTTCTTTTTTGGGAATGAGTAAAGCAGGAGCAACCAAAGGAACTAAGAATTGCTACTGCTTCAGGATGCAGTCCCTGACTGTGTTGTACAGGCAGGCGCCTAGGCGAGCCTAGACGGCCCAGCCGTCCCAAGCCCCGCCCCAATCTGGGCGTCCAGAAGTAATACACGTAAATAAGCTTTTAATTTTACTGATTTCTATCAACTGATTAGTTTTACTTAACTACTAATTTGCATTTATTTATCTACTGATTTTTTATTTACTTATTACTGATTTGTATTTACTTATCTACTGATTTGTATTTGCTTATCTACTGATTTGTATTTACTTATCTACTGATTTAAATTTACTTATCTACTGATTGAAATTTACTTATCTACTGTTTTGAATTTATGTATCTACTGATTTGTATATGTGTATCTACTGATTTGTATTTACTTATCTACTGATTTGTATTTAGTTATCCACTGATTTGTATTTACGTATCTACGGATTTGAATTTACTCATCTACTGACTTGAATTTATGTATCTACTGATTTGTATTTACTTATCTACTGATTTGTATTTACTTATCTACTGATTTTGATTCATCACATTATTTAAATTCAGGGCTTTGTATTTGTTCATCTACTTTAAAAAATTATTTAATCATCTACTGATTTATATTTGTTTATCAACTGAGTTGTACTTTTTTGTCTAATGCTTTGTATTTGTTTATCTACTGATTAGTATTTATTTATCTAATGCTTTGAATTTTATCATCTGCTGATTTGTATGTACTTATCTAATGCTTTGCATTTATTTATGTACTGATTTGTATTTACTTATCTAATGTTTTGAATTTCTTTTATCTACTGATTTGTATTTACTTATCTACCGGTTTGTATTTTATTTATCTACTGATTAGTATTTACTTATTTACTGATTTGTTTTTATTATCTACTGTTTTTTATTTATTTATCTACTGATTAGTATTAATGTACTGTTTTAACTTGTCTACTATTTGACTTTATTAATGTACTGTTTTGTTTTATAATGAACTGCCTCATGAATAGAAATACAAATATAGTTAACATTTCTGATTTCTGATTTATGAGTAATAAATTTGTGATTAACTCAAATCGGCTTTACAAAAGTCCAATAAAGGAAAATGGCAAATATCTACTAAAAAGTACTACGAATTCAAGTTTTTGAATGTACTATTTTTACTACATATGCAATATATATATATATATATATATATATATATATATATATATATATATATATATATATATAACACCTTGGCCTTTGCCTGGGCGTCCATATGGAACATCTGCTCGCCTGGCAGCCTATACAACCATGGTCCCTGACTTATCTTCTACCTAGGTCAGCATGCACTTTTAGCCTGACACATGCTGCAGTCTTATAAAGTGTACACTAGTAAAGTTTGCAAGTTGGGTGTCCGAGAATAAGGTTTCACACCCTTGAAAGGGGCTTCTCTTTTAAAGCACCAAGTGTGTAGCAGTAATGCCAATAATCCTCTTTTGAAGAAAGAGATTGTATTAGTGCGTGATACTTATACCAGAAACTATTTTCTTATACCCAGACTTGTCAACTGTTGACCACCTGCTACCTTATTGCCACATGTTATTATCTACCATTCACAACCAAGTTCCTTTCTAGGTTCTACAATTAGGGTTTGAACTTTTTCCCTTACCAACTCTGATCTTTGGCTGCGCTTGTTCTGTGAAAGTTCTACACCATGGACATGATAAATTGTCGCAATGGTGCTGGCAAATGTGTTTTTCTTGGGTATGCTAGAACTCAGAAGTTGGCACTGTTGTTGTAATTCTGTTGGTTATAAGTGGAATTTTAGTTTGGATGTGGTCTTTTTTGAAAATATTCCTTTTTACTCATTAAATGGATATTCCCTGTCTTCTGACCTTCCAGCCACACTAGTGCCTTTTCCAATGTCTTCAATTGAGCAACACGAGAATATAGAAGACAAACCTTTACAAGTGTACTGACAGAGATGACATCTTATGCAACCCACCAGCTCACTCAATCTTATAATGGTTCCTACCTTGAAAGTCAGGTTACCTTTGTCACTAACGCCACATATTTGGATTAAATCTATTGCTAATGGAAAAAGGTGAGTGCTCCTCTATCTTATATGATATTGCCAATAACTCCTGCAAAAGACATCTGAACCATTCAATTCTCGTTCTTCACCAACTCGTCTCTTAGCTATTACGGTTCCCAAAACTCCTTTTGAAGCCCTATCTCACATTTACTGGCACATGGCTATGAAGATGAGATTGCAACTCAATTTGACATACATACTTGGATTAGATTGATTCCTCAGTTGGCTACAAGCTTTTTAACTGTCGTTGGGTCTTCTTTATTAAATTTTAGTCTAATGGTACTATTGACTGCCTGAAGGGCAAACTTGTGGCAAAGGGTTATATTTGGACCTTTGGTTTTGACTTGTTTGACACATTTGCTCTAGTTGCCAGGATAAACTTTGTCCAGAGCTTGATCTCCACTGAGACTTTTGCAGCTTGATGAAAAGGTATTTCTTAAAGGGCCCCAAGGTGAATCTATATATATATGGAGCTAATTCTTGGCTTTGTTGCTTAGGGGCAGTGTTAAAAGCTGTGTTACTTGCTGAAAGCTAGAGTCCCAAAGCTTGGATTGAAAACCTAAGGGGCCGTTTGGGTGGTGCCATCGTCACTGCTGCAGTAGTTAGCAGTAATGTGATTTTAACTACTCAAGTATCAAATCCTGCAATCCTTAATTACTGTGTTTGGATGACTGCGTGAATGAGATGCTATCTGTGGATTTTGACGCATCTTCCGCCAGTAGCTCCTCGACCAACGTGAATGCGACGGCCTGGCCCTGCCTCGGCCGGCATCATGGATCTGGGCCGCTCCATTTGTGGAGGGTTCGAGGGACAAGGACACACCAGAGAGGAGGGTGGGCCTGCCGTTGGGGAAGGACGAGCTGGACGAGAACGACGGCGACGAGGACAGTGGGAGGCGCTGAGTTGTGGTCCGGTGGCCAAAAGGGGGAGGCGAGCTGCTCCAACCGTGGGAGATAGCACAGGGCTGGTAGTAGCGACGACATCATCCGAACCCTAGTGACGGCAACAGAGATGGCATAGGGCTAGCACATGGCAGTCAGGGACGACTAGTGGCGGCGGCGGAGGAAGACATGGGAGGAGACGCGTTTGCTGGAGGAGACAATGGTCGGGGGAAAAGAGAGGGCTCCGGAGAGGCGGATGTGTCGGGGCGAGTCGGGGGCAGAACTAATCCTCTTTGCAGTTGCAAATATCGTCAATATCGGTATGCTTTGGGAAGGCCGCGGAATACACAGGGACGGGAATACCGCATTCTGAGTGCGACGGTTCTAAAATCACATACCACAGCCCAAACGATGTCATAATAAATACCGCAGTAAGAATACCGGATATAAATACAATACCGCTGCCAATTGCAGCGCCCAAATGACCCCTAAGTTGAATTCTTCTGAAAATAGGTTTTTATCATTCTCATGTTGTTCACCCTCTCTTTATTAAAGGAATACTACATGCATCAATGTCTTAGTTGTATGTGTCGATGATATCATTCTTTTGAGGGAGTGATTAGAGTGGTATTCAAGCAACTAAGCAATACTCTGCAAACATTCTGTCACCAAAGCTCTGGGGAAGTTGAAAGATTTCCTTAGAACTGAAATTCGTTGCACCTCTTGTGCTGTCATATTATTCCAGGAATAAATACAAATGATCTCCTTGATGACACTGGCGTGTTAGGACAAAACCCAGAGACACCCTACTAGATACTAGTTTCCTTTGGATGATGACTCTTCACTGGTCTTTCGTGACAATCAAAGGAGCTTTGGGGAAACATATCCAATATGTTAGAAAATATTATTGGCCTATTTAGTTAATAGGTTAATTTCCATATGGGCTTTAGTTTCTTGGCCCATATAGCTTTACTTGAGTCCCAAGTTTGCAATGTTCCCCCCTTTCTCCTATATATAGGTCATGGGTATGCTGTCTAATATTAATCAATCAAGAAAGTTTTCCTCACACTTTCAACATGGTATAAGAACACTTAACCTAACTTTAGAAAGAAAAGCGAGAGCATCTGCTTGTAGGCGATCGTCGTCTCTTTTTGGCTTGGCCAGCTGCCCACCGGGCATCTTCCTGGCATCCATGGTCATTTTTCTTCTTCTTTAATAAAGAATTTCATCTTCTCTATGCTCCCTCAATTCATAGTCAAAGGCAGCCACAAAGTCTCCCTTGTGGTTTTCACACTTGAGTCACGTTTTCACTCCCCCAAGGTTGTCTTCCACGTCATGTGTAGGTTCTGTTCAACTCGGCCATCATCAACTATTGTTTGCCCTACGCTATCTCCAATCTCTGTTGAACCCCAAAACGCCGCGGCCTCCAACTTATTAAGGTTTAGGCTTCATCCTGGACATCTCTTCCGTCACCAGTAGCAACAAAAGCCATCACAACACTCTCCATATATTCCATGTATGTGGATGAGTGCTCAAGCTTCTAGGGGTTGTTGATGCATCTGATTCACATCATCCATTGTCACAAGTGACAATGTTAATTCCCGCCACTCTTCCGATGCGTCTTCCCCGGGTTGTCACTCCTTTGGTGCGTCTTCCTAGGATTTTTTTCTCCTTCATGGTGCTAATGCCCGTTGAGATCATGCTTCAACGACATCAGACACAATGTGTTATCCACCGGGCATCTTCCTGGCATCCATGGTCATTTTTCTTCTTCTTTAATAAAGAATTTCATCTTCTCTATGCTCCCCCGATTCATAGTCAAAGGCAGCCACAAAGTCTTCCTTGTGGTTTTCACACTTGAGTCACATTTTCACTCCCCCAAGGTTGTCTTCCACGTCATGTGTAGGTTCTGTTCAACTCGGCCATCATCAACTATTGTTTGCTCTACGCTATCTTCAATCTCTACTGAACCCCAAAACGCCGCGACCTCCAACTTATTAAGGTTTGGGCTTCATCCTGGACATCTCTGCCGTCATCAGTAGCAACAAAAGCCATCACAACACTCTCCATATATTCCATGTACGTGGATGAGTGCTCAAGCTTCTAGGGGTTGTTGATGCATCTGATTCACATCATCCATTGTCACAAGTGACAATGTTAATTCCCGCCACTCTTCCGATGTGTCTTCCCTGGGTTGTCACTCCTTTGGTGCGTCTTCGTAGGATTTTTTTTCTCTTTCATGGTGCTAATGCCCGTTGAGATCATGCTTCAACGACATTAGACACAATGTGTTATATGATTATAATGGAGTGTCAGAGTCTGAATATCATCCTCTGCGGCGTAGGGTTTTGTTCATAACTAATTAGATAGCGTGTCAGATTTCCACACATTGTGTTGACAAAAGGTCGTTTCTACCCATTGTGTAATCTCTACACGGTGTGTTAGTCTTCGTGTAAGATCTTCACACTGTGTATTGGCGGAAGACTGTTTCAACACCTTACACGGCGTGTAAAATTCCCACATGACATGTCACCGGGAGCCTGTTATCTTCAACTAAAAGATCCAAACTTTGTGTCAGAAACTCCATATGGTGTGTTCAAAGAAGTATGTCTCTACTTCCCATGCCAAGATCACCAGAGAACACGACATGTCTGTCACTGACACAATGTGTCATCTTCAGACACGCGTGGCGCCATACAAGCATGACATGCTCCATTACAGTTTAGGTCATGACCCCTCTAAAACTTTCTCTCTCCTATTGCACATTGACTCTGGTTATTGGTTTATACTCTTTACATCCTACTACTCGCTTTAAATTTTCATTGCTCGCCCTCCCACCCCTCATGTGTGCATCTCATTCTATCTGTAGGGGGTCACATGTCTCTTTTCCACACCAATTACTCATTCTCTTCGTAGTTGGCGTGCATGGATATAGAGGAGCGAGAAGATTATGAAAAGCATAGTTTCAAAAAGCAGTATGCCTCATGCGTGCAGTGACGTCACCTTATAGAGTGTATATGCGGCATGCGATAGCATATGCGTTTTTGGATTTTTTAATAAATTAATTTTATATAACATAAAAATATATATTGAGCACAAAAATTATATATTTCATTTGTTGAACACAAAATTATGTATATATACAAGTGTTCATACAAATATAGATGCATATATATTTAAATACTAATATATGTGTACACATAAATAGCATACGTGAAATATGTATGTGTATAATATGTAGATATATTACATATAGACATGTAAATTTCTATACAATATATGCATACTTGTGAAAATGTGTGTATGTTGATGTCAATATATATCATATATGTATGTCCATATATATCAAAATGCATATACATAGAATCATAGTAACAAGTTCGGGATTCAGCAACTTTTCGGCTGGCTGAAAAAAATCGGAATTTGGAAAAAATCGAGAAAAGTCGTGAAAAGATCGATAAATTTCGGTCAAAGTTCGGTCAACTATTTGGAAATAATCGAGAATTAGTCGGCAATATAAGTATATACATATATATGTATGTATGTGTATATATAGATAAATGTATGTATGTACATACATATATGATGCATGTAACTGTTACGGCCACAAGACACACAATCTTAGTGAATGAAAAAGTAGGAAAAGAAGTAAAAAATAGTTGAGTAATAACATGAACTGTCCACAGGAGTGGGGGGTTTGAGGTTTAGTGTGTGTTAGGAATTTTGTGTACATGGTTTGGTAAAAAAAGAGCAAGCGACTTAGAAGAGAAAAATCGTGAAAAGTCATGAAGAATCGAAAAAAATCGTATAAATCGCAAAAAAGCGGGATTAATTGTGAAAAGTCGTGAAAAATCGGCGATTGGCGTATTAATCGTGATGAATATTCGGGAGCCTATAACATCGTGAAAAATCGCCGACTTTTCGTAAAATTCGGAGACTTTTGTTACTATGCATAGAATAGAATATACACATTTGACTATGTTTGTGTAATATATATAAGTAAACCGTTGATGTATTACTGCAATATTTATAGATGTAGATAGATATTAAAGGTATTAGTACATATTCACATATATACATATGCACATGTGGGTCTGTGGGTAAATAAGTAGTTTAAATTAAATTTAAACAAATTAAATTGAAAAAATCTTTGCATAACTTCTAATAAAAAGGCTGCACATACCCTGCTTATGCCCAAACATGACCCCATGTGCTGCCATGATAGCATATTGGGCCGCTTATGCATATTCGGTCTGGCAAGTGGGCGACACACATATGTGGTCGCATGTGCCCCACGTAAAATGCTTTTTGAAACACCAATGAGAAGAGTATGAGAGGAAATATGAGGATGATATTTAATGTTCCAAGCTATTATGATCATCATGGAGCTTCGTATTCTTTTGCAAATATGCACTTCCGATGTCTTTGTGGCGTTTCATTCCCACCAAGCATCATTTTACTTGCGAGTTGGCTATCTGCGCTAATTCCAGTTTGCCATCACTTTCAGACAACATTGAAGAATCGAAATTGCAGCATTGACGCCCGATTTTTCACATTTGTACCACATTATGTATGATAGGACAAAGCTTGTTGCATTTGTTCCACCCTACTCTTCTCTTTGGTGTTTGTGATGTTTTAGTTTATCATTCTAACTGCATTTTCATGAGATAGATGGTTGCTTCTTCACATCGGACTTTTCAGAAGCCTGTCAATTTCTAGTTTGGAATATCTGCTAGGTTGACGATTCTCCAAATTTTATCTTCACCGAGCTACTTAGTTATGTCATCTTCGAGTTGCACTATTGTTTCAAAGTGTTGAGATGGCACTTCGGCTGATCTACTTGAGTTTCTCCTTAATGGTACTCCTCATTTATATCAAACCCCCAAGATTCATCCGCCAGGCTTATGAAACCAGCATAATAGTCGTGAACACCTCATCCAGTTAGTGTTCGTGTCACATTATGCGCGCTTGTGGTCTTCTGTACTTTGGTTTAGTTGGCTATACTTCTCAGACGATCTGAAGATACCTCTACTGCTACATCGACATTGTGTCCCCACATTTGTGTTGCGTTATGTACGTGAGTTGTGTTGACTGCGCTTATACCACTTACACATTCCTCTTCTTTGAAGATGGCGTAGTCATGGTGCTTTTGATCATCTGCCCCAGATTGATGGTGGAGAGTTTTTGTTGTGGCGTTTTGGATTCCATATATCAGATGTTCATTTCAAATTGCACTTCAAAAGACCTTCTCCAAAGCTCGAGGATTTCCAGCCTGCAGAACACAACTCAAAGAAGCGTCATCATATGTTTTTAGTTGAGAAAATATTGTTTAAGGGGGAGCAATAATTTTTTTATGGGGAGTGACATTTTTGTTCTTACGTGACTTGTCGTCCAGTCCTGTAAGTTCAAGCTAAGACATGTATTTCACCCATGCTCCAACTTGAGGGGAATTGTTAGAAAGTAATATTGGCTTATTTAGTTAATAGGTTAATTTGTATATGGGCATAAGTCTCTCATCCCAGTAGCTTTACTTGAGTCCCAAGTCTGTAATGTTTCCCCTCTTTCTACTATGTATAGGACAAAGATGTGTTGTCTAATATTAATCAATCAAGAAAGTTTCCCTCACACTTTTCAACACTATCTTTCTCCCACCTAGATATTGATGTTGTCTTGCTTATCTTGATAAACGCAAAGGGTGTCACTAGGATGTGGTGTATCATATTCAACACTATCTCAAAATCTGACTTAAAAGGACTGTGCCGCAGTGCTATGTAAACATGGAAATAGTAATGTTGATGGATTTTTGGTTCAAATTATGCCGGTAGTCGAGCTGATAAGAGGTCAACTTGAGGGTTTTGTACATTTGTTGGAAGGAACTTAGCTACATCGTGCAATAAGAAACAAGTAGTGATTGCTCCATCTAGCGTTGATCCTGAATATCGAGTAATGGCTCAAATTGCATACAAAATGATGTGGCTCAAGGCGTTCCTCCATGAACTTCGGCTATCACCATCTACAGTCCTATGCAAATATATTGTTGTAACATTGCAATCATCTTTACTGCTAACGACTTGAATTCCATGAGAGGACAAACCACATTGAGGTTTATTACCACTTTCTACGAGAAGCTGAAGCCTTTTTATACCTTGGTGAACAAGACGAGTATGATTGATATCTATCTCCAGCTGTAGGGGAAGTGTTGTTGATAAAATAGATATTTTTTTGTCTTAATGGGCCTAATATACCTAGCTTAACTTTAGCATGTTTAGTCCCACAACATGGAACAAAGAAGTTGTGTTTCTCCCCGACTCCTATATAAGCATGTATGACGCATCTTGTTTATTATCAAGTATTCAGAGTTACTACTACACATTGCCCTCTTTTGGAAGTGACAATTTCTATTTTCAATTTTCAACCCCCGTTGACACTATAGTTTTTGAGGCGGCCAGGCGGTGACCTTCCTCAGGTGGACGCCTAGGTCGCCCAGGCGGTGCCGCCCCCTAAATTTATATATATATAAATATATACTTATATATATTATTTATATACTATGTTATGTATATAACTATGCATATATATGTATGTAAAACTTATCCAGCCTTCTTATATTTATTAAAATGACAGCAAAATAGTACATATTTGAGAATTAAGACATTCTATACCTCAAACTCATTGCTGCAGGCCTGCAACATTGAATTGAATTAGAAGAAAAAAGACATAACACACAATACAAACTGTAAGAAGAAATGAAGGAGGAAGAAGATGGGAACACCAATCACATGTCGGCTGCTAGGTGCAGCAAACGTGAGTAGGGCTTGAGCCTACACACTTGTATTTATATATTAGGGTAAATACATGAGGTACAAAGGGAGAAAAAGCATAAAAAACAACATTCCATAAATAAAATAGGTCAGCCGCCGGTTTACCGTTCCGCCACTGTGCCGGTGTCGATACCATCGACTTGTGTCGATGGTATCGACGGAGTATTCTCTTGCGCCTGAACCAATCTCGATACTATCGACCTGTGTCGATAGTATCGACTGAGATGCAGCTGGCTTCAACATGAACCTGGACAGATCTCGATACTATCGACAGAGTGTCGATAGTATCGACCGAGATGCAGGTTGCTTCACACAAACATTATAAATTCAAAAAGTAATGAGACATTGATGATAAAGAAACGTTGCAAAATATTCCATAGTTTCAAGCAAGTTCAAACAACCTATAATGTAGCATCACAACCACGACTAAATGAAAATGTCTCAAGTTTGAAATGCAAAACAAATTTATAAAATGACTTTAAAACTCAAACGGATTTTCATCATTGCCTTCTGCATCCTCCTCTCCATCACCACCTTCATCATCCTCTACTCCTACATCATTAGCTATTTCTTCTTCCTCTTCTTGAACATCATCATCACTGAGTTCCATTGGAGCTCTGTTGGTGTTGGTTGATCTTCTTGGTCTGCTAGGCCCAACTTGATACTCAGTAGCACCCATTGCAACTAAGGAATGAGGTATCCGATTTCGATGCCGTTTCGACGACATGGAAATCAAAATTTTTTGAAATTTCAACAAAAATTTCGATAGATGCAATCGTGCCCGTTTTGACGCTAAAATGAACAAATTAACTTATGAAATTTTACAGGCGTGACCTCTACACCTAAATGTATCTTTTTGTGTAATAAAATTTTATGTGGGGGTAGGTTGGGGGGTGGTCCTTCATGTGGGAGGTAAGGGAACTGTCCTGTTTCTTTAGGATTTCGATGAAGGGTTTCGATGAGAAAATGTAGGTATTAAGTTATGCAATTTTATAAGAATGATCTATATACATGCATGTACTTATTTGTGTTATAATATCAAATATTGGATATGTAGGGCATCCCCACACATTTTACTTGGGTTGATAGTTTGTTGTTGATATTGACTCAATAGTCAATCATTTCATTGGTCCCAAGAACACTAGTGCAATGTTTCCAAGCTAAATCATTATTTGTTGGTGTGCTTGGCTTCCTAGCACCTTCATTGTCTAATAAACCACCACTAGGATACATGTTGTCTACATTGTAGAAACTAAAAAAGCATGCATTGCATAAGTATTTAATAATGTGAATAGCAAATATTAGGGATATGCAACGCAATTATGATATACTATAAGTATATACTATGTATTATGATATACTATAAGTATATACTATGTATAAGTACGAAATGGTGAAATAACTCCAATCCCCCTTTGCTCCTCTTAAAAAAACAACAATAACAACAAGGATTGCAATTATCGAAATTTTCATCGAAATTTTCCGAAATTCATCGAAATCATCGAAATTTGGCGAAACTCATCGAAATCATCGAAATCGACACAGTCACACGTTTCGGTACCAGATCCCATTGAAATTGAAATTTTTGGGCGAAATTTTGCCAATTTCACCGAAACCTCATTCCTTGATTGCAACATCTACTTGGCTCAATCCTAGGAAGCAAGGACACATGGTTGGACACGGACACAGACTCGGATACGAACACGGGACACGACAAATTTTGAAAATATAGGACACGGACATGAGATTTTTTTTATTTTAATCAATATTTAAATGATTTGATATTTAAAAATAAGAGTTTTATACAAGATAGATATTAAAAAAACTAAATTATTAATCCAAATTGGTAGAATTCTGACATACAAGTTCAAGTAGGTAGAACAATAAATTTGCAACACAAAAAAGTAGAACTTCAATACTATATTCAACAAACTCAAAATATATCTGACTTTGATCCGCATTTAGTCCTAAGTACACCGCTACAAATCTTTGTGGCTACATTTAAGCAAAAGAATAAAATTTAAAATAAGAGTAATGTAAAACACTGCTTGGGCGCTTACTCAGTTATAACAACACAAAAGCAAGGAGAAGAAAACGTTGGCTAAATCAAGGATCAATGACAACAACATCAAAAAAGGGAGAAGAAAATGTTGGCTAAATCAGGGATCAGTGACAGCAACACCGAAAAATGGAAAAGTAAATGTTGGCAAAATCAGGGATTAGTGACGCAAGCGCCAAAAAGGGAGAAGAAGAAATTGGCCAAATAGGGAAGTTCACAAAACGTTCTCCAAAACGTGCTGTACAAGAATCAAGGGAAACAAAAAAATAAAACTTGGAAGGATTAACGTTCTCAAATAGTACAACGGAATAACTGAATGAAAAAAAGGAAGAAGAGAGGTAGAAGTCGATTAACTAAAGAAGTGCAACACTAACCTGATATGCTAATCGCGTCCTCCAAGTGACCCACGTCCAAGATAATTCCAGAGCGTCGCAGTGGCTGCTCGGTCGTCCAAGGCACAACTGTTGCTCCAAGGCACCGTTGCTCCTGCTCCAAGTTGCTCTGTAGTAGACGGAGTTGGAGGTTGTAGCCGCCGAAGAGGAGGTTGCTGCCGTGTGTAGCAGCTCCAAACCCCCAACCCTCAAGGGCAGAGGAACAACAGAGAGGAGGTCAAGAGGGAAGCTGCAGCTGGCCGCCTAGAAGGATGTTGGCTGCTGATCCATGCGACCAATTAAAGCTATGTTGACGCCAACGGCCACCGGAGAGGGGAGCTGCATCGCAGTTGCTCCTAAACCCTTCCCCTCTCTAGGGTGTGGTGGTGAGCAGCAATAGGGAGTGAAGGGAGTAGGGAGGGAGAGGGTTTGGGCGTGCGTGACCGTGAGGGGGGGGGCAGGCAGTGACTAATGAGTTTGGGTCGGTTCTACGGTGCTTTAGCCAATGAGCCGTGTCCAGGACGTGTCAGAAGGAATTAAACCGTGTCCAGGTGCCTAAAAAAATTCCAAACGAACCAGACATGGCAGGGACGTGTCCAATAATACGTTTTGGGCCATGTCCAGGCCATGTCTGTGTCCAAAATGCGTCTGTCACGGCTACGGGGACCCTGTAGAAGTGTCCGTGCTTCACAGGCTCAATCTAACACCTTTAGCAACAAGAGGATCTTCTGGCACACCTATCATCCATTCACTATTCCAGTTTAATTCATCTAGAGCTATAGGATCGTAGCTCTTCTCTAGGTTCTGAATTAGTCTACTCTTGAACCTTTCATGAAGTTGTCGGTTATACTGAATATAGACAAGTTTGTCCATTCTCTTAACCTCTAGCATGTTCCTCCTCTTTGTGTGAATCTACACAATAAAATAACTACCTGAGTAATTTGAAGTATACATATATAAATTTAAGTGTCAAATATGAAGTGCAAATTCCTAATGTCTTAGTTCTTCTTACAAAATCAAATGTACTCCATGCACTCTCGGCAACAGAAGAGCTACAACACAAGCCAAGGATACGCTTAGCAATCTTTTGAAGTGATGGTGTTTGCCTCCCATAGGAATCCCACCAAGCAACTATAAGAAAATACAATCTAATCAGTAACAAACTAAAGCTCAAGTAAACAAGTATAATTTATAAATAATAAAGTACATGACTTACATGGTGTTTTCACTGTCCTATGGCGAATGGCAATGTCTTTGCCAAACATCCCACGACTCTCCTTGTACCCAATCCAGCTCATTAGACACTTTGTCTTGTTGTAGGGTGCCATCAACCATCTTCTCAAGACAATCAACAAAGTCAGAATCATAACTCCCAAGGTTTGGGTCATGTTGAACTCTAGCTTCATAGTACAAAGATGGATTTAACAAGAACCCTGCACCGTATAGGGGGATCATCTGAAATGCCCATCTCTTCTCCACTATGTCAATGATAGGCTTGTACTCTTTTTCTCTATTGGCAAAATTTAACATGATTTCTTCTTTTGCCTTCTCAATACTAGCTGCAATGTATCCCATAGGAGGCTTCTCATCAACATCTACATGCCTCAAAATCTGCATTAGGGGATGAGAAGCCCTAAGTAAGTCTTGTACATAGTTCCAAAATGGTCTAGAATGTACAATAGCTGAGACTTTTTTCCCTTGACTGGTCTTCGCCCAACTGCTTTGCTCCCATGCAGTAGAATTGAACAAAGCAAACATCTCTCTGTGGCCAAGCATGCTTTGAAGAGTAAAAAATGAAGTAGCAAAACGGGTTGTCCCAGGACGCATGATCTCTGTATTCCCTTTGCTTTTCTTGATAAACGCATCATGGAGGTGTATGCTGGTAAATGTAAGCAGTCACCTTGCCTTTGTGATTATTGGGGCAAACTTCTTCATCTTCCTTATGTCTTCAAACATCAAATCTACACAATGTGCAACACAAGGGGTCCAAAACAAATGTTTGTGCTTATTCATCAACTTCTTGCCTGCACTCACATAATTAGTGGCATTGTCTGTAATGACTTGTACCACATTTTCAACCCCAACATTACGTATTGCCTCATCAAGTACAGTAAACATGTATTCAGATGTATGAGTTGCAGATGATGCATCAATGGAGTACAAATAAAATGAATCTTCAGGAGTGTTAGAAAGAAAATTAATCAGTACTCTTTGTCTCCTATCAGACCAACCATCAAACATAAGAGTACAACCAAACATTTTCCAATGTTTCTCATGCTCTCGCTCTAGTTCCTTTGTTTGTGCATATTGCCTCTTCAAGAGGGGCAATCTGATTTGATGGTAAGAGGGGGGAAGCAATCCTTTGCCATATGTCCAACTGCTTCTAACATAACCTCAAAGGAAGTACAGTTAACTGCATTAAAAGGTATACCTGCTTCGTAGAACCAAGCAACTATGCTATCATGGGCCACCTGTAACGCCTCTTTGTATGCAGATTCAATCGTCTTCAGTATTTTCCCACTTGCTTTCCTATGGGCTACAACATCCGCAAGGCTAGGACACACAAAAGCATCAAGAGAACCCTTTACTTTGAATACAAGGCCTGAAGTGCCAATGGGATTGGTAGGTGAAACAATATTGGTAACAACATCAACAGCGGGAGCAGATGCATTCTCATTGTCGCCGTCCAAGTTAACAACATTCTCATTAAAACTTGTATCAACTTTGCGCTTCCTGTTAAGTTCTCTATACTCCTTCAATTCAGTACGGATTGCTTGAGTAGTTCTAGAACATTTCACAGTGTCAGGAAAGCCGCCGATGATGTGTTGTTTCAATCTGTTGATCCCACCATTTCTAACATGCCCACAAAATCCACATTGCAAATTGTTCTTGTCCGTTGGATTAGACCAAAATTCATATTTCCACCCGCGGTATTTGGATTTAGCCTTTCTTGATGGATCATTCACCAAGTCAAGGAATTGTGGTAGAAACTCTCTAATAGGTGTTACAGGTTCACCATCTCCTTCCATTACGAAGACTTGACGGTTGACGCCGATGTAGACGTAGACATGGAACAGGAGAATTGGAGAAGCAATGAACACGTGTTCTTGCTTTTGGAGAGGGAGATAACAAGGAAGAAGGAGAATCGAGAAGAAGCCTCCTTGATCGAGCACCAGAAGTGGAGAGGGAGGACCACCGGAGAGTGCCGTCCGTCGGCGTTGGACGCTTTCCGCGTGGCTCCTTGCGCCGTGCGGTTTGCGGCTCACGCAAACAGGGAGGGTGGGAGTCAGGGGGCAAGGGTAGGAAGTCCAATGGTCGCGGGAGAGTTGGGTTTATTTTGTTAAACAAAAAAAAGAAAAAAAGAATTTAGTAGCCGGGCAGCAAAAAAGTGGCCACCCGACCCAACCGTGGCTCGCCCAGTCGCCCTAGGTAGCCGCCCAAATCAACAATTTCAGTTAGCGGTACACCAGCCCCCCCTTGAGCGCTAGGCGGCGCCCAAGTGGGCACCTCAACAACTATGGTTGATGCTAGCACCTTCTATGTTTTTTTGGCAAGCGAAGGAACTATTAGGCAAAGAAGGACTTCAGACTGCCTTTGTTCTTCCTCTTGTAATTATGGTCAAACATATTCCCAAGCACTTGGCCTAGCATACTCATAATTTAAATTCAAGCTTGTCATGTAAGCTTATTGTAATGATATCTAACTCTACATGCACATTACACGATTTTCTGATATGAGATTGTCACTCTTGCCCAACAGCAACCAGCTTGGTTGGTGGGGGATGCATTGAAGGTCGCAGGTTCGAACACCAATAAGGGTGAATAATGTGAATAGTTAGTTGGGGCTCCCTTTGTTTTGTGATAGGCAGTGTTCTCATATGCCCCGCATGAGGCCGCTTATGCGGCTACATAGGCTTATGCGGCCCTCAGCCGCTCTGCATATAACTATGCAGTGCTATTTTTAGGCGTGGATTGAATATGCGGCCTGTGCATGGTACTAAATGTCCTTGACATGGGGTGAAATTTCGCCGATAATGTCTATGTCGACGGTCGGCGACATCAAATCCATGTAAACATCCTTATTCTATAATATCCTCGACATTTCGTCGAAGTTGTCGACATTTCTCTATATGTCGATGAAGTTGATCCAAGTCCATTAAAAAATTCCACAATGTCCTCAACATCTGCCGAAGTTGGCGACATTCTTTTGGTGTTTTGTGGAGTTTGCTGTGTGAGGGGGAAAAAGTGTTGGAGCTTGAGGTAAGATGATTTTGATGTTATTTTTTACTATTCTAAGCTAATAGTAATAGACCGACCCCTCTGCTAAATCTACCATAGATTTACACCATTTTATGTAGTTTGTTTAGTGTCACAAACTTTATATATGGAAGAACTCTGTAGTTCGGTGACGATTGTATGTAATCGTGTATTTATCTACATATGTAAACCTATATGGATGGCTATATCCTATATGTAGACATATATTGTGTTTTTTAGTTAGATTTGATGAAATCTATCAAATTTAATCACAAAATGACTATTTTAGCTTAACTTTTGTTGAAGTTGCGTCGAAGTTTGGTTGTAAAAATCCTCGACATTTCCACAAACTTCCATGTCTACACCTGTTGAAGTCCGCTCGAAGTCGAAGTCCTATTCCATGGGCCTGTGGTCCGCAAATGCGGCCGCTTAGGCCCCACGTTTCATTTGGTGATTTAACTAAAATATATAACTAAAACCTCAAATAAAACCAACCAAATTAAATGACAACTTCTTCTATATAGTTGGTTTTAGACCAAACATTGAAATTTTGCTACCTCGGAAATAATTTTATTTTGGATGAGTGGTGCACAATATATTATTACATTTTACAATTATCAATGTTTCATTATGCTCTTTCCTTTGCTCTTTTTTTCTCTTCTATTTTGCTCTAAGATTAGAACCTGTTGCACCTGCAACAGTTCTTATTTTTCTTGTATAAAAGGGGAATCTATTGCAGATATTCATTGGATATGATATTTTCTTTATAAGTATCAAATTTGTGTGCTGCCTAGGGAGTAATTTCTATTCCCTACGACTTTTTCTTCTCTATTTATTACTGACTTGACTTCTTCATATCGTTTTAATGTTTTGATTTTGTTTTTGATGTTCTTTTTCTATTTCTACTGAATTATCATGTCTTGTGTTAATGTGATTATTCCTATTGTATTCATTCAATAAATGTTCTGCTATGAACTTCATGTGTTAGTGCGTTGTGTTACTTGTATATTCTAGTACATTATATAAACTTAGGGTTTTGTTGATTGATTTTTCTTCTAGATGATTGGAAATATGTGTTTCTTCTTTCATGATGTAATGATTTGTTGGTACATCTCAGCTATTAGGCTACGCAACTAGATATTATGAAATTTATGATTATGATTATTTTTTAATTAAATATATGTATAAAATATAATTTATTTCAAAATCCAAAAACGCACATGCCCTGCTAATGCTCCCGTATTCCGCTTATACTCTATGCGGTACCCTGACCGAACACATACCGTATAACGCATTTTAGAACATTGGTGATAGGATACCTCTCAGGGTTTGCCTACCGACCTGGGGGTTTGACCGTTCCTTAAACGGCAAAATCTTCATGTCTTCTTTCAGATGGTCTGTGGTTGCTTTGGGTTGCTGGCAGGTTAGTCTCGCTCAGCATGTTTCACGTATATATAATAGCGTAGGATGATTGTGTCCCTCGTAATAAAAGAATGAACTTGTCTTCAGCCATCATTTGGCATACATAGATAACATGTTTCAAAGCTGATGTGTATGAACTAAGTGAGATGCTAAAATGATTCACAATCTGAATCTTGTCAAAATGAGCCACTCTTTGTGTTTTTCTTGCCAGCCAGTCAGGACTAATTTTTTGTGGTACGTTTGTTGTATGCACCAATTATGCATGTTATATACCTTTATACATGTATATTACATTAATATTGTAATGATTATCTTATGGTAGAAAAGGGGTGCAGATATTTGTACTGCTCAACTGCAAAGAGATACAAGTGAAGCACTGGATAGCAACTATGTAATAGGAAGTGGCATAAGTCCTAATATTAGTAGTATGAAGGTGGCAACTGCATGTGGCGCTGGTAATGCAATTGTTAGGCTAAACAAGGTATTGTCATCTCCAATAACAATGAGTACTAATATTCAAATGTTACCCTTAAAAATTTGCTAATAATACACTCTTAAACCAAATGCAGGCTGTTATCTTGTATCATCTGCATGAATATGTTCACGCTTCATCTTTATTGGAGCCACTATTCAGAAATTTAGAAACTGTAGATGAGGTATTTGCAAAGCTAGTAGCCTCCCACTTGGTAAATCAATGGTTCTACCTTTGTTTAGTTGTAACATTTTTATTTTCATGCAGAGAATTGCTATAAAGGTTTGTCTTCTTCTAATCGACACTGCCTTGGCTTTGCAAGACTTTGAGAAAGCTGCAGTAAGTTTTGAAATAATATTGCCTTTATATAGTAGTAAGCTACTGTAAGTTTTGAAATAATATTGCCTTTATATAGTAGTGTGGTGAAGAAGCATTTTATAGATGATCATGCATTAGCATTTGTATTCTAATGTTTGGCCTCGTAAATCTTATTTGAAAATCATTGAATGGCAGTGATCGAGTTGTCTGCTTGAGGCAATCTTGCAACCATATTTCTGTTTGATCCATTACCGTCATTAATTCTTCGTAAATGACTTTATTTTCATAGTATCCCAATCAATTTAGGTAATACTTGAGTGAAAGAATTGTCCAACAAATAAAATACAACCATGCATTTTATTAATATTACAATGATTGCTCACATTTTCATAAATCTCTCAGTTTTGATGGGTACAAGATTTAACAAATAAACCGACAAAATGAACTTCAACCATATCAACTGTACCCAAATGAACCTTAACCAATTAACTATACCTATTATTGTTCAGTTAAGATATGAAAACACGATTAACCAATTAACTGTGGCTGAAAATAATTGTCCGAATACACATATCAAGGGAAGGAGGGCCTTATGTTTTACACTTTTCATGTGCATACGGAGAAAGAGAGGAATATCAGAAATTATCCACAAGCAAACCTTAAAAAGTTCAAGGATTTTAGTAAAAATATCTTAGAAGGAACGTCATAGTGATTAACTTGCTGACTATCCAGAAGTTTTTCTTCTTCTTCATCATCATCATCAACTAAGCCTCAATCCCAACTATGTTGGGGTTGGCTACATGGATCCTTCTTTTCCATTCAGCTCTATCATGGGTCATATTCTGGTTGAGATGTAGAGATTCAAAATCTCGCTTTATAAGCTCTTCCCATGTTAATATAGGCCTTCCTCTTCTTCTATTAATTGTGTTTGCCTCAATAGTATTGCTTCGTATAGGCGCATTTGTCGGTTTGCGTTGCACATGTCCATACCATCTGAGTCGGCCCTCGCGCAACTTGTCCCCAATGCTCGCCACCCCCACTATCCAGAAGTTTATTGTTCAACAGAAAATTGACTTACACGTAAAAATATGTATATTTGTAAATGGTTCTCAATAATCCGCTCTATTTGCACCACAATCAAGTCCTACTAAAATTTAGCATTTTATTTATATTACAATGATTGCTCACATGATCATAAATCTCTTAGTTTTCATGGTTACATGTTTAACAAATAAACCAACAAAATGAACCTTAACCACATCAACTGTTTCCAAATGAACCTTAACCAAATTAATCATACCTATTTTTGTTCGGTTAAGATATGAAAACACGATTAACTAATTAACTGTGGCTGAAAATAATTGTTCCAATACACATACCTACACTTTTGGTGTGTATACGGAGAAAGAGAGGAATATCAGAATTATCCACAAGCAAACGTTACAAAGTCCAAAGATTTTTGTAAAAGTATCTTAGAAGGAACGCCAAAGTGGTTAACTTGCTGACTATCCAGAATTTTATTCTTCAAGTATATTTGTACTCTTTCGCAGTTCAAATATATATTTGTACTCTCTAACAGCTGTTTCCCTTGGAATTGTCTCTTTTGCACCTTTGTGACCAATTTATCTTATTTGGACTTCAGAACGTAATTCAGTACATGGAAAATGCTTTTGCTGCTCAAACTGTGATGCCACGGGCAGACAATGGGGTTGTTTCTCTGCATTCATCCAGCCAAGCAGTTACAGTTTCTTCAACTACAAGTGGCTCAGCTGCAGCAGATTTTGTTTCTGAGTTGAGTGCCAATGTTAATACTTCAGATCAGCCTTCAGGCCGAGCTACAGATGACACCACTGCATATGAAAGCTTGATTACTACATTAGATGGTAGTAATGGGGGTAGAGATCTGTCAGCTTCAGATGAGCATTCAAGGATATTTTCACATAGGCCTGCTACTGCTTTTGACCCCAAGGCTAAATTGCAGCTCTGCAAAGTCCGTGTTCTTCTTGCCAGAGATTTGAATGCAGCGAAGAGCGAAATAAAGCAAATAAAGGGTAACTTACAAGGAAGAGATGCTATCATAGCTTTTTTCTTGGGGCTTCATCTAGAATATGTTCACGGTAACTATCAAAAAGCTGCTGACCACATAATGGCGTATGAGAACAAGCAAGAGACACAGTTTGCTGATGTACTGTACAACAATCTTGGATGCTTATATCATCAGCTCAAAAAGCATCATTTATCAGCTGTATTATTTTCTAAAGCCCTAAGAAGCAGCGCTGTTCTTTCTTCCGACAGACCACTGAAGCTTGCTACATTTTCTCAGGATAAGTCTAATCTGATTACCTATAACTGCGGGCTTCAATATTTGGCTTGTGGTAAACCACTCCCCGCAGCTCGTTGTTTTTATGAAGCCAGTGCAGTTTTGTCTAAACAGCCAATTCTGTGGCTTCGGTTTGCTGAATGCTGTCTACTTGCTCTACAGCAGGGGATGTTGCAGTCACCTATTCCTTCGTGCTCCAAATTTGCTGAAGTTAGCATTGTTGGATCTGGAAAGATGAGACAGTTGTTTCTTAATTCCAACTCGTCAAATAGAACTGCAGGCATGACTTCCCAGGACGGGTTGATTAGTGATTTGCATAAATGCAGGCTCTCACTACCCTTTGCCAGGCAGTGCTTGCTTAACGCATTGTTCCTTTTGGATAAGAACGACACTAGGTCATTCAGAACAGGACCAGAAAGTTTTGACGATGCAGTTGACATCAACAACTTAAATCAGAAGAGCTCAGATTGTCTCACTGCTAGAAGTTCAAATGCTAGTAGATCCACTTCTTTACAAACTTCTGCAATTGCTGTTTCTGAAGAAAGTGTAGACAGCTTGAATTTGACATGTATTCAGAGCTCCGTCTTTGAGTTTCAGGAATCTGTCCGAGAGCAGACACACTTGGCTAAACAAGCTGTACTAGCTGATCTGGCATATATAGAATTATGCTTGGAAAATCCTTTGAGAGCGCTTGGAGCTGCTCGTAGAATTCAACAATTGCCTGGCTGTTCCAGAGTTTATGATTTCTTGAGTCGGGTTTATTCGGCTGAAGCTCTTTGCCGTCTAAACTATCTCAATGAGGCTGCTGAGCAACTTTCAGCATATCTTTCTGAAGATATTAGTATGGAGTTGTGTTACAGGAAAAATATCAGTGAGAGAAGTGATAAGAAATTTGACTCTACTTGGATGACGAAAGAACACATGGTTGGTGTACCCCTCAGCTCTGAAGAGGCACGTGGCTTATTGTATGTTAACCTCGCTGCTGTGTTTGCCATGCAAGGAGATCTTAACCAGGCTGACCATTATATCAGGGAAGCCATAACTCTTATCCCTAATAACCCACGGGCTATAGTATCTGCTGTTTATTTGGATCTTCGGTTAGGGAGAGCAGAAAATGCACTTTCCAAATTGAGATGGTGCAGTCAAGTAGTATTCGTTCGAACCAGTTCAAAATCAAGTGGCTCATTGTAGGTTTATGTGATATACAGGTCAGCCTTTGTCGGTTCTTCCTCCTTGTTAGTGCAACCCTAGGCCACTAAGACTCATTTGTATCATATCTACATTTTTTTATTATATTTTTTCCTCTCCCCTCATAATTGAGGCACTGAATAGTTTTTCCTCAAACCTATAAGTCCTCGGTTATGCAGATGATTCTACACCTTGTCTTTTTGTAAGGAATTTGTCATTATGTAAACAAAAGTGTAGTCTCACAGCTATTTTATTAGATTGACTACAATTTCTATGGTGATTGATTTCTAGTCCATTTTAACCATGGGTTGTGTATGTCATCACTTTCTGGCTGCCGTAATGCATTAATAAGCAAAGTATGCAGTCCTGATATTTGTTTTTCTTTTGTAAGAATACTAGGATTTATGATCACTATGAATGGATATACTTGAGCGAAAGAATTTGCTAGAGGGGTCACACCAAGTACCCCAAAACTAAATAACCAACATAAAAAACACGGCTGTTTTCCCTTGAAGCTCGACCCCCTTGGCCAATAGACGAAATTGATGGTGGCTCTTCTAGTAACCGGTCCAGTAGGGGAACCCACGAGTCTACTATGGTTGATCATAACATTGACGTCCAAAAGCAAACAGGCCACCACTTGAGCTTAACGATGCCGTAATAAATCCAGGAATAAAGATTCTACCAAATAAAAATCTTATTGCCTTGAAACATAGGCCCCAAGCAATTTGAGCAAATCCACACCTCTAGAAAAGGTAGCCTTTATCTTGAAATACAATTTTTTAAAGGGATGAATGGCCTTCAATAAATTATTGCTGGTCTTCTCCATGTAAATTTGCTACTGTAAGCATTGAACCTCAGGGGTGAAAAATGTGTCAACAAATATCCTTGTTATGAGGAATTCCAACCGCACAGCACATCGTCCATGTCGTTGGATATAGGGGCTACAATTTTGATATCGTTGAAGGATTGGGTTGAAAAGATCTGAATGCCTATCATTCAACAGGCAATATTAAGATTCCCGTTGTTCCTATAGTAGTCTCTAACATAATCTTCTTTTCCTATAGAGATTCTGAAGAAATTATCAGCCATTCAGCAGGAGGCACCTCTATACCACCTGTCTAGGTACCTCTCTTTGTACGACCTGTGTATCCAAAACAGAATCCTTCCCACCTACTACGAATAAGGGGCCGTTTGGGAGCAAAATTTTAAGAACACAACTGATAAATGCAATATCGCGTTCAACTGCTCTATCCAAACGGCCCCTAATAGTCAAAGGGCGGCACCAAGAAGCATATTGGTGGACAGTTATTTACCATAATCCATATCTGACTTTATGCCTGCGTTTGGCACGAGAGTGGGATTCTGGAATTTGGACTGGGTTAGTCGGGGTTAGTCTGATGATCTGGGTTGGGGTAGTCAGGATGTAGTCTGATTTTGTTTGACAACTCAATCTGATTCTGGTCAGCTGGTCAGTTTTGAGTCTGGTTTCAGACTGATTCTGTTTGGATGCCAGTCATTATTCAACTTGGTTCTGTTTGGCAACGTAGTCATGATCTGCTTATTCTGTCCTATTCTTACAGAGCTGTTTTAACAACAACTTATGTAAAACTGTGATGCCACTACAGTACAAGTATAAAATTAACAAAATAAATATAATTCGATACATAATGTGGGTGATATTGTTTGTTTTTTAGTTAAATTGATAGTAATGAATATGGTCATTTTATATGTTTATTTTAAATATATTAAACTTTACAATTGTCTTGGATGACATGTTCATTTTGTATGTATGTATAAAGTTTTGCATATTCGACCTAGTAATTGGTAACAAATAAGATAATTGTAATTGGCATAATAGAACATTAATTACGTACAAGTAGACCAAACATCATTTGAAAGATAGTTTGATTAAAATGGCCATAATAGTCCCATAATAAAAGAAATGACAGAGTAAAGATAATAACGTTTGCAATAGAACTTAAACAACACCGAAGAAAAGTTAACAAGAACATAATGTGATCCAGGGCAAAAGTGTCATGAACCAAGGGAGAGCGGACAAAAAAGGAGCTGCTTGCCCTGGGCCTAGACCTACACACCCATACACACATGCTAAGACAATGTCTAGCCAATGTGTTGGTCAGTTTTTGTGGTGGACAATAATTGTTCTTGTTCCCACGTAGGAGCTTCCCAGTTGGCCCACTTTAGGGCCTCCTCGTACTCGTCCCATGACACGTGAAAGTCCTCCTGCAATGGTTGAGGTTGTTTGATTTCGTCTTTTGGCCAATCAAACAACGACAGATGAGGAAAACATTTATTGACCCCAACATTTTCTTCTTTGTGGCTGTCAAATTTGGATCCCTTTTGTGCAGGTTCACCCTGGTTTCCAGGTTCACAATATTTTTATTTGCAGACTAAGTATTCCACAAATATTTGTGTATCTTTGACGGGGACATTAACAACTTTTCAAACTTTGATCGTGACTTTGATCGCAATGTCGACATCTAATAAAATTTTAAAATAAATATAAGACAAAATAATCATAATAACAAAGTACATATGCAACAGTTTGTACAAGTTAAAGTTGGCAAACAAACTTAGATATGTAAGTTTTAACGCAATGTTAGACTTCGAAACAGAATACAGAGTACACCTTTGATGAAATGATGGTAAAAATAAAGTAATGATGGGCATAAGTTTTACAAGAAAATGTTGCCAAGCAATGATAAACAAATACAAGTTAGACCAACTTTTTTACAATTTCATTCGTCTACCTAAGGCTATAGTTTTGATGTTGGTGATTTCGTTAGTGGTAAGGTATTTGGAAATTAACTGATTATATTATATTGGTTATACAACACAAATTAACTTCAATAGTTTGTTATTGTAATACAAACAAAAAATATTGTAACCACTCTACTAATATTACAAGGGATGAATGACATTAGCTAAACATAAGTAAAATAACTGGAATAGAGAGACACTACTAGACTAGATACACAACTTAAAAATAGCATCATGGTCTGAAATAAGCAATTGTGAGGGCCCTTTCATTGTTGTTGTCTTCTCCTAAAGTTTTAACAAAAAAAACAGGTATGAAGTTTGATTACTTTAAGACAGAAAGTGAAAAAACAAAATAAGATTGAAATCAACAATTTGTTGATTGGACCTACTTTGATTTTTTTGATGATGTTGCTGTGTCACGGAGCTCGTTGTTGTCTTTAGACGAATCTGAATGGATTGTAATAGGAAAATTGACGGTGCCCAAAGGAATAAAAGGGACTTCGTAGCAATCATCGGGTGTGTTCCCATCATCAGATTCGTCGTCATGTTCGCTATCCTCTATCGAATACTCAATTCATTTGAGATGATCGAGCATCTCGTTGTTGATGTTGGTTATCCATACCTTGATGATATTATGGTCAACCAGACGAAGAAAAAGTTTATCAATACGGCCCAATAGCATCTTCGTAACCCACTCGCGCCAACCAGATGTGGATACAAGATTTCCATCAACATCGTACTTAACCTCAATAAAATATGTTGATACTTAACCTCGATAACATATGTTGAATTTCCATAATTTAGGTATAGTTCACCATCCTTGTAGCGTCTTCCGTTTAGATCATGCCAATAGTTAGGTATAATGAGTTGTGCTAAGGAACAATCGTCTATGGTGATGTCCAATTGTTCTTCAATAGGGAATAGTAACATTGGGGTAGAGGCCCAAGCCATGGTCTTAGGGTGTTGTGGTTGGAGAGAGTGTCAACAATTTAGATGTTATGCCTACAATAATGTAAAATAATGTTGAGAACAAGTATTATAAATGCAAGTACTAACAACAGACAACAACATGAGTTATTTGATATTCATTACGGATAAATAATTTTTCAAATGAAAAGATAACATATTTTTTGCGTAGTTAACAACAAACGAAGCAAACAATAGTCAATAGTAAATCAAATACAAAGTGACATTCATTGCACTAAGTTTTTCATTTTCTACCAACATCCTCGGGTAGTCCACATGTATCTTCTGTATGTATTGTGAAAGTATGCGATGTGTGTTGTTGGTTAACCAGATGTTGTTGTAGTCCTGGTGGATAAGTTTGCGGGCTAGTCTAGAATGTTTTTGGAACTGCATCCACAATTTTTAAAAATTTCCATCTCGCCTTAAAGACACCCATACTACTATCTGTTCTGTCAGTTATCTCATGAAACTCCGCTATGGCATCACGCCAACCCTGCCGTGCAGAAGGTCCACATAGTTTGTACAAGTAATATTGTCGACCTAACACTGTTCCTAGGGATGCATCGCATTCTGCATCCCATACAAACTGATTCATTGTATCTGTTAAATTGAAAAATAAATGTGTAGTCATTAAAGAAACATTCATGATGGAGATAATGTAGAATGAGAAATTATATATCATTTAAAATTAAGTACTGTGCGAATAATCTTAGTACATGTCCACCATTCAAGATGTTAGTAGGAAACATACAAACTAAGTGTAGTACGTAGTCAAATAAACATGTGGTACATTGACAAAGACAAATTCATACTAGTGTATCAAGGACATTAGATGACCATACGGTGAGTGGTCATTATTCAAGAGTTGTTGCACTGGCCTAAAGAAGACAATGTAAACATCCGATAGATAGAAGACTGTATTTTTGTCAATAAGGAAATGAAGTTTGATTTGGCACAATATGATTTGTTTGGTTCAATTTGGTCAAGCAATGAAAAACCTACACTTGTTACTAAATTTAGTTGGATTAGTCACATGATGTAGTCTGATTTAATTTGGCAATTATAACAGTAGCCAAACCAAACCATACTGCATCCCGTGCCTATTCCAGCTAAATTTTGTAACAAACAAAGGTGTTTCATTGAATGACCACTGTGAACCATACAACTCCTATCGTGCTAATTGGACTCCACTTATTTGTCGACAAAAATGTAGTCTCTCTCTACCAGATGTATCAATTGCACTCTTTTGGCCAGCACAACATCTCGTGGTGCATGACTACATCTGCACACCCAATTATTCCCTTATACAATAGTTTTAAAACCTTAACCTGAGTTGTCATCGATACATCGTATATACTTTGACCAGTCAAGGGGTATCCCATCTACATCACATTCCATTGAGAAGTCTACTACAACTTTCATCGACTTATCCTTACGCTTTGTGTAGCGTACAAACTTTGTATTGAATTTGTTGTTGTGTGACATCTACATGTTGTTCCAAAAGGAATGGTCAAAAACACATATAGCTAAGTTGGTATCACATTTAATTATAGGTGCATGAAATGCGTATGCCCAATTATGCATTCATTAAAATAGATTCAAATATGAAAACTATTGAGCATAATGGCAAATGTTCCTGAATCGAACATAACGACAAATATTTTTAAATGCATATAAAACAAAATATTTGAACGTCCCTAAAGTGGTCAATAATTGTTCGCAACTTCATTCGTTTGCTTCACCACCTAATCCCGCAGTTGCGTCATTATTGTTGTCAACATTGTTTAGGTTTTCAGCAACTCCTGGGGGGATCACATATTGCGCTAAGGGATGGGGAGGCAATAAATGTCCCAAAAGGAAACAATTTTGTCTGATAAATCATTTCCTTAAGTTCTTCCAACGTATTTTTAGCCTGTTCAAATCAATGCTAAGCACCCCAGTTATGTTACAAAAGTCAAGAAATGTCTCCCTCCAAGCCTCTGTAGTATATGCTCCGTTGACACATCTCCCCAGGTCATACTGGTTTCTCATCGCATCAAGAAGGATTTGATCGTGCTCCGCACACCATATTAGACGACAAGCCATAGAACAAATTCTGTATGTAAGATGTTGAAATAGCATAAGTAGAACCATATTAGACGACAATGGTGGATGTAATGTTATATTTGAATTTTTTGTGCAAGTAACATAGGGCATACAATCTTATACATCTATAACCATGAAACAAAATGACAAAAAATGTGTTATGGAGACATTGGAGGTGAAGGAGTATCCAAAAGAAGAGCACAACTCTCCTCCAACTTATGAATAGAAGTTTGTATAACTTCATAGTCCTTTCTGTAGGTGTAAACATGTTCGGAGTTGTGATGGATTTCAACAAAGTCCTTCATATTCATCGCCTGGCCCCATACTGACATGCACTTGCAAGTTAGTAACGTAATCTCAGCCTTCAACAAATCAATTGTTGGGGAGAGATCGACTACCCAATGAAAGTATTTGCATCGGTCTTTTTCCTAATCCCCCCCAAATTCTAGTTAATAACAATGAATACACGATGTACTTAGTAAGTGCAACTGATTATTTTTGGTTTTACTAGTTCACTTTACTAGAAGGTCATATGTAATACATTTCTCCTGACCTTTCGCTAAAAATGCCAAAGTCATATAACCCTATATCATCTGTGTTTAGCCGCAATGCTGCAACCAAACCACATTCACACATCATAACTTTAATTGGATTCATCGAGATCTAGAACAAGATTGATGATTAGTAACATAAAGTCAGGTTCAAAACATAGATTTCTACGAAACATAGTTGGAGAGTATTTCGATACGACCAGTTGAGTGTTCTAAATATACTATTAGCCTATCGGGTTCAAAAAACATAGATCCAAATATACTACATACTATACCTATGATGTATTGTATCTGTCTTCCTCTGTTGAAGAGTCACTATCACTCGGTAGGTGAAGCCGTTCACGAAGATATAGGCACCTCTTCTGCAGACTATCAATATTTGCTATTAGCCTATCGGTGTCTGCTCTTGTGGAGCAGACAAAATCACATTGTTCTGACCATTGCTTGCGTTCGTTGCGTGCATATGCAAGTTGTGTTACCAACACATCCATAATTGTAATAAGCGTGGCCACTGTAGGTTGTACTCACTGCGCGGGCAACATCATACGACATCTGGTCAGAACAAGACCCTTACCACATGTAAAATACAACCTGTGGGGGTTGTTGTCTTCAAACCGTCCATTAGCCGCATCTGTGGAATCCATGTACACTCGTACGGTGTACTGGAGACCACATGGACATGGCGAAATTCCATTATCCATTTCTAGACAGATAACCTAATGAAACATAATGTGACATTTTCTAGAAGTAGGTAAAATTGTAGTCAACAATAGAGTTTGAGAAGAAATGTTTAACTATTAAGCTACAGAATGAAATTTGAAAAGAGAATAAGTGAAACATGTTATAGAATATGTTTCAATGTCTGCAAGTTACAAAAAATATGAAAATCATTGATTTTCCCACATGGAATTGGCTAGTGTTTTGCGCAAAACATCTCCCTCCCTAGCATCAACCTGGCTTGTTTGTTGGAGAGAACTCAAATCATTCAAGATGTCAGGGTTATTATGAGGGCCTTACAAGTTTTTGTCCATCAAAGGATCACCATCATTTTTGCGTCTGATAAAATTGTAGACGATACAACAAGCCATAACAATGCGAGACTGTGAATGCACATGAAAAGTCACTCCTTTTTGAAAGTAGGAAAACCTCTTCTTCAACACACCAAAGGCTCATTCAAAAACATTACGTAGTTGAGCATGTCGGTGGTTGAACATCTCCTTTTTGCTGGTGTATGAGTTTCTATTACCCCAATACTCTGCTATATGGTAAGCTACATTTTGGTATGGTGCAAGAAATTGTCAGGTGTTGGCATGCCCTGCATCGACAAGATAATACTTTCCAACGGGTACTTTGAAACCGCCTATGGTTGTATCTACATGTAGTACCCTTTGGTCAGCCGCAGAGCCCTCCCAACCAGTCATGATATATGTAAACTCTATTGAGAAGTCTACTACATCCATGACATTCATGAAAACATTTCTTTTTCTATTTCTATGACGGTTCTGCTTATCACGCTTCACTAAAATGGGGATGTGTGTCCCATCGATTGCCCCAATGGCATCCTATGACAAGTATATACAAAATTCAGTGATGACGAAAGTGGTTATACTAACAACGGAATACACATGGTCAACAAAGTTATAGTCATACCTTGACGTAAGGGTAAAATCTTAAACTCTCCAGTATGCGGCGGTACAAAGTTGTCGATACAGTTGGCATCACAACATATTCATTGCACAAAGCACACACTGCATCCAATACCTCATTAAACTTTCTACTTATGGTCTCACCATTGTGAATGTAGTCCTCAGCCAGAACACGGTTGGTATGGCCATGTCCAACCATTTGAAGGAAGTAGCAAACTGCCTCCACTGACGACACACCTCTAGTACTTTTCAACAAACCTCGGTCCTCAAGTTTGTCCACAAAGGCTAAAACCATATTGGGTAGCATACGGTACATATCATATGCCCTCCTTTCATGGCCGGTTATTATTTCTAAAACCTTTTGATGGCCGCTCCTAATACTAACATATCTCAGTATTGGTTGTTGTGTGTTTGCGTCATTTGAATTGTCCATGATATTGTGTGATATTTGGTCTACTATTTGGTAGCCTATTGCGTTAGCAATGCCATTAGCTGGACTAGATATAAGATCCAAAAGTTGTACAATGTCATCCGTTATTTGTAGTTGTTCAATACCTGCCATGACGTCTATAATTAAAAACGATTACCCACATAAGAAATATATATATATATATATATATATATATATATATATATATATATATAGAGAGAGAGAGAGAGAGAGAGAGAGAGAGTGAGAGAGAGAGAGAGAGATTGCAAAAATTAAATGACCATGATAGCGACCAAATAGCAAATAACAAGATAAAACATTACAGAGTACCATAATTCAGAAATTGTGAATGCACCAGAATCAAATATTACAACATCTAAATTTGAAATAGTTCTTAAATTAAAGGTAGACTATTGAAATAGTTCTTAAATTACACAACCTCAGAAGAACGACTACAGAGCAGGACCTCTATTGTAACCACTCATGCTGCTAAACGACGACGGTGGCACACTGCTACAGAAACAACGTTCAACGTCACTTTTCGGGGCGTCGGTTATTTAACGAAACCGACGCTGATCATCATTACACATCGGCTATTAAGGAAAACCGACATCCATATTTGAAGACCAGCCAGACACGGGTATCACTTTCTATTCAGCATCGACTGAAGAAATGAAACTGACACCTAAAATAGCCTGTGAAATCCAATTTTTTCGAGCAAAAAAAAATTGCCCCCAAAGTGTAACATACATCGTCGGTATTTTACCTAATAACCGACGCCTAAAGAAGATAAAAATTACGCATGAATTTTACCATATGGGCATCGGTTGTCGTGGGATAACCAACGCTGATGAGGGTTCACGCGCCCTCCCCGCCAAAAATTTTAGGGTAATTGTACGTTAGTTGTTTTGGGATAACCGATGCTGAATACTAAAGGTGTCGATTGTTATAGATAACCGACGCCTTTGGTGTGACTTAATAGCCCCCACGCACAGTAGATCCTCTAATTCCCCTTTCATCTGTTTCATCGCACGATCGACTCCCGACCCTGGTGTGCTCTGTGCCGCCACCTGCCCCTACCTCCGCACCGCCTACTGCTGCTGCTGCTGCTCGCCGTCGCCACCGCCGCCCCTGGTGTGCTCGACGCCCCTACTACTCGCCGCCGTCGCCCCCTGGTGTGCTCGCCGCTGTCGCCGCCGCCTGCACCTAGTATGCTCGACGCCTTCTCCTCACACCGCCGCTTCTGTCTCCACGTTGCTACCAACAGTAGGCCCTCCTCATCTTGTTCCATTAGCCTCTCTTCTTCTTTCTTCTCCCTCCTTACCAACATCAAGCACAACCATGTGGTCGACCAACACAGCCACGGCCGTGCCACCCCACACGGCCGTTCTTGATGTTGGTAAGGAGGGAGAAGGAAGAATAAGAGGGTATATATTCAAATGAATCCCTATTGCATGATGAAACCCTAACATCTACATACTCTATATGATACCTAAAATTGTGATGAAACCCTGACATCAATTGTGATGAAACCCTAACATTTTACATATCTATCCAACATGATGAACATGCATGAACACTCAAAATGTTGAAATCAATGTTATATAATATGATACCAAGATTAAATGATGTTACATGAAACCTAGGATATGAATGATGAAACTAGGATTATAGGTATTGGAATGACAACATACATGTATTTGTTGGCCTAGAAACCCATCCAAGATTTACTCATTAGGAGTAAATCTTGGATAGTCCCCAATTTGGGACTGTTCTTGAACACCTAATCTCACTTAGGATGTAAGTGTATAATGTGTATTGGGTTTTCAAGAAAATTTTGGTAGCATTTCCCCGTTTGTTCTCTAAGTACATATGTACTTGGAGAACAACGGGGAAATACTACTGAAATTTTCTTGAAAACCCAATACACATTATACACTTACTAGTGAGATTAGGTGTTCAAGGATGGGATAGGTGGTACATGTACATTTATTATATATAAGAATGACATCACATGTATTTGTTAACACTAGACCCTAATCGTATCCTAATATATACTTGTTTTCTCTTTGATCATAGAATGGATAGATCATGGATGTCCATTCACAATCGCTGCACCCCAGAGTTTATATCTGATCTTGATCAGTTTATTAGATTTGCCGAGGAACATAGGAAACAACCTGGAGATAGGTTCTACTGTCCATGTAGACATTGCGGTAACAACTTGAAAGTCAGCACTGGTGACAAAATCAAAAGTCATGTCATGTGCAACGAGATTGTACAAGGCTATACAGAATGGCACTGGCATGGAGAGATTTCAAACCCAAAATCAATAGATGTCGATAGCAGTGCTTGGGTGGAAGAAGAAATTGTCTCCGATGATGTAGATGTGAATGAACCAGTTCCAGTAGACATCATTGATGCGATGCTGGATAGTTGTGGGGTTGAGCACACCGATCCACCTCCCATCTTTAGAAACATTGTGTATGATGCTGAGATACCATTATACACAGGTTGTACTAAGTTTACAAAGCTTAGCGATGTGTTGAGATTGTATAAGTTGAAAGCCAACAATAGATGGAGCGACAAAAGCTTCACTTCATTGTTGACTTTGTTGAAAGAAATGCTTCCTGAAGGAAACGAGCTGCCAATCTCAACATACCGGGTAAAGAAATTATTGTGCCCAATGAGAATGGAGGCCAAGAAGATACACACATGCCCGAATGATTGTGTATTATTTCAAAAGGACTATGTGGATTTGAAAGATTGTCCAAAATATGGTGCGTCACAGTATAAATTGATGACTTCGGGGGAGTCCAAAATTGGTTCTCCTGCCAAGGTGATGTGATATCTACCTATAATATCATGATTTCAACGCTTGTTTGCAAATCCGATAGATGTGAAGAATTTGAGGTGGCATGCAGATGTTAAGAAAAATAATGATGGGATCCTACGACATGCGTCTGATTCCCCACAGTGGAAGAAGATTGATCTATTGTACCTCAAATTTGGTGAAGAAGACAGGAATCTAAGACTTGGGCTGTGTACAGATGGGATGAATCCGTACGGGACATTGAGCAACCAACATAGCACTTGGCCAGTCATGCTTGTTATATACAATCTTACTCACTGGCCGTGTATGAAAAATAAGTACATTATGCTGTCGTTGTTGATATCGGGCCCTAAATAACCTGGAAATGATATCGATGTTTATCTTGAACCTCTGATTGATGACTTAAAAATTGAAGATTATATTGTTGCAGAGGCGTAGGATTACCCGTCCCTTCATAGAGAAATGATTCACGGGGCTCCAATGCCATAGGGTTATGTTCGTGTGAGCCTGATACATGTATTCCCCGATTGGAGGGAAGCTACATTGCCATATGCCCACCCGGATATCGATACACTTGCTGAGGCAGAAGGCGGGGTGATATTGTGGCCCAAAGCGAATGTCGTCTACACTACTGAAATTGTAAGATAAATTTACATTACATTAAATTGTTAATGTGTATATATGAGGTCAATTGATCTAAAATTATATATACAAGTTAAAAAGAAGACACTCAGAGCATCTAGGCCTCCACCTCCACTTCCTGCATTACCAAGTTGGGTTCCAACTGACCTAAAATTCCTGTTAGGTCCTACTTGTAAGGGAATGGCAGTATGGCTACGTGCACATAATATACATTGCCCTATAGTTGTTTCTTTAGAAGCGGATGATGCAGGTCAATCATACAAAAGCTCTCTATTTATACAAGATATTATTGAGTTGTTTATCTATGATTGGCTGAATACATCAATGATAGAGGCATGGATAAGGTGAGATCTTGTTTATACATCCATATACCTTGTGTAGGATCCGGTGATCTGGTTTCTTATATATTAATGCATACGTAATACATGTTTTGTAGCTACTTAGTCGAAATTCAATGTAAACAATTTGTATTTGAACATGTGGGATTTTTGATTCCATCATTGATTGTCTGGTAGCTAAAGACCCTGATAGTGTTCAACAACACTATTGTGATGCTTTCACAATTTTTGGTCAAAAAAAGAAGACGATAATAATAGCTCCGTTCAATGTGAAGTAAGTTTACTTTGCTTAAAATTTGGACTTAAGAAAATTACATTTTTACTGTGGATTATGAGTTATTAATTTTTAACTTTTTTACCTCTAGCGCGAAGCATTGGGAGTTACTAGTTATTCTCCCCGGGACGTTCACTGTCTATTATCTAGATCCTGCGGAGAGTACATTGAATCCAAAAATTGGACACGTAATGAGAATGGCATTATTCTGGTGAGAAATATTTTATTTTTATATACGGTAACATATGTTATTATATTACTATTTAATTATGCAATTTACTGTGTTAGATTAACATGTAGGGGTTTAGATGCATTCAAAAAGACTAGAGGAAAGGTCTCCAGTAAAAAGAACCAGCCAATAATTTGGGAGAACGTGGAAGTAAGTTCCCGACTCCAATGTATATGTTATTTATGTGAACTGTACTTATTTGTATTTTTTAATATTTTATATCCATTTTATAGTGTGCTACACAAGACAACGACTGGGCATGTGCATACTATGTGATGCGGTTTATGGACATGATTATCAAACATGTAGATGAAATCAATGCCATACCTAAGGTATTATATATAGTCTCATTAGATAGTATAAAATATATCAATCTTATTTATATATTATTACTTATATATATACATCATTCTCTTTGCAGGTGTTTAAAACTGACCCCACTACAGGTAAAACCTTAAAAGATGTACATGCTCCATATACGATGGAAGTATTAAATGACGTAAGAGAAGAATGGGCAAGAGCCATACAAGCAGTGGGGACTGTAAGATATAATTGGGATGTTGATAGCGATGATGAATGATATTTTGTAAATGAATGTTTATACATGTGTTTCTACATGTCTGAATGTTTCTACATGTGTGAATGTGAAAATTGAATTAATGTCTGAATGTATCTACCTATGTGTGAAAAGAATATTTGTTGATTTTGTAGGTTTGTGGCCTGTTTGTTGGCTGATATCAATAGATGTCGTAAACCTACACTTTAGTTTCACTGAACTGTAGGTTCTCATCCTGCATCCAGCCATAGCAGGCCTGTAAACTGATAAGAAAAAAAATCAAACCATAGGCGTCAGTTATTTGTCTAAAACCGACAACAAAGGTTTATAGCATCGGTTAATAGCATAAAACTGCCGCCTAAAGATTCCAGACAACCTAGCCAGCACGGCCGTGCTGGACGGCATGACCATGGTGGCAGGTGATATGGCGTCGGTTATTAGTAGCACACCGACGCCATTCTTTCCACCACGGCCATACTGGACAGCACACCATTCTGGCCAGCACGGCCGTGGTGGTAGATGAAAATGGCGTCGATTACTAGTAGAAAACCGATGCCGATAGAGTCCTAGATGGTGCCCTTTTGTGGCGCGGATGATTATAGCGTCAGTTTTGTTACTGATAACCGACGCTGATGGGGCCCTGCTGGTGCGTTTTCAGTGGTGCGAAGCGTTTTGGCATCAGTTGGAAAACCGACGCCGAAAGGGTTCGACTTTTAGCGGCGCCCACATAGGCGTCACTTGGAAACTATCGCGAAAAGGGCTTAAATAACTAACGCCAAAGGCTGGATCTGTAGTAGTGGCGATTGTGAATATGGTGGTGGCGTGAAGGGTGTTTGTGATCCAAAAGCTCCATAAGCTATGTTCTTCATTTCCCAAAGGTCTTGCAACCAAATGGTAATTGTTACAACCCCAAATTTTGGGTGAGAAATGTAATTTCTCATATTAAAGATATTTGGACAAATAATATAATTTGTTGTGAATAAATGGATTTCGTTTAAAATAGCCTTGTTGTTTGATTTGTGGGCTTGATTGGCTATTGGGCCCAATAACAAGGAAAATTCAATTAATTAATGTATAATTGAATATTTGAGAAAAGAAAGAGGTAGAAACCTCTAGAAGGCAAATCCAAGGAGGGATTTCGTGCCTCTTGGGTTCCTTGGGTACTAAGGAGTCCAAAGTTGCATAAAGAGAGGCAATAAGAAAAAAAAGATCAAATAAGTATTTCTTTGAAAGAATTTGAAAACAATGGTAAAAGTTGGAAAACAAGTGAAAAGAGGTATAATTGAGTTATACTTAGTGGAATTTCGTATTCCAAGGATTCCTAATGATAAAAGACATACTAATGAGAGAAATAAAGAGAGATCCTCAAAAAGAAAATATTTTAATAAGAAATACACATGATAATGAAGAATAATGCATTTAGATGCATCTAGAAGGAAAATGAGTATCCAATAAGAAGGTTTCGAAATAATATAGGTTCTTGCGGTCCAAAGAGTCCCAAATAGCAAGATAATGGTTTGAGGAAAGAGAAAATTAATCATTAAATGAATTGTATTAAAGGGTAACTTGCCTTTGAAGAAATAGTGCTTTTCTTTTGGAATTTCGGACTCAAACTTGACATGCAAGTAGATAAAGGCAAGAAAGAGAAATCCTTAAAATTTGGTTGGAAAATATTGCACGGTTTCCGAGTTACGCAATTTACAAAATTACCTAAAGTTAGGTTGTTAATTGCCTAAGGTTTTGATGTCACAATGAAATTATTTTTGGAAATTCGGATTGATTGGGGACCGTTGATCAGGAATTAGAGGGATGGGACTAAGTCCCAGTCGCAACAGGCTATGGAGCCAGGGAAGGAAATTCCGTTTCCCACTTTGGTTGAGTTTGAGAGGATGTGCGCCGATGGAAAGTATCCCATTGAGATCGGGAGGTCTTTCCGAGTCTGGTCATCCTGGGCTTCCATAGGTTTCGTAGTGAAACCAGAGAAACCCCAAATCATAGGTAGCCATGGATGTGCCCTATGTATATATATGGGAGGGAACTCCACGATATCAGCCTCCCCACCAATTTTTCTCGCACGATCGGACCTCTGAGACACATTCTTCGGCGCATCCAATTCGGCCAGAACCATCGACCTTCCTCACCGTCGAGCTGCTGTTGCCGCCGGAGGGACCAAGGGCCCTTGGCGGAGAAGGAGCGATGCAGGAAGGAGTTTGAGGGCTCCCCTGAGTTCACGTGGGGTGGGAGAAGATGCCGGGCCCCTCAATTCGTGTGCAGGTGGTCGGGAGCGTGGAGTCAACAGACGAGTTGACTCGTGAGTTGCTGCTGGTCTGTCTCAAGGTGGAAGACGACTTCCCGAAGAAGTTACCATTCTGCCCTCCCTCCTCTAATGTTCAGGTATGGGCATATTTGCCTTTTTTTGTTGCTTTTGATCGTAAGTAGGCAAGCACATTTGTGGCCGTTGGATCCATCAGTGGACCGCGGACCATGGATCGGACGATCCATGGATTTCCTAATCAGCTAATAAATCGATTAAAAGGGATTTTTCATGTAAAAATCATATCTGGAGCTAGGAAGCTCGGATGGGAAAACTTAATACATGAAAAGTGATCAGAAAAATAAGAGGAATATACTAAAAATAGTTTGAACATCTAAATCTATCTCTTTTTACAAAAGTGTATATTTTGGAATAAAAATGGTTAATTTGTGAGTAGGAACCCTAAATATTGATCAAAGATATGTTTAATCTTGCAATAAAGTTAATTCGAGTATGGTTAACTTATTTACTGATTTAGATGGTTATTAACCCGTTTTAATGGTAGAATTACAAGTTTAGGGTTTGTAACTTCATATGTTGATTAAAATGTTTAGAAACCCTAAATTAGAGAATCAGATAAGAAAAGATATAGCAATTCGAAAATTAGGGTTTATATGGTCCAAACCTGATCTTTAGGACCTTAATGGGAAATAGGACAAGATAATTAGGGTTTGATGGATATTTGCTAAAAGAAAGGTAAAAAGCAATAAATAGGAAATAAAACCCTAATTATAGTCCAAAAACCTAAAAAGGGCAAATAACCTAGGAAACCCTTAGAGTTAATGAGTCATGATGACATGATTAATAATAGAGAAATTGAATGCCTTTTCAGGAGCTTGTATGTGTACTTGCTTGATTACCTGATTGATTAAAGTTACTTCTGCATGCATTCAAGTCTTCATTAACAGGTATGTGGTTAATTATGAATAACCGCCTTAGTTTCCCGATGATTTTCTCGATGGTTAATCGCATTGAATGCAAATTATCAGTTTGGATGTTCATACTTGTAAATTATAAAGTCACTATGATTATCACATTAATAATATGGATTCTCGCACCTACATGCCACCCTGATGGATGATGCCAAAGGTCAGGCCCAGATGGGTAGACCAATGGACACCTTGAGTGGTGACCCCAGGCACCAAGAAGGTGGCCTATGATATTGCATGACTAGTGGGTACCATGAGTGGTGACCCGCAGGCACCAAGCTCGGGATTGAGAAGGTGGCCATAAGTCATTGGCAAAGGGCACCCTAAGGTGGGTATGCCAGGGTTAGGGAAAAAGCGGTGGAGAATGTCATACTGAAAAGTGTAAATTGGCTTGTTAATTAATTTGATTGTGATTATTAAATTGTTATCCATATTTGCAAGTTTTTGGTTGTTCCCACATACCAGTATATTTCGATATACTGACCGACGTTTTGTTTTTCGACGTTTTAGGAACAACAATTGAAAGAACAAATAGTAATGTGACACATTGTGAATGTAAAACATAAAGTGCAAGGAGGATTAGTTAGAGTGGATTCAAGCTTGGATAGATAGATTCCCAAGGTTTTCAAAGGTAAGTAAAGTTTTAATTTTATACCAAATTTCAGTTAGTTAGTAGAATTTCATAATTGTTATTGATTATTTGTCGAACCTTTGATCCTGTTAATTGGATAACGACACTGACCTTTCAGTCTCCCTTAATTGGGGGTTACCGAGAGGCGGGGTCCTTACAATTGGTATCAGAGCATAGATTCCTCAAGTAATCTTTAATAATTATTAAATTTTACAAATTCTATAGAACCCAAGGGAGTTATTAGAGGATTATCCGAAAGACAGAGGTGTCTAGAAAAGGATCACGACCGGGGGCTGGCAATATTTTCCTCCGCACCGCTAGTCGGAATACGAGGACTCCCAGATTCATGTGACTGCCTGGCCAAAGTCTTAGGGTATGATTCGAAATAAGATACCTTTAGGACTCTCTCATCTTGTTCATCCCTTCTCAACTCAAATTATGTTAAGGACCTTAAGGATTAGGGTTTTCTCTCTTCTCCTCACCCTCTTGAGGTGTGGGAAAAGTTAATAAGGTCTAAGGAATCCTCCACCAAACTAATGAAAAGCATGTAAATAAGATGTCATGGACATAAGCTTAATAGATTAAGTGCAAACTAAAGAATAGATACATGCCTAGGTCGTATGAAACAAGTTGTCATAGCCCTCAGGAGAGACCGGAGAATAGACCTCCTTGTCAGGAGGATGAGTAAAGAGAGTTAGTCTTGGAGGTAGAGACCTCCATTGAAGGTAGAGACCTCGCACATCCGTTGAGGATGATGTTAACCCTAACCCTAAGAGAAGGTTAGAGAGAGAGACATGATGAGATTAGATGTCATGGTAGACTCGGTGTTTGTATGGACATGCCTATGGTTTGTCATATGAGCCATGAGGGGTTAGATGGCCTAGCACCTTTGGCACCCCAACCCTGAGAAGGATCGTGCATGTTTGAGAAAAGGATAGCTCCTTCCTGGATAAGGTTAGAGATGAACCTATATAAACCTTATGGGCTGTTGCAAGTAGGATATAGCTTGCACCCTGAGTACATTAGTAATGTGAACAGTAGGTTAAAACTAAGGCCAGAAGGACATGATGGATGGCTTATGAGATAAGCATATGGATAATATCGAGCCAAACATAAGTTTGAGCATAGGTTTCACTCAAGTAGGGGCATGCTTATGAGCTTGATCCTTCATGAAGAAAGGACCTCTTATAGAGAGGTTGGTTGTAGGATTATCTCTACAGAGAGAGGAGACCTCGGGCAAGGAGGTTGGAAGCCCAAAACCCCGAAACTTGAGGAATAGTGGGGAGTTGAGGATGATGTGACCTACGTGGATTATAGTGGTTGCCTTATGTGTGACCCCTGGAGACTGATGATATCTTGGTTGCCTTTAGAGGAACCAAACCTTGGAGAGAGGACGATGCTTCTAGTACCCATGGTATAAGTGGTTACCTGTTGGATGAGTAAAGAGTGTTTTAGACCCTGAGGAGGTTTAAGTAACCAGTTGTGAGGCTTTATACCTTGTTGGTCGTCCTGGAAGAGGATTCAACTCCGAAGCGTTGCTCGAGTAGAAAGGTCATGGAAGTACATGACATACCTTGGACATGCTTGATTCGTGGTTAATAGGTTGAGCATGTAGTTGAATACCTGAAGGTGAACCTAGGGTTCCTAGGCCTAAGAGGGGAAGCAGTGTATCTGATGCTCACGATGAGATTTGAGTCTCTATAGTTTCGAGCATGGTACTCCTCATGTGTAGAGGTGAAGGAAACCCCTTAAGTTAAGGGTATGTTTGATGAACCACTCATAACTAAGTTGATCTAATGTTGAGGAAAGAAAACAAGTATGACCTAGCATGGTTTAATAGGTGGTCTGCTTGTACCTTAGTAGCTGCTAGGTTAGGCATGCTCATGTGTATGTAAACCCTATGGACGGTTGTGACCTTGTTGTCAAGAGTTGTAGTTTCCTCCCATCCTGGGAGAGGGACCCTTTGGTAGGGTGTATACCAGTTTTTTTGGTTTTGAGGTAACCTAAAGAGGTTTCATAGGACCTTGAGAAGCTAAGTGCAAAGTACATAGTATGAGAATGAACCTGTAAGACCCATAGATAACCATCTCTATGTGCATGTGGATGTGTTACCATGGAGGTAACCGATATGGGGCCTGACCAAGGTAGGAAGTTTCCCATGACCCCTATGAAGGGATGAAAGTTAGTCACGGATGCAAAGAGATGATGAAGGATTGGGTAAGGTTCTAAGTTAAACATGTACTATAATGGAATCCTAAGTCTATCCTAGGGTCAGGTAGGGATAAGACCGAAGGAAGAAGGAGTTGCCTAATTCCCTAATTGTACATGACCATAGGGTCGGGAGGTAACAACTATCATTGTCTGAGGACCATGGGTTAGGAGATTGATCACCTTCATAAGCTCATGGGACCCAAAGGGCAGATGAGTAGGGCACTCTCTGATGCATGAGGGAAGAGGGATGAACCCAAAAGTGCCGATACCCTACAGACCTAGAGGAGATGACCAAGGATTTGTGTGGTGACCCAAGTAGGTTCGAGACCAGTTTTCCATGAAACTAACTTTGATGTCAAGATGGCTGAGAAGTAGAGACATAAGTTGCACGTTTCAACTTAGTTTTAAAGGTGTACTGGAAAGGTGGGATGTACCATCTCTACTCCTGGAATGGGAAGAACTCTGTATTTGGACGGCCGCCAAAGACTTATTTCTTCTTGTTATGGGAGTGAGAGATAGGACAACACACATGCCATACACCAAGGATAAAGATGATGTAAGTTGGAACGTTGCTATAAGGTATGAGGATAGAGATGATAACATACCTTTGTGGAAGGAATAATACAAGGATGGTGTATAAACACTAAGAGTATTAAGGAGATCATCTTGTGAGGATGTTTTATCTTGAACTAAGTGGATTTTTGCAAGTGATACAAGGTTGAGTTTGATCACCATTAGTATGAGCTCAGAGTTTCTTGATCAAGACAAACTTAGAGTTTGAGATGAGATGATAAGTATAATGCTTGGAGGTGTATGTCTTTGACATTACCTAACACCTAAGGATAAGAAGTGGTAATGAATGCTCTGGTGGAGATATAGCTGCCTAGTTTAGCTGGAAGCTAGAAGAAGTCGAGGATGTTCGAATACCCCTATGTTTGGAAAGAGGATGTGTTTTGCCTAACACCCAAATGAAACAAGATATGTAGAACAAGTTAAGGATTGTTTGGTTAGCCAGTTTAGTCCTTGATGTAGTGAAAGGATGGTGAGAGAACCTCAAATACACTTCTTTGGATAGGAAGGTAATAAAACCCTTTTGAGAGTGGTTTAGGGTTTCCGAGGTATCAAGCTTGAGGAATCATAACGATACAAGAGGACATGATATACCTTGGTACTACAAAGATAGTAAGTGATGGTAGCATTCTGGATGCTTAAAACCAAGTTGCATGTAGCATGTGGCCATGCAAGCCAGGAGGTGAAGGACGAACACCATTAACCCAGTGCACGGATATAAAGTATAAAGAGTTCCCGAGAGGGAATGGGAGTTCATCATTATGGATGTTGTGAGTTTCTCCTAGACCAAGAAGGTCAAGATACAATATGGGTTATGATAGATCGCCTTACCTAGATGTCATGAGAAAGGAAGAGTTCTATCAAGGGACAGATCTGGTTGAACTACATATGAAAAGAGATGGTTCAACTACACCATGATGCGAATTCAAAGGTTCTTGATGTGACCTAAAGGTTCACTTCCATGAGGTGGAAGTAGATGCATGAAGAGCTCAGCGGTTGTACAGTTTATCACCCCATACTAATGGAAAGTATGATCCGGACTAGAGGGTCTGATGAGAGCATGTGTGCTCATTTAGGGTGATACATAGAGACAATTCTTAAGATGTGATGTTACCCACCATAGCCTTTATCGGGATGCAAGAAGTTCTATAGGGAGGTTGTGTCGGTCACCACTTCATTATGATGATGTTGGTGAAGGAGGCCTCGTGAAGGTCAGAAAAGAACCACAAGTGTGTGCAGATGAAGTCACTTTGATCGTGCAATGGCTGAGAAAGAGAGCCCAGTGGTGACATGAGTCACGAGCTACTGCAAAGCAGACTGATATGCAGTTCACTGTGGGAGAATATATGATGTGAAAATCCGACCCCTCTAAGCTACAACTGAGAAAGCTGAGTCCCCGATATATGGGTCCATTTGAGATGGATTGGTGGATATGGTTGTGTTTAACCTTACCCCTCAGGATAAAACAATGTGTTGCATGAGTCCGATCTAGAGCACTATGTGAGGTACCCAAGCCATGTGTTGAGCCTTGAACCTATTCAGCTTTTGAGAGGCTGAAACGTCCTGAGTCACCTATGAGGGTATGTTATACCAAGGTAAGAAAGAACTCAGATGGAAGAATATGAGATGAAGGTTCTTGGAAAGCACCATGGAAAGGGTGAAGCCACATGGTAGCCCTGATGGATATAAGAAGGGTTTATCCTGTTTGTTTGCTTGCTTGATGGAATTTTGAGGACAAAATTCTTATAAGAGGGGAAGGATGTTACAACCCCAAATTTTGGGTGAGAAATGTAATATCTCATATTAAAGATATTTGGACAAATAATATAATTTGTTGTGAATAAATGGATTTCGTTTAAAACAACCTTGTTGTTTGATTTGTGGGCTTTATTGGCTATTGGGCCCAATAACAAGGAAAATTCAATTAATTAATGAATAATTGAATATTTGAGAAAAGAAAGAGGTAGAAACCTCTAGAAGGAAAACCCAAGGAGGGATTTCGTGCCTCTTGGGTTCCTTGGATACTAAGGAGTCCAAAGTTGCATAAAGAGAGGCAATAAGAAAAAAAAAGATCAAATAAGTATTTCTTTGAAAGAATTTGAAAACAATGGTAAAAGGTGGAAAACAAGTGAAAAGAGGTATAATTGAGTTATACTTAGTGGAATTTCGTATTCCAAGGATTCCTAATGATAAAAGACATACTAATGAGAGAAATAAAGAGAGATCCTCAAGAAGGAAATATTTTAATAAGAAATACACATGATAATGAAGAATAATGCATTTAGATGTATCTAGAAGGAAAATGAGTATCCAATAAGAAGGTTTCGAAATAATAGAGGTTCTTGCGGTCCAAAGAGTCCCAAATATCAAGATAATGGTTTGAGGAAAGAGAAAAATAATCATTAAATGAATTGTATTAAAGGGTAACTTGCCTTTGAAGAAATAGTCTTTTTCTTTTGGAATTTTGGACTCAAACTTGACATGCAAGCAGATAAAGGAAAGAAAGAGAAATCCTTAAAATTTGGTTGGAAAATATTGCACGGTTTCTGAGTTACGCAATTTACAAAATTACCTAAAGTTAGGTTGTTAATTGCCTAAGGTTTTGATGTCACAATGAAATTGTTTTTGGAAATTCGGATTGATTGGGGACCGTTGATCAGGAATTAGAGGGATGGGACTAAGTCCCAATCGCAACAGGCTATGGATCCAGGGAAGGAAATTCCGTTTCCCACTTTGGTTGAGTTTGAGAGGATGTGCGCCGATGGAAAGTATCCCATTGAGATCGGGAGGTCTTTCCGAGTCTGGTCATCCTGGGTTTCCATAGGTTTCGTAGCGAAACCAGAGAAACCCCAAATCACAGGTAGCCATGGACGGGCCCTATGTATATATAGGGGAGGGAACTCCACGATATCAGACTCCCCACCAATTGTTCTCACACGATCGGACCTCTAAGACACATTCTTCGGCGCATCCAATTCGGCCAGAACCATCGACCTTCCTCACCGTCGAGCTGCTGTTGCCGCCGGAGGGACCAAGGGCCCTTGGCAGAGAAGGAGCAATGCAAGAAGGAGTTTGAGGGCTCCCCTGAGTTCGTGTGGGGTGGGCGAAGATGCCGGGCCCCTCAATTCGTGTGCAGGTGGTCGGGAGCGTGGAGTCAACAGACGAGTTGACTCGCGAGTTGCTGCTGGTCTGTCTCAAGGTGGAAGACGAGTTCCCGAAGAAGTTACCATTCTGCCCTCCCTCCTCTAATGTTCAGGTATGGGCATATTTGCCTTTTTGGTTGCTTTTGATCGCAAGTAGGCGCACACATTTGCGGCCGTTGGATCCATCAGTGGACCGCGGTCCGATCCATGGATTTCCTAATCAGCTAATAAATCAATTAAAAGGGATTTTTCATGTAAAAATCATATCTGGAGCTAGGAAGCTCGGATAGGAAAACTTAATACATGAAAAGTGATCAGAAAAATAAGAGGAATATATTAAAAATAGTTTGAACATCTAAATCTATCTCTTTTTGCAAAAGTGTATATTTTGGAATAAAAAGGGTTAATTTGTGAGTAGGAACCCTAAATATTGATCAAAGATATGTTTAATCTTTCAATAAAGTTAATTCGAGTATGGTTAACTTATTTACTGATTTAGATGGTTATTAACCTATTTTAATGGTAGAATTACAAGTTTAGGGTTTGTAACTTCATATGTTGATTAAAATGTTTAGAAACCCTAAATTAGAGAAACTGATAAGAAAAGATATAGCAATCCGAAAATTAGGGTTTATATGATCCAAACCTGATCTTTAGGACCTTAATCGAAAATAGGACAAGATAATTAGGGTTTGATGGATATTTTCTAAAAGAAAGGTAAAAAGCAATAAAAAGGAAATAAAACCCTAATTATAGTCCAAAAACCTAAAAAGGGCAAATAACCTAGGAAACCCTTAGAGTTAATGAGTCATGATGACATGATTAATAATAGAGAAATTGAATGCCTTTTCAGGAGCTTGTGTGTGTACTTGCTTGATTACCTGATTGATTAAAGTTACTTCTGCATGCAGTCAAGTCTTCATTAACAGGTATGTGGTTAATTATGAATAACCGCCTTAGTTTCCTGATGATTTTCTCGATGGTTAATCGCATTAAATGCAAATTATCAGTTTGGATGTTCATACTTGCAAATTATAAAGTCACTATGATTATCACATTAATAATATGGATTCTCGCACCTACATGCCACCCTGATGGATGATGCCAAAGGTCAGGCCCAGATGGGTAGACCAATGGACACCTTGAGTGGTGACCCCAGGCACCAAGAAGGTGGCCTATGATATTGCATGACTAGTGGGTACCATGAGTGGTGACCCCCAGGCACCAAGCTCGGGATTGAGAAGGTGGCCATAAGTCATTGGCAAAGGGCACCCTAAGGTGGGTATGCCAGGGTTAGGGCAAAAGCGGTGGAGAATGTCATACTGAAAAGTGTAAATTGGCTTGTTAATTAATTTGATTGTGATTATTAAATTGTTAGCCATATTTGAAAGTTTTTGGTTGTTCCCACATACCTGTATATTTCGATATACTGACCGACGTTTTATTTGTCGGCGTTTTAGGAACAACAATTGAAAGAACAAATAATAATGTGACACATTGTGAAAGTAAAACATAAAGTGCAAGGAGGATTAGTTAGAGTGGATTCAAGCTTGGATAGATAGATTCCCAAGGTTTTCAAAGGTAAGTAAAGTTTTAATTTTATACCAAATTTCAGTTAGTTAGTATAATTTCATAATTGTTATTGATTATTTGTCGAACCTTTGATCTTGTTAATTGGATAACGGCACTGACCTTTCGGTCTCCCTTAATTGGGGGTTATCGGGAGGCGGGGTCGTTACAGTAATTTTGTGTGGGGTATCCATAAGGCTTAGGTAAATGTTATAGTTTGCTGACTCCTTTATGGCATGCACAAGAATGGTAAAAATAGGGACAGGTTCGTCGGGTAGGTTGCATGAAAATGGTGCAAAATGGTTTGATACTCATCTTTGTCATTAGATCTACTGGCAATATCGCTGCTCATCTCATGTACCTTGGAAAACACCTTTGTGAATTCAAAAACGACATCATTAGATAGGCCACAACTGTCTTGTGTGGTTGAGGCTGGCTTCCTGCGTCTATGCGTGGTAGGAGTCCTTGCACCAACACCTTGGTTGTTTGTTCCGCCGTTGTTGTCCTCACTTTGCGTCCCAGAATAACCCATATCTTCAGTAAGACCAGTTGGACCGGTTGGTTCTGGGATGACAAATGAATCAGATGCATCTAGGTCGACAACAACATCATCTTCAAATGTAACATCAAAAGGAAGTTGTCTATCCTTTGAGGATATTGCATGATGTCCCCTAGCTCTGTTCCTCCCCCCATCATCTCGACGTCGTAGTAGTGATAGAATGGTCTAGTGATCAATCTCACTAGTTCTTTGTTTCCCTAAAATGGTTAAGCACTAATGATTAGGTCAATATTAATAACTTTAAGTTAGTATTTAATACTCATGGGACTATATATCATTATACATACTGTAAGTGCCTCCCTCCACTCTGGGGTGTCAGGAAGTATTGGCTTGTGCATGCTCTCATCCCATACAACACCACTTTTGTTGGTCACCAATTTTATCTTGGAAAAGTCTCTCTCGAGGTTCTTACATCGAGTTTTCAACTACTTCATTGAACCCTCGTTCCTCCCCATCCTATTATGCCAATCACATAGCGTCTCCCTCCATGCATCCCTAGTAAAAATTACATCGACACACCTACCCAGGTCATATTGTCTCCTCAATGCTGCAACTAGAGCCTCATCCAACTCTTTCATCCATGCAATACAGATCTTTGGGTCTGGTGCAGACATAGCAGCAATGAAACTGCAACAAATCACTTTAGTCAGGATGTTCAAATGAAACCTTTATACGAACCTAGTTTGGGTCTGTGCACTTGACAATGATAACTTGTATTAAAGTAGTCTATTATAAGGTCAATATTTTCTGATCGAATGGTGACATCTTAGGTATAACAACCATTGATATTACAACCGTAGGTGGTGTTTAATTTTTGTCGATTACAGCTGTAGGTGGTGTATTGATATTTATAATATGAGTAACAACAACAGAATTTAGGTGCTGTTTAACATAATAGACCTAATTGAAGGGGTCATACCTCATTAAGGGGATCAGATATATGTTCCAACTTAAATAAAACAATACATAATTGATTTTAAACTGAACAAATAATGACCTATTAAATTGATTGGTACTGAATCAAGCTCAAGTACGAATTCAGACCTCAATGTAGGGCTTAGAGCACACTTAAGGGGACCAGATACTTGTTCCAACTTAAAAAAATAATACATAATATATTTAAAACTGAACAAATAATGGCATATTAAACTAATTGCTACTGAATCAAGCTCAAGCACAAATGTACACTACACAATAATAGGTTCCAAATTGAATAAAAATACTACGTAATAGATGGATTCCAATTTTGGAGCATCATAGTAGACCTAGGTCAAGGGGTCAAACCTCAGTCAAGGGTTGTGGACAAGGAGCCAATTTAAATTCAACATAAACTAAAGTAGGTGGACTAGGGAAATATGACCCTATTTATGAACACATAAAATATTCAGTACACAATAGTAATCCACATCAATCTCTATTGGACAGAAAATAGTCAACCAACCATTGAGGGTAAAATCATTCAGATTTATTTTGAATTATGTGGTATGTGGGTTTTAGTGGTTAAATAGTATACATATTGAACTGATTGCTAGTGAATCAAGCTCAAGCATGAATTCAGACCTCATTCTAGGGCTCAGGGCACATTAAACTAAAGAATAATGGGTGCTGTGGTCAATCAGTACAGTTGATCGGGCTATGTTTATGAGCATAGAGAATGTAGCATACACATATTGACATATTAATTTGATTGATAGATACTCAATGAAGCTCAACCACGAAATTAGAGCTCATTCAAGGGATCAAACAAGGGTATATCATTTTAATTTTCTTGGTATTATGGTATATTCAACCAATTTGGACTATGGTATATCACTTTAATATTCAACACTAAATGTGCACTACATTTATTGGAATTCACAACACATTACACTAAACAAATATACATATTTTGGTCAATCATTATAGTTGAACATGCAATATTATTGAGGATAGAAAATATACACTACACAATAATAGGTTCCAACTTAAATAAACATAATACATAATAGGCGGAGTCGAATTTTGGTCCAACATAACAGACCTAGTTCAAGGGATCAGATCTCATTCAAGGGATCAGACAAGGTTCCGACTTCAATAAACACAATACATAATAGGTGGACTAGGTAAATATTTACCTATTTATTAACACAGAAAAGATTCAATACACAATTGTAATTCAGAACAGGCTATGTTGGACATGAAATTCAACCAATCATTCAGGGTAAATCATTATAATTTATTTGGTATGATGGTACATTAGTTGAATAATGACATATTAATTTTATTGCTACTCAGTGATGCTCAACCACACATTCATACCACATGCAAGGGATCATAGCACATTAAAGTGAACAAATATACATATTTTGGCCAATCATTAGTGGTATGATTGTATATGAGTTAAAGAATGACATATTTATTTATTTGGTAATCAATGAAGCTCAACGAAGCATTCATACCTCATTCAAGGGATCAAAACAAGATCAAGTGAACAAATGTACATATTTTGGTCCATCACAGAGAATTAATCATGACCTAATCATTCATTACATATTAAAACATGTCCTGTTATGAAATACTAGACACACTACAAGGTTCCAACTTAAATAAACATAATACACAATAGGTGTAGTAGTTATATATAATGACCTGTTTGTTAACATACATAAATATTCACTACACAGTCACATATTAAAACATTTCCTCTTATGAAATACTAGACACACATAAGGCTCCAACTTAAATAAACATAATACACAATATGTGTAGTAGTTATATATGATGATATGTTTGTTAACAGATAGAAAATATTTACCTATTTATGAACACAAAAAAAATTCAATACACAATCATAATGCTGAACAGGCTATGTTGGACATGAAATTCAACCAATCTGGACTAGGGTATATCATTATAATTTTCTAGGTATGATGGTATATTGGCTAAATAATGACATATTAATTTGATTTCTACTCAATGAAGATCAACCACGAATTCATAGCTCATTCAACTGAACAAATATACATATTTTGGCCAATCATTATAGTAGAACATGCAATGTTAATGAGCACATGAAATATACACTACACAATAATATGTTCCAACTTAAATAAACATAATACATAATAGGCAGAGTCGGATTTTGGTCCAACATAACAGACCTAGTTTAAGGGGTCAGATCTCATTCAAGGGATCCGATAAGGTTTTAACTTAAAAAACATAATACATAATAGGTCGACTAGGTAAATATTTACATGTTTATGAACAAAGAAAATATTCAACACACCATTGTAATGCTGAACATGCTATGTTGGACATGAAATTCAAACAATCTGGACTAGGGTATATAATTATAATTTTCTAGGTATGATGGTATATTGGTTAAATAATGACATATATATTTGATTGCTACTCAATGAAGCTCAACCAAGAAATCAGAGCTCATTCAAGGGATCAGACAAGGTTCCAACTTAAATAAACATATTACATAATAGGTCGAATAGGTAAATATTTACCTATTTATGAACAAAGAAAATATTCAATACAAAATCGTAATGCTAAACATGTTATGTTGGACATGAAATTCAACCAATTTGGACTAGGGTATATCATTATAATTTTCTTGGTATGATGGTATAGTGGTTAAATAATGACATATTAATTTGATTGCTACTCAATGAAGCTCAACCAGGAAATCAAAGCTCAACCAGGAAATCAGAGCTCATTCAAGGGATCAGACAAGGTTCCAACTTCAATAAACATAATACATAATAGGTGGAATAGGTAAATATTTACCTATTTATGAACACAGAAAATATTCAATACACAATCGTAATGCTGAACAGGCTATGTTGGACTGGAGTATATCATTATAATTTTCTTGGTATGATGGTATAGTGGTTAAATAATGACATATTAATTTGATTGCTACTCAATGAAGCTCAACCAGGAAATCAGAGCTCATTCAAGGGATTGGACAAGGTTCCAACTTAAATAAACATAATACATAATAGGTAGACTAGGTAAATATTTACCTATTTATGAACACAAAAAATATTCAATACACTATCGTAATGCTCAACATGCTATGTTGGACATGAAATTCAACCAATATGGACTAGGGTATATCATTATAATTTTCTTGGTATGATGGTATAGTGGTTATAATGACATATTAATTTGATTGCTACTCAATGAAGCTCAACCAGGAAATCAAAGCTCATTCAAGGGATCAGACAAGGTTCCAACTCAAATAAACATAATACATCATAGGTTGACTAGGTAAATATTTACCTATTTATGAACAAAGAAAATATTCAATACACAATTTTAATGTTGAACATGCTATGTTGGACATGAAATTCAACCAATCTGGACTAGGGTATATCATTATAATTTTATAGGTATGATGGTATAGTGGTTAAATAATGACATTAAATTTGATTGCTACTCAATGAAGCTCAACTAGGAAATCAGAGCTCATTCAAGGGATCAGACAAGGTTCCAACTTCAATAAACACAATACATAATAGGTGGACTAGGTAAATATTTACCTATTTATGAACACACAAAATATTCAATACACAATCGTAATGCTGAACAAGCTATGTTGGACATGAAATTCAACCAATCTGGACTAGGATATATCATTATAACTTTCTAGGTATGATGGAATATTAGTTAAATAATGACATATTAATTTGATTGCTACTCAAAGAAGCTCAACCAAGAAATCAGAGCTCATTCAAGGGACCAAACAAGGTTCTAACTTAAACAAACACAATACATAATAGGTAGACTAGGTAAATATTTACCTATTTATGAACACAGAAAATATTCAATGCACAATCGTAATGCTGAACAGGCTATGTTGGACATGAAATTCAACCAATATGGACTAGGGTATATCATTATTATTTTCTAGGTATGATGATATATTGGTTAAATAATGACATATTAATTTGATTGCTACTCAATGAAGCTCAACCAGGAAATCAGAGCTCATTCAAGGGATCAGACAAGGTTCCAACTTCAATAAACACAATACATAATAGGTGGACTAGGTAAATATTTACCAATTTATGAACACAGAAAATATTCAATACACAATCGTAATGCTGAACAAGCTATGTTGGACATGAAATTCAACCAATCTGGACTAGGGTATATCATTATAATTTTCTAGGTATGATGGTATAGTGGTTAAATAATGCCATATTAATTTGATTGCTACTCAATGAAGCTCAACAAGGAAATCAGAGTTCATTCAAGGGATCAGACAAGGTTCCAACTTAAATAAACACAATACATAATATGAACACAGAAAATATGCAATACACAATCGTAATGCTGGACAGGCTACGTTGGACATGAAATTCAACCAATCTGGACTAGGGTATATCATTATAATTTTTTAGGTATGATGATATATTGGTTAAACAATGACATATTAATTTAATTGCTACTCAATGAAGCTCAACCATGAATTCAGAGCTCATTCAACTGAACAAATATACATATATTGGTCAATCATTATAGTTGAACATGCAATGTTAATGAGCACAAAAAATATACACTACACAATAATAGGTTCCAATTTAAATAAACATAATACATAATAGGCGGAGTCAAATTTTGGTCCAACATAACAGACCTAGTTCAAGGGGTCAGATCTCATTCAAGGGATCAGACAAGGTTCCAACTTAAATAAACATAATACATAATAGGTGGACTAGGTAAATATTTACCTATTTATGAACACTGAAAATATTCAATACACAATCGTAATTCTGAACGGGCTATGTTTGACATGAAATTCAACCAATCATTCATGATAAATCATTATAATTTATTTGGTATGATGGTACATTAGTTAAATAATGACATATTAATTTTATTGCTACTCAATGATGCTCAAACACACATTTAGATCACATGCAAGGGATCATAGCACATTAAAGTGAACAAATATACATATTTTGGCCAATCATTATTGGTAAGATTGTATATGAGTTAAAGAATGACATATTTATTTATTTGGTAATCAACGAAGCTCAACGAAGCATTCATACCTCATTCAAGGGATCCGAACAAGATCAAGTGAACAAATGTACATATTTGGGTCCATCACAGAGAATTAATCATGACCTAATCATTCATTACATATTAAAACGTGTCCTGTTATGAAATACTAGACACACTACAAGGTTCCAACTTAAGTAAACATAATACACAATAGGTGTAGTAGTTATATATAATGACATGTTTGTTAACAGATAGAAATATTCACTACACAATCACATATTAAAACATGTCCTCTTATGAAATACTAGACACACACAAGGTTCCAACTTAAATAAACATAATATAAAATAGGTGTAGTAGTTATATATGATCACCTATTTGTTAATAGAAAAAAATATGCATTTCACAATCGTAATGCAAAACAAGCTTTGTTGGACATGAAATCCAAACAAATATTCAAGGTACATATTGACATATTTATTTTTCTGGTACCGAATGAAGCTGACAAAGCATTCAGACCTCATTCAAGGGATCACTTCCCATTCAAGTGAACAAATGTACATATTTGGATCCATCACAGAGAATTAATGATGACCTAATTTTCATTACATATTAAAATGTGTCCTCGTATAAAATAGTTGACAATAAACATAATACACAATAGGTGGAGTATTTATATATGTAATGACCTGTTTCTTAATAGACAGAAATATTCACTACACAATCGTAATGCAAAACAGGATTTGTTGGACATCAAATTCAAACAAGCATTCAAAGTGAATCATTTTGATTTATTTGGTATGAAGGTAGATGAGTTAAATAGAGACATTTATTTTTTTGGTACTAAATGAATATGAACGAAGCAGTCAGACCTCATTCAAGGGATCAGACCATATAATAGGTTTTTATCAAATATAGCATACATCTCTGGAACATCAGTATTGTTCATTACAATAAATATTACATCAGTATCAAGCATTCAACATGGCTATGCTTACTGAACAAATTACAGAAAATATTTTCGTATTGCTCAGGAGATATACCTATTAAGCCAAAATCCAGGTACAAGAGGGGATCACGGCTAGTCACAGTGGAAGGGTTGGTACATACATGAAGACAAGGTAAAGGGAATACAGATTAACCTACTGAAAGAAACTCTCGATACATATATGAAGCCACTACAACACCCGCCTACTGAAACAAAAAGATGGTCGGCCAACACATACCTCTCAAGAAGCTGGGCGACTTCAGTCTCAAGCAGCTGGACGACTTCAGAATATAGGGGCTCGAAAGTGGCGGCTTCAGAGAAGACTTGGTGGAGGATGCACAATCAGGATATCGGCAAACACACACATCACTATATAGTAATTGCGGTAGCCGTTGCCCTTGCTAGGGTTAATTCCATTCCTTGCACAGAGTGAAAAGGGGGAGTCAAGAGGCTTTAATGGGAGATGATAAGTCGGGATGCCTAACCTTGACTCTCGCCATCTAGCCTGGCGGTGTAGCTCGGCGATGGCAGGCGAACCATCACACCCCCGAAACGATCTGCTCGACTTCATTGGCCGTCTGTACACACTACGCCCATGTCCTGCCATTGATTCCACGATGGAATCGATGGGGCGTCAGCTTTAACTCACGCATGCAATAGTAGATGGGAGGATGTCGAGGTCTCGGGAGAGGGAGAGCAGAAGAGGGAGAGGGGAAAGGGGAGAAGGGGGATGTTGAGAGGCGGGCGAGGGGGTATCGGGGTAGGGCGAGGCAAAAATGAGGGTACTCACGTTCTGAATGGAAACCGGGTTAGGAATCGCAATCCCGACCGTCGCAGGACTGACCTGGGCCAGTTTTCGGGGTTCTGTTATCCCAAAATGGGGCCAAAATCGGTTTACCAACCAAACACAACCCAGTCCCAATCGGTCGCCTGTTTGGCGGGGTTGGCACTAAAAGACAAGCCTAAATGTGATTTCAGTCTTGTGCCAAAGGCATGCTATGTGCCGGGAAATGTCTATGATTCAATATCCTTATCCACGTGTTCGACCCATTTGAAAGAAAGGCCACATTGAAATCGTCCGAACAAAATAATCCAGTGACAGCCCAAAAGGGCATCCACAAAATTTGGTATATTTTGTTTTTCATTAGGGGCGCACTAACATGTATCTACCTTGAAGCACCACTTGTAAACTATTGACATTCGTTCATTGCGCGGAAGATATAAGATAATAAAACACGGCAACACAGGTAATAAGGACGCTTGTACATCTTGTCAGAAGGTGCATCCTTATCTTATTAAATTTTCGTGAACAATAAGATAAGATAGACTTCTTTACTACTATTATGATTGGGATCGATAACCATCAACAAATGGATATCTACCCTAGTAGTCTCTGCTCCTAAATCCCAAACAATGTATGGGGCCGTCTTCAGCTTCTGACCCTAAAAAAATCTGCCAAATGTTACCATCCTTAGTCACATAAAAATGGAAGAATTCATAATCCATAGGAGTGTGCAACAAGGATAACTTAGCAAAAAATACATTCTATCATCATAGTAATGCACAAAAAATTATTTCAAACTTTAGTTTCATGAAGCGCATGCTGAATTTTGACTTTATCCTCCCGTTACATATTTAGTCATTCTTATGATATCTTCACTTGTATTCACTAAGACATATCACATTAAGGTGTTTCTCTTGAAGCTCTCCCATACTTTAATCATGGCATTATATACTCTCGTGACATATTACCGACTTGTCATTATTAGCAAGATGCCCAATCTAAAGATAATCTTGTTAACATCTTATTTTGCAAAATACTCTACCTAAAATCATCTTGTTAATTATCATCTCATTCATTATCAACATGCTTCACTTGAAGATCATCTCGTTGATTAGAATCAAGAGGCTCCACTTAAAGTTCATCTTGTCACTTTGTAATTCTATTCATTGTCAAAATGCTTCGCTTGTAATTCATCTTGATTATACTGAGATGCTTCACCTAAAGACTATCTTCTAACATACAAGATGCCCCACTTGAAAAACATTTTGTTTACATCGAGAGACTCCACCCGATGATCGTATCCTTCACATACAAGATGATACACAATAGATCCTCTTGTTCATTATTGTGACACTCCACTTGAGTTTGTTGGGTATTAATGCATGTGCTTATGTAACAATTCATGATGTTTCAATTACAATTTATCTTGTTTATCATGGGTTTATTATGGCACTCCTCTTCAAGACCATCATTTAACATTCATATTCATATTGATAAACTCCTTTGGACTTATCATAATATGTATAAAAGCATATATTAATAACACAAAATCATATCTTGTCACATGGTCTAACCTAAATCATGACATGTTCATTCATTAACATATTTCCTTGCATTAACTTTAGCAATAATCTTGTATCACAATCATTATCATCATCATATTCATATATATTAGACATCATATTTTGAATCCATATATAATCACACATAATCAAAGACATCTAAATCATCATAGCATTTTAAATATCATCAAATGCATCCACATAACTAATCACATAATAACCATGAAATCACTAAGTTCACAATCCATTTTCTCTTAACAAAGTTGTCCCAAGTGTGTGAATGCTATTTACATGTATTTCCATGTACTTCAACTTGAACCAAGTTTCTCTCTTGTACTATTCATCATACCATTTTACATCATCATAAAAGGGTTTCCATATTCATCTTTTGATTATGGTTTCATTTACACCATTATTGCATTGATTTTTATTTTCCTCTTTCCTCCCTTCATTGGGCATATTAGAATTTCCTTTAGGTTTTGTTAACATCTTCTAGTTAATTACCCTTGTTCTTACTTAACAAAGGACTTGTTTATATATTAGATATGCAATGTATTTCTCTTAAGAAATTATGAGAAGATAATATGTATTGATCACTTACTATATTCTCATTATTCACATTATTGTTACCATATTTACCTTATTAACAATAATAAATTTGTAAATATATATAAACACACTTATCACTAAACTAGACATTTTATTATGATAATTATACCTCAAGACATATAAACTATTGATTTATAATATTATTAATAATATGAGCACCTCTTTTACTAACTCAGTGAATTAGACTCTGTTTTCAAAATATATGCACCGTTATATCTAATACATATAAATAATCAAGGGCCAACAATGTACTAGTGTTGAACATTAGAAAATATGTCTACATCAATTTTATCATATTTTTATCACTTTATTTACTCTTGAAATCCCAAATCACCTTTATACATCTTAGGCCAAATAAAGGTCATCAAACGATATATATAAGCATCCTACTTTGTTTTATGCTAAAATTTCCAAATACTCAATGCATTTAATTTCAGATGCTAGAAATTAAATCATATTACAAATAATTTATATACCATTTAAGCTAGCTTTGATTATCTGAAAGTCACATATCCATTGGTCAAAATACTACTTGTTAGTATCTCTCCTAGAAATTAGACATCAAGATCTTTCCATAGATGCAATGGGAGTTGAATTTAGCTGAGAAAGTTATTAGATTTTCTATTTAAGATGATTGTTAAATTTAGATTCAAAGAGTTAGATATATTTCTAGTCACCTCCTTTCCTTTCCCATTATTTTCATTCTTGGTGCGGGTCTGACTGCATATCCACCTATAAGAGGGTCTTCTGAACATGGGTGATGGTCTTCATCTCCCAACATTCAGGATGTGACACTGATGATGGTGGATCCACCTATTGCGGGAACCCTCACTCCTAGGACAAATAATGGATGGAATGGGGATGAACGCCTTTGGAACCACCCCCTACATGGATGCAATGATTTTGTTCACTTCAACAATAAATAAGTTATTGGAAAATGTTATGCTGTCCCATATGAAGCTTATGGAGGAACTTATTCCTTCTCCATGTTCCCTATCACCAATTCTTATTATTTGAATTTGGTTTGCTCCTTCCCAACAACCTCTATAGGGTATTCTACCCTTTAAAACTTCTAATTTCATCAAAAATCAGACTAAATGGGATAGTGACTTTCCAATTCTTCCAAGCTGTGATCCAACAATGCTTGGATCATCATCGAAGTCCTTCTATATTTTGATACACATACTGACTAGATACTTTTTGAACAAATTTGAACCATGAAATGATGTCCATAATTTGCAAAACTTCTGTCAGACATATCTTATTTTGTGGCCAATAATGCTAAAAATCATGATGCCGATCTTCTCTATTAATAAATATAAATTATTAAAGTTGCACCAAAATTCTATTGAAAACCAATAAATTACCCATTATAGATTCTCCTAGAATATGAACAACTTCTGAATACCTCCCAATATATGTAGCCAATACAATGGAAGTATTTGGAGAATAATTCCTCAACCCCCAATTTTCCCTTTTTCCCATATACACAATAATGCATTACTTTTCCTATTTTCGTTACCTACTCAAGAGAACTCCAATTTTCCCCAAAAATTTATTAGAAATTCTATTCTAGATCTAATTCAACAATAAAATTTGTTGTTACCCAACCATTTTAATAATATGTTTTGATTTTCCCCCAGAGATACTTGATTGATTTCTTACCATCATATATAAATGATAGAAATTAGATTGATAACAAAAATGGTCCAAGTAACGATGTAGGGTCCTCATGATTAGGCCCCATATTTATTAGTCTAACATTTTCTCAACAATGTTTTGGTGTATGTTTCCATTCATATGCTATGATCAATACAATGATCATATAAGTGATAAATGGATATAGTGGATCATAGTTATACCCACTCACATTATATATACATCATTGTTGCTATGTGGATGACATTTATTTGCTTACATTTTCTCGTTCATCACATTTAGGCAAATTAGGTGTTTGAACTACTAGATTGTATCATTTTACTTTGAGTATTAATCAAATTTGGTTTCTTGAGTTTAGTTGGGTTCACTTCATAATCAAATCATACGACTTCTTATATTTAAAACAACATATTGTTCTAGGCCTATGTTGGAGTTAAACACCTAAGAACCTCATTTCAATATTATGCCAAACCCCCCTTTCAAAAGCAATCCCATATTATCATGTCCAATGTTTGGATGTATCCCACTGAAGCTTAAGTAAGATGCAACATTAACTTTCAATGCATCATGGGGAAATTAGATGGTTTATTTCTTTGAAGACTTACTTCCATCACCATCATTTTGGTAAGGGGTTGAAACACTCATAGGAAATCCAGTCACTCGTGCAAGGCCTCACCGGAGACAAAGTTATATGTAGATATCAATCCTTGACATACATACCAACTTTTTAGTGAATCCATTCATTTAAAAAAATGATTATCATGCTTTAGGAAAATCTAAACAAGTTTGTAATTCATGTGAGTGTGTGATTTTTCTAAAAAAAGTAGAGTTTGACCACCCTTCAACTTTTTATCTAAAAACTAAACCTATTAATTCCATTATGTTGATGATTTAGAAATATAATTTTGTGGTCTCAATCTTGTATTTATTTTTCCTTCTTCATAAGCATTCATGTCCATGGAAAGACTATAATTTTTTTTTAGAATTGAGTTCTTAAAAATCATTAAGTACATACATAAAAATATGTTAAGCATCCATAAAGTGTTTATCAAAATAATAACTAATAGTTACACCTTATGGTTAATTACACGTAATCAAGACTAAAAACCCATAGTGGACACCTAGACATATCTAGAGGGTAATCTATCAACATGATCCAAAAGGGTCAAACTTCTCATGCCATTCCTAAGAATCATGTTATACATACTCCTCATATGAATTTGGGAGATACCCTACATTTACAAACCACAAAGAAAGTAAAACCCAACAATTGGTGGTATGTTGAGTATAAAATATAACTTATGGTTATTATTAGGAGCAAGGCCATATTTCAACTAAATAATAAGAAACCTCAAGAAAAATACATAATTTGCACCAATGATCAAGGGATATATGATAAGAAAATAAGTTTAATTGAGGAAAAATATTGAATTTAAAGTATCAAAACCTAATTCATTAATAAATATCTTTATAAGAAAAGAAATATGTGCATAATAGAAAAGTAGAAATACACAAAAGGAAATAATTTAAAATTTAAAATTTGTAACATCCAATGGTTGGTACACTATATTTAGATACAACTGAGATAAGTACCCAAGACATGTATAGGTAAGTATGAAGAGTACCTACTTCTATAAAGTTAAGACATATGAGATGATTATCAAGTCATAATATATGCTATGTTTGTAATAATATGATATACAATACTAAAATTTTAATACACATGAATGACAAATTCAAATGACATTATGCATGTAATGGATATCCAATTGAAGAAGGCTCTAACATATATTTCATGGATACAAATATAAATATTTACTCATTTCTAGATGATGTCAAGGTATATTTTCAAATCTATGCCCCAATCCGGTTCCTTACTATGTGGATCAAATATCCCTTCTAGATGTACCAAATGTAACCTTTTTAATTATAGTATGGGCCACAATTATTAAACTAAGAAAAACCACCAAAGTAACTCTAGTCAACAAATATAGGCCAAATATATTTAAGACAAGTAGTTCACGTGGCTAGGCCATCAATGGCAATTCCTAATAGAAGTCCTTAAGATATGCAATATGTAGTGTATTTCAATGAGACTGTATCACCAAAAGGAATTAGTTGTATCTATATGAGACACCAATGAAATATTTTCAAGTAAGGATAAAACATATAATAAACACAAGGTGGGAGAAAAAATAATTTATCTAAAAATGAGATTGAAATGACATGTAATGAATGAATCCTCAATATAAGATATTTTCTCTTCAAAACATATCAACTAATATTTGAAACAAATCCCAACGATGACTAACCCACATTGCTATTATGTATGATAATGCATGTTTTCTAATTAGGGAAAGAAAGGGAAAATCATATGGATGATTAATGTATTAAAAGTGGGATATGTGAATTAATAGGGATATCATATCAAATTAATATAAATTAGATTTATCGTCAAGATCTCTCCAATAACCATATAGTATAAAATTAGCATAGACATAACTATTTTTTCATGGATAAATATTGAATTTTCACCATACTTCATGATAACAACAAAAAATATCAAAAGTTATGGTTCATGCAAACATAAATATTTTCTAAGGATACATCTTAAATAATGGTACATAAAGCTACTAATGTTACATAGATTTACCCAATAGAAGCATGCAATGCATCTAGTTATAATGTGAAATGTATGATTGTACAATATGTAGTTGTAGTTTTGGCACAACTCAGAAACTAGAAGTAAGGTTGTGTGCTGTTGTGATTCATACATGTCAGTTCAAAAGGAAAATAGAAACCACGTCACCATCACATTTTTTTAAAGAAAAAATGGGGAAAACCAAAAAAAGGATGCACACAAGGTGAAAAAATAAGACGGATAAGGCAAGAAAGGTCAAACTAGATTAAAGATAATGCACAAGGTTACATCTGGGAAATGTGCTAGGCAACCCCAAAATGCATGAAATCATACTACTAATCCCAGTGTTGGCATCAAAGATAAAGGTTAGAACTATCATAAGATAAGTTGATCATAAATATTGTGTGCTTGTATCATCACATCACCTGGGGATTAGAAAGGGGAGAGGGAAGATATCTACTGTGACGCCCTGCACCACACAAAGTGAGATTACTCAAAACAAAACTACAGAAGAAAGATTAACAAACGTATTATCAGAAAACACTATAAATTAAAGCCATTTTCATAAAACTACCAAGCAACAAGAACCTTCACATATAAGTCCTTTCATGCCTCGAAGCATATACAAGGCATGCTATCAACCTGTTATCAGAGAAATTGTTCTAGAAACATATATATGAGATTCTACCACATCTATACATAACAGGTATCCCAGTCAACCACATAAAGAAAATGCGTTCACAAAAAAATATGTAAGACGTTCCTAAAGACTCGAGTGTACATGGATGACTCTAGGACTCTATCATCAAAAGACATCCAACAACACTACCAACATCATTAGCTACTATTCCTCCTACTACTCCTCAACCTTTGCTACACAATCTCTACCTCTTCGTGCTCGTTCACCTAAAAAGGGTGTGGGAAACCCATGGGGTGAGATTCCAAATCTCAGCAGGAGATATAACTCACCACCAACTCTATTATTATCACTGATAAGATAGACTAAGCAATGATATAATTACAACTATGTGAAATAGGTAATTATCATTAACAGGAAGAGCCTTTACTGTCTGATTTACAAAACATCTTAATAATTTAAAAGGAATATGAAGAGCATGTATATTTCCTAATAATAATATTGTATAAGATCAAGCAAGGCCTCATCCAATGTTTTTGTATTTGATCCTATATAAGCATACTACACAGTTGATTATGCATTTTTATTATGCCCGGAGGATTTGAGTTGTACCACCCAAATCCCACCAACCACTTGATAAGTCAAAATCGGTGCCATACAAGGTCTAGTGAAACAACCAAAATCCACAACCTCATCCCCTCAGTCAGTACGAGAATATTGACAGTGTCATCATTAGTCAGACTGCTATCAATGACATATAGTCCAGATGTACGTATCTAGACTACCTTGGTACATGTCACGTCGCTAGTGAGCTACGACTACAACATCACCCTTTATTAGGATATGACCGCAACCATTCTTGCATCTACCACAACTGTACTCTTATTGGGGTATGACCGCAACCAGTCCCATATATATACATTCAGGAAGCAAGGAGATACCTCAACTTGCACCTTGCATATTCAACAATATGCGCTATAAGTTGAACTCGTTTCACCATTCAGCAAGTGCTGACACTGAATGGATCTATGGCACACAGAAAACTATACTATTAGATTCTACTTGATTAATTAGGCCAATTTATATATCTTTCAACATCAATCAAGTTACAACGTACAACCTCTAAACAAATTCTACATAAACAAGGGCATGACACATCACCAGAACATATTGAAACATATAAGGACCACATCACATTATCACTTCTTGCCTATATTTTAACATGTATCCATTACAAGGACTACATATCTTGGGGTGACAACCCCTCCTCTCATCACTGAGGAAATCATTATACAAGGCATCAAGCCATCATCAGGTCATAAGACAATTTCCTCCTTTTCTTGTGTTACCACATCACATGTGCCTCACAAGGCTTATTCAAACACCTCATAACCACTATATCTCGTACCTGGCTATGTATATAAACTGATATTACCTGCATGGTTAGAAACTAATAACAAGAAAACAGTACATCATTAACAGTACAATTTCATAGAATTCATGCCCATCACATTACATCTTAGGTTTAGGGTTTCTCTGTACTCGATTAGGGTTTACAAGGTTGGATCAACAACCACTCCTAGATCATTACTTTCATCATCATTGTGAGGTGTGTTATGAAATAAAGAAACATGCTTCTCATTATAATTATAAAACATGTCATGTGGTATAGAAGTATAGCTCTCAACATCATTCGTACAACTTCTCCATAAGGTATCACATCATACTGTGTGACCCTAGCATCAACATTGTGTATATTAAACACCATCACAAGGTATCAATTAGGGTCTCAACCTAGAGTATCGGGTTAACCCTAGGTGTGTCAAGAAACCACACAAGGTAGGGTATCAATTTGGATGTGTTAGGTGAGCAACCAGGGTATCAAACTACCAATTAGGATGTGTATCGGTTTAGGCATCACTAAATAGGTGTGCTGGGCACAAGAACCTCATGGAGAGGGTGTCGGCCAAACCTTCCTGTCAGGTAACAACAACACATGGTGTGATGGCATCATGGTAATAGGCAACACTTGGATATGTCAGTATCACAAATGGTGACAGTTTGCTCAGGGTTTCAACAATGCATCCAAGCCAAGATGGCCATCTCAACCATGGATACATTGGGCAACCACACCAAGAAGGGTATTGATTTTAGGGTGTGTTGGCCTCTGCCCAACTAAGGAGTCATCATATCGACATAACACAACACACGAGTTGGGTCTATTGGGCATCAATGCCTCTCAAGGCATGATGGCCAGAGTCCTGATGGGAAATGCCTCTCCAAGAAATGCATACCGTTGTTCCCACATCAGTTACTCATTCACAAGGCATGATAACCTAAACATTACTAGGGTGTGTCAACCCAGGTCTCCCTAAGGACGCAACAACCATCCAAATAAAGGTGTCGACCTAGACCTTGCCAAGGTTGTGACGACCGATCTTAGTTGTGATGAACAATGGCGTCACAGCTCGTGACAGCCACCCAAGGCATATTGACCTAACATACATATTGGCCTAATTGTCTTCCATTTTAGAACAACATTACAAGAAAATCAAGAAAGGGTAACACATGGGTAGAAACTAAGCAAGATTCCTCTTAACAACAACACTAAAAAATAACAAGAAGAGCTACTAACATGCAAGATATAATGAGGCAAGGATAAAGAACAAAGATAGTAAGTAAAGGGTGAAAATAACAAAGAGCATTTAGAGTTAAATAACCCGCCTCAAGGATTACCACCAATCTCCAAGCTTCATGAGATCAAGGTAGAAAAGATTTTCCAAGCTTTATCACCACAACACCTCCAAGAGAGATGAGGGAACCATGGTTAAGAGAGCATGAGAGGGAAAAGAAGAAACCAATGTCCATGGCTAAGAAGAATAAAGAAAGAAATAAAGAAAGATAAGGACCATGGCTTACCAAGGTAGAGGATGAAGAGAGCACCACAAGCATGTGACTCATCCTCCAAGCTCCAAGTGAGAGACTTCTCTAGTTCAAGGCCATCCACCAAAGAGAGAATGCAAGGATAACCAAAAGGGTTCTCTTTCATGGAGAGAAAGAGGTATATATACAAGAGGGATCAAAGAGAGAGCAAGGGGAAGGTGTCACCACCTTAGAACCCTAGGTGACACTTTTCCACGAAGAAAATCCACATGCAACACCATGCAACAAGGTGATAAGATCTATGTCTCACCCACTAGGTCACTCAAGATGGTCAAGCCCGATACACAGCTCTACCTCTCTTCACAAACCGATAGGGGTGAACCCCAAGTACCAAAAACTGATATGGTGCACCTCTAGACACCACAAAATGTATAGGATGTCCCTAAAGACACCTAAAAACTAGTAGGATGTCCCTCAAGACACCCACAAACCAATACAAGGCCTTTCTAAGGCTCTCAAGCCCGAGACAACACTTCTAAGATCAAGGCTTACCTCAAACATGTGTCCAAAACACCACCAAGGATGTCACCACACATCCAAGGCTCAAACATGATTCCCATCTCTTTCTCTTTCCTCTAAATGATGCTAAGAGAGAGAAGGACCACTCTCTAGGTGGAAAACTTGCACATCGACCCCTATCTTGAGTAAATTGCAATTTGCACCAAAACCACTCCACAAAACACAAGCACCAACCAAACAAGCTCAAATAAGGAACTCAAGCTTTCAACATGCCCTACTTACATCTTAGATGATTAGAGCAAGGAGCTAAGCGACATAATGAAGCAGAAAAAATAGGGTTATCCCAAAACGTGGGTCAGGTCCCTTACAAGCCATAAACCCCTAACAAGGATTTCACCCTTGAAATCCTAAGAGAAAAGGGAGGGGTACTTCCTCCTCATCTCTTTCTCGAGCTCCCACGTGTCTTCCTCAACACTAAGATAATGCCAAAGAACCTTCACAAGCACAAGGTCCTTCCTCTTCAACTTCTTCACTTTCCAATCAAGGATCAACACTGAAACTTCTATACAGGTCACATCCTCATCAAGTTCCACCTCCACATGCTGTAGCACTAACTCTGTATCCAGATGACACTTTCTGAATATACTCACATGAAACACTGGATGCAACTTGAGCAACTCATGTGTCAACTCCAACTTGTAAGCCACCTTCCCAATACATTCCATCACTGGATAAGGTCCCATATACCTAGAAGCCAACTTATCCTTCTTCCCAAACCTTAGAACACCCTTCCAAGGAGAGACCTTTAGATATACCTTGTCTCCCACTTGGAACTCCAAGGGTATGCAATGATTGTCCGCACACAATTTTTATCTATCATGTGCTACTTTCAACTATTGGTGTATCACTTTGATCTTCTCTGTCGTCTACTGTACAAGCTCAGGACCAAGAATCTGATACTCTCATGTTTCATACCAACACAATGGAGATCTACAACGTCTCCCATACAACACCTCATATGGTGCCATGCCAATGCTACTTTGATAGCTGTTGTTGTAGGCGAACTCTATCAAACTGATATGTACATCCCAACTTCCTGAAAAATGAAGAGAACATGCCCTCAACAAATCCATTAAGGTTTGAATGGTCCTTTTAGATTGACCATCTGTCTACAGGTGGAAAGCAGTGCTAAACTTCAACTGCGTACCCAAAGTTCTGTGCAGTCGCTCCCAAAAGTGACTCGTGAACTTAGGACCTCTATTACACATGATAGTTTTTGGAACGCCATGCAAACACACTATCTCAGCCACATGGACTTGGGAAAGCTTCTCTGCTGTGAACATTATCTTCACGAGAAGGAAATACGCTGACTTGGTCAACCTATCAATGATCACCCAAATTGAATCATAACCTTTGGCTATCCTAGGCAGACCAACCACAAAGTCCATATTCACATGATCCCTTTTTCATTGAGGTATAGGCAATGGTTGCAACCATGGAACACAACATCGTTGAAGTTTGGCGAAGTTTCGTCGAATTTTTGAAATTTGACCATATGCGAAGTCGAATACCATATAATTCAACCTCGTCCAAACTTCGGGGCGAAGTTTCATGGATGTCGGCGAAGTTGACTTTTTTATGTGTATTTTTGTCTCAACTTCTCTGAAGTTGTCAAAGTTTCCTCGAAGTTGGTGAAGTTGGGGTGAAGTTAAGACCACCCAGAACCATAATCCCAACTAGTGCCCCAATGACCATATAAGGCATAAATATCACTCCAACCCTCTTCATAACTTCTAATATCAACTCCTATGTTTTTTGTTGCCACTCATTCCTAGAGAGGGTGTTGTAACTACTACTTGATTGTATATTGTATATAATACATATGGTGAACTGTATCTATATATGTGTATTGTACAATTGACCATTTCAAGCAACACATTGTATTATTAACCTACATAGGGCTAGAGAGTCATAAATCATGTTCTTTTTTCAAATTCACATATATAAGATAGAGGTATAACATAATTAGAAGTTTTCCATCAAATTTTTCTAAAATTCACACCATTTCTTCAAAAAATGGCATCGAAGTTTGTCGAAGTTTGCATATAAACTTCCTCAAAGTTTCCACAAACTTCCACTTCCACACCTGGCAAAGTCGACACAAAGTCGAAGTCCTGTACCATGGTTGCAACGTTCCTACAGGCTTTTAATGTTCATCTTTGACTTGTTGACATAATACACATCTTGCAACGAACTCAACCACATCTTTCTTCAAGCCTAGCCACCAATACATATCCTTTAGATTGTGGTACATCTTGGTACTACCTGGATGCATAACATACATGGATGAATGAGCCTCCTCTAGCACCATCTTTCTCAGGTCATCAACATCAGGAACCACTATCCTATCATGGTAACAAACTGTACCATCACCCAATTCATGAAATCCATCACTCTTCTCACTGCCGAACTCTGATCTAATCTACTGTATCATAATATCAGTCTGTTGTGCCTCTCTGATCTACTGTCTTAGCATAGGCTTCACTTGTAGATGTGCCAACAATCCTACTAACAAGGAGACTTCCAACTTGACATTCATCTGACGCAAGGAGACCAACATGTCTTGCTTGTGGCACATCAAAGAACTCAACTGGCCTTTATCCACGGATGAGGATGAAGACTTCCTGCTCAACACATCAGCTACAACGTTTACCTTTCCCGATGATAATCAATTGTGCAGTCATAGTCTTTGATCAACTCCATTCAGCAACGCTGCCTCATATTCAACTCCTACTATGAAAAGATGTGCTTTAGGTTCTTATGATCCGTGAAGATTGACACTTCTCCCCATAAAAATAGTGCCTCCAAATATTCAAAGCATGAACCACTGCAGCTAGTTCCAAATCATGGGTTGGATAATTCTCCTCGTGCTTCTTAAGATGTAGGGAAGCAAAAGAAACCACTTGCTTGTCCTGCATCAACATGCATTCCAAACCATTCCTGGATACATCACAAGAGACAATGTATCATTTTCCTTGCTCAGGAAAGACCAGAACCGGTGCACTCATCAACTTCTCCTTCAACATCTAAAAAGAACGTTGACATATGTCATCCCAAAAAAATGACACATCCTTCCTCGTTAACTTAGTCGGGGGTAGGATGATAGCGCTGAAGTCCTTAATAAACCTTCGGTAGTAACTTGCCATACCTACAAAACTATGCACTTTTGTTGGCGTCTTCGGCTGTTTCCACTCTGTTACACACTCTACCTTCTTAGGATCCACACATACTCCTTTGGTAGATATAACATGTCCCAAGAAAGCTACCTCCTTCAACCAGAACTTACACTTGTGAAACTTAGCATAAAACTAGTGCTGTCTCAACACGGTCAACACCTGAAGAAGATTCTATTCATGTTGTTGACTATCATGACTATATATCAAGATTTCATCTATTAAAACCACCATGAACTGATTAAGGAATGGTTGGAACACTCTATTTATCAAATCCATGAACGCTGCTGGTGCATTGGTCAGCCCAAATGGCCTAACCACAAACTCATAGTGACCATTCATTGTCCTAAAGGCATACTTAGGTATCTCATCCTCCTTGATCCCCAATTGGTAATATCCTGACCTCAAATATATCTTTGAGAACACCACCATGCCACATAACTGATCAAATAGATCATCTATCTTCGGAAAGGGATACTATTCTTTATCATGACCTTATTCAACGGTCTGTAGTCTATACACAACCTCATAGATGCATCCTTCTTCTTTACAAATAGCACTAGAGCACCCCACGACAATGTACTCACCCTGATGAAACCTTTGTCAAGCAGTTCTTGTAACTATCTCTTCAACTCTGCCATATCTATTGGTGCCATCCTATACGATTGTGTACTAGAAACTATATTGATCTCAAAATCAATCTCACCGGGTAGGGGAACACCTAGAAACTCCTTAGGAAACACATCCTCAAATTATCTAACAAATGGCACCTCATGAATACTAGAACTCCTTGCCTCAATATCCATCACGTGTGCCAAAAACACCTCACAACCCTATCTTAGAAGATTCCTAGCTACCAGAGCTAATACAAGACACGTCAAAAAAATCTTCCTATCTCTTTGGAAGATCCATATTTCACTACCATCCACAAATGTCGCTTGCTTGGAACTACAATCCAAGATCACTCTATACTTCAACAGGGTATCCATTTCAAGGATAACATCGAATCCATGCATGTCAAGTGGTATAAGGTCCACTTGAATGCCATGTCCCAAAAAATGAAGAACACAAGAAGGACACACATTCTGCAACACTGTAGAACCGACCAATGATGTTTCTAGGAACAAACTATTCTTCCTATGACTAATAGGAAAGGAACAACTACTAATCACTTCATGTGCGATAAAAGAATGTGTATCACCCAGACCAAACAAAAAAGATATAAAATAAGAAGAAGATAAATCAGAATGAAATCACTCCATCTGACATGTCACCACTCATGGGTTGACCACTGCCTCTAGATGACTCATGGCATAGAATCTAGCTATTTCCTATTGTCACCCCCTTCCTCTGCTTCCCTGAGTAGATGATCCAACATGTGATTCTTGGACATGTCCCCATCCTCCTACAATACTGTTCTGCTATCTCTGTGAACCTTGCTAGCTCTGCCTCGGTTGCTGGGTCACTTCATCATCCCTCATCAGACACTCCCACTTTAGATGTCCTACCTGTCTGCACTTGTGACAAGCTTGGGATCCACAACTTAGATGGCCCTGTCACTGATACTGATGCTGTACTATGGGCTCCCATAGGTGGAAAACTATGACCTCATCCCTTACTTGGTGACCACTGTGTTGAAGCATTGAACTTATGTGAAACTGGCAGTGCAGAAAACCTCGACTGCCTTTGAAACTATGCATACCGCTTCTTGGCACTCGTCTCCTGCTTCTCCTTCACAGATCATTCTATCCTCTGAACAGATTCCACAAACATGGAAAACCTCTCTCGATTCTCCAATGTAGCAGCTGGGGTAGACAACTCAACATTCAACCCCTTCTCAAAACAATGAATCCGTTCATCATCCGTGGAAGCCATGTGAGGACAGAACCTCATCAACTCCATAAACCTTGCCTCATACTCATTGATCATCATGGATCCCTATTGAATCCTCTCAAATGGGCTTATCTTGTTGTCAAGATACGTATGAGGAAAGTACCAACTAACAAACTCATGTCGAAACTCCTCCAAACCAACCACAACATCGAGTCTCTTCTCCTCCTCTATGGCCCACCAATGGCCAACACTCCCTTTCAGAAGGTACACCACATGATTCACCTTATCATCTTCAAGGATACTCAAGATCTTGAAGGCTTTCTCTAGCTTGGTAAGACACAAATCTACATCCAACGAGTCAGCTGTCCCCGCATACTCAAATGCTCCAACACGAAGAAGCTGCTCAAAAGTCTTCCCAATGCTCGAAGATTCAGTATGGGGAATCAGTGCCCTAGGCTGAGGTGCAGGCATCCTGTCCTCCATACGAGTCATAGTATCCATAAAATTACCAATAAGAGATTGAAAGGAAGGGTTCTCTATCATGACTGGGTCAAACTGGGGGGACTTTAGGAACCCGATCTTCTCGTGCCTGGTTCCTAGCACCACCACTAGGTGGTGCAACACTGCTCTCGGCAACATGTTCTTTGTGTTCTCCAGACATCTTTGAGCTTTTTCTTCTTCTTATGCATAAGAAGAAGTGACTGTAAGATAGACGAGAGGATACTAAAACATACACAAACCCTAGTCCTAGGTCCCTATAGACTCATCGAACCCTAAGCTCTGGTACCAATCTGATTGTGATGCCCCACGCCACACAAAGCAAGATTACTCAAAACAAAACCGCGGAAGAAAGATTAACAAGCTTATTATCAGAAAACACTATAAATTAAAACTGTTTTCATAAAACTACCAAATAGAAAGAACCTTCACATATAATTCCTTTCATGCCTCAAATCATATACAAGGCATGCTATCAACCTGTTATTAGAGAAATTGTTCCAAAACATATATACAAGATTCTACCACATCTTTTCATAACATGTATCCCAGTCAACCACATAAAGAAAATGCGTTCGCAAAACATCTACAAGATGTTCCCAAAGACCCGAGTATACATGGACAACTCTAGAACTCTATCAACAAAAGACATCTAGCAATACTACCAACCTCGTCAGCTACTAGTCCTCCTTCTGCTCCTCAACCTCTGCTACACGATCTCTACCTATTCATGCTTGTCCACCTAAAAAAGGTGTGTGAAACCCACGGGGTGAGATTCTAAATCTCAACGAGAGATATAAATCACCACAAACTCTATTACTATCATAGATAAGATAGACTAAACATCAATATAATTACAACTATGTGAAACATGTAATTATCATTAACAGGAAGAACCTTTACTGTCTAATTTATGAAATATCTTAATAATTTAAAAGGAATACGAAGAACATGTATATATCCTATCAACAATATTGTATAAAGATCAAGCAAGGCCTCATCCAATGTTTATGTATTTGATCCTATATAAGTATACTACACAGCTGATTATGCATTTTTATTATGCCCCGATGATTTCAGTCATACCATCCAAATCCCATTGACCACTTGATAAGTCAAAATCAGTTCCATACAGGGTCTAGTAGAAGATCCAGAATCCATGACCTCATCCTGTGGGTCAGTATGAGAATATTGGCAGTGACATCATTAGTCATACTACTATAAGTGACATATAGTCCAACTATACATATCTAGCCCACCTTGGTACAGATCACGACACTAGTGAGCTACGAACACATCCACACTCTTTATAAGGATATGAAAATAGCCATTCCTATATCTCATATTGAGCTACAAATACACTTGTCCTCTTATTGGGGTATAACTGCAACCAATCCCATATATATACACATTCAGGATGCAAGGAGATACCTCAACTTGCACCCCACATATTCAACAATATGCACTCTGAGTTAAATTCATTTCACCAATCAACAAGTACTAACACTGAATGGATATATGGCATGGGGAAAACTACACTATTAGACCACACTTGATTAATTAGGCCAATTTAATCATTTTTCAACATCAATCAAGTTACAACGCACAACCTCTAAACAAATTCTACATAAACAAGGGCCTGACACATCACCAAAACATATTGAAACATATAAGACCTCATCACATCATCACTTTATGCCTATCTTTTAACATGTGTCCATTACAAGGACTACATATCTTCAGGTGACAACCCCTCCTCTCGTCACTGAGGAAATCGTTATACAAGGCATCTGACGTGGTATTTTGAACACACTAACAAACTCACTCGAGGTTGAAATCCTCGAGCTTTTACCAAAACCAAAGTGCAATAATACCACTCGCAAGCAGACGAGTCTTATCGCAGTATTGTTAAGGATCGAACCCAAAGGACAACGTTTTTAAGAATCTTTGTCAGTCTAGTCTAGTTTGAGTTAAGGCAAATATTTAAAATGATTGGTTGATTTGAGGTTAATTAAACTAATTGCAAGAAAGTAAAAGCTGAATTAAAGTTAGGTTTAGATCTATGATATGGAATCGCTGAGATGGTATCAGGTTTCACCACCACTGCTCATGCAAGCACATCCAAACATCAAACATCCAGGCAAGATATAACTATCCAAGTAGAGCTACTGTGAAACCCCCCATACAGGCATTAGGTCCGCGTAAGCATCACCTTTGGCATCAGATTTCTCATCACCATCCGGATCACATACTCACGGCTCCGAAGATACAAAATCTAACTGAGGTTGTGGGCCCCCTATATAGGCCTTAGGCACACAGAAGCGTCACCGAAGGCTAGATGGCTCGTCCCCTCACGAATCATACACTTACGACCTCAAGGAACCCCATTCTATTTCTAGTTTGGGATCAACCACGCTAATCGATAAGCAAGCAGCCGATTTATATATGAGCAAACATCGACGATTAACAAGAAGATACAAAATCCAACTAAGGATGTGAACCCCCTATATAGGCGTTAGGTACACAGAAGCGTCACCAAAGGCTAGATGGCTCGTCCCCTCGCGGATCATACACTTACGACCTCAAGGAATCCCATTCTATTTTTAGTTTGGGAGTCAACCTGTTAAACGACATTCAATCCTACATAAAGATATTCTCACAACATAGGAAGAACAAAGATGGAAGCAAGCAATTAATTAAACTACAAACATAACGATAAACAACGAAATGAAAAGTTATATACATTTCCATGGACGGTTAATAATACGACATGTTTGCATGGGTAGTGGGGCTAGTCCCCGCACCCCAGTGAAAAGGTACTACCCGCTCATGATGTGAGAAACAAGAAGGATGAGAAAGAGAGAGAAATCCGCCACAGACTCAGTACAGAAGGTAGTCACAACTTGGTGAAGTGGATACGACCTCCCAGGTCGTTTCGAAGTAGATATGGACATGAACGGGGGTTGCCAAGGTAGACCAGACAGTCTCCCTTTCTCCGTCTTTCTTCTCTCCTCAGCCTCCTTGGTTGCAACACGGGCAGTAGGTGAAATGAAACTGGCACGGACTGGACTGGTTTCGGATCAGATCTGTATATAGGCAGCCTGTCGGTGTCCCGAAACCAATGTCTAAGTGAGGACCCTTGGGGTCCTATTTATAGGCACATGACTAACCCCAAACGGTCTTGGATTAAAAGAGACCAAACAGTCTGCTGTTGTTATGGGCAAACTGTCTGGCCAAAAAAATCTTCTCCAAACGGTCTTTGCTGCTTTGACTTTTTCATGTGGTTTGCTCCAAACGGTCTGGAGACAGGGGCAAATGGTCTTCAGCAACATCAAATGGTCAACACTTCAGTAGATGCCCAAACGATCTTCTATGCTTGCCGATCAAATGATCTGAAACCCGTAAGGGGGCCAAACGGTCTCGTGTCGCAAGGGGAAAACGGTCTTGGACATACCGTTTGCGTTTCTGTAATGGATTCGAATAGTAACTGAATTCGTAAGTAGCTGGGTCAAGTAATTTGTTGGCCCTCTGGTAAAAGAACGGTCTTCAATCTTCATCTATAGGTGCGACGGCCTCAGGGCGACCCCATTTGGTCTGCGAATCACCCCCAAACGACCTTTCTTAGGAGCTGTAAATGTGTGTTGGTCGGAGGTTGAAGACGACGCACATGACCGTGGTTAGGCACCACGGTCGTGGTAAAGCTACTGTCCCACGGTCGTGCCGCCTTGCACGGGCATGCTGGGTGAGAAAACGGGCTCTGATGGCATTGTGCCACGGCCGTGGTGTGACACCACGATCGTGGTGAGGTAGCTGCCACACAGCCGTGCTGCCTCGCACGGGCGTGGCGAGTGAGAGAGGGTTGATGCAGGTAGGGTGCCACAGTTGTGGCTCGTCGACCACGGTCATGGCGAGTGAAGGCTCAAATCTGCCACGGTCATGGCCACGTCACACGGTCGTGGTGATGGCAGAAGACCACGACCATTTTGGACCACCAAAACCATGGTTAGGACTCTGCTTCGCGACCTTGAGTTCATGTATTGCTTGATTCCCTGCGGCTAAGTGATGCCTCCAATCAGTATCTGCTGCTCAAAACGGTCTTGAGACCGGATGGACTCAAACGGTCTTGAGACCGCATGGGCTCAAACGGTCTTGAGACCGCATGGGTGGAATTGCTTGGTTAGATATCTTGATCGAAGCCAGAGATGAAGGTGGACCTTGACTACTTGTTCAGCTTTGTCAAAACCCGCATTAAATGAACGATGTTTAGTTAAAACATTGATAATCGAATCAACTAAGTCGTTTTGCACATTATAATTCATATTTGAGTGAAATAGTATGTATAGAGTTGAATTGGTCCCAAAGTGATAATTGAATTTCCTGATGAATATACATTCATCAAAATACCCCAAACTTAAACGTTGCTCGTCCTCGAGTAACACAAAATCTGAAACAGTCGCCAAATGAATACTTTCAATTCATGTGATTGCTTCATCTTCACATCACAAATGTTTTCTTTTTGCTCAGAATGACTCAGTATCTCAACCTCCTGAGACCACAAAACACATCTTACCATATCTACGTTCCTGAGTTCGTTTTCCAAAATCACTTCCTCCTCACCTTTTCCAACAACAAGCATGTCAAAGAGTTTTGTAAGAGTTCAGAGACACCCACAGAACAACAAGTGTGCATTTGATCTGACACTGGTGTTTTCTAGGATAGGGTAGGCAATCATTGTGCCATTAGGTAGAAAAAGGAGTGAATGGTGGTATGGAAGAAAGAAATAAATCTCTCCTCTATTCGACTTGAGATTTTTATCTGCTTTGCAATTTCATTTATTGCATTTTTTGTGTGATCCTCTATTCGAATCGAGATTGCATTTCTTTTTGTGTGCACTTTGACATCTTTTTGTTTGCAAATCTCTCCTCTATTCGACTCGAGATTGCATTTTTGGTGGTACGTCCCTATTTGTTTGCGAGGGGTATGGAAGAAGCGGATATACAGGGAAGTGGCATGCCACCCCGAACTTAGGGTTTGGCACAAATTTGGTTATTCTTGTTTCTTTTTGATGAATGGAGGGGTATGGAGATGATAGAAGAAGTGTAGAAGAGAGTTCAGATCAGAATGCAACTTGATTTACAATTCAGTGCACCGAGTTGTTCTCTTTATCAAACTTTGCTCAAATAATGACTTGATGAGGATCTGGTGGGGATTCCATGCTATTGTTCCACAAATCAGTTAGGAAGAACAACGTGTTTGATCCCTATCAGTTTGACAGACACTTATCATCTTTGCAAAAGTATCACGATGTTAGGAATCATAGGCTTCACAAGACGATTTCAATCAATGGGCTTGTTTCAAAAAGTGATCCTTTTGAGGATTTACTTCGAATAAGGGGGATATAATGATTCAGAATGCATTGCATGTTATATAGTGACTTTTAATGAAACCAGGAAGTGTCAAACAGTGTAAAAAATTCATCAAGTATTTGTTCAATTTCTTTGAAAATCATTGAAGAAATTTGAAAATTTTGAAAATATTGAATTTTTTTTATCAAGAATGTGATAGCAAAAACTTAAGTATGAAAAGGATGGGTGTAGGTGGGAAGTGAGGTATGTACCACCCACCCTCCACCACGAACTTAGAGATTTGCTCATCCTGAGCAAACCCTAAATCCAAGATGGAGGGGAAAAACCATGCCAGAATGACCATCAAGTGTGGTTGCGTTCCGATCAGCGTGCATCCTCTTATCTGAAAATCTCAAAGGTAAAGGGCAATTAGATCTTAAAATAGCATATTGCGATGTGGATTTATTTAATGAAAAATTAACTAGAATGTAAAAACAAAATTGAGAAAGTAAAAATTGTTGACCGGGTTGCCTCCCGACAAGCGCCTTTGTTTTATGTCGATGGCTCGACTGAATCCTTCAGCTTCATGGTGGATCCTTTGGATTGGTGAGTTCCAACATTGCTTTAGTACCTATGTCAGTTGAGGTGAAATATCTCTTTAAGTGGTGACCATTTGTTACAAATTCACCTGACTTTTTACTCCATAATGAGAAGGCACCATGTGGAGAGATGCTCTTGACGATGTATGGTCCAGACCAGCGTGAGCGGAGTTTTCTTGGGAATAACTTCAATCTTGAGTTGAATAGCAGAACTTGGTCTCCCACTTGTATGTCTTTTCTTTTCAGATGTCCATCGTGCCAGAGTTTTGTACGTTCTTTGTAGATTCGTGCATTCTCATAAGCTGTCATCATGAGTTCATACAGCTCTTAGAGTTGTAGAATCGTGGTTCAGCCTGCTTCTTTCATATCAAAGTTCAGTTGTTTAATTTCCCACCATGCCTTGTGTTCCAGTTCGACTGGAAGGTGGCAAGCTTTTCCATATATTAATCAAAAAGGAGTAGTCCCAATGGGAGTTTTATAAGCAGTTCGATAGGCCCATAAGGCGTTTTGATTTTTGTTGACCAATCCTTTTGATTGCGTCCTACAATTTTTTCCAGAATAGCCTTTAGCTGACGGTTAGAGACCTCTACCTGTCCACTTGTTTGTAGATGGTAAGGCGAGGCTACCTTGTGTGTTACACCATATTTTCTTAGTAAAGACTCAAAGCTTCTTTCAAGGAAGTGGGAACCTCCGTCAGATATCACGGTTCGTGGCACTCCGAAACGGGGGAAAATAATATCTTTGAATAATTTGATGATAGGTTTGGAATCACTAGTGACAGTTGGTATAACTTCAACCCATTTTGATATGTAGTCTACCGCCACTAGGATGTATGAAAATCCATGAGAAGATGGGAATGGACCCATGTAGTCCACCCCCCAAACATCGAATATCTCTACTTCTTTCCATAGATTTAGCGGCATCTCGTCTCTCTTTGTTATATTACCTGTTCTTTGACATTTGTCGCATGATAGGACAAAATCGTAGGAATCTTTGGATATGGTTGGCTAGAAGAATCCACATTGCAAAACCTTTAAAGCAGTCTTTTTAGAGCTCATATGTCCTCCTACTGGTCCTGAGTGACATTGTTCCAAAATAAGTTGAGCTTCTTCTTCGACGATACATCGTCTATACAGACCATCAAAACATAGTTTAAAAAGATATGGCTCATCCCAGTGATATTGTTTCACATCATGCATAATTTTTTTTAGTGCATTTCCAGTGCATTGAGGATGGATAACCCCAGCAATAAGGTAGTTCACAAAATCCGAGTACCATGGTATAGCTTCTGAGGCCTTCATTAGTTGATCATCTGGCAGGGAATCATTGATCGGAATCTTCTCAGTATCCAGAGTGTGGATGCGACTGAGGTGGTTTGCTACAACATTCTTTGTACCCTTTTTATCTTTTATCTCTAAATCAAATTCTTGTAACAGGAGGATCCATCTAATCAACCTGGGTTTTGCATCTTTCTTTGCCAGAAGGTAACGAATGGCAGCGTGGTCAGTGTAGACAATAACTTTCGAACCAATTAGGTAGGATCTGAATTTGTCAAAGGCATACACGACTGCTAGAAGTTCTTTCTCAGTAGTTGCATAATTCCTATGGGCTTCATCAAGAGTTTTTGATGCATAATAGATCACATAGTGTTTCTTCTCTATATATTGCCCTAAAACAGCGCCCACAACATAATCACTGGCATCACACATAATTTCAAAAGGATGGTCCTAGTCGGGATCTCTAATGACAGGGGTGGTTGTAAGGGCCTGCTTCAGTGTGTTAAAGCTTTTGACACATTCTTCATTGAAATTGAAATCAGTATCCTTTAGTAATAGGTTTGTCATTGGCTTCGTTATCTTGGAAAAATCCTTTATGAATCTTCTATAGAATCCGACAAGGCCAAGGAAAGCACAAACTTCTTTTACATTTGTGGGGGTAGCCAGTTTAGAAGTCACTTCAATCTTGGCTTTATCGATTTCAATTCCTCTATTGCTGACCCTATGGCCCAGGACAGTGCCTTCTTTTACCATAAAATGGCACTTTTCCCAATTTAGCACAAGATGTGCTTCTTCACAACGTTTGAGAATCAGGGAGAGGTGCTTTAGACATGAATCGAATGAATCTTCGTATACAGAAAAGTCATCCATGAAAACCTCCATAATTGTTTCAGTAAGACCAACGAATATGGCAGCCATGCAACGTTGGAATGTTGCGGGAGCATTACAAAGACCAAACGACATTCTCTTAAATGCGTATGTCCCGAATGGGTAGGTAAAGGTTGTTTTCTCTTGGTCATCTGGATGTATAAGTATTTGATAGAATCCAGAGTAACCATCAAGATAACATAAATATTCTTGACGAGCCAACCTTTCTAGGACTTGATCAAGGAAAGGCATTGGAAAATGATCTTTTCGAGTTGCCTTGTTTAATTTTCTATAATCTATGCACATCCTCCACCCTATGACTGTTTGAGTGGGGATGAGTTCATTGTTTTCATTATGTATAACAGTTGTTCCACCTTTCTTCGGAACAACATGCACTGGGCTCACCCATGGTGAATCAGATATCGGATAGATTATTCTCGCGGTGAGCAATTTAATGACCTCGCTATGGACCACTTCCTTCATATTTGGGTTCAATTTCTGTTGATGCTCAATAGTAGGTTCGTGATCTTCCATCATAGGGATCTTGTGCATACACATCACTTGACTGACCCCAGTGAGGTCACTCATTTTATAACCGATGGCTTTCTTTCTTTCCCTCAATTCCTTCAAAAGTTTCTCTTCTTGTTCAGCTATTAGATCGGAATTTATAATAACTGGACAAACCTTGAGATCATCTAAAAACACATACTTCAGTCCTTCGGGTAGAGGCTTCATTTCGGGAGCCTCTGTTCTTTCGCTTGTTTCTTTTGTAGTTTCCATAGCCTTGAGTTCTTCACTATTGGCTCTAACATCTTCTGTAGAAGAGTCGAGGGATTCGATGCAATCCTTTACTTGATCATTGATCGGTTCATCAACTGATGGGGTTGTTAGAGAAATTTCCAAGGGATCGTTTGATTCATGATGCTCTTGAGTCAGAAGTGACATTTTTTCAATGCAGTCAATCAGATAGACTTCTTCTTGCATACTTGGTCTTCTCATGCTTTCAAAAACTTTAAATTTGAGAGTTTCTTTGCCTAATCTGAGCAGTAAGGTACCAACTTCAACAGCAATCAGGGCTCTTGCAGTGGCGAGGAACGGATGACAAAAAATGAGAGGATATCTGGCATCTTCTTTTATGTCCATAATGATGAAGTCACAAGGAACATATGTGTCCTTACCTACCTTGACGAAGTCAACCTGTTAAACGACATTCAATCCTACATAAAGATATTCTCACAACATAGGAAGAACAAAGATGGAAGCAAGCAATTAATCAAACTATGAACATAACGATAACCAAAGAAATGAAAAGTTATATACATTTCCAAGGACGGTTAATAATACGACATGTTTGCATGGGCAGCGGGGCTAGTCCTCGCACCCCAGTGAAAAGGTACTACCCGCTCATGATGTGAGAAACAAGAAGGATGAGAAAGAGAGAGAAATCCCCCATGGACTCGGTGCAGAAGGTAGTCACAGCTCAGTGAAGTGGATACGACCTCTTACGTCGTGTCGGAGCAGATCTGGACAGAAACGGGGGTTTCCAAGACAGACCGGACAGTCACCCTTACTCCGTCTTTCTTCTCTCCTCAGCCTCCTTGGTTGCAACACGGGCAGTAGGTGAAATGAAACTGGCGCGAACTGGATTGGTTTCGGATCGAATCTGTATACAGGAAGCCTGTCGGCGTCCCAAAACTGATGTCCAAGTGAGGACCCTTGGGGTCCTATTTATAGGAACATGACTAACCCCAAACGGTCTTGGATTAAAAGAGGCCAAAGGGTCTGCTGCTGTTATGGGCAAACAGTATGGCCAAAAAAATCTTCTCCAAACGGTCTTTGCTGCTTTGACTTTTTCATGCGGTTTGCTCCAAACGGTCTGGAGACAAGGGCAAACGGTCTTCAGCAGCAGCAAACGGTCAACGCTCCAACAGATGCCCAAAAAATCTTCTATGCTTGCCGATCAAACGATCTGAAACCCACAAGGGGGCCAAACGGTCTCGTGTCACAAGGGGCAAACGGTCTTGGACAGACCGTTTGCTTTTCTATAATGGATTCGAACAGTAACCGAATTCGTAAGCAGCTGGGTCAAGAGATTTGTTGGCCCTCTAGTAAAAGAACGGTCTTTGGTCTTCATCTGTAGGTACGACGGCCTCGGGGCAACCCCATTTGGTCTGTGAATCACCCCCAAACAACCTTGCTCAGGAGCTGCAAATGTGTGCTGGTCGGAGGTTGAAGACGATGCACCACGACTGTGGTTAGGCACCACGGTCGTGGTAAAGCTGCTGTCCCATGGCTTTCCGCCTTGCACGGGCGTGCTGGGTGAGAAAACAGGCTCTGATGGCATTGTGCCACGGCCGTGGTGTGACACCACGGTCGTGGTGAGGTAGTTGCCACACGACCGTGCTGCCTCGCACGAGCGTGGTGAGTGAGAGAGGGTTGATGCAGGTAGGGTGCCACGGTTGTGGCTCGTCGACCACGGTCGTGGTGAGTGAAGGCTCAGATCTTCCACGGTCGTGGCCACGTCACACGATCGTGGTGATGGTAGAAGACCACGACCGTTTTGGACCACCACGGCCGTGGTTAGGACTCTGCTTTGTGACCTTGAGTTCATGTATTGCTCGATTCCTTGCGGCTGAGTGATGCCTCCAATCAGTATCTGCTGCTCAAAACGGTCTTGAGACCGCATGGACTCAAACGGTCTTGAGACCGTATGGGCTCAAACGGTCTTGAGACCGCATGGGCTCAAACGGTCTTGAGACCGCATGGGTGGAATTGCTTGGTTAGATATCTTGATCAGAGCCAGAGATGAAGGTGGACCTTGACTACTTGTTCAACTTTGTCAAAACCTGCATTAAATGAACAATGTTTAGTTAAAACCTTGATAATCGAATCAACTAAGTAGTTTTGCACATTATGATTCATATTGGAGTGAAATAGTATGTATAGAGTTGAATTGGTCCCGACGTGATAATTGAATTTCCTGATGAATATACATTCATCAACATCAAGCCATCATCAGGTCATAAGACCATTTCCTCCATTTCCTATTTTACCACATCACATGTGCCTCACAAGGCTTATTCAAACATATCATAACCACTATATCTCATACATGGCAATGTATATCAACTAATGTTACCTGCATGGTTAGAAACTGATAACAAGAAATTAGTACATCATTAACAATACCATTTTATAGAATTCATGCCAATTACATTACATCTTAGGTTTAGGGTTTCTCTATACTCGAGTAGGATTTACAAGGTTGGATCAACAACCACTCCTATATCATTACTTTCATCAACATCATGAGGTGTGTTATGAAATAAAGAAACATGGTTCTCATTATAATTATAAAACATGTAATGAGGTATAGAATCATAGCTCTCAACATCATTCGTACAACTTCTCCATAAGGTACCGCATCATACCATGTGACACTAGCATCAACATGGTGTATCTTAAACACCATTACAAGGTATCGATTAGGGTCTCAACATAGAGTATCAGGTTAACCCTAGGTGTGTTAAGCAACCACTCAAGGTAGGGTATCAATTTAGGATGTGTTAGGTGTGAAACTAGGGTATCAACCTACCAACTAGGATGTGTATTAGTTTAGGCATAACTAAATAGGTGTGTCGGGCACATGCACCTCATGGAGAGGGTGTCAGCCAACCCCTCCTATTGAGTAACATCAAAACATGGTGTGACAACATCAGGGTAATGGGTAACACTTGGGTATGTTAGTATCACAAAGGGTGACAATTTTCTCAGGGTTTCAACAACACGTCCAAGCCAAGACAAGCATCCCAACCACAGATACATCAGGAAACCACACCAAGAAGGGTATCACTTTTAGGGTGTATCAGCCTCTTCCCAACTAAGGCGTCATCATATCGACATAACACAATGCATTAGTTGGGTCTATCTGGCATCAACGCCTCTCAAGACATGATGATCAGAGTCCCGATGGGCAACACCTCTCCATGCAACACATAACATTGTTCCCACATCAGTTACTCATGCACAAGGCATGATAACCTAAATATTACCAGGGTGTGTCGACCCAGGTCTCCCCAGGGACGTGACGACCATCCAACTGAAGGTGTTGACCTAGACCTTGCCAAGGTTGTGACGACCAATCTCAGTTGTGACAGAGAGTGGCGTCACAGGTCGTGACAACCACCCAAAGCATATCGGCCTAACATACATATCAACCTAATTGTCTTCCACCTTAGAACAACGTTACAAGAAAAGTAAGAAAGGATAACACATGGGTAGAAACTAAGCAAGATTCCTCTTCTTAAAAACAACACTCAAAACTAACAAGAAGAGCTAGTAACATGCAAGATATAACGAGCCAAGGATAAAGAGAAAATATAGCAAGTAAGGGGTGATAATAACAAAGAGGGTTTAGAGTTATATAACCCGCCTCAAGGATCACCACCAATCTCCAAGCTTCAAAATCTCAAGGTAGAAAAGTTTTTCCAAGCTTGATCACCACAACACCTCCAAGAGAGAAGAGGGAACCATGGTTAAGAGAGCATGAGAGGGAAAAGAAGAAACCAAGGTCCATGGCCGAGAAGAAGAAAGAAAGAAAGCTAAGGATCGTGGCTTACCAAGGTAGAGGATGAAGAGAGCACCACAAGAATGGGACTCATTCTCCAAGCTCGAAGGCAGAGACTCCTCTACCTCAAGGTCATCCACCAAAGAGAGAATGCAAGGATAACCAAAAGGGTCCTCTTGCATGGAGAGAAAGAGGTATATATACAAGAGGGATGAAAGAGAGAGAAAGGAGAAGGTTTCACCACCTTAGAACCCTAGGTGACACTTGTCCATGAAGAAGAGCCACATGCAACACCATGCAACAAGGTGATAAGATATATGTCTCGCCCACTAGGTCACTAAAGATGGTCAAGCCCGATACACATCTCTACCTCTCTTCACAAACCGATATGGGTGAACCCCAGGTACCACAAGCCGATATGGTTCACCTCTAAACACCACAAAACCGATAGGATGTCCCTCAAGATACCCACAAACCAATACAAGGCCTTTCTAAGGCTCTCAAGCCCAAGACACCACTTCTAAGAGAAAGGCACACCACAAACATGTGTCCAAAACACCACCAAGGATGTCATTACACATCCAAGGCTCAAACAAGATGCCCATCTCTTTCTCTTTCCTATAGATGATGCTAAGAGAGAGAAGAAATGCTATAGAGGTGGAAAACTTGCACATCAACCCCTATCTTGGGTAAATTGCAATTTGCACCAAAACCTCTCCACAAAACACAAGCATCAACCAAAAAAAGCTCAAACAAGGAACTCAAGCTTCCAACATGCCCTACTTACATCTTAAATGATTAGAGAAAGGATCTAAGTGACATGCTTAAGCAAAACAAACATGATTATCCCAAAATGTGGGTCAGGGTCCTTACATCTATATTGTTGCTTGGCCTAGACCACCTTTTTCAAATGCGGTAAGAAGTGAGTGAGGACTATTTACTCTCTTTTCATGAATTATATATTGGATCAATAAAGCTATATTCTTTGGGAAATTGAAGGTTATATATGGAGGATGTAGGTGTTTGGGGGGTGTCTAGTTTTTCAAGTTGAGGAAGAATGGTACATCTTTTGGTTATTTGGGGATAACCTCTCTAAATAGATTCTAACCTCTTCAAATAGAGTCTAGGAAGATATTTATATATGGACCAAGGGGTTACCTAGGATTAGATTTTGACCCACAAGCAAGTCAAGAAGATCCTAAAGATCTGTGGGCATGAGACTTGATGATGCCTACCTTCTAGAGACTTTTGGGTGTGTTTAAAAGGCACTTCATTAATGAGTTAGAAAGGTGGTGTACGTACACCTCCTATTTCCTCTAGGAGTGCTTCAAATGATGTTTCATTGATTTGTCAACATCAGGGACATGCGATACGAATGCCATGTGCATGCTCCATCTCTCAACCTTTTGGGGTTTAGACAAATGAAATATTAACTTTCATTGTAGTGGAGTGTAACTGCCAAAGTGGGGCACATGCCTAGTATGAATTCCATCTATCCTCAATTTCTACAAAAGTCCATTTAAAATAAATTGATATGTGTTTTTTTTTGACTAAATTAGTTAGTGACAATCAATCATAGTGGTTGTTAGACCTGTCAAATTGGGTCAAAATCTGTGGGCGCCCACGGGTCGACTCATCTAATTGGGTTTGGGTGATGAAATTTTCCACCTACTGAAAACCACCCAAACCCATACCCACCCAGGCGCCCACGAGTGACCTAGTAAAATGGAGTCAATATATTTATACACATATTATACACATACACCAATTAAGAGATGCACATCAATTTTCAAAAGTTAAATATTTACCATTAATTGTAATAATTGTCTTCTCTTTATGTTTGTAATAGAAAACAACAAGTGTTTGTAAAATTCAGAGTGTGTAACGTTAAATGATTTCTTTTGATACTTTATGTATGAAAATTACATTGGTGTTATCTAATTTACATATAAATGCAATATCTAGATGCTATATTTTTCCTTTTAATTTGGTATAAACATAAGTCAACAACTAATGGATTGATTTGACATCAAACATAGTAGTTGATTGGTTACTTTGCACTTTATTTCATATCTAAACATAGTTATGAGATGTTGTAATTGTTGTTTTTTGTGTTAAGGTAAGGAACTAGCAACTTATTATTGATTGGACACACTTTGTATGGGCACCCATGGGCAACCCGCAACCCGGTGGGTTGGGTTTGGGTGTGCTTTTCTTCCACCCGTTTAGAATTGTATCTTTTTGACTCACACCTGCATGACCCACACCCGCAATGGCCCAAACCAAACCCACCCAACCCACCCCTTTAACATGTCTAGTGATTGTTAAATTGTATCTCAATAATTCATCACAAATCTAGTCTGAATTATCTTGATCATATGGATTTTTTGAGAATAAAATTAAATCATGTTTGCATATCATGGCATCCCTCAAGACATTACTCACATACCTATGAAATTCATATTGATTTCTCTCATTACAAGATGATCTTTAGCACCTCTCAACCAAATATTGATGACTATGGCTACACATAAAGTTCACTGCTACAACTATTCTATGTTGAACTTTGTTCGCATATATCATTTTGATTCATTAATAATTGAGATATATCACATTTACAAATCATTCAATAATCAAACTAGTTGGAACCGGAAAGGGAGCTTCAACACTTTGCCTCTTTCAAGACAAGGCCCAAAGCATGGTTAGTGAGTTCAAATATGGTGAGGACTAAAGTTCACAGACTGGCATGCAAACTTTTTTGTTATACCTGTGTTGATTGATGACATAGAATGTGGCATGATGTTTGGATACAATCACAGTCACAAAAGGAGTATAATCGATCCCAAGTAAATGTACATTTCTTACATGAGTAAGGATTTATAAAATATTCTTAGAGACATAAGGCTTTGTTGTTCATGCTTGATATAGCAAGGATTTGATGAATCAATGGGATTGCTTCCCTGAGCGAGGGTTGAAATAGGATTTCTTATGACCTAAGGCTTGGAACCAAGTTTCTTACCTAAAAAAGTCTTACTAAAGGTGAAAACTGAGGCCAAGTGGACAAATATGAAGATTTTGGGACATATCCTAGCTTTTTGGTCCCAACAAACATGAAATGCCTTATAAAGGGCTAAAAATGCTTAATAATCAACATTTTGGGCATGGAAATCTAGCCCAACCACCCAAGGAACATGAACGACATGTGCCCAACTTGCTGACCTGATGATGGGTCAGATCCAAGTAGGTCTCGTACCTGCCCCACACCCTTATCATGGAAGCACTAGGATATGGGTTTGAATAGCAACCACCATATTGCTTTTTGAAAACCAAAACTAAGTGTTACATGATCTAGGTTCATACCCCACCTAATTGGGACTCTATAAGAATGCTACCATGGGGGAGCATGCATCTCATACCTTGGGAAACATATCAAATGCTCTGTTTGTGCCCTAAATCAATGAAGAATAAAAAATCTTATTGGCCTGACATTTGGATGTTAGATTTTTGTGCTATTACTTCCATTCACATATGTTCTAGTTATGTAGGCGGATTTTTGTTCCACCTACAATGTTTCTACTGATGTCAAGGGTAACACTACACATATTGTCAAAGTTAGGCATCTCCATAATTTTCCATTCAAAGATGGGTTGTGGCTGTGTTGGAAGCAAGATTTGACTGATGAGGTTAAAGGGAATTTGATTGGCCTCCACATGCATGCAACCTACTGCACATTTTGGTACATACTTAGTTGTTGAGCTCAACCATATAGTTTTGACAAGTAAGGTCAACAACTTCAGTTTGGTTAGACATACATGCTGATAGAACTAGAGGATATGGTGTATATATTATGTGTATTGTGTCATCATTGATGGTTATTATAGTGTGACCGAGATTCTCTGGGGCATATTCTAACCAGGTTGATAGGTGTGAAAACCATTTGTTGTGACTTTTTTTGAGGTGGTGTGCTGCAATAGTATAGTTGCAAAGGTTGTGCGACTTCTTCAAATTATGCAAGTGTCTGTCTAGCTTCCATGACCTACAGGGATACTTGATGGCATTCTTGATCACCTTGTCCAAACAAACACTATTCCAACATCCTACATTATAGGTGTCTGTGCATGTGCTTAAGTCAGTGGATGACATAATTTGAGGAGAGTGCATCCTCAGTTCTATTATAGTTGTATAAATTCTTGATGACGACTAAGAAAAGTGCAAAACATTGAAAGCATGACCATTTGTCCCTTGCAGATATAGTTGGTGATGTACCTTATTTTGTGGGATTTCAGCTACCATTAGGGAGGGAAAAAACATATTAAATATATTTTGCAATTTGTTAAAGATTGTTAGTGCCAAATCCTTGAGATTAAGATCAATTGTGTGGTGGTTAGCAGGCTTGAAAGAGGCACACATTTTTTGGCATTGGATAATGTAGGAGGAAATGTCAGACCGCATGCTTTGGTGATGGAAGGATATCATAACATTATAATATTTCCTATATTCAGATAATTTGTGGACTTCTATCATTGTGTTCATTCAACATTTGATAGCCACTAGATGGTTTATGCAAATTTGAATGTATTTTGGGTGGGGTGTGAGAAGAGAATCCCAACAACCAAGTTGACATGTTGCATGATATTTGACATCGTTGAAGTTTTTGGGTGATGCATACCCAATGAATATGCCATCACAAAGGAGCACAACTGGCATAGTGTGAGGTGGCCATGTCTGCAAGTGCGTTGTACCGATAAAGGCAAGGTGTAGTAAGGAGCATATCCATATCTTATTCATTTTTTTGGAATTTGTTATCTTTTTGTGTTTTCTTGTTTTGTCATTGATTTGTATCCAAGAAAAGTTTAATGAAATATAGTGATTTTTCTAGCATTCAATGCATCCTTTTGTGGCATGATGTCTATCAATCTATAATTTTATTTCATGTATCGAGCTTAGAACAACTAAAGATAGTAAGATCCATGTTTCATGCAAGGAGGCCCTTAAGGATATGGGATGATGATGTGGTTATTGCATTGAATGTGGTGGAGAGTTCTGATGAATGTCCTCCATTAATTTTATAACCAATGTTCCTCATACATAGTGTGGGAGGAAGCATGACTAATGTTTTGATTTTACCTAGAACCTTCATAGGTTGGATGTTCATGTGTACGGGGGAGAGAATAAGACTTTATGCCCCACTTTCTTTGGAAAATAGACTTGCTTTTGGTTACCATTAATGGTCTCTTTTAGAGGTGATAGTCTATCACAAGAACATGTTGTAGTGTTTGTAACAGTTAGAATGAGAACGTTGATATTAATACTAACAACCTCAGGATCTAGGTTGGTTCCTCACTAGTTGTCGATGTTGTTTTGGAATGATAAGTCTTTTTCATGACTGTTAAGTTTGTTGTCACAAGTACATGCCTCATGGATAGTGGTACTCAAAGCCTTAGAATGGAGGCCGAGTTCTATACACAAATAACACATGGGGATTGCTGTGATTTGAACTACCTATAATTGGGAATTTTAAGGTTATGGATGCATTGGTCCTATCAACACTAGTGCATAGGGTATCAATATTAAGACCCCATCATTCATTTGGATATTTTGGCTGGTGATTGAGGTTGTAGGTTGGCCTTGCTCAAATGAGAAAAGTAGAATCATTTTTTCCAGATATAAAGTAGCAAGTAGATTGTGGGATTTTGGGAAGAGGGTGTAGCAAAATAACATTTTTTTTTGAAAAAACCTTTGTACATGGATCTGTCATAGTTATAAATCATCGATATATCAAATATAGAGAAGGAATATCAAACATACCTAGTGTTATTTTGTTGTCCAACAACAAGACATCAAGTTTGATGCCAATCTTATACTCATAGATCTTGATCCAAATTCAATGCATTACAATGACATGGTTGTCCTTATATTAGTAATTTAGAGATAAATCTTCCTATTTGATGATGTATCATGTTTTTCAAGCCTCCATACACGTGCCTTAACCTCTATGTTACCACAATGATTAGAGGGAACTGTTGGGATAACACCTTGACCTTAAAGAAGAAATGAAACTTGATTTCTACATTGTAGAATCACTCTCCCCTTTCCTCCTATCACTAGGTATTATCTATTGATACCCCAATTTTTTCACTCAATGAAAATTCACAATAATATTAATTCTCTCACCAATGATGTGTCCCATTCCTCATTTCCCCACATTTTAGATCTTTCCACCTTTTTTCATATTTATGCCTATTTAATCCTTTCATTTTCACCAACTTCTATCTAGTTCGGTGCTTCCTGCTTAGAAAGTATTTTTTTCTAGACGAGTGCAATTGGCTCACTGATATTGCTTTTTATAAACCTTTCTCATAAATGCCCCAGTTGTATTATCCTACATAAAACATTTTTTCCAACATATATTCGATTGCCTTTTTCCTCACAAAATACATATCTCTCTAGAGAAATGTGAATGATAATCTTGAATTGATCCTTTCTCCCCTCCCTTAATTATTTTATTGAATTTCATTCATAATTCATTTTCCCCACTAATTCTATCTAATTTTCTCCATAATGTTATCAAAAATCAAAACAATTTGAAAATAGGATTTTCCCTACCTGGTATACATGGTGGATCATAACCATCTATTACATGGCACGTAGTGGATCGTCTTGATCTCCAGGCATGCCTTTGTGACAAATTGCCTCATTCTGCCACTTCTAGAGTCCTCTATCTGAGACCCAAAACCCTAAAAATATCTTATAAATACCCCAACATATCCAACATACTCTTGGCCCTTTTTGGCCACCCTAAAGCCAAAGGATCAACTATCTCCATCTTTATTTCTTACATTGATTGTGTTTAGAGGATCCTTCCTCTAATATAATAATTTTCTATGCCGTGTTAGGTCGAACAATAGTAATCTTGCACACTTGAACTACAAATCTCAATATGCTTTTAATTTTCATAATTTAATTGAGATTAGTCTTATATGTTCATAAATGCTTGTTCACATCATGTTATAAATACCCAATTCTTACGATCAAATATTTACAAAATCACATTTGAAAATATAAACAAGTCTTTTTACAATCATGATTTACATCTTAGTCATGGAAGCTTTACATAAGATTACGAAATTATAAGTAGTATTTGATTCCTCTCTATTCTTCAATAGGGGATAGTCGTGCATGTCTCTTCTAGGTCTTCTGCAGTCACATGCCCATGAGTTATCAGAGGGAATAAAAACCACACATGGTCCCCAATAACAAAAACATGGGTCAGCAAAGCTGGTACAAAATTGGTATTTGGAAAATAAAATAATATGACCATATCTAAAAAGGATTTTCATGACAACATGCAAAGGAATGATCAATTTAGGTAAGTATAAAAGGTAAGAATGGATTTTCAAATTCAATAAGATTTGATATCCAAATTTTGAAACAAGACATTCAAAATTTCAATAGATATCACATGTCAATGTCTAGTTGTTGGGGAAGCCATGTATTCTCTCTTACGGATAATGACAACACACCAACTAAAATTCCCAGTATATCAAGGGACCCTATGTCCTTTAACTCTACAGAAAGTCATGGAAGCATAATTCCACTAAACTTGGGGCACTGGCTTGCCCTTTTTTGACGTTTAAACATTGTGCTACTATTTTCCAGGAATAATTGTCAGCGGCCTTTCAAAGAGGTAGTATAATTTAAAAAATCAATTTTGGCCAACTAACTTATATAATCATGCATGTAATCAATGAGGGAAATAACTTTCAAAATAAAGTAAGAAATTTCGTTCCTTTATATCAAAAGTATGAACAAATTGAAATCTTTAGTATTAGGCTCCAAGAATTTATGAAAAGAGATAGATCTAAAAATATAGAGAAGTACTTGTCATTATATGGTTTGGAATTCTCCTCCTGTAGTGATGTCCCATATCCCCATAATACCAAATAGTAGCTATGTACCCAAAGAAATAGTAGTTGCATCAAGGATTGTAGATCCAAGTCTAACAGACAAGATCAAGCCTATGATTGCTAGAAATACTACTAGACACTAGTTCTCGATGGTATACCCTCCTCCCAGTAGTGTTATCCATCTTTCGTTTTGAAACACAACTCACAAGTTATCAAAGACAACAGTTGGCAACAACTATCATAACTACCTAGACCCATGCTTGGAAAACGTTGTTGGATCTTTATTGATCAAACTCTCTAGAACTTGTCATGCCTTGCATGACACTTCTTGACACCGGAGTCATAATCTAGTCTGATTAAATAGAAGATCAGAGTTCACGTTGAGTTCTTCTTTAGTTGGAACATCGGACATTATAAGTAATTTTCTCTCCCTATACATTCAAACCATTACAAAATTCAGTCAAGATAAGGAATATGAAAGAACGGAGAACAATCCTAAAATATACACCTAACTAGATAGGATAGTGTTAGTTTGTATTCTAGTTTTATATGTATCACATTGGTTTATGTATGGGTATGATTAACTTATCCATTTTATATTACTATATGATACATCCTAGATACTAATGGTATCCTTTTTATAAATTTAAAACCTTGAAGTATAACTAGAAGTAAGAAATTATCTTATTTTGGAATAGATAATCCTACTTTGAAATTAAGAGAGAAAACAATGTTAGAGTAGTTAACCTAGAGTATATGTTATGTATTATACTATGTAACCTAAATATAAGTCTAGAAATGATCATAATAGGAGATAATATGGAATTATAATAATATAAATTTAAAGGGACTTAGTAACTTTTAATATGAAGACTAGTAAGATGATGTGATGATTTTGGACATATATGTATGTTTATATACAATGACCTATTAAGAATACATATGAATCTAGCAAAGAAATCAATGTAGATTGGCTTGTTTAAATTGGATGATATACAAGATAAAGGATGTTAGATCCACAAAAGCTCTAGATTGGAAATATGATGATATATAAGGAAATGATGATGTTATACTTAATTATAAGACTTGATCATATGTACATAACTTATCTAAAACCTAAAAAAGACTAGAATGAGAAATAGAAGATTTGAACTCCTCTATGGAAAACCCTAGACATGTATATGATACTAATAAAATATAACTTAAACAACATGTAATTTATTTTAAACAGCGCAAGGTGCCAAAGTATAGATGCATTGGTCTCATATGCTAAGGTTCTTGATGCCATCTTTACAGAAAATTAGAGGTCGTAGCTTGCAAGTCACTCGCGGCAATCGTGGACTTGAAGAAGGCTATCCAGGAATATAAAGTAGGAAGGTGGAAGAAGGAGGTGGAGCCAATGCTAGTATTGATGATAGGTTGGATCTGGCTTGCATGTGATGTGGCAAAAGTTATTTTTTTGGTCAAAGGTAGTTTCTTGTGACTTGGGTGTCTGAGTGGTTGCAGGTGTTGAGAGGTGCCATGAGAGGGAGTAATGGTGGTTAGCATCTTCCCGAGTCGAGGTAGAGCTGATCAATGTTGCAGTAGGTTTGCATCTCAATAGTTTTTGAGAAGAGAAGGTGGAGAAGGGGGGATTTGGGATCAAAGATGGTGAAGCACCATTCTACAACTATGTAGTCGGGTGCAAGGTAGTGGAGTCATTGTGGCTCCTTGCAATTCATAGGGGTTTGCTAGAGGTTGAGAGCTAGGGAGAAGATGTTACAGTTGTAGGGCACCGTTGCATGCCGATGATGGCATGTTGTAGTTTGTGGATATGTGCTAGGGTTGTAGGTGAGAGGGAAGCAGGTGGAGTCATAGTGAAGGGAAGTGACGGTGGTGGTGGAGACAATCCCTCTTTTAGGGTTTATAGACCTGGTCCTTGTGATCGTTGGGGAGAAGAAGGAGGTAGTAGAAGTGGAGGAAGAGATGCAACAAGGGATTAATGGATGATGCCATTAAACACATTCCTCATTCCCAATGAAGAGGATGGATAGAGGTAGGATCTGCTATATGGGTTAAACAAAGGAATTTGGATAAAGGAAGGATACTAAAGTAATTAATTTGGTAGGTTTTGGTATTAATTAATTGAAGGGTGATAACCTCCAATTTTGTGATGTTATCTTAGTATTCTTCTCCCATTTTCTACACTCTTCTTTAGATATATTAGAAAAAATCCCTAGATATCCTCTTTTATTACAAATAAATTGTTAGATTAACTTTTCTCCTTTTTGCTTACAGAAAAAGACGAAAAAAATCACAAAAGTACCATACAGTCTCAATACCGCATGAAGCCAACCGGTCTCAAGACCGCATGGAGTCAAACGGCCCCGAGACCGCATGAAGCCAACCGGTATCAAGACCACATGGAGTCAAACAGTCCCGAAACCGCATGAAGCCAACCGGTCTCAAGACCGCATGGAGTCAAACGGTCTCAAGACCGCATGAAGCCAACCGGTCTCAAGACCGCATGGAGTCAAACGGTCCCGAGACCACATGAAGCCAACTGGTCTCAAGACCGCATGGAGTCAAACGGTCTCAAGACTGCATGAAGCCAACCAGTCTCGAGACCACATGGGACCAAACGGTTTCAGATTCCAAACGGTCTCAGAGTCCAAACGGTCTTCCCAAAACTGACCAAACCGTTTGGACTTCACTTAAGGCCTATAAATAAGACCCCAGGGGTCCTCCCAAGGGTATGAAGTTTTCAGACGTCCAGAGGCTGCCTCTATCACTCCAGAGCAAATACGACTTCCATCCTCCGCCCAGGGGCTGCCGGTCTGAGATCCACACTCCATCTTGAAGCTGCTCTCTCTCTCCCTGCCAAAGAAGGTGGGAAGAGGGGACCTCGTCATCAAGCAACCTGTGAAGCCAAAAGATCGTCTCTCTCTCTCTCCAAGGGGTTGACTTTCCTCTCTCCTTTGTGGGGATGATGCTCTCTCTCTCTTCTTACCTCCTTCTTTGTCCTAGCTATGAGCGAGTAGTCTCTCTCACTGGGGTGCGGGGAGTAGCCCCGCTACCCATGTTTTCATCTCATGTAATGTAATCCATAGTTTGCAATATAGAGATTATATCTTTTCAGTTCAACATCAAACGTTTAATGAATGCTTGTTGCTTGATCACCAACTTGTGTTATCTTTTATCTTTTAGTATGAATTGTCTACGTTTATACTATTAGATTCGAAACTCATTTGTATGTTGGCTCTTGGTGCATGTATCCACCATGCATCTGTTTCGGTATCTAGGAGTGTCTTTCAAGAAGTGGAGTAAACTCATTCCCATCATTGTACTTCCATACTATGAAATGGAATCAGTTGACATATGAAAGTATAACCTTGATGAGCCGAGGAACACACTTTGCGAAGGGAATGATGCAAAGTAGTTGACCATTCGTTCGAGGATGGATGACTTTGCAACATTCCCGCACTTCTCGTAGTTAGTTCTCCGAAAGGAAACTAAGTCTACAAAGATACTAACTAACTAAACTCTTGTTGTAGATTATGTTTTATTTTGCATGTCCTGATCCATGTGTAGTGGCGGTGAAAAACCGATTACACCCTAGTGACTTCTTATCATTGTTTTAGATCTTTAAATTTTACTTGCTTGCTTTACTTTACACGTTCTTAGTTTAAAACAACAAAACCAAACTTTTGATTTAAGTATCTACTATTAAGAGATTAAGTAAAGTTCTAACGTTTTTCATCTTGTTGTTCACAACAAGACCGTTGTCCCGTGGATTCGACCCTTAACTATACTACGATAAGACTTCCACGTATCTTAGCATATGCGGGTGGAGTTCTCAATCTAGTATAAGCAAGGCTAAACCTAAAGACTTACCATCTTTAGGATTTTTAGTTGGTGCACGCAATTCCATGTAAGTGGAAGCTCCATCAAAGGGTCAAAAAAGGTGTAAATGAGATGAAATTTGGACTAGATGTAGATTGGTCTAAGTACTACCTGATTATAATGACAATTCTTCAATTAATAGCTTTTATTTGATCTATTAGTTTTTTTATCATTATTTTCTTAATAATTTATATCTAATATTATCAATAATATTTTTAATTAATTCCAAAGCCATTAGTTCTCAAATGTAAATTATTTGAACATTAACGTCCAATCAAGACATCTCAACAAAATTGAATCAAATTACATTACATGATATCAAATGGATTCATGGGACAAAATGGTGGGACTAATTTTTAAGGAAAGCCTGGTGGTGGATGATATGTTTTTATAATTTCCCTCATTTTCAAAGTTCCACTGATTGTTGTTGTAAGGAAAGACTGGTGGTTGAAAACTTGCACTGTTGGCTTGAGGATGAGGGGTCTTTGCTGGGGAGAAAGTGAAGGAACATTTTTAGCACCTATTGAGTTTCCAAATTGGAGTCTAGGGTGGTTTATGGGGGTTATAATAGGCTTGAACTGATATGCTATGAATGGATTTGAGGTCCTCCATTTGTTGTCCAACCTCCAGTTGCATGGAAACATTGTAAAGATATTGACATTGTAGGGTAGTGTGAACATACCCTTGGAAGATTCTACAGATAGAGTCTACAACCTTGACCTATTGAGGTTGGTCTCTCCTATCACAGATATCAAAAGAAGACTCTAGGCGATCTTGTTTCAAAACAAGAAGCTTAAGAGTTTTGATAATATCTTTAAAGTGGGGTCCATCATTGTTCTTGGGTTTTAGAACTGCATTTAACAACCTCTCCCACACTATCAATATTTTCATAAAATTTCCTCCAGACAAGGAATCAAGAAAGGCCTTGGTGTCATTATCAAAACCATTGTAGAATATTTTCATGAGTTGGGATTGGGGAATGTCATAATGAGGGAAATGACAAAGTAGGTATTTAAACCTCCCCCAAGCTTCTCCTAGGGTCTCACCTGGGATCATGCTGAATTGGGTGATCTGTCCCCTGATTCATAAGTGAGAGAAGGGGGAAATTTGGATTGGAGTGTGTTCCAATTTGTGACATAGTCTCTCTCCAGGTCATTATAACAAATACTTGCTTGGCTAGATATAGAGAAAGAGAAAGTATTTGAGCAGACTAAGTCATATGGAATCCTCAGAAACACCTGGGATCTTATGTAGGAAACATATATCAAAAAACCATTGGAGATAGTCTTGGCAACTGTAACCTTTGTTTCTAGAGAAAGGGTTATCCTACAACATAGTGATCCATTGAGTACAGATCTTGAACTGAGGGGAAGTGATGTCGGGTGGCACAAAAGGATGTTGTGCACGTGATATTTTAGATATTCAAAAGTCCTTTAATTATTTCTACCATTCAACTTCATGTAACATGGCATCTATGGCTTCCTGTTTGGTCACAAAGGCCTCTCTTTGAGCAGTAAGGGCCTGCTTGATCCTACAAGTTACTTCCTCCTCATCCATCCTAGGGTGTTTTTTTGATTTAAATGATGAAATATTCTTTCCATCTCTGGATCAAAAATTGGCGACGTAGAATCAAAGTTTGGCAGACGTCACATACACAGTTATATGAACTATTAATAGCAATTGTAGAAAAAATGGAGTGCTAGAAGGGAAACTTAGCAGAAGGAGAGTAGCACTTCAGGATTGGAACTTGGAAGGTAGAGAAAAAAAAAGAAAAAAGTCGGTCTAAAAGTTTCCCGTGTTAAAAAAAAATAATATGTTGTCCCCGACAACGACGCCAAAATTGATTCACGTCTCTCGAGACATCAATTCAATAGGGGCTTTCATCCTAGACTTTGACCTCTTTTTAATGGAAAAACAACTGATTAAGGTTACTTTATTAGTATTGAGAGGGTCGATCCCACACAAAAACATTTTTAAGATTGAATTTAAACCAAAATTACTTTGAACAATTATTGGAACATAAAAGTAAAGATCCGTTGGTTGATGGTTAATTATGCTAGAACAAGTATGAAAAGATTACACTAAGAATAAGAATATAAATGTTACACTAAGAACAATTAAAGGAAAACATTATTCTATAAATAAGTAAAGAGAGTTATGCTAATAACAATAAAGAAGAATTTATCTAAGGGCAAAATTACTTTGTAAGTGAGGAAAGAGCGATTGATAAACAGGAAAAAAAAATCATAAAAGATAATAGGGTTATGGGTTCTAACACCATAGCCTACGTGAAACTAGATCTATGAAATCTATGAAGACAAAATGAGTTAGATGAAGATATGAAAAAACATCCTCAAATGCATTTACTAATGTCAAACTCCATGTAAACCCATTGGTCCTGGCATTTATAGATCCTTTTTGGAACATCACAACACAGATCCTTCAGAGGTCTCATCCAGGTCTTTGTGCATTGTTTGGTTGTTCCAAGTCTTAGGGGTCCAAGGTCTCGTTACCTAAAACTAAATAAAAAAAAAGAGATCAAATCATTTAAGTCCTAAAAAATCCAAACAAAGGCCACCCAACAAGTATCATCACATATATATTGATCTAGTCTACACTATGGATGTGGGGCTACTCCCCACATCTCGATATAGAAAACTACTCATGATTCATGGAAATTAATGAAAGAACAATTAAAGGAAGAGAGTACACCATAGACTTGAAAGAAAAGAATCCCAAAGGATCTTGGGTAGTGACTAAGAAATGATGGCCCCTCTTGATTCCTTCCTCCATCTAGAAGACCAGATAACTAAGAGAAACAAAATAAAATATTTATTGAAGAATAAGAGTACAAGATGCAAGAATGAAATAACATATTGTTGAAATCTAAAGTGCAAGTACAAAAAAATCAGATTCCCTTTCTTGTGGAGCCCCCTCTTTTTTAGGGGAAGGAGGGGTGGAAACCTTGAAAATAAGGGAAAAAAGAGTGGCTGGCTGCTACTAAAGGAGGCTGATCGTCGGGTGTGAACTACCAGTTCACACACTGAATCACCCTATTCACATCCGTTGGACCATGAGTCAAGGGAGCGGTCAAAACCCTAGTCAAAGGGGCGGGCAACACCATTTGAGTAAAAATTAGTCTCAAAGCAACTTGAACCAGTTGTTTGGAGCATGTGACACTTGGTTCACATATGTGTGCATGGAGCAAGGAAAAAAACTAGGGCAAGGTGGCGGTGTGCTCCTTAAGTGACTTGGTGGACAAGAAATCTAAGCCAACCGGTTGGTAAATGAAATGCTCGGTTGGTACATGAAATGCTCAGTTGGAGAACTAAGCCAAACGTTTGGGGACATGAGATACTCATTTCGACTGCTGAATAGTCGATGTGGAAGGTTGGAGCTGAGGGGTGAGATGGCTGTCTGGGCTCTAAGGTGTGGCATTCCACATAGGTGAAATGATCATCTCAAGGTACGAGTCGATCAACTCATTAACTGAGATGGCAGAAATATTGCTCTTAAATCCTTGAGTTCTTGAATTCTATCAATATGAATCAATTTCTTGTTCTCGAGTATGAGTGAAGGTAGAACCTACAAAATATGGGTGGAAATGATGAGAATTTGTATTAATGCTTAAGGAGTGAAAAGTTTGCAATTATTTCTTAGCAAAAGAGAGATAAATTCCTATGAGAAGACTAAGAAAGGTGTATTTGAAAATGGATGAATATACATTCATCAATCCCCTTAAATTAATATTATTAAAATTCCATATTATATCCTATTATGATCATTTCTAGACTTATATTTTAGGTTACATAGTATAACATATAACATATACTCTATGTTAAGTCCTCTAATGTTGTTTTCTCTCTTAATATCCAACAGAAGATTATCTGAGTCCAATATAAGACAATTTCTTACTTTTGATTATATGTAAGGTTTAACATTTATAAAAAGGATACCATTAGGATTTAGGATGTATCATATAGAAATACAAAATGCATAAGTTCATCATACACATACATTGACCAATGTGATACATATAATACTAGAATATGAACTAACACAATCCTTTCTAGTTAGGTGTATATTTTGGTATTGTTCTATATTCTTTCACATTCCTTATCTTGAATATATTTTATAATGGCCTAAAAGTATAGGGAGAGAAAATTACTTATAATGTCTGATGTTCCAACTAAAGAAGAACTCAATATAAACTCCTATCTCCAGTTTAATCAGACTAGATTATGACACCATTGTTGGGAAGTGTTAGGCAAGGCTTGATGGGTTCTAGAGTGTTTGATCAATAGAGATCCAAGGAGGTCTTACAAGCATGGTTTCAGATCATGATGATGGCTGTTGTCGAATGTTGTCTTCAATAAGTTACAAGTTGTGTTTTGAAATAACAGATGGGTAACACTACTGGGAGGAGAGTTTTTTATTGAGAACTTGTGTCTAGCAGAGTTTCTATTAGAAGGAAATGGGTAGGGTAGAAGTGACATGCTTTTGCTTGTCTGTTAGAATTGGATATAAAATCCTTGATGCAATTACTATCTCTTTGGGTACATAGATGCTATTTGGTGATTATGGGGATACAAATAATTGCTGTAGTAGGAGATTTATCATGTAATTTAGATTAGATATCACTAGGCATTGTATTATACATGGATTAGAAATAGATGATATGATTCTCGATGAAATCTTTACAACAAAGTGACTACAACTTGCAAGTCTCCTTTGGTGGACACCGATTCAAATAAGGCTAGATGGTGATCTAAAGTAGGAAGGTGGAAGGAGGAGGAGCAAGTGCTCTTACTGATGGCGAACCACGTCTGGCTTGCAGGTGATGTGGCAGAAGTTGCGTTGCTAGTCAATGAAGTTTTCCTGTGGCTTGGGTGTCCACGTGGCTGTGGGTGATGAGAGGCACCCTAAGAGGGAGAAACAATGGCTAGGGTATTCCTAAGTCAAGGGAGTACTAGTTAATGTTGTAGCAGGTTGGAAACACAATAGTTCTAGAGAAGAGAAGGATGAGAAGGGGGGCTTTGGGGTTGGATACGGAGAAGCACCGATCTTCAACTAGTGGTTGAGAGTAAGGTAGGGGAGGCATTTTAGCTCCTTGTGTAGGGGTTTGATGGAGGTCGAGATTTAGGGAGATGATGTTGTAGTTGTAGGGTGCCATTGCACATCTTTGATGGCTTGTTGTAGATCATGGATCTGTACTAGGGACACATGTGAGAGGGAAACAAAAGGAGGCATAGTTAGGGGAAGCAATGGTAGTGGTGCCCGCCCACTCTTCTAGGGTTTATAGGGTCAATCCTTGTGATCATTGGGGAGAAGGGGGTAGTAGAAGCATGGGAGGAGGCGCAACAAGGGAGAAACAAATGGTAATGTTACACACATTCCGCCTTCCAAATGAAGAGGATGCTCAAAGGTAGGAGGCATTACATGGGTTAAATAAAGTACTTTGGTAAAAGGAGTGATACTAAAATAATTAATTTGGTAGGTTTTGATATTAATTAATTGAAGGGTCAAATAAGGTGTAAATGAGATGAAATTTGGAATAGAAGTATATTGGTCCGAGGACTATCTATTTATAATGAAAATTCATCAATTAATGGCTTTGAATTGGTCTATTAGTTTTTCTATCATTATTCATTCAATAATTAGTATCTAATATTATAAATAATATATTATATTGATTCCAAAGTCATTGATTCTCAAATGTAAAATATTTAAACATCTAAGGTCTAATCAAGACATCTCAACACAATTGAATCAAATTACATTACATGATATCAAATATATTCATGGTACAAAACAAATGGACTAATTTGTAAATTATTCTCTCAAATGAGAGAGATGATTTATTTAGGCACAAGGAGCTCAAAAAGTGACTAATTTGCATCAAGGGACATGATAATCATTTAAAATGATCACATACAAGTTCGAAAGAGGTACCCAATTGCAATTGAGCTCAACTATAGGGGAAAATTATGAATAATGAATCAAAATAGGTTTAACACCCAAAATCTAGTATGTTGCAACTCTCCAACCCTTAAAGAGGATTTTGTCCCCAAAACTAGCTTAATCAAGTGCTACTTTCCACCCCTAAAAAGGATTCAACTAGAAATCTAAGTAGGTATATCAGTTATAGTGTAGCATGCTTCACCAACTCTAGGTTTGACCTTTAGGGTTTTTTCATTGTGACTTAGCTCAATAAATCATCAAAAAAATTCCATGAAATAAGTTTTCTTTTTTACTTATAATATTATAAAGATAATAGTTTCTTGAAGAAAATCTTTTTGATATAAAACTAAAAAATGGCCCAAATTAATGTGAGAACCCAGTCACAATGATATGATCTCTACATTCTAATTGCTATTACTCAATCATCCCATCTAATTGATACATTTTGGGAATTTAGATTCCTATGAAATATAAAGAATCATCTAAGCGCTTAGTGATGTCTAGTCTATAAAAATCCTCTACATGCATGATTTTTCTGTTACACCACAAAATTATTAGATAAACTTTAGTTATCATAACCAATCTTAATACCAAAATTATTAGATAAACTTTAGTTATCATAACCAAGCTTAATATCTTATCAAAGTTTACCCAATATGTTTGTCACTAATCTTTATATGATGTTTTATTGGGTCAAAAGTTAGATATACTTAATTTTTATTTCTCCATTTTTATTGGGTAGCGTTCTACATCAATAAAATGTGTAGTTCAATATAAATATCTAAAGTTTTTTCTTCTAACGAATTGAGAGATTTTAGATATCTAAAAATATTCATCATATTTTATCATTTAATTATGCTATTATGGCATGCAACTTTATATATATATATATATATATATATATATATATATATATATATGGGCGTTTATTTAATACCCGTGTGGGTAGCCTGGAAATTCACTACCTGACAACTAAAAAAGTATATGTTCTAGTCTGAAAAGTAATTCTGCTATAAAAAAAGTAACTATGTTGATGAAAAAGTAACTATACGACTAAAAAAGTATATCAATACAAAATATACAACAGAAATATATGTAATCTTGTTTTGAAATCTTCTATTGCAAACATAACTATCTATCCATGAAACTCAATAGTTTGCAAGGTAAAGTAACCCTCTACATGTCAAAACTAACCAACTTGAAAAAAGTAACTAAAATGGGGGGCGGGTTGCTACCCGTGCGGGTATTAAAGATGGGCCCTACACACACATATTTGCATCTATATAAATGTAATGTTGGATTTGTAACCTTCCACTTTTTTTAACAAGTTTTGTATTAGTATAATTCTTCATCTAAGTCCTAACACTGTAATGCTCGGGCCCACTGCCCTAGGCTCTAGTGGAGTTTCAGGAATGACGACTGGCCCCACAAACCACCACTAGCCTTAACTGTGCACTTTTTCCAAACTGACGTGCAAGCCATGATTAACTTCCCAACTGGTCACCCATCCTAGTACTACTCCAAGCCAAGCATGCTTAACCATAGAGTTCCTAGTGATGAGCTTCCTGAAAAGGAGGTGCACCTTGGTGATATGGGTAGTCCAATCATTACTTTTAAGATCATGTTATCCGAGGCCTCAAATCCTGGGATGTTACAATCTCCCCCACTTAGAATCTTGACGTCCTCATCAAGGCTCAACTATATGGCCTCATAATCTGACCCCATTTAAGTGTAGACCCACAATGGCTCATGGACACCCAGCTCTCGACCATGGAATACCAGAACAAGGGTGGCTACATCACCATGGATAGCCCTTTCCCACTTGTCTGGACCACACGACTCAAGATTAGAATGCCACATTCCCATGTGGGCCCCACCTACTGGAGGGGTTATGGCTCTGATACCATTTGTAACGCCCAAGCCCACTGCCCTAGGCTCTAGTGGAGTTTTAGGAAAGACGACTCGCGCCACAAACCACCACCAACCTTAACTGTGCACTTTGTCCACACTGACGTGCAAGCCATGATTAATTTCCCGACTGGTCACCCATCTTAGTACTATTCCAAGCCAAGCACGCTTAACCATGGAGTTCTTAGTGATGAGCTTCCTGAAAAAGAGGTGCACCTTGGTGATATGGGTAGTCCAATCATTCCTTTTAAGATCATGTTATCCGAGGCCTCAAATCCTGGGATGTTACAAACACATTATGATTTATTTCCTCTCTATACATGTTAGTTAAACATACACATATTTTTTCAGGTCATTGACTAAATATGAGATTAGGGTTTTTCCAAGTAGTTGAGATTGGTTTGGCCATGTTGGTATGTAATGTGAGAAAACACCACCACACCTAAGTTGATTGGGAGTCATTGTGCCAGAACCTTCACTAAATATCCTTCCTTAGACACCTCAATTCATTCTATTTATATGGTCATGGATTATTCACACTTAATTACTAAATTTGTATTAAAATAGTTATATTACATCACTCTCAATAATTTTTTAAGATTCCAAATGAAAATTATCAAAGGTGGTTATACATACATGGAACTTATCATTCTAGGGTATATATCTAGGCTGCTCTGACCATTTATAGTGGTGATTAGTTTTCCAAGGGCATCACTATAAATCTATATACATGTATTTTATACACTTCAACCTATGTCTTAGGGAGTCCAAAGGCTAGTAGATAAGTTATGTTTCATGAATTTCTATTGGGGTACTTACCCCATATCCTTGGCTCTTAGGGTTTCGTATTGTAGTCTAGATATACACAAATTAATTGAGCCAAAAAACAAAGAGTTCATTATTGACTATCTAAATCCCCTTGTATTCATATCTAACCCTAATTTTCTGAGATGTGCATGAGTGCTGACTGTTTATAAGAACTGATACCATGTTGCAAAGACCTGATTCGTATGATTGAATATTTACAAATCTGCATAAAAAAATATTACCAAGTCCTTTTAAAATCATTCTTTACATCTTATTCATGGAAGCTTTGCATAAGATTACAAAATTATGAGTAGTAGTTGATTTCTATCTATTCTTCAACATGGGACAACCTCTACATGTCTCTTCTTGGTCTTCTCTGATCACTTTCCCATGATTTCCTGAAGGGAAAAAACCACACATGGGCCCCAATAAGGGAAACATGGGTCAACAAAGCTGATACAAAATTGGTGTTTGGAAAATAAAATAATATGATCCTATCTACAAAGGATTTTCATGAAAAAATGCAGAAGGAATAATCAATATAGCTGAGTACCAAAGTAGTAATGGGTTTTTAGATTCAATAAGATTCAATATCCAATTTTTGAAACTAGTCATTTGATTTTTCAATAGATAGCATATGTCAATGTCTAGTTGTTGGGGAAGCCATGTGTTCTCTTCTACATGAATGAAAACACACCAAATAAAATTCCCAGTATACTCAGGGACCCTATGTAATTTAATTCTACACAAAGGTGTGGAAGAGTAATTCCTCTAAATTAGCCCTTTTTTGATATTTAAACTTTGTGCTACTATTTTTTAAGATTGAGTGTTGGTGGCCTTTCAAAGAGGTAGGCTATGGTACAAGATCAATATTTGGCCAACCAGCCTATCTAATCATGCATGCAATCAATGAGGGAAATTACTTTCCAAATAGAAAATAGATTTTGTACGTTTGTGCCAAAAGTATGCAAAAATACAAATATCAAGTGTTGGGATCCAAAATTTATGAAAGGGATAGATCTACAAATATAGAAAAATAATCTTCACTATATGGCTTGGAATCATGTGTTTTCTAAGTTTCATTTTATTAGTGTCATATAGGTATCTAGGATTTTTCAATGAGGAGTTCAAATCTTTGATTTCTCATTCTAGTATGTTGTAGATTTTACCTAAGTTATGCACATATGATCAAGTATTATAATCAAACATAACATCATTAGGTCCTTATATATTGTCATATTTCTAATGTAGAGTTTTTTCTAGATCTAACATCCTTTCTCTTTTGTGTCTTGCCATTTAAATAAGCCTCTACATTGATTTCTTTTCTAGATTCATATGTATTCTTGACAGGACATTGTATATAAACATACATATATGTCCAAAATTATCATGCTATTTTACTAGTATTCATATTAAGGGTTACTAAAGTTACTAAGACCCCTTATATTAATATTATTAGAATTCCATATTATCTCCTATTATGATAATTTCTAGACTTATATTTAGGTTACCTAGTATAGCATATAACATATACTCTAGGTTAAGTCCTTTAACATTGTTTTCTCTCTTCATTTCCAAAGTAGGGTTATCTAGCCGAAATAAGATAATCTCTTACTTTTGTTTATACTTCTAAAATTTATAACATGGATACCATTAGTATCTAGGGTGTATCATATAATAATAAAAAATGCATAAGTTACTCACACACATACATAGACCAATGTGATACATATAATATTAGAATACGAACTAACCTAATCCTTTTTAGTTAGGTGTATATTTCAAGATTTTTCTCTATTCTTTCATATTCCTTATCTTGACTTAATTTTGTAATGGTCTAAAAGTATTGGGAGAAAAATTTACTTATAGTGTCTGATTTCCAATTGAAGAAGAGCTCAACCTGAACTCTGATATTCATTTTAATCAGACATGATTATGAATCCATTGTCGAGGAGTCTCTAGGAAGGCATGATGGGTTCTAGAGAGTTTGATTAATAGAGATCCAAGGAGGTTTTCCAAGCATGGCTCTAGGTCATGATGATGGATGTTATTGAATGTTGTCTTTAACAACTTGTGAGTTTTGTTTCAAAATCACATATGGATAACACTGTTGGGAGGAGGTTCTCCCATCGAGAAATGGTGTCTAGCAGAGTTTCTATTAGAAGGAAATGGGTAGGATAATAGTTGTAGGGAAATTGGGCACATATATAGGAAATGGAAACAAAATGTTTAAATGCATGTTTCCCAAAATAATAAGATAACATCAACAACAATGTATCTACGAAGAAAAGTTTTTAAGGTTATAATTGGTCCTGGAGTAAGTCTAGTGACATTACCCTTGCAACATTATGCTTTTTCTTCAGGCATCAACATGCTCCTTTAGTAGCAGCAACACTTGAATAGTCGTCTCCCCTGACTTGCTGGTGCATCATCACAAGCAACGGTTAACGATGTCCTCCTAAAGGCAGACAATGGCCTCCCGCCTCTAGAGTAGTCCACGCAGACCATCGGGAACTTCATGTTGTGCTACTAGAGCCAGCAGAAAGGAGTTGTCCCTTTTGGATGTCAACCTACTAAAGCTGATATGCTCCCCCACAATTGTCTCTCCCTTTCCATCCCTCCCTTTATCAGGTAGGACTTGCCCAGACTCTCTATTAGTTACTAGAACTAGATAGGAAAACAATTTTTAGAGCCAACTATTATGTTGTGAGAAGCCCCCAATACCTCTCTATTTATAGGAGAGCCTAAGGTCAGGGTTCCCAGTCCGTGCAAGAGTCGAAAGGGTCAAATTCCTAAACTCTCTAGAACTTGTGCATGGAGAACTAGTCGTTTCGCACACCCAACATGTCAGTTGGTTTTTGAGCCGATCAATTCACTATGCAAACCAATCGGTTCGTGCAATTTCCTATTCTCAATCAAATTGGTAATCAATGTACAATTAATGCACAACATGACATCAACATCAATCCTTGATCCAATCAAATTAGCAATCGAATCGGGGGGTTCATCCCATGAACCTGTCGGTTGGGATATGTGAATTGATTGGCTCACTATGTGAAGTGGTTGTCTCACTCCTTGGTTCAGACATTGAACAACCAATGTTGATTCCAATTGACCTGACACTCCAACTAATTGGTTCAACACTTGAACCGGTTGGTTTAGAGTCCAATCGGTCAATTTTGAGCCTCAATTGTTTAATTGAATACCTAAAAAATTAAACATAATTCACAAATGTAATCCTTTAATCCAAGTGTTTCCTATTTGTGTGACCCTATAGGTCCAAAATTACATTGGCAATGAATGTTCATAACTAACCTACAACATCACAAGCAAAGTGTAATGACCGATACACAAATCATTACTGATTAAGCGGAATTAAACATTAGCAGCGGATTACTAAAAAAACACTAAAAATTAAAACCTTTTTGCAAAGAGATCCAAACATAGGAAAACTCCTTCATCAAGAACCAATGTATAACATTTACATCCTGGCTCATAAGTACATAACTTGTACCATCTCTTCTCTAGGATGACAAACATCAACTACCATGTTAACATTATATACAGACAACATAAGAACCTCAAGGCATCAAGCCAAAATCTCAGATCGATTCATTAAAGGCACTAACTACTAACTCTGAGGACCTGAGAGTACAGAGATGACACATAGGACTACTATCTATATGACTTGATAGACAATATCTCCACCTGAGATCTCACTACTGTCCCTACTGTTGCTGTTCTTCCTCTAATGTAGGGATTTCTATTTCTTGTCCGCGTCCACCTAAAAATGATGGATCCCACGGGGGTGAGACAATTGAAAATTGCCCCAGTGAGAGATATAAGTCTCCGCCAAAACATTATTATTGCAGTTTATTAAAATAAAACTGAGTAGGGAAATCTTATATATTTAACAGCAGATGGATCACTGTATGAAAAAAGTAAAGTAATCTCCTTTCCTAAGGAGGACATTGCATCTACCCATGGTAGAGTTGTAATTCATTCATCTGCTTGCAATGAATGTAAAGAGATATAAATAACATCTATCAACTAGAGATGCATAAAAGAAATGTAACATCAACCAGTAAATTTCCATATTCAATCCTTAAACAAACATGCTATATGGCTGATTACATTTTACAATCACACTTATTCCCTGAGGAGATGAGGTATACCGCTCATACTCCAACCGACCATTGCGAAGTCGAAATCAGTACCATACAAGGTCAATGAAAGAGCCGGCTTCCAAGGCCTCCCACATCTCGGTCAGTGCGAGATCACATGAAGGACATCTTGTATCTATGCTACATAGCTTTCCATGGTATACTGGAAACTTCGCTATAGAGCTACATCGGCGGCTGCACTCTCTTCGTGATCGAGAGATTTCATGTTTACCTCCATCGATTTGACATTAATATTATTGGGAGATTCATGATACATCTATCCCAATATTTGAGAGATTCGTGATACATCCATCCCGGTACATATAATGAAGGATTGAGAGGTTTAATGTTTACCTTCCATCAATTCCCCCAAGAGGACGTAAGGATATTTTCTCCCATTGAGCCCCACATATTCAAAAATATGCAAACTCTGGGTTATGCCGTGGAGCAACCCATTTCACCATTCAGCAAATTCTAACACTGATGGATCTATGGTCAGGGCTCTACATGATATGATTTCACTTAATTAATTAAGTACATTGTCATATTCTTTTAGCATCGGTCAAGTTCTCAAACATGACTTATTATGACAAATGCTACAAAGAAACATGTAATACTTCCATCAATACTTTTTAAAACTTTGTAAAACATTGGGATCTCTATCCCTTATCTCATTACTTGGAAGATCTCATTTCTCAACAATATCATCATCATGATTACTGAATCTGGGCATTCAAACCATCAGTTCATGACTGAACATGTTACCACATCTTAGGTAACTATTACCTTTAGGTCATTTGACCAAGGTATACACGATACTTGTTACAAAAGCATCTCACATGGCTCACCAGGCCACTGCACATCTTGTCACCTCTCATTGGGCAACAATTAATATAATGGCTCATAAAGCTCTTGCACATTTTGTTACTTCTTACTAAGCAACAATAACATAATGACATACAAGGCCAATCAACATTTTTATTAAATAAATATCATAGATCAAACCTGGCTATGCTCATCATCTCATGATATCTGCATGGTTAATACACATGATAACTATCATGACAAATTTTATATCACACCATGCAATACAATAGTAATACCACAATTCCCTTACCAGGGTTAGGGTTTACCATCAAATAGGACTTTTCATCCCTTTACCCAAAAATTAGGGTTAGGGTTTCCCATTTCTCATTAATTAGGGTTTCATGATTATATTATCTATCCTACCCTAAATTATTGTTCCATTCCTCTAGGAGCATTCAATAATATCATGAGTATTCACTCATGATCATTACTCTCAACATATATCATTAATGATTATCAATTCAAGGTATGAGTTCATCTCTCAATATTACCATGGTATGTTTATATCATACTCATTATCTTGGCTTAACCCCTTTCTCATAGTATGTTAGTCAACACTTATCAAAGTGCATTGAATTCATTACATCTTCATTGTAACAATTTACATAACACACACTTCTTGTGTTTCTTATCCAAGTATTTTGGATTTGAGGTGCATCAAGGTATATCAAACCTGAAATGCTAAATGTGATATCTATCATGTCTTGATGTATCACTTTTCTCATCACTTCCAACTTACTCAAGTTAATCAACTGACCTTGTATTAAGGTATTTCCCATATTAATACTTTCATTCACTAACCTATCACTCTTACCATGAAGTGCATAGGTCACACACAAGAATGGTCCAACTATCTTTAGTGATATGGACTCATTTCAGGTTAAGGCATTGCTTACTACAAGGTTGCCTAATATCAACTACTTGATATATTTCACCTTTAAAAGGTATTATCCCTTATTTTATCATTAGGGATTCTCTCATACCATTACCCAGTACTTAGAATTATGGTTTATCACCATAGTGCCCAAGATTAGGGCTTCATGTATTATAACTTAAAATTTAGAGTTTCACATACCTTCACCATGTATTAGGGCTCCTCATCATACCATTGCATAGGGTTTCATATGGCATCACCCTTAATTAGGGTTTCACATGGCATCACCCACAATTAGGGTTTCTCATGGAATCACCCTCAACTAGGGTTTCTCATGGAATCACCCTCAATTAGGGTTTCTCATGGAATCACCCTCAATTAGGATTTCACATGGAATCACCCTCAATTAGGGTTTCTTATGGAATCACCCTCAACTAGGGTTTCTCATGGAATCACCCTCAACTAGGGTTTCTCATGGAATCACCTCAATTAGGGTTTCTCATGGAATCACCCTTAACTATGGCATCACCCTCAATTAGGATTTCTCATGGAATCACCCTCAACTAGGATTTCACATGGCATCACCCTCAATTAGGGTTTCTCATGGAACCACCCTCAACTAGGGTTTCTCATGGAATCACCCTCAACTAGGGTTACATATTTACCCTAGAATAGGGTTGAGGTTCATCAATCTTCTTGATTAGGGTTTCATGATCTCTTCATCAAAGATCATACCCTAAATTCATAGTTTATTCATATTGAAGGTGTTGAGGCTTATCCATTTCATGATTATCCTACATGTATGGATTCCTCTATTTCTCATCCCCTCTAGGATATAGACTATGTCAATCTTGGTTAGATTAGTTCAACCAACCCCTCAATTAAGTACATTCAATTAGGGCTGACATAGTGTATTGAAGTATTGCTTATTTTAAGCTTCAAGGATTAACTCACTTAAGGTTACCAATCACTTGGTACCTTAAAGGTACAACCCTAGTGATTATCTTTGAGATAAATCAGTAACAATTATAGGGTCAATTGATCCTTCATTATAATAAATTTTCAATTGATATAATCACATTGAATCACTAAACATTCTTGACCCTTTACTCTCTAAATGGTTTGAAACCGTTTGGGCAAGATGTGTATTGAAACTGATTCGACTTGGGTCTCCAAACGGTTTGAGACCGTTTGGACCCAAAGGGTCTTGAGACCGTTTGGACCCAAACGGTCTTGATACCGTTTGGTCCAAACCCTCTCAAAACCGAATGGACCAAAAAGGTCTTTCAACACTTAATCAATTCATGGTTTCAATAGATGAACCGATTATCAATTGAATCCTTGATTTCTTCATCAATTGATCTATTGAATCATCCTTCAATTGGACCATTAATTAGGGTTTTGAACCCAATTGATCTAGGATTTCTACTCAAGAACCTTCAATTAAGGCTTTAAAATCTAGGAACCATCAATGATCAACATTGTGGAATTAATCCAATTGAAATTAATAAATCATCATCAAAATTTTGATATGACCTGACCTCAAATGATCTTGAGGTCGTTTGGATGACCTACAAATGGTCTTGAGACCGTTTTCCCCATCCTATCCTTGGAATTTGTGAAATTCCATTAGGGTTTAGATCATTGGATTGATCATCAAATCAGCTATTAATTGCATTTCAATTTGGTATCTCTAGACCTTCAATTACTCAACAATACTTAACCCTATACCTCCAAACGGTCTTGGTTGACCTCCAAACGGTCTTGAGACCGTTTGGGTGACCTCCAAATGGTCTTGAGACCGTTTGGGTTAATCGACCCAACATTATAAATCAACCAATTGAAATTTCAACACTTAACCCAATTAGGGTTTCTAATTGGAGGATTGTCCATATATTGAATCAATCATTTGGATCCATTAGATCATCATCCAACATGTACTAGGGTACTGACCTCAAATGTTCAACCCATCCAAACGGTCAACCCATCTAAACAGTTTGGAATTTAAAACTCCAAACGGTTTGCAATCCGTTTGGTCTCCAAACAATTTGGTGAAACCGTTTGGACCAAGGACTTAAAACCGTTTGCAACTAAATATTATTAATATGGGTGCTTAAGATGATGTCATCATCATCAAGATTCAACCCCTTGAACTCTACTGCCACTTCCATGGTCGTTTCATCAATTAGTCAAAGAAATTACAAGAAGGTCAATTGAACATATTGAATTAAGGGATTGAATTCAATAATAATGAATAAGGGTTCAAGTTATATAACCCACCTCAAATTGAGCTTCAAAGCTCCAAGATCACGTAAAAAATGGTGGATACAACTCCTTTCACTATCCCAAGGCTCGTCCTCAAGCTTTGAGTGAAAAGGAATGGTTAGAATTGAAGATGTGATCGAGATAAGAAGAAATCATGCATTGATTTTTGATTTCCACCATGGAATTAAGGTGAAAGGAAGTCAAGAAGATTACCAACAGGTTGGGGGTCGTCCTACTAATCCTAAAAAGCTCCCTTGGTCGTTTTCCAATCAAAGAGAAGAAGTGGATTCGAAAAAGCCTCTCAATTGAGTTGAAAAAGGTGTTTTTATAAGAAGTTCAATGAGATAGAAAATGTCTTATAAAAATCTTTTAATTCCAAAATTGGTGCCAACTCTCCCCCATAAATTACTTGCATGCAAAGATATCTTCCTCACCTCCTAATTTCTCTTCATTATCCATGAATTAAGGAAAAGCAAATTAAGCACCTTAATCATATAATAGTAATATCCATAAGTTAGTGGATATTACTTTTTCTTTTAATAATGTGAGTGAGTTATCCATTCCTTTGGATATTTTCGTTGCCTTTGCAAGTCACAAGGACGTTCACACTTGATAAAATTCAACCATCTCGTTTTTGGTTGAAGGCCCTTCAATTATTTTATTTATTTTTGCATTAAATTGAATTAGGGTTTCAATTATGCTTAAATCTTGATTATTTTAATATCAAGATTCTGTCTCCTCCAAAATGATACAAAAGAGACACCCCTCTCATTTTATTTGCTGTATATGATGCCAAGAAACATTGGAGACTATTCTGAAGTGGTAATTTTCATATTGAACCCTAGGTTTTGGGTAAATTGTATATTATACCAAAACTAGGTTTTAATGCACAAACATTGCTTTATCAGCTCTTTCTTGGTACTCATGCTTTTCCCAAACCATACCTCTGCATCATCTTCATTCTCATGATTCTTCAACATATTAGGAACATTTAATCATGTAACATTTGCAAGTTTACCCCTCAACTTGGGTAATTTGCACTTTAATCCAAAACAAGCAAAACATTGTTTCGACATTATTCGAAAGGGACTAAAATTGAAACATAAGTTCCTCTTGAGCCTTAATTACTTTTCACAAGATAAAATTAAGGATCTAATTAAATTTCTTAAGCAAAACATCCAGGGTTAAGGAATAACCCATGTCAGGGATGTTACACAAAGAGTGGCGTTCAACAACACATCATTGCTACCCAAGTAATTGGGAAATTTGGAGAACAACTTCAACCTACAATCCATGATTGGTGTTACCATGATCTTATAGACCATTTGTCTCTGATATTCTAATTGAACTCGAGGCATGGAATCATCATCCTCTCAATGTTCAATCCATGTTCATTGAACTAGACCAGAATGTATGAGATGCACGTGAGCTCAAATATCATATATTGAGTCACATGAGTATGACCATACATTTCTCAATCCTACTTATCAAGAGGCCATGGATATCAATCTCCTATATGAGAGACGAATCCCATCTACATAACTCACATTTGATCCCCATGTTTCATAGTGCACCCAATCATCACTGTTATGGCAACCCTTATACAAGATCACGCTGGATGATGTCAAAGTATATGAACGACATGTGATGAATGTAGTGAATTCAGGTATAAGGACCTCAATCACCACTATGACTATGACAGATGATTATGACTAGCATTCCATGGTCTCTATGTATCACTCTCATGACAATTCTTTCTAATATACTATTCTCTAACATATACCTATTTTCTGGACTTGATATCACATATCATGACTAATGAGATTCTATCATCAGTCAACACACACTCTAGTATGATTTATTACTATTGTCTATTTTTCTTCGACATTAATATCCGACTAGGGACATAACAAGAATGTATGTACTCTTATCATACATAAGATCTCATCGTCCAATTCCTCAACTTAAAGACATATGTCATCGAGTGACATCATTCTTTAGACATCTACTATGTACGTTTCATCATCTAATGACTAAGACAAACACAATAGACATAATTACCTTTATTATTGTCAAATTAGGTATCCAATGCCACACCAATCATCATATAATTGGCTCTTTGGGCATACATACCAATAGACTCCCATTTGCACTTAGATCCAATAACCTATGAATCTTATTCCAAGTGATCTTAATGATGTGGCTTTTTGAATGCACTAACAAATTCACTCGGGGTTTATATCCCCGAGCTTTTACCAAAACCAAGTGCAACAATGCCACCCGCAAGCGGACGGATCTTATCGCAGTATAGTTGAGGATCGAACCCAAAGGACAACGTTTTTAAGAATCTTTGTCAGTTAGATCTAGCTCAAGTAAAACTAATATTTAGAACAGTTGGTTGATTTTGGTTTGATTAAACTAATTGCAAGAAAGTAAATGCGGAATAAAAGATGGGTTTAGATCAATGATATGAAATCGCTGGGATGGTACCGGGTTTGACCACCGCTACACACACAAACATACTCTCTTGCGAACAATCCAGGCACGAAATAACACTCCAAGTAGAGCTGCTGCAGAACCCCCCATACGGGCGTTAGGTCCGCGTAAGCGTCACCATAGGCAGCCGATTTCTCATCGCCATCCGGATCATACGTCTTACGGCTCTGAAGATACAGAAATCCACGGAAGTTGTGAACCCCCCATACGGGCGTTAGGCGCACATAGATGTCACCGAAGGTTAGACGGATCGGCCCCTCGTGGATCATACACCTACTACCTCGATGGAATCCCATCCTATTTCTAGTTTGGGAGTCAGCTGCATTAACCGATAAACAAGCGGGAAGGCGACATGCGAGCAAACATCGACGTTTAGCAAGATGATGCAAAATCCAACTAAGGTTGTGAACCCCCTATACAGGCGTTAGGCACACAGAAGTGTCACCGAAGGTTAGGCGGACCGTCCCCTCGCGGATCATACACTTACGACCTCAAGGAACCCATCGGAAGTTATCGTCAAGGGTCAAACATGCTAAACGACATTCTAACCCATGTCTTGAAGTTATCGCAACATAGGAACCCGTGCATTGAAGTTATCGCAACAAAGGGAGCACAAAGATGAAAACACGCACATAACCAACTCACAAGCTTAACGATAAACGACAAAATGAAGAGTTATATACATTGCCATGGAAAGTTTAACAAGAGAACATGGTTTGCATGGGCAGCGGGGCTAGTCCCCGCACCCCAGCGAAAGAGGACTACTCGCTCATGATGCGAGATACAAGAAAGATAGAAGAAGAAGATAGATCCGCCATGAGCTCGGTGCAGAGGATGGGCGCAACCCGGTGAAGAAGATGCGCTCCTTGCTCCGTCTTCTTCTTCTTCTTGGCCTCCTTGGACGCAACACCAGTGGTAGATGGAGTGGAACTTGATCGGGATGGTGCTCTGGCAGCCTTTCGGCCTCCGGAACCGATGCCTCGAAATGGGGACCCTGGGGGTCTATTTATAGTTTCAGATCTGATCCCAAACGGTTTGGATAAGTTGCTGGAAATATCTTCTCCAAACGGTTTGGAGACCGTTTGGGCGCCAAACGGACTTGAGACCGTTTGGGCACCAAACGGTCTTGAGACCGCTTGGGCACCAAACGGTCTTGAGACCGTTTGGGCATCAAACGGTTTTGAGACCGTTTGGGCATCAAACGGTTTGGAGGTCGTTTGAGCGCCAAATGGTCTTGTTTTGATCGGTCCTGGCTTTGGCGTGGTCGCGCGACTTTAGTTCTTCAATCGATCCTTGCGCTTGCATCGAACGGTTTTGGGACCGCGCGAGACCAAATGGTCTTGGGACCGCGTGGGACCAAACGGTCTTGGGACCGCATGGGACCAAACGGTCTTGGGACCGCATGGGACCAAACGGTCTTGGGACCGCATGGGACCAAACGGTCTTGGGACCGCGTGGGACCAAACGGTCTTGAGACCGCATGGGACCAAACGGTCTTGGGACCGCATGGGACCAAACGGTCTTGGGACCGCATGGGACCAAACGGTCTTGGGACCGCATGGGACCAAACGGTCTTGGGACCGCATGGGACCAAACGGTCTTGGGACCGCATGGGACCAAACGGTCTTGGGACCGCATGGGACCAAACGGTCTTGGGACCGCATGGGACCAAACGGTCTTGGGACCGCATGGGACCAAACGGTCTTGAGACCGCATGAGACCAAACGGTCTTGGGACCGCATGAGACCAAACGGTCTTGGGACCGCATGAGACCAAACGGTCTTGGGACCGCATGGGACCAAGCGGTCTTGAGACCGCGTGGACTTCTTGGGCAACTGGTTTCGTCTTGTTCCTTGTGTATTCCAGCAAACGATCTTGAGACCGCATGGATCCAAACAGTCTTGAGACCGTTTGCATGGAGTTGCCTGCTATACCTGCATAAAAATGAAAGATATTTAGTTAAAACCTTGATTATTGAATCACTTAGTAGTTTTGTGCATTATGGTTCATATTAGGGTGAAAAGATGTGGAATAGATATTAAATTGTTCCAAAAAGGTAATTGAAAATCATGATGAGTATGCACTCATCAAAACACCCCGAACTTAAATCGTTGCTCGTCCTCGAGTAACATAAAATTTGAAACTGTTGCCTGATGGAAACTTTCAATCCGTGTGATTTCTTCATCTTCACATCACAAATGTTTTCTTTCTGCTCAGTATGAATGGGTACCATAACTTCCTGGGACCACTAAACACGTCTTTCCATAGCTTCGTTCCTGAGTTCGTTTCCCAACAACGCTTCATCCCCGCCTTTTCCAACACCAAGCATGTCTAAGAGTTTTGTAGGAGTTCTGAGATACCCGCAGAATCAACAAGTATGCATTTGATCTGACACTGGTGTAATTTAGGATGGTGGGGCATATATTGTGCCCTTAGGTAGAAAAAGGAGTGAAAGGTGGTATGGAAAGAAGAAGAAAATCTCTCCTCTATTCGACTCGAGATTTTTATTTGTTTTGCAATTTCATTTATTGCATATTTTTTTGTGTGCGCTATGGCATCTTTTGTTGCAGATCTCTCCTCTATTCGACTCGAGATTGCATTTATTTTGTGTGCACTTTGGCATCTTTTTATTGCAGATCTCTCCTCTATTCGACTCGAGATTGCATTTTTGGTGGTACGCCCCTATTTATTGGAAGGGGTATGGAAGAAGCGGATATGGGGAAAGTGGCGTGCCACCCCGAACTTAGGGTTTGGCACAAGTTTGGCTATTTTGGTGGTATTTATGGATGGAGGGATACGAAGATGATAGAAGAAGTGTAGAAGAGAGTTCAGATCAGGATGCAACTTGATTTACAATTCAAAACCGGGTTATTCTCTTTGTCATACTCTGCTCAAATAATGACTTGATGCGGATCCGGTGGGGTTTCTGAGCCATTGTTCCACTAGTCAGTTAGGAAGCGCGACGTGTTTGATCCCTATCAGTTTGACAGATACTTATCATTATGTAAAAAGAATTATGATGTTAGGAATCATAAGTTTCACAGGATGATTTCAGGCAAGTTTCAAAAGTCAGTTCTCTTGAGGATTTGCTTTGAATAAGGAGGATGTTATGATAGAAGATGCATAGCAAAAAGTTAGTTACATTTTTATCCACAAAGACAAAATTTCATCGGGTATCTGTTCAAAATTTTGAAAAATTTTATGATAGAGACATATTGAATATGAAAAGAGGGTGTGTATGTGGAAGTGGAATACGTACCACCCACCCTCCACCCCGAACTTAGAGATTTTCTCATCCTCGAGCAAACCCTAAATTCAAGATGGAGGGGAAAGGAAACACCAGGTATGACTGCCGAGAATGAATTCGTTCTGATCAGCACCAATCCGATCTCGTGTCCTAAAAGAAAAACTCTCTCATAAGGCAAATTTTATTTAAGGAAAATTTAACTATAAGGAACAAAATTTGAAAAGGAAAAGTAAAATAGATTTATTGGTCGGGTTGCCTCCCGACAAGCGCCTTTGTTTTATGTCGATGGCTCGACAGAGTCCTTTGGCTTCATGGTGGGTCTTTCGGATTTCCGAATTCCAACATTATTTCGGTGCCTTTATCAGCTGGTGTGAAGTATTTTTTCAAGCGGTGACCATTTGCTATAAATTCGCCAGACCCGTCGCTCCATAAAGAGAAAACACCATGGGGAGAGATGCTTTTGACGATGTAAGGTCCGCACCAACGTGAGCGGAGTTTTCCTGGGAACAATTTTAACCTGGAGTTGAAAACTAGAACCTGGTCTCCCACTCGTATGTCTTTTTGTTTCAGATGTCCATCATGCCAGAGTTTTGTACGTTCTTTGTAGATTCGTGCATTCTCATAGGCTGTCGTTCTGAGTTCATCCAGCTCATGGAGTTGCAGAATTCTGGTTTGACCCGCTTGTTTCATATCGAAGTTTATTTGTTTGATTGCCCACCATGCCTTATGTTCAAGTTCGACTGGCAGGTGGCAACTCTTTCCATATATCAATCGAAAAGGGGTAGTCCCAAGGGGAGTCTTATAAGCTGTGCGATAAGCCCATAAGGCGTCGTTGATTTTTGTCGCCCAATCTTTTCGATTACGCCCAACGGTTTTCTCAAGGATCGCCTTTAGTTGTCGATTAGAGACCTCTACCTGTCCACTGGTTTGTGGATGATAAGGCGAAGCTATTTTGTGTGAGACGCCATATTTTCGTAGAAGAGCTTCAAGGATTCTTTCAATGAAGTGGGATCCTCCGTCAGATATCACGGTTCTCGGCATTCCGAACCGTGGGAAGATAATATCTTTGAATAGTTTGATGACTGGTTTTGAATCACAAGTGACGGTTGGTATAGCTTCAACCCATTTAGAGACGTAGTCAACCGCCACAAGGATGTAAGAGAATCCATTAGAAGATGGGAATGGCCCCATATAGTCCACTCCCCAGACGTCAAATATCTCGACTTCTTGCCATAGATTCAGTGGCATTTCGTCTCTCTTGGTTATATTGCCAGCTCTTTGACACTTATCACAAGATATGACAAAATCATAACAGTCCTTGGATAAAGTTGGCCAGAAAAATCCACATTGCAGAACTTTTAAGGCAGTCTTTTTAGAGCTCATATGCCCACCTACGGGTCCTGAGTGGCATTGTTCCAAAATAGAATGAGCTTCTTCTTCGGCGACACAACGTCTATACAATCCATCAGCACAGAGTTTGAAAAGATATGGTTCATCCCAATGGTACTGCTTCACATCGTGCATAAACTTCTTCAGAGTGTTCCCGGTGTACTGGGGATGGATGACTCCCACAGCAAGGTAGTTTACGTAGTCACAATACCATGGTACTGCTTCCGAGACGCTCATGAGTTGATCATCCGGTAGGGAGTCATTTATCGGGATCCCGTCAGCATCCAGAGTGTGGATGCGACTGAGATGGTCTGCAACCACATTTTCCGTCCCCTTTTTATCTCTTATTTCCAGGTCAAATTCTTGTAGAAGGAGTATCCATCTGATCAGCCTTGGCTTAGCATCCTTCTTTGTCATAAGATAACGGATAGCAGCATGGTCAGTGTAAACGATTACCTTCGAACCAGTAAGGTAGGATCTAAATTTATCAAAGGCGTAAATGACTGCTAAAAGTTCCTTTTCAGTAGTAGCATAGTTCCTTTGAGCTTCGTCGAGGGTTTTTGACGCATAATAGATAACATAATGTTTCTTCTCAATGCATTGTCCTAAGACCACACCCACTGCGTAATCACTGGCATCGCACATAATTTCAAAAGGGTGGTCCCAATCGGGAGCTCTAATAATGGGAGTGGTTGTAAGGGCCTTCTTCAGCATATCAAAACTTTTGACGCATTCTTTATTGAAATTGAAATCAGCGTCTTTTAAAAGTAGATTAGTCATCGGCTTCGTTATCCTGGAAAAGTCACGTATAAACCTTCTATAGAATCCAGCGTGACCAAGGAATGCGCGAACTTCCTTTACATTTGTGGGGATTGCCAGCTTAGAGATGACTTCTATCTTGGCCTTATCAACTTCAATTCCTTTATTGCTAACTTTGTGGCCCAAGACGATGCCTTCCTTTACCATAAAGTGGCATTTCTCCCAATTTAGCACCAGATGTGCTTCTTCACAACGTTTGAGGACCATGGAGAGATGCTTAAGACAGGAATCGAAGGAGTCCCCATATACAGAAAAATCGTCCATGAAAACCTCCATAACAGTTTCAGTAAGCCCTGCAAAAATGGCAGTCATGCAACGTTGAAAAGTTGCAGGGGCATTACACAGACCAAAAGGCATTCTTTTAAAAGCGTATGTCCCGAAGGGACAGGTGAAAGTTGTTTTTTCTTGATCATCTGGATGTATGGGGATCTGATAGAATCCAGAGTAACCATCCAGGTAACAGAAATATTCTTGATGGGCCAATCTTTCCAAAACTTGATCAAGGAAGGGCATAGGAAAATGATCCTTCCTTGTGGCCTTGTTTAATTTTCTATAATCGATGCACATCCTCCACCCAGTCACTGTTCGGGTGGGGATGAGCTCATTGTTTTCATTTCTTGTGACAGTAGTACCTCCTTTCTTGGGTACAACATGAACTGGGCTCACCCATGGTGAGTCCGATATCGGGTATATTATCCCAGCTGTAAGGAGTTTGATGATCTCACGACGGACCACTTCCTTCATATTCGGGTTCAACTTTTGTTGATGCTCGATCGTTGGCTTATGGTCTTCTATCATAGGAATTCTATGCATGCACAAGGCTTGACTGACCCCTGTGAGGTCACTCATTTTGTAGCCTATGACTTTCTTGCTCTCCTTTAAAACTTCCAGAAGTTGCTCTTCTTGTTTGGTTGTTAAGCCAGAGTTTATAATGACAGGACAAACTTTGAGATCGTCTAAAAACATATACTTCAGCCCTTCAGGTAGGGGCTTCATTTCAGGAGGTTCTGGTTTTTCACTGACTTCTTCTGGGATTTCGGTAACCTTTAATTCCTCATAGGTAGCTTCAGGATTTCCCTCAGCAGAATTGGGAGGTTCGGCGCAATCCTTAGCTTGTTGGTCAGTATGTTCATCATTAAAAAGGTCATATAGAGAAGTTTCCAAAGGATCGCATGACTCGTGATATTCTTGGGTAAGTTGTGACATCTGCTCAACACAATCTATCAGATAGACTTCCTCCTGTATACTTGGTCTTCTCATGCTTTCAAAGACTTTGAACTCCAGAGTTTCTTTTCCTAACCTGAGCAGTAAGGTTCCGGCTTCAACATCGATAAGAGCTCTAGCAGTAGCGAGAAATGGACGACCGAAGATAATAGGGTATTTGGTGTCTTCTTTTATGTCCATGATGACAAAATCACATGGGACATATGCGTCCTTGCCTACCTTGACCGGGATGTCTTCGAGAATTCCTAACGGTCTTTTTACTGAATTGTCTGCAAGTTGAATTGTCATAGCAGTTGGAAGCAATTCTTCGAACCCTAGTCTCTTGCATAGACTGAGTGGCATAATAGAAATACTTGCGCCAAGATCCGCCAATCCTTTCTTACATGATGAATCGCCAATGTGACACGAGATTCCGAAAGATCCTGGATCTTTTTGTTTCTTTGGCATCTTACTTAGTATGATATCTGATGTAGTTGCAGCTAATTTCACAGTTTCACATTCTTCAGTGATGTACTTCTTGGTGAGGAGCGACTTTAGATATTTGGTCCAGGCTGGTATCTCATTAAGAGCATCTAAGAATGGTATATCAACATGGAGTTTCTTCATAGCCTCTTTGAATTTGATGAATCTAGTATCAAGCTTGGTTTCCCTTAGACGGGATGGGAAAGGAACACGAGGCTTATATACAGGAATTTCTGGTTCAGGGGTCTCTACTTCTTCATTGGTAGATTTCTCAAAATTCCCCTTATCATTATTTCTCTCCTTCGGTTGCGGTTCTAATGTTGTTGAGTTTTGGTCAGTCAAGGGTTCATTCTCCTCAGGGATATCCATAGTTGTTTTCGGTGGTGGATCCGAATAACTTTTCCCTGATCTCGTGGCGATAACCTTCAGCTGCTCCGGATGTCTCGGATTATTCTCAGGTTGTCCAGCGAAGATCCCAGCTTGTGGCTTAATACTAGCAGCGAGTTGAGCTAGTTGAGTTTCAATAGCCTTCTGCTGGGCTTGTTGATTGGCTATCATCGTTTGTTGTGTTTGCAACAACTTTTCAATGGTAGATAGCTTGTCATCAGAAGGGATGGATCCCGTTTGACCCTGTTGTTGGTTCAAGCTTTGATACTGAGAGTTATTCAGATAATTGTTATAGTTTCTGTTCTGAAAGTTTCCCTTGAAGTTTCCTTGATTCCCAAAGTTCTGTTGCTGGTTAAACTGGTACCCAGATGGGCCTCTTGGTTGATTATATGGGACAAATTGATGTGAGTTCATAGCTCCTGAAGGATTTCCGTACTGGAAGCCTGGGTGATTCCTATTTTGATTCCGATTGTAAAAGTTCTGCCCAGGGTTGGTGTTAATAGCATTAAGATTTTCCATCTGGCAATTATCTCCTTGTCCATAGGCATTGCTTAAAACAACATCATAGAGAACATTGCATGATAGTGTTGAATGGTCAGTGCCTTTGCATGCTTCACAAAACAAAGAAGTGGTATTGACTTGTTCTGGTTGCCTAGTTGGAGAATGTCCTCGTCCAATCGCAGCAAGGGATGATTCTATGTGATCTTGCTTTGCAACCAAGACTTTCAAAGTTTCAGCTATAGATTTGTATTCTGGGATAGCGTCGGCCATAGCTACCTTTAAGACTCCTTTACCAACAGATCTACCCCAGTTTGCTTGATTTTCTGCTCCCAGGGTGACTACTCTCCATGCGCTGTCGTAACTTTGCCGCATGAAGTTCCCTCCAGACGAGGATTCAAGGAACATCTTGACATCATCCTCGACACCCCTGTAGAATATTTCTATCAGCTGATTCTTAGGAATTCCATGGTGTGGGCATTTACGTAAGAGCTCCTTGTATCTATCCCAAGCTTCGGAAAGAGTTTCTCCTGGGACTTGAGTGAAATTTGTGATTCGTCCCCTGATTTCATATGTGAGAGATGGGGGGTAGAACTTTTCCAGAAAGGCGTTTTGAAGCTGCTCCCAGGTGGTGATGGGTACATCGCTCTGTAGTGAGTTGTACCAACTAATGGCTCTATCAGCCAGAGAGTACTTGAAGAGACGGAGTCGAATAGCATCATCAGAGACTCCGTTTTGCTTCGTCATAGCACACAGGTCAATGAATCTGAGTAGATGACCTTGGCTGTCTTCAGCTTGTTTACCGTAGAATGGGTTGTTTTGAAGCAAGGTTATCCAATGTGCTCTAATCTCAAAGTTGGCGGCTTCGATGGGAGGAGGCTGCACCGGATGATAGACATTCGCGGCCTTTGGGATAGAGAACTCTCTAAGATCCTTCTGAAGTTCCGCTGCCTGCGCTGCTGCTTGTGCTGCTAAGATCTCTTGTTGAACTGCAGCTCTAGCTTCTTGCATGAACCTTTCTCTCTGCGCATTGATGGCTTGAGCCACCCTACGGGCTACTTCTTCTTCTTGCGCCATTCTTGTTTGATTTTCTCGGATCTGACGATGGAAGGTTCTATCGATTTCGGGATCAAAGCTCGCAGTCAGTCCGAGACTATCCGAACGGTGCATGCACTAATCGTCAAGAGCACCTGAAACTTGAAAAAGTTTGAAAGTGAGATCCTTGAAGTAGAATTAAGATCAAGTAGATGAGCGATAGTTTCAAAAAGAAAACAAAATCCTAGATTAGTCTTAAAAGAACTAGATTTGACTGACTGATTCCGTTGTCCCCGGCAACGACGCCAGAATTTGATGTGGCTTTTTGAATGCACTAACAAATTCACTCGGGGTTTATATCCCCGAGCTTTTACCAAAACCAAGTGCAACAATGCCACCCGCAAGCGGACGGATCTTATCGCAGTATAGTTGAGGATCGAACCCAAAGGACAACGTTTTTAAGAATCTTTATCAGTTAGATCTAGCTCAAGTAAAACTAATATTTAGAACAGTTGGTTGATTTTGGTTTGATTAAACTAATTGCAAGAAAGTAAATGCGGAATAAAAGATGGGTTTAGATCAATGATATGAAATCGCTGGGATGGTACCGGGTTTGACCACCGCTACACACACAAACATACTCTCTTGCGAACAATCCAGGCACGAAATAACACTCCAAGTAGAGCTGCTGCAGAACCCCCCATACGGGCGTTAGGTCCGCGTAAGCGTCACCATAGGCAGCCGATTTCTCATCGCCATCCGGATCATACGTCTTACGGCTCTGAAGATACAGAAATCCACGGAAGTTGTGAACCCCCCATACGGGCGTTAGGCGCACAGAGATGTCACCGAAGGTTAGACGGATCGGCCCCTCGCGGATCATACACCTACTACCTCGATGGAATCCCATCCTATTTCTAGTTTGGGAGTCAGCTGCGTTAACCGATAAACAAGCGGGAAGGCGACATGCGAGCAAACATCGACGTTTAGCAAGATGATGCAAAATCCAACTAAGGTTGTGAACCCCCTATACAGGCGTTAGGCGCACAGAAGTGTCACCGAAGGTTAGGCGGACCGTCCCCTCGCGAATCATACACTTACGACCTCAAGGAACCCATCGGAAGTTATCGTCAAGGGTCAAACATGCTAAACGACATTCTAACCCATGTCTTGAAGTTATCGCAACATAGGAACCCGTGCATTGAAGTTATCGCAACAAAGGGAGCACAAAGATGAAAACACGCACATAACCAACTCACAAGCTTAACGATAAACGACAAAATGAAGAGTTATATACATTGCCATGGAAAGTTTAACAAGAGAACATGGTTTGCATGGGCAGCGGGGCTAGTCCCCGCACCCCAGCGAAAGAGGACTACTCGCTCATGATGCGAGATACAAGAAAGATAGAAGAAGAAGATAGATCCACCATGAGCTCGGTGCAGAGGATGGGCGCAGCCCGGTGAAGAAGATGCGCTCCTTGCTCCGTCTTCTTCTTCTTCTTGGCCTCCTTGGACGCAACACCAGTGGTAGATGGAGTGGAACTTGATCGGGATGGTGCTCTGGCAGCCTTTCGGCCTCCGGAACTGATGCCTCGAAATGGGGACCCTGGGGGTCTATTTATAGTTTCAGATCTGATCCCAAACGGTTTGGATAAGTTGCTGGAAATATCTTCTCCAAACGGTTTGGAGACCGTTTGGGCGCCAAACGGACTTGAGACCGTTTGGGCGCCAAACGGTCTTGAGACAGCTTGGGCACCAAACGGTCTTGAGACCGTTTGGGCATCAAACGGTTTTGAGACCGTTTGGGCATCAAACGGTTTGGAGGTCGTTTGAGCGCTAAATGGTCTTGTTTTGATCGGTCCTGGCTTTGGCGTGGTCGCGCGACTTTAGTTCTTCAATCGATCCTTGCGCTTGCATCGAACGGTCTTGGGACCTCGCGAGACCAAACGGTCTTGGGACCGCGTGGGACCAAACGGTCTTGAGACCGCATGGGACCAAACGGTCTTGGGACCGCATGGGACCAAACGGTCTTGGGACCGCATGGGACCAAACGGTCTTGGGACCGCATGGGACCAAACGGTCTTGGGACCGCGTGGGACCAAACGGTCTTGAGACCGCATGGGACCAAACGGTCTTGGGACCGCATGGGACCAAACGGTCTTGGGACCGCATGGGACCAAACGGTCTTGGGACCGCATGGGACCAAACGGTCTTGGGACCGCATGGGACCAAACGGTCTTGGGACCGCATGGGACCAAACGGTCTTGGGACCGCATGGGACCAAACGGTCTTGGGACCGCATGGGACCAAACGGTCTTGGGACCGCATGGGACCAAACGGTCTTGGGACCGCATGAGACCAAACGGTCTTGGGACCGCATGAGACCAAACGGTCTTGGGACCGCATGAGACCAAACGGTCTTGGGACCGCATGGGACCAAGCGGTCTTGGGACCGCATGGGACCAAGCGGTCTTGAGACCGCGTGGACTTCTTGGGCAACTGGTTTCGTCTTGTTCCTTGTGTATTCCAGCAAACGATCTTGAGACCGCATGGATCCAAACAGTCTTGAGACCGTTTGCATGGAGTTGCCTGCTATACCTGCATAAAAATGAAAGATATTTAGTTAAAACCTTGATTATTGAATCACTTAGTAGTTTTGTGCATTATGGTTCATATTAGGGTGAAAAGATGTGGAATAGATATTAAATTGTTCCAAAAAGGTAATTGAAAATCATGATGAGTATGCACTCATCACTTAACATGTAAGAGATTTTATTGCGGGTTTAGCAAGGTTTCTTCAAGTTGGTATTTTGAAATTCTCACATCTCTTTTCTATACAACATTTCGTATGATATGGAAGTTCTTTAGTATGCAATCTGAGATTCCCAGCCTATTCATTAGCTCTTTTGTTATCACATTATTTCTATCGTGTCATCAATGGTTGGAACCTCACACAAGTTCACCCATACAAACTTCATGATCCATACATTAACCTCCACCATTCTCACAACACAGAGATACTCAATTTCTTTGTAGATATAAACAACTATCTTAAGCTTAGAACCATTTCAAACTTACAATACTTTTTTAAGGTCAAACATGAATATAGATTGCAATCATTAATTTTACTTGTCACTTAAAAATCTTGCATCGGTGTAACACCTTACACCCAACTCTTCCTTCTTACCATAAACAAGGAACCAATCCTTTTAGTGATTAACAAGCACCTAAGGATGTTCTTTATGGTATTCCAGTGACTCTCACTGGAACCTGACATATACCCGCACATCATATGCAATACATATGAGATTTCTAGATAAGTATATATAGCCTTTCATCATATCCAATACATATGAGATGATTGGATACCATCTCATCATGTCCAATACATACGAGATAACTAGATGCATAATATTGCATTAATGATAGATCCAATTTTGAATTCATATTGAATCTATACATGTGTTCCTGTTCTTCACAAGAACTCAGACACAAGGCTCCTGAGAGACTTAACTCCATGGAACATGAACAAGTTTCCTCTCACTGAGTTCTTGCATGCTAATCTCTTTCATCATCTTGTCAATGTATGTTTCCTTACTTAGGTCAAGAAGCTTTCCATATCTATCTCTATAGATCTCAATCCCTATCACATAGGATGCCTTGCCTAAACCCTTCATAGAAAAGGTACTTTCTTTGCTAGTTTTTTAAAATATGTAGGATAAGGATATCATTCCCCATAATTATGTGGAATGTAAATATGCTCCCACTAAATCTTTTGCATTTACGTATTTCATCTTCATTTTGACTCAAGTCAAACCCTTTAACTGTTGTCAAATAGAAGATTCCATCCTAATATGCTTGCTTCAATCCACAGATTGACCTTTGTAGCTTGTAGACTTTATCTACAATATTGGATTTATAAAATCTTCAGGTTGTGTCACATACATATCCTTGTAATTATTATAGTTAAGGAATGTGGTTTTAACATCCATATGCCAAATCTCATTAGTCATAACAAGCTACAACAACAAGCATGATCCTGATGGATTTAACTATAGTAATTGGTGAAAGACTTCATCATGTTCAACACTTTGAACTTGTTTGAAACTCTTTTCAACCAAACTACCCTTCCACGTTGGTCTCCTTTCAAAGACCCAAATGCACATTATGGGTTTTACCCCTTCAGGTGGATCCATCAAGGTCATACCTTGTTGGTGTACATGGAATCCATCTTGGATCTCATGGCCTCAAGCCATTTCTTAGACTCTGGTTCCTCGATATCTTCTTGATAGGTTGTTGACTCATTATCTATGATCAACTCACTGCCTAAACTCAAGGCTTGTTCTACTAGAACTATAAGGTTTTGTGTTACATAAGGAGCTTGATATTCCACAACAACTTGTAATTCTCATTGTTCCCACTGTACCTCTTTTAGGTTCAATGTTCTCTTGTCTATCTTGAACTTTTTGAGTTCTACTTTTATTCCCACTGATTCCTTTAGAACTAAATTCCTCTCACGAATACTGCCACCATGGGAACAAACACTTTTTTTGTTGGATTGGAATAAAATTAGTATTCAACAAAATGACATTTATGTGATTTATGGATGACAAAGCTTTTAAGAAACTATTTTCTTATATAAGATTTCAATCCTAATGACTACAAAAGATATATCGGGACATATCCCATGCCATATCTCATATCGTTTCTTTTGAACCATTTTTGACGGTACATTGTTTTAGTGTAAAGCATGTGTTTGAAAGAAATTGTAAGATCAACTATATTTTATTGATAATCACACCATGACTTAACATGGTGTGATACCTTCTTTTTGACACATCATTATGTTTCAGGTGGAGTTCATTGTGATACACTATCACAGTCTCTCTAGAAGGCCATCAACTCTTGGTTTAAAATATTTAAACATCATAAAATATTTGAGTTATAATGCATCACGATCTTTCAAACTCAAGGCTTGTTCTACTAGAACTATAAGGCTTTGTGTTACATAAGGAACTTGAGATTCTACAACATCTTGTGATTGTTCCCACTGTACCTCTTTTAGGTTCAATGTTTTCTTATCTATCTTGAACATTTTGAGTTATACTTTTACTCCCCTCTCATGAATACAACCACCCATTGCAACAAACACCTTTTTTGTTGGATTGGAATAAAAGTAGTATTCAACAAAATGACATTTACGTGATTTATGGATGACAATGCTTTTAAGAAACTATTTTTTTTATATAAGATTTCAATCCTAATCACTACAAAAGATATATCGGGACATATCCCATGCCATATCTCATATGGTGTCTTTTGAACCATTTTTGACGGTACATTGTTTTAGTGTAAAGCATGTATTTGAAAGAAATTGTAAGATCAACTATATTTGATTGATAATCACACCATGACTTAACATGGTGTAATACCTTGTTTCTGACACATCATTATGTTTCAGGTGGAGTTTATAGTGATACACTATCACAATGTCTCCAGAAGACAGTCAACTCTTGGTTTAAAATATTTAAACATCGATCACATCGAAGTATCTTAATAATTTTACCAAGTTAATTATGTAATTTATTCATAATCTCCTTGAACACTTCAAGAAATTCATAGTTGTATTTCATTTAATACAAATCACCATATCTACTGATAGCATCACTAAATATAATGAGGTGCTAGCAACTACCTTTAGCATTTGTTTCAAAAGGTCTATATACATCAATATGTCTGGGCCCTAATAAAATAGTTTCTCTCCCACTACACCTAGTGAATATGCTTTTGTCATAGTGATCAACAAATAAGATATGAATGTCTCTATCGGTTCAATAACTAAAAGAGTCTTGACAACCATCATATGGATTCTAGAGATGCATTTCTCATTTATATTCTCTATATGACAATGATATATGCATTTATTGTTTGTGTCATGAAGTCATTTAGTATATGTGTCATACATATTTGTCTTTACAACTACCTAATATAGTTTGTGAGACATAGGGCATTTCCATAAAAGATCATACATTTTATAATGAAACATAATGTTCTTGTCACACAAGATAAATGATGTTTTCATCAATGTCATGTACATAATTGCAATTCTAATTCTATTATGTGCCCAGGAATGAAAGCTTCCAACTGTAGAGGCAACAACCCCTTATCCATACAGTGTTAGTTTACTTCTTCTCAGGTCCTGAAATAAAGATCTCTATCTCCATATTCTTTTTAAGATCCTCTATAAAGAGGATAGTTCCTTTCCAATGTCCAGACATGTGACAATTGTGGCGCTTTCTTTTCTTTATCCTTTAAGTGGAAAGTACATATTCCTTTTACACCTACCTTTCTCCATATATTGAGTGCATAAGACTTGGACTTCAGCTTGGCCTCATAACTCTTCTTGGTCTTGCCTTTTCTCTTAGACTCACTTCCTCTTATCACGATCATGGATTTGTCCTTCTTCTTCCGTTCTTTAACATTAATCAACATGCCTAGCATTTGATAAACTAACTATATGATTTATGCAATGATTTTTAGAATTATATCCATGATCAACTCTTTACCTAATAGAAATCCCTATCACTCCACATGCCCAATCATATTGAGCACATGGGGCTCTACTAGATCTCCCTCTATGAGTTTGCACTCAAACAACACTTTGGAGACATTATACCTTTCATGATTTACACGATTCTTTAAGATGTGTTACCATCTTGAGAATGTCCATGTTATCATGTTGTTCATGAAATTCATAGTTCATACAACATAGCATAAGGTACTCAATGTCTATGGCATCATTGGCTTGCTTCAAGTAAGCACCCATTTCAGCCTTAGGCACTTTTGGAGTGGGTTGTTCTGGATTTGGTCTTTCAAGAACTTAGAGATTTCACTCATGAATGAGAACACTTCTCAAAATCCTTAACCAGACATGGAAGTCAATCCCGTTTAGTTTTGTTCTTCTTAAGGACTGATCGCAATAATAACATGTTTGTCTTTGTTTACAAAAGAAAGTTTGCAATTTTTCAAAACAATTTTGATTTGTTTGATTTGATAAGTTAACAATATTAATTAGACATTTAATTAATTATCGCTTACAATATTTTTTTCAAATTGATAACTCTCATGTATCAATTTAGAATATTGCAACATACAATCTTCTAATGAGCCAAGATAAAAAACAATTGAATTATTACCCAACCAACGCTGGTGCTCATGACCAATTATTAAGGTAGGCAACTTTTGCCAATTGCATCTCATGCAACTCTTGGATAGATGATTTGCACAACTCCTTGTCACAATCAATATGCATGCTTTTGGGCATTTAATACTATTAAGGTCACCTAGTTACGCCAGACCAAAAGCCAACACGATAGAATATGCACCCTGATAGGGCGGAGCCACATATCTACCATCACACTTCCATGAGATAGATGACACTCCACGCTAGGGCATGCCCAAGCTTGGTCGATCAATCTTTTCATGTGTGCTACTTATGGAAAGAATCTAAGACTTAATATTGTATTGAGGGATTTTATATATAAATACATATAGATATCCAATCACCACATACTTAGTACGTATCATATACATGCTATAAGCACAAATGAGAACATGCAATAATTAAAACACACAAGTGATGGTTATGGCCATACTAATATAATTTCTTGGAGCCACAAGGAATTACTACCACCTAGGGTCCACATCCTATGAAACCTATTGTTGATTAAGATCTATGCTCAAACCAATCTGGGTTGATCGATTCAGCACTTGAATCGGTTGGCCCGACTCCTGGTCACTCGTTGGGCTCTTGAAACGGTCGTCTGGTCTTCAGGTTCAATTGATATCTGGACTCCTCCAGCTGATCAGTTGGCCCACCAGTTGATTGGTTCATACTTATGTTTTCTTGCCTCCTTGGTTCTCCATTCGATCAGTTTGTCTCATGAGCTGGTCGATTTATCTGGTACATAACATATTCTCATGACAAAACATAAATGAAAACTATTTTATTTCTTATTACATAGTAAAAGGGAAAACCTTGAGTTACATTTGAGGGAAAACAGGAAGAAGAGTATTAATTTACACTTGGAAGGGAGAGAGAGGATCAATACACATACCGAGTAATAATAGGAATAAAAAACTCAACCATACACACAGATCTAGGGTTACTGGCCATAACCATGCTTCACATCCACCATCAAAACTGATTTTAGGGGGACACATGTGAATTGCATATATATATATATATATATATATATATATATATATATATATATATATATATATATATATATATATATTAGTTTGTGGATTTGTATGTGAATTTAAATCAGATATGCACATTAACCAGTTTAATGTTTGCATCATATGCAATAAAATAAATTTGATCATATCGATTTAAATCTTAGATACACTGTAAATTGATGTGTCTCTGACACTATTGTGGGAAAATCAGGCGCATATATAGGTAATAGAAACAAAAAATTTAAATGCCCATTTCCCAAAACAACAAGACCGCGTTAACAACAATATATCTAGGAAGGAAAGTTTGCATGGTTATACTTGGTCCTAGAACAAGTCCAATGACATTACCCTTACAACAATATGCTTTTTCTTCTGGCAGCATCATGCTCCTTCAACAACAGCAACACTCGATCATTTGTCTCCACCGGCCTCCTAGTGCAACACCACTGACATCGGTTGACGATATCCTCCTAGAGACAGACAACGACCTCCTGTCTCTAAAGTAGTCCACACAGACCATGACACTACCACAAAAAATATTTCTTACAATGGGAAAAACACAACAATTCTGCCAATTGTGTTATACTTAGCATATTTATTACAACAAGTCTATTTGCGTGTTATATATTGTACATTTTATATAACACAAGTTATATACAATGGGCCAAACCTGTTGTCGTATACAAGATACTAACAATAGACGATAAACTATTATAATAGACTACAATATCACAACATACTAAACTCATCGTAAAATACTATAATTAAACAACATGCTCTGACCCGTTGTAGTAATCACATATGATAGCCTATTGTAATAGACCATAATTACACAACATACTCCAACCCATTGTGATATACCATGATCACACAATAGGTGTTCACATGTTATAATAGTTACCTATTGTAAGACCATAATCACACAACATGTTGTAACCCATTGTTATGTACCAAGATCACACAACGAACTCACAAATGCTGTTTTATATTGTAATTACACAACAAACTCAAGCATGTTGTACAAGCACTTCGAGGGAATGACATTGATAGAGAGAAAAAATTATTTACAAAAATGCAATTAAAGTGAAATATGTTCTTAGAAAGGAAATTTCTAATTAGAAATAAATAGCTTTAGTTGGTAATGGGTACATTAACAAAATTTTAGATAAAAATTAAACTTTTGGCAAAAACATTATTTGGAATGAGGTTCTTTGTTTGGAGGGGATGACATTCATTGAGAAATTTTTCATGATTGGTTTATAGTAATTCGTGATTGGTTTATAGTAAGTATTGGAACTTGAGTTCCATGACTTCTGGGTGAATTATAAACTTACACACAAAATACAATTCCTGAGTTCCTTCTTTGAAAAGTGAAAAATGAGTTCTACAATGACTGACAACACCTCCTATCCAATTATATTCTTCGTTGTTTATAAATGACACATGTAAACTATTTCTGAATAGTAATGATAGAAAGATGGATATGTTTTATTTCCAAAATCATAACATAATATGAAAAAATACTATACATTATAGTCACACCATGTAAACCAAAATTTCACTATAACAACCATTATCAATGCAAATTATAAAATAAAAAATATATGAAATTTATGAAAAAATAATCACACTGCACCATGTGATAAAAATGTGATTTATCTAACATTTTCTTGTTCTTCATATTTAAACAATATGATATAAAAATGATAATTAAGTATAATCATGAACGAAGAATACATAAAAAGTTAATATTGTATGTTGTGTTAAATAATGTTGAATCAAAATTTATATTTACTAATACATTAAATGTAGATTTTATTGCACAACTTTGTACACACAAAATAAAATAAAAATATTGATGTTATTTTATTCATAATATTTTTAAATAAAATTATAATTATACCATACTACAATATTTTTTAAAGGAGCAAAATCCATACTAGGACCTCCTGTTGAGGTTATTATGGTTAAAATTTACTATGGTTATTCATAGATATGATTCCTTCTTTATGTACTTGCTGTCCTTATTTATTATATATGTCACAATAAAAATCAACAACATTTTTCAATGATTTCCATATTTATACTTACAACAAACCAATCACATGGAAGTGAATAGAATTTAAGCTCCTGAAACTGAATAAGAGTTCCCAAAAAATGAGTTCTTGATAACATATGACTTACACCAAACCAAGCATAGTGTAGAGAAAGCATTTTTTTAATTAATTAAAGTGAAATATATCCTTAAAGGGCGATGTAATGAGAAAGAAATATTTTTTGTTGGTAACGGGTACATTAACATAAGCTTAAATAGAAAACAATCTTTTGGAAAGAAATGTATTTGGAATGAGGTTATCTACTTGGAGGAAATGAAAACATTGAGAGAAGACATCTATTTTACAAAATCTCAAATTAAAGTGAAATATATTCTTATAGGGGACCTTTCTAACGAGAAATACATAATTTTCGTTGGTAATTGGCACATAAATTTTTTTTAGAAAAAATCAAACTTTTAGAGAGAAATTTATTTGGAAGGAATGACATTCATGGAGAGAAAATATTTATTTTACAAAAATTCTAATTAATGCAAAATACATTTTTATAAATAAGATTTCTAACGAGAAAGAAATGAGTTTAGTTGGTAATGGGGTACATTAACAAAAGTTTAGATAGAAAGCAATTTTTTGGCAAGAAATATATTCGAAAGGACGTTCTTTATTTGAAGGGAATGAAATCGATGGAGAGAAAATATTTATTATACAAAACTCTAATTTAAGTGAAATATGTTCTTACAAGGGAGATTTCTAACAAGCAAATAATAATTTTAGTTGGTAATGGGTACATTAACAAAATAAAATAAAAATATGTGGGAGAATTTTTTTACTCAGAGAAATAGATACATAAACAATATTTATAATAAAATAAGTTTTGGTGGGAAACTAAAATTTGTTGGCGGAAAAATCTTGGAGGGAAATTTATGTCCTAGAGAAGGAAAATATAGTAGATTTTTTTGCACAGATGCCCATATATTAATGTAAACTTAAATTTTTTGAAAGTAATTTTTTCTCCATCATTCACTATACTTTTCCATGTGGATAAAAAGAGACCAAAATTCTTCATAGTTTTACAATGGAAAAATTTCCTATATATACCCACAATATATATAGATTTTGATTTTTACTTCTAGAAAAGATAGAGGGGAAAACAAATTCCACTCTTTGTCTACTCTTTCTTTGTCCATCAAATATTGAGTTCTTATGTCTAGGGAGACAAGTGTTAATCTATGGTGGCGGCGGACACTTGGTAGCGTATGTCTGTCTTACACATTGATCTGATTATCCTAATACAAGTATCATCCAAGCCATCAGGCTACGATTCTCAAGATTGTGTTCTTTACTTATTGTGTAAAGCACTCCCACACCATGCCTTCTCCATCATTAGATTAACTGTCACTAGGTTAATCCATCAATTGTGTAAGATGCTGCCTTTTCATTGTGTGATATACTAATTTGTCATATTTTCTTCTATAATTATCAACTCTATCAAAGTTCATTGTTTAACTTTGTTTAAGAGAATATAACTTTATGTTTGTTTTGTATAGTAGTACATGCTGCAAGACTATACTGTATTTTTGACTACGACTTTGTCGTCAAAACTACTTCGCCATATGATCCTCTAATTGTCTATTCTACCTCTCTATCCAAGAAGAGGAACCTACATAACAGACGATTGGCAATCATTTTGTTCTTCTGCAGTGCAAGAGATCCTCCAAATCTAGAACTAAAAGTTTTAATAAGGTAGACTTACATAAGTAATTTACATATGTTTTATTTTATGTTCTTCTTTTAATCACAATCATAAGATAATTTTGGTAATTGAAAATGTTGGTAGTCAATATATTCCACAATCAAGATCAGCTAGAAGTCTCACATATATCACTATACATCAAGTGAGTTTCTGCACAAGTAATTATATTTAAAATTATTACTATTAGAGAGTAAATATGTGTTATATTGTTGTAGGAATTTGTTCAACAAAGAAACCTCAAGAGGAATATGTAATATATTTGGCTTTGTATTTCCACATGCTGTAGATCCTTTGTACACTACAAATGAGGAGAGTCAGGCATAATATATAGAAGATCAATTCATTAGAGGGAAGAAGCATAATTTTCAAGTGTTTCTTTTGCCTTATAATGTGGGGGTACACATTACACTTAATATTTTTCTGATTATCTATTGTTCTATCTTTTAAATCTAGAATGTTGTTGAAATATAATTTTTTAAAATGTAAAAATTTCTATACAAAGGGGACATATGATACTTTGTGTGTTTGACCCCTCTTGGGATACATGCTACTATCTTGATCTGTTGAGAGGAAAAGTATGTGACAACAGAAGAAATCTTCTGGAATTGATAGTTTTTTATAGATTATTTTATTACTTAAGGCATAATTTAAGACTACCATATACTTTTAGTAATTTATGGATGTTTTGGTTTGAATTTGAGTAGGGCTTATAACTTGTATTAAAAGATGGATCCAATATAGGAAGAATTCAAAATGGAAAATTATTAAATTTTGATACCCATCCATACCTAGTCATGCTTTACTCTATGCTTTTGTATTCTATTGTGATATAATATATTATCTTATATTCTATTGTTATTAAAACCCATCCACTTCAATCACATTCATCCAACTATGTGTTTGTGATTATTAGAAGTCAATCCTTTTGAAGACGACAATCCTTCCTGCAAATTTTTTATACTCACGTTGTTTGTATTCCTAACATTTCTTCTAGTTGTCACAATTTTGACCTGTGTCTATCTTTTCATTTATGTAGTTTATTAGTTACTTCATTTTAACTATGTAACATCACTTCATTTTGAAATACAAATCCCTTTAATAATTTTTACTAATTTTATTTCTATTTATCTAATATTCATTTATATAGTTTCAAAGCAGTCAAATAGTACATACTATAGAAATTATGTGATGATGTTCATGAGAGACATCATTGAGATAATAAATAGAAATATTCTTGAAAATGTAAGCTACTTATTATATTTTTTTAGTTTGTTCAAACTTCTAAATACATTGAAAAATTTCCAATATGCTGATGTATTTGACACATGATTGCAATATTATTCAAAGGATATGGTCGTTGCTTCAACCAAGTAGAGATCAACAAGGTTCAAGATGAGTGAGTCATGTGTATTTCCGAGCATACACAAAATTATCTAACATGAGTGGGCGACGTATGTTCTTCAACATATGAAAATGTGTGAAACTTTTATAGCTATTTTTCAATTTGACCCTAAGTGCACACTCAGTATTTTATATAGTAAAAGAGAACTTTTTATATGATTGAATCTTTATAAGGATAATTTATTATTTATAAAATATGTAGCAAGCTTTCTTTAAGGTTCAGTGCAGGTTTTGTTCAATTATGTACTTGTTTATGAAGTTCAAAAAGAATATTCACATTTATTATAAAATATTTAAAATATAGCTAATTGGTCAATTAAATTAGTTTGATAGAATTAGAAAAATCTAGTCAAATACATAATGTAAAAGTAAGGTATTACAACAAACAACACATGTTGTGTAAACCACCCATATTGCAACAGTTGTCTTTGCGAAACACACCCTATTACAACAAGTATATTTAGTAAAAGAAAACATGCTTCAACTGTAGTGTGTGTATATATATATATATATATATATATATATATATATATATATATATATTACAACAGGCACACCACATGTTGTAAAAAATACCTCTATTATTATAGGTGTGTATCATGAAAGAGAACATACTTCAACTCTTGTATAAACATATATATTACAACATGCACACCACATGATGTAAAAAATACCCCTATCATAACAAGTGTGTTTAGTGAAAGTCAACATGCTTCAACTATTGTATAAACATATATATTATAACAGGCACACCACATGTTGTAAAAACACCCCTATTCCAATGAGTGTGTTCAATAAAAGACAACATGCTTCAAATGTTGTATAAAATACATGTATTACAATATGTGCAACACATGTTTTATAAAGAACCCCCCATAAGACCACACGATCTATAACAATAGTTGACACATGTTGTAAAATGGAAAAATGAACTGTTGTAAAAAACATTTTCTGTAGTAGTGTCGAGAACTCCATGTTGTGCTACTAGAGCCAATGGGAAGGAGTTGTCCCTTTCAAACATCAACCTACTAGAGTTGATACACTCTCCCACAATTGTCTCTCCTTGCTATGCCTCTCTTTATTGGGTAGGACTTGATCATGCTCTCTATTGGTTACTACAAGCAGAGAGGACAACAATTTACAGAGCCAACTATTGCATTCTGAGAAGCTCCCTTACCCCTCTATTTATAGGAGATGCTAGGGTCAGGGTTCCCAATCTATCCGGGAGTCAAAAGGGTCAAACTCACAAATTATTTAGAACCTGTGCATGATGAACCAGTCAGTTCGCTAAGAAAATAGGTCGATTCATGTAGTTTCTTATTCTAAATCAAATTGGTAATCAATGCACGATTGATGCACAACATGATGTCAAAACCAATTCTTGATCCAATCAAATTGGCAACCGAATCGGATGGTTTATCCCATGAACTAGTTAGTTGGGATATGTGAACTGATCAGTTCACTATGTGAATCGGTCATATCACTCCCTGGTTCAGCCATTGATCAATCAATGTTGATTCTAATTGACCCAAAACTCCAACTAATCAGTTCAACACTTGAACCGGTCAGTTCAGAGTCTAGTCAGTCAATTTTGAACATCAGTTGTTTAATTGAATGCCTAAATACCTTTATTAATCAAATAAAACATCATTCATGAATATACTCCTTTAATCCAAGTGTATCCTAAGCGTTTGACCCTAAAATTCTAAAATTACATTGATAGTGAATATTCATAACTAACAACATCACAAGCAAAGAGTGGCATCTAGCAACACACCATTTCTACCCAAATAATTAGGAAATTTGGAGAACAACTTCAACCTAAAGTGCGTGATTAGTGTTATCGTGATCCTATAGTTCCTTTGTCTTAGATATCCATATTGAACTCAAGGCATGGAATCATCATCCTCTCAACATTCAATCCATGTTCCTTGAACTAGACAAGACTATCTGAGATGCACGTGAGCTCACATATCATATATTGAGTCACATGAGTATGTCCATACACTTCTCAGTCCCCCTTATCAAGAGGCCCTATATATCAATCTCCTATAGAAGGGACAAATCCCATCTACATCACTCACATTCAATCCACATGTATCATAGTGCACCCAATCATCACTGTTATGGCAACCCTTATTCAGGATCACATTGGATAATGTCAAAGTACATGAACAAAATGTGATAAATGTAGTGACTTTATGTCTAAGAGCCACAATCACCACTATCGCAATGAGAGATGATTCCGACTACCATTTCATGGTCTCCATGTATCACTCTCACAATGGGTCTATATGATATACTATTCTCTAACAAATACCTATGTTCTTGACTTGATATCACATATCATGACTAATGAGATTCTGTCATCATTCAACAACACTCCAGTCTTATGTATTACTGTTTTCTATTTTGCTTCTACAATAATATTCAAATAGGGACATAAAAAGAATGTATGTATTCTTATCATACATATGATCTCATTGTTCATGTCTTGAAATTGAAGACATATGTCATTGAGTAACATCATTCTTATACATCTACTATGTATGTGTCATCATCTCATGACTAAGACAAACATAATAGACATAATTACCTTCATTATTATCAAATTAGGTATCCAATGCCACCCTCCAATGATCATATGATTTCTATGTGCATACATACCAACATACTCCCACTTGCACTTACAACCAATCACCTATGAATATTATTTCAAGTGATCTTAACATGCAAACACTTTTATAGAGGGTTTAGCAACGTTTGACTCAAGTCGATATTTTGCGATTTTCACATCTCTTCATTATACACCATCTCATATGAGATGGAAGTGCTGTAGTATGCTATTTGAGATTCCCAGCCTACTCATTAGCTCCATCGTTGTTATAATATTTCTACTATGTCATCAATGGTTGGAACCTCACACAAGCTCACACATATGAACTTCTTGATCCATACAATATCCTCTACAGTTCTCATAACACAAGGATACTCAACTTCTTCTACATATATAAACAACTATATTAAGGTTAGAACCCTTTCCAACTTATAGTACTTGTTTAAGGTCAAACATAAATATAGATTTTGATCATTAATTTTACTTATCATTTCGGAAGCTTGCATCGGTGTAGCCCTTTACACCTAGCTCTTCCTTATTACTATAGACAAGGAACCAATCCTTTTAGTGATTCACATGCACCTACGGGTTATATTTATGGTGGTCCACTGACTCTCACTGGCACCTGACATATACCCTTTGGTCATGTCCAATACGTACAAGATTTCTAGATAGGTATATATACATCCTCTCATCATGTACAATACATTTGAGATGATTGGATACCCTCTTGTCATGTCAAATACATACAAGATAATGAGATACCATAACATTGCATTCAAGATAGATCCAATTGAGAATGCTTATGGCATCTATACACGTGTTCCTATTCTTCACAAGTAGTAAGACACAAGGTTCCTGAGAGACTAACTCCATGGAACATGGACAACTTTCTCACATTGAGTTCTTGCATGCCAATCCCTGCATCTTGTCAATGTATGTGTTTTACTTAGGTCAAGAAGCTTTCTAGATCTATCTCTATAGATCTCAATCCCTATCACATAGGACACCTTGCTTAAACCCTTCATAGAGAAGGTACTTTCTTTGCCAGGTGTTAACATATGAAGGATAAGGACATCATTCCCCATCATTATGTGGAATATAAATATTCTCCCACTAAATCATTTGCAATCACAGATTTCATCTTCATTTTGACTAAAGTCAAACTCTTTGACTGTCTTGTCAAATAGAATATTCCAACTCTGATATGCTTGATTCAATCCACATATTGACCTTTGTAGCTTATAGACTTTATTTGCAATATTGGATTTATAAACCTTCACGTTGTGTCACATAGACATCCTTACAATTATTCCAGTTAAGGAATGCAGTTTTAACATCCATATGCCAAATCTCATTAGTCATAACAAGATGTAACAACAAGCATGATCCTGATGGATTCAACAATGGTAACTGGTGAAAGACTTCATCATGTTCAACACTTTGAACTTGTTTGAAAATCTTTTCAGCCAAAATACCTTCCCATGTTGGTCTCCTTTCAAAGACCTAAATGCAACCTATGGGTTTTACCTCTTAAGGTGGATCCACTAAGGTCATACCAAGTTGGTGTACATGGAGTCCATCTTGGATCTCATGGCCTCAAGCCATTTCTCAGACTTTGGTTCCTAAACAGCTTCTAGATAGGTTGTTGACTCATCATCTATGATCAACTCATCACATTTGTGAGTTATAAGATATCATAATATTTCAAACTTAAGGCATGTTCTACTAGAACTATAAGGTTTTGTGTTACATAAGGAACTTGAGATTTCACAACAACTTGTGATTCTCATTATTCCCACTATACCTCTTTTAGGTTCAATGCTCTCTTATCTATCTCAAACATTTCAAGTTCTACTTTTACTCCCTCTGATTCCTTTAGAACTAAGTTCCTCTCATGAATACAACCATCTTGGAAACAAACACCTTTGTTGTTGGATTGTGATAAAAGTAGTATTCAATAAAATCACATTTTTGTGATTTATGGATGACAAATATTTTAAGAAACTATTTTCTTATATAAGTTTTCAATCCTAATCGCTACAAAAGACATATCAAGACATCCCATGCCATATCTCAAACGATGTCTTTTGAACCATTTTTGACAATACATTGTTTTAGTGTAAAGCATGTGCCCAAAAGAAATAATAAGACCAGCTAGATTTTTTGATAAACACACAATGACTTAACAGGGTGTGATATCTCTCTTTCTAACACATCATTACGTTTTAGGTGGAGTTCATTATTTTTTAGGTTGGTTTGCTATGTGAATCGGTTGCTTCACTAAGTGAATCGGTCAGTTTGTGCAGTTTGCTATTCTAAATCAAATTTGTAATCAATGTACGATTAATGCACAACATGACGTCAACACAAATCCTTGATCCAGTAAAATTGGAAACTGAATCGGGCAGTTCATCTCGTGAACCGATTGGTTGGAATATTTGAACTGATCGATTCACTATGTGAACCAGTCGTCTCACTCCCCAGTGCAACAATTGATTAGCCAATGTTGATTGCGACTGACCTGACACTCCAACTAAGCAATTCAACACTTGAACTGGTCAGTTCAGAGTCTAGTTAGTCAATTTTGAATCTTAGTTGATTAATTGAATACTTAATCACCTTTAGTAATCAAATTAAACATCATTCATGAATATACTCCTTTAATCCAAGTGTATACTATGCATGTGACCCTATGTTGGTATGTATGCCCTGAGAGCCAATGATGGGATGATTGGTGGGATACATTAAGATTGATTTGATAAACATCAAAGGCAAGCTTCCAATTCTTTCTGGTTCAGTCATATGAGATAGTGATAGAACAGATTGAATGTCTAGAGAATGACAGTACTCAATGACGTATGCTTTCAGGTTAAGGACCTGAACGATGAAATCATACGGATGCTAAGAGTTTGTACATTCTTGTTATGTCCCTAGTTGGATGTCATTGTGGAGGTAGATAGACAACAATGACACATAAGACTAGATTGTGGTGTTGGTTGATGACAGAATCTCATTAGTCATGATATAGAGATATCAAAACAAACACATAGGTACTTGTTAGAGAACAAGTGTATCAGACAGACCCACCGTGAGTTTGACACATGGAACCATGACATGGTAGTCACAGTCAGTACTCACAGTGATGGTGGTGAGTGTGATTCTTTGACCTAAAATCACTACACTAAACACATGTCATTGGGCACACTTTGACATCATCAAACGCAGTCCTAAAATATGGGTTGTTACAAAGGTGATGATTGGGTGGCTTTGACACATGGGGATTTTGAGGGGTGAGTGATAGATATGGGATTTGTCCCTCCTGAGGGAGTTTGATATCCATGGCCACTTGATGAGTAGGATTGAGAAAGGCGTGCACACATGTGTGAGTCAATATGTGATACTGATGTCATAACATATCTCTTCCAATCTACTCTGAGATCAAGAAAGTGAATGAATGTTGACAGGATAACTGTTCCATGCCTCGAGTTCATTCGGGATATCAGTGACAAAGGAATTATACATTCACTGTAACACCATTCACGGATTGTAGGATTGAAAGTTGTTCTCCAACTTTCTACTTTCACTTGGGTAGCACTGATGTGTGACTAGGCACCGCTCTTTGCTTGTGAAGTCATAAGTGTTATGGACTTTCACTGCCAACGTGAAATGGACCAGTAGGGTCACACACATAGGATTTAACCTGGAAGAGGAGTTTTGTCCACAAGCAATGTTTAGATTGATTACTAAAGGAGTTTAGTAGTTCAATTAAACACTCAATTAATTGATAGCTCAATATCATAATGTTCAAGGTGTTGGACATATTGATTGGAGTATCGGATTGATTGAAATCACAATTGACTGATTCTGCACAACCTCCACTCCCAACCGATCGATTCAAGTGTTGAACCGGTCGGCTGAGGTTGCTGAACCGGTCGGCTCAAATATTGAACCGATCGGCTCAAGCCCAGGGTAAACCGATTGCTTCAAGTGTTGAAACGATCGGTTCAACTGGTGCAACCGAGCAAGTTGGGAAAGTCAGGTCGGTGAGAATTTTCCTTTCGTTTCAATTGCCCAATTTGATTGGGAATAGGATTGGTATTCGATACCAATTAGAAACAAAAGAAGGAAAGTCATTTTGAGTTGGATCAGGACCGTGAACCGATCGGTTCAGGGCACCAACCGATCGGTTGGGGACCCCAAACGATCAGCTCAGGTCCCATCCGATCGGCTCAAGGGCCGAAATGATCAGTTCAGGTTGCGAGTTGGTTGCTTTTTGTGGAAAATCTCGAACCCTTCTACTCCTGCTTTTAGTCCCACATTGTCTGGGATGGAGAACCCTGTCCCATGACCCTCCTATATATAGGGGTATTGGGGGATTCTCAAAGTACAACTCAGTGCAACCAGTTGCTCTGCAAAGTTGTCATTCTCTCTGGTTTTGGTAACCGAGAGAGAGCTCGAGCAAGTGCTTCCCGCAAAGGGAGGTGCAGCAAGGGAAGGACAACTACAATTGCAACTGGCAGTAGGAGAGTGTGTTGGCGACTAGTACGTCAACAGGAGGGTGCAACTCCTTCCACTTCCTTATGGGATAAGGAGTGTGGAGTTCCAAGTGGTCCGTGTGGACTACTTCAGAGGCGGGAGGTTTCTGTCGCTCAGGAGGACAATTGTCATCTGATAGTCCGGTAGGAGGAGGAGTCTTCAGTCCCGGTGCGACCAGGAGCTGCACAGACGCCGTCCAAGACTGGAGTTGAAGACCGTGCATAGGACAAGGTATTGTCACTAAGCAAGCCTTGGGACAATGTATGATTCCACAAACCATCCTTTCCTATTATATAGACGTTGATGCATTTCCTTGTTCCGGGTTTGGGGGAGAAATTTTTTGTTTCCGCTACCTTCTCTACCTTCCCTAAAACCTAACAGTGGTATCAGAGCCACGTCAACTGTTCTATATTTTAGGAATATCGATATGATCGATTTTGGTTTGCCACCTTTATTTATTGCATACGATGCGAATAAAGTTGGCTTTATGCTCCTAAATCCACAAATCCCAATTACATATATGATATGTATTATTAATGCACTCGATATGCGTCACCCTTAAATGAGTTTTGTGGTGGATGTATAGCGTGGTTATGGCCAATAAACCCTATCTATGATTGGTTGTGTGTGGTTGCTATCTTCCTTCTCCTAATCCTGATGTAACTCAAAATAGTTCGAGATTCTTTCCTACCTTTGCTCCCCCCAAATGTAACTCACGGTTTCCCTTTTTAAAGCAATGTAATATTAGGATATATTTTATTTCCTGTTATGTCAAAGAACGGAGGACATCAAGACGACAGCTGAGACGATCGATTCAAGGCATGAACCGATCAGTTGACGTTCCAGACGATCGGTTCAAGGAGTGAACTGATCGATTGATGACCAGTTCGAGGAGCGAGACGAGCGGGTGGAGGCCATGAAGAGATGCACGATGACCAAGCGAACCGATTGGTTGGAGGAGTCAACCGATCGGTTGGTGGCACCCAGACGACCGGCCAGAGAGAGCAGATCATTCATGAGAACTCTAATGGCAAGGCACAAAATTCATCTTGTACATGTTGCATATGATGTAGACCTAGATGACCGTGATTTCTCTTGGCTCGAGGAATCACATTAGGATGGCCATAATCATCGATTTTTATCGTTTGTGCATGTTTTATGTGGGATATAGCATGTATATGATACATACTATGTATTGTGGTGATTGTATATGTATATGTATATAAAACCAAATCCCTCATTAAAATATTAAGTTTTAGATGCCTTCCAAATGCGACACACGTGAAAAGCTTGATCGGCCAAGTGTGGGCACGCCCTAGTGTGGTGCACCGTCTATCTTGTGGAAGCGTGAAGGATGAATGTGTGGGTCTGCCCTAGCAGGGTGCATATTCATCGTGTTTGCTTTGGGTCGGACTTAACAAGGTGATCTAGATGGGATCTAGTACCTTGAGGCATGGAGATGATCATGGCAAGGTGTTGCATATGACATCTTATCAAGAGTTGCATATGATGCAATTGGCAAGAGTTGCCTACCTGAGAGATCTAAGTTGTGGGTGACAGCCCTAGCTGGTCCATGATTTAGAGGATTTCAGGATCTTGCCCACTAGAAGGTTGTACGCTGCAATCTTCTGAATTGATGGTGAGGGCTATCAATTTGAAGTAAAATAGTGGGAGCGATAATTAATTAAAGGCCTAATTATATCGTCAAATTTTCAAATCAATCAAATAAGTCAAAAATGAGTTTTTTGGACTAAAATTGCATATTTCCTTTTATAGTTCAAATGGCAACAAACAATAACAACTTTTCTTTGCGATCGGTCCTTGACAAGGAGAAGCTTAATGGGATAAACTTCCACGACTGGTATCGGACATTGAGAATTGTTCTCACTCAAGAGCGAAAGCTCTATGTCCTGGATACTCCAATTCTAGAGGAACCCACTCCTAATGCACCAAAGGCAGAAAGGGATGCTTACAAGAAGCATGCTGATGATGCCATTGATGCAAAGTGCTTGATGTTATGTTCTATGAACCATGAGTTGCAAAGACAGCATGAGAACATGGGTGTCGTTGAGATGATTCAACATCTCAGGAACATGTATGAAGATCAGGCACGGAAAGAGAGATACAATGTTTCTAGGGCGATGTTCAAGAGCGTCATGACAGAAGGAGATCCAGTTGGTCCTCACACACTCAAGATGATTGGGTATGTGGAGAACCTGTAGAGACTGGGATTTCCACGGAGCCAAGAGTTGGCTACTGACGTGATACTGCAATCGTTGCCAGAATCTTACAGTCAGTTTGTGATGAACTACAACATGAACAACTTTGATAGGCCACTGTCAGAGTTGTTGGGCATGTTGAGGACAGCTGAGAAACAGATGAAGAAGGACAAGCCTAAGCCTGTGATGGTGATCACAAGCAAGAAAGGCAAGTCCAAGCGCAAGGGCAAGGGCAAAGCTAAGAAAGATTCTGAAGCTAGCCAGGAGTCCAACCCATCTTCAGCTCTCAAGGCCAAGGGAGGCGTGACCAAGAAAGGAAATTGCCACCATTGTCAAAAACTAGGACATTGGAAAAGGAATTGTCCTCGCTATCTGGAAGAACAAAAGAAGAAGGAGGCGTCTGCAGTCTCTACTTAAAGGTGTCATGAAAGTAAACTTGTAACACTTTTTGAGGTATATGATACCAAGATGTAAAGTGTAAAGCACTGATAATTGGGGCAAGTGTTGCTGCCATAGATAGGAGTACTTTAGTTTATTTTCAGCCTATAAGGCATGTAATACAGTTGTGAACTGCTATTTCATTTTGCCAATAGATAGAAACACTTTATTTTTGCATATTGTACGACAATGATGGCAATTAATCAAGTTGATGTTTCAATCTTAAAGATATGATCTTTGTGGCAATGCCTTGTTTATCTTGTGATATTTGATATGCATAAGATAAAATGATACCTCAAAGTTATAGATAACTCAAACAATCAAATTAGCATCAATCATGAGAAATTCATTTCTAGTTTCCATATGATGGATAGATCTAGACTCTTTTGGTTAGAGAACCATTAAGGGACATGAATATCTTGGACATGATTAATCAATCTTCACTAATGGTAGTGGGAGAATGATTATCCAATCAGGTATAATACATGTGATGTATTTACATACCTATTGGAATAAATGCTAATACTTCAAATGGTGTTTAGAGAAATGCCAATATGAATATCTTGAAGTGTTCAAGATTACAATAGATGAAGTACAAATTTGGTAAAGTGTTAATTCTTGATGAGATCAATGAATGAAATACTTGGACCAAATGTTTGAGATCCTTATGAGTGATTACGATAATGTATCATAGTGAACTCATGATTAAGGCATGGTGATGTCTAAATCAAGAAGGAATCATACTCTAAGGAGTTAGAGAATGATTATGAAATAACTGAATTCTTCTTAATAAAAGAATACCCCACACTAATAAAAGAAATTAAGAATCACAAGGGTTGTGAGTTCTTATATCCTTAACAGATACACCTCAATTATCTATGTGATGAGTTGTTCATATGATGAGTCAACTATCTAGATGAATATGAGGAATCAAATTTTGAGTTATGGTTTATGACCATTACATCCTAAATGACATCCGTGTGAACCATAAGGTATGACCTTGATGGTAGCACCCATTTGATAAAATCCATAAGTGCAAATGAGTCTTAAGTGTTAAGACACATGGATAACATTTTGAGAAGGATGATGCTTGTTGATTGAAACTTAAGGACTAAGGCATTTAGCATATGGATACTAAAACCACATTCCTATGAGGAATAAAACAAGGATGTGTATGTGACACAATCTATAAGGTTTATGAATCCAATAATGCAAATGAAGTCTATAAGTTACAATGGACTAATCAATGTGATTGATTCAGTACAAGCAACTCAAGAATTGGATCTTTACTTTGATGATATAGTCAAAGAGTTTGACTGATATGTCAAAGATAAAGAAGGGATCTGTGATTTAGTGGGAGCGTATTCACATTTCACATGTTGATGTGAAATGGAAATGTTCTACAATGGAAATCCAAAAGTGGAAATTATCTTTAAGGAAGATAGAGATGGAGATCTATAGAGATAGTTCTCAAAAATCTCTTGACCGAAAAAGAGAGAGCATACATTGGCAATCTGTACTGAAGTGTTCAGTGTGCACAGATTAAGTGGGAGAAAACTTGTCCATGCTACATGGAGTTAGTATCCCAAGGCCAAGTGTCCAATTCTTATGAAGAATGGGAACACTAAGAATAGATATGGATCTATCATGTATGTCATCCCAATAACTTGCATGTATGGACATGGCAAGAATAAAATGCATTCATCATCTTGTATGTACGACATGACAATATGATGTGCTCATCCTGATAACCCGTATGTGGGACATGACGAGTGGATGCCTGTCTACTTCCAGTAAGAGTTACTGGAATACTATGAGAACTTGAGAAGTACTAGTTCTATGGAGATAAGGAAGAGTTCAATGTAAAGAGTTACATTGATGCGAACTTCTGAAAGGACAGAAAATTAATCACAAAATATATATAGGATATATAGAAGTGAAAGTTTGTTGATAATTGGAAGTGTTTCAATAAAACCATTTAAAAGGAAATGCCGAGTATCTATGTGTTAGAGAACAACATTGGATACTATATGGATCTGGAACTTCATGAGATGAACTTATAGATATTCTGCTCATTAATGACAAGTCTGGAATCCTTGATCATGCAATGTGGCTAAAGGTTAGCAAAGGAATACTAGATCGCATATTACGACAACTCCATCTCATACGTATGACGTACAACAAAGAGATGAGAGACATGCAATTTATACTGACTTTGGCAAGGTGTTGCCATTACTCACTATGATAGCACAAGAGCACAGTAACATGTGGGACATGTTTGAAGATCATTATGAATATGATTCAAGGGTGATTGGCTCGCAGTGCAAGTGGGAGTCTGTTGGTATGTATGCCCTAAGAGCCAATCATGGGATGATTGGTGGGATACATTAAGATTGATTTGATAAACATCAAAGGCAAGCTTCCAATTCTTTCTGGTTCAGTAATATGAGATAGTGATAGAACATATTGAATGTCTAGAGAATGACAATACTCAATGACGTATGCTTTCAGGTTAAGGACCTGAACGATGAGATCATACAGATGCTAAGAGTTTGTACATTCTTGTTATGTCCCTAGTCGTATGTCATTGTGGAAGGTAGATAGACAACAAAGACACATAAGACTAGATTGTGGTGTTGGTTGATGACAGAATCTCATTAGTCATGATATAGAGATATCAAACCAAACACATAGGTACTTGTTAGAGAACAAGTGTACCAGACAGACCCACCATGAGTTTGACAGATGGAACCATGACATGGTAGTCACAGTCAGTACTCACAGTGATGGTGGTGAGTGTGATTCTTTGACCTGAAATCACTACACTCAACACATGTCGTTGGGCACACTTTGACATCATCAAACGCAGTCCTGAAATATGGGTTGTTATAAAGGTGATGATTGGGTGGCTTTGACACATGGGGCTTTTGAGGGGTGAGTGATAGATATGGGATTTGTCCCTCCTGAGGGAGTTTGATATCCATGGCCACTTGATGAGTAGGATTGAGAAAGGCGTGCACGCATGTGTGAGTCAGTATGATGTCATAACATATCTCTTCCAATCTACTCTGAGATCAAGAAAGTGAATGAACATTGACAGGATGACTGATCCATGCCTCGAGTTCATTCGGGATATCAGTGACAAAGGAATTATACATTCACTATAACACCATTCACGGATTGTAGGATTGAAAGTTGTTCTCCAACTTTCTACTTTCACTTGGGTAGCACTGATGTGTGACTAGGCACCACTCTTTGCTTGTGAAGTCATAAGTGTTATGGACTTTCACTGCCAACGTGAAATGGACCTGCATCGTCACACACATAGGATTTAACCTGGAAGAGGAGTTTTGTCCACAAGCAATGTTTAGATTGATGACTAAAGGAGTTTAGTAGTTCAATTAAACACTCAATTAATTGATAGCTCAATATCATAATGTTCAAGGTGTTGGACATATTGATTGGAGTATCAGATTGATTGAAATCGCAATTGACTAATTATACACAACTTGCACTCCCAACCGATCGGTTCAAGTGTTGAACCGGTCGATTGAGGTTGGTGAACCGGTCGGCTCAAATGTTGAACCGATCGGCTCAAATGTTGAGCCGATCGGCTCAAGCCCAGGGTAAACCGACTGCTTCAAGTGTTGAAACGATCGGTTTAACTGGTGCAACCGAGCAAGTTGGAAAAGTCAGGTCGGTGAGAATTTTCCTTTCGTTTCAATTGCCCAATTTGATTGGGAATAGGATTGGTATTCGATACCAATTAGAAACAAAAGAAGGAAAGTCATTTTGAGTTGGATCAGGACCGTGAACCGATCGGTTCAGGGCACCAACCGATCGGTTGGGGACCCCAAATGATCGGCTCAGGTCCCAGCCGATCGGCTCAAGGGCCGAAACGATCGGTTCAGTGGTGAAACGATCGGTTCAGGTTGCGAGTTGGTTGCTTTTTGTGGAAAATCTTGAACCCTTCTACTCCTGCTTTTAGTCCCGCATTGTTCGGGATGGAGAACCCTGTCCCATGACCCTCCTATATATAGGGGTATTGGGGGATTCTCAAAGTACAACTCAGTGCAACCAGTTGCTCTGCAAAGTTGTCGTTCTCTCTGGTTTTGGTAACCGAGAGAGAGCCCGAGCAAGCGCTTCCCGCAAAGGGAGGTGCAGCAAGGGAAGGACAACTGCAGTTGCAACTGGCAGTAGGAGAGTGTGTTGGTGACTAGTACGTCAACAGGAGGGTGCGACTCCTTCCACTTCCTTGTGGGACAAGGAGTGTGGAGTTCCAAGTGGTCCGTGTGGACTACTTCTGAGGCGGGAGGTTTCTGCCGCTCAGGAGGACAACTGTCATCTGACAGTCCGGTAGGAGGAGGAGTCGTCAGTCCCGATGCGACCAGGAGCTGCACAGACGCCGTCCAAGACCGCAGTTGAAGACCGCGCATAGCGCGAGGTATTGTCGCCAAGCAAGCCTTGGGACAAGGTATGATTCCACAAACCATCCTTTCCTATTATATAGACGTTGACACGTTTCCTTGTTCTGGGTTTGGGGGAGAAAATTTTTGTTTCCGCTGTCTTCTCTGCCTCCCCTAAAACCCAACACCCTATAGGTCTAGAATTACATTGGCAGTGAATATTGATAACTAACTTACAACATCACAAGTAAAGAGTGGCATCTAGTAACACATCATTGCTGTCCAAGTAATTTGGAAAGTTGGAGAACAACTTCAACCTACAAAATTTGATCAATGTTACTGTGATTATATAGTTCCTTTGTCTCTGATATCTAAATTGAACTCGAGGCATGGAATCATCATCCTTTCAACATTCAATCCATGTTCCTTGGACTAGAGCTATTTTTCTGAGATGCACATAAGCTCACATATCATATATTGAGTCACATGAGTATGACCATATATTTCTCAGTCTAGGAGGGACAAATCCCATCTACGTCAGTCACATTCAATCCCAATGTGTCACAGTGCACCCGATCATCACTGTTATGGCAACCCTTATTAAGTAACATGTTGAATGATGTCAAAGTACATGAACAACATGCAATGGATGTAGTGACTTCAGGTCTAACAACCATAATCACCACTATCATTGTGAGAGATGATTCTGACTATCATTCCATGGTCTCCATGTATCATTCTCATGGTGGGTCTATCTGATATACTATTCTGTAACATATATCTGTGTGCTTGACTTGATATCACATATCATGACTAATGAGATTCTATCACCAGTCAACACAAACTCTAGTCTTATGTATTAATGTTGTCTATTTTGCTTCCACAGTAATATCTGACTAGGGAGATAACAAGAATAAATGTAGTCTTATCATACATATGGTCTCATTGTTCATGTCCTCAACCTGAAGACATTTGTCATCGAGTAACATCATTCTTGATACATCTACTATGTATGTATCATCATCACATGATTGAACAAACATAATAGACAAAATTACCTTTATTATTATTACCAAATCAAGTATCTAATGGCACACTCCAATCATCATATGATCGGCTCTCTGGGTATACATACCAACATCAGTGACATGCTTGGGCCTATCTGTTAGACTCAAATCTGCAATACTTGATGGAACTCCTAGTTCTTCAACTACATAATTACTATTTAGAATTGCTACATGAGGAGATTTTTCATGTAATTCAGTTTAGATAGAACTGGGCACCAAAGTATAGATGCATTGGAAATAGCTTCTAAGGTACTCAATGCCATCTTTACATCAAAGTGTCTACAACTTTCAAGTCACCCATGATGGGTGTGGAGTCAAAGAAGGCTAGCCGGTGATCTAAAGTAGGAAGCTGGAAGAATGAGGAGGCAGAGCCAGTGCTAGTATTGACAGCGGGTCAGGTCTGGCTTGTAGGTAATGTTGTAGAAGTTGTGTTTCCAGTCAACGATGTTTTCTTGTGTCCTGGGTGTCTGCATATTTATAGGTGTTGAGAGGCACTATGAGAGGTAATAATGATGGCTAGGGTCTTTCTGAGTCGAGGGAGCACTGGTTGATGTTGTAGTAGGTTGGCGGCACAATAGTTCTAGAGAAGAGAAGGTGTATAAGGGGGGCTTTGGGGTCAGATATGGAGAAGCACCTATATGTAACTATTCACAAGGTAGGGGATGCATTGTGGATACTTGCGGTTAGTAGGGGTCTTCCAGAGGTCAAGACCTAGGGAGAAGCTATTGTGGTTGTCGGGTGCCATGGCAAATGTATGATGACTTGTTGTAGATTGTAGATCTATGCTAGGGTTGTAGGTGAGAGGTAAGAATGTGGATGCATAGTGAGGGTAAGTGATGGTGGTGGTGCCCTCTCTTCTAGGGTTTATAGGGCTGATCCTTGTGATCGTTGGGGAGAAGAAGGAGGTAGTAGAAGTTGTGGAGGAGGTGTGGCAAGGGAGAAAAAGGTGGTACCATTATGCACATTCCTCACACCCAACGAAGAGTTGTGGCAGAGGTAGGAGGCATTACATGAGTTAAATAAAGGACTTTGATAAAAGGAGTGATATAAAGTAATTAATTTGGTTGGTTTTGATATTAATTATTTGAAGGTCAAACTAGGTGTAAATGAGATGAAATTTGGATTAGAATTAGATTGGCCCGAGGACTACCTGATTATAATGAGAATTCTTCAATTCATGTATTTGAATCAGTCTATTAGTTTTCCTATCATTATTCACTCAATAATGAATATCTTATATTAACAATAATATTTTATATTGATTCTAAAGCCTTAGTTCTCAAATGTAAAGTATTTGAACATTTAAGGTCCAATCAAGACATCTGACCACAATTTACTCAAATTACACTGCATGATATCAAATGGATTAATGGGACAAAATGGAGGGACTAATTTGTAAATCATTCTCTCAAAGGAAGAGAGATTATTTATTTAGGTCAAAATGTGACTAATTTGCATCAAGGGACATGATAATCAGTCAAAATGATCACATACAAGTTGGAAAGAAGGACCCAATTGCAATTGAGCTAAAATTTAGGGAAAAATTATGAATAATGTCTCAAAAAAAGTTAACACCCAAAATCCAATATGTTACACATGTGATCTGCTAATATAGCCTGATTTTAAAAAAAGATTCAATCTTTCTTCTAAATTGTATTTCTTTTCATCGTCCTCTCCTTTCTCATAAGATTTGGTCCTAACTACCTGGTAAGGATCTCCATCGTGGGATATCTTTAGGTGATTATGATCCCAATACATAAAATTTAGGACCTTCATGACAATGACGGAAGGCTACAAACATCTCCACCCAGAAGGTTCCAAAACATAAAAATAATTTTTTTATCGCTTTCATCATTTTGTTCTTTTTTGATTGACCTACAACCATCATATTTTGAGAAAATTAATAAATGAGTTTAATAACTATATACTGAGCGATATGGGGTGCTAAACCTTACCCACTTGTAGCAATATCTTCAAATCTAATTTTGTTTATGCTTTCCAATTTACTTATCTATCTGACATTTGGATACTAGAGTCAATTTGTTTTCGACCACATATTCAAAGTGTTATCTTGTTTTTCCTTATTTTACAAATTAAATGCGGTGGCAACTATGACTTCATGTCATGTTATCATTTTCCAACATGATCGCCATATTATTTTTCTCATGAAAGATATATATATATATATATATATATATATATATATATATATATATATATATATATATATATATAGTTTGCAACAACTTCAAAGCTCTATTAAAGTTTTTTACATTGGTGCTTCTTCTCAATTTTGGATTTTTTCGTTGGTGTCAATGTTTTCTTGTTTCTTTTTTTTCCAGTTGTTCCATGCATGGGTGCCTTGTTGATGAGAGATAAGAGGTGTAGAAATAGATCTCTGCATTCCATGATCCATTCTTAAAATGGATCAAAGTGATCCTCCATCACCCATACATATAGATTTTGTTGATCTTTGTTTCTCCTGTCTGATGTGGTATCTGTTCAATTTTTTTTCTTATTTTCTTCTTCTCCTCTCTTATTCTTTATCTTCTTTTCATGTCTTCTTTCCTTTGTCTTAGGTTTCATACTTTCTTTCCTCCTTAGGGTTTCAAGTCTTCTTCCTCTTTGGTTTTCCTTTTTTCTTTTCATTTTTTCCCTAAAATAAAAATAGAAAAAGGAAATCAATAAATAAAAAATCTACAAAAGAGGAAAGGATAAGAAAAGCTAATTTTATGAGCAAGTCTTTTTCATATTTTTTGAATGATTGACATGTTTGGGAAAAGGGATTGCTTGTCTGCATGGGGTTTTAATGATTTCTTTGACTCTACTTTTCTTATGTCTCATGGGCTTGCTTCATAAAAAGTAAAATCCATACACTAGCACTATGCACACATATAAACTCATGCATCTACAAAACAAGTGCCGACACTCATATTGGAACCCTAGATGTAGCATGAGGGTTTTAGTAAAGGTACCAACACAGTGTGAGGATGGATGTCAAAAGGCCTTGAGGACACTCCCTCTACTAGCACTCACAACTAATCATGGTATCCATGGTCACAAGGTGTATTAGGAGCAGTACTCATGTCCATTGAACCTAGATCACCATTCCACCATTCCATAGAGACTAAGGACCAACCCCTCTTATGCTGGTCACGCTTGAGTGAAGATGTAAATTAGATCTATGTTCATGGGCTGAAAAAGGGAGGGCCATATTCCTTCTATAAGCACGTGTTGTAGTTGTTGCTTGAGTACTGAACCTTTGGTTGTTGCTTGCTTTATAGTTTCACGCTTGCTGCTTTAACTAATCAAGATTTACTAAAATATCATGTGTAGGCTAATGATTGAAGATAAACCAATATTTCAAGGATTAACCATCTTTTTCAAAATTAAATAATCTTTCAGAGATTAAATTCTTTTTTCAAAAGCCATCATTCTTTTAAATCTTAGCAATATTTTTTCAAAATCAAAATATCTTTCAAAGAGTAACAATATTTTTTTAAAAGCCAACAATCTTTCAAAGATTAACAATCTTTATGAAGTAATCTTTAAAATATTAATGATCTTTTCACCCCCAAGAATCATATTAGTTAGACAGACTCTGTATATCTGTAGATTAGGGAAAAGAGGGGTATTCACTCCAAGCCAGGAACTTGCATCGCTTGACTGATAGGGGGAGGTACAAATCGAGCGAAGTGAGAGGTACAAAGTGACTCGACTGTAAGGAGAGGAACAAATCGACTGTATGGGAGAGGGATGGAAATGGCTCGAGCGTTAGCGAGAGGTACAAATCGAGCAAAGTGAGAGGGACGATTGCTACTACACAGACACATACTCTGTTGTGCTTGGTAAGCCATTACCTGATGATCTGATTTCTTCAACTGTCTTAGGTAAGTTTAAGATAGATGACATTCTCACCAAAATTGAACAATATTTTGAAGATTAACTATTTATTTCAAAATCACACAATTGTTCAAAGATTAACAATCTTCTTCCAAACCAAAAAAATCTTTCAAAGGTTAACAATTAACTATTTATTTCAAAATCAAACAATTGTTCAAAGATTAACAATCTTCTTACAAACCAAAACAATCTTTCAAAGATCAACACTTTTCTTCAAAAGACAAAAAATCTTTCAAAGATTAACAATCTATTTCAAAGTTAAACAATCTTTAGTAGATAACATGATTTGAAACCCCATCAAGCTAGATGAATTTTCAAATATCTATAAGATGTCACTAGTCAATGCATGGTCTTTCCCTAATCCATGGTCCTAGACTATGACCTAACACTAGACCATCATGCTAATTTTACACTCATACCTATATGGTCCTAAACTATGATGTAAAACTAGACCATCACACTCCTTTCATGTTCATACCTATATGGACCTAGACTATGAATGAAAATTAGACCATCAAACTCCTTTCACGTTCATACCTAACTATGACATAAAACTAGACCGCATCCCACTTTGGACTTCATCACTAATTCAAAGATTCCAGGACAAGGATTCCTCCCTTTTGGGCTCTTGCCACTTCCAAGGGGAGGGGATCTCCAAGAGAACTTCACCAAATCAGGTTTGCCAAGGGTTCTATTTTGGAAACCCCATTGGATGAGGACACCCTATGGATGAAAGTGATTAATTAGGCACAATCACTATCCTACAAATGGCTACCTTACTCTTGATTAATTACTCAATCCCTAATCTCCCCGTCTTTTGAATAAATCTCTTGAAACACCCTCTAAGGAACATCACACCTACTAATAACACAAAACAATTTATTTTCTTACATTCCACTCTCTTAATCAACCCAACATGACATTGGCAACTACATATCATGTTAAAATTGAAGAACCCATTCGTCTATCCCAAGCCAGGGGAAAGCATCATAACTTAAATTTATAAAATAAGTGTTGCTGTAGGCATATTGCAACCTAGCAGAACTGAAAATACCACATAGTATCCTTTTGTATATCATAAATGAAGGAGAAATTCCTCTTACTTTCAAAATGGTATAATGCATATGGAAGGACATCTCCTCAAACAAAAAGTATTATCTTATTTGGTACTAAACCCTTCTCTTAAATCTTGCTGACCTGAATTTTAGGGTGTCATGGTAACCAAAAGTTGTGCCAAAGTAGATTCCAAAAGCAACAAAGAAGGTTATCTAGTTAGAGGGGAGAATCCTAAAGAAACCACACTGGTACATGAAGCTTTCATATCTCAAGTAGTTCCTTAAAATACATTTTGTGACAGCTACGAAGTGTCACATTCATGCATGATCATGGTGAATATTATATGAAGTGAGAACATCCAAGGTTCTCTAGAAAAGTAGTTCCGTATGCCAGCTCACCGATGCCCTTATTATCATATGGCATACATAAGCCATATCACCACCAACTAGAAACCATACAACCAGGTCCATAGGTATCCACCGTGTGTGAATGCCAAATCAATCCTAGTAATTATAGAAGTGAAATCATCCCTGATGGTGAGGTTGAAGGGTAGAAGAAGGAAGGATAGGTTGGTATTGTTGGTATGTATGCCCAGAGATCCAATCATATGATGATTGTAATGGGGCATGATATACTTGATAATAAAGGTAAATGCATTTATTATGTTTGTCTCGATCATGAGATGATGACACAAACATAGTAGATGTCTAAAAAATGATGCTACTCAATGACATATGTGTTCAGGTTAAGGACCTAAATAATGAGATATGTATGTTAAGACTATATACATTCTTGATATGTCCCTAGTTTGATATTAATGTGGAAGAAAAATAGACAATAATAATACATAAGACTAGAGTGTGTGTTGGTTGATGATAGAATCTCATTATTCATGATATGTGATATCAAACCAAGTGCACATGTACACGTTAGAGAGTAATGTATCGTGCAGACCCCACCTTGAGAGTGATATATGGAGACAATGGAATGGTAGTCATAATCATCTCTCATAATGATGGTGGTGATTTTAGTTCTTAGACCTGAATTCACTACACTCATCACATGTTGTTTGATGTATTCTAACATCATCAAATGTGACCTTGAATAAGGGTTTCCATAAAGGTAATGTTCAGTTGCATTATGACGCATAGGGATCGAATGTGAGTGATGTAGATGACATTTGTCCCTCCTATAGGAGATTGATATTCTAGCCACTTGATAAGTGAGACTACAAAATGTACAATCATACTCATGTAAGTCACGATGTGATATGTGAGCTCACATGCATCTCATACAGTCTTCTCTAGTTCAAGGAACAAGGATCGAACATTGATAGGATGGCAATTGCATGCCTTGAGTACAATCTAGATATGAGAGATAAAGGAATATACGATCACAATAACACTAATCACAAATTGTAGGTTAAAATTGTTCTCCAAGTTTCCAAATTACTTGGGTAGCAATGATGTGTTGCTAGATACCGCTCATTACTTGTGATGTCATAAATTGGTTATGGACATTCACTACCAACGTAAACTGGGACCTATAGGCTCACACACATAGGATGCACCTGGAATATGATTTTATTCAAGAATGATGTTTAACTTGATTACTAAAGTGTTTGGGTATTAAATTTAAACAACAATGGTTGACAATTGACCGATGGGATTGTGAACTGACCGGTTTAAGTGTTGAATTGATTGATTCAAGTGTCAGGTTAATTGGAAACAACATTTGCTAAATAATCCCTAAACCAAGGCATGGATTGACTGGTTCACAAAGTGAACTGACCAGTTCAAGGTCAAAAATGACCGATTCATGTTGTAAACTACCCAGTTCAATGATCGATATGATTAGATCAAGGATTGATGTTGACATCATGTTGTGCATTAATCAAATATTGAATGCTAATGTGATTTGAAAAAGGAAAGTAGCTAAACTGATCGGTTCAAGGGTTGAACTAACTAATTCACCTGAACTAATCATTTCAATAGTGAACTGACTGGTCCACCATTTACAACTTCTAGAAAATTCATGAAATTCCATCTCTTTGACTCCTAGATGAACTGGAAACCCTACCCTGGCCATCCTTTATAAGAGGGGGAAATCTAGACTTTTAGAGACACAACAATAAGCTCTGGAAATTTTTGTCCTATCTAGTTGTGGTAACCAAGAGAGCCTGAGTGAGTCCTACCCGTCAAAGGGAGGGATATCAAGGGGAGACAATATGGAGAGCAAGTCAGCTATAGCACATTGACTAGAAGAGACAACTCCTTCTTGTTCATTACAAAATAACAATAGGCGTTCTTGGTGGTCGGCGAGGACTACTACAAAGTCAAGGAGGCCTTTGCCACCTACTAGGAGGACACAATCAACTTCTTTCTATGGTGAATAACCAGGTGGGCACTTTCGATAGTCGTCCAGGTGTGACTTGAGAAAGAAGCATGTTGCAGTAAGAGTATTCACTGGACTTGCTCCAGGACCAAGTATATCTCTTGCTACCCTCTTTCCTAGATACATTGTTATTGATGTGATCTGCTAGTTCAAGAACTAGGCATTGATTTTTTCATTTCCATTATCTTATCTGTTGCCGCAATTTCCCAACTAGTGGTATTAGAGCCACACCAATTTATGATGTATCAAGTATTTAAATAGATGTGATTGGATTTAGTTTTATATTTACTGCATACGATGCAAACATTAAAATGATTAATGTGCATATATATGATATATATATGACATATATTATATATATGCAATCTATACATATACATATACATATACATATACACATAAACACACACACACACACACAGATATATATATATATATATATATATATATATATATATATATATACGCATCATCATAAAAAGTGTTTTGAAGGTGTATGTTAGCATGGTTATGACCAATAAACCCCTAGATCTTTGTGCTTGGTTGGATGGTTGTTTTTTCTATTTTATCTCATTTTGCATTCTGAGCCTGTCTCTCCTTTCCCATTTGTAAAAGTGTTAATTCTTTTCTTCTATGCCCACCTAAAATGTAACTTGAGGTTTCCCTATTACAATTGAATATGTTAAATAGTATTAGATTAGTTTCCTTTTTGTTATGGACAAAATGACGTTTTTCTCCAGACAAACCAACCATTTCAGAAGACAAACCGATCGAATGGAGGACCAAGGAGGCCAGACAATAGGTGCATCCAACCAATCAGTTGGTCCTTTAGATGTTTCGAGAAGAAACTTGGACCAGAGACCATACAACCGATACGAGAGACCAACCGACAAACCAGGAGGCCAACTGATTAGTTCAAGAGTTGAATCGATCAACCCGACAACACATATCTTCCTCAATAACAAGTTGCTACATATGATGTAAACATTAGGTGGCAGTAATTATTTGTGACTCTAAGGAATTACATTAGTGTGGACATAACTATCACTCATGTTTTTAATTGCATATTTCTCATTCATGGATATAGGGTGTATTTGATACCAACTGTAAGTATGTGGTGATTGGTTATATATACATATTTATACAAATATTAAATCCCTCAATCCAACATATTAAGTCTTAGATGCTTTCCATAAGCATCACACATAAAAATCATGACATCACACATCAAAAACTTTATTGACTAAGTGTTGGTTATGCCAAAGTGTGGTGTGCTATCCATCTTGTGGAAGTGTGATGGTAGTTATGTGGGCCTGCCAAAGCAAGGTGTTTTACTATTGTGTTGGCTATTGGATCAGACTTAACTAGGTAATATTAACAAGATTAAGTACCTAGAAGTATGCAAATGACTATGGAAAAGAGTTGCACATACCATCTACCCAAGACTTGCATAAAATATAATTGGCAAAAGTTTCCTACCTTAATAATTGGTTATGGATGCTGGCGTTGGTCGGGTAATTACTTAATTGTTTTGGATCATGGCTCACTAGAAGGTTGTATGCTGCAATTTTCCAAATTGAAATGTAAGGGATATCAATTTGAATAAATAGTTGGAGCGATAATTAATTAAAAGCCTTATTAATCAAACTTATCAAATAAAATCAAATCAGAAGTGTTTTGACATAAGTTGCAGTTATTTTTGTAGAATCTAATAGAAAAGAAAAACAAATTTTCTTTGCGACCAGTCCTTAAAGGACAAGCTGAACCCATATAACTTCCACATTTAGTTCAGGACATCGAGAATTGTTCTCACTCAAGAGTGTAAGCTCTATGTCCTTGAAACACCAGAGCTTGATGAACCTACTCCCACTGCTCGTAAGGTTGACAAAGATGCTTACAAGAAGCATTCTAAAGATGTCATAGATGTCAAGTTCCTGATGTTGCACTCAATGAACTATGAGTTGTAGAGATAGCATGAGAACATGAATGTTATTGAGATGGTAACACATCTTAAGAACATGTACCAAGATCAGGTAAGGAAAGAGAGATATGATGTCTTCAAGGCACTATTCAAGTACAACATGGAAGAAGGATATCTAATAGGTCCTCATGTGCTCAAACTTCTTAGCTATGTGGAGAACCTTTCCAGACTGGGATTTCCCTTAGGTCAAGAGTTGGCCACATATGTGATTCTATAGTCACTTACAGAGTCATACAACCAATTTGTCATGAAGTAAAACTTGAATGATTTTGACAAGCCAATGTTAGAATTACTTGGCATGTTGAGAGAAATTGAAGCATAGTTGAAGAAAGACAAGACCAAGTCTGTGATAATGATCAACATAGGCACATGTAACTCCAAGGTCAAAGGCAAAGATAAGAAGAGTTCTAAATCTAGATAGAAGCCCAAGTCTACACTCAAAGTAAAAGGGAGTGGTGACCAAGGGAGGAAATAGTCACTATTGTCACCTACCAGGACACTAGAAGAGGAATTGCCCTCTCTACTTGGAGGAACTTAGGAAGAAGTAGGAGATAGAGATCTCCACTTTATGACCCAAGAATAAGTAGGATAGAACTATGCAAAGTAAGAGTTGCTACCTATCATTCATCTAAGCCTAGATGGCATGTAATAGAATTGGTGAATTTCTATTATATATCTACCATTTATTTAAAACATCATTAATATTATATGGATAAGAATATTTTGATTTCAAAGATATGATCTTTTATGGTAATGGATATATTGTCTCATAGCTTATATAGTTCTAGTGACTTTTATATATATACTGAATGACTCAATGACTCAAATAATAAATACCTATATCATTGTCATCTAGATAAAATAAGTAAGAAATGCATTTCTAGAATCCATAATGATGATGTCTAGACTCTTTTGGTTATTGAACCAATAGAGACATTCAAGTCTTAATTATTGGAAAAATGACAAAAAACACCTCTCACTGGATGTAGTGGGAGAGTGAGTACTCTATTAGGGCTAGTACATATTGATGTATGTAGACCACTTGGAATAAATGCTAAAGGTAGTTACTAGTACCTCATCATATTTACTGATGATCTAGTAGATATGGTATTTTGTATTTAATGAAATACAAGTATGAATTCGTTGAAGTGTTCAAGGAGATCAAGAATGAAGTACATAACCAACTTGGTAAACGTATTAAGCCACTTCAATATGATTGATGTTGGAACTATTTAAACCAAGAGTTTGAGGACCTTTTGGAGAGACCATGATAGTTTATCACAATGAACTACACCTGAAACATAATCATGTATAAAAAAGAAGGAATCACACCCTATTAAGTCATGGTGCGATTATCAATAAATCTAGCTAATCTAATAATTTTCTTTTTGGGCACATGCTTCACACTGAACAATGTACTGTCTAAAATGATTTAAAAGATGCCATATGAGATATGGCACGAGAAGTTCCATGATATGTGTTTTACAAAGATTAGGATTGAAAGCTTGTGTAAGAAAATAGTTTTTTAAAAATCTTTGTCCACAAATCATTTAAATGTTATTTTGTTAAATACTACTTTTATATTCCAATCCAACAACAAAAGTGTTTCGTTGCCAGGATGGTTGTATTCTTACAAGGAATTTAATTCTAAAGGAATCAATGAGAGTAAAGTAGAACTCAAAAAGTTCAAGAACAACAAGAAAACATTGAACCTAAAGAGGTACAGTGGGAATAATGAGAGCACAAGTTGTTGTGGAATCTCAAGTTCCTTATGTAACACAAAACCTCATAGATCTAACAGGACATTCCTTAATCTTTAAAGGTTACGATATCTTATAACTCAAGAAGGCAATAAGTTGGGCATAGACGATGTGTCAACAACCTACCTAGATGCTATTGAGGGACCACTCTCCGAAACATGGCTTGAGGCCATAAGATCAAAGATGGAGTCCATCTACACCACCAAGGCATGACCTTGGTGGATCCACTTGAAGGGGTAACACTCATAGGGTGCAATGGGTCTTCAAGAAGAAGATTGACGTGGATGGTAGTGTACAAACCTATAAGAGTAGATTGGTTGCAAAGGGTCTGAAGCAAGTTCAAGATGTTGAACATGATGAAATCTTCTCACCAGTTGCCATGGATAAATCAATCAGGATCATGCTTGCTATTGCAACTTATTACGAATATGAGATTTGACATGTGAATGTTAAAATAACATTCCTTAATAGAAATAATTATGAGGATGTGTGTGTGACATGACCTGTCACTTTTGTAAGTCCATTAATGCTAATAAAGTTTATAAGTTGCAAAGTTCAATCTATGGATTGAAGCAAGCACTTCGGAGCTAGGATCTTTGATTTGAGAAGATAGTCAAAGAGTTTGAATTTGGTCGAAATGAAGATGAAATCTATGATTACAAAAGATTTAGTGGGAGCATATTTGTATTCCACATAATGATGGGGAGTAACACCTTATACTACAAATGTTAAAATATGGATGGAAAGTGCCTTCTTTATGAAGGGTATAGGAGAAGCATCCTATATGATAGGAATTGAGAACTATTGAGATAGATCTGGAAAGCTTCTCGATCTAAGAAAAAGCACATACATTGGCAAGATGCTGAAGGGGTTCAACATGCAAGAGTCAATGAGAGAAAATATGTCTATCTTCAATGGGACTAGTTTCTCAAGAGTCTAATGTCTCGGTTCTTGTGAAGAATGGGAAAACATGGATATATCATGTATGAAATATTAAGTAATCATCCAGTTGTCTCATATGTATTGGAAATTATGAGAGGATATCTATCAGATCCTAGTGAGAGTCACTAGATTACCATAAAGAACATCCTCAACTAAGCACTAAAAGGATTGGTTCCCTGATTATGGTAATAAGGAAGAGTTGGGAGTAAAGGGTTACACCAATGCAATCTTCCAAAATGATAAAGAAAATTTATGACCACAATCTAGGGTGCAACTCCCATGGTCGCAACACCATCAACCAACATCACCTTTAGGTCGAGACAGGACACTTCCACAAACCGTAGGTCAAAACACCCCAAACTAGGTCAACCATCTCGACCCAAGACCACCCTAAACTAACTAGGTCGCAACCCAAACACCTGGAGGAAGTGTCTTGACCACGACACCCTCCAAAACCTACCTTGGTCGTGACCCAAGGTCGAGACAACACAAGCATACACGGTCTTCTCATAAACCATTTGCTTGTCCTACATCAGCACACAACCCAAGCCATTCATGGACCCATCACAGAAGATAATATATCTTTTCCCTTGCTCAGGCTAGACCAACACTGGTGCACTTGTCAACTTCTCCTTCAACGTCTAGAAAGAACACTAAAATCTATCATCCTAGATGAGCAACACATCCTTCCCTATCAACTTTGTTAGGGGCAAAGTGATAGCACTAAAGTTCTTGATGAACCTCCTATGATAGTCTGCCAAACCTAGAAAACTACACACTTCTATCGACGTCTTTGTCTGCTACCATTCTGTCACTGAATCAACCTTATTGGGATCCACACAAACTCCCTCAACAACTATAACATGTCCCAAAAAAGCTACCTCCTTTAATCAGAACTCACACTTGCTGAACTTGGCATAAAGTTGATGCTTCCTCAACATAGTCAACACTTGATGAAGATGCAATTCATACTGCTGACTGTCACGACTATATATCAATATGTCATCTATGAAGACCACCATAAATTGATCTAGAAATGGCCAGAACACTCTGTTCATCAAGTCCATGAATGCTGTCGGTGCATTGGTTAGCTCAAACGACATAACCACAAACTCGTAGTGACTATACCTCATTCTAAAAGCCGATTTAGGTATTTCACCCTCCTTGATCCTCAACTGGTGATATCCCGAACTCAGGTCTATCTTCGAGAACACTATTGCACCACACAATTGATCAAACATGTCATATATCCTTGGCAAGGGACACTTGTTCTTTATCATCACCTTATTCAACTATCTATAGTCTATACACAATGTTATGGAACCATCTTTCTTCTTCACAAATAACATTAGAGCACCCCATGGTGACGTACTTGGCCTAATAAAACCCTTGTCAAGCAGCTCTTGCAGTTGCCTCTTCAACTCTGGCATCTCAGTTGGAGCCATCTTGTATGCTGTCTAGGCTATCAGTTGTGTGTTGGGGACTAGATTGATCTCAAAATAAATCTCTCAGGGAACACCTGGAAACTCCTCATAAAGCACATCCTCAAACTCTCTGATAACTGGAACCTCCTGAATATTAAGACTCTTGACCTTAGTATCCAGCTCATGTGCCAAGAATGCCTCACAACCCTATCTCAATAGCTTCCCTGCCACATCACTGACACCAAACACGTTGGAAGAATCTTCCTATCTCCCTTAAATATCCACATCCTACCACTATCTACAAACATTTCCTACTTGGAACTGCAACCCAAGACCACTCTATACTTCTCCAAGTTGTCCATTCCAAGGATGACATGGAACCCATGCATGTCAAGTGGTAGGTGATCCACTTGAATACTGTGCCCTAAAAAATAAAGGATACATGAAGGACACACCTCCTGCAACACTAAAAATCCAACTAACAAGGTTTCTACAAACAAACTATATCTCCTATGACTAACAATAAAAAGACAAACGTCAAGCATTTCATGAGTGATAAAAGAGTATTTTGCACCCGGGTCAACCAAAATAGATACAAAGCAAGAAAAAGACAAATCAGAATGAAATAACTCCATCTGATTTGTCACTACTCACGGGTTTACCATCGCCTCAAACTAACTCATAACATAGAATCTAGCCATTTCCTGTGGTCACCCTCATCCTCTGCTTCCCTAAACAGACAATCTGACCTGTGATGCTTGTCCACGTCCTTGCCCTCCTGTACTACTATGCTGCTATCTCTACAAGCCCTGCTGGCTCTGCATTGGTTGCTGGGTCACCTCATCATCTCTTACTGGGCACTCCCATGTTAGATGTCCTACATGCCCACACTTATGGCATGCCCATGTCTCATACTATGGTCTAGACGACCCCATTACTAATACTGATGCTGTGGTGTAAGCTCAAATAGGTGGAAGGCTACGACCTCTGCCCTTACTTGGTAACCATTGCCTATGAGAACTAAACCTCTATAGTGCTGGCGATATAGAAAACCTTGGCTTCTTAAAGCCTCCTGACGATTGTCCTTGGGACTATTCTAGCCTCTTCCTGGCACCTACATCTCGCTTCTCTATCATAGATATTTCTATCCTCCATACAGACTCCATGAATGTGGCAAGCCTTTCTCAATTCTCTAAGGCAGCTTTTGGGGTAGACAACTCAACGTTCAACCCCTTCACAAAACATTGAATCCTCTCATCATCCGTAGTTGCCATGTGAGGACAGAACTAAAGAAGCTCCATAAAAGTTAGCCTCGTACTCATTGATAGACATGGATCCCTGCTTGATTTCCTCAAACTGACTGATCTTCTCATCAAGATAGGTCCATTGGAAGTACTGATTGACGAAGTCACATCAGAACTCCTCCCATCCAACAACCACCCCAGGTCTCTTCTCCTCTTCTATGACCCACCAATGGCTAGCACTCCCCTTTAAAAGGTACACTGCATGCTTCACCTTATCCATCTCCAAGATGTTGAGGATCTTGAAGGCTTTCTCAAGCTCAGTTAGCCATAGATCTGTAGCTACTGTATCATCTGTCCCAACATAATCCACTGCCCCAACTCGGCAAAGCATCTCAAAAGTCTTCCCAGTACCCAAAGATTCCACATTGGGAACTAATGCCCTGGGCTATGGTGCGGGCATCCTGTCTGCCATATGCGTCATAGTAGCCATGAATTGCCCAGAACAATAGTGAAAAGTAAGATTCTCAAGCATGGGTGGATCAAACTGGGGACCATCAAACACCCAATATTCTCGTGCCTAGTTCCTTGCACCACCACCTGGTGCAGCAACACTGTTCTCAGTAGTGTGTTCTTCATGTTCTCCAGACATCTTTAAGCTTTTCTGCATAAGCAAAAATCACTATAAGAGATATTGGAGGACACAAGAACAAACACAAACCTTAGTCCTAGGTCCATGTAGACTCAGTGAACCTAAAGATCTGGTACCAACCAAACTGTGACACCATGTGCCACAAACCATGAGATAACTTCAAACCAAACTCAAAAACAAAACTTAATCATGCGGATTATCGTAAAACATAAGAAACTAAAACCATTTTTATTAAGTACCAAAGCAACAAAACCTTTTACATATAAGTCCTCATAGGATAAAAGATACTTACATCAACATGTTCTTACTACGTATGCCATCAACCAGTTATAAGAGAAACTGTTCAAACCTATATACATGTTCACTATACATTTGCATCAAAAGGACACACAAGCCAATACATATATTGAAAGCATGTCTATAAAACACACCCAAATCTATGCCAAAGACCTGAGTGTACATGGATGACTCTAGGAATCTAACAACAAAACAACCACCAACAATACTTCTAACCTCGTCAGCTACTGTCCTTCTTGCTTCTACTCAGTCTCCGTTGCATGATCTCTACCTCCTCATGCACATCCACCTAAAAAGATGTGGGAAACCCACAAGGCGAGATTCCAAATCTCAGTGGGAGATATAACTCTTCACCAACACTATTATTAGCACAAATATGGAAGCTAAAGAATGGAAGTAAAGCTACAACTATGATAAGTAAGTAATCAACACTAACAATATAAGCAATTGCAATTGGATTATGAAACACCTTTTCATCATGAAAGGAATATGAAGAACATGTATATTCCCTACCAACTATACTGTACAAGAGCCAGCAAAGCCTCATCCAATATTTTTGTATTTGAACCTAAGCAAGATACTACATGACTGATTACTTACTTGTTTATGCCCCAAGGATTGAGTCATACCACCCAAACCCAACTGACCACTACTAAGTCAAAATCGGTTCCATATAGGGTCTATGGAAGAGCTCGAATCCATGGCCTCACCAAAACTCATGGTCTATACACCAGTAAACAATAGAGATATACCAGGAAATTGCAACATGTGACATATATTCAACAGTGAAATTCCTATCCCGCCTTGGTATAGGCCACGGTACTAGTGAAATTGAGCTACGGCCCATAACTGCACTCCTGTCAGAGTATGGCTCACAGCCAATCCTATGAAGCCTCATAAGCAACATATCACTGAGCTATGGCCCACAACTACAATCCTACTAGGGTATGTCCCATAGCCAATCCTGTGAATGCATACACTCAACAACATGACTCCAAGCTTCCTCTAAAGGAAAGCCCATTTCACCATCCAGGAAGTGCTGATGCTAGAATGGATCTATGGAATAGGGCAAAACTACATGATTAAGTTCCACTTGATTATTTGAGTTATATAAGTGTCTTTTAGCATCAATCAAGTTACAACGTATAAAATCATAACAATTTCTATCAAGATAAGGGCATAACATTCTTTCAACAGATGTAAATATATAAGGTGTGAGCTTGTCACACTATCACCACATTAGGCCTGTATTATTTCCATTCAAAACATCATCAACAAAGCCACATACCATGGGATATCAATCCCTCAACTCATCTCATATTAGGTCACGAGTCACTGCCAGGTCATAGGACCATCCACATCAATCCTGTATCACAAGTGCCTCAACATGCCTGTCAAGGCTCATTTAACCTGTATCATATCATAGTCACCATAACATGCACTAGATATGATTATCAATATCATTTTACCTCCATGGTTAGAAGTTGATAAGCAAGAGAGAGATAACCACACAACATCATAATCCTTTCCTAAAGAAACAAGCAAGCTCATTGTTTACTATTAGGGTTAGGGTTCCTTTCAACCGATTAGAGATTACAAGACTAGGTATTAATATCCACCCTAGGACCATAACCATCCATCATCTTAGAGTGTATGAGGATTATGAGACATCATTAAGGCTGATTAGATAACGTTCCAATCAGCACTACGTATGGCTTATGAATGATTCATATATGATTATTAGTAAGTGTTCAATTGTGCTTCACAACTGCCTACCATCACCCTATATATACCACTTAGCCACATAGGTCGCAACCTCCCACCATGGTCCATGTCGTGACCAACCCTTACATCATGTCTCACCTATGAAATTAGGGTTAGGGTTCTATCTCATACAAACTTTCTCAAACACCAACTAATGTCGTGACCTAAGATCCTCATGGTCGCAACCCAACACACTAGAGGGTGTCTCAACCCGAACAAAGCAGGAACAAAGCCCCAACACCAAGGGTATCCAATAAACCACACACCAAGTGTCTTAGATCATCATCACTAGGTCAAACTCAACTAAAAAAGGGGTATTTTGTCCAAAGGCTATCAAGGCCGCGACCACCAAGAGGAAAGTTTCATGACCACACTAAGATTCATCATCTAGGTTTCCAAAGAATAATTGGAACCAAAGGTGTAATTATGGTTATCATGAAGAAAAGGCCACATACAAACAATCACCAAGACCCTAAGTCATGGGTCATTAAACTACCAAGGGAGAACCTTATCCAAGGAATAGAAAACCATGCTCAAGATAACAAAAACTGAACCTAACACCCCTCCAACCTCTAGGTATACAAACACTAAGCATGAGATCAAGGTAAAGAGCAAGACATTGAGAAAAAACCTTCATAACACATTATCTACCAAAATGGGTTCAAAATATTAGGGTTTTGAATTGCTTTCAAACCAAGCAAGATAACTTTACCAAACAAGCTCTAGAAGTTACCATTAAGAACAAGCATGATGAGGAAGTAATCTAGAAAGAGAAGTTAGTAACAAAACATATAAAGAAGTGCAATAATAGAGTAGGTTTATTGTTATATAACCCATCTTAAGTCGATCACCACAAAGAGCTCCAACACCAAGATCAAGAACTCCAAGCACACTATCCAAGGATTGAAGGAACTTCACCAAAAGCTCCACACTCGATCACAAGAGCATATAAAGAACAAGAAGTCACCAAGGTCAAAGTTAGCCCAAGGAAAGAAGCAAAGAAGCTCTTGGATGAACCAAAGAGGAAAGGAATAAAAAGAGGAGAAATCCTCTTCACACTTGGGTCTACCTTGCCAAGACATGGTCTATGACCCTTGTGATGAGGGATTTCTCTCTCAAAACGACCACCATGGAAGAAACATGGTCTAGGGCTGAGAAAATATAGGAAGATGAAGATAGGAGACAAAAGAAACATCAACTTAGAAGACAAACACTTACCAAGTATGGAAGATGAGCTCAGAATACCACCACCACCACATCCAAGAGGAGATTGATTCCCCAAGCTCCAAGGACGAGCCTCCTTGATCCAATAATCTCCAAGATAAGCAAAGAAGGAGGAAGAAGATAGATGGCCAAAAGGGTTGCAAAAAATGAAAGTTAAGGGGTTATATAGATGAAGTATGAGAGAGAGAGGGAAAAGAGTGAGGTGTCAACACACTAAAGAACCCAAGGGACACTTGTCCTCACAAAAGACCAACATGAACCCACATGAAACCACATAAACATGACATGCAAGACATGGTGATACACTCTAGGTAGTTTATTGACCACCATTTCATCCCCCATGGTCGCAGTCGCGGCCATCCTAGGGTGCACCTTCCATGGTCACGACACCATCAACCAACATCACCTTTAGGCTGAGACAAGACACTTCCACAAACCCTAGGTCGAGACACCCCAAACTAGGTTAACCATCTCGACCCAAGACCACCCTAAACTACCTAGGTCATGAAACAAACACCTAGAGGAAGTGTCTCGATTGCAACACCCTCCAAAACCTACCTTGGTCGCGACCCAAGGTCGAGACAACACAACCATACACATGGTCAAGGTACTCAACACTCACATCAACCCTAATCACCACCTAGGGTGATACTCCTAACCCAAGCTCAAAAAAGGAACCCTAATCTTTCTCTTTCCTCTAGATGATGTCAATAAAGAGAGGGAATGCTCAAGAGGTGACAAATTACACATCAACCCCTACTCTGGGTAAATTGCAATTTGAACCAAAACTAGCACAGAAAACACAAACAACATCCAAACAAGCTCAAACTAGAGACTTAAGCTCTCTACAAGCCCTAATTACATCTCAAAAGATTAGAGCAAGGTTCTAAGAACATGATTAAGACAATGAAAATAGGGTTACCCCAAAACTTAGGTCAGGGTCCATACATCTATCATATCATCATCTAAAGATCTAGCACTCAGGCCTATCTATCCTTTGAAGTGGAGTCTCAAGAATTGGCCCCAAAGTGCATGGATCATAGCCAAAATATAAGAGAAGAAGCTGGTGATCCCCATAAGCACTAGAGGGACAATGAACATACCTAGATCTTTCCCTAGGAAAGGCGGACGAGTAGTGTGGTTACCTAACACAATTCTTCTAACAAATGCCCAATAAATTGTAGTTTCCCGTCCCACTGTGGTGATTTAGTATGTAACCCCAAGTCAAAACAACATTGGTAATGACTCACTCCATCTCAATATAACTTCCTTCAACCCTCAATAAAGACAAATCAAAGTGAACACCTTATAGGAGTCTACACCAGTACTCCTAAAGAGAAAACAAGTAAAATATCCATCCATGTTGTCAACACCAAGTAAGTGCCTCCTAATCTATAACTTTTTAAGGAAACTAATGGTGAATCCTCAGACATAATATGAGATAGATGGAGAAGTATCTCTATCTATGGTGATGCAAGGCTCCACAATACACAAAGAACCTGTAATGAGGACACTCGAAGGAGCCTACATCTTAAAAGACGTGATACTGGAAGTACTTTCCACTACCATGAGGTTAATCACCACTCTACATCTGATATCTTTTTCTCAATATGATATACCCAAACAAAATCAATAGCAAGCCTCTTTTGATCATTACAATCTATAAAGGTCTCAATATTCCTTTTTTGCTTCATAGACAATGGGTTGTGCCTTGACGTATGCGTCCTCAAGATGCCTATCAGTCTAGGAAGGGATCCTATAGACCTGCAACCAACAACTAAGAAACCAACATACTTTGATAGTGTACTAATATACGACTTAAGGAATATCACTCTAGATCTACAAGTTGGACCATAGACCTTCTCAGTTTTGTTCATGGTCATGAAATTGAGTCCTTCCTTGAACCTTATCTTAGAAAAGTTGTGGGTTCACTAAAACCTAGTGGTTACCTCATCACTACACTAGAGACTCAAGTACCGAATAGGACATGTCAGCTTCACAATCTGAGCCAATAGCCAGGCCCTCCATATCTTGCATTAAAGAAGATGATCTATGCCTCAGATTTGAGGTGATGCATGTTGCCACCATAAGATATGTGCCACTACAAGGAAGACAATCACACCATCTCCATGTGACCTGACACTATTTTCCCAATGGTCATAGGAGATGCACAATCACCTAGATTGGGATCTAGGATCTATATGACAATGACATATAGAGATCATTTAGATTCCACCAAGACAAAAGTGATTGGGCCTATGATTCTATGGATTATCATATGTACAACCTCATAACACCGTGTAGACATCGTATTAGAAGCTCACGACGTTGGCTCACCATGAATGACTTGACCAAGAGAGGCTATCTTGATTGTCTACCACTAAACCATGATCTAAGAAGATAGGTCAAGCAAATTCATTTGGATGGGGAGCGTTAAATTAGGGTATTTTATCAATGACCTTGACCCCGAGTGTAGGTGTCCCCTTCCTTACTTTCCATGTACTATTGTTACAACCAAAGAAGGTTCTAACATTGTCAAGGAAATCATCCGTGCAACAATGCCATACCTTGTGCAGGAGGTAGAAGAAGATGACCAATACAACTACCTTAGAATTGCATTCAATATTGAGGAAACCTCCCTAATCAATGATGATACTCATGGAATCTAGATCTGAGCACAATCAATAGTCTGAGGACATTCTCATCCCTCCAACTGAGGAAGAAATCAAGTTCATTCCCTCTTCCATAGTTGATAAACATAATTAGATCATGTCAAAACTGGGAGCCAAAGGGAAGGTCATGAAGATTCTTACAATGATCAGGATGTCAAGATAGAGATTAAAAACCCCTCACTAGAATAAATGGACACGCAATCTAGCCAAGCCAATTTTGAAGGCAGGACATATCTGAATGAATTAGAGACTAGGGTCATGAAGATGTGGAAGAAGACTATGGTGTGATGTGGGATGACAATGATGATTCATATGAAATGATTGAAGGATGGGGTGTCAACACCATGTTTGAGAAAAAGCTATAGAAGAATGAAAATACCTCATCTGACTTGTACAAAACATATATGAAGTCCAAGGATGGGGTGTGGAGGATCACAACATCTTGAATGTGGGGTCACCTCTCATACAATAAAAAGATATTATTAGAGTAAGGTCACCCCACTGTTGTGAAGGTGCCAAAGTGGTTTTAAGGCCATGCTCCACAACTTCAATGATCTCTTCCACAAAACACCAAAAATTACAAAGTCTAGAAAATCCAAAAAAAGAAGACATTCTGGCTCTTCATGAGTTTGCTGATCACTTTATTGAAGATGTCATAATCTAGAACATTTGAGAAAGAAGCATCAACCTTTTCATGTTTAATACAAGACAAAAATGATTAATCTCAACTCAAGACCTACAATACACAAAGTCTAAATTGGGGTGTGTCTACCTCAAATTATCAAGGACCAATTGATAAAGCTCTTATCTCATAATATCAATCTATTTGCGCAGAGCTACTTAGATATTCCTAGATTAGACAAGAAGATCAAGGTTCATTTACTCCCTATCATCCTAAATGTATGTCATGCCAAACAAAACTGATATGTTCTTCAATTTGATAATTTTCAGCGTCCAAGGAACATATCCAAGAAGCATAAGTTACCCTTGCAATATATTCTAGAGTTAGAGATACTTGATGTATGCAATATTGATTTTATGGGTCCCTTCATGCCATCTAATAAGTTTTTGTGTATTCTTTTAACAGTACATTACATATCCAAATGGGTATAGGTTGTACCCTCAAAAGCTAATGTTCCAAATGTCATGTATGTTTTATAAAGAAGAATATCTTATGTAGATTAAGCACACTAAGATCCACCATTTGATATGGTGGGATACACTAATGCAACAAGAGCTTTAAGAAAGTATTAAGCAAATATGGAATCATCTATACACTCTCAATGCTTACCATCCCTAGACTTAAGGCCAAGCAGATATTTCTAATAATGAGATCAAGATAATCCTAGAGAGAAAATATATAACTCTAGGAAAGATTGGTCCACCCTTCTTGATATGGGAATACCAAACTACTTTCAAGATGCCCCCATAGGTATGTACCCACATAGGTCAGTTTATAAAAAGACATGTCATCTACCAATTGAGATGGAACATAAATACTATTGGCACATAAAGAAATTATTTTGATAAGAAATCCACCAAAGGGGTGATCATTTTCTAAGTGAGTGAACTTTATGAAATTAGGAAGATACCTATGAAAGTTATAGATTATGCAAGGATATGACCAAATGTGGCATGGAAGAAGCATATTAAGTAGTACCTATGAACCTAGAGAACTTGTGCTACCTTATAACTACCATTTAAGATTATTTCCAGAAAGGTTAATGTCAAGATGGTATGTGCCATTCCAAAGCATGAATGTAGATCCTTATGGCATAGTCAAACTCCACAAAAACCAAGAAGACACATTCAAGGTGAATGGCAATGTTTAAATTTAACTATGGATGTGAGATTCCAGAAGCTAAGTATGTATTCTATATACTTGCACTTCATTGATACATACCTTGAGGAAGTAATTTTAATCAAGGGATAGAAATCAAAGTGCTTGTGGGACTCATCCCACATTTCCAGTTTATATAGGATCATCATTAGTTTGCTTCAAGTTCATTCACATTTCAGAATTATATATATATATATATATATATATATATATATATATATATATATATATCCATGATGACATCTGATTTCTGACCCATGATGTTGTGTTGGAAAATGTTGTTTGGTTGATTACATGAAGTTCAACATGTATGATTTAAATTACCCACTACACACATGCATTTTTGTAGAACATTGTATCTTCACTTAGGAGGTCCACATATTTTCTATATGATAAACCTACACAACATGATAACTTCTGACATGTCATTATATTTTCTAAAAAGTTGCTGATTGGAAAAACATAGTACCTATTTTGTGAATCACATGATGATTATAATTTAGAAATAACTACATATCCTGACATGAAACATGACATACCTGAAAGCATGCATGTTTTGCAGACTTTTTGTCTTCAAAATCAATTCCTCTAAGGCGGAGTGTGATGTGATACAAACCATATACATCATGTTCCAAATCTACCGACGTAGATACAACCTAGCCACACAAATGATATGTTTACATACATGAACGTCATGCTCAAACCTATTTCCAAGAAAAGGCATCTAGAGTGGATCCTAGGAAGCTAGAGCACCTTAATTTGGCCCACTTGTCTAGGCTAGTATCTGGGGTACTAACCATGATGCCTCACACTTAGTGTTGAGTTTTTCCTTGTACAAGCTTGCTCTTACATTCTAGACATTATATTGAATAACATTGGGGTGGGTTTGCTTCTCCCTTGTCTCTTTAACCTTTTATTTCATCCTTATCATGTTCGTGCATCACATCTATATTCCTATTTCATATACGTATCTCATGTTAGAACTTTGTTATCATGCTTGTTGCTTTTTATTGCATGTAGTGTAAGAATACTTATTTATGTTGTTTGCGTACTTGCAAGTTTCAACATGATCAAATGCTAGAATTTGAAATTTATTTTTCTGGTATTCATCTAAATAGGGAAGTTATTGTCATTGTTGAAGCCGTTCATCATTTTATTCCATTGTCCCTGTATTTTTTTATCTTTTCATGAAATAATGAGGAGAATAAGCATGTTGCACTTTCAAAATTTGAAATTGAACTCCCACACTAAAACTATTATTGTGTTACAATTGGTTTGAAATATGAATGTTGCAAATGACTGCTATTATTTAAAATGAGTTTTATTACAAGCATTTATGTGTAATATGGAACTAGCCCTCCCCTTTGTCATACTGAATCAACTAATCTAGAACACCCCAGTAAATGACCCCAATGACTGATCTATTTTGAAAAACTCATCTTTAGCATAAAAAACAACTTGTTTCCATCTATTAGAGAAGAGGACATATGTTTTCCACTTAGCATGCTAACTTACTTTAAAATACTGATGTTCTTATGATGATTGGGTTCTTTGTCAAAATTTGAACTGAAATTTTAAATCTTTAAAACCCATAAAAGAGGCAATAAGAATCCACTTGATATGTCAAACTATTTTAACTTACCAATCTGGTCTCGATGGTTGGGTACCTTGATCTTATTTGAGAAAAAAGAACAAATGTGCGCAAATGTGAAATGCTAGAACATTTTGGACAGAAATAGGGAGTGTTGTGCTTAGAGAGGAGTACCTACGTGGGTTGTCATTGAGTTTGATATGTGGGGATAAATGTCATTGAATAACAAGTTGCTGAAGATATGGGGGAGAACTTATTTGTTTATCTCACTTGAAAAGACCACACTATCAATAATAGGATTTGTCATTCATACAATCAATCCACTAAACAAAATAAAAATCTTGGTTTATACTATTCATCCCTATGAGTGCATGCTATATTCATTGAATCTTGAATTGGATATCATTTATTAGGAAAAGAAATGGTTTAATATTGTAGTGATTTGGTGAATGTAGTCTATACTACTTTCTATGACCTAGTTTAATGTGCCTACCGACCCAAATTCTATGTTTTGGTTATACTTTAAGCTTGTAATTAAATAATTATTTTAATTAGTGTTATTTCTATAATATAAACTAATAAAAGGTATTTTAATACAAGATCATGAGACTTAGTTAATATAACCAACAATATCTATGCCATTGACAATTGGGACTCCGAAGTCCAACTCAACCTTCACATAGAGTGACACAATATGGAACCTTCATTGCAAGTGTTTCCACCTTCAGGGCTCAGTTAACATCTCCCAAAATAAGATACATCTTACCTACATTAGTGCACGCCTTGCCCAACCTCTACCACCACACTTGACCTCAACATCAACAAGCACAATGTGCTATTCCTGAGAAAGACATGCCTCACATCAGGGGTTCAACCTAGTCAACCGATCCACTACATGACGTGTCTAACTAACAACACATTGTGCAAAGTCATAAACAACCACTTGACGTAACCATTAGAATGATGTGCAGATCCCTCAACAATCCATATGGAATGGTACATATTTTGACTTATGGCAACTTCCAAGAGACATGTTGTTTCTCATCCTAAACATGCAATTTATCGTTGATATTTTATTAAAATATAAAGTTTAAGAGAGAGTTTAAGTTGGAGGATCTCTTCTTTTGTTTCTACCACAACTTTGGGAAATAAAAGTGAGGTGACCCAGAGGGATATTCCACTCTATAAGAGGGTAAAAGGAAGAAGAAGACCAAGGGGGCGGATTTCCTTCTCCCCAAGCTTGAGAAGCTTCTCATGCAACTCGTTAATAGAGGATTTTTCCCATGCTCACGTTGTATGTCTTTTCTCTTCTTATTCCACTGCATTACTCTTTATTTGATACATTGAATATGCTTCATTCATGGGTTACATCTTTTTTGTGAATCACATTTGATTATGGAGTAATTTTTCTTGTGTTTAGGGCCATTTTTGGCACCTATTAGTCATGTTATGAAAACCAACTTTTACTATTACGAATTTCTTTATTTGTTTCACTAGTATTCATATTTATTCACTGTAATAAGTGTCCAAGGCTCTTAGCATCACCATTTTAACATACCCATAGAGGATTTAAATTTAGTCATGGATAACTAGAGCTCTAATCGCATAATTTCTAGGAATGAGTAGAGGAATATTGCATGTAATATCCTTGTGCTTATAATGAAGGTTTATATATGTTTCTCCTTAAAAGAATTTTGGATAATATATTGTCATCTGCTACATTATTAGTTGGAAAAAATGAATTTAGATGCCTTGTTGATTAATAGGAAAGAATAATCAATTTTAATGTGCCGTAAGATATGGACAAAGTGGAAGTCAAATCTATTATGTATGATTGTTCATCATATAATTAATAGGTGTTGGGGAGATAGACACATTTTATTTGAATTGATAACTTAATAGATATCATGACAAGCTTTAGTTAAATTAATTTTCAATCAAAACAACCATTCATTTATAATCAGACCAATCATTTACTTATTGAATTGCATGATTAATGTAAGACCCCTGACCTATGTTTTGAGATAACCCTATTTGTTTGTATTTATTAAGTTCTTAGAACCTTTATCAAATCCTTTGAGATGTTTTAGAGCTTTTGGAGAGCTTAATTCTCCAGTTTGAGCTTGTTTGGATGATGTTTGGGCTTTGTGTGCCTATTTTGGGTCAAATTGCAATGTACACAGTTGTGAGGGTTATATTGCAAATATCCAAATCTAGAGTATACCTTCTCTTTCTTGGTTTAATGAGAGAGAGGTTGATGTTTTGGGGCTCCTTAGTTGGGCCTTGGATGAGTGGTGACATCTCTAGAGGTAATTGGGGTTCCTAGGGTTTTGTTGGTCTGGACCATGTGTGCTTGGTAGATGTGTAGTGACCTTGTCTTGACCTTGATGGATGTTCTGGGTGTCTCTTGACTAAGACACCAACCTTGACTTGGTTTTTTCTCAACCATTATGATCTTGGTGTAGTTGGGTCGAGACAATGTTCTTCTTGAGGAGTGTCTCGACCTGGATGCTTTGCTGACCCTTTTGTCTCGACCTAGACATGTGTTTGAGTGTTGTTTTGACCCCTTTGGAGTGTCTCGACCAAAACCAACATGTTGGGTACCTAAGTGGTCGAGACCCAACATATGGTGTAATATCGTGCATGCATGGTTTGAGTGGTTGCACGTTGGTTTCTTGGGTGGACAAGTGTCCCTTTGGTGTTGACACATCACCCCTAACCCTACCTCGCTCCTCCTTTGGTATATAAACCCTTTTCTCTCCATACAAGTGAACCGTTCAGCCTTCCTTCTTCCTCACCCTCTTTTTCTCATATTTGGATCTTGGTTGATCAAGGAGAGATAATCCTTGGAGCCTTCGTGATCGGATCCCCTACATGTGGTGATTCTTGCTCATCTTCAACCTTGGTAAGTATATGTCTTTCTTTTATGACATTTTCCTTGGATATTCTACCCCATATTCTTCTCGTTTCTCATCCTTAGACCATGGATCATCCTTGGTGGTCGTTTTGGATATAAATTCCTCATCACATGGGTCATAGGCCATGTTTTGACAAGGCAGTACTCAAGTGGGAGGAAGTTTCTTCTCTCTTCTTTTCCTTCTTCCTTTAGTTTAGCCTAGGGTTTCTCTTTTCCTTTTTCTTGAGAAACCTTTGACCTTGGTATTATCTTCTTCTTGAGGTGATATTTTGGCCAAAAGTGGAGCCTTTGGTGGAGCTTCATCACCCTTGTTGATCATGTGCTTGGATCTTGTGATCCTTAGAGTTAATATTTCATAAGGTAGGTTATAGAACTCTCTACACTCTCTATTTTTGCACTTTTCGTTACATTCCTATTTTTGTTTCTCTCGCTAAAAGGTATCCCTAATATGATAGTAGATGATATCATAACCTAGAGCTCGAATGATGGTAGTTATCATGCTTGGTTTTCTTGGAATCCTAAACCTTAATGTGAAGTACCCGATCTTGGAGATGGATGTGTAATGGTGGTTCTCTTGATATCTTTTGATCTTGATTGCATGCTTAAGGTTCGTGTACGTATAACATGGAGTTATGGTTTCTATTTGGATGTTTTACACGTGGGCATGTCTCCCTTACATGAGGTTTTCATGGTGATTTTCACAAGTATATGTCCTAAGGTTTTGGTGACCATTTTGAATGAGGTTTTCCTCCTTGAAGCTGATGGTTTTCCTTGGTGTAACCTCCTATTTGGATCTTGGTTAATCCCGGATTTGATGTTGTTCTTTTGCTCTGGTGGTATCTTGACCATTGGTAGCCGCTACACCATGTTTCTTCTTGGCTCGAGACACTTTGCTTTTGGGGTGTTTTGGTTGAGATGCCTTGTGTTGACTCAGTCAAGATGGTTGGTGTTATGCTAGTCGTGACACTTTGTCTTGATCTCGACTGAGAAACCTTGTTTATTATTGATGGTCATGTTGTTTGCTTGGTCTCACTCGAGACATGTCACCTGGTGCCCTTGAGTCGTGACCTAGTGGATGCTTTGGTCGAGGCAAGTAGGTTTTTCTGTCGATATGGTGTGTTTCATCTATGTTTGTCACGATCATGATGTTGTGTTTGGCCACGATCGAGACATTGATTTGTGCTGGTCATGACACCTATTTCACACTAAAGGAGATGTTGCATTGTGCATGGGTTGTCGTGGTCGAGACGCCTTGTTTTATTGTGGTCGAGACGCCTGCTTTGAAGGTGTTCGAGACATGCAATTGTTTGGGGTCGTGATCTTAGTGTGTCCCAATCATGACACTAGTTATGTTTCGGTCGAGACACTTTTGTGTTGTTTGTGGTCAAGACATGTATGTGGTGGTTGGCCATTACACATACATTAAATAATGAGATGGTGCACATACACTCGTACATGATGTTAATACATAATACCCTTGACATAATGTCCTAATCATGTTTACTTAATGATATGCAAATCCTAACTTTCTCCAAGAAAGTGGGAGATGACCTAATTAGGGTTTGGTGATTGATCTATGATATGTAACCCTAATTTTGAGGAAATTGGTGTGCTTTCTTGTCTCTTTTGGAGTAGTTATCATTTTATGATGCTTTCTCTCTCCTATTTATGAATCCCTAACCTTGTAGGTGATATTTATATCATAGCTTGTGCATGCTATGGTGGTGATCATATAAATGTAGGGTTTATGTGATTGGGTCCTATGACCTGGTGGAGGCTTGATGCCTATTGTAAGGTAATATCCTCTAGTGATATGATTGCGAGATTGATATTCCCCAGTGATGTGACATTGGTGATGGGCTAGTGAATGGCAATGCTACAAGTATCATGGGGTGATAGTGTGACAAGTTCACACCTTATACATTTTATATATTCTGAAGTTGTACTATACCCTTATTCTTGTAGAATTTGTTTTGTCTTTGTACATTGTAACTTGATTGATGCTAAAAGAACACTCAATTGGTGTAACTATTAAAGTGAAATCTAAATCATGTAGGTTCCGTGTGCCATAGATCCATTATAGTCTCAGTTTTAGTACTAGATGGTGAAATGAGTCATTCCTATCGGAAACTAAGAGCGAATATTTTTGAAGATGCGGGGGTGTAAGTCGAGTATTTCCTTGCATCCACAATTAGAGTAGTGCAAGACAACCATGCATGAGATGATCTCCTTGTGATATGGATGGACATGAGTGAGCCAAACCTTACATTTAGAACCCACCATGCGTGAACCTATTCTTCTAGCACTGTTACCTATACCAAGGTGGGATAAGTCTTTATATAAGGATGAACATGCACGATTCAACCCTTCAGATTGACTATATGTCACTTTTTGTAGTTGACTAATATGTCTCTATGGTGTTTTCTCTTGTGCTGACCAAGAGGTGTTGGGGAGGTCGTGGATTTTGGCTCTTCCATTGACCTTGTATGGCACCAATTTCAATGAATCTTGCCTCTCCACTTTTCTTTGACTCCTGAGAAGAGAAAGGATGCATTCTACAACATAGGAAGGCTGAGCGACATTATTTTTTGTTTGTGGCCATGATAAATTGTGTCGTATGTCTCATCAGTAGGCGAAGAAAGCACCCACCCAACAAAACAAAGTCACACATGGAGGAAGAAGGGGATCGAGCCCTTTGAATTCTGCTCCCTTTTGAGGGAAACGTTTGATCAAGTATTAGTGAGGAGAGGTGGAAGAAAAAGCTCAGGATGGATGAAGAATTCTTTGTGCGGGCCGTATGTGGTGAGAGTTGCACGTACGGTTGAGAGAATGTCTTGCCTAGCTTGGATCCGATTATGAGAATCAAACCTCACTTTGGACGGACGGTCCTTTATACTCTATCCCTTCTTTTATTTTTTTATAGAATGAATCTATTCCCGAGTTGGCATCCTTAGTACCACAAAAGAGGAGTTTGTCGAACTTACTGACATGCATCTTTTATGAACATCATCTTAGCAGTGGTCGATTGGATTTGAGTGGTATGACTTAAATCCTCATGGTAATAATAAAAGGCATACTACATCCGTATACTGTATTTTTCTTAGGGTTAAACATTAATAACATTGGTTGAACCCTTGCCTTATCTTTGTCCTAATTTCTTGAATTATAATGCGATAAGAGAAACCAACCATTATACATGTTCTTCATATTCCTTTTTAGAATATTAATTATTCTAATGCTCAATAACAATTACTAGATTTGCCTGATCTTCTTTATTTGTTGGACATATATCATTTAGTTGAATATGCACATCTTGCTAGTAATATATATACCAACTCAATATATATGATTTAATAGATGTTGGTAGAGAGTTATATCTCTTGCTGGGATGTTTGGTCTCACCCATTGGGTTTCTACATCTTTTAGGTGGTCGTGCAACCGAGGAAGAGCAACAACAAGAGCAGTAGCTGATAAGGTTGGATGTGTTGCTAGTCTTTTAGTGATAGAGTCCTAGATGTCGTCCCTATACACTCATGTCTTTACAGTTGTTCTTGATGTGTTTTGTGGATATGTTATTAATATGAGTTTTTTGGCTTGTGAGCCATATATGTAAGATATGATATGCGTATATGTATATATGTGAAACATGTGCCTCATGTAACAAGTTGATGACATGAACGTTAAAGTAAAATGATGTAAGCACCATGATATTCATGATATGTATTGCATGTGACAAGCTTGTGGACTTATATGTGATAAGTTTTTGGTATAGGGTGCTTTTGAGAAATCAGTTTTAATTTCTTATGTTTTTTGGTAATCCACATGTTTAATTTTAATCCGGCGTTTTGTTTTGAGTAATATCATTTGTTGTGTATTATGACATTACAATTAATTGATTTTTTTCTATTTTCATACCATTGGTTTCCTATGGAGATGACTGTTGATTATACTATTTTTGTACCATCCTATTGTGGGCGAGGTGTGTAATATAGATTGTTATTCATTGCATGCACACCACTCATAAGGAAACATCAATTTCTAGAATCATTGCTAGGGAGCCAATTCTTTTCACTAATTCAAACTTAATCTATTTTAGGTGATTTTGACATTTTGCTGCATTGGTTTCCTACACCTATCTAGTTATTTTAGTCTATGGGAACTAAAATCATTTTTTTCCAGACTAACAAAGAAGACAAATAAAAGTTATGCAAAAGATTAAATATAGCACTTCTAGAGGATAAGGAGTGAGAGTCACTTCTCTACTATGGGCTAAACTCACCCTCACTTTCTCTTCTCCCAATTCTCTCATTTTTCTTATATAATGATGTGCTTTCAACTTTGTTCACTTACAATGATGTTTTCTCATGGTTAATTAAGCATCTCCTAGGATTTCTACTTCATCTTAGATTTTTGTGTGTGTTGACTTTATGGAAGTAATTAACATTTATATTTTCCATGCTAATGTCTTTCCATATCTCTATATGTATTTATGTGATTGGTTGATCTCTTCTTTGTATTACTTATTGCCTTAAACCTAAAGAGTGTAGTAGTTGAAATAAGCAGATAACGTGGATTGGATTTGCGTTTTAAGAAGATGCTTGACCAAGGGTAGATGAAATTCAATTTCTTGATATATTGTGGTTGTTCCTAATACCCTAAACTACTTATAGAAGAAAGAGAATCTAGGTTGGTTTGAGGTATTCATCCATGATCTTTGAGAGAATCATTGGGTGGTTATTGAGTTTTAGTCATGTTGTGTGTGTGAGAGAGAATGTGATAATCTCACATGAGTAGCTCCATGTTACACGGTAGTTTCAGATGTGGTTTATGAACCAGGGCATTTGAGGGTTTTCTAGCACTAGTATGAGGTATGCAAATGGTCTAATTCATGGTATACATAACTTGAGTCTCCTTCTCCTATTTTATAAGAGTTGTCAAAAACTTCGATTTTTTGTTTTTGTTTTATTTTTTTGTCTTAGTTTATAACTATCCATATTCCTACTGCACTTTATTGAATCAAGAATGACATATGGAGTGGACTAACATCCATGTCCCTATGTTTTATCATAATATTACAACAATCCCATACACTTGTGGGTATTGGTTTACTACTAAGTTACAAATATTAAAACATGGAACACATTAAGTGTGGTGTTTGAATTCATTTTCATCAGTCAATTTCAACATCACTTTCCCTTCGAGTAGATGTGGGGCTCACATGAGCATGTGACACCCCATCCTTGAGTCCTATGATCCATGCATGAGGAAAAAATATCAATAAGGCAATTGGTGCCACCCTTGTGCTGGTAGTTGTGAATGAGATTTAGGACTACATGGTCTATTACAGGACTACACTGAAATGAGAAGGAGATTATGAGTAGGAACAAATGAGCCTTGATCAGGATGTAAGTAGTCTAAGTGAGGAAAATTGTAACATCCCACAATCTCATGCCTAAATTAAATGATCTAATCTGAATAGTTGGACCACCCATATCATAGGTAACCCATAAATAGATGCTCTATGGTTAAGTGTGCTTGGCTTGAAGTAATAGTAGGATGTGTGACCTTCCAAGAACTTTGTATGGGTTGAATGTGAGTTAGGACAAAGCACACAACCAAATTTGGTGTTGGTATGTAGGTTTAGTCATTACCTCAAAACACTATTGTAATCTTGAGATGTGGGCCCAACAATTACAAACCAAATACTTAACCTCCATTGAATCATTATTATATACACAATGTGCTTTTGTAGATGTAGAATAACCAAGAAATTAAATAATTACTTGGTTTAGAATCAAATTTATCTAGACTATCATGATGATTAAGAACATAGCAGGCTGAACCAAATACATAAAAGTACACTATTGTAGGTTTATGTTTAAGTCATAATTTCTTAGGAAATATTTTATAGTTTGAATGAGAGAAATAAATTCTAGCACATAAAACACAATACTAATAGATTCTCCCCTACAGGATCATGGTACAAAAATTTTAAGCAACATGGTATGTGTCATTTCTGGCTGGACTTATTCTTTCTTTCTACTAAACCATTCTACTAATGTGTTTGAGGTGATAAGAAGTTGTGTCTTATTAATTCTCTTCATAAAAGACTCAGAATTTCATTATCTATCCCACCTCCATGGTCACTTTAAATAGAATTTATTTCCACAGAACATACATTTTCAACAAGATTATAGATTTCAATAAAATGGTGTACAATGTCACTCTAGTAAAAAAGGAACACCCAAGCATACATAGTATTGTCATCTAAAATAATTAGACTATTGTTACAATAACTATATGAGTCAACCTTCATCGACCTATATAGATCTATATGTAGAAGCTCTGATAGCCTGGTGTTAATTTTAGTTTTGAATGAACTCTTCATTTGGTTTCCATGATTACAAGGCTTTAGTAAGCCAAGAACTAAGTCTTTCTTGAAAAAATAATAATTATTTCCATATGAATGTCTTCAAGTTTTTGATGCCACATCCAATCATCCCATATTTAGAAAAATTCTTACCTTTTGTGAGTGTAATATGTGAAGATGAATAGTGTGAAAATCACCATTGCATCTACCTTCATGAATATATTTAAATTTTGTTGTTAAGAAGTAAAACTTTATTAGTAGTGAACAATATGAAATTACATTATCAGTAATTGACTTATGCTAATCATGTTATTATTAGATTCATCTACTAATAATTTTTTTTTTGTATATAGATGTTGAGATCCCAAAATTATCCATGCCACCACTTTGCCTTCACCAATATCTCGAATGAATACAAATCCATTCTTTACATTCTTATCAATGCAAATTGTCATGATTCGACCACCATATGTTTTTTGAATATGATGCCCATGACCCATTCATATTAAACTGCACCACAAGAATGGGATATAGGTTTTGAATTCAGGCAGTTGGCTTCATGTGGACCCATACAACTTTGCCTTTTAATACCCTTCTCATATGGTAGTTATGACTAAGATGTCTTGAGTTATCTTGGAGGTTGCATTGAAATGTAAAAAGGACATAAGAAGATTCATGGATGACTAGCCTATTCTACATGTATCTGGTCACATTGGGCTATTTATAACCAATTTCATTGTAACATTCTGAGCTTTCAGCCCAAATATTTCTATCATTAATGTAAAAGTTTCATAAACACAAAGGAAAACTATGCATAATTGAACATGAACAACCACAAACCACCCAACAATAAAGAACAAATAATAATTTCATGATTTTAATGCTTGACGTACATATTAGTGGTAAATTGCAACTAAACATGTACAAAGTTTTGCATAATTTACAATATGTTTCCATCTAACACTTCTCATGACTTCAACCCTGCTGCCTTGCTATGTCTGAACCTAAAATTTATAGAATAGGATAATAAGAGAACACAAATATGTTAAGTACGTGGTGGTCATATAGGACATAGCTCCTGAAAAAAAAGCATAATACTGCAATATCAAAGTATATCATGGTAGGATTAGGTATAAAAAGTAAACAACTCAACATTTAAGGTGATGGCCACTTATTATCCAAGAGGGACATCCGGGATGTTGCCACACATGTTAGACACTTCTTCTTAATGAAGGATGTACCCAATGTTGCCACAAGGATTGGCCATTTCTAATTAAGGAATGACAACCACAATATTTCCTCAAAGATCTGGCCACTACTAATTAAAGAAGAGCATCCACAAGGGCTGGATAATTAGATAAGGTCATCAAAAGATTACCATGAAGGATGGCCAATTCTAGTTAGAGAAAAGTGAACTTGTCTTCTTTATGTGAAGGTTCATTAACATAATTTCACAAAATTGAAAAGGTAACCATACAAAAACATGTGGAACATGCTATAAAGTTTTCATGTAATATACTATGATATAAAGCATTTCAAGGGAAAACATATTGTGCTTCTAGTACCAATAGACTAGATAGTCATCAAACATGATAACCACATATACTGTGGTCCATAACCCTATCAATGTGAAACTACTTAACTCAATCAAACCTGGTCATAAGGCATAATCCACAAACATATATTAGAGCCTAATATATGATATCAATATTACATTAATTACTATTTTTATATCAAGGATCAACCTATCCCAAACCCTAACCGATGCTTTATATTATAGGACATATTCATCACTTCACACACAGATCTCATTCTACATGTGTGACATCACCTATTAGGCATATAAGAATACATATTTTTATTTTCAAATCATCAATCTACAAACTAATTGAAACCTTGGATCTAAATCTATCTAGATATTTTTTCCTTATAAAAAGTAAATATATTTTAAAACAATTGAGACATTCCTAATATCTTATAGGGTCTCTACAAGATCAAAATAATTTCCTCGATTAATGAAAATTTATCCAATCACATAGAGGATTAGGTCAAGAAATGTAAGCACATGTATAGTTAGTTTACATAGACTCCAACCCAACAAAAAGGGGCCCAACCCATCCCTCTCTCCTTCTCAATACCCAAAGCAGGATCCCCTACTCCGCTCTGACAACTTGAAATTCTCTTTCTCCTATTATAATCTTTACCTCTCTTCAAGTGACCTTCTTACTCTATTTGATGTCAATTTGGTATTTTGAGTGTGATGTTACTTCAATTTAGTCACATCAATGATGTATTTCACAATATACAACTTTTATTTAAAATTTGAACTAAGTATCATGCATTAATGAATAATCTCCTTGCAACTAAAATTAAACATAATCAGTATGATCTTCTTGTCCCATAATATATTTCACAAGGTGGAGGATTTAATTAATAATCCAAAGGCACACAAATTGCCTCAATATGAACTATAAATCAAAAGATATGGCTTTTTGAATATCTCATTTTAATATGCGAGATTTGAGCCTAACTGAGCTCAAATTTGGGCATGGACCAATCTGGTGGAGCAGCCACCATGTCATTAATCTACTAACTCTCATCCCATCCAATTTTCTCGTGCCTTGTTGGATTTTTTTGGTTCTTAAATCAAGTCCCACGACTCCTAATCCTCTAATATAATGACCAAAAAGTCATCTTCTAGCTTGGTCTATACATTGTTGCAGTGTATGTCATAACCTCAAGAAAGCACATTCTCACGTCCCTTTAACCACAATTGAGGCTTTTTTTTTCTTTTTCTTCATTTCCAATCGTTTTCCCCCTTCTCTCATATTCCTATTATCTAGGGTTGCTCCTATACCACTCCCTCCTATAAGAAGCTCCATGGCTGACACCGCATGAGCACTCCCACCCACTTCATTTTGGATCACATTTGCACCAACAACAACTGTGTGGATAACAATCCTTCCTACCCCCTGATCACATCCTATATTGTGTGTAACACTGCGGGAAATGGGATTGTGGGATAGACCATGGTAGCTCATGCTAATCCAACCACTACAATCACTTGACAAATAAATGTAAAACTCTAAGATCTTGTACCCAATAGTTTCTATTTGAAATATTCTGAAAGTTATATCGCCTCATCTTAAGGCCAAACTATACAAAATTATACACCATGTAAAATTGGCTCAACGAGCTCTACACAATGATCATACTTGCATGCTCTAAATCACCTTTTTATACTCCTATTTACCCATAATCATGAACTTTGGTCATGTTGAGTATAATAAATGAATGATCTCTATAAGATTGAATCTTAAATTCCCCTTTCACTTCCAGTCATTATATCAGCAAAATTTATATACTTTTGATTTATGTCAAACCCCTAACCACCCCTATTGCCCATACATGACTTTAATTGTACTTATGTGACATGTGTTGAATTTTAATGACAAACTTTGCTCTATTATGACAATCTTGCTTCTTGATAGCAAAAACACTATATTAACCAAAAGAAACCTTGTGCTTATCTATGGCCCTAGGATTAACCCTAAACCTCTCTGGTCTATGTTTGTTCTATGTGGCCCTAAATGCATAAAACCACCCCTATTATGTGAATGTTTGGTTATACCTTGAACCAATTATGTGTTGGATCTAACATAAAAATCCAACTCTTTTAGATCCCCCAAATAATTAATCTTATCATGTCTAGATACACTAATGCCTACGATCAACCCCTTTGTTCTATAATTGTGTTTGTAACTCTAGGTCCACCAGTGGTGTCCTTGTGTGACACATATGACTTATTTGTTTTGCTTGTTCCCTAATCTCAATATGAACTCTAATATTGCTCTCTCCTCTCAAATTTGGGTTGATTCTAATATGCTTGATCTCTTTGAGGTAGATTTCCTACCTAAGGAACATCTTTTATAGCTAATGTGAACTATGCTGATGATTGAATGTATATATGTAGCTTGATATAAATGTTGAAATAAGATTCCTAGATTCTATAGGACATCCCCCTACATTTGAAATATGTCTCTTATATCCTTATCTTGCTGATCTGAACCATAATTTGTGTTAAAACCCCTTGACTTGATGAACCTTAGTATTACTTTCTCTATTATGAGTCTATTAACCCTAAAATGTGCATAAGTGACCTAAACCTTGGAATAATCATATAAAATGGATGGAATCTCAAAACAATATGAAACTTGAACTACCCCTACAATGTACCCCAAAAATGTAAAAGATCATTAAATGTGTAAATTTACCAACTTTGAACCCAACTTTACCTAAACCCTAAAACTAGAGCTAGCTAGGGTTAATGATGGTAATCTAATGCATATATGCATTCTTGTTCTTAATCAGGTGTGGCTTGTGGTTAAATATCAAGGATAAGTTAGATTTTGAATCTAAATTATGTATGAGATTTAATAATTATATAAATATTGCTTTTTGCTAAATTGTGATACATATATATGCTTGTTTACTTGCTCAGATATTCCCATGATTATTCTAGTATTTTACTCGAGGTTTGTATTGTTGATTTTATAACTTGAAAACATAATATATAACTTCAGTATACTAACCACGTTCACCTACCTATATTTCAATGTAAGGACACAAGGTAGGGCATAATACTGATTTGTCAAGATAGGGTGTACCATGTCAATAAAAAGGTTATCTATTGATGATGTCCTTATGATCCCTCATGTAGAAAAGGGTTTTCTAATCTTGAGAGCCCGTACGGACCCTTCCAATGGGAAGCTGGTCAAAGGCCTTATGAATACATGATATTGTTGGTATAGTTGGATAAAAATGATATCAAACATGGGCTCTCATTTTACTAAATACTTAACTTACTTATTCTTATTCATTTACTTTTGCAACTTTTTTCGAGCTATGCAAAGCTGATACATATCTTTCTGCCCTATACTCAATACCTCATGTGTTAAACTGCTTGTTTCACATATGTTTTAGGTTCAGAGATGGCTAGGAGTTGATGGCCTAGTGAGTTGGGATTAGGTTTACTTGTTGTATATCCAAGTTTATTGCACATCATCAAACTTGTAAAATTTCACTCCTCAATATGTAGTCAAACTCTTGTAGTAAAACAATGTTGCTTAATATATCTTGTTGAATGTTGAGATTATATTAGTGCTTTTATCTTTTTATTTGTTCATGTATGCTAAGTTTTATGACTTTGCATTAGTGCTTTGATGATACCATGCTAGGTACGGACACTCAGATCCTTTAGCCATTGACTTTCTAGTCATTTGGAGGTTGGATCTTGAGTACTAAATAATTTCATGACAGATGGTATCATAGCATGCACAATAACTACAAGAAACATTTCGCACATGAAACAAAAATTAATATAACCTTACATCTCAACCCTAAAAACTTAATGAATTTCCCTTTGTGGACTAAGTTTACTTAGCCTCTAGGTTAGAACCTAGATGTTCTAGAACTAGGTGTAGACTTGTGCTTCCTAGAATCCTTTCTTTTATCCTCCTTCTATCATGTATTATATGTTGTAAGTTTAGGAGGGTGAGAAAAGTGAGATCTTACTACAACCCTAGACATATGTTTGTTACATGAATTTAGGGTAGCTACAAAGGTGTGCAACATGTTCTTGCTATTTATCTAGGTGTCATGGTACTAGACTGCCTAATGAGTGCAACAACTCATTTTAATTTTGGTTTTGTCTAAACAGAGTATGGTGGTTTTCCATCATTATATTTCAAAGTTGTATAAAACCTATTTCAAGTGTTAGTTATATGTGTATACAAAAAAATTTGCCACACACAAAAAGGTAGTGAGTGTCCATGTGGCCTAAGAGAAAGAGATGTAACATCAGTCTAGATGAAGTGTTTAGATAATAATTATAGTCTCTAGATTTGTCTAGAGCCATGACAAAGGTTAGGCTAGTAAGTAACCAATATGACCTAATTTGTTGTTGTTGTTGTTGATGATGATGATGAGACCATGGCGATGACAACGCCGATGATGACGATGACTATAACAATTATGATGATATTGATGATGATGATGATGATGATGATGATGATGCTGATTATGATGATGATGATGATGATGATGATGATAATGATTATGATAATGATAATGATTATGATTATGATTATGATTATGATTATGATTATGATGATGATGATGTGCCTCATTCTCTTAACAAAAAAGTATCTCTAGCTTGGGACATATGATAAGGGTAAACTCTTGATATGATTCAACTTGACATGAGAGAAGGTCAGAATACCTCCAAATATATACACAATGTTAAAAATATGAACAATGAAATACATGAAGATGAGTCCCTAGCTAGACTACTTATAAATGTGTGATTTGAGTCACCTAGTGTGTGGTTCCTTTTAAATTGTTGAAACCTAAATTTCTATGAATAGATCTAACCTTAGCAAAAGAGGTAAATATATGATGTTTTCTATATAGATGAGGGAGATGTCCCAAGACCCTAAGATGATGTACATGATGTGTGATCTTCATGATGAGTCTCATACTCAAGTTTTTGGTTCTAGGATCCTCACTTATTCCCATTTTTCTAACTTCCTTTATTTGGGTTGTTTGAACTATTGGTCCCACAACATGTCTTCCATGTGAAGCCTCCATGAGGTATGCTGACCAACCATGACTAGCCAACTATCCTTCCTGTTCATTCCATGGCAGTGCAACTTCTTCCCCTCATCAACCTCCTTAACCACTCTAGTTATGGGGGTATGCTAACTTTATATTTTGACGATGAATCATCTCTCGATCTCTTCCTTCTTCCTTTGTGGGTTCCATGTGGGGGGAAGGTTAGGGTGATGCCCCTTTTGGGAAAAAAATCCCACATAGGAACAAGAAAAAGTGCTCTATGATATTTTATAAAGCTCTCTATTTTTATCAACCCTTCTCTTATATTTTCTTTAACATAATTTCTCAATACATGAATCTCGATATAATCCATAAGTACATGTTATAAATCCATATAGTAATTCTAGATCAGTTTGTCCTTCTCTTATAGTTTCTTTATCATAATTTCTCAATACATGAATCTCAATATAATCCATAAGTACATGTTATAAATCCATATAGTAATTCTAGATCAGTTTGTCATTCTAAAATATGTTTCAAAATAGTTCAAAGGGCTAGCATTACTGATTATATTTCAAGCCAATCACTCTAAAGGGACTCAAAACATCATATACAAACCTACATATCCAATATTCAATATGTATATAAGTATAATCATTTTGTGTAATTAACCCAAAAGACATGTTCTTGCTTTCACATCTTCCCGTTTGGTGATTACTCTCATGAATGATGTGTTCTAAAGATTTTAATATTCTGGTTGTGATCCCAATCCATGCATGTGGGAGGTCTTCTTCTAGTTGTCCAATTTATGATATGAGGACTTCCCTTTCAATGTAAATATTTGAGTCTATTTTCACAATTGACATTGACTTTCAAGGGATTTGTATGTTTCAAGCAGTTGGTGGTATTGGGTATTGAGACCAAGGATTGGTGTATATAGTTCTTCTTTTTGGTAATTAAGAAAGAATAATATGATTCTAGAGTTCTTTTTCTTTCAAGTGGTTGACAGTTTATACTGGTGAACATAGACTCAATGAAATTGGATATCTTGCATTTTTGCATTAACAAGTATGAAATAAATTGAATGTTCATTCTAATATTTCTATAGGTCCATCTATAAACAACAAATTCTGAATGTGCCTCATCTTCTGAAGTGTTGTTGGCTGATTTAGCCATGAATCTTTCAACTCACAATAGTCTTTTTCATATGAGACACAATTTGACTTATTGTTGTTGGAATATGAATCCCATAAAACACTTTGGGATCTTTCTTCCTTGTTACAATTTTTCATGTTTTCTTCTTGAATATGTCATTTCAATTATCTTTCCTTTCTTATTGAAGCATGAGCATTCACTTATTTAATGTCTTTGATGCCAACATCGAAAGTAGCAAACTATTTATAAGTTCATGTATTTGAAGATCTTTTAACTTGAATGGACATTTCTTAAAAAAATGTACTTCTTCAAATGCAGATGATTAATTAATTGGGATGACCAACTTGTGGCTTTAAATCATTATTATTTCTTATACTGTAGTTGTCTTCCATTTCTTATTCCCAAAGCTTGACTCATATGTCTCCAGATTACCAATGAGATCTTTATTTTTTAGCCTTAGGAGGTCTTTTGTTTAATCAATCATAAAACTTCCTTTTCTATACTAGTCAGTTGTCAATCTTATGATTTTAGAAATCTATTCTTTCTGAACGAGTCTTTCTTAAGTGCCTTCATTCCTTGAGATAAGTTTAGAAAATTGAGATTAGATGTCACTCACCTTTTCATACCTACCTATGAAAAAAAAATTAGATTAGCATAGTATGTTGATATGTTCTCTTTGACTTTAAGCATTCCTCCATGTGTGATTGAGAAAAAATCATATCTCATATTTTGTGTTTCATAGAGAAAAACTAGTTATTTAGTAGAAGATAATGTAAAATACATCACACTTATGACATTTGTATTTAGGTTCACTTCTTGGATCTCTTGTGGTGTTTGTTTTTGGGATCAAATTTTTGAGGATGATATTTTTAAGTCACAATTTTTATATGTAATATTACACTTCTCAAAAGTTGAATAGTAAAATTTCACTTTATTGCAGGGATTATGCATCCACTACATGGTTGTTCCCAACTAGGATTTTAAAAATGCCAATTTCTTGAAATCCTATGATTTGGGTTTATTATAAATAGTTAATGTGTTTAATATTTATGATAGGTGGTTTTAGTGTCCACCAAGTATAAGAGTTGACATCAAAATCTACTTATCCCAAGGTATGTTGGTCATGTTATTGATGCATAATTACTTGGTTCTTTGTTGTACTTATGCGTATGATTCATGTTCAATTTTATGAAATTTCATGTTAATTTTTTTACTGATCTAAGTATGTTAATTGCTTGATGTTTTCTTATATCCTATGGTCAATATGTTACCAATCTCAAATTTCTTAGACTAAAATTTTAGAAGTAGGATCATGTAAAGGACTGATGTTCATGTAGTTATTAAGATTCATGCTTAAGAATAGTATCATGTTATATGGTATGTCAATATAAACATTAGTATTCAAGAGGAAGAGATCATATCATGTTCCATAGGGAGAAATCCCACCATGTTTAATAGGTATTCATGGTAATTATAATTAAAATGATTTTAATAGTTGTTATATTCTTCATGATCACTTCTAAATCAAGGGCTTTCCAAGCATTATGTCCTATTAAGTGGACAATCATAGAAGGAGGTTCACAAGGCAATTATTTCAATTCAAATATGTTTTACTATAACATGTTAAAGAAACCACAAACTAAAATATTTACTTATTTCTTTTCTGAAGTATATATATTCTATTTGTATATAATTTTCAATGATACTTACTATTGTTTATGTTTGTGAGCAGTAGCTTCCCTGGATATCAAAGCTAAGGAGATATAGTCAGGACTTCAATCATGGAAAGGGTTACTTAGATGCAACCTATTTTCACGCGACTAGATCTGTTCTTGTGTAGAAATGTATTAGAAAGTTGAGGTATAGGATAACTTATCTAATATATTTACATTTTTCAAGAACAAGGGATCTATTTCAATGGATACAATGTGTTTTCATTTGCTTTATTGTTATGATATAGATTATATACACTCTATAAGATGTGACCAAAGTCATGAACAAGATGAGGTTGTGCTTTTGCCTATGTGTATTTACTTGAAGGGGTGTTACCATATTATTTATGAGTGCCCTCATTCATGGTTTAGTTTTATGTATGCTTATTTGCATTGGAGTGTCAGACGTGGATATCATAATAAACAATTCCATTGAGTTTCTCCAAATAACCTTCATATAGCCCAAATAAAACTTACATGCGCCTAGATCTTCAACCCAACCCAAAATTCAAAACAGAACTACCAACTCATATATATTCTTAATAATAAAACAATTGACAATACTATGTTTACTCTCATCTAAAATATATATACACATTAACCAATTTTGAAATCAATCCACCTTGAGATAAGTGCCCTCTATCTCATAGTTAGGTAGGGCTTCGTAATCGAACTCATGTCCTTATCTTATGCCCTTCATAGTGAAATTATTTCACCTTGGCTATGATATTTCGGAACCTCATATAAAAATGCATGTGAAATGAAATAATAAATTTCTGTGACAAAAGGTAGAGTACCAAGTGAACCTGCAGCTGTTGGTTATCACGAACATGCCATGTGCAGTAGAAGAACAACATTTGTTTGTCCGGTAACATATTTAAAAATAGGATTGTTAGAACCACGTAACAAATCAGGATAGGAAACATGATCACTTGAAAATGATGCATGCACCTACGACCATTGTCATTGACCCCCTCCACCTACGTGCATAGTGAAGCAGGTCTTCGAACACAAGAGCGAGACGCTTATGTCTCTACTCATCCATGCAGTTGGTTGAGAACTCCTTCAGCAAGGAGAACATTAATTACTATGTTGTGCTAATTTCATGGCTCTATGTCTCTCCCATTCGCTCGTGTGATGGTCATGATTTGTAAAACCGAGTTGCACTAAAATAGGAGGTGTTAGCTATATACATATATACGGGTAAAACGGAAGTAGCGTCTCTAAACCTAACAAAACATGACTCAATTCACACGATTTAGTTCAAGTCCAATCACTTTATTAGCCGTGGCCATACAAATCGGTTCGTGCTATATTTACTTTTCTTTAAGTATATAAAAAGGTCTCTTACTTCTCAAATCCATTCTTATGAGTGATTACATACATGTTCCATATTATATTGGTATTGATGTTCGAACCACATTACAAAGTCAAAATCAATGAGCGATAATTAGAAACACATCATTGACATCCAAATAATTATATAAGTTGGAGAACAACTTCAATTTTTTCATGATTATTGCTAATCAATCATATAACCCCTTTTGTATCACTATATGAATTGACTTTCATGCATGGAGTCTATGTTTATTAGTATATAGTAGACTATTTAAATGCATGTGAGCTCAATATCTAATATTTACTCACGTGAGTATAGACACGCATTGCTTACTCTCACCTAGCATGTGTCTAGGATATCACTCCAATAGGAGGGACTAATTCTGACGCAAATGAAACCCACTAACCAGTTTATGCCCATGAAGAAGGGATTAGACTAACTATACACTTTTAAGAACTAACTCAAACAACTAATTTTTTTATACTAATTATGTAGGTACATCATTAGCTAAACTGATAACACTTTGTTTATTCAAAATAATGAAAGTTTACAAAAGAATTAGGGTTTTACATAAAGGTTAGAGTTATCCCTTAATACATAACAAGTACACCTTATTACAAGCTGCTCTCATTTCTCACTCTTTTATTCTTAGGAACCATAGGAATGATAAGAGAATGTCTAACTACTCTAACAGTTCATCTTTAGACTCAGCTGGTTTGTTCATGTTGATAACTAGCTTCCGACTCCTCTAGAGATGAACCCTTACCCGACAAATATTTATTAGATTGCATGAGTGTAAAGACTCGATCTTTAAGATAAAATATTTATAAAATAATATCTAAAAATATAAACAAATCTTTTACAAGTCATGATTTACAACGGAGCAATGGAAGCTTATACAGAATAACTAGTATTAAAAACATATATGAGACCTATCTACTCTTCTACAGACGACAACTCTTACACATCTCTTCTATGTCTTCTTTGTAATAACTTTTCATGAATTCCCAAGGGTAATAAAACCAAATGTGGGTCCCAAAAAGGGAAGATGGGTCAACAAATCTGGTACTAAAACCAATTATTTAGCTATCCAAAAATAAATATTTATATAATCAAATATAGGTAAGTTTGCTTGGTGAACTATGGAAATAGCAAGAAGATGGTAAAGTTACTATTCTAGTTTCAAGAGGGTACAACAATTCAAAGTGATAGCTAAAACAATAAAGAGAACTCAAAAATGATATCAACATATCAAGCTATTCAAAATGAAATGATTTTATCCATTACCACATGAATCCTAATATTTTATCTTTTCTAGGAATAGGTTCCTAGTGTTCTCCCCTCTATGAGAGAAAGAAATTATCTTTTGTGAGGGTAACCAGTACAGGGAAACCTTTATATCCATTATCCCCTATGTAGGGTTGTAGGATTTGATCATTGAAATCTAGTGAGCCAAAACTCTTAGATAATATTCAATTTTTTGTGGCAGTGTCAAAACCAACCATTCTTTCCATTATTCAACAATGTTCAACATTCAATTTAGTTATGGTGACCTTTCAAGAGGAGGGATAATGCTAAAAATTGGTTCACCACTTTTGTGAAATTAAATGAATGAATTTCAAGAGGGTATAAAATAGAATTGGGAATCTACTAGCTACTTCAAAAGAGAACTTCTAATCAATATGTCAACAAGAAATAAAGATGTCGATTTCTCTAGAATCTAGAAAGAGAGAACGTACTGGAGATATCTAATGTTTCTTGGCTTGAAAATCACTTCACAGGTTCTTATTAGGTGAAATTACCACTTTTCCCCTCAGTAAGTAGATTATTTTATAATCACTTTTTGTTCTTATAATGTATCATATTGAAATCATTACGTTGATTCCCATCAATGTTGTACTCATCTTCATACATGTATTTACATACAATATACTAGTCACTAACCAAATATATGTAATAAAATTATCAAATATTTTTAATTTACCAATAGACCCTTCCTAAGGATATCTAGGGTTTGATTCTACATACAATAGTCCTATACTTAGATCTCAATTATGTTGCCAAACACGAGTAGGAATTTGTAAACGGTGATACAGTAATTCCATACATTATTCCGCAAACTTGTCATCTAAACTAAATTCGTATAAACATAAAGCCATCTATTTATATGTATTTGTAAGAGTAAGTTTCTTATATGTATACTTCATCTCCAACAATGATTTATTTTTAATTAGGTCATTCTACCAAAAATATTTTTGATATCTATATTGCTTTCACACACACACAAATACACACACACACACACACACACACAAAAGGTTTTAGACATTATAGTATGGAAGAAATTATTGTCTAGGATATACTCCAATAGTATATGGTGTAATTATGTAGATTCATTTATTCACTATTCTATATTTTACATGTAGCAAATATTAAGGCTAGTGATATAATCATATGTATTGTTATGTAGATTTGTAATATGTGTTCGATATCATAATTATAGCCTTATCTATAGTTCAATGGTTCTGTATTAAGATAAATTCTTGCATAACTTTTTAGATGTCAAGTTTACCGTTGTGTATAGAATACAAGGGTTAAACATTAACCTAGATAATGGTTAAGGAATAGACTACATGAAATATAATTACCTACTACTAATGCACTTGGGCTTTTGATGGACAATTCTCCTATAATGGAGGTCTTGAAGATGATTTTGTTGTATCTTCTCTTCATGTATCCTTAGTCTGACCTAAGATGGAACTCAGTGGTGAGTAGTCAGGGAGGCATTACATGTCTTTAGGTGGTCCTTGTTGCTTTGTTGGAGATCTGGGTTTTATGATGATGAAGGAGAAGTCCACTCTTTTTCATCTAATGATGTATGCCACCAAACATCTATGATATATCTGGATCTAGGTTTTGAGGAGTAATTTTTTGCATGGCATGCACATTGAGGACTTCTCTAGATTCTCTAGGATGGTGAAGAAGTGTTCCCAGGGACTGGTGGCCACCAACTTGCTGAGGATGACATGTGAAGATCTCAATGCCATTTACAATGTTGCAATTTCAGTAAGCCTACTTTCATGACAATCTGAAGTTGTAGAAACCGATTGATGAGGAAGCAGTTGTATCCTTATCCATTTCCTTTAGTAAGATGAGAGAGGATTATAGGTTGGGTTTTAGACTTCCGCAAGACATCAAGAAACATAGATTTTAGAAAAGTGTTTATAGATTTTTGGTGAGAGGTTTTTCATATCTATTGCTAGAAAGGGATCTGAGATATGGTTATAGGGGTTTAGAAGGGACAAACTATGGTTTTGGATGAGGGAATTCTGATGACGAGAAATAATATTGATGAGGTTATTTCTTTGTTAGAACTTAGAAGTATTGAATACATTAAACACTAGGCTATTTCTTCTTTTGATCTATGTTGATCGTGATGTCCAAGTGGTGTCTATATTCATAGGTCATTCAAGTGAAACGTTGTATGAGGAGCATTTAAGAGGTGGCCATAGGGGTAAAGGTGATTATGGGGGTTGGGATTGTCTTGGTTACATTGCCTAGGATGGTGAGTTCATAGAGGGACGACCTCTCCATTCTTTTTGTGTAACAATTTGTTACACAAGACCTGGGAAGGAGGAAGGCTGGTCTCTCTCTCACAATTAATGGTATAATAAAGTAATATATGTTATTAACTTCTAATTTGTAATTATGTATAATATTCATATATCATAAATGGAAACACCATTCTCTATGAAATTTAAGCCATGAGTCTAGATCATTTTAGACTAATCTATGGAAATATTAAGTCCTATATTTCTGATCCTAAGAGGGATAATTATTAACACCATGTATACAAAATAGATATATTTTGGTCCAATGTTATATTTCATATTTATTCCAAACTTGTTATTAGAAAAAGTAGGTGTATCATAGATATACAAGATGGCATAAATATATTTGAGCATCTGAATTTTGTAATAGTACCATATAATGTTAAATTGGTGTATGAAGATAATTTGAGGGACCAATTTGTAAATATGAACTTATTTAGACAAAAGGAGTTCAAAAGGATATAAATCATATTCAAGAGCATGATAATTGACCAAATTTATCAAATGATATTTAGAATGAGAGACACATTGTAAATAGGTACATTTAAAGAGAATTATGAATTGTAGCTGAGAATAAATTTAGCAACCATATTTTGGTATGTTACAACACTCCACCCATTCAAGAGGATTTTTTCCTCAAAATTGGTACATGGGTTCTAGTCAGGCACTAGTCTACTCCTCTTAAAAAAGATCCAACTGGAACTTTTAAACATTCATGCAAACTACAATGTAGTATCGTTCACTTTCTCTTAACCATAACCCTACACCAAACTATAGGTTTTAAGGATTTCATATTCTTCTCCTCTAGGATTTTCTCATACCTCCTTGATTATGAGTTATCTCAAGAAATCCTTGATAAAATTTCATAAAATAGTTTTCTTTATACACATATTATTATATAGAAAATAATTTGATGATGGACAAACATTTCAATGCAATACTAAAATTTTCCAATATAATGAGAGAACTAAGTCAAATTACCTCTTGTGAACATTCATCATACAAACTACTTGACTAATTTTGAAAAGTTAGATCTCTATAGTACTTAAGGGCCACTAGAGTATATTACTTATAGCATGGTGTCCTACTAATATGGGATTCACCAGTGCAATCTTGAGGCTTCCGGTCTCACTATTCAACTTTGAACTACTACGTTATTCACAGGTTCAGACACCTAAACTCATCTTTACTAACATGGTAATGTTACATCTTCTTTAATTGGTGTGCTTAAAAAATTTGAGAAAATTTATTCCGCCTTCTATTTCTATCTTATGTAGGTAGGGCTAGCAAAACTATGGTTGGTTGTAAACTATTTTCCTAAGTTCTAGGTTAGTTAGCTATTTAACTCTAATTTCCATCAGACATGCATGAGTGTTGCCTATTCAAATCTTTGATAACAATGTTGTAAATACTCAATTTTTATGATTAAATATTTACAAGTTATATTAGAAAATATAAACATATCTTATTCCAAATCATGCTTTACATTAGATTCATTGAAGCTTATATAGAAGAACTAGTATTAAAAACATATATGAGACCTATCTACTCTTTAAAAGAGGACTCTTTCACGTCTCTTCTATGTCATCTTTGTATCATCTGTCCATAGATTTCTGAGAGGGAATAAGCACACATGGACCCTAAGAAAGGAAGATGAGTCAGCAAAGCCGGTACTAGATCTAATTATTGAGCTATTTAAAAATAAAAGATTTATGTAATAAACTGTAGATACGTTTTCTTGGTGGATGGTGGTAATAATCAGAATATGATCAAGTTACCATACTAGTATCAAGAGGGTAAAACAATTCAAAGTGGTACATCGAAATGTTGGGTTTTAGGGGAGGCAGAGAAGGCAGTGGAAACAAAAAAAATTTCTCCCCAAACCCCGAACAAGGAAACGCGTCAAAGTCTATATAATACGAAAGGATGGTTTGTGGAATCATACCTTGTCCCGAGGCTTTCTCGGAGACAATACCTCGCACCTTGCGTGGTCTTCAACTCTGGTCTTGGACGGTGTCTGTGCAGCTCTTGGTCGCATCGGGACTTACGAGTCCTGATCTCACCGGACTGTCGGGTTGACAGTTGTCCTCCTGAGCGGCAGAAAACTCCCACCTCTGAAGTAGTCCACAAGGACCACCTGTAACTCCACACTCCTTGTCCCACAAGGAGTTGGAAGGAGTCACACCCTCCTATTGACGTACTAGTCGCCAACACACTCTCCTGCCTCCAATTGCAACTACAGTTGTCTTTCCCTTGCTGCACCTCCCTTTGCGGGTAGCACTTGCTCGGGCTCTCTCGGTTACCAAAACCAGAGAACGGCAACTTTTCAGAGAAACTGGTTGCACTGAGTTGTACTTTGAGAAGCCCCCAATACCCCTATATATAGGAGGGTCATGGGACAGGGTTCTCCATCCCGGGCAATGCGTGACTAAAAGCAGGAGTAGAAGGGTTCGAGATTTTCCACAAAAGCAACCAACTCGCAACCTGAACCGGTCGGTTGACACCTCAACCGATCAGTTGGGACACCTCAACCAGTCGGTTCACAAGTGAACCGGTCGGTTGGTGGTCCTGGTCGGTTCCCGATTGACTTTCCTTCTTTTGTTTCTAATTGGTATTGAATACCAATCCTTGTTCCAATCAAATTGGGAAAGTGAAACACAAGGAAAATTCTCACCAATCCTACTTTCCCAAGTTGCTCAGTTGCACCAGTTAACCGATCGTTTCAACACTTGAAGCAATCGGTTCACCCTGGGCTTGAGCCGATTGGCTCAACACTTGAGCTGACCGGTTCAGCAACCTCCACCGACCGGTTCATCACATGAACTGATCGGTTGGGAGTACAGGTTGTACAGAATCAGTCAATTACGATTTCAATCAATCCTATACTCCAATCAATGTGTCCAACACCTTGAACATTATGATATTGAGCTATCAATTGATTGAGTGTTTAATTGAACTACTAAACTCCTTTAGTAATCAATCTAAACATTGCTTGTGGACAAAACTCCTCTTCCAGGTTAAATCATATGTGTGTGACCCTGCAGGTCCATTTCATGTTGGCAGTGAAAGTCCATAACACTTATGACTTCACAAGCAAAGAGCGGTGCCTAGTCACACATCAGTGCTACCCAAGTGAAAGTAGAAAGTTGGAGAAAAACTTTCAATCCTACAATCCGTGAATGGTGTTACAGTAAATGTATAATTCCTTTGTCACTGATATCCTGAATGAACTCGAGGCATGGAACAATCATCCTGTCAACGTTCATTCACTTTCTTGATCTCAGAGTAGATTGAACGAGATATGTATGACATCAATATCACATACTAATTCACACATGCGTGCGCACACCTATCGCAATCCTACTCATCAAGTGGCCATGGATATCAAACTCTCTCAGGAGGGACAAATCCCATATCTATCACTCACCCCTCAAAAGCCCCATGTGTCAAAGCCACCCAATCATCACCTTTATAACAACCCATGTTTCAGGACTGCGTTTGATGATGTCAAAGTGTGCCCAACGACATGTGTTGAGTGCAGTGATTTCAGGTCTAAGAATCACACTCACCACCATCACTGTGAGTACTGACTGTGACTACCATGTCATGGTTCCACGTGTCAAACTCACAGTGGGTCTGTCCGGTACACTTGTTCTCTAACAAGTACCTATGTGTTTGTTTTGATATCTCTATATCATGACTAATGAGATTCTGTCATCAACCAACACCACAATCTAGTCTTGTGTGTCATTGTTGTCTATCTACCTTCCACAATGACATCCGACTAGGGACATAACAAGAATGTACAAACTCTTAGCATATATAGGATCTCATCGTTCAGGTCATGAACCTGAAGGCATACGTCATTGAGTACTGTCATTCTCTAAACATTCAATCTGTTCTATCACTATCTCAAATGACTGAACCAGAAAGAATTGGAAGTTTGCCTTTGATGTTTATCAAATCAATCTTAATTTATCCCACCAATCATCTCATGATTGGCTCTCAGGGCATACATACCAACAGACTCCCACTTGCACTATGAGCCAATCACTCTTGAATCATATTCATAGTGATCTTCACACATGTCCCACATGTTATTGTGCTCTATTGTGAACATAGTGAGTAATGGCAACACCTTGCCGAAGTCAGTTTTAATTGCATGTCTCTCATCCCTTCACTGTACATCATACGTATGAGATGGAGTTGCCGTAATATGCGATCTAGTATTCCTTTGCTAACCTTTAGCCACATTGCATGATCAAGGATTCCAGACTTGTCATCAATGAGCGGAATATCTATAAGTTCATCTCATGAAATTCCAGATCCATATAGTATCCAATGCTGTTCTCTAACACATATATACTTGGCATTTCCTTTTAAATGGTTTTATTGGAACACTTCCAATTATCAACAAACTTTCACTTGTATATATCCTATATATATTTTGCGATTAATTTTCTGTCCTTTCGGAAGTTCGCATCAATGTAACTCTTTACATTGAACTCTTCCTCATCTCCATAGAACTAGTACTTCTCAAGTACTTATCAAGTTCTCATAGTATTCCAGTAACTCTTATTGGAAGTAGACAGACATCCACTTGTCATGTCCCAAATATGAGTTATCAAGATGAGCATATCATATTGCCATGTCATACACACAAGATGATGAATGCATTTTGTTCTTGCCATGCAAGACAATGGGATGATCACATACGTGATAGATCCATATCTATTCTTAGTGTTCCCATTCTTCATAAGAATTGGACACTTGGCCTTGGGATACTAACTTTATGTAACATGAAAAGTTTTCTCCCACTGAATCTGTGCATACTGAACTCTTCAGTACAGATTGCCAATGTATGCTTTCTCTTTTCAGGTCAAGAGGTTTTCGAGAACTATCTCTATAGATCTCTATTCGTATCACATAGGAAACATCTCTATCTTCCTTAAAGATAATTTCCACTTTTGGATTTCCATTTTAGAACATTTCCATTTCACATCAAAATGTGGAATGTGAACACGCTCCCACTAAATCACAAATCCCTTCTTTATCTTTGACATATCAGTCAAACCCTTTGACTATATCATCAAAGTAAAGATCCAATTCTGAGTTGCTTGTACTCAACCAATCACATTGATTAGTCCATTGTAACTTATAGACTTCATTTGCATTAGTGGATTCATAAACCTTATAGGTTGTGTCACGTACACATCCTTGTTTTATTCCTCATAGGAATGCGGTTTTAGTATCCATATGCCAAATGTCTTAGTCATTAACAAGCGTCATCCTTATCAAAATGTTATCCATGTGTCTTAACACTTAAGACTCATTTACACTTATGGATTTCATCCAATGGGTGCTACCATCAAGGTCATACCTTATGGTTGACATGGATGTCATTTAGGATGTAATGGTCATAAACCATAACTCAAAATTCGGTTCCTCATATTCATCTGGATAGTTGACTCATCACATGAACAACTCATCACATAGATAATTGAGGTGTATCTGTCAAGGATATAAGAACTCACAACTCCTTGTGATTCTCAATGTCCTTTATTAGTGTGGGGTATTCTTTTATTAAGAAGAATTCAGTTATTTGATAATCATTTTCTAACTCCTTAGAGTATGATTCCTTCTTGATTTAGACATCACCATGCCTTAATCATGAGTTCACTATGATACACTATGATAATCACTCATAAGGATCTCAAACATTTGGTCCAAGTATTTCATTCATTGATCTCATCAAGAATTAACACTTTACCAAATTTGCACTTCATCTATGATTAATCTTGAACACTTCAAGATATTCATACTGGTATTTCTCTAAACACCATTTGAAGTATTAGCATTTGTTCCAATAGGTATAAATACATCACATGTATTATACCTAATAGGACAATCATTCTCTCACTACCATTAGTGAAGATTGATTAATAATGTACAAGATATTCATGTCTCTTACTGGTTCTCTAACCAAAAGAGTCTAGATTTATCCATCACATGGAAACTAGAAATGAATTTCTCATGATTGATGCTAATTTGATTGTTTGAGTTATCTATAACTTTTAGGTATCATCTTATGCATACCATGTATCACAAGATAAAAAAGGCATTGCCACAAAGATCATATCTTTAAGATTGAAACATCAACTTTATTAATTGTCATCATTGTCATACAATATGCAAAAATAAAGTGTTTCTATCTATTGGCAATATATGAAATAGCAGTTCTCAACTCTATTTCGTGCCCTTTAGGATGAAATAAGCTGAAAGATACTCCTATCTATGGCAGCAACACTTGCTCTAATGATGGGTACTTCTTTCTTGGTCCTTTCACAAAGGCCATCACTTCTTTGCGGATTTTGCATATCATATATGACATATCCATATCTTGGTATCATATACCTTAGATAAAGAAGTGGTTCATTTCATGATACCTTAGGTGGATATCTCCATACCCTCCTTCATCTTCTTTTGTTCTTCTAGATATAGGGGGCAATTCCCTCATACACCCTTTCCCATGTGCCTTGAGGTTGAAGATGGCTTGGGTTGCTGGCTAGCATCAGAACACTTCTTTTCTTTGCCCTTGCCCTTAAGACTTACCTTTCATTGATCTCATCAAAGATTAGGATTAGTCTTTCTTCATCCTTGCCTCTACTATCCTCAACATGTCCAACAACTCTATCAACACTTGTCAAAGTTCTTCATGTTGTAGCTTATCATGAATTGCATGATTCTCGCAACATTTGCAGTATCATACCAATAGCCAACCCTTGGCTCAGAGGGAATCCTTCTTAGTCAGGTTTTCCACATACCCAATCACATTAAGTGTGTGAATAACTTACTGGATCTCCTTCTGTCATGACATACTAGGACAGTGTCTTGGAGACATCATATGTCTCATGTTGTCTCTGCAACTCATAGTTCAGAGAACACAACATCAAGCACTCCTCATCAATGTCTTCCTCGCTATGCTTCCATAAGCATACTTTCAGCCATTGATGTGGTGGGATCTAGTTCATCTGGTTCTGGTATAACTAGGACTTAGAGCTTTCACTCTTTGAGAACACTTCTCATCATCCTAACCAGTCGTGGAATTATTCCCATTTAATTTTTCGATCACAAATAAAGTGATTTGTTGATTAACCATTTATTATAACAAAAGGAAATATATGCAATTTTAGTCCAAAAACTCTTTTGACTTATTTGATTGATTTGAAAAGTTGATGATATAATTAGGCATTTAATTAATTATCGCTCCCACTATTTTACTTCAAATTGATAGCCCTCACCATCAATTCGGAAGATTGCAGCGTACAACCTTCTAGTGGACAAGATCCTAAAATCCTCTAAGTCATGAGTCAGCTTTGGCTGATCGCCCACAACTTAGATCTCTCAGGTAGGCAACCCTTGCCAATTGCATCATATGCAACTCTTGTTGAATGAACATGCACAACACCTTACCATGAACATTCCTTGCCTCTGGGCTTAGACGCTCTAAGAATCACCAGTTAAGTCTAACCCAAAAGCCGACACGGTAGAACATGCACCCTGCTTTGGCAGAACCTACATGTCTACCCTTCACACTTCCACAAGATATACGGCGCACCATGCTTTGGCGTAACCTATGCTTGGTCGATCGAGTTTTTCATGTGTTCCACTAATGGAAGGCATATAAGACTTAATATTTTAATGAGGGATTTGGTTTTATATACATATACATATCCAATCACCACAATACATAGTACGTATCATATACATGCTATATCACACAGAAAACATGCAAAATGATAAAAGCGATGATTATGGCCATCCTAATGTGATTCCTCGAGCCAAGAGGAATCACAGTCATCTAGGTCTACATCACATGCAACCTGTACAAGATGAACTCTGTGCTTTTCCTTCGGAGAAGATCAATTCATCACATGAATGATTTGCTCGGTCCGGCCCGGTCATCTGGGTGCCACCAGCCGATCGGTTGGCTCCTCCAACCGATCGGTTTGCCTGGTCATCGTGCATCTCGTCATGGCCGCCACCCGCTCGTCTCGCTCCTCGAACCGGTCATCAACTGATCGGTTCACTCCTTGAACTGATCGTCTGGAACGTCAATCGATCGGTTCATGCCTTGAACCGATCATCTCAGCTGTCGTCAGGATGTCCTTCGTTCTTTGACATAATAGGAAATAAAATCTATCCTAATTTTACATTGCTTAAAAGGGAAACCCCGAGTTACATTCGGGGGAGCAAAGGTAGGAAAGAATCTCGAATTATTTCGAGTTACATCAGGAATAGGAGAGGGAAGATCGGTGCGCAGACCGAGATGCAAGAAACCACATACAACCATGCACAGATAGGGTTTATTGGCCATAACCACGCTATACATCCACCACAAAACTCGTTTAAGGGTGACGTGTATCGAGTGCATTAATAATACATATCATATATGTAATTGGGATTTGTGGATTTAGGATTGGACATGCATAAAACCAATATTATTCGCATCGTATGCAATAAATAAAGGCGACAAACCAAAATCGATCATATCGATATTCCTAAAATATAGAACAGTTGATGTGGCTCTGATACCACTGTTGGATTTTAGGATAGGTAGAGAAGGCAGCGGAAACAAAAAAAAATTTCTCCCTAAACCCGGAACAAGGAAACACGTCAACGTCTATATAATAGGAAAGGATGGTTTGTGGAATAATACCTTATCCCGAGGCTTGCTCGGCGACAATACCTCGCGCCTTGCACGGTCTTCAACTCCGGTCTTGGACGGTGTCTGTGCAGCTCCTGGTCGCACCGGGACTGACGACTCCTGATCTCACCGGACTATCGGGTTGACAGTTGTCCTCCTGAGCGGCAGAAACCTCCTGCCTCTGAAGTAGTCCACACAGACCACATGGAACTCCACACTCCTTGTCCCACAAGGAGTTTAGAAGGAGTCACACCCTCATGTTGACGTACAAGTCGCCAACACACTCTCCTACCTCCAGTTGCAACTGTAGTTGTCTTTCCCTTGTTGCGCCTCCCTTTGCGGGTAGCACTTGCTCGGGCTCTCTCGGTTACCAAAACCAGAGAATGACAACTTTGCAGAGCAACTGGTTGCACTGAGTTGTACTTTGAGAAGCCCCCAATACCCATATATATAGAAGGGTCATGGGAAAGGGTTCTCCATCCCGGGCAATGCGGGACTAAAAGCAGGAGTAGAAGGGTTCGAGATTTTCCACAAAAGCAACCAACTCGCAACCTGAACTGATTGGTTCACAAGTGAACCGGTCGGTTGAGGACCTGAACCGGTCGGTTGACACCTCAACCGATCGGTTGGGACACCTCAACCGGTCGGTTGGTGGTCCTGGTCGGTTCCCGATTGACTTTCCTTCTTTTGTTTCTAATTGGTATCGAATACCAATCCTTGTTCCAATCAAATTGGGCAAGTGAAACACAAGGAAAATTCTCACCAATCCTACTTTCCCATGTTGCTCAGTTGCACCAGTTAACTGATCGTTTCAACACTTGAAGCAATCGGTTCACCCTGGGCTTGAGCCGATCGGCTCAACACTTGAGCCGACCGGTTCAGCAACCTCAGCTGACCGGTTCATCACATGAACTGATCGGTTGGGAGTACAGGTTGTGTAGAATCAGTCAATTATGATTTCAATCAATCCTATACTCCAATCAATGTGTCCAACACCTTGAACATTATGATATTGAGCTATCAATTGATTGAGTGTTTAATTGAACTACTAAACTCCTTTAGTAATCAATCTAAACATTGCTTGTGGACAAAACTCCTCTTCCAGGTTAAATCCTATGTGTGTGACCCTGCAGGTCCATTTCACATTGGCAGTGAAAGTCCATAACACTTATGACTTCACAAGCAAAGAGCGGTGCCTAGTCACACATCAGTGCTACCCAAGTGAAAGTAGAAAGTTGGGGAACAACTTTCAATCCTACAATCCATGAATGGTGTTATAGTGAATGTATAATTCCTTTTTCACTAATATCCTGAATGAACTCGAGGCATGGAACAGTCATCCTGCCAATGTTCATTCACTTTCTTGATCTCAGAGTAGTTTGAACGGGATATGTATGACATCAATATCACATAGTGATTCACACATGGGTGCGCATGCCTATCTCAATCCTACTCATCAAGTGGCCATGTATATCAAACTCCCTCAGGAGGGACAAATACCATATCTATCACTCACCCCTCAAAAGCCCCATGTGTCAAAGCCACCCAATCATCACCTTTATAACAACCCATGTTTCAGGACTGCGTTTGATGATGTCAAAGTGTGCCCAACGACATGTGTTGAGTGCAGTGATTTTAGGTCTAAGAATCACACTCACCACCATCACTGTGAGTACTGACTGTGACTACCATGTCATGGTTCCATGTGTCAAACTCACGGTGGGTCTGTCTGGTACACTTGTTCTCTAACAAGTACCTATGTGTTTGTTTTGATATCTCTATATCATGACTAATGAGATTCTGTCATCAACCAACACCACAATCTAGTCTTGTCTGTCATTGTTGTCTATCTACCTTCCACAATGACATCCGACTAGGGACATAACAAGAATGTACAAACTCTTAGCATATGTATGATCTCATCGTTCAGGTCATGAACCTGAAGGCATACGTCATTGAGTACTGTCATTCTCTAGACATTCAATCTGTTCTATCACTATCTCAAATGACTGAACCAGAAAGAATTGGAAGCTTGCCTTTGATGTTTATCAAATCAATCTTAATGTATCCCACCAATCATCTCATGATTGGCTCTCAGGGCATACATACCAACAAGAAATAATAAAGAGATTCTCAGAATCAATATCAAGATATCAAGTTATTCAAAAATCAAATGATTTATCCATTGACACATGAAATATAATATGTTGTCTTAATCATGTCTAGATACTCAATGTTCTTCCCTTTTTGAGAGAATGACACTTCAGCCAATGGGGGTAACCGGTACTAGGGATCCTCGATGTCCATTATCCACTATGCATGGTTAGGGGATATGACCCTTTGAGTCTAGTGAGCAAAACTCTTATCCAATATTTGAATTTGTCCCAATGTCAAAATCAACTATTATTTCCATTATTCAACAATGTTAAACATATTGTATGTTGTAGTGACCTTCAAGAGGATGGATAATGCTTATAACAAATTTTTTCACCACTTTTATATAATTATATGAATAAAATTCAAGAGGTGATAAAAAAGTTGAATAATAGAATCGAGAATCTAGTGCATATTCCAAATAAGAATTTGCAATCGAAATGCCCACAAGAATAATAGATATTTATTTCACAAGAGAGAATGTACTAGGATTATTTGATATTTCTTGTCTTGGAAGTCACTTCATAGGTTATTATTAGGTGAAGTTTACCATTTTCCCCTTGGTAAGTAGATTATTTAATAATCACTTTTTGTTATTATAATGTATCATCTTTAAATCATTAAGTTCATTCCCATCAACGTCGTAGTAATCTTTGTACATGTAGTTACATACGATATACTAGTCATTAACCATTTTTTTGTAATATTTAGTCACCAAGATTAAATATATTTATTTACTAATTTCCCCTTACTAGGGATATCTAATGTTTAATATAACATACACTAGTCATGTACTTAGATCTCAAATATGTTCCCAAACACATGTAGGATTTAGTTAAATGGTGATAGAGTAATTTCACAAATTTATCCACCAACATGTCATCAATGAAGTTTGTGTAAATATAAGGCCATCTATCTATATGTATATATATGAGTAAATCTCTAATATTTATACATCCTCTCCAACAATTATTTATTTTCAGTTAGGTCTATCTATTGAAAACATTTCCTAAATGTATATTGAATTCACACATATATACATACATAATGTTCTAAATTTTTTAATATGGATGACATCACTATTTACGATAGACTCACCATTAGGATATGTTGGAATTACATAATTTAATATTCATTTATCCACTCAGCTATATTGTATGCATAGTAAATGTTAGGGTTGTTTATCTAATCATATATATATTGTAATGCAACTAAGTAATGTGTGCTAGATACTCTAGTTATCATCTTACATATTATTCAATGATTTTGTATTAAGATACATTACTACATAATTTTGTAGATGTCAAGTTTAATAATGTGTATACAATACAAGGGGCAAACACTAACCTAGATAATGATAAAGGAATAGACCACAAGAAATATAAATGCCGACTGTTGATGCACTAGGGATTTTAATGATCAATTCTCCTACGATGGAGGTCTTGAAGGTGGTTTCATTGGTTTTATATTCTCTTCATGTCTCCTTAGTATGACATGAGATGAAACTCAATGGTGAGTAGTCATTATATGTCTTTGAATGGCCCTTGTTTCTTTTCTAGAGATCTAGGTTTTATGGCGAGAAAGGATAGGTCTACTCTTTTTTGTCTACTGCTATCTGTTGCCAAACATGACTAACTTCTCAGGATCCAGGTTTTGATGAGTAATTGTGAACATGGCATGTGCATCAAGGACATTGGATTATTTAGTGTGGTGGATAATTGTCACTGAGGCCTAGTGACATCATCTTGCTGGGGACGACCAGTGAAGATCTGGACTCCATTGACAATGTTGCAATTTCTATAGATCCGCTTTCATTGTGAGTCTAAAGCAGTAGAAGACATTTGAGGATGAAGTGGTTGTATCCTTGTCCACTTCCTTTAGTAAGATGAGAGAGGGTTAGAGGCTGGGTTTCAAACTTCCCTAAGACATTGAGAAGGGATTGAATATAGAAAAGATCTTACAGGTGTTGGTCGGAGGTTTTACAGGTTTGTTTCCGGTAAGGGGATCCATGAAAGGGCTATATGGGGTTATAAGGGACATGCTAGGGTTTTGAATGGGGCCTTGTTGATGAGGAGAAACTGTTAGATCCTAGATGGGTGATTAGATGCTCTAGAGGGGGGCTGAATAGAGCTGAAAGCACTTGCACAAAATTCATTAAACCTTCAAGATATATGACAAGATAAGGTTGCTAAATAGGTAATTTGAGTGCAAATAAAACATACATAGCAAGGGAGAGAGATATTGAACATGCATCAATTAGACAAGCTATTTAGAGTGGTTCCACACTTCAAACTAGAAGTGTGTCAGTCCACTTGCCTAGAGAGGTCAACCTCTAGGACTTCCAAACTATTGCACTCTTATATTCATTCATAAGACATACAATGCATGACCAAACAAAAGACTTACCTATCCAATACAAAGAGTCTTCAACCTTACCAAGGACTTACCCACTTTGCAAGAGTCTTTGACCTTCTCCAAGGACTTACCCACTCTTGCACAAGTCTTCAGCCTTACATGGATCACCCACTCTTCTTGGATCTTCGGCTTTTGACTTCACCTTCACTCAGAGAAGCTTCCACCAAGGTCTTACCCACTTGAGCTTGAGTCTTCTGCCTTCTCCAAGAGCTTACCCACTCTAGCTCCAAGTCTTCAGCCTTGATATTCACCAAGGGACTCCTTCCCTTGTTCTTCTTCACCTCTCTTAGACAAGAGAGAGAACCTTCATCTTCATGATTGAAATGAGAGAAAAGGAGGTGGTGGAAGTGAGAGCCTCCCAAGATATACATATAGGACTAGCTCTCTTATATATTTCCTACTCACTCTAATGGATGTAGCAAGTGATTAAGCTTAGAGAGAGAGAGAAGATACTGTAGGAAGCACTCAACTATAGAATAGGAACCTCACATAGACTTTTGCAATGAATGCTCAACCTTGGAATGAAGCCCAAGGGGTCCTATTTATAGCTGGGGATGCCTCTTAGCCTTGGGGAACACTTGAGAAAGAAAACTAGCCATTTTGTAGCTTGCAACGGATCTATTTTCACTTGTTGCAACTCCACAACGGCTAGAAACACTTTTCTGCACTTTTCCGTACAGTGCAATCGGTCGAGTTTCAATAAGTGTAACTCGACCGATAGAGTAAAAGACAAAGCTGATATTCAGACCATCAGTCGAGTTTGTCCTGAGGAAACTCGACCGACCAATGAAAATCGATTTGGTCAATTACTCCATCGGTCGAGTTCTGTGTAAACACAACTCGACCGATGCAATCTCCAGAAAATTGATTAAGGATGATCTGTCGAGTTTTTAGGCTGGGAAACTCGACCGAAAAAGTGCCTGTAATCAATTTTCAAAGTTGCATCTAAAGTGCTCTAATATTCGATCTAAGTGCTCCTGATATTTTTCTAAGCTTAATTACAAGTCATACAATCATTACAAGTGATTTACAACATGATTCTAATGGATATACATCATATTACAAAAACGTGCACTTGTATGACTTTGACTTGTCTTTTCTCCAATTTGAGATGCACAAGTTAGGGAAATTGGAGTGTGTCTATACCTAATCTGAAATCACTCAAGTAGAAGCATTAGACACCAATATGTGGAATGGTTAGTCATCATCAAAACACAGGTTTAGTCAATTTAGACGTGAGTCAACATTGACCTAATTGACCTTGAGTCAACAATCTCCCCCTTTTTGAAGATGACAAACCATTCCATAAATGTATTAAAAGAATTTAAGTAAAGTCATACCTTTGGAGAAACATAGGGGTTTCAATAGAATGTAGTTCATATGCTCCCCCTCAATTGATGTGCATGGAGTTCTCATACTCCCCCTCAATTGATGATATTTCTCCTGCATGGTTAGCTTCCATAACATTTATAGAATCTATGTCTTCTACTCATATATATTCTACACATATATGTCGTCTCCCCTTCACCTTCTCCCTTTACATGAACATACTTCTCTTCTTCATGTAAGACATGCCTTCTCTCCGTTTTGTCAAGAGAAGACATACCTTTCTCCCCTTTGTCATTTCAAAAAGTGGGGTTATGAAGAAATAAGAAACATCACTTGTTAAAGAGAAAGGATATAACACAAATATATATAAGGAGAGTAGAAGAGCACAGATAGGGGCTTGTCCAAGCATAGAAAGAAAAGCAAGTTAAAGCATATACTTGAACAACCCAAAATACAAGATAAAGTGTTGCAGAAAAATAATAAATTGCAATTTTTATCCTTAAGATGACGGAATTTGACCAAAAACCATCAGGGCTCATTGCAAAGCAATTAGTCTTGCTCAGAAGGTCATTTCTGCATGAAAAGCACTAGTCTTGCACCAAAAACTGAAACTGGAGTAAATCTGCATAAAATCCAAAAAAAATCTCCAATTTCTACATATAATGTAGATCTATGTACCCTGCATCACAATGTTATGCAAGCAACTCAAGATAGTAGATATGCAATTCAAGGAACAATCTTGAGCATGTATGAGACAAGATACTAGCATAGCATATAGATGAGCAAAGATGCCAATTATAAACAAGGTTAAAACTACATGTATATCAACTACTAGTAGATGATATCACAAGTTAAGACTACTAGTAGGATCTAGATCATAGCAAGAGATACCAAAAGCTACATAAGATAAAGCAAGCTATGAGTAGATGTAGAGATATATCCAAACAAAGAGATATGCAATTTTGGAAGCATGAAATGATATATCTCACTAGATATGCATCCTTACCATAAGATGATTACCCCTAAGAACCTCAAGGTTGTATCAACACAAGATATACACCTATATAGATGTAGCAAGTTTGAGAACAACGAAAGTAATTTTTTGACACAACCAAGAGATCCAAAGAGACCATCATCAAAACCTATAAAACAACTCAAAACAAGTAATTGCAACATATAGATTTACCAATTTAGAGCAATTAGAGATATAGAGTTGTAAGCAAGATAGGAAATTTAGAACATGGCAATATGAATATATAAAGGTACCAAATGAGAGTGCCAAAGAATAAGGCTATTGGTTGAGAAAATCTAGTTGAGAGGGAAATTCTCATTCAATAAGCCAATTGTGTATTCTGTGCACAGTGTTATCGGTCGAGTTCTGTACATTGGCAACTCGACCGATGACAGCTGTTGGCAACACCCATTGGTGCCTATCGGTCGAGTTTCAAACAGGGGAAACTCGACCGACAGAGTAGCTGTCAAAACACACATATATTTCATAAAAACACATTTAAAGGCATGTTAAAGATACAAACCATATCCAAACATGTCTAAGCAAGTTAGTAATGCACTATAGAAGCATTGGAAATAGTTTTTGAGCAAGAGTGTGAAGAGAAACACAAAATACCACTTTTGACTCAAAAACCATATGTATAGTGCACACTAACTTGACAAAAACAAGTTAGAGGTGGTTACAAGCAATAAAACCATTACCTTTGTGCTTACCATTGCTTTTCCACTTGTTGTCACCCTCTACACATCTCACCTTTCTTCTTTCATGTGGATTGAGAAGTCAATTTGCAATTTAATAGCTCAAGTCAAACCATTTGCAAGAACCTACAAGAAGAAAGATGAAATGGTTCTCAATCATGTTTTTGGGTCCGGAGGGGTTATTTTAGCAACCCAAGTCCTATTACTCTTGGGTGCTTTCCTAAAAGGACAACAAGTAGAATAATGACCAATATCATTGCAATAGTTGCATGTGCCCATAGTCTTGGAACTAGAGGATTCTCCATGGAATATTAGAGGTCCTTTATCTTTGTTGTTCCCTTGACTACTATCATACCCTAAACCATGTCTACCAATTTGTTTAGTAGTATGGTATAGGATGTCATTAACACTCTTTTTACCAACTAAGAATCTTTGCAAGGATGATCTCAAACTGTCATTATCATGCTTAAGAGAAGCAATAGTAGAAGACAAATTATTGATATTATCTCTAGCATGAAAAAGATCATTTTCTAAGCAAAGAGCTTTAGTTAAATAAGAATCTCTATCAATATCAAGAGCAGCAACATCATTCTCTGTATTTGTAGAACTAGAACACGATTCATGCCTATTGATTTTAGCAAGCAAGGAGGCATTTTATATTTCTAATTCATGCAAAACAAAATCTTTGTCCTTGTTTTCAGATTTAAGAACATCAATATCATGCATGAGAGAATCAACAATTAAGGTATGCTCTTCATTAGAACTAGTCATAAGAGTTTGAGCTTCTAGAAATCTAATCTTATCAAGCAAACTAGAATTTTCAAGTTTAAGAGAGTCTAATTGGCTAAGACAATCATTTTTATCATCAAGCAAGCAAGAATTAGCATATTCAAGATCATCTAGTTCTATATGCAAATTATCAACAATTCTAGCAAGATTTTTCTTTTTCTTTTCAGAAGACTTAAAAGAGGCACAAATATCATGAATAATAGCAATTAAAGATTCTTTATCTAAATAGTTTAGATTTACCTCACTTGAGTCTTCACTTGTTGATGCTATAAGAGAAAAATGGCATTCTCCTTCATAACTTGAGCTTGAGCTTGATCCTTCACTTGAATCTTCATTTGAGCTTAAGTTGGAGGAGCCACTTGAGCTTGAGTGCCATTTCTCCTTCTTGTGAAGATGGGTCTTTTTGCCTTGTGGACAATTTTCGTTGTAGTGACCCTTCTTCACACAGGTGAAGCACCGGATGGAGGAGGACTTGCCTTTGTAGAGTCTACCCTTAGAGTAAATGGCATATTCTTTAGCTTGAGAGGATGGAGAGACTTGTTCCATGATAGCTTCAATTTGAGCTTTCATTTCAACCTTCTTCATTCTCTTTAGCTCTTTCTTCTCTTATCTTTCTATTTCCTCCCTCTTGTCAAGTGTAGCATCATGTGATTGTAGATTTCCAATGAGCTCTTCAATAGGAATATCCTTAAGAGACCTTGCTTCTTCAATAAAAGTCACCTTGGGTTCCCATCTCTTAGGGAGAGTTCTAAGGATCTTTGAGTTGATCTCTCTACTAGACATAAGATGTCCTAGAACAGAAAGAGCATTCATGATGGTGTTGAGCCTTGAGTACATGTTGGCTATGCTCTCCTCCTTTCCCATTTTGAAGTTCTCAAGCAGCCCTTTGAGCATGTAGACTTTGCTTTCCTTCACTTGATATGTCCCTTCATAATTGATGCAAAGCTTTCTCCATACCTCATAGGCTGTTTCACATGAAGAAATCCGGTTGAACTCGGTGGGGGTCATGGAGACATATAGGATGTGCATGTCTCTAGCATTCAAGGTTGCTTTCTTCAAGTTAGCTTCATCCCATTCTTCAATCTTTGTCTTTGGTAGCATGTATGGGCTGTTCACCATTTGCCACATCTCAATACTTGATCCTTGGATGTAGAATTGAAGCCTTCTTCTCCAATAGAGGAAATTGCTCCCATCAAAGATTGGAAGGCTAGTTGAGTATCTCCCTCCTAGGTAGTCACCCATCTTCTCCTACTTGTTGAAGTATGATTGGAGAATACCCGCTTTGATACCAATTGTTAGATCCTAGATGGGTGATTAGATGCTCTAGAGGGGGGGTGAATAGAGATGAAAGCACTTACACAAAATCATTAAACCTTCAAGATATATGACAAGATAAGGTTACTAAATAGGTAATTTGAGTGCAACTAAAACATACATAGCAAGGGAGAGAGATATTGAACATGCACCAATTAGACAAGCTATTTAGAGTGGTTCCACACTTCAAACTAGAAGTGTATCAGTCCACTTCCCTAGAGAGGTCAACCTCTAGGACTTCCAAACTATTGCACTCTTATACTCATTCATAAGACATACAATAAATGACCAAACAAAAGACTTACCTATCCAATACAAAGAGTCTTTAACCTTACCAAGGACTTACCCACTTTGCAAGAGTCTTCGGCCTTCTCCAAGGACTTACCCACTCTTGCACAAGTCTTCAGCCTTGCAGGGATCACCCACTCTTCTTGGATCTTTAGCTTTTGACTTCACCTTCACTCGGAGAAGCTTCCACCAAGGTCTTACCCACTTGAGCTTGAGTCTTATGCCTTCTCCGAGGGCTTACCCACTCTAGCTCCAAGTCTTCAGCCTTGATCTTCACCAAGGGACTCCTTCCCTTGTTCTTCTTCACCTCTCTTGGACAAGAGAGAGAACCTTCATATTCATGATTGAAATGAGAGAAAAGGAGGTGGTGGAAGTGAGAGCCTCACCAGATATACATATAGGACTAGCTCTCTTATAGATTTCCTACTCACTCTAATGGATGTATCAAGTGATTAAGCTTAGAGAGAGAGGAGGTTGTAGGAAACACTCAACTATAGAATAGGAACCTCACATAGAGTTTTGCAATGAATGCTCAACTTTGGAATGAAGACCAAGGGGTCCTATTTATAGGTGGGGATGCCTCTTAGCCTTTGGGAACACTAGAGAAAGAAAACTAGCCATTTTGTGGCTTGCAACGTATCTATTTTCACTTGTTGCAACTCCACAACGGCTAGAAACACTTTTCTGCACTTTTCTGTACAGTGCAATCGATCGAGTTTCAATAAGTGTAACTCGACCGATAGAGTAAAAGACAAAGCTGATATTCAGACCATCGGTCGAGTTTGTCCTGAGGAAACTCGACCGACCAATGAAAATTGATTTGGTCAATTACTCCATTGGTCGAGTTCTGTGTAAACACAACTCGACCGATGTAATCTCCAGAAAATTGATTAAGGATGATCGGTTGAGTTTTTAGGCTAAGAAACTCGACCGCAAAAGTGCCTGTAATCAATTTTCAAAGTTGCATCTAAAGTGTTCTAATATTCTATCTTAGTGCTCCTGATATTTTTCTAAGCTTAATTACAAGTCATACAATCATTACAAGTGATTTACAACATGATTCTAATGGATATACATCATATTACAAAAACATGCACTTGTATGACTTTGACTTGTCTTTTCTCCAATTTGAGATGCGCAAGTTAGGGCAATTGGAGTGTGTCTATACCTAATTTGAAATCACTCAAGTAGAAGAATTAGACACCAATATGTGGAATGGTTAGTCATCATCAAAACACGAGTTTAGTCAATTTAGACGTGAGTCAACATTGACCTAATTGAACTTGAGTCAACAATCTCCCCCTTTTTGAAGATGACAAACCATTCCATTAATGTATTGAAAGCATTTAAGTAAAGTCATACCTTTGGAGAAACCTAGGGGTTTCAATAGAATGGAGTTCATATGCTCCCCCTCAAATGATGTGCATGGAGTTCTCATACTCCCCCTCAATTGATGATATTTCTCCTGCATGGTTAGCTTCCATAACATTTATAGAATCTATGTCTTTTACTCATATATGTTCTACACATATATGTCGTCTCCCCTTTACCTTCTCCCTTTACATGAACATACTTCTCTTCTTCATGTAAGACATGCCTTCTCTCCGTTTTGTTAAGAGAAGATATACCTTTCTCCCCCTTTGTCATTTCAAAAAGTGGGGTTATGAAGAAATAAGAAATATCACTTGTTAAAGAGAAAGGAGATAACACAAATATATATAAGGAGAGTAGAAGAGCACAGATAGGGGATTGTCCAATCATAGAAAGAAAAGCAAGTTAAAGCATATACTTGAACAACCCAAAATGCAAGATAAAGTACTGCAGACTAACAATAAATTGCAATTTTGACCCTTAAGATGACAGAATGTGACCAAAAACCATCAGAGCTCATTGCAAAGCAATGAGTCTTGCTCAGAAGGTCAGTTCTGCATGAAAAGCACTAGTCTTGCACCAAAAACTGAAACTGGAGCAAATCTGCATAAAATCCAAAAAAAATCTCCAATTTCTTCATATAATGTAGATCTATGTACTCTGCATCACAATGTTATGCATGCAACTCAAGATAGTAGATATGCAATTCAAGGAACAATCTTGAGCATGTATGCGACAAGATACAAGCATAGCATATAGATGAGCAAAGATGCCAATTATAAACAAGGTTAGAACTACATGTATATGAACTACTAGTAGATGATATCACAAGTTAGGACTACTAGTAGGATCTAGATCATAGCAATAGATACCAAAAGATACATAAGATAAAGCAAGCTATGAGTAGATGTAGAGATATATCCAAACAAAGAGATGCAATTTTGGAAGCATGAAAGGATATAACTCACTAGATATGCATCCTTACCATAAGATGATTACCACTAAGAACCTCAAGTTTGTATCAACACAAGATATACACCTATATATATGTAGCAAGTTAGAGAACAACGGAAGTAATTTTTAGACACAACTAAGAGATCCAAAGAGACCATCATCAAAACCTATAAAACAACTCAAAGCAAGTAATTGCAACATATAGATTTACCAATTTAGAACAATGAGAGATATAGAATTGTAAGCAAGATAGGCAATTTAGAACATGGCAATATGCATATATAAAGGTACCAAATGAGAGTGCCAAAGAATAAGGCTATTGGTTGATAAAATCTAGTTGAGAGGGAAATTCTCATTCAATAAGCCAACTGTGTATTCTGTGCACAGTGTTATCGGTCGAGTTCTGTGCATGGACAACTCGACCGATGACAGCTGTTGGCAACACCCATTGGTGCCTATCGGATGAGTTTCAAACAGGGCAAACTCGACCGACAGAGTAGCTGTCAAAACACACATATATTTCATAAAAACACATTGAAAGGCATGCTAAAGATACAAACCATATCCAAACATGTCTAGGGCAAGTTACTAATGCACTATAGAAGCATAAGAAACAGTTTTTGAGCAAGAGTGTGAAGAGAAACACAAAATACCACTTTTGACTCAAAAACCATATGTATAGTGCACACTAACTTGACAAAAACAAGTTAGAGGTGGTTACAAGCAATAAAACCATTACCTTTGTGCTTACCATTGCTTTTCCACTTGTTGTCACCCTCTACACATCTCACCTTTCTTCTTTCATGTGGATTGAGAAGTCAATTTTCAATTTAGTAGCTCAAGTCAATCCATTTGCAAGTACCTACAAGAAGAAAGATGAAATGGTTCCCGATCATGTTTTTGGGTCCGAAGGGGTTAGTTTAGCAACCCAAGTCCTATTACTCTTGGGTGCTTTCCTAAAAGGACAACAAGTAGAATAACGGCCAATATCATTGCAATAGTTGCATGTGCCCATAGTCTTGGAACTAGAGGATTCTCCATGGAATATTAGAGGTCCTTTATCTTTGTTGTTCCCTTGACTACTATCATACCCTAAACCATGTCTACCAATTTGTTTAGTAGTATGGTATAGGATGTGATTAAGACTCTTTTTACCAACTAAGAATCTTTGCAAGGATGATCTCAAACTGTCATTATCATGCTTAAGAGAAGCAATAGTAGAAGACAAATTATTGATATTATCTCTAGCATGCAAAAGATCATTTTCTAAGCAAAGAGCTTTAGTTAAATAAAAATATCTATCAATATGAAGAGCAGCAACATCATTCTCTCTATTTGTAGAACTAGAACAAGATTCATGCCTATTTATTTTAGCAAGCAAGGAGACATTTTCTATTTCTAATTCATGCAAAACAAAATCTTTGTCCTTGTTTTCAGATTTAAGAACATCAATATCATGCATTAGAGAATCAACAATTAAGGTATGCTCTTCATTAGAACTAGTAATAAGAGTTTGAGCTTCTAGAAATCTAATCTTATCAAGCAAACTAGCACTTTAAAGATTAAGAGAGTCTACTTGGCTAAGACAATCATTTTTATCATCAAGCAAGCAAGAATTAGCATATTCAAGACCATCTAGTTCTATATGCAAATTATCAACAATTCTAGCAAGCTTATTTTTTTAGAAGACTTAAAAGAGGCACAAATATCATGAATAATAGCAATTAAAGATTCTTTATCTAAAGAGTTTAGATTTACCTCATCTGAGTCTTCACTTGTTGATGATATAAGAGCAAAATGGAATTCTCCTTCATCACTTGATCTTGAGCTTGATCCTTCACTTGAATCTTCACTTGAGCTTGAGTTGGAGGAGCCACTTGAGCTGGAGTGCCATTTCTCCTTCTTGTGAAGATGGGTCTTTTTTCCTTGTGGGCAATCTTCCTTGTAGTGACCATTCTTTCCACATGTGAAGCACCGGATGGAGGAGGACTTGTCTTTGTAGAGTCTACCCTTGGAGTACATGGCATCTTCTTTATCTTGTGAGGATGGAGAGACTTGTTCCATGATAGCTTCAATTTGAGCTTTCATTTCAGCCTTCTTCATTCTCTTTAGCTCTTTCTTCTCTTGTCTTTCTATTTCCTCCCTCTTTTCAAGTGTAGCTTCATGTGCTTGTAGATTTCCAACGAGCTCTTCAATAGGAATATCCTTAAGAGACCTTGCTTCTTCAATAGAAGTCACCTTGGGTTCCCATCTCTTGGGGAGAGTTCTAAGGATCTTTGAGTTGATCTCTCCACTAGACATAGGATGTCCTAGAATAGCAAGACCATTCACGATGGTGTTGAGCCTTGAGTACATGTTGGCTATGCTCTCCTCCTTTCCCATTTTGAAGTTCTCAAGCAGCCCTTTGAGCATGTAGACTTTGCTTTCCTTCACTTGATCTGTCCCTTCATAAGTGATGCAAAGCTTTTTCCATACCTCATAGGATGTTTCAATGAAGAAATTCGGTTGAACTCAGTGGGGGTCATGGTGGCATATAGGATGTGTATGGCTCTAGCATTCAAGGTTGCTTTCTTCAAGGTAGCTTCATCCCATTCTTCAATCTTTGTCTTTGGTAGTATGTATGGGCTGTTCACCATTTGCCACATCTCAATACTTGATCCTTGGATGTAGAATTGAAGCCTTCTTCTCCAATAGAGGAAATTTCTCCCATCAAAGATTGGAAGGCTGGTTGAGTATCTCCCGCCTAGGTAGTCACCCATCTTCTCCTACTTGTTGAAGTATGCTTGGAGAAGACCCGCTCTGATACCAATTGTTAGATCCTAGATGGGTGATTAGATGCTCTAGAGGGGGGGTGAATAGAGCTGAAAGAACTTACACAAAATTCATTAAACCTTCAAGATATATGATAAGATAAGGTTTCTAAATAGGTAATTTGAGTGCAACTAAAACATACATAGTAATGGAGAGAGAGATTGAACATGCACCAATTAGACAAGCTATTTAGAGTGGTTCCACACTTCAAACTAGAAGTGTATCGGTCCACTTTCCTAGAGAGGTCAACCTCTAGGACTTCCAAACTATTGCACTCTTATATTCATTCATAAGACATACAATGCATGACCAAACAAAAGACTTATCTATCCAATACAAAGAGTCTTCAACCTTACCAAGGACTTACCCACTTTGCAAGAGTCTTTGGCCTTCTCTAAGGACTTACCCACTCTTGCACAAGTCTTCAGCCTTGCAAGGATCACCCACTCTTCTTGGATCTTCAGCTTTTGACTTCACCTTCACTCGGACTAGCTTCCACCAAGGTCTTACCCACTTGAGCTTGAGTCTTCTGCCTTCTCCATGGGCTTACCCACTCTAGCTCCAAGTATTCAGCCTTGATCTTCACCAAGGGACTCCTTCCCTTGTTCTTCTTCACCTCTCTTGGACAAGAGAGAGAACCTTCATCTTCATGATTGAAATGAGAGAAAAGGCGGTGTTGGAAGTGAGAGCCTCACAAGATATACATATAGGACTAGCTCTCTTACATATTTCCTACTCACTCTAATGGATGTAGCAAGTGATTAAGCTTAGAGAGAGAGAGGAGGCTATAGGAAGCACTCAACTATAGAATAGGAACCTCACATAGAGTTTTGCAATGAATGCTCAACCTTGGAATGAAGCCCAAGGGGTCCTATTTATAGATGGGGATGCCTCTTAGCCTTTGGGAATACTAGAGAAATAAAACTAGACATTTTGTAGCTTGCAACGGATCTATTTTCACTTGTTCCAACTCCACAACGGCTAGAAACACTTTTCTGTACTTTTCCGTACAGTGCAATCGGTCGAGTTTCAATAAGTGTAACTCGACCGATAGAGTAAAAGACAAAGCTGATATTCAGACCATCGGTCAAGTTTGTCCTGAGGAAACTCGACCAACCAATGAAAATCAATTTGGTCAATTACTCCATCGGTCGAGTTCTGTGTAAACACAACTCGACCGATGCAATCTCTGGAAAATTGATTAAGGATGATCGGTCGAGTTTTTAGACTGGGAAACTCGACCGACAAAGTGCCTGTAATCAATTTTCAAAGTTGCATCTAAAGTGCTCTAATATTCGATCTAAGTGCTCCTGATATTTTTCTAAGCTTAATTACTAGTCATACAATCATTACAAGTGATTTACAACATGATTCTAATGGATATACATCATATTACAAAAACGCGCACTTGTATGACTTTGACTTGTCTTTTCTCCAATTTGAGATGCGCAAGTTAGGGCAATTGGAGTGTGTCTATACCTAATATGAAATCACTCAAGTAGAAGCATTAGACACCAATATGTGGAATGGTTAGTCATCATCAAAACACGGGTTTAGTCAATATAGACGTGAGTCAACATTGACCTAATTGACCTTGAGTCAACAATCTCCCCCTTTTTGAAGATGACAAACCATTCCATAAATGTATTGAAAGCATTTAAGTAAAGTCATACCTTTGGAGAAACCTAGGGGTTGCAATAGAATGGAGTTCATATGCTCCCCCTCAATTGATGTGTGTGGAGTTCTCATACTCCCCCTCAATTGATGATATTTCTCCTGCATGGTTAGCTTCCATAACATTTATAGAATCTATGTCTTCTACTCATATATGTTCTACATATATATGTCGTCTCCCCTTTACCTTCTCCCTTTACATGAACATACTTCTCTCCTTCATGTAAGACATGCCTTCTCTCCATTTTGTCAACAGAAAACATACCTTTCTCCCCCTTTATCATTTCAAAAAGTGGGGTTATGAAGAAATAAGAAACATCACTTGTTAAAGAGAAAGGAGATAAAACAAATATATATAAGGAGAGTAGAAGAGCACAGATAGGGGCTTTTCCAAGCATAGAAAGAAAAGCAAGTTAAAGCATATACTTGAACAACCCAAAATGCAAGATAAAATGCTGCAGAAAAACAATAAATTGCACTTTAGACCCTTAAGACGATGGAATTTGACCAAAAACCATCAGAGCGCATTGCATAGCAATGAGTCTTGCTCAGAAGGCCATTTCTGCATGAAAAGCACTAGTCTTGCACCAAAAACTAAAACTAGAGCAAATCTGCATAAAATCCAAAAAAAATCTCCAATTTCTACATATAATGTAGATCTATGTACCCTGTATCACAATGTTATGCAAACAACTCAAGATAGTAGATATGCAATTCAAGGAACAATCTTGAGCATGTATGAGACAAGATACAAGCATAGCATATAGATGAGCAAAGATGCCAATTATAAATAAGGTTAGAACTACATGTATATGAACTACTAGTAGATGATATCACAAGTTAGGACTACTAATAGGATCTAGATCATAGCAAGATATACCAAAAGATACATAAGATAAAGCAAGATATGAGTAGATGTAGAGATATATCCAAACAAAGAGATATGCAATTTTGGAAGCATGAAAGGATATAACTCACTAGATATGCATCCTTACCATAAGATGATTACCCCTAAGAACCTCAAGGTTGTATCAACACAAGATATACACCTATATAGATGTAGCAAGTTAGAGAACAACAGAAGTAATTTTTAGACACAACCAAGAGATTCAAAGAGACCATCATCAAAACCTGTAAAACAACTCAAAGCAAGTAATTGCAACATATAGATTTACCAATTTAGAGCAATTAGAGATATAGAGTTGTAAGCAAGATAGGAAATTTAGAACATGGCAATATGCATATATAAAGGTACCAAATGAGAGTGCCAAAGAATAAGGCTATTGGTTGAGAAAATCTAGTTGAGAGGGAAATTCTCATTCAATAAGCCAACTATGTATTCTGTGCACAGTGTTATCGGTCGAGTTCTGTGCATTGAAAACTCGACCGATGACAGTTGTTGGCAACACCCATTGGTGCCTATCGGTCGAGTTTCAAATAGGGCAAACTCGACCGACATAGTAGCTGTCAAAACTTACATATATTTCATAAAAACACATTTAAAGGCATGCTAAAGATACAAACCATATCCAAACATGTCTAAGAAAGTTAGTAATGCACTATAGAAGCATTAGAAATAGTTTTTGAGCAAGAGTGTGAAGAGAAACACAAAATACCACTTTTGACTCAAAAACCATATGTATAGTGCACACTAACTTGACAAAAACAAGTTAGAGGTGGTTAAAAGAAATAAAACCATTACATTTGTGCTTACCATTGCTTTTCCACTTGTTGTCACCCTCTACACATCTCACCTTTCTTCTTTCATGTGGATTGAGAAGTCAATTTGCAATTTAACAACTCAATTCAATCCATTTGCAAGTACCTACAAGAAGAAATATGAAATGGTCCCCAATCATGTTTGGGTCTGGAGGGGTTAGTTTAGCAACCCAAGTCCTATTACTCTTGGGTGCTTTCCTAAAAGGACAACAAGTAGAATAATGACCAATATCATTACAATAGTTGCATGTGACCATAGTCTTGGAACTAGAGGATTCTCCATGGAATATTGGAGGTCCTTTATCTTTGTTGTTCCCTTGACTACTATCATACCCTAAACCATGTCTACCAATTTGTTTAGAAGTATGGTATAGGATGTCATTAAGACTCTTTTTACCAACTAAGAATCTTTGCAAGGATGATCTCAAACTGTCATTATCATGCTTAAGAGAAGCAATAGTAGAAGACAAATTATTGATATTATCTCTAGCATGCAAAACATCATTTTCTAAGCAAAGAGCTTTAGTTAAATAAGAATCTCTATTAATACGAAGAGCAGCAACATCATTCTCTCTATTTGTAGAACTAGAACAAGATTCATGCCTATTGATTTTTGAAAGCAAGGAGGCATTTTCTATTTCTAATTCATGCAAAACAAAATCTTTGTCCTTATTTTCAGATTTAAGAAAATCAATATCATGCATGAGAGAATCAACAATTAAGGTATACTCTTCATTAGAACTAGTCATAAGAGTTTGAGCTTTTAGAAATCTAATCTTATCAAGCAAATTAGCATTTTCAAGTTTAAGAGAGTCTACTCGGCTAAGACAATCATTTTTATCATCAAGCAAGCAAGAATTAGCATATTCAAGATCATCTAGTTCTATATGCAAATTATCAACAATTCTAGCAAGATTTTTCTTTTTCTTTTTAGAAGACTTAAAAGAGGCACACATATCATGAATAATAGCAATTAAAGATTCTTTATCTAAAGAGTTTAGATTTACCTCACTTGAGTCTTCACTTGTTGATGCTATAAGAGCAAAATGACATTTCTCCTTGTGGGCAATCTTCCTTTTGAGTGCCATTTCTCCTTCTTGTGAAGATGGGTCTTTTTGCCTTGTGGGCAATCTTCCTTGTAGTGACCCTTCTTTCCACATGTGAAGCACCGGATGAAGGAGGACTTGCCTTTGTAGAGTCTACCCTTGGAGTACATGGCATCTTCTTTAGCTTGAGAGGATGGAGAGACTTGTTCCATGATAGCTTCAATTTGAGCTTTCATTTCAGCCTTCTTCATTCTCTTTAGCTCTTTCTTCTCTTGTCTTTCTATTTCCTCCCTCTTGTCAAGTGTAGCTTCATGTGCTTGTAGATTTACAATGAGCTCTTAAATAGGAATATCCTTAAGAGACCTTGCTTCTTCAATAGAAGTCACCTTGGGTTCCCATCTCTTGGGGAGAGTTCTAAGGATCTTTGAGTTGATCTCTCCACTAGACATAGGATGTCCTAAAACAGCAAGACCATTCACGATGGTGTTGAGCCTTGAGTATATGTTGGCTATGCTCTCCTCCTTTCCCATTTTGAAGTTCTCAAGCAGCCCTTTAAGCATGTAGACTTTGCTGTCTTTCACTTGATCTGTCCCTTCATAAGTGATGCAAAGATTTCTCCATACTTCATAGGCTGTTTCACATGAAGAAATCTGATTGAACTCAGTGGGGGTCATGGAGGCATATAGGATGTGCATGGCTCTAGCATTCAAGGTTGCTTTCTTCAAGGTAGCTTCATCCCATTCTTCAATCTTTGTCTTTGGTAGCATGTATGGGCTATTCACCATTTGCCACATCTCAATACTTGATCCTTGGATGTAGAATTGAAGCCTTCTTCTCCAATAGAGGAAATTGCTCCCATCAAAGATTGGAAGGTTGGTTGAGTATCTCCCTCCTAGGTAGTCACCCATCTTCTCCTACTTGTTGAAGTATGCTTGGAGAAGACCCACTCTAATACCAATTGTTAGATCCTAGATGGGTGATTAGATGCTCTAGAGGGGGGGTGAATAGAGCTGAAAGCACTTACACAAAATTCATTAAACCTTCAAGATATATGACAAGATAAGGTTACTAAATAGGTAATTTGAGTGAAACTAAAACATACATAGCATGGGAGAGAGAGATTGAACATGCACCAATTAGACAAGCTGTTTAGAGTGGTTCCACATTTCAAACTAGAAGTGTATCAGTCCACTTTCCTAGAGAGGTCAACCTCTAGGACTTCCAAACTATTGCACTCTTAATATCATTCATAAGACATACAATGCATGACCAAACAAAAGACTTACCTATCCAATACAAAGAATCTTCAACCTTACCAAGGACTTACCCACTTTGCAAGAGTCTTTGGCCTTCTCCAAGGACTTACCCACTCTTGCACAAGTCTTCAGCCTTGCAGGGATCACCCTCTCTTCTTGGATCTTCATCTTTTGACTTCACCTTCACTCGGAGAAGCTTCCACCAAGGTCTTACCCACTTGAGCTTGAGTCTTATGCCTTCTCCAAGGGCTTACCCACTCTAGGACTTGGTCTTCACCAAGGGACTCCTTCCCTTGTTCTTCTTCACCTCTCTTGGACAAGAGAGAGAACCTTCATCTTCATGATTGAAATGAGAGAAAAGGAGGTGGTGGAAGTGAGAGCCTCACAAGATATACATATAGGACTAGCTCTCTTATAGATTTCCTACTCACTCTAATGGATGTAGGAAGTGATTAATCTTAGAGAGAGAGAGGAGGCTGTAGGAAGCACTCAACTAAAGAATAGGAACCTCACATAGAGTTTTGCAATGAATGCTCAACCTTGGAATGAAGCCCAAGGGGTCCTATTTATAGCTGGGGATGCCTCTTAGCCTTTGGGAACACTAGAGAAAGAAAACTAGCCATTTTGTGGCTTGCAATGGATCTATTTTCACTTGTTGCAACTCCACAACGGCTAGAAACACTTTTCTGCACTTTTCTGTACAGTGCAATCGGTTGAGTTTCAATAAGTGTAACTCGACCGATAGAGTAAAAGACAAAGCTGATATTCAGACCATCGGTCGAGTTTGTCCTGAGGAAACTCGACCGACCAATGAAAATCGATTTGGTCAATTACTCCATCGGTCGAGTTCTGTGTAAACACAACTCGACCGATGCAATCACCAGAAAATTGATTAAGGATGATCGGTCGAGGTTTTAGGCTAGGAAACTCGACCGACAAAGTGCCTGTAATCAATTTTCAAAGTTGCATCTAAAGTGCTCTAATATTCGATCTAAGTGCTCTTGATATTTTTCAAAGCTTAATTACAAGTCATACAATCATTACAAGTGATTTACAACATGATTCTAATGGATATACATCATATTACAAAAACATGCACATGTATGACTTTGACTTGTCTTTTCTCCAATTTGAGATGCGCAAGTTAGGGCAATTGGAGTGTGTCTATACCTAATCTGAAATCACTCAAGTAGAAGCATTAGACACCAATATGTGGAATGGTTAGTCATCATCAAAACACGGGTTTAGTCAATTTAGACGTGAGTCAACATTGACCTAATTGACCTTGAGTCAACAATCTCCCCCTTTTTGAAGATGACAAACCATTCCATAAATGTATTGAAAGCATTTAAGTAAAGTCATACCTTTGGAGAAACCTAGGAGTTTCAATAGAATGGAGTTCATATGCTCCCCCTCAATTGATGTGCATGGAGTTCTCATACTCCCCCTCAATTGATGATATTTCTCCTGCATGGTTAGCTTCCATAACATTTATAGAATCTATGTCTTCTACTCATATATGTTCTACACATATATGTCGTCTCCCCTTTACCTTCTCCCTTTACATGAACATACTTCTCTTCTTCATGTAAGACATGCCTTCTCTCCGTTTTTTCAAGAGAAGACATACCTTTCTCCCCCTTTATCATTTCAAAAAGTGGGGTTATGAAGAAATAAGAAACATCACTTGTTAAAGAGAAAGGAGATAACACAAATATATATAAGGAGAGTAGAAGAGCACATATAGGGGCTTGTCCAAGCATAGAAACAAAAGCAAGTTAAAGCATATACTTGAACAACCCAAAATGCAAGATAAAGTGCTGTAGAAAAACAATAAATTGCAATTTTGACCCTTAAGATGACGGAATTTGACCAAAAACCATGAGATCTCATTGCATAGCAATGCGTCTTTCTCAGAAGGTCATTTCTATATGAAAAGCACTAGTCTTGCACCAAAAACTGACACTGGAGCAAATCTGCATAAAATCCAAAAAAAATCTCCAATTTCTACATATAATGTAGATCTATGTACCCTGCATCACAATGTTATGCAAACAACTCAAGATAGTAGATATGCAATTCAAGGAACAATCTTGAGCATGTATGAGACAACATACAAGCATAGCATATAGATGAGCAAAGATGCCAATTATTAACAAGGTTAGAACTACATGTATATGAACTACTAGTAGATGATATCACAAGTTAGGATTACTAGTAGGATCTAGATCATAGCAAGAGATACCAAAAGATACATAAGATAAAGCAAACTATGAGTAGATGTAGAGATATATCCAAACAAAGAGATATGCAATTTTGGAAGCATGAAAGGATATAACTCACTAGATATGCATCCTTACCATAAGATGATTACCCCTAAGAACCTCAAGGTTGTATCAATACAAGATATACACCTATATAGATGTAGCAAGTTAGAGAACAACGGAATTAATTTTTAGACACAACCAAGAGATCCAAAGAGACCATCATCAAAACCTGTAAAACAACTCAAAGCAAGTAATTGCAACATATAGATTTACCAATTTAGAGCAATTAGAGATATAGAGTTGTAAGCAAGATAGGCAATTTAGAACATGGCAATATGCATATATAAAGGTACCAAATGAGATTGCCAAAGAATAAGGCTATTGGTTGAGAAAATCTAGTTGAGAGGGAAATTCTCATTCAATAAGCCAACTGTGTATTCTGTGCAAAGTGTTATCGGTCGAGTTCTGTGCATTGACAACTCGACCGATGACAGCTGTTGGCAACACCCATTGGTGCCTATCGGTTGAGTTTCAAACAGGGCAAACTCGACCGACAGAGTAGCTGTCAAAACGCAAATATATTTCATAAAAACACATTTAAAGGCATGCTAAAGATACAAACCATATCCAAACATGTCTAAGCTAGTTAGTAATGCACTATAGAAGCATTAGAAACAGTTTTTGAGCAAGAGTGTGAAGAGAAACACAAAATACCACTTTTGACTCAAAAACCATATGTATAGTGCACACTAACTTGACAAAAACAAGTTAGAGGTGGTTACAAGAAATAAAAACATTACCTTTGTGCTTACCATTGCTTTTCCACTTGTTGTCACACTCTACACATCTCACCTTTATTCTTTCATGTGGATTGAGAAGTCAATTTGCAATTTAATAGCTCAAGTCAATCCATTTGCAAGTACCTACAAGAAGAAATATGAAATGGTCCCCAATCATGTTTTTGGGTCCGGAGGGTTTAGTTTAGCAACCCAAGTCCTATTACTCTTGGGTGCTTTCCTAAAAGGACAACAAGTAAAATAATGACCAATATCATTGCAATAGTTGCATGTGCCCATAGTCTTAGAACTAGAGGATTCTCCATGGGATATTGGAGGTCATTTATCTTTGTTGTTCCCTTGACTACTATCATACCCTAAACCATGTCTACCAATTTGTTTAGTAGTATGGTATAGGATGTCATTAAGACTCTTTTTACCAACTAAGAATCTTTGCAAGGATGATCTCAAAATGTCATTATCATCCTTAAGAGAAGCAATAGTAGAAGACAAATTATTGATATTATCTCTAGCATGCAAAAGATCATTTTCTAAGCAAAAAGCTTTAGTTAAATAACAATCTCTATCAATATGAAGAGAAGCAACATCATTCTCTCTATTTGTAGAACTAGAACAAGATTCATGCCTATTGATTTTATCAAGCAAGGAGGCATTTTCTATTTCTAATTCATGCAAAACAAAATCTTTGTCCTTGTTTCTAGATTTAAGAACATCAATATCATGCATGAGAGAATCAACAATTAAGGTATGCTCTTCATTAGAACTAGTCATAAGAGTTTGAGCTTCTAGAAATCTAATCTTATCAAGCAAACTAGCATTTTCAAGTTTAAGAGAGTCTACTTGTCTAAGACAATCATTTTTATCATCAAGAAAGCAAGAATTAGCATATTCAAGATTATCTAGTTCTATATGTAAATTATCAACAATTCTAGCAAGCTTTTTCTTTTTCTTTTTAGAAGACTTAAAAGAGGCAGATATATCATGAATAATAGCAATTAAAGATTCTTTATCTAAAGAGTTTAGATTTACCTCACTTGAGTCTTCACTTGTTGATGCTATAAGAGCAAAATGGCATTCTCCTTCATCACTTGATCATGAGCTTGATCCTTCACTTGAATCTTCACTTGAGCTTGAGTTGGAGGAGCCACTTGAGCTTGAGTGCCATTTCTCCTTCTTGTGAAGATGTGTCTTTTTGCCTTGTGGGCAATCTTCCTTGTAGTGACCCTTCTTTCCACATGTGAAGCACCGGATGGATGAGGACTTGCCTTTGTAGAGTCTACCCTTGGAGTACATGGCATCTTCTTTAGCTTGAGAGGATGGAGAGACTTGTTCCATGATAGCTTTAATTTGAGCTTTCATTTCAGCCTTCTTCATTCTCTTGAGCTCTTTCTTCTCTTGTCTTTCTATTTCCTCCCTCTTGTCAAGTGTAGCTTCATGTGCTTGTAGATTTCCAATGAGCTCTTCAATAGGAATATCCTTAAGAGACCTTGCTTCTTCAATAGAAGTCACATTGGGTTCCCATCTCTTAGGGAGAGTTCTAAGGATCTTTGAGTTGATCTCTCCACTAGACATAGGATGTCCTAGAACAACAAGACCATTCACGATGGTGTTGAGCTTTGAGTACATGTTGGCTATGCTCTCCTCCTTTCCCATTTTGAAGTTCTCAAGTAGCCCTTTGAGCATGTAGACTTTGCTTTCCTTCACTTAATCTGTCCCTTCATAAGTGATGCAACGCTTTCTCCATACCTCATAGGATGTTTTACATGAAGAAATCCGATTGAACTCGGTGGGGGTCATGGAGGCATATAGGATGTGCATGACTCTAGCATTCAAGGTTGCTTTCTTCAAGGTAGCTTCATCCCATTCTTCAATCTTTGTCTTTGGTAGCATGTATGGGCTGTTCACTATTTGCAACATCTCTATACTTGATCCTTGGATGTAGAATTGAAGCCTTCTTCTCCAATAGAGGAAATTGCTCCCATCAAAGATTGGAAGGCTGGTTGAGTATCTCCATCCTAGATAGTCACCCATCTTCTCCTACTTGTTGAAGTATGCTTGGAGAAGACCCGCTCTGATACCAATTGGTAGATCCTATATGGGTGATTAGATGCTTTAGAGGGGGGGTGAATAGAGCTGAAAGCACTTACACAAAATTCATTAAACCTTCAAGATATATGACAAGATAAGGTTGCTAAATAGGTAATTTGAGTGCAACTAAAACATACATAGCAAGGGAGAGAGAGATTGAACATGCACCAATTAGACAAGCTATTTAGAGTGGTTCCACACTTCAAACTAGAAGTGTATCAGTCCACTTGCCTAGAGAGGTCAACCTCTAGGACTTCCAAACTATTGCACTCTTATATTCATTCATAAGATATACAATGCATGACCAAACAAAAGACTTACCTATCCAATACAAAGAGTCTTCAACCTTACCAAGGACTTACCCACTTTGCAAGAGTCTTCGGCCTTCTCCAAGGACTTACCCACTCTTGCACAAGTCTTCAGCCTTGCAGGGATCACCCACTCTTCTTGGATCTTCAGCTTTTGACTTCACCTTCACTCAGAGAAGCTTCCACCAAGGTCTTACCCATTTGATCTTGAGTCTTCTGCCTTCTCCAAGGGCTTACCCACTCTATTTCCAAGTCTTCAGCCTTGATCTTCACCAAGGGACTCCTTCCCTTGTTCTTATTCACCTCTCTTGGACAAGAGAGATAACCTTCATCTTCATGATTGAAATGAGAGAAAAGGAGGTGGTGGAAGTGAGAGCCTCACAAGATATACATATAGGACTAGCTCTCTTACAGATTTCCTACTCACTCTAATGGATGTAGCAAGTGATTAAGCTTAGAGAGAGAGAGGAGGCTGTAGGAAGCACTCAACTATAGAATAGGAACCTCACATAGAGTTTTGCAATGAATGCTCAACCTTAGAATGAAGCCCAAGGGGTCCTATTTATAGCTGGGGATGCCTCTTAACCTTTGGGAACACTTGAGAAAGAAAACTAGCCGTTTTTTGGCTTGCAACAGATCTATTTTCACTTGTTGCAACTCCACAACAGCTAGAAACACTTTTCTGCACTTTTCCGTACAATGCAATCGGTCGAGTTTCAATAAGTGTAACTCGACCGATAGAGTAAAAGACAAAGCTGATATTCAGACCATCGGTTGAGTTTGTCCTGAGGAAACTCGACCGACCAATGAAAATAGATTTGGTTAATTACTCCATTGGTCGAGTTTTGTGTAAACACAACTCGACCAATGCAATCTCCGGAAAATTGATTAAGGATGATCGGTCGAGTTTTTAGGCTGGGAAACTCGACCGACAAAGTGCCTGTAATCAATTTTCAAAGTTGCATCTAAAGTGCTCTAATATTCGATCTAAGTGCTCCTGATATTTTTCTAAGCTTAATTACAAGTCATACAATCATTACAAGTGATTTACAACATGATTCTAATGAATATACATCATATTACAAAAACGTGCACTTGTATGACTTTGACTTGTCTTTTCTCCAATTTGAGATGCGCAAGTTAGGGCAATTGGAGTGTGTCTATACCTAATCTAAAATCACTCAAGTAGAAGCATTAGACACAAATATGTGGAATGGTTAGTCATCATCAAAACACGGGTTTAGTCAATTTAGACGTCAGTCAACATTGACCTAATTGACCTTCAGTCAACGGAAACCACACTAATGAGTTTATTTCTTTTCTAGGAGTTAGAAGTATTGAATTCATTAAACACTAGGATACTATTTCTTTTGCTATGCACTTTTGGCGAGGTCCAAGTAGTGGCTAACTTCATAGGTTATACCAGTGATAGGTTGTATGAGGAGCATTTTAGAGGTGGCCATTGGGATAGAGGTGATTATGGTGATTGACATCAACTTGGTTTCATTGCCTGGGAATGTACGGTCATAGAGGTGCAACCTCTCAGTTGTTTCTAAGTAACTATTTAATATGCAAAACAATGAGAAGGAGGAAGGCTAATCTCTCTCACAATTATTAATATAATAAAATCTAATAGTTATTATTAACTTCTAATTGGTAATTACTTCTAATATGCATATGTCCTAAATGAGACCACCATTTTCTATGCAATTTCAGCCATGAGTCTAGATCAAATTAGAATAATTAATATAAATGTTAACTTCTATATTTATGATCCTAAGAGGGCTGATTATTCTCATTATCTTTACAAAATAGATATATTTTGGTGCAATTAACATATTACATTGATTCTAAAGCTATTCTTTGACAAAGTAGGTGTATTATTGAAATACAAGGTGGTATTAATGCATTCCAACATCTAAATTTACAATAGTACCAAATAATGTGTAATTGGTTCATGAAGAAATCAAAGGAACCAATTTAAAAATATGAACATATATAGAAACAAGGAAATCAAAATGAAACACACTAATATCCAATAACATGATAATTGACCAAAATATCAAATGACATTTAGAATTAGAGAAGAATTGCAACAAATTCAGATTTTAATTATGAATTATAGCTCAAAATAAATTAGAAACAAAATTTCGATATGGTGCAATGAGCTATTGGCTCAATGCGTATAAAATCAACAAGAAACCATGATAGTACAGTTGAATGAAGCAAGATTTAGAACTTAAAAGAATATAACCATGGAAATAGAAGTTTATTAACTAAACATCATGATAATATCTTTGAGTATTAATTCATAGTAAGAAATCATACTAATCATCTATTCTTTACATTCATTTATTATATGCTTCAAACCTACATCAAACATACCACAATATGTGTAAGGATCACAAACCATGATCTTACTATACAAGACTTAGAATCAACCCAAGGCTCTGACTCTAAGTGTACTAACTAGCTACTTTGTATGTAAAGGGCCTAACCACATCTGGCCTCAGTGGTCGGATTATCTAGACCCTCCTCTAGAACTTGGGTGCTCAAGTAGAGAGTCAAACCACTCTAGCTTATCTACCTACATTAGTGACTCCACAATGGTTGGCCAACTGAGCAATACCTAAATTGGATACCACCGAGATCTTTGGTTAATGTTTTGTACCTCACTAAAACTATATTGTATTGAGTACTACAACAATCTATAGTTAGTTTTAGGCACTCTACTATTTTAAGGGGTCCTTCCTTGTTGGGCTTAGACTCCAATCCTCTATGGTACCTGACAAAAAATATATTACACTAAATACCATCGGAATATCCAATTAATCATGATTGGCCCCATAGACCACCACTAGTCTTGACCATCCTAGTACTAGTCTAAGCTGAGCACCCTTAATCGTAAAGTTCTTAGTGGTGAGATCCTAAAAAGGAGGTGCACCTTGGTGATGTGTCTAGTCTAATCATTCCTCTTAAGATCATTTTATTCAATGCCTCATGACTTGGTATGTTACAATCTCTCCCAATTAGATCTTGATATCCACATTAAGGTTCAAGTGTTAGGCCTCATAATCATTTCCCATTATAGTGTAGACTCAAAATGACCAATGTGCACCTAATCCCTATCATGGCTACCAGTGCAAGGTTGGCTACATCACCCTTGATAGCCCTTTCCAACAAGTTTGGATTGTACGACTCTAGTTTGGCATGCCACAGGCCCATGTGGGCCCTACCTTCTAGAGGGGTTTTGACTCTAGTGCCATCTATAATGCTCAACCACTCAAGGATCAGGTAGAGTGTTAGGAATGGTGAGTGGCCCCACATATCACCATAGCCTCTATTATGTATTGTGTCCTCACTCATGTACAACCTGAGATTAACTTCGTGACATGCCACCCATCCTATTACTACTCTTGATTGAGCACACTTAACCGTAAGAGTTCTTAGTGATGGCCTCCCTGAAAAGGAGGTGTACCTTAGTTATAAAAAAGTTGTCCAATTATTTCTTTTAAGATCATTTTATCTGAGGCCTCATGACTTGGGTCCTAACTGTCTCCCCCACTTAGACTCTTGGCATCTTCATGAAGGATCAACTAATAAGGTCTCATAATCATTTCTCATTTTAGTGGTGACCCAATATGACCCATGTACACCTTGATCCCAATCATAGCTACCAACGCAAGGTTGGCTACATCACCACGGATAGCGCTTTAAAACATGCATGAACCACACGACTCAAAACTGGGATGCCACATGACCATGTGGGCCTCATATACTAGAGTTTTAGAAATTATGACTGACCCCACAGACCACTACTATCGTTGGTTGTGTACTTTGTCGACACTTATGTGCAGCCTGGGATGAACATCCTAACAAGTCAATCATCTTAGTACTACTCTGAGTTGAGAACACTTAATCATAGGGCTCTTAGTTATGGTCTCTCTAAAAAGGAGGTGCTTTTTGGTAATATGGGTAGTCCTATCGTTCTTCTTAAGATTATTTTATTTGTGACCTCAAATCTTAGGACGTCATAATTTCCCACATTTAGACGTCCTCGTCAAGGCTCAACTATATGGTCTTATAATATATATATCCAATATCGTGTAAACCCATAATGGTCCATGGACGCCCATCTCCTGATGATGGCTACCTACACAAGGGTGGCTACATCACCATGCATATCCTTTCTAACATGGTTGGACTGCACAACTCAATATTGGCATTCCACATGTCCATGTGGGCCCCACCTTTGGATGGGTTATGGATCCGTTATGATTTATAATGCTAAGGCTCACCGCCCAGGGATCTTGTTGAGTTTTATGAATGATGAATGGCCCCACATACCACTATTAGCCTCGACTACACTCCTTGTCCTCATTCATGCACAGTCTGAGATCAACTTCCCAACAGGTTACCCATCCTAGTGCTACTCTGGGTTGAGCATGCTTAACCCCAGAGTTCTTAGTGGGCTCACTAAAAAGAAAGTGCATCATGGTGATATGAGTAGTCAAATCATTAATTTTAATATCATTTTATCTATGGATTCATGATTGTTGGATCCTAGATGGGTGATTAGATGCTCTAGAGGGGGGGGGTGAATAGAGCTGAAAGCACTTAAACCAAACTCATTAAACCTTCAAAATATATGACAAGATAAGGTTTCTAAATAGACAATTTGAGTGCAACTAAATCATGATAGCAAGGATAAGAGAGATTGAACATGCACCAATTAGACAAGCTATTTAGAGTGGTTCGACACTTCAATCTAGAAGTGTGTCAGTCCACTTGCCTAGAGAGGTCAACCTCTAGGACTTCCAACAATTGCACTCTTATATTCACTTATAAGACTTACAATACATGACCAACAAAGGACTTACCTATCCAATACAAAAGAGTCTTCAACCTTACCAAGGACTTACCCACTTTGCAAGAGTCTTCGGCCTTCTCCAAGGACTTACCCACTCTTACACAAGTCTTCGACCTTGCAAGAATTACCCACTCTTCTTGGATCTTCCGCCTTTGAATTCACCTTCACTCGCAGAAGCTTTCACAAAGGTCTTACCCACTTGAGCTTGAGTCTTCTGCCTTCTCCAAGGGCTTACCCACTCTAGCTCCAAGTCTTTAGCCTTGATCTTCACCAAGGGACGCCTTCCCTTGTTCTTCTTCACCTCTCTTGGACAAGAGAGAGAGCCTTCATCTTCAAGATAGCAAATGAGAGATGGGGAGGTGGTGGAAGTGAGAGCCTCACAAGATATACAAGTAGAAACTATCTCTCTTACAAATCTTCTACTCACTCTAATGGATGTTGCAAGTGATTAAGATTAGAGAGAGAGAGGAGGCTGTAGGAAGCACTCAACTATAGAATAGGAACCTCACAAAGAGTTTGCAATGAATGCTCAACCTTGGAATGAAGCCCAAGGGGTCCTATTTATAGCTGGGGATGCCTCTTAGCCTTTGGGAACACTTGTGAATGAAAACTAGTCGTTTTGTGGCTTGCAACGGATCTATTTTCACTTGTTGCAACTCCACAACGGCTAGAAACACTTTTCTGCACTTTTCCGTACAGTGCAATCGGTCGAGTTTCTATGGGTGTAACTCGACTGATCAAGTAGGAGGCAAACCGATGTTCAAAGGATCGGTCGAGTTTGTCCTGAGGAAACTCGACCGACCATTCATCTGGAAATTGCCTACTACCCAATCGGTCGAGTTTTGTGAGTGCACAACTCGACCGATGCAATCTTCAGAAAATCAATCAAGGTTGATCGGTCGAGTTTCAGGGTGGGAAACTCGACCGAACAAGTGCATGTAATTGATTTTCAAAGTTGCATTAATAGTGCTCTAATATTCGATCTAAGTGTTCCTGATATTTTTCTAAGCTTAATTACAAGTCATACAATCATTACAAGTGATTTACAACATGATTCTAATGGATATACATCATATTACAAAAACGTGCACTTGTATGACTTTGACTTGTCTTTTCTCCAATTTGAGATGCGCAAGTTAGGGAAATTGGAGTGTGTCTATACCTAATCTGAAATCACTCAAGTAGAAGCATTAGACACCAATATGTGGAATGGTTAGTCATCATCAAAACACAGGTTTAGTCAATTTAGACGTGAGTCAACATTGACCTAATTGACCTTGAGTCAACATTCTCCCCCTTTTTGAAGATGACAAACCATTCCATAAATGTATTGAAAGCATTTAAATAAATTTATACCTTTGGAGAAACCTAGGGGTTTCAATAGAATGGAGTTCATATGCTCCCCCTCAATTGATGTGCATGGAGTTTTCATACTCCCCCTCAATTGATGCTATTTCTCCTGTATGGTTAGCTTTCATAACATTTATAGAAACTATGTCTTCTACTCGTATATGTTCTACACATATATGTCTTCTCCCCTTTACCTTCTCCCCTTTACATGAACATATGTCTCTTCTTCATGTAAGACATGCCTTCTTCCTCTTTTTAAAAGAAGGCATACCTTTAACCCCCTTTGTCATTTCAAAAAGAGGGGTTATGAAGAAATAAGAAACATCACTTGTTAAAGAGAAAAGGAGATAACACAAATATATATAAGGAGAGTAAAAGAGCACAGATAGGGTCTTGTCCAAGCATAGTAAGAAAAGCTAGTTAAAACATATACTTGAACAACCCAAAATGCAAGATATAGTGCTACAGAAAAACAATAAGTCACAATTTTGACCCTCAAGATGATGGAATTTGACCAAAAACCATCGGAGCTCATGGCAAAGCGATGAGTCTTGCTCATAAGGTTGTTTCTGCATGAAAAACACTAGTCTTGCACCAAAAACTGAAACTGGAGCAAAAGCTGCATAAAAAATCCATAAATACTCCAATTCCCACATATCATGTAGATCTATGTACCCTGCATCACAATGTTATGCAAGCAACTCAAGATAGTAGATATTCAATTTAAGGGACAATCTTGAGCATGTATGAGATAAGATACAAACATAACATATAGATGATCAAAGATGCCAATTATAAACAGAGTTAGAACTACATGTATATGAACTACTAGTAGATGATATCACAAGTTAGGACTACTAGTAGGATCTAGATCATAGCAAGAGATACCAAAAGATACACAAGATAAAGCAAGCTATGACTATATGAAGAGATATATCCAAACAAAGAGATATGCAATTTTTGAAGCATGAAAGGATATAACTCACAAGATATGCATCCTTACCAAAAGATGATTACCCCTAAGAACCTCAAGGTTGTATCAACACAAGATATACACCTAGATAGATGTAGCAAGTTAGAGTACAACGGAAGCAATTTAAGACACAACTAAGAGATCCATAGAGATCATCATCAAAACTTGCAAGACAACTCAAAGCAAGTAATTGCAAGATATATATAAACCAATTTAGAGCAATTAGAGAGATAGAGTTGTAAGAAAGATAGGCAATTTAGAACATGGCAATATGCATATATAAAGATACCAAGGTAGTGCCAAAGAATAAGGCTATTGGTTGAGAAAATCTAGTTGAGAGGGAAATTCTCACTCAATAAGCCAAATGTATATTCTGTGCACAGTGTAATCGGTCGAGTTTTGTGCATTGTCAACTCGACCGATGACAGCTGTTGGCAACACTCTTGGTGCCTATCGGTCGAGTTTCAATAGGGAAAACTCGACCGACAGATCAGCTGTCAAAAAGCACATATATTTCATAAAAACATATTTAAGGTCATGTTAAAAATACAAACCATATCCAAACATGTCTAAGCAAGTTAGTAATGCACTATAGAAGCATTAGAAACAATTTTTGAGCAAGAGTGTGAAGAGAATCACAAAATGCCACTTTTGACTCAAAAACCATATGTATAGTGCACACTAACTTGACAAAAACAAGTTAGAAATGGTTACAAGCAATAAAACCATTACCTTTGTGCTTACCATTGCTTTTCCACTTGTTGTCACCCTCTAAACATCTCACCTTTCTTCTTTCATGTGGATTGAGAAGTCAATTTGCAACTTAGTGGCTAAAGTCAATCTATTTGCAAGTACTTACAAGAAGAAAAATGAAATGGTCCCCAATCATGTTTTTGGGTCCGGAGGGGTTAGTTTAGCAACCCAAATCCTATTGCTCTTGGGTGCTTTCCTAAAAGGACAACAAGTAGAATAATGACCAAATTCATTGCAGTAGTTGCATGTGCCCATAGTCTTGGAACTAGAGGATTCTCCATGGAAAATTGGAGGTCCTTTATCTTTGTTGTTCCCTTGACTATTATCATACCCTAAACCATGTCTACCAATTTGTTTAGTAGTATGGTGTAGGATGTCATTAAGACTCTTTTTACCAACTAAAAATCTTTGCAAAGATAATCTCAAACTATCATTATCATGCTTAAGAGAAGCAATAGTCGAAGACAATTGATTAATATTATCTCTAGCATGCAAAAGATCATTTTCTAAGCAAAGAGATTTAGTTGAATAAGAATCTCTATCAATATGAAGAGCAACAACATCATTCTCTCTATTTGTAGAACTAGAACCAGATTCATGCCCAATGATTTTAGCAAGCAAGGAGGCATTTTCTATTTCTAATTCATGCAAAACAAAATCTTTGTCCTTGTTTTCAGATTTAAGAACATCAATGTCATGCATGAGAGAATCAACAATTAAAGTATGCTCTTCATTTGAACTAGGCATGAGAGGTTGAGCTTCTAGAAATTTAATCTTATCAAGTAAACTAGCATTTTCAAGTTTAAGAGAGTCTACTTGGCTAAGACAATCATTTTTATCAATAAGCAAGCAAGAATTAGCATATAGAAGATCATCTAGTTCTATATGCAAATTATCAACAATTTTAGCAAGCTTTTTCTTTTTCTTTTTAGAAGACTTATAAGAGGCACAAATATCATGAATAATAGCAATTAAAGATTCTTTATCTAAAGAGTCTAGATTTACCTCACTTGAGTCCTCACTTATTGACACTATAAGGGCAAAATGGCATTCTCCTTCATCACTAGAGCTTGAGCTTGATCCTTCACATGAATCTTCACTTGAGCTTGAGTTGGAGGAGCCACTTGAGCTTGAGTGCCATTTCTCCTTCTTGTGAAGATGGGTCTTTTTGCCTTGTGAGAAATCTTCCTTGTAGTGACCCTTCTTTCCACATGTGAAGCACCGGATGGAGGAGGACTTGCCTTTGTAGAGTCTACCCTTGGAGTACATGGCATCTTCTTTAGCTTGAGAGGATGGAGAGACTTGTTCCATGATAGCTTCAATTTGAGCCTTTATTTCAGCCTTCTTCATTCTCTTTAGCTCTTTCTTCTCTTGTCTTTCTACTTCCTTCCTCTTGTCAAGTGGGCTTCATGTGCTTGTAGATTTCCAATGAGCTCTTCAATAGGAATATCCCTAAGAGACCTTTCTTCTTCAATAGAAGTCACCTTGGATTCCCACCTCTTGGGGAGAGTTCTAAGGATCTTTGAGTTGATCTCTCCACTAGACAGAGGATGTCCTAGAACAACAAGACCATTCAAGATGGTGTTGAGCCTTGAGTACATGTTGGCTATGCTCTCCTCCTTTCCCATCTTGAAGTTCTCAAGCAACCCTTTGAGCATGTAGACTTTGCTTTCCTTCACTTGATATGTCCCTTCATAAGTGATGCAAAGCTTTGTCCATACCTCATAGGCCGTCTCACAAGAGGAAATCTGGTTGAACTCGGTGGGGGTCATGGAGGCATATAGGATGTGCATGGCTCTAGCATTCAAATTTGCTTTCATCAAGGTGGCTTCATCCCATTCTTCAATATTTGTCTTTGGTAGAATGTATGGGCTGTTCACCATTTTCCACATCTCGAGACTTGATCCTTGGATGTAGAATTGAAGTCTTCTTCTCCAATAGAAGAAGTTGCTCCCATCAAAGATTGGAAGGCTGGTCGAGAGTCTCCCTCCTAGGTAGTCACCCATCTTCTCCTACTTGTAGAAGTATGCTTGGAGAAGACCAGATCTGATACCACTTTTTGGATCCTAGATGGGTGATTAGATGCTCTAGAGGGGGGTGAATAGAGCTAAAAGCACTTAAACCAAACTCATTAAACCTTCAAAATATATGACAAGATAAGGTTGCTAAATAGGCAATTTGAGTGCAACTAAATCATGCATAGCAAGGATAAGAGAGATTGAACATGCACCAATTAGACAAGCTATTTAGAGTGGTTCCACACTTCAAACTATAAGTGTGTCAGTCCACTTGCCTAGAGAGGTCAACCTCTAGGACTTCCAACAATTGCACTCTTATATTCACTTTTAAGACTTATGATACATGACCAACAAAGGACTTACCTATCCAATACAAAAGAGTCTTCAACCTTACCAAGGACTTACCCACTTTTCAAGAGTCTTCGGCCTTCTCCAAGGACTTACCCACTCTTGCACAAGTCTTCGGCCTTGCAGGAATTACCCACTCTTCTTGGATCTTCCGCCTTTGACTTCACCTTCACTCGGAGAAGCTTTCACCAAGGTCTTACCCACTTGATCTTGAGTCTTATGCCTTCTCCAAGGGCTTACCCACTCTAGCTCCAAGTCTTTAGCCTTGATCTTCACCAAGGGACGCCTTTCCTTGTTCTTCTTCACCTCTCTTGGACAAGAGAGAGAGCCTTCATCTTCAAGATAGCAAATGAGAGATGGGGAGGTGGTGGAAGTGAGAGCCTCACAAGATATACAAGTAGAAACTAGCTCTATTACAAATCTCCTACTCACTCTAATGGATGTTGCAAGTGATTAAGCTTAGAGAGAGAGAGGAGGCTGTAGGAAGCACTCAACAATAGAATAGAAACCTCACAAAGAGTTTGCAATGAATGCTCAACCTTGGAATGAAGCCCAAGGGGTCCTATTTATAGCTGGGGATGCCTCTTAGCCTTTGGGAACACTTGTGAACGAAAACTAGCCGTTTTGTGGCTTGCAACAGATCTATTTTCACTTGTTGCAACTCCACAATGGCTAGAAACACTTTTCTGCACTTTTCCATACAGTGCAATCGGTCGAGTTTCTATGGGTGTAACTCGACCGATCAAGTAGGAGGCAAACCGATGTTCAAAGGATCGGTTGAGTTTGTCCTGAGGAAACTCGACCGACCATTCAACTGGAAATGGCCTACTACCCAATCGGTCGAGTTCTGTGAGTGCACAACTCGACCGATGCAATCTTCATAAAATCGATCAAGGTTGATCGGTCGAGTTTCAGGGTGGGAAACTCGACCGAACAAGTGCCTGTAATTGATTTTCAAAGATGCATTAAAAGTGCTCTAATATTTGATCTAAGTGTTCCTGATATTTTTCTAAGCTTAATTACAAGTCATACAATCATTACAAGTGATTTACAACATGATTCTAATGGATATACATCATATTACAAAAACGTGCACTTGTATGACTTTGACTTGTCTTTTCTCCAATTTGAGATGCGCAAGTTAGGGAAATTGGAGTGTGTCTATACCTAATCTGAAATCACTCAAGTAGAAGCATTAGACACCAATATGTGGAATGGTTAGTCATCATCAAAACACAGGTTTAGTCAATTTAGACGTGAGTCAACATTGACCTAATTGACCTTGAGTCAACATTCTCCCCCTTTTTGAAGATGAGAAACCATTCCATAAATGTATTGAAAGCATTTAAGTAAATTTATACCTTTGTAGAAACCTAGGGGTTTCAATAGAATGGAGTTCATATTCTCCCCCTCAATTGATGCACATGGAGTTTTCATACTCCCCCTCAATTGATGCTATTTCTCCTGTATGGTTAGCTTTCATAACATTTATAGAAACTATGTCTTCTACTTATATATGTTCTACACATATATGTCTTCTCCCCTTTACCTTCTCCCCTTTACATGAACATACTTCTCTTCTTCATGTAAGACATGCCTTCTTCCTCTTTTTAAAAGAAGACATACCTTTCTCCCCTTTGTCATTTCAAAAAGAGGGGTTATGAAGAAATAAGAAACATCACTTGTTAAAGAGAAAAGGAGATAACACAAATATATATAAGGAGAGTAAAAGAGCACAGATGGGGTCTTGTCCAAGCATAGAAAGAAAAGCAAGTTAAAGCATATACTTGAACAACCCAAAATGCAAGATAAAGTGCTGCAGAAAAACAATAAGTCACAATTTTGACCCTCAAGATGATGGAATTTTACCATCCCAAAAATTGAAACTGGAGCAAAAGCTGCATAAAAAATCTATAAATACTCCAATTCCCACATATCATGTAGATCTATGTACCCTGCATCACAATGTTATGCAAGCAACTCAAGATAGTAGATATTCAATTTAAGGGACAATCTTGAGCATGTATGAGATAAATTACAACAATAACATATAGATGATCAAAGATGCCAATTATAAACAAAGTTAGAACTACATGTATATGAACTACTAGTAGATGATATCACAAGTTAGGACTACTAGTAGGATCTAGATCATAAAAAGAGTTACCAAAAGATACATAAGATAAAGCAAGCTATGATTAGATGAAGAGATATATCCAAACAAAGAGATATGCAATTTTTGAAGCATGAAAGGATATAACTCACAAGATATGCATCCTTACCAAAAGATGATTACCCCTAAGAACCTCAAGGTTGTATCAACACAAGATATACACCTAGATAGATGTAGCAAGTTAGAGTACAACGGAAGCAATTTAAGACACAACCAAGAGATCCATAGAGATCATCATCAAAACTTGCAAGACAACTCAAAGCAAGTAATTGCAAGATATATATAAACCAATTTAGAGCAATTAGAGAGATAGAGTTGTAAGCAAGATAGGCAATTTAGAACATGGAAATATGCATATATAAAGATACCAAGGGAGTGCCAAAGAATAAGGCTATTGGTTGAGAAAATCTAGTTGAGAGGGAAATTCTCACTCAATAAGCCAAATGTATATTCTGTGCACAGTGTAATCGGTCGAGTTCTGTGCATTGTCAACTCGACCGATGACAGCTGTTGGAAACACTCTTGGTGCCTATCGGTCGAGTTTCAATAGGGCAAACTCGACCGAAAGATCAGCTGTCAAAAAGCACATATATTTCATAAAATCATATTTAAAGGCATGTTAAAAATACAAACCATATCCAAACATGTCTAAGCAAGTTAGTAATGCACTATAGAAGCATTAGAAACAGTTTTTGAGCAAGAGTGTGAAGAGAATCACAAAATGCCACCTTTGACTCAAAAACCATATCTATAGTGCACACTAACTTGACAAAAACAAGTTAGAAATGGTTACAAGCAATAAAACCATTACCTTTGTGCTTACCATTGCTTTTCCACTTGTTGTCACCCTCTACACATCTCACCTTTCTTCTTTCATGTGGATTGAGAAGTCAATTTACAACTTAGAGGCTCAAGTCAATCCATTTGCAAGTACCTACAAGAAGAAAGATGAAATGGTCCCCAATCATGTTTTTGGGTCCGGAGGGGTTAGTTTAGCAACCCAAATCCTATTGCTCTTGGGTGCTTTCCTAAAAGGACAACAAGTAGAATAATGACCAAATTCATTGCAGTAGTTGCATGTGCCCATAGTCTTGGAACTAGAGGATTCTCCATGGAAAATTGGAGGTCCTTTATCTTTGTTGTTCCCTTGACTATTATCATACCCTAAACCATGTCTACCAATTTGTTTAGTAGTATGGTGTAGGATGTCATTAAGACTCTTTTTACCAACTAAGAATCTTTGCAAAGATAATCTCAAACAGTCATTATCATGCTTAAGAGAAGCAATAGTCGAAGACAATTGATTAATATTATCTCTAGCATGCAAAAGATCATTTTCTAAGCAAAGAGATTTAGTTGAATAAGAATCTCTATCAATATGAAGAGCAGTAACATCATTCTCTCTATTTATAGAACTAGAACCAGATTCATGCCCATTGATTTTAGCAAGCAAGGAGGCATTTTCTATTTCTAATTCATGCAAAACAAAATCTTTGTCCTTCTTTTTAGATTTAAGAACATCAATGTCATGCATGAGAGAATCAACAATTAAAGTATGCTCTTCATTTGAACTAGGCATGAGAGGTTGAGCTTCTAGAAATTTAATCTTATCAAGTAAACTAGCATTTTCAAGTTTAAGAGAGTCTACTTGGCTAAGACAATCATTTTTATCAATAAGCAAGCAAGAATTAGCATATTCAAGATCATCTAGTTCTATATGCAAATTATCAACAATTTTAGCAAGCTTTTTCTTTTTCTTTTTAGAAGATTTATAAGAGGCACAAATATCATGAATAATAGCAATTAAAGATTCTTTATCTAAAGAGTCTAGATTTACCTCACTTGAGTCCTCACTTGTTGACGCTATAAGGGCAAAATGGCATTCTCCTTCATCACTAGAGCTTGAGCTTGATCCTTCACATGAATCTTCACTTGAGCTTGAGTTGGAGGAGCCACTTGAGCTTGAGTGCCATTTCTCCTTCTTGTGAAGATGGGTCTTTTTGCCTTGTGGGCAATCTTCCTTGTAGTGACCCTTCTTTCCACATGTGAAGCACCGGATGGAGGAGGACTTGCCTTTGTAGAGTCTACCCTTGGAGTACATGGCATCTTATTTAGCTTGAGAGGATGGAGAGACTTGTTCCATGATAGCTTCAATTTGAGCCTTTATTTCAGCCTTCTTCATTCTCTTTAGCTCTTTCTTCTCTTGTCTTTCTATTTCCTCCCTCTTGTCAAGTGTGGCTTCATGTGCTTGTAGATTTCCAATGAGCTCTTCAATAGGAATATCCCTAAGAGACCTTGCTTCTTCAATAGAAGTCACCTTGGATTCCCACCTCTTGGGGAGAGTTCTAAGGATCTTTGAGTTGATCTCTCCACTAGACAGAGGATGTCCTAGAACAACAAGACCATTCAAGATGGTGTTGAGCCTTGAGTACATGTTGGCTATGCTCTGCTCCTTTCCCATCTTGAAGTTCTCAAGCAACCCTTTGAGCATGTAGACTTTGCTTTCCTTCACTTGATTTGTCCCTTCATAAGTGATGCAAAGCTTTCTCCATACCTCATAGGCCGTCTCACAAGAGGAAATCCGGTTGAACTCGATCGGGGTCATGGAGGCATATAGGATGTGCATGGCTCTAGCATTCAAAGTTGCTTTCATCAAGGTGGCTTCATCCCATTCTTCAATATTTGTCTTTGGTAGAATGTATGGGCTGTTCACGATTTGCCACATCTCGAGACTTGATCCTTGGATGTAGAATTGAAGTCTTCTTCTCCAATAGAGGAAGTTGCTCCCATCAAAGATTGGAAGGCTGGTCGAGAGTCTCCCTCCTAGGTAGTCACCCATCTTCTCCTACTTGTAGAAGTATGCTTGGAGAAGACCAACTCTGATACCACTTGTTGGATCCTAGATGGGTGATTAGATGCTCTAGAGGGGGGGTGAATAGAGCTGAAAGCACTTAAACCAAACTCATTAAACCTTCAAAATATATGACAAGATAAGGTTTCTAAATAGGCAATTTGAGTGCAACTAAATCATGCATAGCAAGGATAAGAGAGATTGAACATGCACCAATTAGACAAGCTATTTAGAGTGGTTCCACACTTCAAACTAGAAGTGTGTCATTCCACTTGCCTAGAGAGGTCAACCTCTAGGACTTCCAACAATTGCACTCTTATATTCACTTATAAGACTTACAATACATGACCAACAAAGGACTTACCTATCCAATACAAAAGAGTCTTCAACCTTACCAAGGACTTACCCACTTTGCAAGAGTCTTCGGCCTTCTCCAAGGACTTACCCACTCTTGCACAAGTCTTCGACCTTGCAGGAATTACCCACTCTTCTTGGATCTTCCGCCTTTGACTTCACCTTCACTCGGAGAAGCTTTCACCAAGGTCTTACCCACTTGAGCTTGAGTCTTCTGCCTTCTCCAAGGGCTTACCCACTCTAGCTCCAAGTCTTTAGCCTTGATCTTCACCAAGGGATGCCTTCCCTTGTTCTTCTTCACCTCTCTTGGACAAGAGAGAGAGCCTTCATCTTCAAGATAGCAAATGAGAGATGGGGAGGTGGTGGAAGTGAGAGCCTCACAGGATATACAAGTAGAAACTAGCTCTATTACAAATCTCCTACTCACTCTAATGGATGTTGCAAGTGATTAAGCTTAGAGAGAGAGAGGAGGCTGTAGGAAGCACTCAACTATAGAATAGGAACCTCACAAAGAGTTTGCAATGAATGCTCAACCTTGGAATGAAGCCAAAGGGGTCCTATTTATAGCTGGGGATGCCTCTTAGCCTTTGGGAACACTTGTGAATGAAAACTAGCCGTTTTGTGGCTTGCAACGGATCTATTTTCACTTGTTGCAACTCCACAACGGCTAGAAACACTTTTATGCACTTTTCTGTACAGTGCAATCGTTCGAGTTTCTATGGGTGTAACTCGACCGATCAAGTAGGAGGCAAACCGATGTTCAAAGGATCGGTCGAGTTTGTCCTGAGGAAACTCGACCGACCATTCAACTGGAAATGGCCTACTACCCAACCGGTCGAGTTCTGTGAGTGCACAACTCGACCGATGCAATCTTCAGAAAATAGATCAAGGTTGATCGGTCGAGTTTCAGGGTGGGAAACTCGACCGAACAAGTGCCTGTAATTGATTTTTAAAGTTGCATTAAAAGTGCTCTAATATTCAATCTAAGTGTTCCTGATATTTTTCTAAGCTTAATTACAAGTCATACAATCATTACAAGTAATTTACAACATGATTCTAATGGATATACATCATATTACAAAAACGTGCACTTGTATGACTTTGACTTGTCTTTTCTCCAATTTGAGATGCACAAGTTAGGGCAATTGGAGTGTGTCTATACCTAATCTGAAATCACTCAAGTAGAAGCATTAGACACCAATATGTGGAATGATCAGTCATCATCAAAACACAGGTTTAGTCAATTTAGATGTGAGTCAACATTGACCTAATTGACCTTGAGTCAACAATGATTTGGTATGTTACAGGTACCCTCAGACTACCCCATCCTATACTTTTCCAGTCAGTGGGTACATTTTCATCTTCAAGTTGCATACCTTCTTGATGGATTCTATAGTGTTTAGAGCATCTAAAGTCTAGTGATTATTTACTTTCACAAGCAATATTGAAACTCTACTATTTATTATCTTAATTTCGTTCTTAGGGCATACTATTTTATGGTATCAAACAAACCACTTGTACAAAAGGAAGAATAAACTTAAGTTTATAAGTGAATATATCACGTTATTATCAAAATATTCTATTCATTGCACTTCATATTCTTCTGACTAGCAACAATTATCATTTGAGCCATGAATTAGCAATTCATTAGTTGTATAAATTAGGAGAATCACGGATCTTCAGTGCCTCTAATCTTGCTTCTAAAATTTCAGCACTTCTCAGTACAAATCATTCTAGGGATAAAATAATATATGATCAATAAATTTTGTGATATATTAAAATCATGCAAACAATAAAACATCCTTATACTTTGAAGTAATTCCTGATAATAAAGGTCTAGAGATGATTTTCCACTCACTTGAACATGACCCTGGCTTACTGATCTCATGCTTGAACTTGGTAAATCCAAATATCAAACTATAGACATGGGATTTGATCTTCGTACCTCAGAACCCAACTCTAAACAACCTAATAATACATATTTGGGCCTTAAAGGACCCACTTGAGGTTGAAAACAAAGAAAGTAGGTCACACAAATATTCATTTGATGTATCGATTATCCCTTATCCTAGCCTTGAATTCATCTTTCAAATTTACTCAAATTTGTAAATACTCTTATACCAACTAAATTTTATGCATCATTCTCAATTCTCTTTCTAATTATGTTAAGCGAATATTTTAGCCACCTCTCTCTATCTACAAAAATAAATTAGGGGAAAGCCAAGGAAACATTTGGTGTTACAACCCCAGTTTTGGGTTCATTTGGTGGGAAATGTGATTTCTCATATTAAAGATATTTGAACAAATAATGACATAATTTGTTTTGAATGAATGAATTTCATTTACAATAGCCTTGATGATTGTTTGTGGGCTTTATTAACTATTGGGCCCAATAACAAGGAAAAGACAAAAGGAACTCCATTATTAATAAGAAATGGAGAAAAGAAAAATGTAGAAACCTCTAGAAGGCAAAAGTATGTAATCCAAAGGTGCATTTTGTGCCTATTTGGTTCCTTGGGTTCCAAGGAGTTCAAATTTGCAAAAAGAAAGTAATAAGAAAAGAAAAGATCAATTAAATATTTCTTTATTAAGAAAAAAATTGAAAACAATGATAAAATGTGGGAAATAAGTGAAAAGAGGTATAATTGAGTTACCCTTGGTGGATTTTCATATCCAAAGGATTTCTAATGATAAAAGGAATGTCAAGGAGGAAAATTAAAAGAAAGATAAATAGAAATCCTCAAAAAGAGATATTTTGATAAGAAATAAATAAGATAATGGGAAATAATGGATAAAAGACAAGTAAAAGGCTAAGGTATATCTCCAAGATGGGATTTTGAGCCATTAAGGTTCCTTGAGGATCAAGGAACTCAGAATAATAATTTAATAGCAAAGGAAAGAGAAAATAGGGGAGAAATATATATAATTAAGTGGTATCTTGCCCCTAACGAAAAGACACGTTTTATTTTAGATAATGAGCCCAATTTTGGCAGAGAGGTAGATAAAGTTATTATTACGTTTTCCTCAAAATTTGGGATTATTTGGACACTCGGTTTGGGAGTTCTGGCTTTTACAAATTTCCCTAAAGTATTGTGATTATCATCAATGTCACACAATAATCGATTTAAATGAGAATATCTTGGGACGACGCCAGTCGTCAGATCAAGATCCGATGCCAGCTGTGCGTCTCCTACCTTGAGTCTGTAAAGGAAAGGTGACGTTGGGCAGCGGGATTTTCCTCTCCCCTTTTCTCACGATCCAGTTCATGTGAGAACTTGGAAAGGCCACAGTTAGATTCGAGGTGGGATTCCGAAACTCCTAACCCCTACCTTATTATGCTTCTTTGGTGTATAAATGAAACGCCTACTTTGCACCTCAAGGACAGTTGGCGGAAAAGGCAGGGAACACTAGGAATCGACTCCAATCCTATATATACTACCCCCTCTCAACTCCTTTTTCCCTCACGAACTTGGACGACACCCTCTCTCGATCCCTCATGCTCTGAGTCAAAGGATCACACTTGCTCTACTGAGCTCTCCATGCGGCGCCGCCGCAAAGTCGGTGGCTAGGTCACGCAAGGAACGAAGATCAGCTACCCTTTGATCAAGGTCTATCGTAGACCAAAGAACAGATTGACGCCTGTGAGTGACTGAGTCTTTGGCAAGCACTAAGTGGGCGCGCGTAAGGGGGAGTGTTGGATCGAGGCTGGTCAATGACAATCAGAATCCAAAGGCCAATGATTATCCACAAAATCCATGTAAGTCGAATATTCAAGGAAAAAGGTGTGATCTTGTTTAATTCACTAAAAATCATTCCTTTGGCCGAAAATACAAATAAGTAGTGTTTTTTTATCAAAAAAATGTGTAGAACATGATAAAAATGATATTAGAGCCTAATTGTAAATGGTATTCAATAAGTATAGGGTTTTGCATCTTTTAATGCATTAAATAATGGAAAAACCCTAAAAAGAGATAAAAGCAATCATGATGAATCTTGATTTTTGTTTTGATCAATGTTAACCTGTTAAGAGTAAAGAAAAGGGTAAAATCATAAAGGGATGATTAATATGTTGATTTTAGGGTTTTTGTGATCATGCACATGGTTTAATGGGATACAAACCCTAATTTGGGAAAACATGAGTTTTAGTGGTTACAATTCAAAATTTTCCAGTATACAACTGAAATATAATGATTCTTGAACATAATTTGGATTAAAGAATCCTTACTGAAGATAATGGAGAATTAGGGTTAAGTTCATAATGCTTAATTGATGGGATTGAGTAATTACAACCTATTGGATATTAAAGTTGAGATATGATAGTTCTAAGCTATTTCGAGTATAAAGGTTCCTAATTGTTGATAAATATCCTTAATGTTGTAATTAGGGTTTTCTAATGAATAAAAGTAGAATTAATGACAATTAGAATTCATATGTGAATTAGACCATAATGAACTATGAATTAATGATAAATGAGCATAATGATCTTGTCATGGATTAAAAGGATAAAAATGGTAGCTTTAATGTAAAAGATGCTTAATGGACTTAATTGATGATTAATTGTGCTGTTTCTGAAATTAAGGTTATATGTTGTTAAAAGGTAACTTTAATAACTTTTGTGAAGGATAGATGAGAAATTAGGGTTTAAAAGAGTAAAATAAAAACCCTAATTGCAAAGTAAACCCTAAAAGAGGTAGAAATCCTAAAAAGGAATAGTAACCTTAAGTAGCAAGATGGTTTGAATAGATTTTGATAAAAAGGAATTGGATCTGATTTCAGCTTTCTTGTACTTGCTTGATTGGATTTCCCTTCTGGGTTGATTCTGTCTCAAATCTGCCTGACATTTATGTGGTTACACTTATAAATAATCACTCTAGTTTCAAGGCGATTCCTGAACATTTTATCTGTTGCTTGGAAATAACTGTTGGATGCCTATTTATTTCATGCAACTATAGAGTGACTATGATTATCACCATAAATGTGCATACATGACTGGCTCAGATCCTGGTCCTCCTCTGTGGCTTTCCAAAGGCTAAAAAGGGTAACCTAGAGCAAGGTCTAGGATATCATGAGTTAGAAATTGGGCTACCCATTTTTAGTGCCATGCGACTCTTTAGCACACCATGAGTTAAGGAGTGGGCTACCTACGTGTAGTGCCATGTGACTCAACCCTAGAAATTGATTCACCTGTTAGGTGGGATCATGAGGGGTTTAATGGGGATCTACCATAAGTAAGGTAGCATCCAGGCCCACTGCAGCGACAGTGCAGAGACTAGGGTATGTAAGGATTGAGAATTTATGCAAAAAATGTACAGTTGTTTGTTTAAAATCATAATTGGCTGCAATATGTTGTTACCATAGTTGCATGATTATTGTTTCCCCCACATACCAGCTTTATGCTAACCGATGTTGTGTTTTTCGGCGTTTTAGGTACAATTGAAAAGAACAAACAGTAAAGTGGCATATGTGGAATTAAATATGAATTAAAGTTCAAAGGAGGATTAGTTAAAATAGACTCCATGTGGATAGAAGTAGATATTCAAGTTTTTGAAAAAGGTATGAAAAGTTTAATTTTATTACAACCTTTTAGTTTACTTTAGTAGAATTTGATAATTATTATAGATTATTTATCGAACCTTTCATCTGGAAATTGGGATAATGGCTCTGACCTCTCGGTCTCACTTAATTGGGGGTTACCGGAAGGTGGGGTCGTTACATTTGGTATCATAGCATAGGTTGCTCATTTAATCTTTAATAATGATTAAATTTTACAAACTCTGTAGAACCCAAGGGAGTTATTAGAGGAATTTCCAAAAGACAGAGGTGTCTAGAAAAGGATCACGTCCGGGGGATGGGAAGATTTTTGTCTGCACCACTAGTCAGAATACCTAGATTAGTGTGAATGCCTGGCCAATGTCTCAGGATTTGACTCGAAATAAGATACCTTTAGGACTCTCTCATCTTGTTCATCTCTTCTCAACTCAAATTCTATTAAGGATTATAAGGATTAGGGTTTTCTCTCTTTTCCTCATCCTCTTGAGGTATGGGTAAGGTTGATAAGGTCTAAGGAATCCTCCACTAAATTAATAAAAAGCATGTAAATAAGATGTCATGGACATAAGCTTAATAGATTAAGCATAAAGGAATAGATACATGCTTAGGTCGTATGACATAAGTTGTCATGCCCTCAGGAGAGACCTGAGGTTATAACTTCTTGTTAGGAGGATAAGTAAAGAGAGTTAGTCTTGGAGGTAGAGATCTCCATTACAAGTAGAGACCTAGCACATCCTTTGAGGACGATGCTAACCCTAACCCTAACCCTAAGTGGTGAGATGACATGATGAGTTAGATGTCATGGTAGACCAGGTGAGTGGACATGCTTTTCGATGATCATGACGTTATGAGCCATGTGAGGTTGGATGACCTAGTGCCATTGGCGACCCAATCCTGGGAAGGGTCATGCATGTTAGAGTGAAGGATAGCTCCTTCATTGATGAGGTTAGAGAAGAACCTATGAAACCCCATGAGTTGATATGAGCATGGCATAGTAGAATATGTCAAGGAGAGTATGATGGATAGCTTATGAGATAAGCATAAATATAATCCTAAGCAAACATCAGTTTGAACATAGACTTCACCATGTAGAGGTATGTTTGTGAGCTTGATCCATCTTCATGGAGAGATGACCTCTGGTAGTGAGGCTGTTTGTAGGATTATCTCTAGAGAGAGAGAGCAAGAACCACACAAGAAGGTCAGAAGCCTAGACTCTGAGATATGAGGAAAAGTGGGGAGTTGAGGATGATGCGACCTAAGTGGATGTTTGTGGTTTCCTCATGCTTGATCCCTGGAGGTTGATGATGTCCTGGTTTCCATGAGAGGAATCAAACCCTAGAGAGAGTATGAGTCTGTTGGTACCCCTGTACCTATGGTATAGATGGGGAATATGAGTTCCTTAAACTAGGAAGAGGTTTAGTAATAGGTTGTAAGGATTATACCTTGTTGGTTGTCCTTGAGGAGGACTTCACTCCGAAGTGTTGCTCGAGTAGAAGGATGACAGGAAGTGCATGTCATACCTTATGCATGTTTGATTTGGGGTTAAGAGGTTGAGCAGACAGTTGGACATCAGAGGAGTGAACCTAGGGTTCCTAGGCCTAAGAGGGGAAGTGGTGTACCTGATGCTCAAGACAAGGTTTGAGTTTCTATAGATTTGAGCATGGTACTCCTCATGTTTAGAGGAAAGGGAAACCCCCTTAAGATTAAGGTATGTGTGATGAACCCCTCACAATGAAGTTGATGACATGGGAAGGTATGATCTTGATCTAATGTTGAGGATGAGAACAAGTATGACTTAGCATGGATTAGTAGGTAGTCTGTATGTGCCTTAGTGGCTGCTGGGTTAAGCATGCTCATGTGAATATAAACCCTAAGGATTTTTACGACCTTGTTGTCAAGAGCTGTAGTTTCCTCCCATCCTAGAAGAGGGACCCTTTTGTAGGGTGTATACCAGTTTTATTGGTTTAAGGTAACCTAAAGAAGTCTCATAGGATCTTGAGAAGCTAAGTACACGGTATGCGAATGAACCTGTAGACCATAGACTACCATCTCTAAGTGCATATGGATGTATTACCATGGAGGTAACCAGTATGGGGGCCTGGCCAAGGTAGGCATGTCGCCATGACCCCTATGAAAAGATGGAAGTCAGTCCATGAATGTAGAGAGAGAGATGATGAAGGCTTGGGTAAGGTTCTAAGCTAGACATGTACTACAATAGAATCCTAAGTCTATCCTAGGGTCAGGTAGGAATAAGACCGATGGAAGTAAGAGTTGCCTAATTACCTAGTTGCACATGACCTTAGGGTCGGGAGGTAACAACTATCATTGTCTTAGGGACATGGGTTGGGAGATCGATCACCTTCATGAACTCATGGGACCCAAAGGGCAGATGAGTAGGGCACTCTGTAGATTCATGAGGGAAGAGGGAGGACCCTAAAAGTTCCGACACCCTGTAGACCTAGAGGAGATGACCAAGGATTGTGTGGTGACCCAAGTGGGTTCGAGACCAGTTTTCCAAGGAAGTAATTTTGATGTTTGTGCTATAGTGACATATGTGGCATGTTTCAACTTAGATTTAAAGGTGTACTGGCAAGGTGGGATGTACCATATCTACTCTTGGAATAGGAAACACTCTATATTTGGACTGCAACCAAATGCTAATTTCCTCTTGTTATGGGAGTGAGAGATAGGACAATACACATGCCATACACCAAGGATAAAGGTGATGTGAGTTAGAACGAGGTATGAGGACATAGATGATAACATACCCTGGTGGAGTGAATGATGCATGGATGGTTTACAAACATTAAGAGAAACAAGGTAGTCATCTTATGATGATGTTGTTATCATGAGCTATGAGTTTGAAAAACCAAGAGAATAAGCTCAAAGTTTTCTTGATGAAGATAGACTTAGAGATGAGATGAGATAATAAGTGGAATACATGGAGGTGTATGCCTTCAACTTTACCTAACACATAAGGATGTGAAGAGGTAATGGATGCTCTGGGTGAGATACAATTATCTAGTTTAGATGGAGGCTAAACGAGGTTGTTAGGTTAACCCTTAGTTGGGATAGAGATAAGTTTGGCTAACACACAGATGTAACAATATTGGTTGATCAAGTTAAAGGTTGTTTGGTTAGCCAGCCTAGTCCCTGATGCAATGAAAGGAAGGTTGTAAACCTTGAAAGGAAGTGATGAAACCCCGATTAGAGTGGTTTAGGGTTTCTGAGGAATTGATCTTAAGGAATCATGACAATATAGGAGATCATGATTTAAGATCACCATATACCGTGGTACTACCAAGATAATAAGTGACAATAGTACTTTGGATGCCCAAGATAAAGTTGCATGTGGTGTGTTGCCATGCAAGCCAGAAGGTGAAGGACGAATACTAGTAACCCAGTGTTTTGAAATAGAGGATAAAGAATCCCTGAGAAGGAATGGGAGATCATCATTATGGATGTTGTAAGTCTCCCCTAGACCAAGGAAGGTCGAGATGCAATATGGATTATGGTAGATTGCCTTACCTATATGACATGAGAAAGAAAGAGTACTGTCAAGGGATAGATCGGGTTGAACTACACATGAGAGAGATGGTTCAGCTACACCATGATGTGAGTTTAAAAGTTCGTAAGTATGATCTAAAGGTTCACTTCCATAAGGTGGAAGTAGGTACATGAAGAACTCAATGTTAGTACCACTTATCACCCCTAACTAATGGTTAGTATGATCCAGACTAGAGGGTCTGATGAGAGCATGTGTGCTCGTTCAGGGTGATATCTGGAGACAGTTCTTGTCTTCAGTAGATGTGATGTTAACCACCATAGCCAGTATCGGGATGTAAAGAAGCTCTACAAAGGAGGTTGTGTCAGTCACCACTTCATTAAGAGGATGTTGGTGAAGGGACCTCACAAAGGTCAAGAAAGGACCACAGTGTATGCAGATGAAGTCACTTTGATCATGCAATGGCTGAAAGGAGCCCAGAGACAACATGAGTTGTAAGCTGATGCAAAGTAGACTGACATGCAGATCACTGTGGGGGAATATGTGACATGAAAATCTGACCCCTCTAAGTTATATCTAAGAGAGATGAGTCCCCGATGCATGGGTTCTTTTGACATGGTTTGGTGGAGAAGGTTAAGTTTTCTCTTACCCCTCAGGATAATGTGATGAGTTTCATGTGTCCAATTTAGAGCACTATGTGAGGTACCCGAACCATGTGCATAGAAATGAACCTAGTGATCCCCAAGGGAGGCCGTAATGACCTGAGTCACCTATGAGGTTTATAGATGCCAAGGTGAAAGAACTCAGAGAAAGAAATATGTGATGATAAAGGTTTTTTGGAAGTGCCATGGATAGGGAAAAGCCACATAGGGGGCAATGATGGACATGTAAAAGTCTTATCCTGAATTGTTTGTTTGCTTGATGGAATTTTGAGGACAAAATTCCTATAAGAGGGGAAGGATGTTACAACCCCAGTTTTGGGTTCATTTGGTGGGAAATGTGATTTCTCATATTAAAGATATTTGAAAAAATAATGACATAATTTGTTTTGAATGAATGAATTTCATTTACAATAGCCTTGATGATTGTTTTGTGGGATTTATTAACTATTGGGCCCAATAACAAGGAAAAGACAAAAGGAACTTCATTATTAATAAGAAATGGTGAAAAGAAAAATGTAGAAACCTTTAGAAGGCAAAAGTATGTAATCTAAAGGTGGATTTCATGCCTCTTGGGTTCCAAGGAGTCCAAAGTTGCAAAAAGAAATCAATAAGAAAAGAAAAGATCAATTAAATATTTCTCTATTAAGAAAGAAATTGAAAACAATGATAAAATGTGGGAAATAAGTGAAAAGAGGTATAATTGAGTTACCCTTGGTGGATTTTTATATCCAAAGGATTTCTAATGTTAAAAGGAATGTCAAGGAGGAAAATAAAAATAAAGATAAAGAGGAATCCTCAAAAAGAGATATTTTGATAAGAAATAAATAAGATAATGGGAAATAATGGATAAAAGACAAGTAAAAGGCTAATGTATATCCCCAAGATGGGATTTTGAGCCATTAAGGTTCCTTGAGGATCAAGGAACTCAGAATAATAATTTAATAGCAAGGGAAAGAGAAAATAGGGGAGAAATATATATAATTAAGTGATATCTTGCACCTAAAGAAAAGGCATGTTTTCTTTTAGATAATGAGCCCAATTTTGGCAGAGAGGTAGATAAAGTTATTATTACGTTTCCCTCAACATTTGGGATTATTTGGACACTTATTTGGGAGTTATGGCTTTTACAAATTTCCCTAAAGTATTGTGATTATCATCAATGTCACACAATAATCGATTTAAATGAGAATATCTTGGGACGACGCCAGCCGTTGGATCAAGATTCGATGCCAGCTGTGCGTCTCCTACCTTGATTCTGTAAAGGAAAGGTGATGTTGGGAAGAGGGATTTTCCTCTCCCCTTTTATCACGATCCAGTTCATGTGAGAACTTAGAAAGGCCACAGTTGGATTCGGGGTGGGATTCTGAAACTCCTAACCCCTACCTTCTTATGGTTCCATGGCGTATAAATGAAACACCTATTTCACACCTTAAGGGCAGTTGGCGGCAAGGGCAGGGAACACTAGGAATCGACTCTTATCCTATATATACTACCCCCTCTCAACTCCTTTCACCCTCACAAACCTGGATGACACCCTTTCTCGCTCCCTCATGCTATGAGTCGAAGGATTACACTTGCTTCGGTGAGCTCTCCATGTGGCGCCGTTGTGAAATCGATGGTTGGGTCACGCAAGGAATGAAGAGCAGTTGCCCTTTGATCAAGGTCTATCATAGACCAAAGAACAGATCGACGGCTATGAGTGACCGAGTCTTTGGCAAGCTCTAAGTGGGCGCGCATAAGGGGGAGCGTTGGATCGAGGCTGGTCAATGACAATCAGAATCCAAAGGCCAAGGATTATCCACAAAATCCATGTTAGTCGAATATTCAAGGAAAAAGGTGCGATCTTATTTAATTCACTAAAAATCATTCCTTTGGACGAAAAATACAAATAAGTAGTTTTTTTTATTAGAAAAATGCATAGAATATGATAAAAATGATATTAGAGCCTAATTGTAAAGGTTATTCCATAAGTATAGGGTTTTGCATCTTTTAATGCATTAAATAATGGAAAACCTCTAAAAAGAGATAAAAGCAATCATGATGAATCTTGATTTTTGTTTTGATCAATGTTAACCTGTTAAGAGTAAAGAAAAGGGTAAAATCATAAAGGGATGAATAATATGTTGCTTTTAGGGTTTTTGTGATCATGCACATGGTTTAATGGGATAAAAACACTAATTTGGGAAAACATGAGTTTTAGTGGTTACAATTCAAAATTTAACAGTATACAACTGAAATATAATGATTCTTGAACATAATTTGGATTAAAGAATCCTTAACGAAGATAATGGAGAATTCGGGTCAAGTTCATAATGCTTAATTGATGAGATTGAGTAATTACAACCTATTGGATATTAAAGTTGAGATATGATAGTTCTAAGCTATTTTGAGTATAAAAGTTCGTAATTGTGGATAAATACCCTTAATGTAGTAATTAGGATTTTCTAATGAATAAAAGTAGAATTAATGATAATTAGAATTCATATGTGAATTAGACCATAATGAACTATGAATTGATGATAAATGAGAATAATGATCTTGTCATGGATTAAAAGGATAAAAATGGTAGCTTTAATGTAAAAGAGGCTTAATGGACTTAATTGATGAGTGTGTTGTTTCTGAAATTAAGGTTATATGTTGTTAAAAGGTAACTTTAATAACTTTCGTGAAGGATAGATGAGAAATTATGATTTAAAAGAGTAAAATAAAAACCCTAATTGCAAAGTAAACTCCAAAAGAGGTAGAAATCCTAAAAAGGAATAGAAACCTTATGTAGCAAGATGGTTTGAATAGATTTTGATAAAAAGGAATTGGATGTGATTTTAGGATTCTTGTAATTGCTTGATTGGATTTCTCTTCTAGGTTGATTCTGTCTCAAATCTTCCTGACAGGTATGTGGTTAAGCTTATGAATAATTGCTCTAGTTTCACGGTGACTCCTGAACGTTTTATCGGTTGCTTGGAAATAACTATTGGATGCATATTTATTTTGTGCAACTATAGAGTGACTATGATTATCACCATAAATGTGCATACATGACTGGCTCAGATCCTGGTCCTCCTCTATGGCTTTGCAAAGGCTAAAAAGGGTAACCTAGAGTAAGGTCTAGGCTATCATGAGTTAGAAACGGGGCTACCCATGTGTAGTGTCATGAGACTCTTTAGCACACCATGAGTTAAGGAGTGGGCTACCTACGGGTAGTGCCATGTGACTCAACCCTAGAAATTGATTCACCTGTTAGGTGGGATCATGAGGGGTTTAATGGGGATCTACCATAAGGAAGGTAGCATCCAGGTCTACTACAGGGACAACACAGAGGCTAGGGTATGTAAGGATTGAGCAATTATGTGAAAAATGTAAAGTTGTTTGTTTAAAATCATAATTGGTTGCAATATTGTGTTACCATAGTTGCATGATTATTGTTTCCCCCACATACCAGCTTTATGCTAACTGATGTTTTGTTTGTCGGCGTTTTAGGTACAAGTGAAAATAACAAACAATATAGTGGCATATGTGGAATTAAATATAATTTAAAGTTAAAAGGAGGATTAGTTAAAATAGACTCCATGTGGATAGAAGTAGATATCCACATTTTTGAAAAAGGTATGAAAAGTTTAATTTTGTTACGGACTTTCAGTTTAGTTTATTAGAATTTGATAATTATTATAGATTATTTGACAAACCTTAGATCCAGAAATTGGGATAACGACTCTGACCTCTCAGTCTCCCTTAATTGGGGGTTACCGAAAGGCGGGGTTGTTACATTTGGAATATGCTTACGCAATAACACGTGTAAGACACATGCAATGCCTCTATTTATGTTCCTATTTAGTCACTGATTTCAATCTATTTCACTTGGAGTTGGGGTTTCCTTTGGTTTTATTTGGGAAACACATAACATCATTATGAAAATCTAAAGAAACCAGTTAGATTAGGAAAAAATTTGGCCTCATATCTAGATAAGGCACCACATGACATGTGCATAAGGTGTTAAAAACCCCACACACCATTGCACTAGTCATTTCCTAATTATTGGACAAATGAGAAAAAAATCTATTAGTATATTGTGCAAGCATGAGGAAGGTTTAGGAAACTTTGACCATGATGATGATATCAGCAATATACTAAGGTTGAAAAAGATGAAACAAAAAGGGGATCATGGATTTTAGAAGCTTGTATCAAAATGCACTACTTGAGACTGATAAAAAGAGGGAAGAAATTTAAGGATCTACACTTTACCAGTGTAGGAATTATTGTTTACTTCATGATTGTGATCCCCATCATAGTAGAGATCAAGATTGTACTCTGAGGGCTCATGAGATGAAGATAGACTAACATGATCCTAAATCATCATGGATGTTTAATCACATGTTTAATCAAAATACTTGTGGCCCATTGGATTAAAGAGTGATGCATAGAATGTCTTGTCAATTCTGAACATCCCTAGGGATGAACATCAATAACCCAAGATGATGTTTTTGTTTTTCATTCCAAAATGGCTTTTTGTGCCCTTACATCAAAGTCATTAACTTGTGTAACAATCATAGTTCATGACTAAGTTCATTTTGGTTGAAGAATTCTGGAAGTAAGATTTGACTTTTTGTCATATGGTTGATGATTATTGAATAAAATAGAAGCGGGAGTTTGAATCAATATCTAAATGTAATATAATCCTCACATTTAGAGAAACTAAAAATCGTCTATCAAGGGCTTGAGACAGATAGTCACGATTAAACCATAATTTTGTTGCAGACGAGGAGGATGACATCTGCAATCGTGGGACTGTTACATACAATTTACACACAAAGTCTTGTTTCTAAAACCTAATATCAACCTTGCTCCCCAAGAATACTCATAAGCCCACAATATCAATTTTCTTCGAGCAGCCAAGGGGTGCACTGCTCCTTTCGAGGACGTCATGAAGCAGGCTACGTACACATTTTTAGTTCAATCGTTGGTAGTTTCCACGTTGGGTGGGAGTATGCTTTGGTTATTTTTCTTCTTTTTGGACTATAAAGTGACAACTCAAAACATCTTATGTTTCTATTTTATATTTTTTATTCCTGACCTTTTTTAGAACTACATCCGTATGTTCTATTTGATAGTAAAACATGTACTATTCATGTTGTCGGTATACTTTCTATGTGAGACTTGCCACTAACATCCGAGGGCCTACAGTGTTGCCTTAACGAGAAACTCTAGGATGTAGATAAAGGTGTGTTCACAGTTATCTTTGGAGTATATGCAACCTTGGTGATGATTTACATGCTCCTAGCAACAAATTGGAGGGTCAAATTATACTTCTCACAAAGACAACCATAGCTCAGGAACGGTGGATTACATTCATTAAAAGGTGATGTGCATTCTAACATGGTTTTAATAGTCGTTCGAACACTAAACTTGTTCGAACTCTAAGCTTATATGACGATGACTGGACTTTTATGACGGTAATGTGATTTCTAAACTTCGGTTTTTGCATATTGGATTGCTAAATTTTACGTCGTAGCATATGTTGGATATCTCAACACAAAATTGTAAAGTAAAATCACATAATATATGTCCTCTTGCAAAACATGGTGGCTGTTCTGTTTGTTACTGCACCTCCGCGCTATGTGTGCTTCCATACCTTACGTACATAAGGGGCACCTTCTCTTCCAATAAAACAAAATCTTCTACAACAAAGGAAAAAAAACCAGTTTAGCACATTTTTATAAAAATATTTATCAATATAGCACACTTCGTAAAATATCTCCCAAAATAGCACACTTTGTGTGGAACCCGCCACTTAAAGTGACGTTTTTATATACGAATTTGATAAGCGTCACAATGATTGGTGTGTTTATTTTTAAATAAAAAAATCTGAATTTTTTTTTGGAAAATACCACATGAAGTGACGCTTTCAACTTGCACTTAATGTTAATTGCAATTTGAAAGCGCCACTTCATGTGGCGTTTTCCAATTTTTTTTATTTTTTTTCAAATTTTTTTATTTAAAAATAAACACGCCAATCATTGTGATGTTTTTCAGTCCCGGGTATAAAAAGCTTCACGTAAAATGGTGTTTTTAGATTAAAGTGTGCTATTTTGAGAAATATTTTACAAATTATGCTATGTTGGTAAATATTTTTATAAAAATGTGCTATACTAATTTTTTTTTCCTACAACAAATGAGACCCCTCATATGGCGCCATGAGCAAAGACGTCAAGACTCTCTTCTATCAGTCCCATTGGCCTCACTACCGGATCCAGGACGCCAATCCAAAGTCCTAAAGAAAAAACAAACACCACTACTTCCCTAGCCACGTGAGTTTCAAGAAAATAAATCAATAGGAAACAAAATCCGAAAGAGAGAACAAAGGAGGAAAACATCTAGCCACAAGAAACCAACGTGATATTATATACCACAGGCTCGATAGTCAATGCGCCTGAGATCCCTGAAAACTAGTGGCTGATGACGCTGCACAAAAATCGGCTGTAGGCGCTACAATCCAACGCCGTCCATATGCAACCAGCAGCTGCAGACAGGATTGAAGGGGAGGGAGGAGGGGCCAACAGGGTAATAAAGTCGAAGGTGGTGGTGGGGATTTGGCAGTCAAGATGGAGGGGAGGTTCACGGACGCACAATGCTCCAAGCCCCCACAAGCATATACACATGCGGAAGAGTACACAGGGCGGTCACGGACTGGACTGGCACAGCGCCGCTAGCCACGAATCCAGCCACTCCTACTCGTCTTTCCACCACCAACCCATGACAACCACTAGTCAGACGGTCTGTGGCGCCAAAACCCTAATCCACCCATTGAGATTGAGTCCGGTTCTGGTTTCTGGTGAAAGCTGGAAATGCTGAAGGCTAGGCTTTGTGGAGACCTCCGATCGCCGCGTGTTGAGCTGAAGGTTTTTAGACACAAAGAAGGGTCACTATCATGTACCAATTAGGGGTACAAAAAGGTGGCGTCCCTCCGGTAAAATTAAGAATAATGCTATCATTTAAAGGTTAAGATGAAACCCAAGTCATTTTCTACTATTAAATAAAGAATATGATAAATAAGTTATGTTATTTTCTTTAGGTATCCTCCGTTTTATTCATTTCAGATTCCAAATGTGTCCACATAGCAAAAACATGTGATTTTCTTTTTGAGTAGCTAGTTGAATGTAACAAATTCAGATATATACTACAACAACATTATAAAAATTAGATAAAAAATTTCTGCATAGAACATGCTTTAACATATCTTATATCAATACATTAGATATCGGGGTTGAGAGCAATAGAGGTATCTCGATAACTGTGTCATATCGTCAGAGTTGTTGAGATTTCTTGTTTACATAACCGGTATGACATTCTCTTGTTTAGAAAAAGATTGTCGGTTTCCGAGTATGATGACAATATTGAATACTGTTGTATCGACGCAATGTTAAAAAAGATGAAGAAGAAGTTCAGTATAAAGAGAAGAAACAGATAAAGAGAAAAATAACCTTGCTCCCACATACCCAAAAAACCGGCCTTAATGTACATACTTTTTCCCGCATGAGTCAGAACGACCACACTCTCCACCTCCTACGAGCTTTCCCCCCACTATCAACTTAGCGGCCGTAGAAAAATTGTATGATGTGATGTAGAGACTGGTAGGATCTAGTTAACAACCTTATTATAATGCACCATGCCAAATTGTGTTTTAAAATAAGAAGTGCAAAAATTGCATCCAATTCTTCCCTGATCATAAACATGTTCCATACATAGTTGACTTGTCAAAATAGCCTCTTCCGCAATTATAGATATAGCGATATATAAATGTGTGCATTGCACCGAATGACTTATTAGGATATAAGGACTAATTTATAATTTAAAAACAAAAATAATATATAACCACTCCCACACACTTTTGTACATAGCATACACATCTTAATCGTATTATTCTAACACAACCGTACCAATATACATCATACATGCCCATTAATATGACACTTATGTAGGCTGCTATTATTATTTGCGTATCATATTTTTACATCAATAATGATTCTTTTTAGTCTTTCACACATCTATATTAGCATACCGATTTGACACTTTATTTCTTACTGACCTAATATACACCACCATACAATACAAGAGTATATGATTTTATCGAACCATCATTTCATTCTTAGTGAAGCTTCATGATAGAAATAAATTTTCGTCACAATACTTCATTTTTTTGATTGAGATGTTTTCTTATAAGATGAATATGGATGTATTTTGTTCTAAAACCTAGAATCCGTTGAACCATATCATACCATCAAAATCTAATTAAAAAAATGTTTTTGGATTGACAACAAAAAATGCGAACCAGGCTGAGAGAAGATCAGATCATTAAGATTCTTGATAATTAGAAAATGGAAATGAATCATGCATTGGTTTTATTTGTCATTTAATTTTGTTATATTATTACAATGAGAATAAAATTAAAGTGATTTAGTTGGATTCATTGAAGCCTTGTGCTACTTTAGATAACCTCTCTATTTTTTATAAATATAACTTTATTGATAAGCTTGCCACCGTAATTAATAATATACACTTTTATATTACTAAACACTAATGTTAGGATAAGCTTTTTATATGACATGGTGAAATACAACTTCATTATCTCTATATTTATGTGACTTGAGCTCATGTCACAGATGAACAAAATATCTTTTTTTAAGACGCAATTAGTAATATTTTAGAATTGATTGTCATGTAGTCCACTTTCAATGGTTCTTCCTAAATATTGAAACCAATGAAATATTTATTCTATTTGATTTTTATATGCTAAAATATTTTATATTATCTGCTCTAGCACTCCAAATTGAGTTTAGACCTGGTATTTAATATCAACAGATTTTGCCTTTTTGAAACATCAAGGGACTGATAAGACAAAATCTAAAATGTTAGACGATCGTATACAAAGTGTGATGCTGAAGAAAAATATGCATACATGAATAAACAACCATATGTATACACCATAATCAATCTCAACATTTCATATGATGATTTTTAGTGGCACTTGAGTGGTAAAGTTGACGTTGTATGATCGAGAGGTCACAAGTTCGAAACCCAATGGCAACAAGATGAATGAATTGTTATTATTTTTTAAAAATACTATATTTTTAACACGAGTTATTACAACTTATATTTACATATTGTATAAAGAAGTTTATATGTATGGACGTGCATATTAACTAGGATCTTAACACAATTGTTCCAACATGTTCACTTGCTTACATGCCATATTTTCTCCCGCATACTAGCTTTGAACCTAAAACATATATGAAACAAACGATCAACACCAAAGTGTTGTGTACATGGGTAGACAGATACATATATTTAACATTTTTGTTACCTAAAAAGTTTTATAGAATGGAAGAAATAAGATGGTAAACAATATTTGTTCGATAATAAGAAATCATCAATTTTAGTCATTTCTAGATGAGTTGCATTACTAATGTAGAATATTACGAAACTTAAAATATTGGGCTCAACCTTGTGTAACAAGTACTCTAGGGTCTTTCTACATGTATCTTGTATTGTAGAGAACGCATCGTGCACCTTGTGCTCTAAGGGGGTGTACTAATCAACATTAATCCATCCCTTATGGTGGGGAATAAATATCACAATAACAACAAAATATCTACACGTAATTTTATGTTCTCAAGTGACAAAACATATTATAACTACATCTAGTATCTGATAGTAGAAGATCATACATACATATAATGGATTCAATCAAGGAAATCATCGATATATAACTAAATAAAACCCATGTGCCTGATCCTAGATATTCTTAATATATCACTGGTCATCTATGTTGTTGGTCATCACCTAATTAATAAAAAAGTAATCAATAGTAATCTATGACTATCATTATTATAGATATCTTAGGTCCAAAATAATGGTTTAGTCAAAACTAGATTCAATTAATCTTATACTAGTATCTAAAATTTTTATACCAATGTAGATGTTACAAAAGGTCTGGTTCATTTTTTATAATATGATTCTCTATGTATTTTCTAGAATTAACACAAGGATACATATTTTAATTACTCATTAATGAGGGAAGACCTAATATTTTGGTATAATAATAATAATATTAGACTCCATATATATCTTCCACACAATAATAGGGTTTAGGAGTGTTTTTCTAATATTAAATATACATTGTTCGCTAATTATTCTAGTTAAGTAACCCTAACAAAAAGTAGAATCATCTATATTATAAAATTATCAATAAGAAAGACTCGAGAGTCTGATATAGGGATATTATAATAAAGTGGATATTTTCACGCATCCAATGGTATTCTAGAGGATTTATAGGCTAATGGAACTATTTATTGTGATTTATACTAGATATGGATACATTTTGGGATTTTAGTAGGTATTTACATATTTGGGATTTTGTGGGTCATTGATCTCATATTTAGAATTTAATGTATGATCATCCTATTGCCATCATAGTGAGGCCACAAAACATGGCATGTTGACCATACTAGCTTATAGTTTGGTCTGACAAGATTGCACTACCTCACTTCCCCTCACATTATGGATCAGAACTCTAGTGTGTCTCCCCACGATGCTTGGGGAGCCACTACAGAGAGGGTGGGTTTTTGCCAACGATATCTCAAGATCAAGGCCTTCTCTTCCACCAAAGAAAGCACCCAAGGTTTCGTTCGAAGATACTCATCTTCCCCTTCAAATCAAGCTTCGCTATGAATCTTAGGACCTCGAGCTAGTGAACTCACCATCCACTAATGCGACTGAAGGGTGAATGAAAAGGGGAAAAGAGGCATCCTCTTGTCATATCTAAAGTTTGAAGGTAGATGGAGTAACTATAGACTTCCTCTATCCCTTTCACTTACTTGATTTGAGGTGCTAAAGGGGTACTCAAAAGGGGAGAAGAGGCATCCTCTTGTTTTTTCTCAAGTCTGGTATTGATTAAAATAAAAATTAGATCTGATTAAGGATTCAATTAGTTAGTAGGTACAATATGTATATGGGGTCTATAACAAGCATTGAGGAGGTATGCAATATGTATGTAGGGAGGGTGAGGGAGTTAAATCCAAAAAAATATAAAATTGTTGGAAAAGGATAATTAGTGATATTAGTAAGGACAAAGATATAGACTCACCATGTATAAAATCATCCACCATGTAGTATAATAGTCGTAGATGATGTGGCATGCCAAGATGTAGCAGTAGTAGTTGGAGACAAGCTGTCTCTTTGGGGAGACATGTCATGTCATGTAGCAAGTCATTGCCAGCAGAAAGTAAGAAAAACGTCATGTCCACACCCTGTTAGTTGATACATCTAGGGGAAGAAACATAGAAGATCACAGGTGTCATGCCGTGTCATTTAGGCAACACATCGTGTTTCCAGGAAGATTTATGAACCAAGTTACAAATGAACCAGAACTCCACCTACACACTGTGTCAACCAATGATACACCATGTTAATGGTAAAACAATAGCAGAAAATGCTGAGACAACAAAAAAGGGATGGATAAATCCTTCTATATCTCCACCATAGCAATATAGAGATGATATGTGTCCAATATCAGTAGAAAAAGGAGATCTTCATCCAAGAATTGAGATTAGATCTCAATAGAGGTAGCATGAATGATAAAAGTGGTATAGATCAATAGCAGCGTAGATGACGATGATGTAGATTGACAATGGTATTGATTAAGTTAGTGTATATGACAACAACAAATATGATAGCGGTGGTGACTCGATAAGAAAACAATACTGACAAAGGCATGATGTCCTTGTATATCTACTAGCATCAACTTCAATATGGATTGATATGACTTTTATGGAGACACTCCATGGAGTCAAATCCTATAAGAAGTAGGGGTAGGAAATATATGTGGGAAGCCAAACAACACATAAGGGCGAAGGCCACCTGTAAGGGGAGTCTTCTCTCGTTCTCTCTCTCTCACTCTCTCTGAAGGTTAGGGGCGGTGCATGAAATTTTGCTCTAATACCATATGAAGAGATGATATGATGGGGAAGTCCCCTTATTTAGGTTTTTATTATTGATAGAAGGGATACCCTCTATCCTGATAAATAGGATAAGGAGGAAGCATATAGACTCAAGACAAAACCTAATGCTCCAAAACACACTTGGGCCCATATACAAATAGACTCAGATAACTTAATTAAATAGAATTTCTAACATCTCAAAAGGGGAAAAGTGATATCGTCTTGTCATTTCTCAAGTTTGATGGTAGATGGAGTATCTATAGACCTCCTCCATCTCCTTTCCTTACTTGTTTTGAGGAATCAAGGCATGTAGCATCCTACACCACCTTCACACTACTGATGACAAAGACATATCTTGTAGGTCTAGTTCACCTCATCGACATTGCAATCAAGCTTTTACTCAATTTGGTTGGAAACTAGGATCAATTAATCCTTACACCTCATAATCTCCGTTTTGGGGTTTCTTCTTACTTTCTCAATCACTGAGTCTCATTTGTAATAGGATATGGATATGAGAGAGGGAACAAGAAGTAAAAATGACGTTGTCGACCATCCCACACCCTTAGTGAGGCATCAATGAGAAGCCTCCTAGGACTCTGGATCTAGATGAACTATTCAAAGTGGCTAAGATATTGTTACTGACCTTTTCTCCACTACTCTCCATCAATATCTGCTCCTTTCTTTTAGGATCTAGGTGACAATGTTATCATTATTGGATCTATAGGAAATTGATAGACTAGGGATAGTTATGTCTCAACAAAAGGCCACTGCCAAGATAGAATTATATGAACTAAGTTTTTACAGAATTATGTAAATTAACTAGTCATATTCAAACATGAATAACTTCTAAAGTAACATCAAAACGTTATAAAATTATAAATATAGCTCCTCTGGTGTATAATCTCTCATCCATTAATGTTTGAGACAAAAGGTCCGTCATTTGACAATGTAAGTAAATTATTCAATCAGACTTATAAATATGTGTATAAGCATAGAATTAAATTCAATGAATCATCAAATCATGATCAAACAAATTTCAATCCACATACAGTCATGATGCATCCTATATTCCATTATAAAAAAAATTGAAATCATGTACATCACTAATTGATATATAAACTCATAACTATTCCAATTAGTTAACAAAATATGTTCAGCATAATGGATCTCATCTAATAGTCACATATATGAGTCTAAAAGAATCTATAATTGTGTTGTTAAGAGTTCCATCAAGTATATACATATAATAGTCAATTCACCCATATTTGGCATTGATATGATAAAACCAGGATCATCGCACTCACCCCACCTTATATGAAATTTCATCCTCAAAATTCAATTCATCTCATATTTAAGGTGACATAAAATAGTTTCTATTACTCCTAGGTCACTACTACTAGTTGTCATCTTAGGATTTAGAGCGTCTAGGGTTTACCCAACCCACCTCATACTAGTTGAAGCATCATATAGTGTCTTAGTCATAGCATGCATTCTTCTATTATAGGACTTAAAATTTCTTAATCCCCTTGATAATCATGTTTTTGTGTATACACCACAATTGAGAAGAATATGCTCAAGGTTTTGTCTTTCATCCCACTAAACCATGAAAGATGATATGAAGATTTCATGTTGTTGTTCACTAGAACTTTTACACTTAAAAGTATATTGTGGTTATTGAAAAGATCACAATATGATTTCATTGTTAGATAAGGGCTATTTTTTAACTTTGCATACATAGAGTTTGTCCCTATCATGTGAGAATTATCATCAAATCAATTTCATATAATGAGAATGTTTGATGTTACAAAATTCATTTTGTTAAAATGTATATGATATGCATATATAATCATTCTAAAATTCATGCTTTCCAAGTTATATATCGTGTGTAATATATAGGAGGGAAAATATAATAGGTCAAGCTTACTTGAATACTATTCATGCATAAATCATTTATATATATCAACTACGGTTTGTAGAATCATATATTAGGAAATATAAGTGGAATGAGAAATATGTGTGAGTATCTTATGCACAAAGAATTTACCACGTTAGGAAACATCACTTCACATTTACCTCACGTTTCTCATATTTTGGAAGTTAGGCCTCTGACTATCTCCTTATGGGTCTCACTCTCTTTGGAGTTCACCATGTATCTCACCCTAAAACTACTCCTTTGTAAAATAAATTGAGGTTCATGATGATCCAACCTTATCTTAACTTAGGTTATTTTAATCTCAAGAAACCTAGATGTTTTTGTGTGCACAATTCCACTAACTACATGAATCATAGAAAACAAGAACTAGTCAACCATTAACACAAATGATACCCCATGGTTAAGGTATGCATCTCCAAAATGTATCTCAAACCCTCATATTTGAATTCAAAACCTCAAAGTTGAACTTAGATCGCCACATAAATATAAATCCTAACATATCTGAATTAGAAGATATTATCTATACTCTTTCATCACTTATCATTCTATTTTCTATTCTATCTTCCACATATATTGGTTAGGCTCAAGATATATAATCTAGAACTATTATCTCTTCTAAATCGATGTCACACCCTTTCACTTAGATAGATGACTACCTTCTACTCTCTCTATCTCTTGTATGTAGAGACACATTTTCATATTTACTTACATATATAATAAAATATATTATTTTTTCTTTGATAAAGCAAGTATAAGAGATAAATGTTGATTCTCAAGATGACTGGAAACAAAATCAAATTCGAAAAACTTAGTGTCCCACAGACAATAGAGAGTCTATTGCCATTTCATCTAGTGTAAGTGGTGAGAACAAGATATATACTAGTACAACTACCTGAAACATATGCACACCATATGTTTAGGCTTTCTTGTTCCATGTTGCCTATCATATACATGATACAACATCCCATACCTCCTTATTATAAGGGACGATTAACACTTCAGGACCTGCTATCATTGCATGCACTGGTCTAAACCTAGTTTCTAAACATCTAGGTTCTAACCTAGAGGCTAGTCAAGCTTAATCTCTACAGAACTACTTATTAAGTTTCTAACAATTTAAGTAAAAGGTTGAATTCATTATTTTTTTTCATGATGGGAAATTGTCAGGTTTAGCTATTGTTCATGTTCTTACACCAACTGTTAATTCCCCATATTTTAATATCCAGAAACCTCAAGGGGCCAATATGGGGAAGTATGAAAATATATTATAGTGTAATTTCGATGAAAAATATGCATATATGAATAAACAACCATAAGCATATACTATAAGCAGTCTCATCCTTCAACATGTAAATTTATAACATGAATAATTGCACCTTATAATTATATTTGCATAAATTTTTTTGAAAGTTTGAGCATGTATACTAACTAGGATCTTCCATGCAACTGTAATTATAAAATGTACACAAAACAAGCAAACCATACACAAGATTTTGTGTACATGGTAGAAAGATACATATATTTAAGGTTTTTATAACTTTAAAAGTTTGCCGAAAGAAAGACAGAAGATCATATAAAATAGTTCTTTGACAAGAAAAATTCATCGATTTTACTCTATTTTCTAGATGAGTTGCATTACTAAGGTGGAATAGTACAAATATTAAATATTGGATCCAACTCTGTGTACCAAGTACTCTACGTTCTTACTCTGTGTACTTTGTACTCTATGGAAATCTTCACACCTTGTACACTAGGGAGGTGTACTGGTCACCATTATTACATCCCTCATAAGGAGGAAAATGAACACCACAATAACTATGTACATATAATTTATATTTAAAGTGATAAAACATTGGGTATTACATACTAATACTACATCCAATATTTACAAATAGAATAGCATACATACATATCATGAATTCAAACAAGAAAACCATACTAATATAATTAAATAAAACATACATAACAGAGTGTAAATATTCTAAATATATGTTTGATCATCTACATCTCTGGTCATCCCATTATTGATAACAATTTAATCATCACTAGTATATGACTATCCTTATTCTTGATATCTTAGGTCCAAAATTAGGGTTTAGCCAAACCTTGGTTCAAATCAATCCTAGACTAGTTTTGACATTTTATACTAATCTAGATGTTATAAGTAGGTCCAATTCTATTTTCATAATTTTGTGATACTTTATCTATATAATTAATATGTGTCTACAAACATTTAATTAATCACTAATAAGGAAAGACCTAATAATTTGCATAGTAATCATATCAGAATATATATTTTAGTTTCCACATGATATTAGGGTTCATGAGTATTTCATTCATATTTAGCATGCATGATTTTCTAATTATTTCAGTTAACTAACTCTAATAGGAAGCATTATCATCTACACCAAAAAGCATCAATAATAAAGTCCGATCTAGGGGTCTTATAATAAGTTTTTTTATGAGTCCAGAGGTATGTTTGGGGGGTTTATAGGCCAAGGAGCTATTTATTGTGATTTATTATAGATATGTATACATTTTAGAATTTAAGAAAATATTTACCTATTTGGGATTCATGGATCATTGATTTCATCTTTAGAATCACCTGGATGCTTTCCACATCACCATAATAGTAGTAAGGCACACCACATGCATCCTGATCCGACCGACCCGTATCTTAGTCTGGACAGATTGTACCCCCTCTCCCCTCATGATCTCGATTAGATGCTCCAATATGTATCCTCATGATTCATTGGGAGCTGGTTCAGTAAGGGTGATTTTTGATGAGAGATGCCCAAAGATCTAAATCATTTGTTCTACCAAAAACCACCCAAGATTTCCTTGCGAGATATTCATCTTCACTAACAACTAGAGCCTAATGGAAAACCTTTAGACCCTAAATTGGTGAATTAGCTGTCCACCGATGTCACTGAAAGGGGACTCAGAAGGGGAAAAGAGGCCTCCTATTGTCATTGATCAAGTACGAAGGTATATGGAGTATCTATAGACTGCCTCAAACTCTTTCCCTTGTTAGATTTGTGGTCGAGTCCTATAGAGACTTCCACCACCCTCACGTTGCAAACAATAAAGATAGATCTTGTAGCCTTGTTCACCTCCTCCACGTTGCAATCAATCACTTTCTCAACTTCAGTTGGCTACTAGGATCATTCCTTACACTTCATAATCTCCTTTTGAGGTCTCTTCTTACTTCCTCTATCTCCAACTTTGATATGAAATTTGGAGATGAGAGAGTGGAAGAGGGGGTTAAAATGATGACATAACCATCCCATGCCCTAACTGAGGCGTCATTGAAAAGCCCCATAATTCTAGGTCTAGATGAACGATTCATAGTGTCGAAGATACCATCATTAGGCTCTTCTCCTCCAATCTCAGTTTATAGTACTTGATCCCCTATTTTTCAAGCTAGGTGATGACCTTAGCGTCGTCATATCTTAGAGGAATTGACGGGCCATGGCTATCCATGTGTCAACCAAGGGCCACACTGCCAAGATATACCCGCATGATATTAGAATGTCACTACTTTTAGAAAATAATCATATGAAATATGTTTAGCATAATTATGTAAACTAATTGGTCACATATTCAAATGTGAATAACTTCCAAAGAGAACCTCAAATCGTAATAAAATTTTATGTGTAGCTCCTCTAGAGTATAATTTCTCATCCAAAAATGTTTGAGACAAAAAATGAATTGTCTATCCCTATAAATAGATTATTCAAATAACCTTATAAATAAATAGGTGCATAAATCTCAATCTACATGGTATGGATATGATGCATACAAGGTTTCATTATCCAACCATTTGGAATTGTGATATCCCTAATTGATACACAAACTCATGAGTGTTTGCAGTAGTTAACAAAATATATTCATCATAATGGAAATCATCTAATGGTCGTAAGTATTAGGATAAAAGAATCTATAATTTTGCGGTAGATAGTCATAAAGTTGATACATACAATGATCAACCATGAATATTCTTGTAAGACCCAAGACCTATATTAGTGTTTGATCTTGATTTATTTGTTTTATAAAATGCTTAAAACTTAATCTAGTCATGTGATGCACCTTAATAATATGTGATATATTTATGTTTTTAGTTTGGTCCAATTTGCATGATGATTGAACTAGCTATGCTATATCTGTGTTTGTTCTGGACCAAGTTGCAATCTACCCATGATGAGGGTTTATCTTGCAATTTATCACATGTTAGATGTTCCTCCTATGTCTTACATCATGAGAGAGAGAATGATGTCTTGGGGTGCCTTGTTGGTGTTGGGTTTTATGGCCTCAGAGTAGGCAGTGGAAACAAAAATTTTATTGGCCACTAACCCATAACAGGAGATCGCATCAACGACTATGTAATGGAAAGATTGTCTTAGCAAGATATACCTGGTCATGGGGCTTTCCCATTGACAATACCTCACATCCATGTGTGGTCTTCAATGCCATGTCTTGGACGATGTTTGTTCAACTCCTGGTCTTCGCCATGGACTCTGGCCTCCACCAAAGACTGCGGCTGACGTGTCCTCCTGAGTGGCAGACATGTCTCGCCTATGCAGATAGTCCACATGGACCACCTGGAACTCCTGCCATTCTATAAGAACTTGTAGGAAGGAGATGACCCTCATGTAAGTGTACTAGCACCAACCTGTTCTCCTAAACTCATATTGCTTTTTTGTAGTTGTCTTTCCCTCGCTATGCCTCCCTAGTCGGGTAGCACTTGCTCGGGCTCTCTCAGTTACCAAAAATGAAGAGGACAATAACTTTGTAGAGCAACTAATGTTATGAGTTGTGTGTTCTGAGAAGCCCCCAATACCCGTCTGTTTATAGTAGAGGGTAGGGTCAGGGTTCCTAGTCTGTTTGGGAGTAGAAGGATCTGAAAATTCCATGAATAGTTTGTACTGCAACAGGCGAACCGATCGTTTCATAACTGAAATGGTCATTTGGTAAGGTGAGCCTATCAGTTCACTATTGAAATGGTTGGTTGGGAGTGTGAGTCGATGGATTCACCCAATGAACTAGTCATTTCACTTCTCAGACTTTCCTGTAATTGACTTTCCTCAATCATTTTCAATTAATGCAAAGATCAATCCTTATTCCAATCCAATTGAACAAGTGAAACATGAAAGTTTTCCTGAAATTGGGAAAATCCCAATTTTCTCAGTTGGCAAGACTATGAGCCACCCATTTCACCAATTGAACTAGTCAGTTGGCTCACATCAGTCGATCAAATCACCTGGGTGAATCGGTTGGCTGGCAGTCCTGACTTTGTCAATGTAGTCTCCAATCAACCTGACACTCTAACTAGCTAGTTCAACACTTGAACTTGATAGTTATAAGTCCATCCAGTCAATTGTATGTTTAATTGAGTACCCAAACACATTTATTCTTAATCTAAACATCATTCATGGACAATCTCCTCTTCTAAGGGTATCCTATGTGTGTGACCCTATAGGCACCAATTTACATTGGCAATGAATGTTCATAACAACTTATGACATCACAAGCAATGAGCGGAATCTAGTAACTCATCATTTCTACCCAAGTAACTCATAAAGTTGGAGAACAACTTCAACCTATAATTTGTGATTAGTGTTATAGTGATTGTATAGTTCCTTTGTCAATGACATCCGGATTGAACTCGAGGCATGGAAAGTCATCCTCTTCAACATTCAATCCACGTTCCTTGACCTAGAGTAGACTGTCTGAGATGCATGTGAATTCACATATAATATATTGAATCACATGAGTATGGCCATACAATTCTCAGTCTCAATTATCAAGGGGCCCTAGATATCATACTCCTTGTAGGATGGACAAATCCCATATCTATCACTCACAATCAAGTCCCCATGTGTCAAAGTCACCCAATAATCACCATTATAACAACCCATATTTTAGGACTGCGTTTGATGATGTCAAAGTGTACCCAATCACATGTGATGAGTGTAGTGATTTTAGGTCTAAGAACTACTATCACCACTATCACCATGAGAGAAAATTGTGACTACCATTCCATGATATCCATGTATCACACTCAAGGTGGGTCTATCTGATATACTGTTATCTAACATATATATGTGTTCTTGACTTGATATCACATATCATGACTAATGAGACTCTGTCATCAATCAACATACACTCTAGTCTTATGTATTATTGTTTTCTATTTTGCTTCCTATAACATCCTTGACCTGGGTTTAGGGATAACCCTATTTGTTTAGCCTAAACAAGTTGCTTATAACTTTAATATAATCTTCTAACATATTTTGTCATCAGGTGACAAACTTATGTTTCAAGTTTGATCATGTTTGAATAACGTTTGAGCAATGTTCTCTTATTTTGGACCAAAATGCAATTTACACAAGAAGAGGGGTTATATTGCAATATGTCACATATTAAATTTCCTCATTGTTTTAGCATCATAATAGATAGAACGATGCAAGGTGGTGGCTTGTGAAAAGCCTAAATTCCAAGTTTGAACAAGTTTGAATAATTCTAGTGCTTTGTGTACCAATTTTGGTACAAGTTGTAATTTACTCAAAATGTAGGGTTGATATGCAAATAACCAACTCTAGAGTGTCCCTACTCCCTACTAGTATCATTTAGAGGAGAGATAAACAAGGAGATACCATGTTTGAATCATGTATAAGTGATAGTATTCTTGGTGATAGAAAGACCAAGAAAGGGGTTGAATATGAAACCCTAACTTGAGTTGTATCGAGTTGTAGAGACTATATGAGAGTGCCTATCGGCCAAGGAGCCATAGGAGGAGTCTCATATCGGTTTGTAAACTATTTTCAAAGGCCATTATGGGAAAATAACCTCAAGGAGGTGATCCATGATGAGTTAGATGCTCCTTGCAAAAAGGTTTATCAATTTGTATAGTTTGTGGGATAAAGATGAGATATCTTGTCCAATAAGATAAGTGGTGGCCAAAATATCATATATAGATTATCCTCAAGTGTTTTGCATGTGTAGATAAATATGATTTCATGTAATTACAAGTGTCAACCATGCATGGACACGTGGCACCTAGTAACTTTAAAATGACAACACCTCAAATGCACACTTTTTCATAAACCTCAAGTATATATACCCTTCCTTTCACCTATAAGTGGAATTTTCGAAAATATATCACCCTCTTTCTCTTGGATATCATGCATATAGTTTTATTATCGTGCATAGGTGAAGGAGTATCATGCATAGGGCCTTGGTATCGGCCATAGCAAAGTGATATCACCCATTGCAAAGTGATATCGGCCAAGTGAGGGATATCGACCACAAGTGAGGGATATCAGACACAAGTGGTGAGGTATCATGCATAGGGATGAGGAGCTCAAGTCTTTTACCTTTGATAAGCACATATTCAACCTTCGAAATATGAATCTTTGGAGCTTGGAGCTTTGAAGTTTCTCTTGAGGCGGGTTATATAACTTGAAATCAATTATGTTATTATTTACCATCAATCTTGCCTTAGTTAAATGATTTACTTTCAAATAGAATTTATTGCATAATTGATGAACCCATCAGCTTTAGTAGTAACCTAGGACTGTTGTCCATGAACTAGAACAGTAAGAACAATAGTCTAGAGGTTGATCATGATGACATCATCATGGTTTAACCCGATATGGGGTTGAAGCACCTTATACCCGATATGATGTTGAAACCCAAGATAGTGATGGTTATACACCTCTAGAACGATAAGGTGATGATCATAAACCTTATGCACAATATGGTGACACACATACACCTCAAGGTCGATATGGTGAGCCTACATACACTTCTCACCCAACATGGTGTTGAAACCCTAGATGGTGATATGGAATCCGATATACATTGGAACCCCACACCCCTATCATTTTGTGTAAATGGGTTAATTATGAAGGTTTCAACTAGTTTTTTAGCCTATAAATCAATACATGATAGGATTTATTCCATGAAGGTGTGAAAGGATATGAGCATAAGGGTTTAACCCGACATGCTAATCTGATATGGCAACCTGATATGGTAACTTGATATGGTAACCCGATATGATGATATGAATACAACCACTAGCATGATATAGTGACGAATTTATATCTCATGGATGATATGAGTGACACATACACACACCTTGTGCATGATATGGGGTCAATTACACACCTTATACCCGATATGGTGTTGAGCATATGTCCTAACCCGATATGATGTTGAAACTCAATATGGTGTTGTGAAACTCAATATGCAAACCCCTAAGGTTGAGTAATCCGATATGGATGCATGATATGGTGATGAGGATACACCTCTATACCCAATATGGAAGCATACCTACACCTCTATACCTGATATAAAGGAAACACCTGAATCCAATACACTTGATTGAGTGATACATGTTGTATGTTATGTCAAGTGATACTTTAAGACATGAAGGATTTAATGTATTCCATAAATATGGACCAATGTACCTTGAGAGAAGGATTGAGCCAACTTAATGAAGTATGATTCAATCAATATCCTATTAAGGATGAAAGAGAAACATATACTTATTCAATACTCTTGTAAAGAGTATACATTGATACTCTTAATATGTGTGGAGTCTAAATTATGGTTGTGATTCTTGATGAATGTACTTGAAAACCCTAGTTGACTTAAGAAGGGAAACCTTAACCCTAGTGAAGGGTAATGATATGATTTGAACCTATGATTTGTTAATAAAGGGAAGCCCTAACCATAGTGAAACCATGTTGATAGCAGCATAGTTAAGAATGTGCTATGATGTTTCATATAATACCAATTATATAGGTCTTACGGCCCAAAGATAGTTGTTTCCTAGTGAGAGGTGACAAGATGTTTAATGGGCCTCATGAGCCATGTGAATAGTTGTTGCCTAGTGAGATGTGGCAAGATGTTTAATGGGCCTTGTGAGCCATGTGAATAGTTGTTGCCTAGTGAGAGGTGACAAGATGTTTATAAAAGTCTCATGAAAAAAATGGTAATGTTCAAAATAAACTAGGGGAAATGGAAACCCAATAACATCATAATAATAATAAATGGTTATAATAATAATGAAATCTTGGTCATACATGCTTTATGCTTATATCCAAATAAGGGATATAGTGTTTTAAATATTCTTAAATGAGATAAGAGGAATACTTGTATTACATAAAGAGTGTGAATAGGTATGATGGCTTGGCCAAGGTATATGCCTAGTAAAGGTGATGTGGTATTCATAGAAAAGTTTAAGGGATTGATATCCCATAATGAAAGTGAAAGGGAAACAATAAAGGTATTCCACTATTATGTAATCCATAGCAATATGGACATGATTTTACAAAATTGGCATAGTCGAATACCTAGATACAAACCTGAAAAGGTTAGCATAGTCCAATACCTAGATATAATCTTACATGATTGGAATAATACAATACCTAGATACAACACTCACAGGGTTCACATTGTCCAATATCTGGATATAGTCTTACAAAATTGGCATAATACAATACATGGATACAACACTCACAGGGTTGGTATAGTCCAATACATGGATATAATCTTACAGGATTGGCATAATCCAATACATGGATACAACACTCATAGGGTTGGCATATTCCAATACCTGGATATAATCTTACAATATTGGCATAATCCAATACCTGGATACAACACTCACATGATTGGAATAGTCCAATACTTGGATATAATCTTACAGGATTGGCATAATCCAATCAATGGATACAACACTCACATGGTTGGCATAGTCCAATACCTGGATATAATCTTACATGATTGGCATAATCCAATACCTGGATACAACACCTCATAGGATTGGCATATTCCAATACCTGGATGTAATCTTACAAGATTGGTATAACCCAATACCTGAATACAAACCTCACAGGGTTGGCATAGTCCAATACATGTATACAATCTTATAGGATTGAGATAATCCAATACCTAGATACAACACTCACAGGGTTGGCATAGTCCAATACCTAGATATAATCTTATAAGATAGGCATAATCCAATACCTAGATACAACACTCACAGGGTTGGCATAGTCCAATACCTAGATATAATCTTACAGGATTGGCATAATCCAATACCTAGATACAACACTCATAGGGTTGGCATAGTCCAATACTTGGATATAATCTTACAAGATTGGCATAATTCTATACCTAGATACAACACTCACATGGTTGGCATAGTCCAATAACTGGATATAATCTTACATGATTGGCATAATCCAATACCTGGATACAACACTCATAGGATTGGCATAGTCCAATACCTAGATACAAACCTCACAAGATTGGCATAGTCCAATACCTAGATATAATCTTATAGGATTGGTATAACCTGATACCTAGATACAACATTCATAGGGTTGTCATAGTCCAATACCTGGATATAATCTTACAAGATTGGCATAGTCCAATACCTAGATACAAACCTTACATGATTGACATAGTCTAATACCTGGACATAACATAATGATGTATATTCAAATGATTGGTACAATCCAATACATGTATAGTAGATTGGCTGAGGCCAATAGATAGAAATGAGAATGATTCATGGATGTCATACCATGATAATAGTATCACATAATAATCTTGAGATGTTGATATAGTATTATGGGTCAACGATACACATGTTCTTCATATTCCTTATAAAGTGAAGATATGATTTAGTGCTCTATCATAGATAGTTACAATGATTTAAAACTTTAGAAATGTTCTAATCTTCCTATCCATAGGGATTAACCTTGCTTATTAATATAAAAGAACCTCTGTTCAGTTTTATACTATATACCTATGATAATAACATTGTTGGCAGAGAGTTATATCTCTTACTGGGACAATTGTTTCACCCCGTGAGATCCATAATTGTTTTTAGGTGGACATGCACGAGGAGGTAGAGACTCTTCTGCAGAGGAAGGACAACAACATTAGGGACAACAGTAACAACTCAGGTTGAGTATACTTCTTGTCATGTCTTGTAGATAGAAGCCTTATGTGTCGTTTTTGTACTCTCAGGTCCTAAGATTTAATGTGTGATGGTTTTATGAACAATCTGAGATTTTAACTTGTATGCCTCGAGGTTTTATGTTGCTTCAGTATATGTTTTGATAAAGCAACTGTTATATGTTATCTTCAAGATGAGATGGTACAGTGTATGTATAATGTGAACCCTGATGTATATAACGTTTTGGTTCTTTCATTAAGAGTTTTCCATAAAATTGATCTCTTTGCAAAATGATTTTAAATTTCAGTGATTTTTGTTAGTCCGCTGTTTATGGTTATTCCTCATTATTAGTGGTGATTTAGCTGTCGATTTGGTGGTGTTCGTTTCAAGTTTTGTTACCAGATCCTAAGGTTCACTGAGTCTACAGAGACATAGGACTAAGGTGTTGAGTCTGTTCTAGTTTCCTCCAATATACCCTATAGTGACTTCTGCTTATGTAGAAGAGAGGGTGAAGTTTAAAAATGAATAGAGAATATGAGGAACACATTGCTAAAAGCAATGTTGTTTCACCAGGAGAAGGTATAAGGGATCATGCAAGAGAAGAATGAGCACTTGAGAATTCCCATCTTGACCCAATCAGGATAGAGAATCTTGCTTTTCATGCTCTTGTTAGGTAGGTTAGGACAACATTGATGAATATAGAGGACTGGATACTAGCAATACAACCTAGGTTACCAGCCCTCAATGTAGGAACTTTGAGTTCTGAAAGGGTTCCTGAATGACATAGTCATGTTGGAACAGTGGAAAATGTGAGAAGGATTAACATATGGCAAGAAAATAGACTTCACCATAAGTATAGACAGATAGTACGTCTATGATGGCAATGCCCAAGGAGGGCAAACAAGCTAAGAATTAAGGAAAGATCTCTATAATTCTAGAGACATTTTCCTAGTTGTTCTAAAAACCCAACATTTTTGGTACCACCAGTGCAATAAATGCCTAGTGCACCAAGACAATAGTCACTAAGTAAAGGCAAAGGTCCTAACTTTCCACTTGAAAGAACTTCTGACTTAGCTTCTACATCGGTAATAAGACCGATAAGACTATGGTACGAGGACAAGCCATTTTATAGATATGGACATATTGAGCATACTAAACTCTTTTGTTCAAAAACAAGGGAAGAAATGACCCAACAACCGAGGCTGACTCGGTTGGGCTTACGAAAGTTACAACCCAATAATGTAAAAAGGCAAAAGCAACCACATGAAATAGCTTGACTCTATGTTTGAGTCAACATGAAGTGGTACATGTCTGTGAGGGGTGACAGTCAGATAGAGATTTTTCATTCTAATTTGTCTTCTCATGATTTTATTTGATAATCATAAGAAGGTAGTTATTATTGAGCTTCCTTTAATTAGTCCTATGAGGACATGAGGAAGAGATAAGAAGGATGAGAACCTATATTTAGTCCAATATTCACTTAGATGTTTTGAAATTTCTCTCTTCAAATATAAAGGGAAGAGACGTAAAAGAAACACCTAGAGAAAATTAGAGATACTAAGTAGTAAAATCTAAAGAGAGGCTAAGAGTAAGAAACATAAGATAAAACAAAATGCATACTACCTAATTTCAGTTCTTGAATACCCTGGCCAGGTATTCATCTATTGAAGGCAAGTTAAGTACAACACTCTTAGATTGCTATCTTTCAGATTACTCTGATCAAGTAGTCATTTTGAGACAATATAAAGAGCATAATGAAGTATAAGATATAACACAGATATTTCTACCACTTCCTAATTGTTATACAAAGGAATCTGAGCTAATCATATATCAACTTATAAACAAAAGAAGATGTTTAATATAATGTATACCTTTGTAAGGACCCTGACCTCCATTTAGGGTTTATCCTGTTTGCTTTGCTTAACCCTGGTGCTTAGTTGCTTTCTAATCACCCTTAGTGGTGATTAGGGTTTGTTTGTTCTTGTTGTGTGTTGGAGGTGCTACTTGTAATTGACCCAAGTTTAGGGTTTGTGGGCAAGCTGACACCTTGCGAAGTGTTCTTCTCTCTCTTTGCTTCCTCTAGTGTTGAGAGGAAGGGTTGGGCTCATTGCTTGAGTTGCTTTAGGCTTGGATGAGCCTTGCTGGGCCTTGTTGTGCCTTGCTTGACCTTGTTGGACCTTGTGTCGGCCATGGGTGTGTCGACCAGGGAAGTGTGTCGGGCATGGTGTTGGGGTGTGTCGACCATGGACCCCTTTTAACCCTTTGACCTCGTTTGTGTCACCACTAGTGGACACTTGGTGCTTGATGCTTGCATGTGGCAATGGCCTTGGGCATGTGTTTAAGGCAAGTTAGAGAGGTGGCATTGCCCATGGACAAGTGTCCCTAGGTGGGTGACACCTTGCCTTGTCTTACCTTGGTTTCTCCTCCATCCTCCCCTATATATGTGTTCCCTTTCTCTTACTAAGGATCCCTTTAGTTCCTTAGTTTCCCCTCCCCTTTGGTTGCACGACACCTCTTCCTTTACAAATCTTGGTGGCCGGTCCTTATCTTGGAGTCTTCTTCTTCTTCCTCTTGAGCTGGCCGAAGGTGTGCTTGGTGCTAGGAGCTTGGAGCTTGCTTAAGGCGGGTTACATAACTCCTAACCCTAATCATATTACCTTCTTCTATATTATTGTATGTTTTCTTATGATCATAATCGGCCATGTATGTTCTAAGATAAGTTTCTTGCTTGTTGCACCTTTAATCTTGTGGTTATGGTGATCTTGTTGATATGGTTGAGGTTTTGTATATTTGTGCCCTAGTTTGCCGAACCATGTTTTAGGGTTTCCTTGTTAAGAAACAATCCTTTCCCTCCTTGGTCTAGAGAAGTGAGCTTGAGCTCTAGTAATATGAGAAATACCCCTCTCTCATTTAAGTTGAGAGGTGAGCTTATGTTCTAGTTGCTTGAGCAACACCCTCCTATCACCAAGGATTCGAGAGGTGAGCTTTTTGGTAGATGTAGATCTATGTTGAGGTTGATCCTTGTAGTTGCCCAAATTGTGATAAGATATTATGAAAGACCCCTCTCTCTTGGTTGTTTAGAGGTGAGCCGATCTACTTGATCAATTAGGGTTTGGTGCCCTTGTGCTTGAGGATGATGGTGATCTTGTTGGGCTGTATCTTACACGATGTGGCTTGGGGATGGTGTTGCCCGATACCCTCTCTTGATCTAGAGTTTTGGGTTGATATGATGAGGTTGTGATGGGAGATACACCTTGGTCTTTGCCTTATGTGTTGGCCGATAGGATGAGGCTAGCTTGGTTGAACGATAGGCTTTCCTTTGCTGCCCGTTTGAGTTGCACCCTTGGTCATTGTGCCTAGATGAGTTTGGTTGTTGGTCGATACCTTTGTGTGTTGGGCGTTATGCCTTGTTGAGGGCCCTGCCTAACACAACTAGCATGGGTTGCGGCTTGGTGCCTGATATACCTTGAACGTTATGGAGCTCAGTAGGTTAGCCTTGTGTTGGGTGTCATGGTTTGGTGGTGATGCCCAATGTAGTGACATATGGTAACCGTAACCCGACACCCATGGACGCACGAAACCCATGGATGCACGACACACATGGTTGCACGACATGGTTACCTGATTCACCTTGAGGTGGTAGCCCGACATCCTTGCTAAAGTGATTGGCCGATATGTGGCTAAAGTGCTTGGCCGATATGTGGCTAGTATGCTTGGGCGACATGAGAGAGGTTACCCTGCCCGATACCACTTCTAGTGAGGGTGCCCTGCCCGTCACACTTCTTGTGAGGGTAGTGGGTACTTCTAGTAAGGGGCATGTTCCACCCAAAAACCCATCTACTAGATCTTTATCACGCAATCTCTTTCTTGCTGATAAGAATTATGGTTTATGGTTTGTGAACCTTTTGACATGTTTGATAGTAGTGAGGTAATTGATATAGTAGAACGCTTAGATGTAAGAACGACATATCTGAAACTCTAATTACATGATATTGCATGTGTTTATGATCATCTTGAAATCATGTATATATAATAATGAGTAAATGACAAGTTTGGAAATATATGATTTGCTTCACATGATGATGTGACCCATGTCTATGGTTACAGGTATGAGGCATGAATGATAAAGTGTATAATCACCAATGTTGCCCTATACTTGATAATATGATCCTTCTGTTAATCCTTGATGGCTTCAATTATCTCTATGATTGTGTACACTAACCATGCAGGTGTTTCATGCGGATGCATAGCCAGGTAAAGGGCTATGAGGTATATATGTTTGAATAACACTGCATTGATGGTCACTTTTGCTGATGAGATAACTTGCATCACCAATATGATGTGTTTAGGTCTGAGAACATGAGTTTAGCTAAAGTGCCTAGTTGAGGTGTTATCCTATGATGATGAGATCTGGGATTGTTATCCCCAGTGATGAAATGTCTTATGAGGTAGTGGTTTCTTATGATGAGGGATTGAGATCCTGGGATATTGTGATGGTGGTGATAACAAGGTATCTTCATGTTAGGTATGTGTTATAACTTTGTTGCCTCAACAATCCACTTAAAATATATTAACTATTTATAGTGGAACATATCATGTAGTTTGCCCTGGCCATAGATCCATCATCGTCAGTAGCTGGTGATGGTGAAACAGGTTCTCCTACGGGATAACCTGGAAGCGCATATTATTGAATATGTGTGGTTTCTCCTAGCTGGAAATGAGGAGGTTAGAGTGAAACTTCGGTTGTAGACTCAAGATGTGTATAAGAGCATGGTGAACAGGCCCATGGCTCAGTGTGATAGAGCATGAATGTGTTCATGGTTCAGGGAGCACGGTGAACTAGCCCGTGGCTCAAATTTACTAGCACTGAGACCTGTACCAAGGTGGGCTAGAGAAAGGGTAGCCTGCGGGAGCTAACCCTGTGGCTGAGGTCACTTAAGCATGAGACTGCGGTCCTACTTTTGTTTTCGTGCACTGACCACGAGGTGGGAGGTCGTGGAGTCCGGCTGTTCCATCGACCTTGTCTGGCACCGGCTTGGGTTTCCCAACCAAAGGTTGGATTTGAGTGATACGGCTCACTTCCTCATGGCATAATAACACGTAATCTAGCTGAATAGTATTTATTGCTTAAAGCAAAACACGGAACATTAGTTGAGGCCTTGCTTGTGTAGTTGATCTTGTTATACATTATAGTTACTTATACGTCCCTTATGTTATGTGGTAAGATCCTATAAATCTTATCTTGTCAATCATGATCCATAAAGAAATACTTGGTTGTATGCCTTTCGAACATCTTGGTAAGCTCGATGGTAATAACAACCTTGCTCTATAGACTGCTCTTATTGTATGTTTTATCGGCTATCTGCTGTTATTGCATTTATCTTTCTGAGATCTTATGGTTTCTGCGGGGAGTTATGTTTCTCGCTGGGACTGTGTGTCTCACCCCGTTGGTTTACAACCTTTTTAAGTGGTTGCACTAGACGTGGTGGTGGTCGCGGGGTTGTGGCCGAGCAGCAAGACGAGCAGTAGAAGGCAAGAGATGAATATGCTGCTATTTTGGTTAGAGTCCTAGAGTCATCCATGTACTCTCGGGTCCTCAGAGGCATTTTGATATTGTTTTATGATGTATAGCTGATGAAGTTTGTATATCCTACTGCTGGCCGAATGTGGATGTTATGTATGTATAAATAGGTGATGAACTCAGGTGATGACAAGACAGTTGATCTTCTAAGATGTGAACACATATCAAGACTTGTAAATGTTTATATAATCTATTTTCCTGCAGGATAAGGATCTGAATGTAATAGTTTCTTGGTTTATCTGTTTGTCGAAATCAGTTTTAATTACCCCGTGTTTTTGGTAATAAGTGGTTTATGGTGTTTTCCGCATGTTTTTGCATGGCACCTCGTTGTCTGTATGATAGCGGGATGTGTCGCCACAAGTTTTTGGTATCAGAGCCCAGGTTCACTGAGTCTACAGGGATCTAGGACTAGGTTGTGTCTGTTCTTGTGAGTTTTCTAGATTTTCTTACAATCGTCTTCTGCCCTCAGCGGAAGAAAAAGCCAAGATGTCTGGAAATCATGAAGAACTTGCTGCCGAGAGCAGTGATGCTGCATAAGTTGATGGAGTAGGAGGGAAGGCACATGGAGATCGGGTGCCTGAGGTTCCCCAACTTGACCCAACCATTCTTGAAAACCCTGCCTACCAACAACTTATGGGGCAGATGATTGCTATGATGAATGTCATGGTAGAGAGATTGCTAGTGCCTCCGCCGAGAAAAAAGGCTCCCCATGGTGAAACATCAGGTATTGGGAAGACCTTTAAGCGGCTTCGCCGAGTCGGAGCTTCAGACTATGTTGGGATGGCTGATCCAGCGGATGCATATCTGTGGCTGACAAATCTTGAGAAGGCTTTCCAGATCCTCAACATCCCCAAAGCAGACAAAGTCAAGCATGATGTCTACCTTCTGAAGGGTAGTACTGGCCACTGGTGGGCCATCGAGGAGGAGAAGCGACCTAGTGAGGTGATCGGTTGGGAGGTTTTCCGGTGCGAGTTCATCAACAGATACTTTCCAAAGACGTATCTGGATGAGAAGATCAACTAGTTTGAGCACCTGCGCCAAGGAACGTTGAACATCACTGAGTATGAGGCCAAGTTCATGGACCTATTAAGGTTTTTTCCTCACATGGCAGCGACAGATGATGAGCGGATCAGACGTTTTGAGAAAGGCCTGAGTGCTGAGCTGACAACACCTGCTTCTGTGTTGGAGAACCGAGAATGGTTTGCCACATTTGTGGAGTCTGTCCGAAGGATCGAATGGTCAGTTAGGGAAAAGAGAGAGGCCATGACCAAGAAGAGGCCTGCTCAGTTCCAGGGACAGAGGTTTGGTGGCTTCAAGAAGTCGAGGTTTTCAACACCTTCTGGGTTAAGAGGTTCCAGTGCACCGTCACAGTGGTCTCCGAGTAAGGGAAGAGGATATGGTTCTTCACCGTCAAAGGCACATAGTATAGCTTCTGTAGCAGTGACAGGGCCGTCTAGGCCACAACAACGAGACCAGACATGCCATCTTTGTGGTCAGATCGAGCATTGGAAGTCAAATTTCCCAAGTAAAGATATTGAAGTGACGCATCAACCCAATAGTAACAGAGGGAGAGGATGTGGTCAAGCATCGCAAGCAGGATCGTCTGCTCAAGGAAGCAGAGGACGTGGACAGCAAGCAACAGCTCGATTCTATGCTATGAGTCAGCCGGAGGCGATAGTCAACCCGCGAGTGGTGATAGGTCAGATGGAGTTATTTCATTCTGATATGTCTTCTTCTTGCTTTATATCTATTCTGGTTGACCTGAGTGCTACACACTCTTTTATCACCCATAGTATGCTTGAAAATTGTCTTTTACCTGTTAGCTGTAAGAAAGATAGCTTGTTGTTAGAAACCCCTCTTGATGGTTCCTCGATGCTTCGAGAGGAGTGCCCATCTTGTGTCTTATCTTTCTCAGGACACAGTATACAAGTGGACCTTATACCACTTAATATGCATGGATGCGATGTGATCCTTGGGATGGATACCTTAGAGAAGTATAAGGTTATGTTGGACTGTGGTTCCAAGCAGGCAATGTTTGATGTTTGGGGAGAAAAGTGGATCTTCCAAGGATATAGGAAGATTCTTCCGACGTGTCTAGTGTCAGTGATGGTGGCAGAAAAGTTGTTACGGCAAGGATGTAAGGCGTTCTTAGCTCACGTTGTGAATACCAAGGCAAAAGGCCCTAGCCTTGAGGATGTGATGGTCATTCGAGAGTTTGCAGATGTGTTTCTTGATGAGTTCCTTGGTGTTCCTCCACCCCGAGAGATTGATTTCGAGATCAATCTGGTTCCAGGAACGTAACCAATTGCACAGACACCGTATAGGTTGGCTTCAGTAGAGATGGCAGAGCTAAAGAAATAGTTACAAGAGTTTTTGGAGAAAGGTTTCATCCGACCGAGTACGTTGCCTTGGGGCGCTCCAGTGTTGTTTGTTAAGAAGAAGGATGGGTCGATGCGATTATGTGTAGATTATCGGTTGTTAAATAAGGTCACGATCAAGAACAAGTACCCTTTTCCAAGGATAGGTGATCTGTTCGATCCGTTGCGTGGTGCTACAGTATTTTCAAAGATTGATCTACGGTTTGGATATCATTAGATGAGGATTAAGGAGGATGACATACCAAAGTCAGCTTTTAGGATGAGGTATGGTCACTTCGAGTTTGTGGTTATGCCGTTCGGGCTAACCAATGCGTCTGCTGCTTTCATGGATTTGATGAACAGGGTGTTCCGTTCATTTCTAGATCAGTTTGTTGTAGTCTTTATAGATGACATCTTGATCTACAGTCAGGACAATCAGAAGGATGAACAACATCTTCGACAAGCGTTGACTCTCCTTCACCAACATCAGTTGTATGCCAAGTTTAGTAAGTGTGAGTTCTGGTTGAAAGAAGTAACTTTCTTGGGTCATGTGATATCTGCAGAAGGAGTCAAGGTAGACCCCAGGAAGGTGGAGTCTGTTGCAGAATGGGAACAGTCGAAGATGTCGATAGAAGTTCATACTTTTCTGGGTTTAGCGGGATACTATCGTAGGTTTATAAAGGACTTCAGTGTGATCGCGTTACCAATGACAAAGTTGACTAGAAAGGATGTACTTTTTGCCTGGAATGATCATTGTCAGCAAACTTTCTAGAGATTGAAGGAGAAGCTAACTAGTGCTCCAGTGTTAGTCCTGCCAGAGCCTGGGAAAGGCTATGTTGTTTTCTGCGATGCTTCCAAGAAGGGCTTAGGATGCGTGCTGATGCAGGAAGACCATGTGGTTTCTTTTGCTTCGCGACAACTTAAGAAACATGAGGAGAACTATCTGACTCATGATTTGGAGTTGGCAGCGATAGTTCATGCATTAAAGATTTTGAGACACTATCTTTATGGGGAAGTGTGTCAGATCTTTACAGACCATAAGAATCTGAAATACATCTTCTCATAGAATGAGCTAAACATGCGACAACGTTGCTGGATGGAGCTAATCAATGATTATGACTGCACCATCGAGTATCACCCTGGTAAGGCGAATGTGGTAGCTGATGCGGTTATCCAAAAGTCTTCTTCTCTTTCTACAAAGAAGGCACAATTGGGTTCCTTGGTATTCCATAGATGGGATATGTTTGTTTCCTTGCGACAGATGAATGTGCAGATGGGACTTTCCTTGTTAGTAGGACTTTTAGCACATATGCAAGTAAAGCCTAGGCTGAGACAGCAAATCAAAGACGCACAACAAACAGATGATACAGTGCAGTTGATCAAGTCAGAGCTCGACAGCGAAAGGCGTGATGGGTTCCATGAGTCCGAGGATGGACTAGTTTGTTGTCATGATAGAATGGTGGTCCCCAATGCTGATGATTTGAGGAAGCTAGTGCTCGAGGAAGCACACACATCGATGTATGCTATGCATCCAGGAGTCACTAAGATGTATCACAATCTGAAGGACCTGTATTGGTGGCCTGGCTTAAAGAAAGATGTAGCCGAGTTTGTGGCTAAATGTGTGGTATGCCAGCAAGTCAAGGATGAGCATCAGAAGCCGGTAGGTACGTTGCAACCTATGCCGATACCGCGGTGGAAATGGGATCACATAACCATGGATTTCGTAGTTGGTCTGCCCAGGACAACTAAGAATCATGATTCCATTTGGGTGATAGTGGACAGATTGATGAAGTCTGCCCATTTCATACCTGTAAAGATAACATATACAGCCGAGAAGCTCGCTCAAGTATATGTAGATGAGATAGTACGTTTGCATGACGTACCAGCAATGATAGTTTCCGACAGAGGTCCTCAGTTCACGAGTCATTTCTGGGAATAGTTGCAGAAAGCGTTGGGAACACATTTGAGGTTCAACACCACTTTCTACCCGCAAACAGATGGACAGTCTGAGAGGACTATTCAGACTTTGGAGGATCTTCTTCGGGCTTGTGTTTTGTAGTTCCTAGGTAGTTGGGACGTACATCTCAGTTTGATAGAGTTCACCTACAATAATAGTTACCAACGAAGCATTAACATGGCTCCTTATGAGGCCTTATATGGCAGGAGGTGCATATATCCTTTATGTTGGTATGAGTCTGGGGAGTATCATCTTTTGGGTCCTGAGTTAGTACAACACACAACAGAAAAGATCAAAGTGATACAGCAGCAGCTGAAAGTGGCATAGGGTAGACAAAAGTCTTATGCAGACAATCGTCGATGACCTTTAGAGTTCCAAGTGGGAGACAAAGTGTACCTCAAGGTCTCACCTTGGAAAGGCGTGCTAAGGTTTGGCCAGAGAGGTAAGCTAGCACCTAGGTATATGGGGCCATATCCAGTAATAGCACGGGTTGACAAGGTAGCTTATAAGTTAGAGCTACCGCCAGAGTTGCACATGTTACATCCAGTGTTCCACGTCAGCATGCTGAAGAAAAGTCACCCAGATACAGGGACAATGATACAACCAGTCGAAGTTGAGCTTGATTAAGACGTGACCTATGAGGAAGGTCCTGTGATGATCCTTGACAGAAGAGTGATGAAGCTAAAGAGGAAGGACCTAGTTCTGGTAAAGGTTCTTTGGCATCATCGTGGCATTGAGGAAGCCACGTGGGAGCTTGAGGAAGAGATGAGGAGGAAGTATCCCTCACTTTTCTCTTCGGATTTCGTGGTCGAAATCCCTTTGTAGAGGGTTATAGCTTGTACGGACCCTGACCTCCATTTAGGGTTTATCCTATTTACTTTGCTTAACCCTGGTTCTTAGTTGCTTGCTAATCACCCTTAGTGGTGATTAGGGTTTGTTTGTGCTTGTTGTGTGTTGGAGGTGCTACTTGCAATTAACCCAAGTTTAGGGTTTGTGGGAAAGCTGACACCTTGAGAAGTGTTCTTCTCTCTCTTTGCTTCCTCTAGTGTTTAGAGGAAGGGTTGGGCTCATTGCTTGAGTTGCTTTGGGCTTGGATGAGCCTTGTTGGGCCTTGTTGTGCCTTGCTTGACCTTGTTGGACCTTGTGTCGGCCATGGTTGTGTCAACCAAGGAAGTGTGTCAGGCATGGTGTTGGGGTGTGTCGGCCATGGACCCCTTTTGACCCTTTGACCTCGTTTGTGTCACCACTAGTGGACACTTGGCGCTTGATGCTTTCATGTGGGAATGGCCTTGGACATGTGTTTAAGGCACGTTAGAGAGGTGGCATTGCCCATTGACAAGTGTCCCTAGGTGGGCGACACCTTGCCTTGTCTTACCTTGGTTTCTCCTCCATCCTCCCCTATATTTGTGTTCCCTTTCTCTTGCTAAGGATCCCTTTAGTTCATTAGTTTCCCCTCCCCTTTGGTTGCATGACACCTCTTCCTTTATAAAGCTTGGTGGTCGATCCTTATATTGGAGTCTTCTTCTTATTCCTCTTGAGGTGGCCGAAGGTGTGCTTGGTGCTAGGAGCTTGGAGCTTGCTTAAGGCGGGTTACATAACTCCTAACCCTAATCATATTACCTTATTCTATATTCTTGTATGTTTTCTTATGATCATAATCGGCCATGTATGTTCTAAGATAAGTTTCTTGCTTGTTGCACCTTTAATCTTGTGGTTATGGTGATCTTGTTGATATGGTTTAGGTTTTGTATCTTTGTGCCCTTATTGGCCGAACCATGTTTTAGGGTTTCCTTGTTAAGAAACACTCCTTTCCCTCCTTAGTCTAAAGAAGTGAGCTTGATCTCTAGTAATATGAGCAATACCCCTCTCACGTTTAAGTTGAGAGGTGAGCTTGTGTTCTAGTTGCTTGAGCAACACCCTCCTCTCACCATGGATTCGAGAGGTGAGCTTTTTGGTAGATGTAGATATATGTTTAGGTTGATCCTTGTAGTTGCCTGAATTGTGATAAGAGATTATGCAAGACCCCTCTCTCTTGGTTGTTGAGAGGTGAGCCGATCTTCTTAATCAATTAGGGTTTGGTGCCCTTGTGCTTGAGGACGATGGTGATCTTGTTGGGCTGTATCTTGCATGGTGTGGCTTGGGGATGGTGTTCTCTGATACCCTCTCTTAATCTTGAGTTTTGGGTTGATATGATGAGGTTGTGTTGGGCGATACAGCTTGGTCTTTGCCTTGTGTGTTGGCAGATATGATGAGGCTAGCTTGGTTGAACGATAGGCTTTCCTTTGCTGCCCATTTGAGTTGCACCCTTGGCCATTGTGCCTAGATGAGTTTGGTTGTTGTTCGATACCTTTGTGTGTTGGGCGTTATTCCTTGTTGAGGGCCCTGCCCAACACACCTAGGTTGGGTTGTGGCTTGGTGACCGATATACCTTAAACGTTATGGAGCTCAGTAGGTTAGCCTTGTGTTGGGCGTCAGGGTTTGGTGGTGATGCTCGATGTAGTGACATATGGTAACCCTAACCCGACACCCATGGACGCACGACACCCATGGATGCACAACACACATGGTTGCACGACATGGTTACCTAATACACCTTGAGGTGGTAGCCCGACATCCTTGCTAAAGTGCTTGGCCGATATGTGGCTAAAGTGCTTGGCCGATATGTGGCTGAAGTGCTTGGCCGATATGTGGCTAGTATGCTTGGGCGACATGAGAGAGGTTACCCTACCCGATACCACTTCTAGTGAGGGTGCCCTACCCATCACACTTCTTGTGAGGGTAGTGGGTACTTCTAGTGAGGGGCATGTTCCACCCAGAAACCCATATGCTAGATCTTTATATCGCAATCTCTTTCTGGATGGTAAGAATTATGGTTTATGGTTTGTGAATCTTTTGACATGTTTGATAGTAGTGAGGTAATTGATATAGTAGAACACTCAGATGTAAGCATGACATATCTGAAACTCTAATGACATGATATTGCATGTGTTTATGATCATCTTGAAATCATGTATATATAATAATGAGTAAATGACAAGTTTGGAAGTATATGAGTTGCTTCACATGATGATGTGACCCATGTCTATGGTTACAGTTATGAGGCATGAATGATAAAGTGTATAATCACCAATGTTGCCCTATACTTGATAATATGATCCTTCTGTTAATCCTTGATGGCTTCAATTATTTCTATGATTGTGTATACTAACCATGCAGGTGTTTCATGCGGATGCATAGCCATGTAAAGGGATACGAGGTATATATGTTTGAATAACACTACATTGATAGTCACTTTTGTTGATGAGATAACTTGCATCACCAATATGATGTGTTTAGGTCTGAGAACCTGAGTTTGGCTAAAGTGCCTAGTTGAGGTGTTATCCTCTGATGATGAGATTTGGGATTGTTATCCCCAGTGATGAAATGTCTTATGAGGTAGTGGTTTATTATGATGAGGGATTGAGATCCTGGGATAGTGTGATGGTGGTGATAACAAGGTAACTTAATGTTAGGTATGTGTTATAACATGGTTGCCTCAACAATCCACTTAAAATATATTAACTATTTATAGTGGAACATATCATGTAGTTTGCCCTGGCCATAGATCCATCATTGTCAGTAGCTGGTGATGGTGAAACAGGTTCTCCTGTGGGATAACCTGGAAACGCATATTATTGAATATGTGTGGTTTCTCCTAGCCAGAAATGAGGAGGTTAGAGTGCAACTTTGGTTGTAGACTCAAGATGTGTATAAGAGAATGGTGAACAGGACCATGGCTCAGTGTGATAGAGCATGAATGCGTTCATGGATCAGGGAGCACGGTGAACTGGACAGTGGCTCAGATTTACTAGCGCCGAGACCTGTACCAAGGCGGGCTAGAGAAAGGGTAGCCTACGGGAGCTAACCGTGTGGCTGAGGTCACTTAAGCATGAGACTGCGGTCCTGCTTTGGTTTTCGTGCACTGACCACAAGGTGGGAGGTCGTGGAGTCCGGCTCTTCCATCGACCATGTATGGCACCGACTTGGGTTTCGCAACAGAAGGTTGGATTTGAGCGGTACGTCTCACTTCCTCAGGGCATAATAACACGTAATCCAGCCGAATAGTATTTATTGCTTAAAGCAAAACACGGAACATTGGTTGAGGCCTTGCTTGTGTAGTTGATCTTGTTATAAATTGTAGGTACTTATACATCCCTTATGTTATGTGGTAAGATCCTACAAATCTTATATTTTCAATCATGTTCCATAAATAAATACTTGGTTATATGCCTTTCGAACATCTTGGTAAGCTCGATGGTAATAACAACCTTACTCTATAGACTGCTCTTATTGTATGTTTTATCGGTTATCTACTGTTATTGTGTTTATCTTTCTGAGATCTTATGGTTTCAGTGGGGAGTTATGTTTCTCGTTGGGACTGTGTCTCACCCCGTTGGTTTACAACCTTTTTAGGTGTTCACGTTTGACGTGATGGTGGTCGCGGGGTTGCGGCCGAGCAGCAAGATGAGAAGTAGAAGGCAAGAGATGGATATGCTGCTGTTTTGGTTAGAGTCCTAGAGTCATCCCTGTACTCTCGGGTCCTCGGAGGCATTTTGATGTTGTTTTACGATGTATAGCTGATGAAGTTTGTATATCATGTTGCTGGCCGGATGTGGCCGTTATGTATGTATAAACAGGTGATGACAAGACATCTGATCTTCTAAGATGTGAACACATATCAAGAGTTGTAAATGTTTATATAACCTGTTTTCTTGCAGAATGAGGATCTGAATGTAATAGTTTCTTGGTTAATCTATTTGTCGAAATCAGTTTTAATTACCCTGTGTTTTTGGTAATAGGTAGTTTATGGTGTTTTCCGCACGTTTTCGCATGGCACCTCATTATCTGTATGATAGCAGGATGTGTCGCCACAACCTTGGTCTGAGGACCTAGAGGTAACAGTTACGTGATAAGAGGTAATAATGTTTAATAATGAACTAAGGATTTTAATACCCATATCTAGTAATCATGGTGATGATAATGCTAAGGGATGACGACATGTTGTCATCTCTATAATTCCTATGCTATTGGCAAGGAACCTAAGAGGAAACAAGATTAAATGACACATGAACAATTGAAAGTTCATGTAATACTCAAAGAAGGAGATAATCTCTTTTCTTTAATAAACAACCCTGAATAATGATGGGGTGATAAGAAGGACCATGTTTCCTTGTATTCTTTCCTTTCAGGAACATGACAATCAAGTAAGTCTTATGACACTTGATATGCATAGATTAGAAGTAATCTATAACAGGATATTTTGAAAAGTATTAGTTAGCTCTGGATTCTAGTTCCAAGACAAAGCTATATGTGATAAGAAAGGTCCTATTATATGTTTATTTTGGTAATAACAACAGATGATGGAGATGATGAGGATATGATGTGTTTTTAACACATGTAACTAATACCAAGGTAAGGAATTCTAGTATCCAAGAAGTTTTAAAAGTATGAGATAGGGAGGACATGACTCCTAATAAGATGATTATTGGTGATTACCTAGAAAGGACAACTTTGAGATTAGTTTAGTTACATACAATTGTATGGACATCACATGTTAGGGGTTTATGCTCTGCATAAACATGACATCGATAAGGATGTATTAATTGAAGGAACAATTGTAGAATTGTCTTGGGAAAAGTTTATCAAGCTAAAAATAATTCCTTAGAATATCCCTATCTAGATCTGTTGAGGAAGTTTATACATAGCATCTAGAGATATCACTAAGATAGTTCTTCTTGATAAATAGCCTCTCCTATTGACAAGGAAATAAATAGCTAATGGGATGGTTGGTTCTGGTCATAAGTAAGCTTAGTGTGTGTCCACAGAGTAGATTAGCACAATAAAGGTATGATAAGACTTTTAGTCCCAAATGAATGATAGAATGTAACTCTAGTCTTTCCATGGAGGTGAAATGTTAAACTAAGTGAGGGGTATGAAAAACTCTCAAGATCAAGGATCTTATTACATAAAAGATGTAAGTTGAAAAGGTGACAAAGAAATGAGGTTTGACAACAAAATTATTCAAAGTATGAATAATACTTCTTTGACTTAGAAAGTGTTATCTGACACAAAATTGACTCTACATTCAATAGTGGAAAGGACAATTGAGTATGTGTCCTGTATGATAGTTTCTATGATAACCCTATATGGAGGAACTTTATGCTGGTCAAAGTTCTATGGAATCTCCATAACATCAAGATGTTATGTGGAGGCTTGATGGTAAGATGCATGAGTAACAATTGTCTTCCTTAATCTGGGATTTCGGGGACGAAATCCTTGTTAGGGGTTTATAACTTATAACACCTCTGACCTGGGTTTAGGGCTAACCATATTTGTTTAGCCTAATAATTTGCTTATAACTTTAATATAATATTCTAACATATTTTGTCATTAGGTGACAAACTTATGTTTCAAGTTTGATCATGTTTGAATAACATTTGAGAAATGTTCTCTTATTTTGAACCAAAATGCAGTTTACCCAAGAAGAGGGGTTATATTGCAATATGTCACATGTTGAAATTGCCTCATGTTTTTTAGCATCATAATAGAGAGAGAGTTATGCAAGGTGGTGGCTTGTACAAAGCCTAAATTCCAAGTTTGAACCTGTTTGAATAATGCTAGTGCTTTGTGTACCAATTTTGGTACAAGTTGTAATTTACCTAAAATGTAGGGTTGATATGAAAATTACCACCTCTAGAGTGTCCCTACTCTCTCCTAGTATCATTTATAGGAGAGAGAAAGAAAGATACACCATGTTTGAATCATGTATAAGTGATAGTATTCTTGGTGATAGAAAGACCAAGAAAGGGGTTGAATATGAAACCCTAACTTGAGTTGTATCGAGTTGTAGAGTCTATATGAGAGTGCCTATCGGCCAAGGAGCCATAATAGGAGTCTCATATCGGTTTGTGAACTCTTGTAAAAGGCCATGATGGGAAAATAACCTCAAGGAGGTGATCCATGATGAGTTAGATGCTCCTTGCAAAAAGTTGTATCGGTTTGCATAATTTGTGAGATAAAGATGAGATATCTTATCCAACAAGATAAATGATGGCTAAAATATCATCTCCAGATTATCCTCAAGTGTTTTTTATGTATAGATAAATATGAATGCATATAGTTACAAGTGTCAACCATGCATGGACACGTGGCACCTAACAACTTTAAAATGATGACACCTCAAATGCACACTTTTTCATGAACCTCAAGTATATATACCCTTCCTTTCACCTATAAGTGGAATTTTCGAAAATATATCACCCTCTTTCTCTTAGATATCATGCATAGAGTTTTATTATCGTGCATAGGTGAAGGAGTATCATGCATAGGGCCTTGGTATCGGCCATAGCAAAGTGATATCACCCATTGCAAAGTGATATCGGCCAAGTGAGGGATATCGACCACAAGTGAGGGATATCGGCCACAAGTGGTGAGGTATCGTGCATAGGGATGAGGAGCTCAAGTCTTGGACCTTTGATAAGCACATATTCAACCTTCTAAATGTGAATCTTTGGAGCTTGGAGCTTTGAAGTTGCTCTTGAGGCGGGTTATATAACTTGAAATCAATTATGTTATTATTTACCATCAATATGGCCTTAGTTAAATGATTTACTTTCAAATAGAATTTATTGCATAATTGATGAACCCATGAGATCTAGTAGTAACCTAAGACTGTTGTCCATGAACTAGAACAATAAGAACAACAGTCTAGAGGTTGATGATGATGACATCATCATGGTTCAACCCGATATGGGGTTGAAGCACCTTATACCCGATATGATGTTGAAACCCAAGATAGTGATGGTTATACACCTCTAGAACGATAAGGTGATGACCATAAACCTTATGCACAATATGGTGACACACATACACCTCAAGGTCGATATGGTGAGCATACATACACTTCTAACCCGACATGGTGTTGAAACCCTAGATGGTGATATGGAATCTGATATACATTGGAACCCCACACCCCTATCATTTTGTGTAAATGGGTTAATTATGAAGGGTTCAACCAGTTGTCTAGCCTATCAATCAATACATGATAGGATTTATTCCATGAAGGTGTGAAAGGATATGAGCATAAGGGTTTAACCCGACATGCTAATTTGATATGGCAACCCGATATGGTAACTTGATATGGTAACCCGATATGATGATATGAATACAACCACTAGCATGATATAGTGACGAGTTTATATCTCATGGATGATATGAGTGACACATACACACACCTTGTGCATGATATGGGGTCAATTACACACCTTATACCCGATATGGTGTTGAGCATATGTCCTAACTCAATATGATGTTGAAACTCAATATGGTGTTGTGAAACTCAATATGCAAACCCCTAAGGTTGAGTAATCCGATATGGATGGATGATATGGTGATGAGGATACACCTCTATACCCAATATGGAAGCATACCTACACCTCTATACCCGATATAAAGGAAATACCTGAATCCAATACACTCGATTGAGTGATACATGTAGTATGTTATGTCAAGTGATACTTTAAGACATGAAGGATTTAATGCATTCCATAAATATGGACCAATGTACCTTGAGAGAAGGATTGAGCCAACTTAATGAAGTATGATGTAATCAATATCCTAGTAAGGATGAAAGAGAAACTTATACTTGTTTAATACTCCTATAAAGAGTATACATTGATACTCTTAATATGTGTGGAGTCTGAATTATGGTTGTGATTCTTGATGAATGTACTTGAAAACCCTAGTCGGCTTAAGAAGGGAAACCTTAATCCTAGTGAAGGGTAATGATATGATTTGAAACTGCCATTGGTTAATAAAGGGAAACCCTAACCATAGTGAAACCATCCTGATAGCATGAGATAATGAACATAGTTAAGCATGAGCTATGATGTTTCATATCATACCAATTATATAGGTCTTATGAGCTAGAGATAATTGTTTCCTAGTGAGAGGTGACAAGATGTTTAATGGGCCTCGTGAGCCATGTGAATAGTTGTTGCCTAGTGAGAGGTGACATGATGTTTAATGGTCCTGGTGAGCCATGTGAATAGTTGTTGCCTAGTGAGAGGTGACAAGATGTTTATAAAAGTCTCATGAAAGAAATGGTAATGTTCAAAATAAACTAGGGGAAATGGAAACCCAGTAACATCATAATAATAATAATAATAATGAAATTTTGGTCATACATGGTTTATGATTATAGCCAAATAAGGGCTATAGTGTTTTGAATATGCTTAAATGAGATAAGAGGAATACTTGTATTACATAAAGAGTGTGAATAGGTATGATGGCTTGGCCAAAGTATAATGCCTAGTAAAGGTGATGTGGTATTCAATGATAAGTTTAAGAGATTGATATCCCATAATGAAAGTGAAAGGGAAAAAATAAAGATATTCCACTATTATGGAATCCTTAGTAATATGGCCATGATTTTATAGGATTTGCATTGTCCAATACCTGGATACAAACCTCACAGGGTTGGCATAGTCTAATATCTGGATATAATCTTACATGATTGGCATAATCCAGTACCTTGATACAACACTCGCATGGTTGGCATAGTCTAATACATGGATATAATCTTACAAGATTGGCATAATCCAATACCTGGATACAACACTCACAGGTTTGGCATAGTACAATACATGGATATAATCTTACATGATTGACATAATCCAATACCTAGATACAACACTCATAGGGTTGGCATAGTCCAATACCTAGATATAATCTTATAGGATTGGCATAATCCAATACCTGGATTCAACACTCACAGGGTTGGCATAGTCTAATACGTAGATATAATCTTATAGGATTGGAATAATCTAATACTTGATACAAAACCTCACAAGATTGGCATAGTCTAATACCTAGATATAATCTTACAGGATTGGTATAACCCAATACCTGGATACGAACCTCACAGGGTTGGCATAGTCCAATACCTGGATATAATCTTACAGGATTGGCATAATTCAATACATGGATACAACACTCACATGGTTGGCATAGTCCAATAACTGGAAATAATCTTACAAGATTGGCATAATCCAATACTTGGATACAACACTCACAGGGTTGTCATAGTCCAATACCAAGATATAATCTTACATGATTGGCATAATCCAATACCTAGATACAACACTCATAGGGTTGGCATAGTCTAATACCTGGATATAATCTTATAGGATTGGCATAATCCAATACATGGATACAACACTCATAGGTTTGGCATCGTCCAATACCTGGATATAATCTTACAGGATTGGAATAATCCAATACTTGGATACAACACTCACAGGATTGGCATAATCCAATACTTGGTTACAAACCTCCCAGGATTGGCATGGTCCAATACCTAGATATAATCTTACGAGATTGGTATAACCCAATACTTGGATACAACATTCACAGGGTTGGCATAGTCCAATACCTGGATATAATCTTATAGGATTGGCATAGTCTAATACATGGATACAAACCTTACAGGATTGACATAGTCCAATACCTGGACAGAACATAATGATGTATATTCACATGATTGGTACAATCCAATACATGTCTAACAAATTGGCTGAGACCCACAGATAAAAATGAGAATGATTCATGGTTGTCATACCATGATAATCCTATCAGAGAATAAGCTTGAGATGTTGGTATAGTATGATGGGTCAATGATACACATGTTCTTCATATTCCTTATAAAGTGAATAGATGATTTACTTCTCTATCATAGACAGTTACAATGCTTTAAAAGATGAGAAATGTTCTAATCTTCTTATCCACAGTGATTAACCTTGCTTATTAATATAAAAGAACATCTGTTCAGTTTTATACCATATACCTATGATAATAACATTATAGGCGGAGAGTTATATCTCTCGCTGGGATAATTGTCTCACCCTGTGGGATCCTCAATTTTTTTAGGTGGACGTGCATGAGGAGGTAGAGACTCTTCTACAGAGGAAGGACAACAACAACAGGGACAATAGTAATAGCTCAGGTTGAGTGTACTACTTGTCATCTCTTATAGATAGAAGTCCTATGTGTCATCTCTGTACTCTCAGGTCCTCAGATTTAGTGCATGATGGCTTTATGAACAATATGAGATTTTCGCTTGTATGCCTCGAGGTTTTATGTTGATTCAGTATAAGTTTTGACAAAGCAACAATTATATGTAATCCTTGAGATGAGATGGTATAATGTATGTACAATGTGAACTCTGATGTATATAAAGTTTTGGTTCTTTCATTAAGAGTTTTCCAGGAAATGGATCTCTTTGCAAAATGGTTTTAAATTTTAGTGATTTTTGTTAGTCCACTGTTTATGGTTATTCCGCATTATTAGTGACAATTTAGTTGTTGGTTTGGTGGCGGTCGTTACACTTCCACAGTAAAATCTGACTAGGGACATAACAAGAATGTATGTACTCTTATCATACATATGGTCTCATTGTTCAGGTCCTCAACCTGAAGACATATGTCATTGAGTCAGATCATTCTTTAGACATCTATCATGTATGTGTCATCATCTCATGAGTGAGACAAACATAATAGATGAAATTACCTTTATCATTATCAAATCAAGTATCATATGCATCATTGCAATCATCATATTATTGGCTCTCTGGGCATACTATATCAATAGTTGGACCTTGGTTGGTGCAGTGGCATAATGTGTTGATGCTAGGGTTTGCATGGTTAGCATGGATGCATGTGTTGATGGTGGTGTCGACCATGTTGATGTTGGCTTTATAGCGCCCGATTTGTTTTATTAGTGTTGCATTTGAAGCACCTTTTTTTGGTTGTGTGTGTAGTGATCTATGTGTCATGTCCTTGGTTTTAATCACTAGGGTTTGTCTTGTGCTTTGGTATATCAACCATTTGTCTTGGATGGCGTGGGTAGCAGTCACTACCATGGTGATCTCCTTGTTTTGTTTGGACCAAAAGGAGGGCATTGGACCTAGTGGTCTCTACCAAGCCTTGTTTTTATCACCCTTTGATACATGCATATCTAGAGTGCTTGCATGGCCGAGGTGTTTAAGGGACAAGTGTCCTTGGGTGTTCTAGTATCTTGACACCTCATACCTTTCACCTCTCTACTATATTTGGGTATTTATATGCCTTATTTCACATGCAAGTAACCCTTTTAGCTCTCTTCTTTCTCTCTTCTTGCTTGAGGTCGACCCTTATGCTTGGTGGTGCATGTGGTGGTGCTAGAGCTTGAAGAAGAAGACTTAATATTTAAATGTAGTGATCTAGGGTTTTATCATTTCCCTTGTGGTGGTTCTTGGTGATACTTGACCTTGGTAAGTGGTTTAATCTCCTTGATCTTGTTTCTGTTGAACCCTACCCTTTCTTTCTTCTCTCGGCCAGACTATGGTTCTTCATGGTGTCTTTGTTGAGGAACTTCTCTCCAATAGAGGACCAATCCATGGCTCTCCATGGTAGTACTTGAGTGAGATGAAGATCTCCTCTTTATCCTTTCTTTAATGGCTTAGGGTTTGTACCCTTTCTCTTTTAATCTTCCTTTGACCTAGGTGTGTTCTCCTTTACTTGAGGTGATCTTGTTTGGAGTTGGAGTTGATCCAAGCTTGGCGTTTCTTCTCTCTCTTATGCTTCTTGGATTTTGGAGTTGGTCTTCACCTCAAGGCGGGTTATATAACTTTCCTCTCTTCTATTTTTGCACGTTATCTTGCTTACATGTTATTAATTCATCTCTAAAACGTGATCATAAGTTGCTAGACGATGCTATTTTGTTTTAGGGTTTACGATAATGAAGTATTCTTTTATAGATTGTTATTTCTCCTAAACCTAATTCTTGTACCTAAGATGTATGAATGGTGGAGTTTCTAGGCTTGAATGCAACATCTTGAACGTTGGTTTTGTCACCTTGGCTTTACTTCGGCCATCTGGAATGAGATGGAGGTTATGGGTATTGTTTACATGTGTTTTATGCTTGATTTTCTCCCCTTATCTTGGTTTCCATGTTGATTCAAGTGACACTTATTTTTAGGGTTTTTATGTTCATCTCTTTCTTGAGGTTTCCTTCTTAGTGATTCTTTAGTCTCATGGTGTTAACCATTTGTTTAGGTCTCTATGACTATGGTTGTGGTGAGCTTGGGTTTTGGTTGGATGTTATTACCCTAACCCTAGGTACCTTGGTTGCTACACATGAGTCTTTGTTGCGGTCACATTGCTTGAGCCCTTGTGTTGGTGACTACGTAAGATGGATTGTTTGGTCAAGATGGATTTGGTTGAGGGATGGTGTGATGACCCGCCATCAAACCGATAACCAAATTGCCACCAGTAATAATGTGGAATAACCATTAGTAGCAGATTAATGAAAATAACTAAAACATCATTTTGCAAAGAGATCCATTGCCAGGAAACTCTTACGAAAGAACCAAAACTTTATATACATCATGGTTCACATTGCACATACATTGTAGCATCTCATCTCGAGGATGCCATATACCAGTTTCTTTGCCCAAACATATACATAAGAAACATAAAACCTCGAGGAAATCAAGCCAAAATCTTAGATCGTTTATAAAACCATTACATACTAACTCCCAAGGACCTGAGAGTACAAAGACGATACATAGGACTTCTATCTACAAGATATGACAGTCATTACACTCAACCTAAGTTGTTACTACTGTCCCTTTTGTTGTTGTCCTTCCTTTGCAGTACAATCTCTACCTCCTCGTCTGCATCCACCTAAAAATTTTGGATCCCACGGGGGGAGACAATTGTCCGAGCGAGAGATATAAATCTTTGCCAACAATATTATTATCACAGGTAAACAATATAAAACTGAGCAGAGGATATTTTATTTAAATAAGCATATTTCATCATTATTTAATTGTAGTGCAAAGAAATAGCATGGTCTAAGGAGTTCAACTATCTATAACAGAGCTATAAGTCATCTATTTGCTTTGTAAGGAATATGAAGAACATGTATAACATCTACCAATCTAAGATGTATAAAAGTAATGGAGCATCAACCAATGTTTCCATATTCAATTCTTAAGCAAACACTCTACATGGCTAATTACATGTTCACAATCATGCTTATGCCCAAAGGAGATGAGGTATACCACTCATGCTGCAACTGACCACGGCCATGTAAAGCATCGGTACCATACAAGGTCAATGGAAGAGCCGTCTGGCATGACCTCACTGAATTTTAGTCAGTACGAGACCACTGGTAGTGACCACATGTCGAACTACAACTAGCTTGTCGGGGTATAGTGTCATCTTCATTAAAGAGCTATAGCCACAACATGCACTCTCTTTGAGGAGATATCACATCAATCCTCGTTACATTTTCATTAGTCCGATCACACATCAACCCTGGCATTCATTAGGGAGATAATACATCGATCCCCATTTGGATGTAAGGATATATTCGTCCATCACCCCCACATATTCAAAAATATGCCCTCCGAGTTTAACTCATTTCACCATTTAGAAAATCTTACCACTGAATGGATCTATGGCCTAGGCATACATTATAATATTTCACTTGATGAATTAGGTGTATTACAATATCTTTTAGCATCAATCAAGTTACAAGAAAGAATTACAATATATGCTACAAATAAAGGTGTAATACATTTATGAAGTACTCTCATAATCCTTGGAACACATTGAATGGATAACACTTGGGATATCAGTCCCTTATCACATTATTGGGGATCCTTATCCCTTAACAGTATCATCATCATGATTGCTAGATCTGGGCATTCAAACCCTTAGTTCATCACTGAACATTGTTACCTCTTATCAGGTAACTATTACCTTTAGGTCCTCAGACTAGGTATACATTATGCTTATTTGACAATATTTTACATGGCTCACAAGGCCCATTTAATCTATGTCATATGAAACATCATAGCTCATTCCTGGCTTTGCTCATCATCTCATGACACCTGCATGGTTAGTATTTCATGATAGAAACAATTATCAAATACATACCATTCCCATGCAACATAAGAGAAATACAACCTTTCCACTATTAAGGTTAGGCTTTCCCTTTTCACCGATTAGGGTTAGGGTTTCCCTCTTTGACATATTAGGGTTTCAAGTTCATATTATCAATAATCAAAACCCTAATTCATAGCTCTACACATATAGGGGTATCAATGTCTGCTCATTGAATGATTAACACACAAAGTATGAGTTTCTCTCTCATCCTCACCATGATAATGATTACATCATACTTTATTAAGTTGTCTCAATCCTTCTCTCAAGGTACATTGGCCTATAATTATTAAAATGCATTGAAATCTATATATCTTGATGTATCATTTGACATAACACACTTCATGTGTTTCTCAATCAAGTATATTGGATTGAGGTGCTTCCACCATATTGGGAAAAGTGATGTGTGCTTGCTTCCATATCGGGCAAAGAGGTGTGTGCTTGCTTCCATATTGGGCAAAGAGGTGTGTGCTTGCTTCCATATTGGGCAAATATGTGTGTGTGTGCTTCACACCATATCAAGCAAAGAGATGTGTGTGTGCTTCACACCATATCGGGCAAAGAGGTGTGTGTGTGCTTCATACCATATCAGGCAAAGAGGTGTGTGTGTGCTTCACACCATATCAGGAAAAGAGGTATTTCAACCCGATATGGGGTTGAGCCATGATGATGTCATCATCATCAAGCTCAAGACCTTCGTTGTTAGTATTCTAGTTCTTGGACAATAGATCTATGCAACTATTAGAACTCATAGATTCATCAATTATTCAAGAAAACTCAAAATTGAAAGTAGATAATCAATGTAAGGCCCCTAAACTTGCTTAATGAGTTAAATAAGCTTAGTTATCACAATTGAATTCTTAAAACCCTAATGTAACCTTGTGATATGCTTTGAAATCATAATACAAGCTTAAGTTTAAAATTTGGTCCAATTTGGACAATGTTTGAGCAAGTTATGCAATTTTATGCACATTTTGGACTTTTCTACAATTTAACCAATTGAGAGGTTTTATTTGCAATTTATCACTTGCATTATGTTCCTTGGATATTATCTCATCATTATTGATCTTTTTGAGCCATGGGGAGCCCATTTGGTTTGTAGGTGTTTTCTCCTAGGGTATTTTAGGGTTTACCCCTTCATGGATGAGCTACCTTTAGTAGCTATCAACTAATGAGTTATTTGTTTTGCTTATAAATTCAATAAACAAGGGATAAGAATGTCTCTATGGATGGTGGGGGATATTCTTGTGTGTTTTCTTGTATATTCTTAATAGTTTATGGCCATGGACAGTTGGAAAGATACTAGAACTTCAACTTTTTCTTTATCTTAAAGTTTCATATACTTATCCCTAAGAACCAAAACGATCCATTTACTATCCACCAATTCCATCCTTATAAAAACCTCATCCTCCCTCTGTGATTCTGTGAATTTCCTGTCTAAGGAAGAAGAAAGAGGGGAGCTTCTTGGAAAAAGAATCTAGGGTTGCAATTGACTTCCATTTAGGGTTTGAAAAGTTTCCTTCTAGTGATCTTGACCTAAAAGAGTAATAAACCCCTTCTTTCCTCCGTTTATTTCTTTGTTATCCTTCCTCCTAGCTTTATCCAGGTCATAACCGTGTTGTGTCATGGTAGAAATTGCTCTAAAGCTCTAAAACCCTACCTTTCTTGCTCCTTATGCTTAGGGTTTGTTCATTTGATGAAGAAAGGTGCTAGATGAATGAGTTCATAGCTTATGCTTGGATTTTCTGCCCTACATACTCAAGTTTTCTATTTTTTGGGATTTCATCTTCTAATTAGAGGCAAGTTTTATAACTTTCTCCACTTTTATTGCTTACCATAAGATTTCTAGCTCATGTTCTTGCTTAAAAATGATGATTCATGCACTAAAAAGCTATGCTTGACTTGGATTTCGATTTTTATAATTTTCCCTATTCTGATTTCAGTTCTAGATGAACCTATGATCATGTGTAAATTATTAATAAGGTAGAATATGACTTGGATCAGTTTGTTTTGACATCCTATGGTGCTAAGCACCTATCAACCAATGGTTAATTTTAGGGTTTAATGTTTATTTCTTCTATAAACACATGACCCGATGATGGTACCATTGTAAAAACCCTATGGTGTTGTATTCATGATAACTTATGGTCGAGATCAAAGGTGTCATATAAGGGTGACAACCTATGGTCACCCTCTTAGGTAAGGTTTTGGATCAATTAGAAGTTTAATGATCAACCAGTAAGTACCCTAATAATGTTATCAATCAATGATGACATTAGCTTAATATTTGATGTTGATTAATAAATATAGTGATGATCTAAACACCTATGGTGACTTAATGGTCACTAATGATGGTGGATCAGGTCTACACAACCTATGGTGAGTTAATCATATAGTTGTAGCATCAATTAAGCCTTAGACCAATGGTTTCTTGGGTCACTTGATGCAATGGTCGGACCTATACTAAAATTGATGGTTTTAATATATGAACTTGACCCAATGGTCAAGATCTAATGTTTATTCCTCCAATAAAGTGTAATGATGGCTAATGTAATATGATGGTCCTAATAATGTGATTTATAGGGTATCCTTTATATGGTCAACTTAAGGAGCTTACTTGTTGATAATGGATGGATTGTTTTAAATGAACAGTCGATTATGGGTAAAAGTTTTACCCTACTCTCAATATAACTTTTTGTGTTGTTAATCAAGAGATGTCTAGGGTTATATGGTGACTCTTTCTAGAGAACAAATCAAAGACTTCATTGGTGATTTATCCAAGGTGTTTACTTATGTAAACAACCAATGGTCTTACCTTTTAAAAATCCAATGGTTCAGGGTGACATAGTGGTATGGAGATATGGGTTGAAAGATGATGGAATAAATGGAGGGTTACCCTTAATAAGGTACTATTACCTATTCACTCATATGAATATAAGGAATCATAATCATATTGTGTTGACTTGTAAACCTAATGAGGTATAGCTTGTTATACCTAGATTTAATATAACTAAATGATGGTGATTAGGTATAAATAGTCCTTGAATGACTAATACAATCACGGAGTACTATGTTATTGTTGTTGAAACCCTAGTATGCTATAACCCGATGGTTACACCTTGATTTATGTGTGGTTTCATACTTGAGAATGGTATGGAATGTGATGGTGATGCTTCACCTTATGCATCCAATGATCCAATGGGGATTGAATGAGTTAGGGTTTGGGGTATAAGTACGTGTTGATTAGTAACATTAATACGATTTATCTTGTTGAACCTAACTCTAATGTAAATAGATAAAGATGAGTATTCATGTTTAACATTCATATATGATGGAATGATGGTGTAATAACCTCCTTAATATGATCATAACCTTAATATGTTAATTGGTGGTTCTCATAGCCACATGGTTGATACTTTCTTATGCTAAACATGTACATTATGAATATGATGAGGGTTAATCATATCTAGATTCCTTGAATGTTTATATAATAAAGGAATGTTCTTAATGTTAATATAACCATGCTATGATTTTTTATGAATATCTCCTAGCTCATTAATGGAATATTGTGTTGATCCAATGTATTATATGTAAGTAATGTTATTGAGCCTTGTTATAAGGCATGCAAAGATAATGATGGTATTGCAGGGAATAGTATGATGGTATTAATGACCTTTTGGCATGGTTAATCCCTAAATGAGGTGTAATCCTCTTATGTTGATAAGGGTTGATACCCTATGATATTGTAAAAAGGATTTACATCATGTGATAGTATGATGGTCTTAATGACATTTGGGCATGGTTGAGCCCTGAATGAGGTGTAATCCTCTTATGTTGATAAGGGTTGATACCCTGTGATATTGTGAAAAGGATTTATATCTTGTAATAGTATGATGATTATTGTAGTCTAATGAATGGCAAGTGAATAGTACCATGTGATGATGAGATGAGAAATTATGTTTCATACATTTTATATCTTTTCAAGTTTTGATATTTATGTAACATCCCTGACCTGGGTTATGGCTTAACCCTAGAAGTTTTGCTTAAGAAAGTTATTTACAAACTTGTTCTAATATTTTGAAAAGTAGTTAAGACTCTTTGTGAAGTTTATTTTCAAGTGTGAGATTATTTGCAAACAATTTGTGCATTATGTGATAGTCTGAGTGTAAAGTGCAATTTACCCAAGATGAGTGGTTACATTGCAATATGTCACATGTTGAATGTGTCCTAAGTGTTTTAATATCATAAGAGAAAGAATGATGATAAGTGGTGGCTTGTGGAAAGCCTAAATTCCAAGTATTGAGCTTGTTTTAAAAACGCTAGTACCTTGAGCACCAATTTTGGTACAAATTGTAATTTACCCAAAATGTAGGGTTGATATGAAAATTTCCACCTATAGAGTGTCCCTAATCTCTCTATGTATCATTTGTTGGAGAGATAAAGAAAGAAACACCATGTTTGAGCCATCTTTGAGTAATGGTACTCTTGGTGATGAAAAGACTAAGAAAGGATTAAATTTGAAGCTCTTACTTCAGTTGTATCGAGTTGTATACTTGAAATGGGAATGCCTATCAGCCAAAGAGACATAAAGGGGATCCCATATCGATTTGTGAACTCTTGGAAAAGGCCATGACGACCTAAGCACCTTAGGGAGGTAATCCATGACGAGTTAGATGCTCCTTGTAAAATGTGTATCAGTTTGCATTATTTGTGAGATAAGTATGAGATATCTTGTCCAACAAGATAAAGGATGGACGAAATATCATCTCTAGATTATCCTCTAGACTTTTTCTTGTTAAGATAAATGTAAGAGAATGCATGTACATGTGTCATCTAGTAGCATATGGTGAAGACACCTCTTATACATTCTCTTTCATGAACCCCAAGTATATATACTTCTCCTTCCACCTACTAATGGAAGTTTACGAACCCCACAACTCACTTTCTTGAAGATATCATGCATACCCTCTTAGATATCGTGCATAGTAGCTCAAGGAGCAAGGGGAGCTCGAGCACCAAGATTAAGGTAAGGATTTGGTCATCTTCAACCTTGGTTGAAGCATGACCTTCAGGTTATAATTATTCCTCTCTTTTCTTCTTCACTGAGTTCTTAACCATGGTGATTTCTTGTAAATGGAGGAGTTGTGAACGATCCTTGGACCTTGGATAATCTCATCTTCAACTTTAGTAATGTGAAGCTTTGGAGCTTAGAGCTTTGAAGTTGTTCATAAGGAGGGTTATATAACTTGAACCCAACTATGTTATTATTCACCTTTAATATTGTTGAACTTGATGATCTACTTTCAATTTCGAATTCCTTTGATTAATTGATGTTCCTTTGAGTTTCAAAAGTATCTTAGGACTGTTGTCCATGATCTATAATAGTAAAAACAAGAATCTAGAGGTTGATGATGATGACATCATCATGGTCCCAACTCGATATTGGGTTGAAGCCCCTCTAACCCGATATGATGGGGTGAATACACCATTAGTATGATATGGTGATGAATAGGTACCTCTTGCACGTTATGATCATGAATTGCACACCTTGTGCATGATATGTTGTTAAGAAAACACCATGTGCACGATATAAGGTCAAGTATACATCATATGCACGACATGAGGATGATGCGATGATTTTGAGTCGCATTTATAGACCTGTTTTATATGTGGTTTGTGCTCTTATTAGTCATTTTTATGGATAATATTGCATAATTCACTCATTTCGGTCTTTGCCATCATTTTATGTCAAATCCCCTTAGTTTTATCATTTCGAGCATTATTTATCACATTATCATAATTTGTGTGGATTTATTTGATCTGGTCTTTAAATTTCAGGAAAAACAAGTATCTGCTTCCGTCGATACCATCGACGGAAGTCGATACCATCGACCAGGCAACAGGTTGCCAGCCGAGAGGAGCATCACAGAGTCGATACCATTGACATCCAAGTCGATGCCATCGACGCATGGAGGCTACATCGTCGCTAAACGACAACCCGACGCTACAGGAGGTCGATACCATCCACACTCAAGTCGATGGTATCGAGATGACCACAGGCACTCAGACGAAAATAAAACAAGGCTGTCGCTACCACACCGGGTCGATACCATCGACCCGCGTCGATGGTATCGACGCCGACAGATATGCGTTGGATTCATTTCGATCTCGATCGGACGGCTGGAGTTAATTGACGACCTAATTAGGGACTTATACCTAATGACAGCCGCCCAGACGAGGGGACTATCGAATTTTTCATTGCACAAGTGCCGAGGAGCGGGAGAAAGGAGAACGGAGGCCAGAAGTTCATCCCTGTCGATCCAGACACTGCCGAAGACGAATTTCACCACCGAGAGGCGGGAAAGCTCATGTTCTACGCAAAGGATCCACCAGTTCTCCTCCGTTCAGGGGTTTTCCCATTTGATTCACATTTTTCATATGATTTCCCCTATTTCTACCATGTATTTGTGCAAGATGACCATGCGGGGCTAATCCCCTCCATCTTTAGGACCGGGAGTAGCCCGGGAATGCATTGTATGACAGTTTTATATTAATAATTCATATTTTCTCTCTTAAATCCGTGGTATAGTTTCATTTTCTCCATATATTGTTATGCTTGATCACCATAATAATAACTTAATGCCCTTAATCACTTCGACAGAAGGATTAACGGTTGAAAAGAGACGAAACCTACATTAATCGATAAATCCCTTGACAAAGGAGGTGTAAAATTAATGGTGGAAACTGAGAGATCGGTTGTAATGCACTTAGTTTAGGGGAATGATTACTACGAAGGTGGAATCAACCTAAACCTAAGTAGTGAATTACACCACGACAGTGGGTAATTCTGTTTTCAGGCCACTACCCGGAAAGAGAGAGAAGATTGAGGAGTTATATGAAACCTAATGCAATGTTGACCCGCGGTGAAACCGAAATCCTAAAGATATCCTTTTGAATTGATTAAATTAACCTTTAATCGATTGTTTGCTTTGTTTTATTTTTATTTTCTTTTAATTTCGACAACAAACCCTACTTTGTTATCCGGCTTAGCTGATCGCAAATAGTTAGTAGAAGTCTCCAATAATTCAACGTATCCCTGTGTTCGACTCGGGCCTCACAAAGGCCTATATTACTCGACGCGTACACTTGCGTTTTTAGCGCGTAGTAAAATACACGTCAAGTTTTTGGCGCCGTTGCCGGGGATACGGCGAATTGTTGGCACTTTGAGTGCTACGAGCGGCCACTCTAGGCCACAATTTGTTTTATTTTGAAACACCTTCAAATATTTCAAAACTTTTCTATATTTGTTATACTCGTCTAAGCATAGTACTGAACTCGAATTTTCCTATTTCAGGTACTGTGTATGGTGCATACACGTAGTACAGACTATGACAATCGCACACCCGAGGTTCCGTTTCTGAGACCTGGAGACGAGGAGCATTCTGAGCACGAGTACCAAGAAGAGATAGACTCTGAATCTGAAGCAGAAGACATGGCCGAGCCACAGACAATATGGGAGAAGATCAGAGCTTCTTCCTCATCAGCTTCAAAGGGGCCTATAAAAAAGCAGGCGATCAACATACCGACATACAAGATCGATCCAGCGTTGATTAACTTGGTAAAATCAAATGCATTTCATGGGTTGAAGAACGAGGATCCTGTTGCACATATCAGCCAGTTCGTCGAAAACTGTGACATGGTGAAGATAGACAGGTTTCCACAAGATGCTTTGTACCTCAATCTATTCCCAAGTTCCTTGGCAGGGGCAGCAAGAGAGTGGCTACATAACCTCGATGATGAATTTGTGGAGTCTTGGGATCATATGGTGGAGGTTTTCTTCGAGAGGTTCTTCCCTCCTGAGAAGACCAACGACATGATTAGGAAGATTCACAATTTCACCCAACAGGCGGGTGAAACATATTCTGAGACCTGGGAGCGATTTCAGGTTATGTTGAGGAGATGTCCACATCATGGGCTGGATAAGGAAACACAAGTGAAAATCTTCTATTTTGCTCTCTCCGAGCACGATAGAAGTAACCTTGATTCAGCTGGATCCGGATTCTTTCTGAATAATACAGATACTAGATGTTGGGAAATATTAAAGAACATGGCTAGGAAACAGTCATGGGGTGACAGAGGTGCTGTGGAGCAGGTCAAGGCTGCTGGCGAATCCAGAACAGTTAAGGAGCTGAACGATAAGTTAGATCTTCTAGCCAAGAAACTGCTAGCTAAGGAAGATGCATCTGAGGATGAGGAAGCCCAAGTGAAATTCATGCAACAACAGGGCTATAGAAACAATGACTATGCATGGAGGAAGGATAAAAAGTTTTCATGGAAGGATCCGAATAATTTTCTGCAGGATCCGGATGCCAAGCCACAACCAAGAGTCGAGGATAAGAACACTGAACTACTGAGTCAAATGGTACAGCAAAACCAAGAGATGATGGCCATGTTTGGTAAGCAATTGCAATCTCAAGGTGATATTCTAACCAAGTTTGGGCAGACGCTGCAAAGCCATGGAGCACAAATGTGGGCATTGGAAACCACCGTGGCACAGATTTCGAATGAAGTGGCGGCAATCAAGCACGCCAATCAACAGAAACCAGCCGAGAACGCAAACGTGGCCCAAGCACACCATCAGGTCAAGTATATGTCTGTGGTGAGTAATGAGGAGGAATTTCAAGTGCAAGGAGCTGTAGAAGAAAGAAAAATGACTTTCAACATGCATGCGACACCGGAAATACCGTATCCATGCACTTACTATGGATTGCCGGGCGGAAACCCTTTCTTCAGAAAATCAGAGAGAGTTATGAATATTGTATCTCCATGTAGGCAAGAAGAAGAATTGCAGGTTGTTTGTGCACGTGCGGAGACATCGAACGTGAGAGAGAAACCACAATAAGTTGTTACCATTGAGGTTGTCTCGCCAAAGCCCACGTCGGAGGGAGTGATTGAAGCAAGCTTGGGGGAGGTGCCCCCGAAAAGCTCATATGTGCCACCTCACAGGCGCACTGAGGCAGCAGATGTTTCAAATTTGGTTAATCCTAAGTCAAAGAAAGAACATCGTCATTTTAAGAAATTTCTGGAGATATTCCGAAAACTCCACATCAATATTCCATTAGTGGAGATGATCGAGAAAGTACCCGCCTATGGGAGGTTCATCAAGGAAATCATCAATAAGAAGAGGCGGATAAAAGACGATGATATTTGTCGGATGAATGAGACGGTGAGCTCTATGATACACGGGAGTTCACCAAAGAAGAGAAAAGACCCAGGAGGTTTTTACATTCCGTGCTCAATAGGTGGTCGACATTTTCCTAAAGCGTAATGTGATTCCGGCGCTAGCATAAATCTCATGCCTTTGGCAACATTTCAAAAGTTGGGGTTAAAAGAGATAAAGAGATCAGCCGCAACAATTGAATTAGCAGATGGGTCTATCGTGAGACCATATGGCGTGTGTGAGGATGTGCTCGTCAAAGTGGATAGATTCATATTCCCGGTGGATTTTGTTGTTATTGATATGCCACTGCTCCAAAGCTGTGAAATTCTTCTAGGAAGACCGTTTCAAGCAACAGCGGACGTCGTAACTGCCTTAGGGAGAGGTACTTTGTCCTTGGGAATTAAAGGAGATCGAGTTGAATTCAAATTACCGCATGATCCTCTAAGCGCAGTATCCAATGTGAAAAGATGATGAGCTTCATACCGTCTAGCCTAAGACGTTAAATAAGGGAGCTTGTTGGGAGGCAACCCAACCATCGGTACATTAGGATAGTTTAATTATAGTCATAGATTGCTTTCATTTCGTTTAAATTTTGATTTAAAGAAGATACCTTGATCCATTTGTTCTTTGTGCAGGCTGAGGTAGGGTCGATACCATCGACACACTGGTCGATGGTATCGACATAGGTTCAGGTTGACAACTGCAAGGTTCGTTCTGAGTCGATACTATCGACGGTCTCATTGATGGTATCGACACACCTACAGGCAGGTCGCGGAACAACTGTCGATAGTATCGACACAACAGTCGATACCATCGAGATCTCTGGAGAAGTTCAGAGCAATTTGTCTCAGTCAACTCGATACCATCGACGGTCGTGTTGATGGTATCGACATGGTCACAGGTTGAAGTGAAAAAGTGGCGGTGTCGCAATGAAGCCAAGTCGATACTATCGACTCCTGTCGATGGTATCGACCAGCCATGTCACCGATCCACGCAACGACATCGACGGTGATCGCGAAGTCCACGTCAGCGATCCGGGTGCTGCGTTGATACTATCGACTCACATCGATGGTATCGAAAGGTCAGCAATCCGGGTTTCACAATCCAGCAATCGTCAGCCGTCGATACTCACGAGGGAGGCGGATAGCATCGAGACGTGTCGATACCATCGACCCGCGTCGATGGTATCGACGGGTGAACAGTAGCGCCGGCCAAGTCTATATAAGGAGAGTTATTACGTCATTTGACGTCACACCTTCAGAGTGAACTTCCTCCTTCACGCCGAGCACTCCCCCGAGCCATCCAAGATCGAAGAGCAGCAACATCGAGCAAAGATCTTCATCGAGCGGAGAATCAAGTCTCCATCTTCCCCGAGCTCTTCTTCTTCAACCCCTTTCTCGTCGCCACCATGGTGCATACAGCCAGAGAATCGTCCTCACACGCAACTCCGACGGAATTCATCCCACCACCAACGACATCAGTTTCTCGTCCCCGACTCATCCATCCTTCCCCGGAGATTTGAAAGATCTACGAGGAGATAATGAGGAGGAAGATAGAGCCCACCTGTTATGTGGACCGGGAGATGGTGCGCGATCTGGGATTCGAGGCCAACTTGGTCTGTGTTCTTAACGGACAGGCCCGTAACACTAGAATAAGGCCTGGCGAACTGGAGCATCATCAAGATGGCCAGCCGTTCTTTAGTGACTGGCCGACATACAAAGAGCTGGTAGTCGAGTTTATGGCGTCGTTGGACGTCTGCATCAATCCCAACGACATCAATGCTACTGACCGAGAGTGGATTCAGGGCCGGGTATCTTTCCGGCTGTACAACCACGACTACGTCCTCACGCTGCGACAGTTCAACAAAAGTTTCAACTGGAATCATTCCCAGTTTGACCACCGGAGGCCGGACCACCGCACCGATTACGACATGATCTTCTCCGAGTTGGTGACGGTGCCACAAGGGAGGTCGGTTAGCTACCACAATGCAGCGGTAGCCGACTTCGAGCACCCCTTCGTCCGGGTTTTGCATCGGATGCCGAGTTCTACTATTTTTGCGCGGGGTGATCTGGCCCTTAGCAAATTTCAAGGCTCCGATCTCTTCTTTCTATACAAGCTTCTGAAGAGACAAGAATGCAATTGGGGTGCATTATTTTTGCAGTGTGTGATGGATGTAAAGAGGAGTACGAGGAAAGCGCCGATTCACTTTGGTGGGCTCATCACCAAACTGGCGTCGTACTTGGGACTGAATTTCCAAACCCTCACTCCTCTTTCTACAAGAAGCAAGGTCAACGTGCAACATCTGCACCGTTCTAACCTCATTCTTCTATGGGATGGGTTGGCGTACGCACACTGCCACGTCAACCACGCTTACCAGGAATGCACACTGCCGGATCCCGTCTTCAACATCGAGGGCGCACAGCATTTCAGATGGCCGATCATAGCCATCGACTCCGATGAGGAAGAAGGCGGCAATGACGGACAAGAAGGCGAGGCTGAGGAGGAAGAGAAGGCATTCACACCTCTTCGTGCACGGGTAGCACCCCAGAAGCGTCCTCGGATGCATCCAGGTGCGTCTTCATCATCACAGCCTCCGCCGCCATCACCACAGCCCTCACAGCTGAGCGAGGATGTCTACTCAATGCAAGGCATGTATACGATGATGTAGGACATACATCAGACACAGCACCAGCATCTACAGATGTATACCGGTATTCAGGAGACTACGAACCGATTACTTGACAACCAAAGGGCGATGTTCGAGAATGAACGTCTCCTCCTCGACAACCAACAGCAGATACAAAATCGGTTGCAAAGGATGGAGATGCAATAGGAGCCTTTCTACGACCACTACTGGAGTCAGAGCTACTTTGGAGGCTATCCACAGCCTCCGCCGAGGACCCATTATGATCCGAGCTTCCAGGGGGAGTATCCTTCTTGGGATCCTACGGCCCCACAGTACCCACCTCCGCCTCCACAAGACTGATCGGGTATCTCTGTTCCACTCTTAAGTTTGTTTTTGGCTATGAGGCCATAGTCGAATTCAAGCTTAGGGGGGTAGTTGGAACAGATCTATCTTTTATTATTTTAGTTTTTAGCATTGTTATTTGTTTCTTGCATCTTTAGTTTTTGTAGGATCCACGTGCTATCTAGTGTAACTGTGGATGTCGTAAAAGTTTGTCATCTTGCTGTTTGTTCATGGGAAATTTAAGGGAAATTTAAAATTTTTTGTGTCTTTGGATAGCTTGCTTTGGTTGACCTTGGGGAACACATCCTACGAAAATGATTGATTATGTCAACTTTAAAACAACATTTCACACCTCTACTCCTATGGATTCATGCAAAGTGGACAGTAATGGTTGTTTGAGCCTAACCTAACCAAATGGTAATGAGAATTTAATTGGATGTAAGATAGAGAACCCTCTAAACCACTACACATGTCAATAAGGAGGGACACATAATATCTTTCTAAGGTTCAGTCATTTAATCTTGTGATCATTCCACTTCATTTTTCCATAATCCACCTAAGAATTGGAAGTAAAGTGCAGTTTTAATTCCTTCTTGTGTGCATAGCATTTAGATAGGACTCACATTGATATTTCTCCATACTTGTGCATAAAAAGAAAAAAAATATAGGGATTCATGCACATTACCTTTAGGTGCATGCCATGTAGTTGCACTCATGATATTCATGCATAAAATACACCATGTATCTCAATTTTTCCTCAAAGGTGAATTAAACTGTTCCATACCTTCTAAATATTGCAAAGATTTCCAAGCATGAAGAAAATAGCTCAATAAACTTGTCCTTAAGCAATTATGGATATGTGGGCTAAAGAAAAAAAAATTTCTGAAAATCTGAAAAAAAAAAGAGAGAATTCAGAAGGAAGTGAAATAAGAGGGAGAAAGGAACATGATATCACTCGCATTACAGGAAATTGAGTACATGATGTAATTTGATTAGACGTCCATCTCATTTTGAGGAGGAAGGTTAGTGCATGCATCACTTCACCCAATTTTAGGCATTAGGGTATTTTCAATGTGCATTGGCATCATTTAGGACATTTTTGTATTATGCATGTTGAAACTGTACAATATTTCCAAATTCTTCCATGAGCCACCCATTTTCATCCACCCGTTGCTCGGATTGGTAGGCCACCGTGAATTTCTCCTCACTAGTGATTATCAGGAGAACTGCTTCCATGTAGATGGTAGGTAGGGCGAGCAACGTAGTATAGGCGATCACAAGATGCACCAATGCTGAAGCGGCGAATTTTATTGTGTTAACTGCCTTATGTGATAGTGTTCATCGGTTTGGAGGTAAATTTCTTTTATTGATGATTATTGTCGCCTTTAGGGTAATTACCGTTTTGTGGTTAGAGAAGGCCGGTTTGAGAACGTTCAGTGGGAGTCACATGGGATGTTGGGTTGGTGTATTGATTTTCAGTTGACATCTACAATTCTATTCTAAGGATTAGTTGCTCGAGGGCAAGCAACGTTCAAGCTTAGGGGAGTTTGATGCGATGATTTTGAGTCACATTTATAGACCTGTTTTATATGTGGTTTGTGCTCTTATTAGTCATTTTTATGGATAATATTGCATAATTCACTCATTTCGGTCTTTGCCATCATTTTATGTCAAATCCCCTTAGTTTTATCATTTCGAGCATTATTTATCACATTATCATAATTTGTGTGGATTTATTTGATCTGGTCTTTAAATTTCAGGAAAAACAAGTATCTGCTTCCGTCGATACCATCGACGGAAGTCGATACCATCGACCAGGCAACAGGTTGCCAGCCGAGAGGAGCATCACAGAGTCGATACCATCGACATCCAAGTCGATGCCATCGATGCATGGAGGCTACAACATCGCTAAACGACAACCCGACGCTACAGGAGGTCGATACCATCGACACTCAAGTCGATGGTATTGAGATGACCACAGGCACTCAGACGAAAAGAAAACAAGGCTATCGCTACCACATCGGGTCGATACCATCGACCCGCGTCGATGGTATCGACGCCGGCAGATATGCGTTGGATTCATTTCGATCTCAATCGGACGGCTGGAGTTAATTGACGACCTAATTAGGGACTTATACCTAATGACGGCCGCCCAGACGAGGGGACTATCGAATTTTTCATTGCACAAGTGCCGAGGAGCGGGAGAAAGGAGAACGGAGGCCAGAAGTTCATCCTTATCGATCCGGACGCTACCGAAGACGAATTTCACCACCGAGAGGCGGGAAAGCTCGTGTTCTACGCAAAGGATCCACCGGTTCGCCTCCGTTCAGGTGTTTTCCCATTTGATTCACGTTTTTCATATGATTTCCCCTATTTCTACCATGTATTTGTGCAAGATGACCATGCAGGGCTAATCCCCTCCATCTTTAGGACCGGGAGTAGCCCGGGAATGCATTGTATGCCAGTTTTATATTAATAATCCATATTTTCTCTCTTAAATCCGTGGTATAGTTTCGTTTTCTCCATATATTGTTATGCTTGATCACCATAATAATAACTTAATGCCCTTAATCACTTCGACAGAAGGATTAACAGTTGAAAAGAGACGAAACCTACATTAATCGATAAATCCCTTGACAAAGGAGGTGTAAAATTAATGGTGGAAACTGAGAGATTGATTGTAATGCATTTAGTTTAGGGGAATGATTACTACGACGGTGGAATCAACCTAAACCTAAGTAGTGAATTACACCACGACAGTGGGTAATTCTATTTTCAGGCCACTACCCGAAAAGAGAGAGAAGATTGAGGAGTTATATGAAACCTAATGCAATGTTGACCCACGGTGAAACTGAAATCCTAAAGATATCCTTTTGAATTGATTAAATTAACCTTTAATCGATTGTTTGCTTTGTTTTATTTTTATTTTCTTTTAATTTTGACAACAAACCCTACTTTGTTATCCGGCTTAGCTGATCGCAAATAGTTAGTAGAAGTCTCCAATAATTCAACGTATCCCTGTGTTCGACTCGGGCCTCACAAAGGCCTATATTACTCGACGCGTACACTTGCATTTTTAGCGCGTAGTAAAATACACGTCAGAGGTCAAGCATATACTCCACTCAATAATATCAAAAGCCTAGGTGATAAGTAACCCGAATTATTGATATGTACACACCATAAACAAGATATGGTGAGGAATGTATACCTCATGGGTGATATGAGTAAAACATAGATACACTATTAGAAGATATAGGGTCAAGTATTCACCTCCTACACGATATGGTGTTAGGTTTATATCCTAACCCGATATGGGTTGAAACCCTAGAGGGTGATATGAAACCCAAGATGATGGGTAACCCAATATAGTGGTGAGTGATACCACATGAATGATATCTCATGAACGATAGGATTAGAACCTACTTGTACCTTGTGAATGATATGAGGTCAAATTCATACCTCATGCATGATATGGTACACTCTACCCGATATGGTTTAAAATGCTAGATGAGGAAGTGAAACCTGACACACCCTATCATTTTGTATGAAGGATTGTTGTGAAAGAGCCCAATCTGATTTCTAGCTTGTAATTAAAATATATGAAGGGACCAATTCCTTTGAAGGCATGAAAGAATGTGAGCATAAGGGTCTACCCAATATGCTAACCGAATATGTTAGCCAACATGATAACCCGACATACCAACCCAATATGGGATCCCAAGATGGTATTGTGTGTATGCTACTAAAACAATACCATGATGAGGCATATACCCCATGCCCGATATTGTGCACACCTTGTGCATGATATATAATCAAATATACCCTTATACCTAATATGATGTCAAGCTTCCAACTCATAAACGATATGAGGTCATGTATCTCTAATTTGAGAAGATAAGACTTAAGTGATAGCTAACCCAAGATGGATACACAATATGGTGTTAGGGGATACACCCTAAAACGGGATATGGTGATGTGGTTATGCCACATGCCTAATATGGATACACGATATGGTGTGAAGATTATATCTTAAGCACAATATGATAGTACACACACATCGTAATATCTGCTATGGTGGGAAAACTTCAATCATATATGCTTGATTGAGTGACCTATGTTATGTGTTCTGTTAAATGCAACATTAAAAGGTAACGAGTTTAGTGAAAATTGATAATGGTGATATGATGTACCTTAAAGTGGAGAATAGAGCTAACTTAATAAAAGTATAATGAAATCAACATCATAGTGAGGATGAAAGAGAAACTTATATTTGAATAACAATTGTGTATATATATGTTGATACTCCTAAAATGAGTGGAGTATTAATTAGGGTTTAATTCTTGATAACATGATCTTGAATCCTTAATTTGATTAATAAGGGGATACCCTAACCCTAATGAAGGGTGATGGTATGCACTTACAACCCTAATCGGTTAGATTGAGAAATCCTAACCTTAATAATGGGAAGGATGCATTTCTCATATATCACATAGTGATGATGTGAATTTTTTTTTATCAAGCCAGGGGTCGCTTTTATTCATCCCACACCCCTCTTGTGGGCTAAATCAGCATAAAAATTACATCTCTCTCTCTTATAACTTGGGTATATATTCATAAAAGATGCCAAAACATCCAAAGATACAAACCTACATCAGAAAAAGAAAACAAGCAAAACGGTGCCACACGTTACCCCCTATGTCGCACCATTCCTCTTCATACTGACATAAGGGATACCTCTCTTCTCCAACACAAGCAAGCCCTGGACGCATCTAGGCAATCTCCTCATCTCTGAACATACAAAATGCCATTAACTCCAGCTCCCCAACGACCAAGTTCACTGGGAATAGAGTTAGCTAGCTTGCATATAAGTGATCCCATGATATCATCATGCTCGATAATCTTTCTTATCTCCCTAACTTCATGGGTCACACTCCATGGTTCCTTTACCTCATTCCATATGACATCATGTATGTATCTACTATCGACCTCAATAGAAGAGACCTTGAGATGCTGATCTTGCACCAGCTTGAGTCCTATGATGCACGCATGAATGTAAGCTTCATCATACTCGGTGGCTCTGAGCCAAGTTCTGAAGGCCAAGAAGAAATTGGCGTTATGGTTTCTAATAAAACTTGTTGCCCATCTCCTCTTATTTCCATTGGGATCCACATCTTTACCTATAGCGAGGTTCATCTTCAGGTTCCATAAATTAGGTGGTTTCCATCTGATAAGAATTATCTCTCTAAGCCTAACTCTAGGCATAACGATCCCATACTGCTCCATGTCCTTGAAGAAATCTGCGTGGGGGATATCACTGAAGGATCTCTTGGAGATCAGATTGTTTATATGGTACATCATCTTATCCCACTCTCTGTCGATCCCACTCCGTCTCCCATCGAATCTCGCATGGCACCTCAATCTCCAAATACTGCATGGAATCAAGAGAGCTAACCTGCTCGACATCCACACTAAGAATGTGTGACAATCTCGATTTTCTCTCTCTTCTTTTGTACTACTCCTCTCTCATTAAGTGCCTCTTACTCTTTTTGATATTAAATACATAATTGGATGGTTGTGATATTCCAATTTGGTGACTACCACGGTCAATTTTGCAATGTGCAACTTCAATTCGTACCTTTAAACTAAGTATCTTGCTATATCATGTCACCTTCTTGTATCTAATTTTTGAAACTCATCATGATAATCTTTTGGCTTTGCAATATGTATCATTTTGTAGAGGACTCAATTACAAATCCAACGGAACAAAAATCACCCTAATCGGACCTTTGTAGCATGAGTTATGCTTTGATTTACCTTGATTTTTAAGTGCTTTGGTACTCTGGTTTGCTTGTTGGGCCGGTCAAACCATGGGACCAGCCGATGTTTTACCCTTGCGTGCCCCCATCCCCTTTCTCCTTCAGGAAGGCATCCAAGGTAATGAGCCGCCTCCTCCTTCCTTTCCAAAACGGGCAAACGGAAGGATGCGCAGGTTGATGGGGTCTAAACCCTAGCATACACGATGCTTTATAAACTCCCCTGGTTAAACCCTAGTTCCACTTCTCCCTTGCTTCTTTCTCCTTGCGCCGCTGCCCTCCCTCTTCCTTTTTCATCTCGTCCTGTTACACCTCTTTTCCTGCTGCTTCAACGCCCCTTCCGGCCTTCCCCCTTATGTGACCATTGCTGGGCTGCTTCTCAGCAGCAGCAAAGGGCACCAATCCACCACCCGCGAGGCTAAACCTCACATACCGCCGCCGTCCGATCGAGTACAGGCGCCACAACCATGGGAAAGGGGTGGGGGATGGAGGAGCTCGACTCTGCCCCTGTTCTACGGCGCAAGACCATGGATCACTCCAGGCTTGGCGCGCTGAAGGTTCATGCCGCCGCGGTACGAGCAAGAGATCTAGACCTCGCTGGTCGTGCTTGGAGCCTCCATGTGCACACTGGCTATTTTGAGATCAAGGGGGCGACATCCCCTGTCTCGCCCCTGTTTCTGCAGGCGGAGACGAGTATCGCGCAAGGGGGAAGGCGATACCCGGGTGGGCGTGAGCTACGGAGGCCAGTAGAATGGCCTAGAAGGCACCGGCCCAGTACCCAGGGCCCAGTGAAGGGCGCCCATCCGGGGGGGGGGTGCGCCCAGCGCATTTGAGGCCTTAGATCAGAGATCTAGTGGTCCATAATCAACCAAATCAAGGTAACACCTATAGTTTGGAGTGATATTTTCTAAAATTGATAGCTCCCATTTCCTTTGGCCAAAAGTAACAATCCAATATACTATTTTGATTGTCTCGAAAAGATCTATCACCTAGGAATAATTTCATGACCTAATTTTCCTCTTAGTTCTCCTGTTTTGCTAAAATAGGATCTTTGACTATGATGACCGATGTAATGCATCCTTATGATAAATCTTGAATCTTTAGTATACTTGTACCATGTTGCTCATCAAATCAATATCTTTTATGCACCCTTGAACTAAATGAAGGTCCTACTCTCCCTATTGTTCATCATGACCCTTTTTGAACATATGTGCTTAGTTTGGACTTTAATGTATGATCTTGATCAAAGTTGCTATAGTTTTTCGAATACAATTTGTGTATCTATGCCTTGATAATCTAATCTTGAATCTTATCTAAATCTCGTGTCTTGATAATCTTTGGCCTTGATTACTCAATTATGAGTCTTTGATCCTTTAATGTACTAAGGAACTTGAACCTTGAAATGGTCATATGTAATCTGTGGAACCTTAGAATGATATGAAACTTGAACCACACCATCATGATGACCTCTAGATCAGTACAATATCATATAATGAACTGATAAGTAACTTAGAACCCACCTTGGCCAAAACCCTAAAATGCATCTAATTAGGGTTAATGATGAGAATCTAATGCATATATGTAATCTTGTTGTTAATCAGGTTGGCTTATGATCTAGATGGTAATGGACGTGTTAAGTTAAGAATCTCTGAATCAGGTATGGGCCTTATCTAGTTATATGACTACCGCTTTCTTGCTTGAAAAGACATATATTATATGCTTGTTCGTCTATTTTCTCAAATATTGCCATGTAGTATTGATATGTCATACTCGATGTTTGCTTCGTCTGTTTTATAACTTGAACACATATATATATGGAACTCCATTATAATATTGTTGATAAAGGGCTCTTGGTTACGACCTTGAGGTCCCTCTCGTATAAAAGGGTAGCTAAGCTTGAGCACCCTTACGGACCCTTCCGACGGGAAGATGGTCAAAGGCCTTAAACATGTTTGATATTGTTGGTATAATGGAGTGAAATGACATAAAATATGGTTTCGCATTTGTTAAACAATTAACATGTTTATTCTTGTTCGTTTAGTCTTGAAATCTTTTCAAAATTATGCAAAGCTTATATATATGTGTATCTTTCGGCCCCATACTCAAAACCTCGTGTGTTGACCCATTTCTCGTATGTTGTTTTTAGGTTCAGAGATGGCTAGAAAGATGATGGGCTTGGTGAGCTGTGCTAGGTGTACTTGTTCTAAGATCCAGATATAGTATACATGAGCAGACTTGTACAAAGTGACTCTTGAACATGTAATTCAAATCATGTAATATAATGATGTTTCTTAATATATCTTGTTGATTGTTGAGATTATGTTGGTGCCTTTATCTTGTTATCTGTTTATGTGTGCTAAGCTTTACGCTTCCGCATATCGCCTTTGGTATACGTTTGGTTCATGGGACTTGGATTCCGGTTCCGTGACAGATGGTATCAGAGCATGAACAATAACTACACCAAACATTGCTCACATGAAACACAAACTTAAGTCACCTTACATCTCAACCCTAAAAACTTAATAATATGTCCTTTGTGGACTAGGTTGACTTAGCCTCTAGGTTAGAACCTAGATGTTCTAGAACTAGGTGTAGACTTGTGTAAGTTACCTCCCTAGACATGACTCGCGACATGTGCTTAGGATGTCTACACAAGTGTGCACCATGTTCTTACTAGTTCTCTAGGTGTCATGATACTAGACTGCCTAGTGAGTGTGGTAACTCGTTTTGGTTTTGGTTTTATTCAGATGGAGTATGGTGGTTTTCATCTCCTGTTTAAACATTGGAGAAAACATATTTCAAGTATTATTATATGTACATATGAAAAATGTTACCACACTCAGAAAGGCAGTGAGATTCCATGCAACCTAGAAGAAAGAGATGTAACATCAAGTCTAGATGAGAGAGTTTAGATGATAGTGATAGTCTCTAGAGTTGTCTAAAGCCATGATATAGGTTAGGCAAGTGAACAACCTAAAAACCTAAGATGATGATTATGATATTGATGATGATGTTGATGTTTTATAGGACCCAAGATGTTTGAGGAAGGTTAAGTATATTTGACGATATGAGATGAGTTTGACCATGTAGCCCTAGCTAGACCTAGCACCTTGTATGATACGTACCACTAGGTTGATGTGCTAAACATAGCTAGCGGGTGGACATGCTTTCTTGTACCTAGTCTTGTATGTGTGGAGATATGATATATGGTTCGAGACCAACACGGGCCTCAATCTCTTTACAAAGGAAGACCTCTAGCATGGGACATATGAATAGGGTGACATGTTGATATGAGTTGACCTATATCGGGAGAAGGTTAGAGTACCTAAACTCCAAAATATTTGAAATGTTGAAAAATATGAATGATGAAATACTTGATGATGAGTCCCTAGCTAGAATACTTCTAAGTATATGAGTTGAGTGACCTAGTGGATGGTTTCCTTGAAAGTTTTGAACCCTAGATTTCCTATTAAAGATCTAACCCTAGAGAAAGAGGCAATTGAATAATTGATGCTTGATATATATGTGAGGGAGATGTCCCAAGACCTAAGATGATGTATATGATGTGTGATATCCATGATGAGCCTCATACTCGGGTTAGTAGTTGTATATAAAGGAATCTAGTGGTTACCCTTAAGATGGGTAGAAATTTATGTTACGGGTAGAAAATTGTGGTTAACATGTCTTGTTGGACACATATATGTCATAGCTTCAGTGGCTTGAGGCTCTTTCTAGATACAAGTGAGAAGGATTACAAAATCTCGATATTGATGACAATTTTGTTCCTCGAATTATGCTTGATACATGAAATATCTCACTTATGTTTAAAAACTGATATATGCTAGATGATCACTCACATCACATGAAATCATACTATACAAGACGTAGCCTTGAAATCATGAAATTGATATGATGATGTCATAAGATCTTGGCCTGAATAATCAGGGGTAACGTGCCTAATCTCATACTCAAATGATCAACTTGATATGACAATACTCATGGAGTCATAACTTAGATGAACATGATGAATAAATTGTGTAATTTTAGATTAAAAAAAAAACCAGATATATGGATACTAAAGGATGGGTAAACCCTAATTCCATGATCACGTCACATTATGATGGAACAATAAGTAATATGTATATAATTGAGATGAGTACACCCTTGATGAGGATAACCAAGTGTGTATCCCATGCAAAGAATGTGTTGGAAACCATGGAGGGATATCTATACTCAGTAGTTTTTGACTTTGGCTCTTGTTCAGGATCTTGGACAAATTTCGAGGACGAAATTCCTTGTAAGGAGGGAAGGATGTGACAATCTCGATTTTCTCTCTCTTCTTTTGTACTACTCCTCTCTCATTAAGTGCCTCTTACTCTTTTTGATATTAAATACATAATTGGATGGTTGTGATATTCCAATTTGGCGACTACCACGGTCAATTTTTCAATGTGCAACTTCAATTCGTACCTTTAAACTAAGTATCTTGCTATATCATGTCACCTTCTTGTATCTAATTTTTGAAACTCATCATGATAATCTTTTGGCTTTGAAATATGTATCATTTTGTAGAGGACTCAATTACAAATCCAACGGCACAAAAATCACCCTAATCGGACCTTTGTAGCATGAGTTATGCTTTGATTTACCTTGATTTTTAAGTGCTTTGGTACTCTGGTTTGCTTGTTGGGCCCGCCAAACCATGGGCCCAGCCGATGTTTTACCCTTGCGTGCCCCCACCCCCTTTCTCCTTCAGGAAGGCATCCAAGGTAACGAGCCGCCTCCTCCTTCCTTTCCAAAACGGGCAAACGGAAGGATGCGCAGGTTGATGGGGTCTAAACCCTAGCATACACGATGCTTTATAAACTCCCCTGGTTAAACCCTAGTTCCACTTCTCCCTTGCTTCTTTCTCCTTGCGCCGCTTCCCTCCCTCTTCCTTTTTCATCTCTTCCTGTTACGCCTCTTTTCCTGCTGCTTCAATTCCCCTTCCGGCCTTCCCCCTTATGTGATCATTGCTGGGCTGCTTCTCGGCAGCAGCAAAGGGAACCAATCCACCACCCGCGAGGCTAAACCTCACATACCGCCGCCGTCCGATCGAGTACAGGCACCACAACCATGGGAAAGGGTGGGGGATGGAGGAGCTCGGCTCTGCCCCTGTTCTACGGTGCAAGACCATGGATCACTCTAGGCTTGGCGCGCTGAAGGTTCATGCCGCCGCGGTACGAGAAAGAGATCTAGACCTCGCTGGTCGTGCTTGGAGCCTCCATGTGCACACTGGCTATTTTGAGATCAAGGGGGCGACATCCCCTGTCTCTCCCCTGTTTCTGCAGGCGGAGACGAGTATCGCGCAAGGGGGAAGGCGATACCCGGGTGGGCGTGAGCTACGGAGGCCAGTAGAATGGCCTAGAAGGCACCGGCCCAGTACCCAGGGCCCAGTGAAGGGCGCCCATCCAGGGGGGGGTGCGCCCAGCGCATCCGAGGCCTTAGATCAGAGATCTAGTGGTCCATAATCAACCAAATCAAGGTAACACCTATAGTTTGGAGTGATATTTTCTAAAATAGATAGCTCCCATTTCCTTTGGCCAAAAGTAACAATCCAATATACTATTTTGATTATCTCGAAAAGATCTATCACCTAGGAATAATTTCATGACCTAATTTTCCTCTTAGTTCTCCTGTTTTGCTAAAATAGGATCTTTGACTATGATGACCGATGTAATGCATCCTTATGATAAATCTTGAATCTTTAGTATACTTGTACCATGTTGCTCATCAAATCAATATCTTTTATGCACCCTTGAACTAAATGAAGGTCCTACTCTCCCTATTGTTCATCATGACCCTTTTTGAACATATGTGCTTAGTTTGGACTTTAATGTATGATCTTGATCAAAGTTGCTATAGTTTTTCGAATACAATTTGTGTATCTATGCCTTGATAATCTAATCTTGAATCTTATCTAAATCTCGTGTCTTGATAATCTTTGGCCTTGATTACTCAATTATGAGTCTTTGATCCTTTAATGTACTAAGGAACTTGAACCTTGAAATGGTCATATGTAATCCGTGGAACATTAGAATGATATGAAACTTGAACCACACCATCATGATGACCTCTAGATCAGTACAATATCATATAATGAACCGATAAGTAACTTAGAACCCACCTTGGCCAAAACCCTAAAATGCATCTAATTAGGGTTAATGATGAGAATCTAATGCATATATGTAATCTTGTTGTTAATCAGGTTGGCTTATGATCTAGATGGTAATGGACGTGTTAAGTTAAGAATCTCTGAATCAGGTATGGGCCTTATCTAGTTATATGACTACCGCTTTCTTGCTTGAAAAGACATATATTATATGCTTGTTCGTCTATTTTCTCAAATATTGCCATGTAGTATTGATATGTCATACTCGATGTTTGCTTCGTCTGTTTTATAACTTGAACACATATATATATGGAACTCCATTATAATATTGTTGATAAAGGGCTCTTGGTTACGACCTTGAGGTCCCTCTCGTATAAAAGGGTAGCTAAGCTTGAGCACCTTTACGGACCCTTCCGACGGGAAGATGGTCAAAGGCCTTAAACATGTTTGATATTGTTGGTATAATGGAGTGAAATGACATAAAATATGGTTTCACATTTATTAAATAATTAACATGTTTATTCTTGTTCGTTTAGTCTTGAAATCTTTTCAAAATTATGCAAAGCTTATATATATGTGTATCTTTCGGCCCCATACTCAACACCTCGTGTGTTGACCCATTTCTCGTATGTTGTTTTTAGGTTCAGAGATGGCTAGAAAGATGATGGGCTTGGTGAGCTATGCTAGGTGTACTTGTTGTAAGATCCATATATAGTATACATGAGCAGACTTGGACAAAGTGACTCTTGAACATGGAATTCAAATCATGTAATATAATGATGTTTCTTAATATATCTTGTTGATTGTTGAGATTATGTTGGTGCCTTTATCTTGTTATCTGTTCATGTGTGCTAAGCTTTACGCTTCCGCATATCGCCTTTGGTCTATGTTTGGTTCATGGGACTTGGATTCCAGTTCCGTGACAGAATGATACTGAATTTCCTCTGGATATGATATTCAACAATTCATGCAAGTTTGTGGTATCTCTATGCCAGTGAGAGCGTTAAATCTCTGCCAAAGCTCTCTAGCCCAACCACCTCTGAATAGCAAGTGAGAGCTGTCTTCCATCTCCGACTCATAACATCATTCACACCGGGAAACTATATGGATAGTGGGCGACCCCAATTTCCATATACGTTCCTTAGTGACATGCACAGATATGCGTGCACTCATATCTATGAATGTCAAAAGGGAAAATTGTGATGACCCTGATCTTGGGGTTTGGATACAATATAATATTGAAGGACCATGCATGCAATGTTAATGAAAAACCCAAATTGAGGAATTAGTAACTCCATTCTTGATTCTTTCACCCAAAATTAGGTTATTTGAGGTATGCTAGAGGACTATGACGCCTAACTGAGTTCAATCAATGATGTATGACTTGTGTTAATTGATTTGAGTATTCATGAGATAAACATCCATTTGGTGATATATATGACTTTGAACGGTTGCATAATGGTCATATTTAGTTCATCGGAGTTGTTTTATTTCGAGTTCAAATTATAGTTACATTTACCATAATGCCCCAAATCAGGAGTAATTTGATGAATTAGTATTGATGATCAAATATTATATTTTTGGTGTCTTGAACAAAGTTGAACTCTATGCTACCTCATATAGAACCTATGGTTTGAATTTCAAGTGATGTGATGATCTCTTACTAGGAAACAAGGATGACGTGTGAGAGATAAATTAAGACTTAGTTGCACAAATCCAAAGATGGTCTAATCTAGGACCTATTTTATGTTAACCTATCTTGCTGCCATCGAGTTGATGGAATGCATGGTTCCTACATGTCCACTATAAGCGGAACCGGAGAAGGGTTAGTGGTAGTACTGATATGTAGAAATTGTTATATTAAGATCTAATTATATTTGTTTGATATTCACTACCAATAGAACTGGGGAGGAGAAGAAACCACCCATCTTATTTACACAGTTTATCGCAATCTCCACATAATGCAAATAGGAGAACGAGATCCTACAATTTCGGATCTAATTAACAACCCTTAGAGGGAGTTTGTTTAGTGCATTAAACGGAGAGAATTGGGGCCTCTATTTTCTGTACTTCTCAAAGCTTTCCACACATGGTGGCCGGAGGTAAAGAAGACACGGAGAAGCCTCAAACCTTGTTGTGCGAGGGCAGGCACCAGGAAGATATGACTCTCCTCTTCCTTCTTCCTGCCTTCCTCTATGATGGCCCAGGAGCAATGCCAGACCAAGGGCGCCGACCGCCCAAGCTACAGTTGCAGCAAGTCGCCGGCCAGGGGGGGAGATTGAGGGCGAGAAACACCACGAGTATGGCACCATCTTGTCGGAGAAGATGATGGCCGAGAAAGATGGAGGTCTAGAGGATTCCGAGGAGGCGTGGAGCTCGTGCGACGGCAGCATTCTTTGTTGTGACGGACACCCCTCGCAAACATGATGAAGGTAGGCGGAGCTTGCCCAGCCATGGCAGCGGCTGGTGATGGTGACCTCACCGAGAAGGGGAGGACACGACAACGCACAGCGGAAGCATCTGGCCACCGCTCTCACACCGGAGCTAGGTTGGGTGACGACGCCTCTAGTGCAGAAGATCGGTTCGTGCAAGGAGGATCTGCGGAGAAGGAAAGTAGAACTTGGAGCTAGGCTGGGCCGTGGCGGCGAGCAGGCATGGGTGGAGTCCAGCATGTAACGACGCCTGCAGTGGTGTTGCATCGTGTGGGGAAGAGAGCCCTTGTGTGGGACCTCTCTCGCTAGGGATGCCTCTCGCTGCGGCAGCTGTGAGAACGAGTCCTGTGGACTCGTACGCCTGTTGGAGAAGACAACCTGCGTGAGAGAAAGGACCCTGAACCGGAGGAATCAAATCCCCTAAACCGGCCGGCTCACAGTGAACCAACAAAGAACTGACCGAACCCAAGCAAAGGAGCGCGCCCCTGGACGGACACGTGGCGGCGCGTAATTGGCCGAATAAGGTAATATTCCCAGAAATATACATATATTCATTGATTCGTAGAAATTAGCTCGATGCTCAGAAAAATACAAATAAGGTACCAAAATGTTCAGAAAAATGCGTAGAACAACTTGGAACTATAATATCAGGCTTTTGATGCTTAAATCTCAGTGATATCATGAAATATGTGTAATTCTTGTTTAGTGGATAATAAATATAAAATGATGACATAAAATTATGGAAAAAATGTCAGTAACTCCATAATAATGTTTATAATGCACCTGATGTCAAGGATGAGCATGTTGATGTACGAAACCATATAATTTGGTTAATATGTCTAATTAGGGCTAATAACACTAAAGATGATGTATTAAATGCATACCTGCTCAATAAATGATGAAATTCACAGAGTAAGGTCATATCAGTATATGGAACTTCAGTTTTAATTATGAGATCATCATGATGAATATAATCTATTTTATACGAAGATGAATCTTAATGCATGTTATAAAACCCTAATCTAGGTTAATGATGTAAGCTAGGGTTATTATATGTGCACAAAAAGGATATGGAACCTAATGTTCAGATAATGAACCATAATCTGGAAAATTACATCATTAAGATAATTCTAAGACAAGAATGCAAGTAATGATGAGAATATCCTAATGAGTTAAGAAAACCCTAAAATGGATACGATTAGGGTTAAGATGAGATGTAAGATGATAAGAACCTGATGATAGTATATGGTCATGTTTTGATCAGGTGATGACCAGAGATGTAGATGATCCATAATATAAGTATGAATCTCTGAACTCAGGTACGTGGATATAATTATATGACTAGATTTGCTGGATGTTAAATATATGTACTTGTTTGTTTGTACTTGAAATACATTGTTGGATGTAGATCTATATGTATTGTCATTTCCGCCTTGAACAATAAGAACACTAAAGAAAGAAAATGGAATGTAGTTACTGATGGTTCATTAATCTCCCTATTTGAGAGGGAAAGTATTAATGTTGACTAGCACCTCCCTAATGGTACAAGGTACGCGGGGAGATCCCTAATGGTACAAGGTACGCAGGGATAGGGCCCAATATTTATGTTTGTGCTAAGTCCACCATAGTAATACATGTCCATTGAAATATGATTAATAACTTGGGATTACCTGATTTTTCTGCCTTTAAATAATGTTTTCTTTCTCTTTCTTCAATTTCGAGTATTTTATATGCCAGCATAGTATAGCTCTTTAATTCCACGTACCAACTTTTGTTGATGTTTTTGTTTCTCGTATTTTCTAGGTCCAGAGCTAGAATGGGATATAAAGAATAAGATGTGAGCAAGTTGTACAGGTTGTACCTATTGTCTAAGATCCTGTTAGCATACATGTTCAGACTTGTAGAGTTTCATTCAATCTGTAACTGTAAATCATGTTGTAATAATTCATTTTGTATAAATATACATGTTGAATGTTGAGTATGTTATGGTTGTATGTTCATGTATGCGTATTATGCTTCTGCATCGCTTTCTGATATGATTGGATGATGTTATCGAATTCTGACCTCTCATTCCCAATAGGGTCTTGAGAAGGTGAAAATCTGGGGACGTCACAAAAATATAAGAAATCAAGATAGTCAACTAAAATCAGAGATACGCCAAGATCATAGTCACATCATCAAATGATAGCCACACAACACTTCATTCATTGATCAAAGATAAAGTCATACATTCTAATAAGTGAAAAAGGATGAAGGTTAAGTCTATGGAAAGAAAATACGTTTATTACACAGGATCTATAACATCCTATTACATCATCTAGACGAATAAAAACTATCTAACTGAAATGAATATGATAAGAAGTGGAAATCTATCTCATATCCCCCATGATCTTTATTTAGTGGCTTCAGGTACTTTAGAGTGCTTCATCTATTATCAATTGTTCCTTGTACCTAGAAAATACGAGAAACACAAACATCAACAAAGTTGGTATGTGGAATTAAAAGCTATGCTATGCTGATATATAAAATACTCAAAATTGGAGAAAAAGAATGAAAACATTATTTAGAGGCAGAAAATCAGGAAATCCCAAGTTATTATCCTTATTTAGAATGAATATGCATTACTATGGTGGACTTAGCACAATCATAAATATTGGGCCCCATCCCTGTGTACCTTGTACCATTAGGGATCTCCCTGCGTACCTTGTACCATTAGGGAGGTCCTAGTCAACATTAATGCGTTCCCTCTCTAATAGGGAGATTAATGAGCACCACTAGTAACTACATTTCACTTATATTCAAGTATGTTCTTTTATATTCAAGGCGGTAAATCATCAATTAATCATATATCCACATCCATCAATGTATATCAATTTCATGCAAACAATTACATATATTTAACATCCAGCAAAGACTAGTCATATAATTATATCCACGTACCTTTAATTCTCAGATCTGAATTCCACAAATCCTAAGTTAGGAGAAAGATAGTAGATCACCCTGAAATATAGTAAAACCCTAAAGTCACCATGGTTTCACATCAATCAACATTACTTACTATTATAATTAGGGTTTAGGTTATTTGGGATGTCACTTTAGGATACATAGGTTTCAGAGTTGGGGTCTGAGATTAGGGTCGTCCAGGTTACTCAAGGACATTTTATTTATTAGGGTTTTTCATAAGTTGTACATAGTATTCATGATAAGGTGAGAAAAACTAGAAATTAGGGTTCTTCTCAAATTTTGGATCAACTATCTTTCTTAGATAGGATTTCGAGTGCCATGATGATTGGAACACTAATTAGGGTTTAGTCTGTTCCCAAGGCAGATTGGAAATCAGTAAAAACCATTATTACACAATATATATATTAAGGGGTCATTAAGTATGTAGGCCATATTTTTCAAAAAGCGCTCAGATCCAGGTCATGGTTATATTTTATTTAGATAGCTTGGATTTTTCTGATGAAGATGGTATATTTATTCGATAGTTTCTAATAATACTACCATTTTCTAGGGTTTTCACAAGTTCTGACCAATCAGGAAATTTTAAAGAAAAAAAAAAAAAAAAGATTTGTGAGCTCTGCCTCGCGGATCATGCGAGGGATTCGACCAACTGGACCCTCTCACTGACCCGCGAGCAAGTGCTCGTCCAAGAGGGTCAGGCTTTAGGTGAAAATTCAGGACTGCCCCTGAGGGTCACATGTGCATCGTGACCGGGCATGGGTAAAAGGGGAAGGTCACCCCTTTGATTGTTGCTCGTGCCATGGCTGCAGCGAGGCAACAGGGAAATATCTAGTTCGACTGGAGATGATTCCTAGGAGGAGATGAGTTCTTCTGGCCATTTGGTTGAGTTCGCAGACTCACGATGGTTGTGGGGAGGTTGAGCTCATCGGAAAGGGTGGTCTGGCGTCGCATTCTGATCCAAAACAGGCTAACAAAGGGTCGAAGAGTGAAGTCGAGTTTTACTTGCCCTGGGTTGGATTGAGGGAGTCTAAAGCTTTGCGGAGGTCTACCGAAGCTATTGCGATCTTCCCACGGCTCTTAGATGGCTCCAACCTCGCCGGCGGTGGAGCTTTGGAGCTCAGCTGCGGCGGCTAGTCAACCCAGGCTTCTGGACCTTCGCGGCTCCAACCGAAGGTGTCGGTCATCTTGCCGAGATCCCTAGATGGTGTGGTTGCATTCGATTGAGTGGAGAGAACCATTAGAGGGAGGGAGAGGTCGGAGTCAGGCGAGTTGGAGGTGCTTGAGGTCAGGGAGGTAGAGGCGATCTCCGTTGCAATTGAGAAGTTTGTGTGACTAAAAGGGAGGTGGATGAGCTACTGGGCTCCTTAAATAGGTATGGGGGTGCTAGAAAGGGGAGCCCTAAATTTGGCTGCCGCCGCCACTGAGAGGTGCGAGGACTCGGGAGGTTGTTCTCCCTAATCCGGGGGAGATGGGTGACGTGGTATGGATTGTTGGGCTCGTCCGGGTTAGAAGGAACTATCCTCCAAAAATCTCTAGGTGAAGAGGTGAGGGCTGGGTGCGAGGGCCGTTGGAGGAGTCGCAGGTTCAGCTACCTGGAGGGGACCGAGTCTTTCGGAGGTTGGATACGACTTGGCAGTCGTCGGATCTCACGTGTTCTATGATCGGCCGATCCGATGGTGGGGATTACCCCTCATTTTTAAATGAACCGTGCCAGAGCCAACAACAAGGCTGCGTAACATATTAAAATCAAATAGAAAAGGAAACTTAGGTCATAGGTATTAATAGATAACTTAAAAGACCTAAAATTCAATTGTGAATAACTCATGATTGGTACGTCCAATTTTAATGAGATTTTAGGCATTTTATAATGCTATGATGTAGTTATGGTGCAAGATTGGAGTCAAATTTTGGTTATTGACTATGTCAATTGACTAAATGTCATAATACTTATATTATTGACTTTGTGTACCATTATGGATGGTCTTAAGTGAAATTGATAATACATTTAATCAAATTAGTGAGAGAGATGATTTAGGGTATAATTCGAACAATTAAAATCATAAGAGAGAGGAACTAAATAATATATATGTAAAAACTCACTCTGTCACATTCTCCCCTCCTTTTTAAGAATTTTGTCCTCAAAATTCAAGCAGCCTGAAAAAGATGTGGATACTTCTTCTCGACCTCGGTCTTTAGCTCCCAGGTGGCATCCGTTTCATCATGGTGGCTCCAGAGAACTTTCACCATTTCGATATGATGATTACTGCGAAGCTCCTTTGACTTGATGTCGAGAATTTCGACTGGGGACTCAACATATGATAGATCATCCTTCAATTCGAGAGGCTCATGATTCAAGATATGACTGGAATCCTTGACATAGGGCTTCAGATTAGATACATGGAACACATTATGGATGTCACAATATTGAGGAGGAAAAGCAAGATTATAGGCACATTCACCAACCCTTTCTAGAATCTCGAAGGGTCCAACATAACGAGGACTGAGATTTCCTTTGTTCTTGGCCAAAGCTCGAATAGGTCGGATCTTCAAAAAGACATGATCGCCCTCCTTGAACTGACGTTCCTGTCGGTGAGCATCTGCATACGATTTTTGCCTGTCCTGTGCTCGCTTCTTCCTCTACCTAATTAGAGCAACCTTATTAGTATACAACTGCATCTCCTCGGATTTCATCAGGGTACGCTCTCTGACGTCGTCCCAGTGTAAGGGTGATCTGCACAGTCGGCCATAAAGAGCTTCATAGGGAGGCATCCCAATGCTTCCCTGATAGCTGTTATTATAGGCGAACTCCACTAAAGGCAAGTAATAGTCCCATGAGCCTTCCCAATCGAGAACACAAGCTCGTAGAAGATCCTCTAAAATCTGTACTATACGCTCTGACTGCCCGTCTGTTTGCGGATGGTAGGTTATACTGAAGTTCAACTTGGTTCCCAATTCCTCTTGAACCTTCTTCCACAACTTTTATGTGAACTTTGGGTCCCTGTCTGAGACAATAGACGTTGGGACTCCGTGCAGACGTACAATCTCCTATATGTAGAGGTCAGCCAACTTAGAAACCTTTACAGTAGTCTTCACATGAAGAAAATGAGCTGATTTGGTGAGACGATCCACTATGACCCATGCAGTGTCGTATCCCTTCCTGGTCCTGGGTAACCCCACCACAAAATCCATGGTGATGTGTTCCCATTTCCATTCCGGAATCTCAAGGGGTTGTAGTAGACCGCGTGGTCTCTGATGTTCGGTCTTGATCCTTTGGCATGTCAAGCACTTGGACACAAAATCGGCAATATCACGCTTCATGTCTCACCACTAAAACTGACGTTGTAGGTATTTGTACATCTTTGTCGTGCCTGGATGAACTGTGTACTTGGACCCATGTGTCTCATTTAGGATTGATGTCTTTACAGTTGACTGCTCAGGAACCCACACACAATTTTTGTAATGGAGACCACCATCAAGACCCACAGACATATGTGTTTGCGGTTTCGACAGGAGAGAAGATAGCTCTGCAAGACCAGGACTAGCCTTTTGTGCCTCAAGAAGTTCAAAATGCAGGTTGGACGTGATGGAAATGTTATTAACATGCAAACGATCAGGCAGAAACTGCGGTTTCCAGCCCACTAGGTCCTCCATGTTCCTCCATTCAGGGACAGAAAGAGATGCACACACTGCCCTTTTTCTGCTAAGGGCATCAGCGACTACATTTGCCTTACCCGAATGATAGGCAATAGTGAAATAATAGTCCTTTAGGTATTCGATCCATCGGCGTTGATGCAGATTCAAGTCCTTCTGAGTCAGGATGTACTTCAGACTTTTGTGATCGGTGAAGATGTCGAACGTTGCCCCGTACAGGTAGTGCCTCCAGATCTTGAGGGCATGAATGATTGCAGCTAATTCCAAATCATGGGTGGGATAATTAAGTTCATTGGGTTTTAGCTGTCTAGACACAAAGGCCACTACCTTACCATTTTTCTGCAGGACACACCCTAATCCATTCCTCGAAGCATCAGTGAATATCACAAATCCTTCATTACCATAGGGTAGAACAAGAACAACAACCGACATCAACTTCTGCTTTAACTTCTGGAAACTGGACTCACAAGTGGCTGACCAGATGAAGTGCTCGTCCTTCCGAGTAAGCTTGGTTAGAGGAAGTGAAACTTTGGAGAAATTTGGAATAAAACGTCGATAGTATCCGGCGAGACCCAGGAAACTCCAAATTTCAGAAGGATTGTGAGGAGGTTGCCAATCAAGTACAGTAGAGACTTTGGCGGGATCAACGGATATACTACCTCCAGAAATGACATGTCCAAGAAACATGACCTTATCAATCCAAAATTCACATTTTGAAAGTTTGCCGTAAAACTTCTGGGTTCGAAGAATGTCAAGAACTGCTCGTAAGTGTTCATCATGTTTTTCCATAGAATCAGAATAGATCAAGATATCATCAATGAAGATGACCACGAACTCATCAAGATAAGGTTGGAAGACTTTGTTCATCAGATTCATAAATACACCTGGTGCATTGGTCAACCCAAATGGCATCACTAGAAATTCGTAATGCCCATAACGAGTTCGAAAAGCAATTTTAGAAATATCAGAATCCTTGATTTTAAGATGATGGTATCCAGAATGGAGATCAATCTTTGAGAATACTTTAGTAGTACAAAGTTGATCAAAAAGGTCATCAATACGAGGAAGAGGATACTTGTTTTTAATAGTAGCTTGGTTCAACATGCGGTAGTCAATACACATACGCATAGAACCATCTTTCTTTTTAACAAAGAGAATAGGAGCTCCCCAGGGGGAAACACTAGGATGAATGAAACCTTTATCGAGAAGTTCTTGCAACTATTTCTTCAACTCCATAAGCTCATCAGGAGCCATCCTATACGGTGCCCTAGAAATCGGAGTGGTTCTAGGAAGAAGTTCTATGGAGAACTCAATGTCTCTATTTGGAGGTAGCCCAGGAAGCTCCTCCGGGAAAACGTCAGGGAAGTCACGTACCACCTCCAGACTTTCTACATGCCCGCTACTAGGACTGGTCTCTGAGACTAATGTGAGGAAGACTTTACATCCTTTAGAAATGAGCTTTTTTAGCTTTAAGAGAGGATATTATAATATTATTACAAAATCCGCTTCCCCTAGGGATTTTCACAGGATAAGAACGAGGTTGAGAGAGGACCACCATCTTGTTTCTACAATAAATGTGAGCATGGTATGTGTAAAGCCAGTCCATACCAAGTATGACATCAAAGTCTTCCATAGTTAAGAGAATGAATTCGAAGGGCATATTATGATTTTCGTATTTAAGAGAAAGTTCATTGGTTTTCTGCAGAGTTGTGAGTATTTTGCCACTCAGAGTAGACACGTCCAGAATATATCTCAAATCCCTTATGCGAAGATTTAATATAGATGCCAGAGTTCGAGAAATGAATGTATTTTTAGATCGAGAGTCAAATAAAGCCTTAACAGGATGACCATTTAATAATACAGTGCCTACATAAGGTAATCAAATTATGAATAATTGCAGGCTTGAATAAGATATTGAATTATAAATAAATTAGGTTACCTACACATAGCTGGTTTGGATTTGCCTTGGCCTCTTCTGCATTTGCTGCAAATACCCTGCCATTGCGGTGTCCCTGAGGCTGAGGAGCACCACCCGCAGGATTGCCAAAGATGGAGGGAGTGGGGCACTTGGTGACGAAATGACTCTCCTTCTTACAGTTATAGCAGACTGGCTTGGTGTGGTGGCATACTCCACCATGGAAACGTCCACAAGTCTTGCACTTGGGATGATTTGTCCTCGGCTAGTTCTGGTAGCTTTTCTGTCCTCCCTTTCCTGAACCTCCTCGTTTCCCTGATCACTTATTGTTTTGGCCAGGATGGAACTGTCTAGACTTGTACTCTTCAATTGTGGTAAACCTAAGTATCCCATGCTATAAGGTTTTTGCATGCCTTGCTCTCTCTCTCCTGCTTGAGGGCCATGTCTAGGGCTTCATCTATGCTTCTGGGATGAGAGGCTATGACTAGGGTTTTTAGGTGGGTGGAAAGGTAGTCAACATAGTGTTCAGTAAGACGGTCTTCAGTCCTGATGGGTGCATAACGCTCCAGAAGCCTAAATTTCTGGGTGTAATCAGCTACTGAAAGACTACCCTGCCTTAACTCCATGTACATCTTCTCCTTCCTCTTCCTCTCAGCTATGGGCATAAAATGATCTGTGAAGAGGTTTTTGAAGGCTTCCCACTCCGAGTTGTCTATTTCCTCATTCCTATTCCCGCCATAGTTCTCCCACCATATTTTTTCCCCTCCCTTAAGCATATGGGTGGCGAACTTGACCTTCTTCTCTTTGGGTACTTCTAGGGTATGAAAACCATTCTCTATGGATAAAATCCAGGCTTCAGCCTTTTCCATGACCTCAGGCTGATCCTCTCCCCAAAAAGAATCAAGGTTTAGTTTAATAAAATCTAGAACTGTCACTTCTTTCTTCCTAGATGAGCTAGGTTCAGGAGTCCCTTTTGTGGCGAGGGTTTCCATAAAATCTAGAAGGATTTTCTTCTGTTCCTCCCACCTTTCCTTGGCCACAACATTGGGATCAGGTACTTCAGAGGTTTCAGGCTCTTTTCTTTTCTTAGAGGACGATTCCCTTGAGCTGCGAGTCTTAAGAGACATCCTAAAATTAATTGGGATATATTATATTTATTATTCAACAATTATATTTGTCATTATCATTATGTCATTTTATTATTCTCTTATATCATTTATTAACGTTCTTGATGTTACAATTTATGGAGGATACCTTAAAAGTCCTTATTGGTCGGTCCTTGAGACTTTCTAAATAGAGAGACTCTTTCCTAATCTTATATCATAAAGATGAAGGGAAGAACAATTTTTAAAAATTTGAGACAAGAGGGAAAATATTCCTATAGAAAAGATGAGAGGGAATTTCTATAGATGAGAAAGATCCTAATTTAAGGTATGCCCAAGAAGTAAGGGACGTTTAGGATATCGGCCAAGTAGACTCACACTGCCTTATAGGTAGCCTCGTGATTGCCAAGCAAAGTTGCTCGGAGATGTTAGCCAGACCTTAGGCAGCTGCTATCCTAGTCACATCAACCCTTCACATCCCTAACTCAAGGACTACCCTAGACTCATAATAGGGTGAATGAAAGTCATGTGACTATGATGTGTGAACATTGGCTCTGATACCAACTGTGACGACCCCAATTTCCATATACGTTCCTTAGTGACATGCACATATATGCGTGCACTCATATCTATGAATGTCAAAAGGGAAAATATAAGAAATCAAGATAGTCAACTAAAATCAGAGATAAGCCAAGATCATAGTCACATCATCAAATGATAGCCACACAACACTTCATTCATTGATCAAAGATAAAGTCATACATTCTAATAAGTGAAAAAGGATGAAGGTTAAGTCTATGGAAAGAAAATACATTTATTACACAGGATCTATAACATCCTATTACATCATCTAGAATAATAAAAACTATCTAACTGAAATGAATATGATAAGAAGTGGAAATCTATCTGATCTTTATTTAGTGGGTTCAGGTACTTTAGAGTGCTTCATCTATTATCAATTGTTCCTTATACCTAGAAAATACGAGAAACAAAAACATCAACAAAGTTGGTACGTGGAATTAAAAGCTATACTATGCTGGTATATAAAATACTCAAAATTGGAGAAAAAGAATGAAAACATTATTTAGAGGCAGAAAATCAGGAAATCCCAAGTTATTATCCTTATTTAGAATGAATACGCATTACTATGGTGGACTTAGAACAATCATAAATATTGGGCCCCATCCCTGCGTACCTTGTACCATTAGGGATCTCCCTGCGTACCTTGTACCATTAGGGAGGTGCTAGTCAACATTAATGCTTTCCCTCTCTAATAGGGAGATTAATGAGCACCACTAGTAACTACATTTCACTTATATTCAAGTATGTTCTTTTATGTTCAAGGTGGTAAATCATCAATTAATCATATATCCACATCCATCAATGTATATCAATTTCATGCAAACAATTACATATAATTAACACCCAGCAAAGACTAGTCATATAATTATATCCACATACCTTTAATTCTCAGATCTGAATTCCACAAATCCTAAGTTAGGAGAAAGATAGTAGATCACCCTGAAATATAGTAAAACCCTAAAGTCACCATGGTTTCACATCAATCAACATTACTTACTATTATAATTAGGGTTTAGGTTATTTGGGATGTCACTTTAGGATACATAGGTTTCATAGTTGGGGTCTGAGATTAGGGTCGTCCAGGTTACTCAAGGACATTTTATTTATTAGGGTTTTTCATAAGTTGTACATAGTATTCATGATAAGGTGAGAAAAACTAGAAATTAGGGTTCTTCTCAAATTTTGGATCAACTATCTTTCTTAGATAGGATTTCGAGTGCCATGATGATTGGAACACTAATTTGGGTTTAATCTGTTCCCAAGGCGGATTGGAAATCAGTAAAAACCATTATTACACAATATATATATTAAGGGGTCATTAGGTATGTAGGCCATATTTTTCAAAAAGTGCTCAAATCCAGGTCATGGTTATATTTTATTTAGATATATTGGATTTTTATGATGAAAATAGTATATTTATTTGATAGTTTCTGGTAATCCTACCATTTTCTAGGGTTTTCACAAGTTCTGACCAATCAGGAAATTTTAAAGAAATAAAACAAAAATAAAAAAAAGGATTTGCGAGCTCTGCCTCGCGGATCATGCGAGGGATCCGACCAACTGGACCCTCTCACTGACCCGCGAGCAAGTGCTCATCCAAGAGGGTCAGGATTTAGGTGAAAAGTCAGGAGTGCCCCTGAGGGTCACCTGTGCATCGTGACCGGGCATGGGTAAAAGGGGAAGGTCACCCCTTTGATTGTTGCTCGCGCCATGGCTGCAGCAAGGCAACGAGGAAATAGCTGGTTTGATTGGAGATGATTCCTAGGAGGAGATGAGTTCTGCTGGTCATTTGGTTGAGTTCGTAGACTCACGACAGTTGTGGGGAGGTCGAGCTCATCGGAAAGGGTGGTCTGGCATTGCATTCCGATCCAAAACAGGCTAATAAAGGGTCAAAGAGTGAAGTCGAGTGTTACCTGCCCTCATGTTGGATTGAGGGAGTATAAAGCTTCACGGAGGTCTACCGAAGCTGTTGCGATCTTCCTGTGGCTCTGAGATGGCTCCAACCTCGCCAGCGGTGGATCTTTGGAGCTCAGCTGCGGCGGCTAGTCGGCCCAGGCTTCTGGACCTTCGCGGCTCCAACTGAAGGTGTCAGTTGTCTCGCCGAGATTCCTAGATGGTGCGGTTGCATTCGATTGAGTGGAGAGAACCACCGGAGGGAGGGAGAGGTCGGAGTCAGGTGAGTTGGAGGTGCTTGAGGTCAGGGAGGTAGAGGCAATCTCCGTTGCAATTGAGAAGTTTGTGTGACTAAAAGGGAGGTGGCGGAGCTACTGGGCTCCTTAAATAGGTGTGGGGGGTGCTAGAAAGGGGAGCCCTAAATTTGGCTGCCACCACCACTGAGAGGTGCGAGGACTCGGGAGGTTGTTCTCCCTGATCCGGGGGAGATGGGTGATGTGGTATGGATCGTTGGGCTCATCCGGGTGAGAGGGAACTGTCCTCCAAAAATATCAAGGTGAAGAGGTGAGGGTTGGGTGCGAGGGCCGTTGGAGGAGTCGTAGGTTCAGCTACCTCGCGGGGACCGAGTCTTTCGGAGGTTGGAGATGACTTGGCAGTCGTCGGATCTCGTGTGTTCTATGATCGGCCGATCCGATGGTGGGGATTACCCCTCCTTTTTAAATGAACTGCGCCCAAGCCAACAGCAAGGCTGCATGACATATTAAAATCAAATATAAAAGGAAACTTAGGTCATAGGTATTAATAGATAATTTAAAAGACCTAAAATTCAATTGTGAATAACTCATGATTGGTACGTCCAATTTTAATGAGATTTTAGGGATAGATTTATAATGCTATGATGTAGCTATGGTGCAAGATTGGAGTGAAATTTTGGTTATTGACTATGTCAATTGACTAAATGTCATAATACTTATATTATTGACTTTGTGTACCATTATGGATGGTCTTAAGTGAAATTGATAATCCATTTAATCAAATTAGTGAGAGAGATGATTGAGGGCATAATTGGAACAATTAAAATTGTAAGAGAGAGGAACTAAATAATATATATGTAAAAACTCACTCTGTCACAGATAGTACATCTCCTAACATTTTTGTCCGTGGGGGATGATCTATGTGCAAACCTCCATAAAAGAGCACTTGCATTTTGGATATCCAGCCTCCAAACATCCTTGCAAATCATGTTTGTCATTTGCTGATTCGCTGCCAAGATCTTCTTCACAGATCTAATAGAAAACTCCCCTCTAGACTCTATCTTCCAAGCCACCTTGTCCTCAATATCAGAAAGGTGAACCCCCGAAGCATCGATGTACCTTAGTCCTTTCTCATCGATGATTTGGCTGAGAGCATTCCAATCCCATCCTTGGTAGTTTGACCAGAAATCCTTCACCTTGAAGGCCAAGTTTCTGTCACTAGCATTGAGAGCATGGTCGCTCAACTTGATTCCACACCATGTAGAATCCCAAAAGGGTATGTCACCTCTTCCGACAATCCACATGCATCTAGTATAGATTGTGGGCATCATTTTCCAAATACGCTTCCAAAAAGGAGATGGGGACCTTCCAAAGCTGAGATATGTGGGATACATGCCTTCTCTGTTGATGGAGTTACAAGAATATTTAGCTCTATAAAACTCAGCCCAGATAGAACTACCAGCAACGATCTCCCAGCTAGATTTTGCCACGAACTCCTCACTGATCTTGCTCATAGGCATGATGTTAAGACCACCTGAAATGAACGGAGTTGCCACTTTGTTCCATCCTCTCCATGCTCATCTAGAATGGCCCAACCTGTCCGCCCACAAGAACCTGGACAAGATGATCGATTCTCTTTACGATACCTTTAGGTATACCCAGCGCTACAACTGTGTATACAGTGACTGATGACAACACATGATCAATCAACATACGATGCCCAACAAAGGATAAAAACCTCACTTTCCAGTTCGCTATCTTGGAGCTTATCTTCTACACAAGAAATTTAAAATCCACTAATTTTGTTCTTCCAATAGAAATAGGTATGCCCAGGTAGGATAAAGATTGTGTCCCCCTCTCAATACCGATAATTGTAGCCACCCCATCCGCGGTCGCCTAATCCTTACTACCCACAACACATCCTGACTTCACTCTATTAATGACTTGTCCAGTAGCTCTCTCATATTTATCGAAGAACGCAACGGTGGCTGAGGGAAGCCAGATCAGCATTGAGGAAGATAATGATGTCGTCTGCATACAATAACATAGGAGGGGATCTACCATTTCCTCTCGCATGGAATCGTGAAATAGCTGATGTCTCTGTGAGCTCTTCTTACCAACTAAGAATCTTTGCAAAGAAGATTTCAAACTATCATTATCATGAATAAGAGAGGTAATAGTAGAAGACAAATGATTGATATTATGTCTAGCATGTAAAAGATCATTTTCTAAGCAAAGAGCTTTGGTTAAATAAGAATCTCTATCAATATGAAGAGCAGCAACATCATTCTCTCTATTTGTAGAACTAGAACAAGATTCATGCCCATTGATTTTAGAAAGCAAGGAGGCATTTTCTATTTCTAATTCATGCAAAACAAAATCTTTGTCCTTGTTTTCAGATTTAAGAACATCAATATCATGCATGTGAGAATCAACAATTAAGGTATGCTCTTCATTAGAACTAGTCATAAGAGGTTGACCTTCTAGAAATCTAATCTTATCAAGCAAACTAGCATTTTCAAGTTTAAAAGAGTCTACTTGGCTAAGACAATCATTTTTGTCATCAAACAAGCAAGAATTTGCATGTTCAAGACCATCTAATTCTACATGCAAATTATCAACAATTTTAGCAAGCTTTTTCTTTTTCCTTTTATCAGACTTAAGAGAGGAAAAAATATCATTAATAATAGCAATCAAAGATTCTTTATCTAAAGAGTTTAGATTTACCTCACTTGAGTCTTCACTTGTTGATGCTATAAGAGCAAAATGGCATTCTCCTTCATCACTAGAGCTTGAGCTTGATCCTTCACTTGAATCTTCACTTAAGCTTGAGTTGGAGGAGCCACTTGATCTTGATTGCCATTTCTTCTTGTGAAGATGGGTCTTTTTGCCTTGTGGGCAATCTTCCTTGTAGTAACCCTTCTTTCCACATGTGAAGTACCAGATGGAGGAGGACTTTCCTTTGTAGAGTTTACCCTTGGAGTACATGGCATCTCCTTTAGCTTGAGAGGATGAAGAGACTTGTTCCATGATAGCTTCAATTTGAGCCTTCATTTCAGCCTTCTTCATTCTCTTTAGTTCTTTCTTCTCTTGTCTTTCTACTTCCTCGCTCTTGTCAAGTGTGGCTTCATGTGCTTGTAGATTTCCAATGAACTCTTCAATAGGAATATCCTTAAGAGACCTGGCTTCTTCAATGGAAGTCACCTTGGGTTCCTACCCCTTGGGGAGAGTTCAAAGGATCTTTGAGTTGATCAATCCACTAGACATAGGATGTCCTAGAACAGAAAGACCATTCACAATGGTGTTGAGCTTTGAGTACATGTTGGCTATACTCTCCTCCTTTCCCATCTTGAAGTTCTCAAGCAGCCCTTGATCATGTAGACTTTGCTTTCCTTCACTTGATTTGTCCCTTCATAAGTGATGCAAAGCTTTCTCCATACTTCATAGGCTGTTTCAAATGAAGAAATCCGGTTAAACTCGGTGGAGGTCATGGAAGCATAGAGTATGTGCATGGCTCTAGCATTCAAGGTTGCTTTCTCCAAGATAGCTTCATCCCATTCTTCAAGTTTTGTCTTTGGAAGCATGTACAGGCTGGTCACCATTTGCCACATCTCAAGACTTGATCCTTAGATGTAGAATTGAAGCCTTCTTCTCCAATAGAGGAAATTGCTCCCATCAAAGATTGGAAGGTATCTCCCTCCTTGGTAGTCACCCATCTTCTCCTACTTGTGGAAGTATGTTTGGAGAAGACCCGCTCTGATACCAATTGTTGGATCCTAGATGGATGATTAGATGCTCTAGAGGGGGGTGAATAGAGCTGAAATCACTTAAACAAAACTCATTAAACCTTCAAGATATATGGCAAGATAAGGTTGCTAAATAGGTAATTTGAGTGCAACTAAAACATACATAGCAAAGGAGAGAGAGATTGAAAATGCACCAATTAGACAAGCTATTTAGAGTGGTTCCACACTTCAAACTAGAAGTGTGTCAGTCCACTTTCCTAGAGAGGTCAACCTCGAGGACTTCCAAACTATTACACTCTTATATTCATTCATAAGACATACAATGCATGACAAAAAAAAAAGACTTACCTATCCAATACAAAGAGTCTTCAACCTTACCAAGGACTTACCCACTTTGCAAGAGTTTTCAGCCTTCTCCAAGGACTTACCCACTCTTGCACAAGTCTTCAGCCTTGCAGGGTCATTCGGAGAAGCTTCCACCAAGGACTTACCCACTTGAGCAAGGAGTCTTCTGCCTTCACCAAGGGCTTACCCACTCTAGCTCCAAGTCTTCAGCCTTGATCTTCACCAAGGGACTCCTTCCCTTGTTCTTCTTCACCTCTCTTGGACAAGAGAGAGAACCTTCATCTTCATGATTGAAATGAGAGATAGGGAGGTGGTGGAAGTGAGAGCCTCATAAGATATACATATAGGACTAGCTCTCTTACAGATTTGCTACTCACTCTAATGGATGTAGAAAGTGATTAAGCTTAGAGAGAGAGAGGAGGCTATAGGAAGCACTCAACTATAGAATAGGAACCTCACATAGAGTTTGCAATGAATGCTCTACCTTGGAATGAAGCCCAAGGGGTCCTATTTATAGCTGGGGATGCCTCTTAGCCTTTGGGAACACTTGTTAATGAAAACTAGCCGTTTTGTGGCTTGCAACGGATATATTTTCACTTGTTGCAACTCCACAACGGCTAGAAACACTTTTCTGCACTTTTTCGTACAGTACAATCAGTCGAGTTTCTATAAGGGTAACTCGACCGATAGAGTAAAAGATAAAGCCGATATTCATACCATCAGTCGAGTTTGTCCTAAGGAAACTCGACCGACCAATGAAAATTGATTTGGTCAGTTACTCCATCGGTCGAGTTCTGTGAATACACAAATCGACCGATGCAATCTCTAGAAAATTGATCAAGGATGATCGGTCGAGTTTTCAAGCTGGGAAACTCCACCGACAAAGTGCCTGTAATCAATTTTCAAAGATGCATCTAAAGTGCTCTAATATTCGATCTAAGTGCTCCTGATATTTTTCTAAGCTTAATTACAAGTCATACAATCATTACAAGTGATTTACAACATGATTCTAATGGATATACATCATATTACAAAAACATGCACTTGTATTGACTTTGACTTGTCTTTTCTCCAATTTGATATGTGGAAGTTAGGGCAATTGGAGTGTGTCTATACCTAATCTGAAATCACTCAAGTAGAGACATTAGACACCAATATGTGGAATGGTTAGTCATCATCAAAACATGGGTTTAGTCAATTTAGATGTGAGTCAACATTGACCTAATTGACCTTGAGTCAACAATCTCCCCCTTTTTGAAGATGACAAACCATTCCATAAATATATTGAAAGCTTTTAAGTAAATTCATACCTTTGGAGAAACCTAGGGGTTTCAATAGAGTTGAGTTCATATGCTCCCCCTCAATTGGTGCTCATGGAGTTTTCATACTCCCCCTCAATTGATGCTATTTCTCCTGCATGGTTAGCTTTCACAACCTTTATAGAATACTATGTCTTCTACTCGTATATGTTCTACACATATATGTCTTCTCCCATTTACCTTCTCCCCTTTACATGGACATACTTCTCCTCTTCATGTAAGACATGCCTTCTTCCTTCTTTTAAAAGTAGACATACCTTTCTCCCCCTTTGTTATTTCAAAAAGTGGGGTTATGAAGAAATAAGAAACATCACTTGTTAAAGAGAAAGGAGATAACACAAATGTATATAAGGAGAGTAGAAGAGCACATATACGGGCTTGTCCAAGCATAGAAAGAAAAGCAAGTTAAAGCATATACTTGAACAACCCAAAATGCAAGATAAATTGCTACATAAAAACAAAAAAACATAATTTTGACCCTCAAGATGATGGATTTTGACCAAAAACCATCAGAGCTCATCGCGAAGCAATGGGTCTTGCTCAAAAGGTTGTTTCTGCATGAAAAACATTAGTCTTGCACCTAAAACTGAAACTAGAGCAAAATCTACATAAAAACAAAAAATACTCCAATTTCTACATATGATGTAGATCTTATGTACCCTGCATCACAATGTTATGCAAGCAACTCAAGATAGTAGATATGCAATTCAAGGAACAAGCTTGAGCACGTATGAGACAAGATACAAGCATAGCATATATATGAGCAAAGATGCCAATTATAAACAAGGTTAGAACTACATGTATATGAACTACTAGTAGATGAATTCACAAGTTAATTAGGACTACTAGTAGGATCTATATCATAGCAAGAGATACCAAAACATACACTAGTTAAAGAGCAAGCTATGAGTAGATGTACAGATATATCCAAACAAAGAGATATGCAATTTTAGAGGCATGAAAGGATATAACTCACTAGATATGCATCCTTACCATAAGATGATTACCCCTAAGAACCTCAAAGTTGTATCACAAAAAGATACACACCTAGACATATGTAGAAAGTTAGATAACAACGGAGGCAATTTAATACACAACCAAGAGATCCAAAGAGATCATCATCAAAACCTGTAAAACAACTCAAAGCAAGCAATTGCAAGATATAGGTATACCAATTTAGAGCAATTAGAGCAATAGAGTTGTAAGAAAGATAGGCAATTTAGAACATGGAAATATGCATATATAAAGGTACCAAATGAGAGTGCCAAAGAATAAGGATATTGGTTGAGAAAATCTAGTTGAGAGGGAAATTCTCATTCAATAAGCCAACTGTGTATTCTGTGCATAGTGTTATCGGTCGAGTTATGTGCATTGACAACTCGACCGATGACAACTGCTGGCAACACCCATTGGTGCCTATCGGTCGAGTTTCAAATAGGGCAAACTCGACCGACAGACTAACTGTCAAAAAGCATATATATTTCATAAAAACATATTTAAAGGCATGCTAAAAATACAAACCATATCCAAACATGTCTAATCAAGTTAGTAATGCACTATAGAAGCATTAGAAATTTTTTTTGAGCAAGAGTGTGAAGAGAATCACAAAATACCACTTTTGACTCAAAAACCATATGTATATTGCACACAATCTTGACAAAACAAGTTAGGATTGGTTATAAGAAAGAAAAACATTACCTTTGTTCTTACCATTGCTTTTTCCACTTGTTTTCACTCTCAACACATCTCACCTTTCTTCTTCCATGTGGATTGAGAAGTCAATTTGCAATTCAATAGTTCAAGTCAATCCATTTGCAAGTACCTACAAGAAGAAAGATGAAATGGTCCCCAATCATGTTTTTGGGTTCGGAGGGGTTAGTTTAGCAACCCAAGTCCTATTGCTCTTGGGTGCTTTCCTCAAAGGACAACAAGTAGAATAATGACAAAAATCATTGCAAAAATTTGCATGTGCCCATAGTCTTGGAACTAGAGGATTCTCCATGGAATATTGGAGGTCCTTTACCTTTGTTGTTCCTTTGACTACCATCATACCCCAAACCATGTCTACCAATTTGTTTAGTAGTATGGTGTAGGATATCATTAAGGTTCTTCTTACCAACTAAGAATCTTTGCAAAGAAGATCTCAAACTATCATTATCATGCATAAGAGAGGTAATAGTAGAAGACAAATGATTGATATTATCTCTAGCATGTAAAAGATCATTTTCTAAGCAAAGAGCTTTAGTTAAATAAGAATCTCTATCAATATGAAGAGAAGCAACATCATTCTCTCTATTTGTAGAACTAGAACAAGATGCATGCCCATTGATTTTAGCAAGCAATGATGCATTTTCTATTTCTAATTCATGCAAAACAAAATCTTTGTAATTATTTTCAGATTTAAGAACATCAATATCATGCATGAGAGAATCAACAATTAAGGTATGCTCTTCATTAGAACTAGTCATAAGAGGTTGATCTTCTATAAATCTAATCTTATCAAGCAAACTAGCATTTTCAATTTTAAGAGAGTCTACTTGGCTAAGACAATCATTTTTGTCATCAAACAAGCAAGAATTTGCATGTTTAAGATCATCTAATTCTACATGCAAATTATCAACAATTTTAGCAAGCTTTTTCTTTTTCCTTTTAGAAGGCTTAAGAGAGGCACAAATATCATGAATAATAGCAATCAAAGATTCTTTATCTAAAGAGTTTAGATTTACCTCACTCGAGTCTTCACTTGTTGATGCTATAAGAGCAAAATGGCATTCTCCTTCATCACTAGAGCTTGAGCTTGATCCTTCACTTGAATCTTCACTTGACCTTGAGTTGGAGGAGTCATTTGAGCTTGATTGCCAATTCTTCTTGTGAAGATGGGTCTTTTTGCCTTGTGGGCAATCTTTCTTGTAGTGAACCTTCTTTCCACATGTGAAGCACCGGATGGAGGAGGACTTGCCTTTTTAGAGTTTACCCATGGAGTACATGGCATCTTCTTTAGCTTGAGAGGATGGAGAGACTTGTTCCATGATAGCTTCAATTTGAGCCTTCATTCCAGCCTTCTTCATTGTCTTTATCTCTTTCTTCTCTTGTCTTTCTACTTCCTCCCTCTTGTCAAGTGTGGCTTCATGTGCTTGTAGATTTCCAATGAGCTCTTCAATAGGAATATCCTTAAGAGACCTGGCTTCTTCAATGGAAGTCACCTTGGGTTCCCACCTCTTGGGGAGAGTTCTAAGGATCTTTGAGTTGATCTCTCCACTAGACATAGGATGTCCTAGAACAGCAAGACCATTCACAATGGTGTTGAGCCTTGAGTACATGTTGGCTATACTCTCCTCCTTTCCCATCTTGAAGTTCTCAAGCAGCCCTTGAGCATGTAGACTTGGCTTTCCTTCACTTGATCTGTCCCTTCATAAGTGATGCAAAGCTTTCTCCATACTTCATAGGCTGTTTCACATGAAGAAATTCGGTTGCACTCGGTGGGGGTCATAGAAGCATAGATTATGTGCATGGCTCTAGCATTCAAGGTTTCTTTCTCCAAGGTAGCCTCATCCCATTCTTAAATCTTTGTCTTTGGTAGCATGTACGGGATGTTCACCATTTGCCACATTTGAAGACTTGATCCTTGGATGTAGAATTGAAGTCTTCTTCTCCAATAGAGGAAATTGCTCCCATCAAAGATTGGAAGGTATCTCCCTCCTTGGTAGTCACCCATCTTCTCCTACTTGTGGAAGTATGTTTGGAGAAGACCCGCTCTGATACCAATTGTTGGATCTTAGATGGATGATTAGATGCTCTAGAGGGGGGGTGAATAGAGATGAAATCACTTAAATAAAACTCATTAAACCTTCAAGATATATGGCAAGATAAGGTTGCTAAATAGGTAATTTGAGTGCAACTAAAACATACATAGCAAGGGAGAGAGAGATTGAACATGCACCAATTAGACAAGCTATTTAGAGTGGTTCCATACTTCAAACTAGAAGTGTGTCAGTCCACTTGCCTAGAGAGGTCAACCTCTAGGACTTCCAAGCTATTGCACTCTTATATTCATTCATAATACATACAATGCATGACTAAAACAAAAGACTTACCTATCCAATACAAAGAGTCTTCAACCTTACCAAGGACTTTCCCACTTTGCAAGAGTCTTCGGCCTTCTCCAAGGACTTACCCACTCTTATACAAGTCTTCAGCCTTGTAGGGATCACCCACTCTTCTTGGATGTTCATCTTTTGACTTCACCTTCACTCGGAGAAGCTTCCACCAAGGACTTACCCACTTGAGCAAAGAGTCTTCTGCCTTCACCAAGGGCTTACCCACTCTAGCTCCAAGTCTTCAGCCTTGATCTTCACCAAGGGACTCCTTCCCTTGTTCTTCTTCACCTCTCTTGGACAAGAGAGAGAACCTTCATCTTCATGATTGAAATGAGAGATAGGGAGGTGGTGGAAGTGAGAGCCTCACAAGATATACATATAGGACTAGCTCTCTTACATATTTCCTACTCACTCTAATGGATGTAGCAAGTGATTAAGCTTAGAGAGAGAGAGGAGGCTGTAGGAAGCAATCAACTATAGAATAGGAACCTCACATAGAGTTTGCAATGAATGCTCTACCTTGGAATGAAGCCCAAGAGGTCCTATTTATAGCTGGGGATGCCTCTTAGCCTTTAGGAACACTTTTGAACGAAAACTAGCCATTTTTTGGCTTGCAACGGATATATTTTCACTTGTTGCAACTCCACAATGGCTAGAAACATTTTTCTGCACTTTTCTGTACAGTGCAATCAGTAGAATTTCTACAAGGGTAACTCGACCGATAGAGTAAAAGACAAAGCCGATATTCAGACCATCGGTCGAGTTTGTCCTGAGGAAACTCGACCGACCAATTAAAATCGATTTGGTTAGTTACTCCATCGGTCGATTTCTGTGAATACACAACTCGACCAATGCAATCTCCAGAAAATTGATCAAGGATGATCGGTCGAGTTTTCAGGCTGGGAAACTCGACTGACAAAGTGCCTGTAATCAATTTTCAAAGATGCATCTAAAGTGCTCTAATATTCGATCTAAGTGCTCCTGATATTTTTCTAAGCTTATATACAAGTCATACAATCATTACAAGTGATTTACAACATGATTCTAATGGATATACATCATATTACAAAAACGTGTAGTTGTATTGACTTTGACTTGTCTTTTCTCCAATTTGATATGTGCAAGTTAGGGCAATTGGAGTGTGTCTATACCTAATCTGAAATCACTCAAGTAGAGACATTATACACCAATATGTGGAATGGTTAGTCATCATCAAAACATGGGTTTAGTCAATTCAGACGTGAGTCAATATTGACCTAATTGACCTTGAGTCAACAATCTCCCCCTTTTTGAAGATGACAAACCATTCCATAAATGTATTGAAAGCTTTTAAGTAAAGTCATACCTTTGGACAAACCTAGGGGTTTCAATAGAGTTGAGTTCATATGCTCCCCCTCAATTGATGCTCATGGAGTTTTCATACTCGCCCTCAATTGATGCTATTTCTCCTGCATGGTTAGCTTTCACAACATTTATAGAATACTATGTCTTCTACTCATATATGTTCTACACATATATGTCTTCTCCCATTTACCTTCTCCCCTTTACATGGACATACTTCTCCTCTTCATGTAAGACATGCCTTCTTCCTTCTTTTAAAAGAAGACATACATTTCTCCCCCTTTATCATTTCAAAAAGTGGGGTTATGAAGAAATAAGAAACATCGCTTGTTAAAGAGAAAGGAGATAACACAAATGTATATAAGGAGAGTAGAAGAGCACATATAGGGACTTGTCTAAGCGTAGAAAGAAAAGAAAGTTAAAGCATATACTTGAACAACCCAAAATGCAAGATGAAGTGTTGCAGAAAAACAAGAAAACATAATTTTGACCCTCAAGATGATGGATTTTGACCAAAAACCATCAGAGCTCATCGTGAAGCAATGGGTCTTGCTCAAAATGTTGTTTCTGCATGCAAAACACTAGTCTTGCACCAAAAACTGAAACTGGAGCAAAATCTGTATAAAAACAAAAAATAATCCAATTTCTACATATGATGTAGATCTTATGAACCCTGCATCACAATGTTATGCAAGCAACTCAAGATAGTAGATATGCAATTCAAGAAACAAGCTTGAGCATGTATGAGACAAGATACAAGCATAGCATATATATGAGCAAAGATGCCAATTATAAACAAGGTTAGAACTACATGTATATGAACTACTAGTAGATGATATCACAAGTTAGGACTACTAGTAGGATCTAGATCATAGCAAGAGATACCAAAAGATATACAAGTTAAAGATCAAGCTATGAGTAGATGTAGAGATATATCCAAACAAAGAGATATGCAATTTTAGAAGCATGAAAGGATATAACTCACTAGATATGCATCCTTATGATGAGATGATTACCCCTAAGAACCTTAAAGTTATATCACAACAAGATATACACCTAGATAGATGTAGCAAGTTAGAGCACAACGGAAGCAATTTAAAACACAACCAAGAGATCCAAAGAGATCATCATCAAAACCTACAAAACAACTCAAAGCAAGTAATTGCAAGATATAGGTATACCAATTTAGAGCAATTAGAGAGATAGAGTTGTAAGCAAGATAGGCAATTTAGAACATGGAAATATGCATATATAAAGGTACGAAATGAGAGTGCCAAAAAATAAGGCTATTGGTTGAGAAAATCTAGTTGAGAGGGAAATTATCATTCAATAAGCCAACTGTGTATTCTGTGCACAGTGTTATCAGTCGAGTTCTGTGCATTGACAACTCGACCGATGACAACTGCTGGCAACACCCATTGGTGCCGATCGGTCGAGTTTCAAACAGGGCAAACTCGACCGATATACCAACTATCAAAAAGCATATATATTTCATAAAAACATATTTAAAGGCATGCTAAAAATACAAACCATATCCAACCATGTCTAATGAAGTTAGTAATGCACTATAGAAGCATTAGAAACAATTTTTGAGCAAGAGTGTGAAGAGAATCACAAAAACCACTTTTGACTCAAAAACCATATGTATAGTGCACACCATCTTGACAAAACAAATTAGGATTGGTTATAAGAAAGAAAAACATTACCTTCGTTCTTACCATTGCTTTTTCCACTTCTTTTCACCCTCAACACATCTCACCTTTCTTCTTCCATGTGGATTGAGAAGTCAATTTGCAATTCAATAGCTCAAGTCAATCCATTTGCAAGTACCTACAAGAAGAAAGATGAAATGGTCCCCAATCATGTTTTTGGGTCCGGAGGGGTTAGTTTAGAAACCCAAGTCCTATTGCTCTTGGGTGCTTTCCTCAAAGGACAACAAGTAGAATAATGACCAAAATCATTGTAATAATTGCATGTGCCCATAGTCTTGGAACTAGAGGATTCTCCATGGAATATTGGAGGTCCTTTACCTTTGTTGTTCCTTTGACTACCATCATACCCCAAACCATGTCTACCAATTTGTTTAGTAGTATGGTGTAGGATATCATTAAGGCTCTTCTTACCAACTAAGAATATTTGCAAAGAAGATCTCAAACTATCATTATCATGCATAAGAGAGGTAATAGTAGAAGACAAATGATTGATATTATCTCTATCATGTAAAAGATCATTTTCTAAGCAAAGAGCTTTAGTTAAATAAGAATCTCTATCAATATGAAGAGCAACAACATCATTCTCTCTATTTGTAGAACTAGAACAAGATTCATACCCATTGATTTTAGTAAGCAAGGAGGCATTTTCTATTTCTAATTCATGCAAAACAAAATCTTTGTCCTTGTTTTCAGATTTAACAACATCAATATCATGCATGAGAGAATCAACAATTAAGGTATGCTCTTCATTAGAACTAGTCATAAGAGGTTGAGTTTCTAGAAATCTAATCTTATCAAGCAAACTAGCATTTTCAAGTTTAAGAGACTCTACTTGGCTAAGAATCTCATTTTTGTCATCAAACAAGCAAGAATTTGCATGTTCAAGACCATCTAATTCTACATGCAAATTATCAACAATTTTAGCAAGCTTTTTCTTTTTCCTTTTAGAAGACTTAATAGAGGCAAAAATATCAGAAATCAAAGATTATTTATCTAAAGAGTTTAGATTTATCTCACTTGAGTCTTCACTTGTTGATTCTATAAGAGAAAAATGGCATTCTCCTTCATCACTAGAGCTTGAGCTTGATCCTTCAGTTGAATCTTTGCTTGAGCTTGAGTTGGAGGAGCCACTTGAGCTTGATTGCCATTTCTTCTTCTGAAGATGGGTCTTTTTGCCTTGTGGGCAATCTTCCTTGTAGTGACCCTTTTTCCACATGTGAAGCACCGGATGGAGGAGTACTTGCCTTTGTAGAGTTTACCCTTGGAGTACATGGTATCTTCTTTAGCTTGAGAGGATGGAGAGACTTGTTCCATGATAGCTTCAATTTGAGCTTTCATTTTAGCCTTCTTCATTCTCTTTAGCTCTTTCTTCTCTTATCTTTATACTTCCTCCCTCTTATCAAGTGTGGCTTCATGTGCTTGTAGATTTCCAATGAGCTCTTCAATAGGAATATCCTTAAGAGACCTGGTTTCTTCAATGGAAGTCACCTTGGGTTCCCACCTCTTGGGGAGAGTTCTAAGGATCTTTGAGTTGATCTCTCTACTAGACATAGGATGTCCTAGAACAGCAAGACCATTCAAAATGGTGTTGATCCTTGAGTACATGTTGGCTATACTCTCCTCCTTTCCCATCTTGAAGTTCTCAAGCAACCCTTAAGCATGTAGACTTTGCTTTCCTTCACTTGATTTGTCCCTTCATAAGTGATGCAAAGCTTTCTGCATACTTCATAGGCTATTTCACATGAAGAAATCCGGTTGAACTCAGTGGGGGTCATGGAAGCATAGAGTATGTGCATGGCTCTAGCATTCAAGGTTGCTTTCTCTGAGGTAGCTTCATCCAATTCTTCAATCTTTGTCTTTGGTAGCATGTACAGGCTGTTTACCATTTGCCACATCTCAAGACTTGATCCTTGGATGTAGAATTGAATCCTTCTTCTCCAATAGAGGAAATTTCTCCTATCAAAGATTGGAAGGTATCTCCCTCCTTGGTAGTCACCCATCTTCTCCTACTTGTGGAAGTATGCTTGGAGAAGACCCGCTCTGATACCAATTTTTGAATCCTAGATGGATGATTAGATGCTCTAGAGAGGGGTGAATAGAGCTGAAAGCACTTAAATAAAACTCATTAAACCTTCAAGATATATGGCAAGATAAGGTTGCTAAATAAGTAATTTGAGCGCAACTAAAACAAACATAGCAAGGGAGAGAGAGATTGAACATGAACCAATTAGACAAGCTATTTAGAGTGGTTCCACACTTCAATCTAGAAGTGTGTCAGTCCACTTGCCTAGAGAGGTCAACCTCTAGGGCTTCCAAACTATTTCACTCTTATATTTATTCATAAGACATACAATGCATGACCAAAACAAAAGACTTACCTATCCAATACAAAGAGTCTTCAACATTACCAAGGACTTACCCACTTTGCAAGAGTCTTCGACCTTCTCCAAGGACTTACCCACTCTTGCACAAGTCTTCAGCTTTGCAGGGATCACCCACTCTTCGTGGATCTTCAACTTTTGACTTCACCTTCACTCGGAGAAGCTTCCACCAAGGACTTACCCACTTGAGCAAAGAGTCTTCTGCCTTCACCAAGGGCTTACCCACTCTAGCTCCAAGTCTTCAGCCTTGATCTTCACCAAGGGACTCCTTCCCTTGTTCTTCTTCGCCTATCTTGGACAAGAGAGAGAACCTTCATCTTCATGATTGAAATGAGAGATAGGGAGGTGGTGGAAGTGAGAGCCTCATAAGATATACATATAGGACTAGCTCTCTTACAGATTTGCTACTCACTCTAATGGATGTAGCATGTGATTAAGCTTAGAGAGAGAGAGGAGGCTTTAGGAAGCACTCAACTATAGAATAGGAACCTCACATAGTGTTTACAATGAATGCTCTACCTTGGAATGAAGCCCAAGGGGTCCTATTTATAGCTGGGGATGCCTCTTAGCCTTTGGGAACACTTGTGAATGAAACTAGCCGTTTTGTGGCTTGCAACAGATATATTTTCACTTGTTGCAACTCCACAACGGCTAGAAATACTTTTCTGCACTTTTCTATACAGTGCAATCGGTAGAGTTTCTTCAAGGGTAACTCGACTGATAGAGTAAAAGACAAATTTGATATTCAGACCATCGGTCAAGTTTGTCCTAAGGAAACTCGACCGACCAATGAAAATCGATTTGGTTAGTTACTCCATCGGTCGAGTTCTGTGAATACACAACTCAACCGATGCAATCTCCAGAAAATTGATCAAGGATGATCGGTCGAGTTTTTAGGCTGGGAAACTCGACCGACAAAGTGCATGTAATCAATTTTCAAAGATGCATCTAAAGTGCTCTAATATTCGATCTAAGTGCTCCTGATATTTTTCTAAGGTTAATTACAAGTCATACAATCATTACAAGTGATTTACAACATGATTCTAATGGATATATATCATATTACAAAAATGTGCAGTTGTATTGCCTTTGACTTATCTTCTCTCCAATTTGATATGTGCAAGTTAGGGCAATTTGAGTGTGTCTATACCTAATCTGAAATCACTCAAGTAGAGACATTAGACACCAATATGTGAATGGTTAGTCATCATCAAAACATGGGTTTAGTCAATTTAGATGTGAGTCAACATTGACCTAATTGACCTTGAGTCAACAATCTCCCCCTTTTTGAAGATGACAAACCATTCCATAAATGTATTGAAAGCTTTTAAGTAAAGTCATACCTTTGGACAAACCTAGGGGTTTCAATAGAGTTGAGTTCATATGCTCCCCCTCAATTGATGCTCATGGAGTTTTCATACTCCCCATCAATTGATGCTATTTCTCCTGCATGGTTAGCTTTCACAACATTTATAGAATACTATGTCTTCTACTCATATATGTTCTACACATATATGTCTTCTCCCATTTACCTTCTCCCCTTTACATGGACACACTTCTCCTCTTCATGTAAGACATGCCTGATTCCTTCTTTTAAAAGAAGACATACCTTTCTCCCCCTTTGTCATTTCAAAAAGTGGGGTTATGAAGAAATAAGAAACATCACTTGTTAAAGAGAAAGGAGATAACACAAATGTATATAAGGAGAGTAGAAGAGCACATATAGGGTCTTGTCCAAGCTTAGAAAGAAAAGCAAGTTAAAGCATATACTTGAACAACCCAAAATGCAAGATGAAGTGGTGCAGAAAAACAAGAAAACATAATTTTGACCCTCAAGATTTTGACCAAAAACCATCAGAGCTCATCGCAAAGCAATGGGTCTTGCTCTAAAGGTTTTTTCTTCACGAAAAACACTAGTCTTGCACCAAAAACTGAAACTGGAGCAAAATCTACATAAAAACAAAAAATACTCCAATTTCTATATATAATGTAGATCTTATGTACCCTGCATCACAATGTTATGCAAGCAACTCAGGATAGTAGATATGCAATTCAAGGAACAAGCTTGAGCATGTATGAGACAAGATAAACGCATAGCATATATATGAGCAAAGATGCCAATTATAAACAAGGTTAGAACTACATGTATATGAACTACTAGTAGATGATATCACAAGTTAATTAGGACTACTAGTAGGATCTAGATCATAGCAAGAGATACCAAAAGATACACAAGTTAAAGAGCAAGCTATGAAGAGATGTAGAGATATATCCAAACAAAGAGATATGAAATTTTGGAAGCATGAAAGTATATAACTCACTATATATGCATCCTTACCATAAGATGATTACCCCTAAGAACCTCAAAGTTGTATCACAACAAGATATACACCTAGATAGATGTACCAAGTTAGAGCACAATGGAAGCAATTTAAGACACAACCAAGATATCCAAAGAGATCATCATCAAAACCTGCAAAACAACTCAAAGCAAATAATTGCAAGATATAGGTATACCAATTTAGATCAATTAGAGAGATAGAGTTGTAAGCAAGATTGGAAATTTAGAACATGGAAATATGCATATATAAAGGTACCAAATGAGAGTGCCAAAGAATAAGGCTATTGGTTGAGAAAATCTAGTTGAGAGGGAAATTCTCATTCAATAAGTCAACTGTGTATTCTGTGCACAGTGTTATCGGTCGAGTTTTGTGCATTGACAACTTGACCGATGACAATTGTTGGCAACACCCATTGGTGCCTATCGGTCGAGTTTCAAACAGGGCAAACTCGACCGACAGACCAGCTGTCAAAAAGCATATATATTTCATAAAAACATATTTAAAGGCATGCTAAAAATACAAACATGTCTAATCAAGTTAGTAATGCACATTAGAAGCATTAACAATAGTTTTTGATAAAAAATGTGAAGAGAATCACAAAATACCACTTTGACTCAAAAACCATATGTATAGTGCACACCATCTTGACAAAACAAGTTAGGATTGGTTATAAGAAAGAAAAACATTACCTTTGCTCTTACCATTGTTTTTTCCACTTGTTTTCACCTTCAACATATCTCACCTTTCTTCTTCCATGTGGATTGAGAAGTCAATTTGCAATTCAATAGCTCAAGTCAATCCATTTGCAAGTACCTACAAGAAGAAAGATGAAATGGTCCCCAATCATGTTTTTGGGTCCAGAGGGGTTAGTTTAGCAACCCAAGTCCTATTGCTCTTGGGTGCTTTCCTCAAAGGACAATAAGTAGAATAATGACCAAAATCATTGCAATAATTGCATGTGCCCATAGTATTGGAACTAGAGGATTCTGTTGGTATGTATGCCCATAGAGCAAGTCATATGATGATAGATATGGGATACTTTGTAATTGATTTGAATAATAATAAAGGCAATTTCCAATCTATATGTTTAAACTGTTTCTGAGATGATGGTGTAACATGATAGATGTCTAAAGATTGTTTTACTCAATGACGTATGCTTTTAGGTTAAGGACCTAAACAATGAGATCATATGGATGTTAAGAGTATACATTCTTGTATAGTCCCTAGTCGGTTGTTATTGTGGAAATAACCATAGATATCAATAACACTGAAGACTAGATTGTGTGTTGGTTGATGACAGAATCTCATTAGTCATGATATAGTGATATCAAACCAAGCACATAGGTACTTGTTAGAGAACAAGGTACCGGACAGACCCACCGTGAGAGTGACACATGGAACCAAGACATGGTAGTCACAGTCATCCCTCACAGTGATGGTGGTGAGTGTGATTCTTAGACCTGAAATCACTACACTCAACACATGTCGTTGGGTACACTTTGACATCATCAAACGCAATCCTGAAACATGGGTTGTTATAAAGGTGATGATTGGGTGGCTTTGACACATGGGGCTTTTGAGGGGTGAGTGATAGATATGGGATTTGTCCCTCCTAAGGGAGTTTGATATCCTTGGCCACTTGATGAGTAGGACTGAGAAAGGCATGTGCATGCACGTTTGAATCAATATGTGATATTGATGTCATACACATCTCACTCGGTCTACTCTGAGATCAAGGAAATGAATGAACATTGACAGGATGACTGTTCCATGCCTCGAGTTCATTCTGGATATCAGTGACAAAGGAATTATACATTCACTGTAACACCATTCACGGATTGTAGGATGAAAGTTGTTCTCCAACTTTCTACTTTCACTTGGGTAGCAATGATTTGTGACTAGACACCGCTCTTTGCTTGTGAAGTCATAAATGTTATGGACTTTCACTGCCAACGTGAAATGGACCTGCAGGGTCACACACATAGGATTTAACCTGGAAGAGGAGTTTTGTCCACAAGCAATGTTTAGATTGATTAGTAAAGGAGTTTAGTAGTTCAATTAAACACTCAATTAATCGATAGCTCAATATCATAATGTTCAAGGTGTTGGACGCATTGATTGGAGTATCAGATTGATTGAAATCGCATTTGACTGATTCTGCACAATCTGCACTCCCAACCGATCGGTTCATGTGATGAACCGGTTGGCTGAGGTTGCTGAACCGGTCGGCTCAATTGTTGAACCGATCGGCTCATGCACAGAGTGAAACGACCGGTTCAAGTGTTGAACCGATCGGTTCAACTGGTGCAATCGAGCAACTTGGGAAAGTAGGATTGGTGAGAATTTTCCTTTCGTTTCAATTGCCCAATTTGATTGGGAATAATATTGGTATTCGATACCAATTGGGAAAGAAACAAGGAAAGTCAATCGGGAACCAACCTGGAACCCCAACTGACCGGTTCATGAATGAACCGATCGGTTCAACGGTTCCAAACGATCGGTTCAGTGGTGAACCGATCGGTTCAGGTCCCCAACCGACCGGTTTAGGTTGTGAGATGGTTGCTTTTTGTGGAAAATCCCGAACCCTTCTACTCCTGCTTTAGTCCCGTATTGTTGGGCATAGAGAACCATGTCCCATGACCCGCCTATATATAGGGGTATTGGGGGCTTCTCAGAGAACAACTCAGTGCATGTTGATTGCTCTGCAAAGTTGTCGTTCTCTCTGGTTTTGGTAACCGAGAGAGAGCCCGAGCAAGTGCTTCCCACAAAGGGAGGTGCAGCAAGGGAAGGACAACTGCAGTTGCAGTCGATAGCAGGAGAGTGTGTTGGCGACTAGTACGTCAACAGGAGGGTGCGACTCCTTCCACTTCCTTGTGGGACAAGGAGAGTGGAGTTCCGGGTGGTCCGTGTGGACTACTTCAGAGGCGGGAGGTCACTGCCGCTCAGGAGGATAACTGTCATCCGACAGTCCGGTAGGAGGAGAAGTCTTCAGTCCCGGTGCGACCAGGAGCTGCACAGACACCATCCAAGACCGGAGGTGAAGACCGCGCAAAGCGCGTGGCATTGTCGCAGAGCAAGCCTCGGGACAAGGTATGATTCACAAACCTTATTTCCTATCATATAGATGTCGACGCGATTCCTTTTGTTCCGGGTTTGGGGAGAAATTTTTTTGTTTCCGCTGCTTCTCTGCCTCCTATAAAACCCAACAGTGGTATCAGAGCCAGGTCGACCTCTCTATATTTTAGGATTATCGATGTGATCGATTTTGGTTTGTAGCCTTTATTTATTACATGTGATGCGAATAATATCGGCTTTATACATGTCCAATCCAGAAATCCCTAATATACATATATGATATGTAATATTAATGCACTCGATACGCGTCGCCCTTAAACGAGTTTTGTGGTGGATGTGTAGCATGATTATGGCCTATAAAACCCTATATCTGTGTATGGTTGTTTGTGTGGTTGCTTGCATCTCGGTCTGCGCACCGATTCCCTTTCTCATATTCCTGATGTAACTCGAAATAATTCGAGAATTCTTTCCTACCTTTGCTCCCCCCAAATGTAACTCGGGGTTTCACAATTCAATTGTAAATATGATAGATTTTATTTCCTGTTATGTCAAAGAACGGAGGACAACCTGAAGACGATCGGTTCAAGGAGTGAACCGATCGGTTGGTGATCCAGACGGCCGATTCGAGGAACGAGATGAGCGGGTGGCGACCTGAGGAGATGCACGATGACCAGTGAACCGATCGGCTGGAGGCGCCAGTCGATCGGCTGGTGGCACCCGAACAACCTACCTGATGGCGAGCCGATCAGTCATAGAGATGAGCTGATCAAACCCAGAAAGGCAGGCAAAGATTTCATCTTGTACAGGTTGCATGTGATGTAGGCCTAGATGACCGTGATTCCTCTTGGCTCGAGGAATCACAAATAGGATGGCCATAATCATTGCTTTTTATCGTTTATGCATGTTTTGTGTGGGATATAGCATGTATATGATACGTACTATATATTGTGGTGATTGGATATGTATATGTATATAAAAACCAAATCCCTCATTAAATATTAAGTTTTAGATGCCTTCCAAATGTGACACACGTGAAAAGCTTGATCGACCAAGTGTGGGCACGCCCTAGCGTGGTGCACCGTCTATCTCGTGGAAGCGTGAAGGATGAATGTGTGGGTCTGACCTAGCAGGGTGCATGTTCATCGTGTTGGCTTTGGGTCGGACTTAACAAGGTGATCTAGATGGGATCTAGTACCTTGAGGCATGGAGATGATCATGGCAAGGAGTTGCATATGACATCTTTCAAGAGTTGCATATGATGCAATTGGCAAAAGTTGCCTACCTGAGAGATCTGAGTTGTGGGTGACAACCCTAGCTGGTCCATGACTCAGAGGATTTCAGGATCTTGACCCACTAGAAGATTGTACGCTGCAATCTTCTGAATTGATGGTGAGGGCTATCAATTTGAGTCAAAATAGTGGGAGCGGTAATTAATTAAAGGCCTAATTAACTATCGTCAAATTTTATTCAAATCAAATCAAAAAGGTTTTGACAAATGCAAATTTTCTCTTGTAGAATGGAAAAAGAATCATCTTTTAAAATGGGCAAATTAATTGAGAATAAATTCCATAACTGGTTGAGGACTGTGAGAAGTGTTCTGCACAATCCAGATATACCAGGAGCCTTAGAATCCACTCTATGTACGCTTAATGCGTTGGTGAAGAAGAAAGTAGGTAAGGGAGAGAAGTGTTCTCTCGCCAAACCAATTTCTTCTACATGGAGAGGATGGAAGGAACAATGGAAGAAGAAGTCGGAGATAGAGATCTCTACTTCTGGTGTATACGTGATAGAGATTAACTTTACTACTTCTTCGTCATGGGTACTTGATACCGGATGCGGATCTCACATTTGTTCAAATGTGAAGGATCTTAAGAGAAGTAGGCCTTTGGGGAAAGGCGAGGTTGAACTACGTGTTGCTAATGGGGCAAGAGTTGCCGCCAGTGCCGTAGGAACCTATGAGTTAACTCTACCTAGAGGGCTAATAATAGAGTTAAAGAACTGCTATTATGTACCTGCCATAAATAGGAATATCATTTCCGTCTCTTGTTTGGACAAAGATGGATTTGAATTTCTTATTAAGAATGGAAAGTGTTCCATTTCTAAAGATGGGATCTTTTATGGCAGTGCCCCTATGTCTTATGGTCTATACTTGATAGACTTGGAGACAAGTGTATACAACGTAAACACCAAAAAGCAAAAACTCAATGACTCAAACAAAACATATCTCTGGCATTGTCGTCTAGGGCACATAAATGAGAAGCGCATTTCTAGACTCCATAAAGATGGTTATCTAGACTCTTTTGATTATGAATCAATAGAGACATGTGAATCTTGTTTGTTGGGCAAGATGACCAAGACTCCCTTTTCAGGAAAAGGTGAGAGAGCTAGTGATCTACTAGGACTCATACATACTGATGTATGTGGGCCTTTTAGAACTAATGCCAGAAATGGGTATCAGTACTTCATTACCTTCACTGATGATTTCAGTAGGTATGGCTATGTGTACCTGATGAAGCATAAGTCAGAAACCCTTGAAAGGTTCAAGGATTTCATGAATGAAGTACAGAACCAGCTTGGTAAAAGTACTAAGGCACTTCATTCCGATCGAGGTGGAGAATACTTGAGCCAGGAGTTTGAGGACCTTCTGCGAGCCTGTGGTATTGTATCACAATGGACTCCGCCTGGAACACCACAGCATAATGGTGTGTCTGAAAGAAGGAATCGCACATTGTTAGATATGGTGCGATCAATGATGAGTTTTGCTGATCTTCCAATTTCTTTCTGGGGTCATGCTCTTGAAACCGCCGCGTTTACACTTAACCGTGTGCCATCTAAATCGGTTCAAAAGACACCATATGAGATATGGTATGGGAAGCGTCCCGTTTTGTCTTTTATGAAGATTTGGGGCTGTGAGGCTTACGTTAGGAAAATGTTTCCTGATAAGCTTGGACCCAAATCCGATAAATGTTATTTTTTGGATACCCCAAGGAAACGAGGGGATATTACTTATACCACCCTACTGACAACAAAGTGTTTGTTGCTAGGGATGCTGTATTCCGAGAGAGGGAATTTATTTCCAAAGGAAACAGTGGGAGGAAAGTAGAGCTTGAAGAGGATCAAGCCCAACAGGAAAACATTGAACCGATAGATGTACCAGAGGAAAATGTAGATTCACAAGGTGTTGTGGAATCTCAGTCTCCTCAGGTAACACAAGGACCTCGTAGATCTAGTAGGACTCGCCTTGAACCTGAGAGGTTTGTATACCTTGTAACTCAGGAAGGTGGAGAGTTGATCATAGATGATGATCCAACTACCTACGTAGAGGCTATGGAGGGACCAGATTCTGAGAAATGGCTAGAAGCCATGAGATCTGAGATGGAATCCATGTACTCCAACAAAGTATGGACTTTGGTGGAACCACCCGAAGGGGTGAAACCCATAGGGTGCAAGTGGGTCTTCAAGAAAAAGACCGACATGGATGGCAATGTGCAAACTTATAAAGGCAGATTGGTTGCAAAGGGTTTTCGAAAAATTCAAGGTGTTAACTATGACGAAACCTTTTCTCCAGTTGCCATGATTAAGTCCATCAGGATCATGCTTGCTATTGCAGCTTATTATGACTATGAGATTTGGTAGATGGATGTTAAAACCGCATTCCTTAACGGGAATATTCATGAAGATGTGTACATGACACAGCCTGAAGGTTTTGTAGATCCAAAGAATGCCAATAAAGTCTGTAAACTGCAAAGGTCAATCTATGGATTAAAGCAAGCATCTCGGAGTTGGAATCTTTGATTTGATGAAGAAGTCAAAGTGTTTGGCTTTATTCAAAATGAAGATGAACCTTGTGTGTACAAGAAGGTTAATGGGAGCTCGACCATATTTCTCATATTGTATGTGGATGACATACTTTTAATGGGGAATGATGTCTTAGCCTTAGAGAAGGTAAAGACTTGGCTTGGGAAAACTTTCTCAATGAAGGACTTAGGAGAAGCATCCTACATTCTAGGAATTAAGATCTATAGAGATAGATCTAGAAGGCTTCTCGGACTAAGCCAAAGCACGTACATTGACAAGGTGCTGAAGCGGTTCAGCATGGAGAACTCAAAGAGAGGCAACGTCCCTGTGCTACATGGAGTTACCGTCTCTAGAGCTCAATGTCCCCAATCTTGTTAAGAGAGGGAGCGTATGAATGGGATCCCATATGCATCAGCCATCGGATCCATCATGTACGCTATGTTGTGCACACGCCCAGATGTCTCGTATGCTCTCAGCATGACGAGCAGGTACCAGTCAGATCCAGGGGATGCTCACTGGACAGCCGTGAAGAACATCCTCAAGTACTTGCGAAGGACTAAGGATCAGTTTCTTGTGTACGGCGGCGAGGAAGAGCTGGTTGTAAAGGGTTACACCGATGCAAGCTTCCAAACCGATAAAGATGATTACAGATCACAGTCAGGATTTGTGTTTTGCCTTAATAATGGAGCTGTGAGCTGGAAGAGTTCCAAGCAAGAAACAGTTGCCGATTCTACTACAGAGGCCGAGTATATTGCTGCTTCGCATGCAGCAAAGGAGGCTGTATGGATCAGGAAGTTCATTTCTGAACTTGGCGTAGTTCCCAGTAGCTGTGATGCAATTGAGCTTTATTGTGACAATAATGGAGCTATTGCACAAGATAAGGAGCCCAGATCACATCAGCGGTCCAAGCACATACTGCGGCGCTTCCATCTCATATGAGAGATCGTACAACGAGGAGATGTGAAGATTTGCAAAGTACCAACTGAAGACAACATAGTTGATCCACTGACTAAGGCCCTTTCTCAGCAGAAGCATGATGGTCATGCTAGGTCACAAGGACTGCGTTTCCTTGGTGACTGGCTCTAAGTGCAAGTGGGAGTCTGTTGGTATGTATGCCCATAGAGCAAGTCATATGATGATAGATATGGGATACTTTGTAATTGATTTGAATAATAATAAAGGCAATTTCCAATCTATATGTTTAAACTGTTTCTGAGATGATGGTGTAACATGATAGATGTCTAAAGATTGTTTTACTCAATGACGTATGCTTTTAGGTTAAGGACCTAAACGATGAGATCATACGGATGTTAAGAGTATACATTCTTGTATAGTCCCTAGTCGGTTGTTATTGTGGAAATAACCATAGACATCAATAACACTGAAGACTAGATTGTGTGTTGGTTGATGACAGAATCTCATTAGTCATGATATAGTGATATCAAACCAAGCACATAGGTACTTGTTAGAGAACAAGGTACCAGACAGACCCACCGTGAGAGTGACACATGGAACCAAGACATGGTAGTCACAGTCAGCCCTCACAGTGATGGTGGTGAGTGTGATTCTTAGACCTGAAATCACTACACTCAACACATGTCGTTGGGTACACTTTGACATCATCAAACGCAATCCTGAAACATGGGTTGTTATAAAGGTGATGATTGGGTGGCTTTGACACATGGGGCTTTGAGGGGTGAGTGATAGATATGGGATTTGTCCCTCCTAAGGGAGTTTGATATCCTTGGCCACTTGATGAGTAGGATTGAGAAAGGCATGCGCATGCACGTGTAAATCAATATGTGATATTGATGTCATACACATCTCACTTGGTCTACTCTGAGATCAAGGAAATGAATGAACATTGACAGGATGACTGTTCCATGCCTCGAGTTCATTCTGGATATCAGTGACAAAGGAATTATACATTCACTGTAACACCATTCACGGATTGTAGGATGAAAGTTGTTCTCCAACGTTCTACTTTCACTTGGGTAGCAATGATGTGTGACTAGACACCGCTCTTTGCTTGTGAAGTCATAAATGTTATGGACTTTCACTGCCAACGTGAAATGGACCTGCAGGGTCACACACATAGGATTTAACCTGGAAGAGGAGTTTTGTCCACAAGCAATGTTTAGATTGATTAGTAAAGGAGTTTAGTAGTTCAATTAAACACTCAATTAATCGATAGCTCAATATCATAATGTTCAAGGTGTTGGACACATTGATTGGAGTATCGGATTGATTGAAATCACATTTGACTGATTCTGCACAATCTGCACTCCCAACCGATCGGTTCATGTGATGAACCAGTCGGCTGAGGTTGTTGAACCGGTCGGCTCAATTGTTGAACCGATCGGCTCATGCACAGAGTGAAACGACCGGTTCAACTGGTGCAATCGAGCAACTTGGGAAAGTAGGATTGGTGAGAATTTTCCTTTCGTTTCAATTGCCCAATTTGATTGGGAATAATATTGGTATTCGATACCAATTGGGAAAGAAACAAGGAAAGTCAATCGGGAACCAACCTGGAACCCCAACCGACCGGTTCATGAATGAACCGATCGGTTCAAGGGTCCCAAACGATCGGTTCAGTGGTGAACCGATTGGTTCAGGTCCCCAACCGACCGGTTCACTTGTGAACCGATCGGTTCAGGTTGCGAGATGGTTGCTTTTTGTGGAAAATCCCGAACCCTTCTACTCCTGCTTTAGTCCCGTATTGCCGGGCACATAGAACCCTGTCCCATGACCCGCCTATATATATAGGGGTATTGGGGGCTTCTTAGAGAACAACTCAGTGCATGTTGATTGCTCTGCAAAGTTGTCGTTCTCTCTGGTTTTGGTAACTGAGAGAGAGCCCGAGCAAGTGCTTCCCGCAAAGGGAGGTGCAGCAAGGGAAGGACAACTGCAGTTGCAGTCGATAGCAGGAGAGTGTGTTGGCGACTAGTACGTCAATAGGAGGGTGCGACTCCTTTCACTTCCTTGTGGGACAAGGAGAGTGGAGTTCCGGGTGGTCCGTGTGGACTACTTCAGAGGCGGGAGGTCACTGCCGCTCAGGAGGACAACTGTCATCCGACAGTCCGGTAGGAGGAGGAGTCTTCAGTCCCGGTGCGACCAGGAGCTGCACAGACACCGTCCAAGATCGGAGGTGAAGACCGCGCAAAGCGCGTGGCATTGTCGCCGAGCAAGCCTCGGGACAAGGTATGATTCACAAACCTTATTTCCTATCATATAGATGTCGACGCGATTCCTTTTGTTCCGGGTTTGGGGAGAAAATGTTTTGTTTCCGCTGCTTCTCTGCCTCCTATAAAACCCAACAGATTCTCCATGGAATATTGGAGGTCCTTCACCTTTGTTGTTCCTTTGACTACCATCATACCCCAAACCATGTCTACCAATTTGTTTAGTAGTATGGTGTAGGATATCATTAAGGCTCTTCTTACCAACTAAGAATCTTTCTAAAGAAGATCTCAAACTATCATTATCATGCATAAGAGAGGTAATAGTAGAAGACAAATGATTGATATTATCTCTAGCATGTAAAAGATCATTTTCTAAGCAAAGAGCTTTAGTTAAATAAGAATCTCTATCAATATGAAGAGCTGCAACATCATTCTCTATATTTGTAGAACTAGAACAAGATTCATACCCATTGATTTTAGTAAGCAAGGAGGCATTTTCTATTTCTAATTCATGCAAAACAAAATCTTTGTCCTTGTTTTCAGATTTAAAAACATCAATATCATGCATGAGAGAATCAACAATTAAGGTATGCTCTTCATTAGAACTAGTCATAAGAGGTTGAGTTTCTAGAAATCTAATCTTATCAAGAAAACTAGCATTTTCAAGTTTAAGAGACTCTACTTGGCTAAGAATCTCATTTTTGTCATCAAACAAGCAAGAATTTGCATGTTCAAGACCATCTAATTCTACATGCAAATTATCAACAATTTTAGTAAGCTTTTTCTTTTTCCTTTTAGAAGACTTCAAAGAGGCAAAAATATCATGAATAATAGAAATCAAAGATTCTTTATCTAAAGAGTTTAGATTTACCTCACTTGAGTCTGCACTTGTTGATGCTATAAGAGCAAAATGGCATTCTCCTTCATCACTAGAGCTTGAGCTTGATCCTTCAGTTGAATCTTCGCTTAAGCTTGAGTTGGAGGAGCCACTTGAGCTTGATTGCCATTTCTTCTTGTGAAGATGGGTCTTTTTGCCTTGTGGGCAATCTTCCTTGTAGTGACCCTTTTTCCACATGTGAAGCACCGGATGGAGGAGTACTTGCCTTTGCAGAGTTTACCCTTGGAGTACATGGCATCTTCTTTAGCTTTAGAGGATGGAGAGACTTGTTCCATGATAGCTTCAATTTGAGCCTTCATTTCAGCCTTCTTCATTCTCTTTAGCTCTTTCTTCTCTTGTCTTTCTACTTCCTCCCTCTTGTCAAGTGTGTCTTCATGTGCTTGTAGATTTCCAATGAGCTCTTCAATAGGAATATGCTTAAGAGACCTGGCTTCTTCAATGGAAGTCACCTTGGGTTCCCACCTCTTGGGGAGAGTTCTAAGGATCTTTGAGTTGATCTCTCTACTAGACATAGGATGTCCTAGAACAACAAAACCATTCACAATGGTGTTGAGCCTTGAGTACATGTTGGCTATACTCTCCTCCTTTCCCATCTTGAAGTTCTCAAGCAGCCCTTGAGCATGTAGACTTTGCTTTCCTTCACTTGATTTGTCCCTTCATTAGTGATGCAAAGCTTTCTCCATACTTCATAGGCTATTTCACATGAAGAAATCCGGTTGAACTCAGTGGGGGTCGTGGAAGCATAGAGTATGTGCATGGATCTAGCATTCAAGGTTGCTTTCTCTGAGGTAGCTTCATCCAATTCTTCAATCTTTGTCTTTGGTAGCATGTACGGGTTGTTCACCATTTCCACATCTTAAGACTTGATCCTTGGATGTAGAATTCAAGCCTTCTTCTCCAATAGAGGAAATTTCTCCCATCAAAGATTGGAAGGTATCTCCCTCCTTGGTAGTCACCCATCTTCTCCTACTTGTGGAAGTATGCTTGGAGAAGACCCGCTCTGATACCAATTGTTGGATCCTAGATGGATGATTAGATGCTCTAGAGGGGGTGAATAGAGCTGAAAGCACTTAAACAAAACTCATTAAACCTTCAATATATATGGCAAGATAAGGTTGCTAAATAGGTAATTTGAGTGCAACTAAAACATACATAGCAAGGGAGAGAGAGATTGAACATGCACCAATTAGACAAGCTATTTAGAGTGGTTCCACACTTCAAACTAGAAGTATGTCAGTCCACTTGCCTAGAGAGGTCAACCTCTAGGGCTTCCAAACTATTGCACTCTTATATTCATTCATAAGACATACAATGCATGACCAAAACAAAAGACTTACCTATCCAATACAAAGAGTCTTCAATATTACCAAGGACTTACCCACTTTTCAAGAGTATTCGACCTTCTCCAAGGACTTACCTACTCTTGCACAAGTCTTCAGCTTTGCAGGGATCACCCACTCTTCTTGGATCTTCAGCTTTTGACTTCACTTTCACTCGGAGAAGCTTCCACCAAGGACTTCCCCACTTGAGAAAAGAGTCTTCTGCCTTCACCAAGGGCTTACCCACTCTAGCTCCAAGTCTTCAGCCTTGATCTTCACCAAGGGACTCCTTCTCTTGTTCTTCTTCACCTCTCTTGGACAAGAGAGAGAACCTTCATCTTCATGATTGAAATGAGAGATAGGGAGGTGGTGGAAGTGAGAGCCTCATAAGATATACATATAGGACTAGCTCTCTTACAGATTTGCTACTCACTCTAATGGATGTAGCAAGTGATTAAGCTTAGAGAGAGAGAGGAGGCTATAGGAAGCACTCAACTATAGAATAGGAACCTCACATAGAGTTTGCAATGAATGCTCTACCTTGGAATGAAGCCCAAGGGGTCCTATTTATAGCTGGGGATGCCTCTTAGCCTTTGGGAACACTTGTGAACGAAAACTAGCCGTTTTGTGGCTTGCAACGGATATATTTTCACTTGTTGCAACTCCACAACGGCTAGAAACACTTTTCTGCACTTTTCCGTACAGTGCAATCGGTAGTGTTTCTACAAGGGTAACTCGACTGATAGAGTAAAAGACAAATCTGATATTCAGACCATCGGTCGAGTTTGTCCTGAGGAAACTCAACCGACCAATGAAAATCGATTTGGTCAGTTACTCCATCGGTCGAGTTCTGTGAATACACAACTCGACCGATGCAATCTCTAGAAAATTGATCAAGGATGATCGGTCGAGTTTTTAGGCTGGGAAACTCGACCGACAAAGTGCCAGTAATCAATTTTCAAAGATGCATCTGAAGTGCTCTAATATTCAATCTAAGTGCTCCTGATATTTTTCTAAGGTTAATTACAAGTCATACAATCATTACAAGTGATTTACAACATGATTCTAATGGATATACATCATATTACAAAAATGTGCAGTTGTATTGCCATTGACTTGTCTTTTCTCCAATTTGATATGTGCAAGTTAGGGAAATTTGAGTGTGTCTATAACTAATCTAAAATCACTCAAGTAGAGACATTAGACACCAATATGTGGAATGGTTAGTCATCATCAAAACATGGGTTTAGTCAATTTAGATGTGAGTCAACATTGACCTAATTGACCTTGAGTCAACAATCTCCCCCTTTTTGATGATGACAAACCATTCCATAAATGTATTGAAAGCTTTTAAGTAAAGTCATACCTTTGGAGAAACCTAGGGGTTTCAATAGAGTTGAGCTCATATGCTCCCCCTAAATTGATGCTCATGGAGTTTTCATACTCCCCATCAATTGATGCTATTTCTCCTGCATGGTTAGCTTTCACAACATTTATAGAATACTATGTCTTCTACTCATATATGTTCTACACATATATGTCTTCTCCCATTTACCTTCTCCCCTTTACATGGACATACTTCTCCTCTTCATGTAAGACATGCCTTCTTCCTTCTTTTAAAAGAAGACATACATTTCTCCCCCTTTGTCATTTCAAAAAGGGGGGTTATGAAGAAATAAGAAACATCACTTGTTAAAGATAAAGGAGATAACACAAATGTATTTAAGGAGAGTAGAAGAGCACAAATAGGGTCTTATCCAAGCATAGAAAGAAAAGCAAGTTAAAGCATATACTTGAACAACCCAAAATGCAAGATGAAGTGCTGCAGAAAAACAAGAAAACATAATTTTGACCCTCAAGATGACGGATTTTGACCAAAAACCATCAGATCTCATCGCGAAGCAATGGGTCTTGCTCAAAAGGTTTTTTCTGCACGAAAAACACTAGTCTTGCACCAAAAACTGAAACTGGAGCAAAATCAACATAAAAACCAAAAATACTCCAATTTCTACATATAATGTAGATCTTATGTACCTTGCATCACAATGTTATGCAAGCAACTCAAGATAGTAGATATGCAATTCAAGGAACAAGCTTGAGCATGTATGACACAAGATAAAAGCATAGCATATATATGAGCAAAGATGCCAATTATAAACAAGGTTAGAACTACATGTATATGAACTACTAGTAGATGATATCACAAGTTAATTAGGACTACTAGTAGGATCTAGATCATAGCAAGAGATACCAAAAGATACACAAGTTAAAGAGCAAGCTATGAGTAGATGTAGAGATATATTCAAACAAAGAGATATGAAATTTTGGAAGCATGAAAGGATATAACTCACTATATATGCATCCTTACCATAAGATGATTACCTCTAAGAACCTCAAAGTTGTATCAAAACAAGATATACACCTTGATAGATGTAGCAAGTTATAGCACAACGGAAGCAATTTAAGACACAACCAAGAGATCCAAAGAGATCATCATCAAAACCTGCAAAACAACTCAAAGCAAATAATTGCAAGATATAGGTATACCAATTTAGATCAATTAGAGAGATAGAGTTGTAAGCAAGATAGGCAATTTAGAACATGGAAATATGCATATATAAAGGTACCAAATGAGAATGCCAAAGAATAAGGCTATTGGTTGAGAAAATCTAGTTAAGAGGGAAATTCTCATTCAATAAGCCAACTGTGTATTCTGTGCACATCGTTATCGGTCGAGTTCTGTGCATTGACAACTCGACCGATGACAACTGTTGGCAACACCCATTGGTGCCTATCGGTCGAGTTTCAAACAGGGCAAATTCGACCGACAGACCAGCTGTCAAAAAGCATATATATTTCATAAAAACATATTTAAAGGCATGCTAAAAATACAAACCATATCCAAACAAGTCTAATCAAGTTAGTAATGCACTATAGAAGCATTAGAAACAGTTTTTGATAAAAAGTGTGAAGAGAATCACAAAATACCACTTTTGACTCAAAAACCATATGTATAGTGCACACCATCTTGACAAAACAAGTTAGGATTGGTGTAACGCTCGGGCCCACTGCCCAAGGCTCTAGTAGAGTTTCAGGAATGAAGACTGGCCCCATAAACCACCACTAGCCTTAACTGCGCACTTTGTCCACACTGACACGCAAGCCAAGATCAACTTCCCGACTGGTCACCCATCCTGGTACTACTCCAAGCTGAGCACGCTTTACTATGGAGTTCTTTAGTGATGGGCTCCCGGAAAAGGAGGTGCACCTTGGTGATATGGGTAGTCCAATCATTTCTTGTAAGATCATGTTATCCAAGGCCTCAAATCCTGGGATGTTACAATCTCCCCCACTTAGACTCTTGACGTCCTCGTCAATGCTCAACTATATGGCCTCATAATCTGACCCCATTTCAGTGCAGACCCACAATGGCCCATGGACACCCAGCTCCCATCCACGGCTACCAGCACAAGGGTGGCTCCATCTCGTCTCTACGGATAGCCCTTTCCAACTTTCCTGGACCACACGGCTCAAGACTGGCATGCCATATGCCCATGTGGGCCCCACATATTGGAGGGGTTATGGCTCTAATACCATTTGTAACGCCCGGGCCCACTGCCCAAGGCTCTAGTAGAGTTTCAGGAATGACGACTGGCCCCAAAGACCACCACTAGCCTTAACTGCGCACTTTGTCAACACTAACGCGCAAGCCAGGATCAACTTCCCGACTAGTCACCCATCCTAGTACTACTCCAAGCTGAGCACGCTTAACTATGGAGTTCTTTAGAGATGTGCTCCCTGAAAAGGAGGTGCACCTTGGTGATATGGGTAGTCCAATCATTCCTTTTAAGATCATGTTATCCGAGGCCTCAAATCCTGGGATGTTACAATCTCTCCCACTTAGACTCTTGACGTCCTTGTCAAGGCTCAAATATATGGCCTCATAATTTGACCCCATTTCAGTGCAGACCCACAATGGCCCATGGACACCCAGCTCCCATCCACGGCTACCAGCGCAAGGGCGGCTCCATCTTGTCTCTACGGATAGCCCTTTCCAACTTGCCTGGACCGCACGGCTCAAGACTGGCATGCCACATGCCCATGTGGGCCCCACCTACTGGAGGGGTTATGGCTCTGATACCATTTGTAACGCCCGGGCCCACTTCCCAAGGCTCTAGTAGAGTTTCAAGAATGACGACTAGCCCCACAGACCACCACTAGCCTTAACTGCGCACTTTATCCACACTGACGTGCAAGCCAGGATCAACTTCCCGACTGGTCACCCATCCTAGTACTACTCCAAGCTGAGCACGCTTAACTATGGAGTTCTTTAGAGATATGCTCCCTAAAAAGGAGGTGCACCTTGGTGATATGGGTAGTCCAATCATTCCTTTTAAGATCATGTTATCTGAGGCCTCAAATCCTGGAATGTTACAATTCGTTATAAGAAAGAAAAACATTACCTTTATTCTTACCATTGTTTTTTCCACTTGTATTCACCCTCAACATATCTCACCTTTCTTCTTCCATGTGGATTGAGAAGTCAATTTGCAATTCAATAGCTCAAGTCAATCCATTTGCAAGTACCTACAAGAAGAAAGATGAAATGGTCCCCAATCATGTTTTTGGGTCCGAAGGGGTTAGTTTAGCAACCCAAGTCCTATTGCTCTTGGGTGCTTTCCTTAAAGGACAATAAGTAGAATAATGACCAAAATCATTGCAATAATTGCATGTGCCCATAGTCTTGGAACTAGAGGATTCTCCATGGAATATTGGAGGTCCTTTACCTTTGTTGTTCCTTTGACTACCATCATACCCCAAACCATGTCTACCAATTTGTTTAGTAGTATGGTGTAGGATATCATTAAGGCTCTTCTTACCAACTAAGAATATTTCTAAAGAAGATCTCAAACTATCATTATCATGCATAAGAGAGGTAATAGTAGAAGACAAATGATTGATATTATCTCTAGCATGTAAAAGATCATTTTCTAAGCAAAGAGCTTTAGTAAAATAAGAATCTCTATCAATATGAAGAGAACCAACATCATTCTCTCTATTTGTAGAACCAGAACAAGATTCATGCCCATTGAATTTAGCAATAAAGGAGGCATTTTCTATTTCTAATTCATGCAAAACAAAATCTTTGTCCTTGTTTTCAGATTTAAGAACATCAATATCATGCATGAGAGAATCAACAATTAAGGTATGCTCTTCATTTGAACTAGTCATAAGAGGTTGAGCTTCTAGAAATATAATCTTATCAAGCAAACTAGCATTTTCAAGTTTAAGAGAGTCTACTTGGCTAAGACAATCATTTTTGTCATCAAACAAGAAAGAATTTGCATGTTCAAGACCATCTAGTTCTACATGCAAATTATCATTAATTTTAGTAAGCTTTTTCTTTTTCCTTTTAGAAGACTTAAGAGAGGCACAAATATCATGAATAATAGCAATCAAAGATTCTTTATCTAAAGAGTTTAGATTTACCTCACTTGAGTCTTCACTTGTTGATGCTATAAGAGCAAAATGGCATTCTCCTTCATCACTAGAACTTGAGCTTGATCCTTCACTTGAATCTTCACTTGAGCTTGAGTTGGAGGAGCCACTTGAGCTTGATTGCCATTTCTTCTTGTGAAGATGGTTCTTTTTGCCTTGTGGGCAATCTTCCTTGTAGTGACCCTTCTTTCCACATGTGAAGCATCGGATGGAGGAGGACTTGCCTTTGTAGAGTTTACCCTTGGAGTACATGGCATCTTCTTTAGCTTGAGAGGATGGAGAGACTTGTTCCATGATAGCTTCAATTTGAGCCTTCATTTCAGCATTCTTCATTCTCTTTATCTCTCTCTTCTCTTGTCTTTCTACTTCCTCCCTCTTGTCAAGTGTGGCTTCATGTGCTTGTAGATTTCCAATGAGCTCTTCAATAGGAATATGCTTAAGAGACCTGGCTTCTTCAATTTAAGTCGCCTTGGGTTCCCACCTCTTGGGGAGAGTTCTAAGGATCTTTGAGTTGATCTCTCCACTAGACATAGGATGTCGTAGAATAGCAAGACCATTCACAATGGTGTTGAGCCTTGAGTACATGTCGGCTATACTCTCCTCCTTTCCCATCTTGAAGTTCTCAAGCAGCCCTTTGAGCATGTAGACTTTGCTTTCCTTCACTTGATCTGTCCCTTCATAAGTGATGCAGTGCTTTCTCCATACTTCATAGGCTATTTCACATGAAGAAATCTGGTTGAACTCGGTGGGGGTCATGGAAGTATAGAGTATGTGCATGGATCTAGCATTCAAGGTTGCTTTCTCCAAGGTAGCTTCATCCCATTCTTCAATCTTTGTCTTTGGTAGCATGTATGGGTTGTTCACCATTTGCCACATCTCAAAACTTGATTCTTGGATGTAGAATTGAAGCCTTCTTCTCCAATAGAGGAAATTGCTCCCATCAAAGATTGGAAGGTATCTCCCTTCTTGGTAGTCACCTATCTTCTCCTACTTGTAGAAGTATGCTTGGATAAGACCCGCTCTGATACCAATTGTTGGATCCTAGATGGGTGATTAGATGCTCTAGAGGGGGGGTGAATAGAGATGAAAGCACTTAAACAAAAATCATTAAACCTTCAAGATATATGGCAAGATAAGGTTGCTAAATAGGTAATTTGAGTGCAACTAAAACATACATAGAAAGGGAGAGACAGAGTTTGAACATGCACCAATTAGACAAGCTATTTAGAGTGGTTCCACACTTCAAACTAGAAGTGTGTTAGTCCACTTGCCTAGAGAGGTCAACTTCTAGGACTTCCAAACTATTGCACTCTTATATTCATTCATAAGACATACAATGCATGACCAAAACAAAAGACTTACCTGTCCAATACAAAGAGTCTTCAACCTTACCAAGGACTTACCTACTTTGCAAGAGTCTTTGGCCTTCTCCAAGGACTTACCCACTCTTGCACAACTCTTCATCCTTGCAGGGATCACCCACTCTTCTTGGATCTTCAGCTTTTGACTTCACCTTCACTCGGAGAAGCTTCCACCAAGGACTTACCCACTTGAGCAAGGAGTCTTCTGCCTTCACCAAAGGCTTACCCACTCTAGCTCCAAGACTTTAGCCTTGATATTCACCAAGGGACTCCTTCCCTTGTTATTCTTCACCTCTCTTGGACAAGAGAGAGAATCTTCATCTTCATGATTGAAATGAGAGATAGGGAGGTGGTGGAAGTGAGATCCTCACAAGATATACATAAGGGACTAGCTCTCTTATAGATTTCCTACTCACTCTAATGGATGTAGCAAGTGATTAAGCTTAGAGAGAGAGAGGAGGCTGTAGGAAGCACTCAACTATAGAATAGGAACCTCACATAGAGTTTGCAATGAATGCTCTACCTTGGAATGAAGCCCAAGGGGTCCTATTTATAGCTGGGGATTCCTCTTAGCCTTTGGGAACACTTGTGAACAAAAACTAGCCATTTTGTGGCTTGCAACAAATATATTTTCACTTTTTGCAACACCAAAATGGCTAGAAACACTTCTCTGCACTTTTCCGTACAGTGCAATCAGTAGAGTTTCTACAAGGGTAACTCGATCGATAGAGTAAAAGACAAAGCCGATATTCAGACCATCGGTCGAGTTTGTCCTGAGGAAACTTGACCGACTAATGAAAATCGATTTGGTCAGTTACTCCATCGGTCGAGTTCTGTGAATACACAACTCGACCGATGCAATCTCCAAAAAATTGATCAAGAATGATTGGTCCAGTTTTTAGGCTGGGAAACTCGACCGACAAAGTGCCTGTAATCAATTTTCAAAGATGCATCTAAAGTGCTCTAATATTCGATCTAAGTGCTCATGATATTTTTCTAAGCTTAATTACAAGTCATACAATCATTACAAGTGATTTACAACATTATTCTAATGGATATACATCATATTACAAAAATGTGCAGTTGTATTGACTTTGACTTGTCTTTTCTCCAATTTTATATGTTCAAGTTAGGGCAATTGGAGTGTGTCTATACCTAATCTAAAATCACTCAAGTAGATACATTAGACACCAATATGTGGAATGGTCAGTCATCATCATAACACGGGTTTAGTCAATTTAGACGTGAGTTAACATTGACCTAATTGACCTTGAGTCAATAATCTCCCCCTTTTTGAAGATGACAAACCATTCCATAAATGTATTGAAAGCTTTTAAGTAAAGTCATACCTTTGGAGAAACCTAGGGTTTTCAATAGAGTTGAGTTCATATGCTCCCCCTCAATTGATGCTCATTGAGTTTTCATACTCCCCCTCAATTGATGCTATTTCTCCTGCATGGTTAGCTTTCACAACATTTATAGAATACTATGTCTTCTACTCATATATGTTCTACACATATATGTCTTCTCCCATTTACCTTCTCCCCTTTACATGGACACACTTCTCCTCTTCATGTAAGACATGCCTGATTCCTTCTTTTAAAAGAAGACATACCTTTCTCCCCCTTTGTCATTTCAAAAAGTGGGGTTATGAAGAAATAAGAAACATCACTTGTTAAAGAGAAAGGAGATAACACAAATGTATATAAGGAGAGTAGAAGAGCACAGATAGGGGCTTGTCCATGCATAGAAAGAAAAGCAAGTTAAAGCATATACTTGAACAACCCAAAATGCAAGATGAAGTGTGGAAGAAAAATAAGAAAATATAATTTTGACCCTCAAGATGACAGATTTTGACCAAAAACCATTAGAGCTCATCACAAAGCAATGAATCTTGCTCAAAAGGTTGTTCTGCATGAAAAAAACTAGTCTTGCACCAAAAATTGAAACTGGAGCAAAATCTACATAAAAACCAAAAATACTCCAATTTCTACATATAATGTAGATCTTATGTACCCTGCATCACAATGTTATGCAAGCAACTCAAGATAGTAGATATGCAATTCAAGGAACAAGCATGAGCATGTATGAGACAAGATACACGCATAACATATATATGACCAAAGATGCCAATTATAAACAAGGTTAGAACTACATGTATATGAACTACTAGTAGATGATATCACAAGTTAGGACTACTAGTAGGATCTAGATCATAGCAAGAGATACCAAAAGATACACAAGTTAAAGAGGAAGCTATGAGTAGATGTAGAGATATATCCAAACAAAGAGATATGCAATTTTAGAAGCATTAAAGGATATAACTCACTAGATATGCATCCTTACCATAAGATGATTACCCCTAAGAACCTCAAAGTTGTATTACAACAAGATATACACCTAGATAGATGTAGCAAGTTAGAGCACAACGGAAGCAATTTAAGACACAACCAAGAAATCCAAAGAGATCATCATCAAAACCTGCAAAACAACTCAAAGTAAGTAATTGCAAGATATAGGTATACCAAATTAGAGGAATTAGAGAGATAGAGTTGTAAGCAAGATAGGAAATTTAGAACATGGCAATATGCATATATAAAGGTACCAAATGAGAGTACCAAAGAATAAGGCTATTGGTTGAGAAAATCTTGTTGAGAGGGAAATTCTCATTCAATAAGCCAACTGTGTATTTTGTGCATAGTGTTATCGGTCAAGTTTTGTGCATTGGCAACTCGACCGATGACAACTGCTGGCAACACCCATTGGTGCCTATCAGTCGAGTTTCAAATAGGGAAAACTCGACTGACAGACCAGTTGTCAAAAAGCATATATATTTCATAAAAACATATTTAAAGGCATGCTAAAAATACAAACCATATCCAAACATGTCTAATCAAGTTAGTAGTACACTATAGAAGCATTAGGCATAGTTTTTGAGCAAGAGTGTGAAGAGAATCACAAAATACCACTTTTGACTCAAAAACCATATGTATAGTGCACACCATCTTGACAAAACAAGTTAGGATTGGTTATAAGAAAGAAAAACATTACCTTTGTTCTTACCATTGCTTTTTCCACTTGTTTTCACCCTCAACATGTCTCATCTTTCTTCTTCCATGTGGATTGAGAAGTCAATTTGCAATTCAATAGCTCAAGTCAATCCATTTGCAAGTACCTACAAGAAGAAAGATGAAATGGTCCCCAATCATGTTTTTGGATCCGGAGGGGTTAGTTTAGCAACCCAAGTCCTATTGCTCTTGGGTGCTTTCCTCAAAGGACAACAAGTAGAATAATGACCAAAATCATTGCAATAATTGCATGAGCCCATAGTCTTGAAACTAGAGGATTATCCATGGAATATTGGAGGTCCTTTACCTTTGTTGTTCCTTTGACTACCATCATACCCCAAACCATGTCTACCAATTTGTTTAGTAGTATGGTGAAGGATATCAGTAAGGCTCTTCTTACCAACTAAGAATCTTTGCAAAGAAGATCTCAAACTATCATTATCCTGCATAAGAGAGGTAATAGTAGAAAACAAATGATTGATATTATCTCTATAATGTAAAAGATCATTTTCTAAGCAAAGAGCTTTAGTTAAATAAGAATCTCTATCAATATAGCAACAACATCATTCTCTCTATTTGTAGAACTAGAACAAGATTCATGCCCATTGATTTTAGCAAGCAAGGAGGCATATTCTATTTCTAATTCATGCAAAACAAAATCTTTGTCCTTGTTTTTAGAATTAAGAAAATCAATATCATGCATGAGAGAATCAACAATTAAGGTATGCTCTTCATTAGAACTAGTCATAAAAGGTTGAGCTTCTCAAAATCTAATCTTATTAAGCAAACTAGCATTTTCAAGTTTAAGAGAGTCTACTTGGCTAAGACAATCATTTTTGTCTGCAAACAAGTAAGAATTTGCATGTTCAAGACCATCTAATTCTACATGCAAATTATCAACAATTTTAGCAAGCTTTTTCTTTTTCCTTTTAGAAGACTTAAGAGAGGCACAAATAGCATGAATAATAGCAATCCAAGATTCTTTATCTAAAGAGTTTAGATTTACCTCACTTGAGTCTTCACTTGTTGATGCTATAAGAGCAAAATGGCATTCTCCTTCATCACTAGAGCTTGATCTTGATCTTGATCCTTCACTTGAATCTTCACCTGATCTTGAGTTGGAGGAGCCACTTGAGCTTGATTTCCATTTCTTCTTGTGAAGATGGGTCTTTTTGCCTTGTGGGCAATCTTACTTGTAGTGACCCTTCTTTCCACATGTGAAGCACTGGATGGAGGAGGACTTTCCTTTGTAGAGTTTACCCTTGGAGTACATGGCATCTTCTTTAGCATGAGAGGATGGAGAGACTTGTTCCATGATAGCTTCAATTTGAGCCTTCATTTCAGCATTCTTCATTCTCTTTAGCTCTTTCTTCTCTTGTCTTTCTACTTCCTCCCTCTTGTCAAGTGTGGGTTCATGTGCTTGTAGATTTCCAATGAGCTCTTCAATAGGAATATCCTTAAGAGACCTGGTTTCTTCAATGGAAGTCACCTTGGGTTCCCACCACTTGGGGAGAGTTCTAAGGATCTTTGAGTTGATCTCTCCACTAGACATAGGATGTCCTAGAACAACAAGACCATTCACAATGGTGTTGAGCCTTGAGCACATGTTGGCTATACTCTCCTCCTTTCCCATCTTGAAGTTCTCAAGCATCCCTTTGAGCATGTAGACTTTGCTTTCTTTCACTTGATCTGTCCCTTCATAAGTGATGAAAATCTTCTCCATACTTCATAGGATGTTTCACATGGAGAAATCCGGTTGAACTCGGTGGGGGTCATGGAAGCATAGAGTATGTGAATGGCTCTAGCATTCAAGGTTGCTTTCTCCAAGGTAGGTTTATCCCACTCTTCAATCTTTGTCTTTGGTAGCATGTATGGGATGTTCACCATTTGCCACATCTCAACACTTGATCCTTGTATGTGGAATTGAAGCCTTCTTCTCCAATAGAGGAAATTGCTCCCATCAAAGATTGGAAGGTATCTTCCTCCTTGGTAGTTACCCATCTTCTCCTACTTGTGGAAGTATGCTTGGAGAAGACTCACTCTGATACCAATTGTTGGATCCTAGATGGGTGATTAGATGCTCTAGAGGGGGGGTGAATAGAGCTGAAAGCACTTAAACAAAACTCATTAAACCTTCAAGATATATGGCAAGATAAGGTTGCTAAATAGGTAATTTGAGTGCAACTAAAACATACATAGCAAGGGAGAGAGAGATTGAGCATGCACCAATTAGACAAGCTATTTAGAGTGGTTCCACAATTCAAACTAGAAGTGTGTCAGTCCACTTACCTAGAGAGGTCAACCTCTAGAACTTCCAAACTATTGCACTCTTATATTCATTCATAATACATACAATGCATGACCAAAACAAAAGACTTACCTATCCAATACAAAGAGTCTTCAACCTTACCAAGGACTTACCCATTTTGCAAGAGTCTTCGGCCTTCTCCAAAAACTTACCCACTCTTACACAAGTGTTAAGCCTTGTAGGGATCACCACTCTTATTGGATCTTCAGCTTTTGACTTCACCTTACCTCAGAGAAGCTTCCACCAAGGACTTACCCACTTGAGCAAGGAGTCTTCTGCCTTCACCAAGGGCTTACCCACTCAAGCTCCAAGTCTTCAGCCTTGATCTTCACCAAGGGACTCCTTCCCTTGTTCTTCTTCACCTCTCTTGGACAAGAGAGAGAACCTTCATCTTCATGATTGAAATGAGAGATAGGGAGGTGGTGGAAGTGAGATCCTCACAAGATATACATATAGGACTATCTCTCTTATAGATTTCCTACTCACTCTAATGGATGTAACAAGTGATTAAGCTTAGAGAGAGAGAGAGAGAAGGTTGTAGGCAGCACTCAACTATAGAATAGGAACCTCACATAGAGTTTGCAATGAATGCTCTACCTTGGAATGAAGCCCAAGGGGTCCTATTTATAGCTGGGGATGCCTCTTAGCCTTTGGGAACACTTGTGAACGAAAACTAGCCATTTTGTGGCTTGCAACGAATATATTTTCACTTGTTGCAACTCCACAACGGTTAGAAACACTTTTCTACACTTTTCCGTACAGTGCAATCGGTAGAGTTTCTACAAGGGTAACTCGACCGATAGAGTAAAGACAAAGCTGATATTCAGACCATCGGTCGAGTTTGTCCTTAGGAAACTCGACCGACCAATGAAAATGATTTGGTCAGTTACTCCATCGATCGAGTTATGTGAATACACAAATCGACCGATGCAATCTCCAAAAAATTGATCAAGGATGATCGATCGAGTTTTCAGGCTGGGAAACTCGACCGACAAAGTGCCAGTAATCAATTTTCAAAGATGCATCTAAAGTGATCTAATATTCGATCTAAGTGCTCCTGATATTTTTCTAAGATTAATTACAAGTCATACAATCATTACAAGTGATTTAAAACATGATTCTAATGGATATACATCATATTACAAAAATGGTGCAGTTGTGTTGACTTTGACTTGTCTTTTCTCCAATTTGATATGTGCAAGTTAGGGCAATTGGAGTGTGTCTATACCTAATCTGAAATCACTCAAGTAGAGACATTAGACAAAAATATGTGGAATGGTTAGTCGTCATCAAAACATGGGTTTAGTCAATTTAGACGTGAGTCAACATTGACCTAATTGACCTTGAGTCAACAATCTCCCCCTTTTTGAATATGACAAACCATTCATTAAATGTATTGAAAGCTTTTAAGTAAAGTCATACCTTTGGAGAAACCTAGGGTTTCAATAGAGTTGAGTTCATATGCTCCCCCTCAATTGATGCTCATGGAGTTTTCATACTCCCCCTCAATTGATGTTATTTCTCCTGCATGGTTAGCTTTCACAACATTTATAGAATACTATGTCTTCTACTCATATGTTCTACATATATATGTCTTCTCCCATTTACCTTCTCCCCTTTACATGGACATACTTCTCCTCTTCATGTAAGACATGCCTTCTTCCTTCTTTTAAAAGAAGACATACCTTTCTCCCCCTTTGTCATTTCAAAAAGTGGGGTTATGAAGAAATAAGAAACATCACTTGTTAAAGAGAAAGGAGATAACACAAATGTATATAAGGAGAGTAGAAGAGCACAGATAGGGGCTTGTCCAAGCATAGAAACAAAAGCAAGTTAAAGCATATACTTGAACAACCCAAAATGCAAGATGAAGTGCTACAGAAAAACAAGAAAACATAATTTTGACCCTCAAGATGACAGATTTTGACCAAAAACCATCAAAGCTCATCGCGAAGCAATGGGTCTTGCTTAAAAGGTTTTTTCTGCATGAAAAACACTAGTCTTGCACCAAAAACTGAAACTAGAGCAAAATCCTGCATAAAAACCAAGAATACTCCAATTTCTACATATAATGTAGATCTTATGTACCCTGCATCACAATGTTATGCAAGAAACTCAAGATAGTAGATATGCAATTCAAGGAACAAGCTTGAGCATGTATGAGATAAGATACAAGCATAGCATATATATGAGCAAAGATGCCCATTATAAACAAGGTTAGAACTACATGTATATGAACTACTAGTAGATGATATCACAAGTTAGGACTACTAGTAGGATCTAGATCATAGCAAGAGATACCAAAAGATACACAATTTAAAGAGCAAGATATGAGTAGATGTAGAGATATATCCATACAAAGATATATGCAATTTTAGAAGCATGAAAGGATATAACTCACTAGATATGCATCCTTACCATAAGATGATTACCCCTAAGAACCTCAAAGTTGTATCACAACAAGATGTACACCTAGATAGATGTAGCAAGTTAGAGCACAACGGAAGCAATTTAAGACACAACCAAGAGATCCAAAGAGATCATCATCAAAACCTGGAAAACAACATAAAGCAAGTAATTGCAAGATATAGGTATACCAATTTAGAGCAATTAGAGAGATAGAGTTGTAAGCAAGATAGGCAATTTAGAACATGGAAATATGCATATATAAAGGTACCAAATGAGAGTGCCAAAGAATAAGGCTATTGGTTGAGAAAATCTAGTTGAGAGGGAAATTCTCATTCAATAAGCCAGTAGTGTATTCTGTGCACAGTGTTATCGGTCGAGTTATGTGCATTGACAACTCGACTGATGACAACAGCTGGCAACACCCATTGGTGCCTATCAGTCAAGTTTCAAATGGGCAAACTCGACCAACAGACCAGCTGTCAAAAAGCATATATATTTCATAAAAACATATTTAAAGGCATGCTAAAAATACAAACCATATCCAAACATGTCTAATCAAGTTAGTAATGCACTATAGAAGCATTAGAAACAGTTTTTGAGCAAGAGTGTGAAGAGAATCACAAAATACCACTTTTGACTAAAAAACCATATGTATAGTGCACACCATCTGGACAAAACAAGTTAGGATTGGTTATAAGAAAGAAAAACATTACCTTTGTTCTTACCATTGATTTTTCCACTTGTTTTCACCCTCAACACATCTCACCTTTTTTCTTCCATGTGGATTGAGAAGTCAATTTGCAATTCAATAGCTCAAGTCAATCCATTTGCAAGTACCTACAAGAAGAAAGATGAAATGGTCCCCAATCATGTTTTTGGGTCCGGAGGGGTTAGTTTAGCAACCCAAGTCCTATTGCTCTTGGGTGCTTTCCTCAAAGGACAACAAGTAGAATAATGACCAAAATCATTGCAATAATTGCATGTGCCCATAGTCTTGGAACTAGAGGATTCTCCATGGAATATTGCAGGTCCTTTACCTTTGTTGTTCCTTTGACTACCATCATACCCCAAACCATGTCTACCAATTTGTTTAGTAGTATGGTGTAGGATATCATTAAGGCTCTTCTTACCAACTAAGAATCTTTGCAAAGAAGATTTCAAACTATCATTATCATGCATAAGAGAGGTAATAGTAGAAGACAAATGATTGATATTATCTGTAGCATGTAAAAGATCATTTTCTAAGCAAAGAGCTTTAGTTAAACAAGAATCTCTATCAATATGAAGAGAAGAAACATCATTCTCTCTATTTGTAGAACTAGAACAAGATTCATACCCATTGATTTTAGCAAGCAAGGAGGCATTTTCTATTTCTAATTCATGCAAAACAAAATCTTTGTCCTTGTTTTCAGATTTCAGAACATCAATATCATGCATGAGAGAATCAAAAATTAAGGTATGCTCTTCATTAGAACTTGTCATAAAAGGTTGAGCTTCTAGAAATCTAATCTTATCAAGCAACTAGCATTTTCAAGTTTAAGATAGTCTACTTGGCTAAGACAATCATTTTTGTCATCAAACAAGCAAGAATTTGCATGTTCAAGACCATCTAATTCTACATGCAAATTATCAACAATTTTAGCAAGCTTTTTCTTTTTCCTTTTAGAAGACTTAAGCGAGGCACAAATATCATGAATAATAGTAATCAAAGATACTTTATCTAAAGAGTTTAGATTTACCTCACTTGAATCTTCACTTGTTGATTCTATAAGAGAAAAATGGCATTCTCCTTCATCACTGGAGCTTGAGCTTGATCCTTCACTTGAATCTTCACTTGAGCTTGAGTTGGATGAGCCACTTGAGCTTGATTGCCATTTCTTCTTGTGAAGATGGGTCTTTTTGCCTTGTGGGCAATCTTCCTTGTAGTGACCGTTCTTTCCACATGTGAAGCACCAGATGGAGGAGGACTTACCTTTATAGAGTTTACCCTTGGAGTACATGGCATCTTCTTTAGCTTGAGAGGATGGAGAGACTTGTTCCATGATAGCTTCAATTTGAGACTTCATTTCATCCTTCTTCATTCTCTTTAGCTCTTTCTTCTGTTATCTTTCTACTTCCTCGCTCTTGTCAAGTGTGGCTTCATGTGCTTTTAGATTTCCAATGAGCTCTTCAATAGGAATATCCTTTAGAGACCTGGTTTCTTCAATGGAAGTCAGCTTGGGTTCCCACCTCTTGGGGAGAGTTCTAAGGATCTTTGAGTTGATCTCTCCACTAGACATAGGATGTCCTAGAATAGCAAGACCATTCACAATGGTGTTGAGCCTTGAGTACATGTTGGCTATACTCTCCTCCTTTCCCATCTTGAAGTTCTCAAGCAGCCCTTTGAGCATGTAGACTTTGCTTTCCTTCACTTGATTTGTCCCTTCATAAGTGATGCAAAGCTTTCTCCATACTTCATAGGATGTTTCACATGAAGAAATCCAGTTTAACTCGGTGGGGGTCATGGAAGCATAGAGTATGTGCATGGCTCTAGCATTCAAGGTTGCTTTCTCCAAGGTAGCTTCATCCCAGTCTTCAATCTTTGTCTTTGGTAGCATGTATGGGATGTTCACCATTTGCCACATCTCAAGACTTGATCCTTGGATGTAGAATTGAAGCCTTCTTCTCCAATAGAGGAAATTGCTCCCATCAAAGATTGGAATGTATCTCCCTCCTTGGTAGTCACCCATCTTCTCCTACTTGTGGAAGTATGCTTGGAGAAGACTCGCTCTGATACCAATTGTTGGATCCTAGATGGGTGATTAGATGCTCTAGAGGGGGGGGTGAATAGAGCTGAAAGAACTTAAACAAAACTCATTAAACCTTCAAGATATATGGCAAGATAAGGTTGCTAAATAGGTAATTTGAGTGCAACTAAAACATACATAGCTAGGGAGAGAGAGATTGAACATGCACCAATTAGACAAGCTATTTAGAGTGGTTCCACACTTTAAACTAGAAGTGTGTCAGTCAACTTTCCTAGAGAGGTCAACCTCTAGGACTTCCAAACTATTGCATTCTTATATTCATTCATAAGACATACAATGCATGACCAAAACAAAAGACTTACCTATCCAATACAAAGAGTCTTCAAACTTACCAAGGACTTACCCACTTTGTAAGAGTCTTCAGCCTTCTTCAAGGACTTACCCACTCTTGCACAAGTCTTCAGCCTTGTAGGGATCACCCACTCTTCTTGGATCTTCAGCTTTTGACTTCACCTTCACTCGGAGAAGCTACCACCAAGGACTTACCCACTTGAGCAAGGAGTCTTTTTCCTTCACCAAGGGCTTACCCACTCTAGCTCTGTAACATACTGAAATTCAGGGTCTTCCCTGCAATTTACCCACTTTTTAAGCTTTTCTTGGCCTTCTAGTCCAATTGGACCTTTTTCATAAATTTCACCATCTCTTGAATCCTTTTTGGCCTCCATGTGCAATTTGAGCTTTATGGATGGTGAAATCAATGATTACCCTCATTTATGATAAAGAAGGGGTGTTTGCACAAATAACCCAATTAAGGAGATAAGTGAAGGTTAATAATGTAATTTTGTCATTAAGAATGGATATAAGTAGATAATATTAATTTGGAGCTTTTTGGATAAATATATTAATAATAATAAGCATTTGAATTAATTATGAGTATAATAACCTCTTTACTTTCTCTCTCCTCCAAATTGATGATAAAAGTGTGAAAACATATTTAATGATTGATATTTTACTCTTAATACTCATATATATCTATCACCTTGAATTTGACTCACTAATTGCATTAATATAGTCATTTCATAATAATTCACACCTTTTAATGTGTTAAAATACACTTTAATGAGGAATGTATTTATTAAGGGCCTTATTGGATATAAATACGAAATATAATTATATAGAATCATTCTAAATGCTAACATGAACCTATGGTCCAAATTTGGTGGCTTTTGGACTTCATTTGACCCTTCAAATTCATTTTAAGATCTTTTAATAAAGTATAACTATGGATTTTAATCGATTTCATTTATACTGATTTGTCACATTATGGTTCAGGTTATTTTAGCTGTCACGTGCCCCATCCTTCACCTACTCATCATCCAACAGTGGTCTTTTGCTTCCGATCAAATCCGATGGTGGAGAACTCATCTCCTACCTTAGACCGTTCGCGGGTCGCTGAACAGAGACGACCGCTGGGTTCCTCAGAACCGTCCTCACACCCTCCTTCATCATTACGCACGGTTCTTATCCCTTTGAGTTCGACTCTTGACAATGGATTGAATGAGCCCTAGTTCATCGTCTACCTCACTGGTTTGACGAAACACCCAAAGTCGGCAACCTCCTCTTCTCCGCCCCAGGTTGCAGAGGGAGCCTCGACTCCTATCGTGCTTATATAAGGGACTCTATAGCACCCCAGACCCCCTTACAGTTCTCCTCTCCCCTCAATTAGGTCCATAGCCTCCTCATGTACCCCAACTTCATCGCTTTCTTCCTCGGCGAGTTCATCGGACACCCCGACTCCCCCTCTTCTTCGGACCCAATTGGTACCTCGGTAAGCACCTACGGAGCCTCGACTTCCTTCTCCTACTCCCCGTTTTCCTCATGGTTCTCTAGGTCGTCGGGTCCTATAGACCCCAGTTAGGAGCTCACCGACAATTTGAGGCTTTGACATTCTAGCGATTCTTTGCGCACGAGAACTCTACCAGCGCCTTCGCCCTCTCCCAACGATTGTTTTGCAAAGGATTGTGTTTTGTTTTCAGGTCCTTTTCCTTGGTTCCGACCTCAACCATCTTCTTCTGTTCTTCACCTGCTCCATGAGCTACAGACCACTGGAGCGGTCTGGGAAAGGTTCACTGAGGTCATCGGGCTTGGGCGAGTTCAGTGGGATGTCTAGCATCCGGGAATGAGGAACCTACCTATGGCTTGGGCCTCGTGAAGCACTGCCCTGCTGCTCCCTCGCCATTGGTGCAAGTGGAAGAAACCTGGTCATGATATGACCAGTGTACCCATGCCCTGATCATGGGGTCATAGTTTTCGGGCTTGGGCATTTTGGTATTTTCCCCCTGGTTTCCTCTTGCTATCGCAAGCAACTGAATTGTGCAAACGACCATAATGCCCTCGTCGTTTAATTGATTTGTTTTGGCAAGCAAGGCTATTTCAGTCTTTTATATCCTTGCTCCCTCGCCTTTGACCAAGGTTAGAGAGAGTGGACTTGCTGATGCAGCCAATTATAATTGGTCCGTGTCAGCGTGGGTCCGGCCTCAGTGGCCCAATCGCTCTTTATTTTGCTAATGTGGCATTTCGCTGAATTCTGATTGGCTGAGATCATTTAATTCATAAAAAATGAATCCTTGGTCAGAATAATGCGAATAAATAGTCAATGGAAAGGATTTTTAACGTAGAATTCGATTTTTTGGTTTTTGAGTCATGATTTGGATTCCTTTTTTTGAGGTTTGCTTTGAATGCCTTTTTAAGTATATAAATTATTCTAAAATACCTAATTAATCCATTTTAACTCCAATTTATAAAATAAAATATGTTTTCCTATTCAGGAGAATATGACCAATCTGTTGGGGTAAGTTTTAAACCCTAAATCATGGTTTTGTAAAATTAGGGTTTTTCCTATACTTTATGTCTTTATATATATTAATACATGTGTAATAATGTAACTAGGGAAAATATGGAATGGATGCAATCAGTTTGGTGAATGTGATGGTAAATAATTAAAACAGGTATGTGAGACCTATTTCAGTATGTGCAACCTATTTTGTATGAGAATCATATTTATGTGAACATCCATGGTGAATGTGAAATCTATGTTGAAGGTAATTGTGCAAACTACCTATCCTTCAGTTGGGTCTTTTCCAACCCCACAATCATTATTGTGCTAGCCTGATTATACCTCTAATTGCATTTATTGGCTCTTTACTTATTTTATGCTTCCAATGCCATTGTGGCTCATTCATTTGAATAATGTGAAACTTGCTATATGTTGCCTCCTTTACTTGGAAATGCTTAATCTTGTCATTGCCTATGTGGCTCACACTTTTGAAATATTTGGAAGCATTGTATAATGTCGTTGCTTGTTGACTCATTTACTTCTTGGAGTTCTTGGATATTGTTGTTGCCTATGATGGCCATTTATTTATTTTTTGGGTTTTATTCCCAATGCTATGTTGCATCTTGTTATACTTTCACTCTACTGCCAAGTGAATATTTATGCATGATATAGTTATTGGCCAATTGACAATGTAGTGTACATGAGTACAAACCACCCACAGGGCACTGGGGTTTTAGTCCCCCTGCCATTTTATATATTAAGCACTGGGGTTTTAGTCCCCCTGCCACTTTTTAGGCACTGGGGTTTTAGTCCCCCTGCCATTGGTGAGGTCCGGTAGGTGCCTCACCCTACATTGAGAGGATGTTGAATCATAATTTATATTCATGCAAAGGTGATATTTGTTGATATTGGAATGTGGCAGTTTTCTAGAATCTTATTCACTCATTTGCTCTCACTTCCTGAAATCCCCTAATGGAATACTTTTGCTTAGCTTATTGATTTCCTTATTCCTATTTTTAACACATACCTTTTATCTTTCTCTTGCTGGATGACCCCAACCATCCAGGTTAGGATCAGAGTGCGCAGGGAAGCTTGGTGAACCTAAGGCTAAGGATAGGACAAGAAGAAAAGGAACCTATAGTTGGCTTGATCATAGTTGTTTTTATGTTTTAAGTTGTTTTTGTTTGGAGACAATGTGTATTAGTCTAAGTCTTCCTCTACCTAGATCCTTGTTCTTTTATAAAGATGTACCCCATTTGGGAAAAGTTTGTAATGTACTATTTATACATTTTGAATGAAGTCAAGATTTAAATCTTCCGCTGCAACACAATTGGTGATTTGTTTATCATGTTTAATAGTAGAGACTTGGTATTTACAACATGGTATCAGAGCATCAAGGTAGTCAGATTCTTGACTAATTCAAAAATTGTCTCCCTAGAGTATATAGTTTCCCTTTAGTTAGTTTTTCACCTTAGAGTTGACCTAGCATGAAAGTTTGATTTAGTATCATAATAATAATTGATTAGAAATAAAATTTGTCAACTTTTTGGTGAATTGTCTATTGAGAAGCTACTAGAGCAAGAAGTTGAAAGTGATGGTGTCTAGAAAGGGTCAGAGCTTGGGGGCTGGCAATATTTTCCTCTGCCCCACTAGCTTGGTAACGAGGACTCCTGAGCTCATATGACCTGGCCTGGCCTGATCTGATACAGACAGCTTGAAATAGTCTATCTTTGGGCATGTTGCCTAATTGTTGAATACCTTAGGAAAACCTTAAGTGATGATTTGATCTCTTACACAAAAATCATCCTTAAATACCTTATACTCGTATGTTTAGAGTTTAGTGTAGCCTATGTTACACCTTGAAGCTTGGTTAGTAAATCCTTATAGCGTTGAGTTTTATGTACCTTGTACCCTTAGCTTGGTTTGACTTAGTTAACCCTTTTAAGGGGTGGTGTAAGGGTAATGGTGTTGATACCCTATTTGGTTTTGCAAATCTTATTTCGAGGATGAAATCCCTTTTTAGGGGGATGGAATCCCAACTAAAAGCAAAATCGAATTCCTTTGGAGTTAGAAACCCTATCCATGTGGACATATGTACTTAATAACTTATGTGAACAATAATTTATCAAACACATTATACTTGTAATTCAACTTGTTTGTTTATACACACATGAATATGTAGTAAGTCATATAGGAATAATTCATATGTTTGAACCTTAACATATTCTTGATGCACATAATTATGAGTTACTTATTATTAATTGTGAATTTACATAATGTTGGCTATGCCAACCTAATGGTAAAATGTGTAAGGATAATGCACCCTAAGGATGCTTTAATATGTAATGATCATGTTGATCTAAACCCTAATATGTAATCATCTAGTTTTGACAACATATACATATATATACCCTTAATGCCTTTCATGATACATTAGTGACATTAGGTGTCATCATCACATAATATACCTTGATACATATAAATGGATTATAGTCACTAAGTTATCAATATATATAAGGTATATCACCTTGTTCTCTAATGAACACCTCATCATAACTTGATATATGAATTAATTCATTAATATTTAATGTGTTACATCCTATTCACTAAAATGAATATAATGACTCAAATATGATAATGAATAATTGGTTTCACATAAATATTCATAAAATGCCTCATGTGATGTAAAATATGTATAATTTATAATATGAAGTGTAATGGACGAAAATGCTTAATGATGTCATTAATATGAGTATGAAAGATGATATGAAAATGTGTAATATGAACATTATTTGGAATTATTATAGGCTTAATAACTTGTTGGATAATATTAACCTTTTTCTACAAAATAATTTGTGATAATTCAACATGATAGTTTTAAGATGATAATGGAAAATGAATTCATGTTAGTAAGGTTTTTGACCTAATACATTAATTAATGTTGATGTGGCTTAATAAACCCTAATTGGCTTAAAACCCTTGATGAGGGAAATACACATGATATAATGTTGAGATATAATTGTTTTGAATAAAATGTGGCACAAGTGATAACTCTTCGTGATGGAGTTTATGTTAATGAGGCAAAAATGTTAGTTTAAGTTTAATAAAAGGCTATAGGTTTTGTGGAAACCTTAGTAACACCTGAATTGTGTAGATTTTGTGTTTTACCCTAGATTAAGGGTTATAACCTAGTGTTTAAGGTTGGGATGTTGCACACCCACCCTCTCTTTCCCTCTTGTTGTGATTTCGGGGACGAAATGCTCTTTAAGGGGTGGTGTGCTGTAACATACTGAAATTCAGGGTCTTCCTTGCAATTTACCCACTTTTTAAGCTTTTCTTGGCCTTCTAGTCCAATTGGACCTTTTTCATAAATTTCACCATATTTTGAATCCTTTTTGGCCTCCATGTGCAATTTGAGCTTTATGGATGGTGAAATCAATGATTACCCTCATTTATGATAAAGAAGGGGTGTTTGCACAAATAACCCAATTAAGGAGATAAGTGAAGGTTAATAATGTAATTTGGTCATTAAGAATGGATATAAGTAGATAATATTAATTTGGAGCTTTTTGGATAAATATATTAATAATAATAAGCATTTGAATTAATTATGAGTATAATAACCTCTTTACTTTCTCTCTCCTCCAAATTGATGATAAAAGTGTGAAAACATATTTAATGATTTATATTTTACTCTTAATACTCATATATATCTATCACCTCGAATTTGACTCACTAATTGCATTAATATAGTCATTTCATAATAATTGACACCTTTTAATGTGTTAAAATACACTTTAATGAGGAATGTATTTATTAAGGGCCTTATTGGATATAAATACGAAATCTAATTATATAGCATCGTTCTAAATGCTAACATGAACCTATGGTCCAAATTTGGTGGCTTTTGGACTTCATTTGACCCTTCAAATCCATTTTAAGAGCTTTTAATAAAGTATAACTATGAATTTTAATCGATTTCATTTATACCAATTTGTCACATTTTGGTTCGGGTTATTTTCACTGTCACGTGCCCCACCCTTCACCTACTCATCATCCAACGGTGGTCTTTTGCTTCCGCTCAGATCCGATGGTGGAGAACTCATCTCCTACCTCATACCGTTCGCGGGTCGCTGAATAGAGACGACCGTTGGGTTCCTCGGAACCGTCCTCACACCCTCCTTCATCATTGCACACGGTTCTTATCCCTTTGAGTTCGACTCTTGACAATGGATTGAATGAGCCCTAGTTCATCGTCTACCTCACTGGTTTGACGAAACACCCAAAGTCGGCAACCTCCTCTTCTCCGCCCCAGGTTGGTCCGCGTCAGCGTGGGCCCAGCCTCAGTGGCCCAATCGCTCTTTATTTTGCCTATGTGGCATTTCGCTGAATTCTAATTGGCTGAGATCATTTAATTCATAATAAATGAATCCTTGGTCAGAAAAATGCGAATAAATAGTCAATGGAAAGGATTTTTAACGTAGAATTCTATTTTTTGGTTTTTGAGTCATGATTTGATTCCTTTTTTGAGTTTTTCTTTGAATTCCTTTTTAAGTATATAAATTATTCTAAAATACCTAATTAATCCATTTTAACTCCAATTTATAAAATAAAATATGTTTTCCTATTCAGGAGAATATGAACAATATGTTGGGGTAAGTTTTAAACCCAAAATCGTGGTTTTGTAAAATTAGGGTTTTTCCTATACTTTGTCTTTATATATATTAATACATGTGTAATAATGTAACTAGGGAAAATATGGAATGGATGCAATCAGTTTGGTGAATGTGATGGTAAATAATTAAAATAGGTATGTGAGACCTATTTCAGTATGTGCAACCTATTTTGTATGAGAATCAAATTTATGTGAACATCCGTGGTGAATGTGAAATCTATGTGGAAGGTAATTGTGCAAACTACCTATCCTTCAGTTGGGTCTTTTCCAACCCCACAATCATTATTGTGCTAGCCTAATTATCCCTCTAATTGCATTTATTGGCTCTTTACTTATTTTATGCTTCCAATGCCATTGTGGCTCATTCATTTGAATAATGTGAAACGTGCTATATGTTGCCTCCTTTACTTGGAAATGCTTAATCTTGTTATTGCCTATGTGGCTCATACTTTTGAAATATTTGGAAGCATTGTATAATGTCGTTGCTTGTTGACTCATTTACTTCTTGGAGTTCTTGGATATTGTTGTTGCCTATGATGGCCATTTATTTATTTTGTGGGTTTTATTCCCAATGCTATGTTGCATCTTGTTATACTTTCACTCTACTGCCAAGTGAATGTTTATGCGTGATATAGTTATTGGCCAATTGACAATGTAGTGTACATGAGTACAAACCACCCACAGGGCACTGGGGTTTTAGTCCCCCTACCATTTTATATATTAGGCACTGGGGTTTTAGTCCCCCTGCCACTTTTTAGGCACTGGGGTTTTAGTCCCCCTGCCATTGGTGAGGTCCGGTAGGTGCCTCACCCTACATTGAGAGGATGTTGAGTCATAATTTATATTCATGCAAAGGTGATATTTGTTGATATTGGAATGTGGCAGTTTTCTAGAATCTTATTCACTCATTTGCTCTCACTTCCTGAAATCCCCTAATGGAATACTTTTGCTTAGCTTATTGATTGCCTTATTCCTATTTTTAACACATACCTTTTATCTTTCTCTTGTTGGATGACCCCAACCATCCAGGTTAGGATCAGAGTGCGCAGGGAAGCTTGGTGAACCTAAGGCTAAGGATAGGATAAGAAGAAAAGGAACCTATAGTTGGCTTGATCATAGTTGTTTTTATGTTTTAAGTTGTTTTTGTTTGGAGACAATGTGTATTAGTCTAAGTATTCCTCTAACTAGATCCTTGTTCTTGTATAAAGATGATCCCCATTTGGGAAAAGTTTGTAATGTACTCTTTATACATTTTGAATGAAGTCAAGATTTAAATCTTCCGCTGCCACACAATTGGTGATTTATTTATCATGTTTAATAGTAGAGACTTGGTCTTTACAAGCTCCAAGTCTTCAGCCTTGATCTTCACCAAGGGACTCCTTCCCTTGTTCTTCTTCACCTCTCTTGGATAAGAGAGAGAACCTTCATCTTCATGATTGAAATGAGAGATAGGGAGGTGGTGGAAGTGAGAGCCTCACAAGATATACATATAGGACTAGCTCTCTTATAGATTTCCTACTCACTCTAATGGATGTAGAAAGTGATTAAGCTTAGAGAGAGAGAGGAGGATGTAGGAAGGATTCAACTATAGAATAGGAACCTCACATAGAGTTTGTAATGAATGCTCTACCTTGGAATGAAGCCCAAGGGGTCCTATTTATAGCTGGGGATGCCTCTTAGCCTTTGGGAACACTTGTGAGCGAAAACTAGCCATTTTGTAGCTTGCAACGGATATATTTTCACTTGTTGCAACTCCACAATGGCTAGAAACACTTTTCTGCACTTTTTCGTACAGTGCAATCGGTCGAGTTTCTACAAGGGTAACTCGACCGATAGAGTAAAAGACAAAGCCGATATTCAGACCATCGGTCGAGTTTGTCCTGAGGAAACTTGACCGACCAATGAAAATCGATTTGGTCAGTTACTCCATCGGTCGAGTTTTGTGAATACACAACTCGACCGATGCAATCTCCAGAAAATTGATCAAGGATGATCAGTCAAGTTTTCAGGCTGGGAAACTCGACCGACAAAGTGCATGTAATCAATTTTCAAAGATGCATCTAAAGTTCTCTAATATTCGATCTAAGTGCTCCTGATATTTTTCTAAGCTTAATTACAAGTCATACAATCATTACAAGTGATTTACAACATGATTTTATTAGATATACATCATATTACAAAAACGTGCACTTGTATTGACTTTGACTTGTCTTTTCTCCAATTTGATATGTGCAAGTTAGGGCAATTGGAGTGTGTCTATACCTAATCTAAAATCACTCAAGTAGAGACAATAGACACCAATATGTGGAATGCTTAGTCATCATCAAAACATGGGTTTAGTCAATTTAGACGTGAGTCAACATTGACCTAATTGACCTTGAGTCAACACATACCTCCTACCATCTGATTCTCTCCGGCCACGAGACTTCAATGGCTCTGCACAGAGATTTTTCCCTGTCCGTTCTACTCAGATCATCTTGTCCTAGGTCAACACTGATCCTCTTCGGAACATGTTGAGGTGCTCCCCTAGCCGGAATGGAAACCATCGGTGGAAAGCTCCTCATGGAGAAGATATCGGGGGGTTGTTGACGAGTCATATCCCTTTCCCCAGGCTGAGGGTATGCCTGCCTGCACCTCCTCACTGTGACGATACTTCTCGAAAAATAGGATTAACTAATGCAGAAGCGATTAACTAGCAGTGGAATTATTAAAATCACTAAAAATTAAAACTTTTTATAAAGAGATCTGCAAACGGTAAAACTATTTCATAATGAAAACATGATAAGTTATTTACAAACTGATCCATCATTACATCTCTGTAAGTCACATATCGAGAGTCACAAGCATCAACTGCCCTGTTAAACTATACATGAGCAATGTACAAAAATCTCGAGGCATTAAGCCAAAAATCTCAAATCTACTTTAAACATCTACTGACTCCTAGGACCTGAGAGTACAGAGACGACACATAGGACATACTATCTACACGACTTGACAGACAGTGTCTCCACCTGAGAATCACTGATGTCCCTGAGGTTGCTGCTGCTGATGTTGCTTACCCACTGATGGGTTCCTTCATCCTCGACATCTACCTAAAAAGTCGAATCCCACGGGGGTGAGACAATTGAATAATTGTCCCAGCGAGAGTTATAACTTTCCACCAGAAGCTTTGTTATTGCAATAATGGAATAACCTTGAGCAGTAGAACTGTAGTTATTCAACAACAGGTAAAACATTATATAAGCTAAGTTAAGCAACATTCTTTTAAGCAATCATTTCAATTATAACTTAATTGAATGACTAACCATATAAAAATAAAGAATATGAAGAACATGTATACTAGTTATTCAACTAGAACACTATAAACAATGTATCATCAATCATTGTTTCTCGTAGTTCAACCTAAGCAATTATGCTATATGGCTGATTACATTTTTCAAACATGTTTATGCCCTGAGGAGATGAGGTATACCGCTCATACTCCAACCGACCATTAAGAAATCACAATCGGTACCATACATAGGTCATCAGAAGAGCCAGATACCTATGACCTCATCTTCCTCAGTCAGTGTGAGGATCAACATGTAGGACATCTTGTGTCTCTGCTATAATAGCTTTCCAGGGTATTCTGGCAACTTTGCTATTAGAGTTACAGTGGCGTTCTGTACTCTCTTCGCCATCGAGGGGTTTCTTGTTTATCTCTCATCGATGTGGCATTAACAATATCATCGAGAGATTAGTGATACATCATCCCGACATAAACATATAATGAAGGATTGAGAGGTTTAATGTTTACCATTCCTCGATTCCCTCATTAGGAAGTCAGGATACATTTGCCCATTGCCCCCACATACTCAAAAGTATTCTCTCAAGGAGTTCCCTTAGGAAAACCTATTTCACCATCATTTCATTTTTGACAATGATGGATCTATGGTCAGGGCTCTACATGATATCATTATACTTGATTATTTAAGTACATTATGACATTCTTTTAGCATCAGGCATGTTTCCAAACATAAACCAATAAAACAATTGCTATAAAGAAAGGGTACTAATTGTATCAAGTTCATATCACATGTTGTTAACATTGGGATATCAATCCCTAACTATCTCATCATTATGATTCAGGAACATGGGTGTTCAAACCCTTAGATCATCAAAACACTTGTTTCCAAGTAACATATTGCCATCAAGTCATTTAACAGCATGACCTTGATTGTAGCAATGCATATATTTCTCATGGCTCATTTAGCCTATAAATCTCATGTGTTACCTCTTACTAGACAACATAGCATATCATTACTTTCAAGACTTATAAAGTGCTTTCAATGAATATGACATCATAACCCTTACCTGGCTATGATCACTTCTTGATAAAGACATGCATGACTAACACAATTGATAATTTGCACATTACATCTATATCAACACAATACAATTTATTTCCAAGTCAAGTATAGAACACCACAGCCGTGCTACCTTGCACGGTTGTGCAAAGGGAAACCACCACAGCCGTGTTACCTTGCATGGTCATGTTACAAAAGAATACCACGACTGTGTCACATCACCACGACTGGTTTCTAGGGTTAGGGTTTCCTATTCAATTCAGTTAGGGTTATTCAACCTTTTTAGCTTAATAAAGCATAATGATTCCTCATTTCAAACTCAAGTATAGAGTTTCATGCTTAAAAGCATGACCCAAAATTAGGTTTAGTGTATCCCACCTTTCATTAATTAGGGTTTCCTTCTCACATTATTAACTCAACCCTAATATATTGCTTTACAACTCTTAGAAGCATTTAAGGGTATCATAAGTATTTGCTTTTGACTATTATACTCATCATATGTCATTAATGATCATCAATTCTAAGTATTATTCCATTTCTCATCCTTACCATGGTATGATTACATCTTACTCAATGATTTGGCTTATCCCATTCTCAAGATATATTAGTCAACATTTATCGAGTACATTGAGTCCATTATATCTTTATTGTAATCAATTACTTATCATACACTCCATGTGTCTCTTATCTAAGTATAATGGTTTAGAGGTTCAACAAGGTATGTTACCCTGAATTGTTGAATGTGATATCTATCATATCTTGATGTATCACTTTCTTCTCATTTCCCTCTTACTTGAGTCGATTAACTAACTATGTATTAAGGTATTTCTCTCTTAATATTTTATCCAATAACTTGTTACTTTCATCATAGGGTGCATGGATCATATATTAGAATTGTACAATTGTCTTTAATGATATGGCTTACCCATTTGATGAACATTGTTGATATAGGATAAACCATCATCAACTATTCTAGGTATTTCTATATTCAGGATGTTATCCACATCATTATTTAGTATACATCATTTCTAAAAGTTTCATGTCCATTATCATTGTAAGGTGTAAAAGCTATTACTCATTCATAGAGATGTTTGTACAAGGATCTAGGCATCATCTTACTTCTTAAATCCTTATTCATTAAAATTACCACATTTATCATTCACATGGTTCATCAACCCTATCCTTTATGTTTTGACATAATCGTCCTATTTAATTATTTTAGCCACACCTCTCTTTGGTGTACTGGCTAATAAACCATCTCTAGGGTTTCATATATCATTACTTGACATTACCCTGAATTGAGTCTTAGACCATATCATAATTTTAGGATTTCACATAACATTACTTAAAACTAGGGTTTCATATCCAATAAACCCTAATTAAGCTTACTATTCATCCTAATTGGGGTTTCTCATGACATCACTCCCAATTAGGGTTTTTATTCATATCACATCCCCCTAGATTAGGGTTATCATTAATATCCCACCATAAAGGTTTACTATTTCACATCATGACATTTCCCTAGATTAGGGTTTACTATTCATGGTACATCACATTACCCTATATTAGGGTTTACTATTCATAATACAATGAATCAAGATCATGATATCATCATGTATGAGAATTATTTCCATTAATGCCCTCAAATTAGGTTAAGAATCATTAACCATCACAATTAGGGTTTCTATGATCTCATTATGATGGATCATACCCTAATTAGATATATTCATTCATGTTGAAAGCTTATTACTTGATTCTCATTTATATAAGGAGTCTTCTCTCTCCACTTTCTATAAGATAATGATTACATCACCCTAGTTAGACTAAGACAAATCAACATTGACATCAAGGGTTAGGTCACTACTAATGTGATCATTAGGGTTCACTTGTTCAAAGAGTATTAGTCACTCTATCCCATCAAGGGTATCTTGGTAATGTTCACCTACTTGCTCATGACATGCATTAATCCACTAATTACTTAGTCTCTTAATCACCTTAGATATCTATGAGGTTTAAGTTAACCAACCACTAAACCATCTTGACTACTAAGGCATCAAACGATCTTGACCTTTATAGACCTCAAACAGTCTTACACACCAAAACCCCAAACGGTCTTGGAAGTACCTTGAAACCGTTTGGTGGTGTAGACCGTTTGGTCTAGTTTGACTTTGAAACCGTTTGGTGAAGTACACAATCAATACCGTTTGCCCAAGGTGAGGTGAAGACCGTTTGGTCATGAAGATCGTTTGGCCAACTTTGACTTTGAAACCGCATGGGCAAAACCGATCTTAAAACTGCATGAGATCAAACAGTTTGGGATTGTTTGGTCCCAAACGGTCTTAAGACCTTTTGGACTCAAACGGTCTTGAGACCTTTTGGACCCAAACGGTCTTGAGACCATTTCGTCCAAACCACCTCAAAACCGCATGGACCAAAAAGTGTCTCAACCACTTCAATTGAGTTAGGGTTTCCAATGTTGAACCCCTCAATCAACCATGCACTTGTTATCCACTCATCAATTGAGTCAATTAAGTCAACCCTCAACTGATTTGTCACTCAATTGACCCTCAATTGATCACCAATTAGGGATTGGATCAATTGGATTAGGGTTTGGAATCGATTACCCTTCAACACTCCTCAACATGAGTCTAATTGATATTGGAACCTTTGAATCATCATTCAATTTGGTCATGGCCTGACCCCAAACGGTCTTGGGATCATTTGGATGACCTCCAAACGGTCTTGAGACCATTTTCTCAAGTCAACATCAAAAACTAACTCAACCTATTAAGGTTTGATTCATTGATTTGATCATTAGGTCACTAATCGATTACACTTCAACTTGTTACTTTTAGATTTGCAACCACTTGACCATAGTCAACCCTAGACCTCCAAATGGTCTTGGGTGACCCCAAAACAGTATTGGGATCGTTTGGACATCCTCCAAACGGTCTTGAGACCGTTTTCCCATTATATCATCAAAAACCAAGTCATTCACTCAAGGGTTGAACCCTAGGTTTAGTCACCAAATCAGCATTTAATCATTTATCAACTTGTTATCATTGGACCCTCAATTGGTCGACCCCACTTAACCCTAGACCTCCAAACGGTCTTGGATTATCACCAAATGGTCTTGAGACCGTTTGGGTGATCCCAAATGGTTTTGAAACCGTTTGGGCCACTCAACCCAAACTTCAACTTGATTCAATTATTGAAATCAGCAATTAACCCGATTAGGGTTTAGGTGATTGATGTGCCTTAAATTGGTGATTTACTTGGAATTATATGATGATTTTTGATAGGTGATTAATCCACATTATGTAAAACAGACCTCCAAATGGTCAACACCAGGTCAACGCATCCAAACGGTCTTAGACCATTTGGTTCTATGCGGTTTGTGAAACCATTTGCATTCAAATGGTTTGAAACCGTTTGTGCAAAAGTGGGAGACCGTTTCCTAAAGTGGAATTTGGATAAACATTGGAAATAACGTCATCATCTTCTACCTCAAGAACAGGGACTGTTCTTCATGAAGATACTAGCAAGAACACTTAGAAGTGTCTAAAGGAGAAGTATAAGCAACTATTCTAAGACAAGAAGATGCAAAAGCAAAGCTTAAGGTTTAGAGTTATAAAACCCACCTTTAGATCTGATCTAGAGCTCCACGATTCGTAGATTTAATTGTGGGTGAAGCTCCAAAGGTTTTACAAGGTCCGTTCTTCAAGATTTGGATGGAGAAGATGGCTAGAAAGAAGAGTTGTGTAAAGAAAACTACTGAACCAACCTTGTATTAGAGTTTCCACCATGAATTCGAGCTAGGTGATGATCCATACTTACCATCTTAGATTGGTCATCCTCCTCTGTTATAGAGCTTCCTCTTGGTCGGTCCAAAGCAAAAAGATGAGGGGAAAGTACTAAAGGAATGAACCTTTGCTTTGAGGAAAAAGGTTGCTTATATATTTTTGGGTATTATCAAGGTAAGAAAAAGATAGTTATTTCTCTTATTTCTTAAACCCATCATTCATGCTTGCTCCACCCTTGTCCACGTTTCTTCCTCCTTTTAACATGAAAAACCTCTCTCTTATCCAAGGTTAAAAGGAAGAGAAACCAATTACCTTATTAAGTTATACATGTATAAAAGGACCATTTTGCATAAAAATTGGTTATTTAAATATGAAGGTTATCTTTCTTACTTGATCATTAAAATGAGGCGCCCCTCTCATTTTATTTGCTCTTCTTGATGCCAATAAACATGAGAGATACTCTAAAGGGTATATTTTACATGTTGCACCCTTGATTTTGGGTAAATTGCACTTTACACCAAAACTAGGTTTTAAAGCACAAGGATTGCTCTACAAGCTATATCTTGGTGCCAAGCTTGTGGAATCCATACCACTACATCATATTCATTATTATGATGTCTCATAATCAGAGGAACATCTTAAAATGTGCAATTTGCAAGTTAACCCCTCTACTTGGGGTAATTTGCACTTTAGTCCAAAATTATCAAAACAAAGTTGCAACATTGTTAAAAAAGGACTGAAATAGAAATAAAGTTCCTAAAAAGCTTCAATTACATTACACAAGATAACCAAAAGCATATAATCACATATTTAAGAAAAACACCTAGGGTTAGTTCATAACCCAGGTCAGGGATGTTACACTCGCAGTGTGTCCTGGACGCCTACATTGGTAGCACACCTTCGGTTGCGAACACTGTGACTGCTAGTGCCCTCTTCCCATGCAGCGATAGCACATGTCATGTGGGATATTGTAAAGTGGGGTCTTGCATCTTGGTGTCATGTTGGCGGCTATCTCTATAACCCTAGAAGGTTGATCTTCATGCTGACTCATCTGCAAATCCTATCCCGACCTCCTTGTTCGACTACTCTCCCCTCTCTCAATGATGGAAGCGGGTCGTTGTTGTCTTTCTATCTGGTATCCTTCATTACCATCCGTCACATCCGCCATTATCTCCTTGTGGCTGAGCATGTTTCTGATGTCAGGTATCACCGTCTCCGGGTTGACCATAATAATGGGAATTTGAAACCCTATTTGGTTAAAATAGGCAATCCTAACCATAATAATGGGAAGGATACATTTCACATATATCACATAGTGATGATGTGAATTTGAAACCCTATTTGGTTAAAATAGGCAATCCTAACCCTAATAATGGGAAGGATGTATTTCTCTTGAATTTCATAGTAATATCATATATTGTTAAAGTTTTTATCATGAAGTGCAAAGCATTCAAGAATCATGAGATGATGAACATAGCCAAGTTTGAGCTATGATGTTTTATATGGTACATATTTAAATGATCCTTGTGAACCATGTTAAATATCTGTACAACTAGTATAATGATTATACAGTCTGATATCTTAAAAGATAGTTGTTGCCTAGTGATAGGTGACAAGATAATTATTGAACCATGAGAGCTCTGTGAAATACTTGTACAACATTGTGTTGAAAACCTTAGTCTGAGGATGTAGAGGTAATTACCTATTACAGAGGTAACAATGCTCAGTGATGATCTAAGGGTTTGAATACCTAGATCCAGTAATCATGATGATGATGATGATGTGAAGGAATGAGAATTCCCAATATTGTGATAGCGGACTGAGATCCCGAGTGTTATACATTCAAAGTGTTCCAAAGATCTTAAAAGTACTACCACCTTCTTTATTGCATCTATTATAATTCATGTTTGAAACTTTGTGGATGCTAAAAGATACTATAATGTACCTAATTAATCATGTTAAATCTCATCATGTAGTTGCCTTGACCATAGATCCATTTAATGTCATAAATTGCTAATGGTGAAGTGAGTTTAACTCGGAGAGCATATTTTTGAATATGTGGGGGTGAAGGAAAAAGTATATCCATACGTCCCAATGAATAATCGATGTCACACCTTCCTTATTTATCACGGGATGATGTGAATCTCCCGACCAAATGAGGAATTGATGTGTAAAATCCTTCTTCATTCTAAGTGGCATCAAGATTGAAGTATAAAATCTCCCAACCAGGTGAGGAATTGATGTTTAATCTTCCTTATAATTATAATTTGGGAAAGCTCAATGGTCTTCTCCCGAAGAGATTACATACTATGACAATAACTCTATAGAGAAGATTCTGCTATACCCCGACATGCTATTTGCAGATGACACAAGATTACCTACCAGCAGCTGACACGAGATGTCCTACTAAGTTGTCTCGTACTGACCGAGACGGGTGATGTCTTGACAGTCGGCTCTGCCATTGACCTTGTATGGTATTGATGCTTAACATTGTCGTGGTCGGTTGGAGCATAAATGGTATACTTCATCTCCTCAGGGCATAAGTGTGATTGTAATATGTAATCAGCCGTGTGGCGAATTTACTTAAGGATCGAATAAACACTCCTTTTATACATCTCAATTGGATAGATGTTATTCATGTTTCTTTATATTCCTTATAATGTGAATAGATGATTTATTGCTCTACCATAGATAGATGCATTATTTTAAGAGAAGAGATTACTCTATTTTTTTTATAACAAATGATTAATACTACTTGTTAATATAAAAGAACCTTTGCTCAGTTTTATACTGTCTACCTGTGATAATAATATTGTCGCGGAGAGTTATATCTCTTGCTGGGACAATTGTCTCACCCCGTGGGATCCACAATTTTTATGTGGATGTGCACGAGGAGGTAGAGACCTTTCTATAGAGGGAGAACAACAGCTAGGGCAATAGTAACACCTTAGGTTGAGTGTACTGTCTGTCATGTCTTGTAGATAGAAGTCATATGTGTCGTCTCTGTACTCTCAGGTCCTTGGAGTTAGTACGTAATGGTTTCAAGAACAATATGAGATTTTGGCTTGTATGTATCGAGGTTTTATGTTGCTTTAGTATATGTTTTGACAAAGCAAATGTTATATATTGTCCTCGACATGAGATGAAACATTGCATGTATAATGTGAATCATGATATGTATAAGTTTCAGATCTCTCAGTGAGAGTTTCCTGGTATTGGATCTCCTTGCAAAATGGTTTTAATTCTTAGTGATTTTTATTAATCTGATGTTTATGGTTATTCCATAATTATTTACTGGTGATGGCTTCATTTGTTTCGGGTCATCTCAATTTATATGCTTGCTAGAAGTGAATTAGGGTTTGTATGTACACTTGTTTGATGTAGCCTTAATTCACCCAATTGGCATAACTAATCAAATGGAACTCTAATCATGTATTGCCCTGTGCCATAGATCCATCTGAGTGTCAGAACTTAATAGATGGTGAAATGAGTATTCCTAAGGGAAACTCAGAGCGCATACTATTGAGTATGGAGGGGTGGCAAGTTGAGGATAAATCCTTGTCATCCACAATGTAGGTTGTGGATGATGGCTATGGTCATGCCTCATACATCTGATGTGGATGTGGTCGTGTCTCAGTGATTATATATGTGACAAGATTGGAGGACAACTGCGGTTGTACCTCAGATGATAGGGTATGCGTACCCACCTATTTTCACTAGTATCGTGACATGTACCAAGGACGGACTAGGCTGTTAGTAGCTTGACCTTAGGTGTCGATGTGGCAAACCCGTACTAATTGGGGGCGGAGAAGATCTTAGGAATCTGACTCTTCCTAGATCTTGTATGACATTGATTTTGACTTTGCAGTGGTTAGTTGGATTTTGAGTGGTATCCTCAATTTCCTCAGGGCATAATAAAAGATGTAAGACAGTCGTGTAGCATATCTGTTTAAGGTTATACACAACACTTCATATTAGATGATAACCCTTATTTGCTTTCTTTTCTTTGAGATCATGTATAGTACAATAAGAGATAATAGATATGCTTATGATGTAGTTCTGCTCATGTTGTATACATACTTATGTTGTCAAATATACTGACACTGATGGTTAAGATGTTGCTTCTAGCTATGTTTAATATTGCTAGCCATGCCTATGTAATTAGAAATGCTTAAAATACTAATCATGCCTATGTTGTTCATTGTGTAATGATGTTAGTTATACCTATGATATAGATATGTTCCCTTCATTTGAGATGCCAATATTGATAGCCATGTTATGTTACTAGACATATTCATGATGTCAGGGATGCTTATGCTACTAGATTGTTTGTGTTCTTAGCAAGGAATATGATGATAGTCAGATTAATGATGATGATTGTTATTAGATGTAGTTTGATGAAATTTGAGTAGATATCTATCTAGAGAAATGGATTTATTTTTTACCTATATATACATTGATAATCATACTTGTTGCTAAGATTAATTGCTTAATTCTTTTAGTATACTTGAACTATTCAATTTGTACAATTGATTATTAAATACTCCAACTGCCCAGTTATCTACTATTTATAATGTTATAATCAATAAGCGTTGCTGGAGGTTATATCTCTTGATGGGACATGGGTCTCACCCTTGTGGTTTGTCACATTCTTTTTAGGTAATCAGAAGTGACGAAAACAAATGTGTGGCAGTAAAGAGGAGCTATAGTAATGAATCTTTGAGAAAGTTGATTAGAGGAGTATCTTATAATCATCCCTGTACTCTCATGTTCGGGCATGAAAAGTTTGTATATGGTGTTTCAAATGAATCGAATTTTTGTTAGCATATTAATTCTTGTTTGTGTGGCATATACGAATATTGTTCTCCTATGCATATATGTTGTGGCTAAGGCCATAGAACAAATTGTATCAAATTCTTGGCATTGTATGGATAAAAGAAAGATGTTGGGCTCTTATGCAAATGTTTCTGAGTAGGTGCTGACGTTGAAATCAATTTTAATTTATCCATATTTTTGGGTATGTGGTTAATTGGTGATTGATTGTGCTTTATGTTTTGAGTAATCTCATTTAGTGTAGCAAGTTCTCACAATCAAGTATAGCAAAATTGATGGTGAATAATAACATGATTGGGTTCAAGTTATATAACCTACCTCAAGAACAACTTCAAAGATCCAAGATCCAAAGCTTCATGTTCCCAAGGTTTAATATGAACTTATAAAGAGTCCAAGATTCGTTCTCAACTCCTCTACATGCAAGGAATCACCATATATAAGAATTTGGTGAAGAAGAAAAGAAAGAATAACAACTCGATATTCATGCTTTATCCAAGGTTGAAGATGACCATGGATTCACCTTAAGATTAATGGCTTGATCTCCTTCTTGATCCTTACTTCCTTGCATGACATCTAAATGAAAGATGGTGATAGGGTTTGAAAATATTCACTAGTAGGTGAAAGGAGTGGTATATATAATTGAGGCTCATGAAAGAGAGTGCATAAGAGGTGTCATCATTTTACACTACTAGGTGCCACGTGTCCATGCATGCATATTTATCTTGACATGCAAAACTCTTGATATTAATCTAGGGATAAGATTTTGACCCTTTGTTATCTTGTTGAGCAAGATATTTCAACTCAATCATCACTTTATTCAGAGAGTGATACACTTTTTCTAAGGAAAAGTTGCAAACGGATATCCATCACCTCCTTGAGGTGCATAACACGTCATGGAAAAGGACAAGAGTTGAAAAAATGATATGGGACCTGCTCTATGGCTCCTTGGTTGATAGTCACTCCCACATAAGCTCTACAACTCGATACAACCAATATGAAGGCTTCAACTATACATCTTTTCTTGATCTTTTCATCACCAAGAATGCTACCACTCAAATACAATTCAATCATGGGACCTCCTTATTTATATATACTCTAGATGATGCTAAGAGATATGTAGGGATATTCTATAGGTGGTATTTTGCATATCAACCCTACATTTTGAGTAAATTGCAAATTGCACCAAAACTGGTACACAAGGCACAATCATTATTCAAACAAGCTATAACTTGGAATTTAGCCTTTCTACAAGCCACCCCTTAGCATAATTCTCTCTATTATGATTCTAAAACACTCAGGGAACATTTAAAATGTGACATATTGCAATATAACCCCTCATCTTGGGTAAATTGCAATTTTCACCCAAACTATCATATAATGTACAAATAGTTTACAAATAAGCTCAAACTTGGAAATTAAACTCAAGGAGAGTCTTAATTACTTTTCATAAGATTAAACCAAGTTTCTAATTAACTTACTTAAGCAAACTTCTAGGTTTATACCATAAGCCAAACCTAGGATGTTTCAGATGGTTACTAGGCCATGATGGTTTGGTCCCTAGATGTGCTATGTGGGTTGGTTGATACTCATGGTGTAACTCTAGTGGTCGCTACACATGTGTGAGCATTGGTTGCTACACCTTAGTCCATTGTGGTATCTACACTTGGTGTACTTTCTTGAGGTTTCTATGTTGCTTGAGTTGTGAAGGTCGCTACCTATGTTGGGTTCTTTACCATGTGTTTATGGTGATGATGCTAAACCCTAATGTACTCTAAGAATGTGAAAGTGATGTACCTAGGGTTTGATGTAGAGAACTATTATGGAAATCCTAATCAGCTATCTAGGAGAAACCCTAACCCTAATTTGGGCGTATGATGAGATTTCTTATCTTATTTGCAGTGATTAGCATGTAATGATGTATTCTCTCCCCTATTTGTGTAAACCTAATGTTGCAGGTGGAATGAACATCATATCTTGTGATTATCTCTTATATGTCATAGGATGATGATTATGAGCATGTATGAGGCATCCTAAGATAATGATGATATGCGGGAACTATGTGATTGGTTCTTATGTCCTTGTAGAGGATTTGTGATTGGTTTGAGGTGATAACCTCTAGTGATGTGATGAGGGATGGTTATCCAATTATCATATGACTATGATGATGCCCTGGTATAAGGTAGTAAGATAGTATCATGTGATGATGTAATCAACTTATTCTTAATGTGATTTATATCTTCTGATGTTGCAACCTACCCCTATCTTTGTAAGATTTTATTTGGGTTTGTACTCTAAAACTTGATTAATGCACTAAAAGACACCCAATTGGCTTAATTAATAAAGTGGAACCCTAATCATGTAGTTGGCATGTGAAATAGATCCATCTTTAGAGTTAGTACTTGTTAGATGGTGAAATGAGTAATTCCTGCGGGCTCAAAGCGCATATTATTGAATATGTGGGGGTGCAAGTTGAGGGTATATCCTTGCATCCACAATCATTAGTTTTGAGGATGGTTACAGTCACACCTAGATAGGGGAATGGTTGAGACCATATCTCAGATGATACATTTTAGGGATGGTTGTGATCATACCCTAGTAGGAGAATGGTCGTGGTTGTATTTCACTAGTGTCGTGCCTATATACCAAGGCTAACTAGGCTGATTTGCAGTTTGACTCTATATGTCACTACTATGGACTCAGACTGAATGAGGGTGTGGGAGATCATAGGAGTTTGGCTCTCCAAGATCTTGTATATCACTTATTTTGACTTAGCAGTGGTTAGTTGGAGCATGAGTGGTATACCTCATCTCCACACGACATACTAAAAGACGTAATACATACGTGTAGTATATTTTCTTAGGATTATATAAGAATCACATTGGACGACCCTTTGCCTTATTTCTTATACTGTTTAGTTGATAATGGTTACACATGTTTTTCATATTCCTTCAAAAAGTATAAGATGTTCTACTCATCAATTGTATATGCTTAAATTGCTTAATCTATGTTGTTAGTTTTAAATTTTCATTTAGTTGAATCTACTCATCATGCCAAATTTGTTATAATCTATCTATGTTTACAATAGTTATTGGTAGAGAGTAATAACTCTCACTGGGATATTGGTCTCACATATTGGGTTTCCACATCCTTTAGGTGGTTGCGCATGATGAGGTTGATATCGTGTGGTTCAGGAAGAGCAACAAGGAGATCAGTAGTTGTTGAAGATTGGATATGTTGCCAGTGTTTTGTAGTAGAGTCCTATTTGTTGTCCATATATTCTTAGGTCCTTGGGGGTGTTTTGTAGATATTTTACATTGATACAAGGTTTTTGGTAGTATGCCACGGTTGTACATGTATGGCTTGTATATATAAACATGTTATCTTTTGTTACAGGTTTATGGCAGGATGGCCACTGCATAGTGATTTATAAACATTAATGGTGTGATATGTGATACAGGTGGCACACTTTGTGGAATTCCATGTAATATGTTTCCACTTGTGAATATAGAAGAAATCAATTTTATATTATTGTGTTTTCTAAATGTTTAGTGTTAATTTAGCACTTTTGTCTGAGTAACCTCACTTTGATGTGATCAGCATGTCACAGTTTGGTTGGTATTTGAGCTCTAGGTTTGCTGAGTCTATAGGGACATAGGACTAGGGTTGTGTTTGTTCTTGTGTATCAAATATATCTGATTGCAACTTCTTCTTATGCAAAAGAAGAAGATATGTCTGGAGAACATGAAGTACATGTTGAGAGTAGTATTGTTGCACTAGGAAGTGGTGCTAGGAGGCAAGAAAGAGTAGATGGAGTGCCTCAATTAGACCTTGCAACTGTGGTAGTCCCACATTCTAGTCCATATTTGGACAGTTTATGGATACGATGACACATATGGTGAATAGAATTCATGTACCCCAAGAAAGGGTAGTTGTCCCCAATGTGGAATCTTAGGGTTCTTGGAAGAACTTCTAGAGATTAAGGTGTGTGGGGGTGATAGAGTACGCTGGTACAATGAACCCGACAGAAGCAGATATGTCACTGATTGAGTTGGAGAAGGCCTTTAAGATCCTTAACATCCTAAAGAGGATAAGGTGAAGCATGCGGTGTACCTATTGAAGGGTAGTGTTGGTCATTGGTGGGCCATTGAGGAAGAGAAGAGGCCTGGTGTGGTGATCATATGGGAAGACTTTAGGAAGGATTTTATGATCCAATACTTCTTGGAGATCTATTTGGACGAGAAGATCTCACCGTTTGAGAAGATTCGATAGGGATCTATGACAATCAATGAGTATGAGGCCAAGTTCATGGAGTTGTTGAGGTTTTTTCCTCACATGGTTGTGAAAGATAAGGAAAGGATCATATGTTTTGAGAAAGGTTTGAGCTCAGAGTTGACGACGATGGTATCAAGTTTGGACAATAGAGAATGGTCTGTGACATTTATGGAATTTGTGAGGTGGATTGAGTGGGTCAGTGATAGAGAAGCGTAAAGTTAACGCTAAGAAGATACCAACATAGTTTCAAGGACAATATTCTAGAGGATTCAAGAAGCCTAGGTTTTTAGTGCCTCAGTCACAATAGAGTTCAACTATTCAGTCACAATGGTCGTCAAGCAATGGCAGAGATTGTAGTTTTGCACCAGCTGGAGCTCACAACACAACATTAGTATCAGTGATAGGATCGGACCTTCTAGGCTGTAGTTTGACAAAAGGACCTATTATAGGTGTGGATAAATAATGGCATTTGATTAGGACCTATTATAGGTGTGGATAAATAAGGGAATATGAGGTTTTTTTTGTACGAAAGGATGAGGAGGTGATACAATAGCTGAGATAGTGTCATCAAGGTTCGCATCAGTGATAGTTCATCAATCATAGTGGTAGAGGACATAGTCCGGCATCACATGCTAGTTTGTCTGGGCAGGCCAACAGAGGATGGGGGTGACAATAGGCAACAACTCGATTCTATGATATGAGTCAGTCAGAAGGAGTAGTCAACCCTCAGGTCATGAAAAGTCAGATGGCGCTACTTCATTCTGATTTGTCTTCTTCTTGCTTTATATCTATTTTTGTTGACTTGGGTGAGACACAGTCTTTGTCACTAGAGAAGTGATAGCTAGATGTTCTTTTCTTGTTAGTCATAGATCTAATAGACTCCTTCTAGAAACCCCTTTGGTTGGTTCCTCTAAGTTGTGGGAGGTGTGTCCATCCTGCTTTCTTTCTTCATCAAGATGAAACATTCAAGTAGACTTTATACTGATTGACATGCACATATTCAATGTGATACTTGGGATGGATACCTTGGAGAAGTACTAGGTGGCCTTGGACTGTAGTTCCAAGGTGGTAACGTTCTATGACAGTGATGTTTCATGGATCTTCCAAAGAGATCAGATGATTCTCCCGACATGTTTGGGGTCATCAATGATAGTAGAGAGGCTGATGAGGTAGGGTTGTGAGGCTTTTCTGGCACATGTGGTGGATGCTAAGGTGAGGAGTCCTAGTATTAATGAGGTGCCTATTTTTTGTGAGTTTAAGGAGGTGTTTCCTCATGAGTTTCCTAGTGTTCCCCCACCTTGAGAGATTGATTTAGAGATCAATTTGATTCTTATTACACAACTGATAGCTTAAATGTCATAATGGATGGCACCAAATGAGATGTAAGAAGAAGTTACATGAGCTGCTAGAGAAGGGCTTTATCAAACTGAGCACTTCCCCTTGGGGTGCTCTCATGATGTTTGTAAAGAAGAAAGACATATCCATGACATTGTGCACTGATTACTGATTGTTTAACAAGGTGACAATCAAGAACAAGTATCCCTTGTCACAGATAGATGATCTATTTGATCTATTGAGGGGTGTCATAGTGTTCTTAAAGATAGATTTGAGGTCAGGATACCATCAGTTGTAGATCAAGGCAGATGACATACCCAAGTCAGCTTTTATGACTCAGTATGGTCATTGTGAGTTTGTGGCTATGTTGTTTAGGCTAACCAATACACCAGAAACGTTCATGGATATGATGAACATGGTTTTCTAAACTTATCTTTATCAGTTTGTCGTTGTTTTTATCAACGTCATCTTGATATACTCCAAAGACAACCAACAACATGAGAAACACTTACGACAGACGTTGACCTTGTTGAGGCAGCATAAGTTATATGCTAAGTTCAACAAATGTGAGTTTTGGCTACATGAGGTTTCATTTCTTGGATACGTGATATCTGTTGAAGGTGTGTGGGTGGATCCCATGAAGGTCCATTCTGTACTAGAGTGGGAGCAACGAAAGACGCTGACAAAAGTTTGTAGTTTCCTTGGCTTGACAAGTTACTATAGGAGGTTCATCAAGAACTTTAGTGTTGTGGTGCTACCCCTAACGAAGTTGATAAGGAAATGTGTGTCATTTGTCTGGGATGACAAGTGTCAGTGATATTTTCATTTTTTAAAGGAGAAGTTGACCAGTGCATCAATGTTAGTGTTTCCTTATCTAGCTAAAGGTTATATCATCTTCTGTGATGCATCAAAGAATGGTTTGGGATGTGTATTGATGCATGATAAGAATGTGATTTCTTTTGCCTCGTGAGAGCTTAAGAAACACATGGAGAGCTATCTGACGCATTATCTCAAGCTTGCAGTTGTGGTCCATGATTTGAAGATTTTGAGACACTACCTTTATGGCAAGAAATGTTAGATCTTCACTGACTACCAGAATCCCCATCACATCTTCTCAAAGAAGGAGATGAATATGTGACAATGACACTGGATGGAGTTAATCAAATATTATGATTATAGAATAGACTACCATCCAGGGAAGGAGAATGTGGTGGAAGATTCTTTGAGTAGGAAGTCTTCTTCATCAACATGCGTTAATAAGGTGCAATTGTATTCTTTGGTGTGCCGTAAGTGAGACATGTTAGTGTCTCTTCTCTAGATAAATGTAAAGTTAGAGGTCTCCTTGTTGGCAGGCATTTTGGCTTGGTTATAGGTGAAGCCTACGATGAGGCAACAAATCAGAGATGTGAAACATAACGATAGTGTGATACAATAGATCTGAGTAGAGTTTTGCAGTGAGAAGTGTGATGACTTCCATGAGTCAGAGGATGGGATAGTGTGTTACCATAGTAGAGCGGTGGTTCCTGATGTTGATAATCTAAGGAAGTTAGTTCTAGAAGATGCTCATTCTTTGATGTACGCTATGCATCCAGGAAATACCAAGATGTACCACAATCTAAAAGATCTATATTGGTGGCTTGGATTGAAGTGTGACATATCTGAGTTTGTGGCAAAGTTTCATGTGTGTCAGTAGGTCAAAGCAAATCATAAAAAACCTATAGCTAATTTTCAACCGTTACCTATACCAGAAATGGAAATGGGATCATATCACGATGGACTTTGTGGTTGGACTTCCCAGGATAGCCAAAGGTCATGATTCCATATGAGTGATTGTAGATAGCTTGACCAAGTTAGCACACTTCCTCCCTATGAAGATAGCGTATACAGTCGAGAAGTTGGAACAATTCTATGTTGATGAGATGGTTCGTTTTCATGGTATCCCTGCTACCATCATATCTGAAAGAGGTCCTCAATTTACCAATTTCTTTTGGGAACGTCCGCACACAACCATGGGTAAACAGTTGAGGTTTAGTACAACTTTTCACCACAAATAGATGGATAGTCTGAGAGGACTATCTAGACCTTGGGGGATCTATTGAGATCATGTGTATTGCATTGGCAATTGGGATGTGCACCTTAGTTTGATAGAGTTTGCTTATAACACCAACTACTAGAGGAGTATCGACATGGTACCATATGAGGCATTGTATGGGAGATGTTGTAGGTCTCCATTGTGTTGGTATGAGATGGGCGAGTTGTTGGGTTTTAGGGGAGGCAGAGAAGGTAGCGGAAACAAAAAAAAATTCTCCCCAAACCCAGAACAAGGAAATGCGTCAACGTCTATATAATAGGAAAGGATGGTTTGTGGAATCATACCTTATCCCGAGGCTTGCTCGGAGACAATACCTCGCACCTTGCATGGTCTTCAACTCCGGTCTTGGACGGTGTCTGTGCAGCTCCTAGTCACACCGGTACTGACAACTCTTGGTCACACCAGACTGTCGGGTTGATAGTTGTCCTCCTGAGAGGCAGAAACCTCCCGCCTCTGAAGTAGTCCACATGGACCACCTGGAATTCCACCCTCCTTGTCCCACAAGGAGTTGGAAGGAGTCACACCCTCCTGTTGACGTAGTAGTCGCCAACACACTCTCCTACTTCCAGTTGCAACTGTAGTTGTCTTTCCCTTGCTGCACCTCCCTTTTCGGGTAGCACTTGCTCGGGCTCTCTCAGTTACCAAAACCAGAGAGAACGACAACTTTGCAGAGCAACTGGTTGCACTGAGCTATACTTTGAGAAGCCCCCAATACCCCTATATATAGGAGGGTCATGGGACAGGGTTCTCTATCCCGAGAAATGCGGGACTAAAAGAAGGACTAGAAGGGTTCGATATTTTCCACAAAAACAACCAACTCGCAACCCGAACCGATCGTTTCACAACTGAAACGGTTGATTGGGGACCTGAACCGGTTGGTTGACACCTCAATCGATCGGTTGGGACCCCTCAACCAGTCGGTTCACAAGTGAACGGGTCGGTTGGTGGTCCTAGTCGGTTCCCAATTGACTTTCCTTCTTTTGTTTCTAATTGGTATCAAATACCAATCCTATTTCCCAATCAAATTGGCCAATTGAAACGAAAGAAAAATTCTCACCAATCCTACTTTCCCAACTTGCTCGGTTGCACCAGTTGAATCGATCATTTCAACACTTGAAGCAATCGGTTCAACCTGATGTTGAGCCAATCGGCTCAACACTTGAGCTGACCGGTTCACCAAGCTCAGCCGACCGGTTCATCACATGAACCGACCGGTTGGGAGTGTAGGTTGTGCAGAATCAGTCAATTGCGATTTCAATCAATCCGATACTCGAATCAATGTGACCAACACCTTGAACATTATGACATTGAGCTATCAATTGATTGAGTGTTTAATTGAACTACTAAACTCCTTTAGTAATCAATCTAAACATTTTTTGTGGACAAAACTCCTCTTCCAGGTTAAATCCTATGTGTGTGACCCTACAGGTCCATTTCACGTTGGCAGTGAAAGTTCATAACATTTATGACTTCACAAGCAAAGAGCGGTGCCTAGTCACACATCAGTGCTACCCAAGTGAAAGTAGAATGTTGGAGAACAACTTTCAATCCTACAATCCGTGAATGGTGTTACAGCGAATGTATAATTCCTTTTTCACTGATATCCCAAATGAACTCGAGGCATGGAATAGTCGTCATGTCAATGTTCATTCACTTTCTTGATCTCAGAGTAGATTGAACGAGATATGTATGACATCAATATCACATACTGATTCACACATGCGTGCGCACGCCTATCTCAATCCTATTCATCAAGTGGCCTTGGATATCAAACTCCCTCAGGAGGGACAAATCCCATATCTATCACTCACCCCTTAAAAGACCCATGTGTCAAAGCCACCCAATCATCACGTTTATAACAACCCATGTTTCAGGACTGCGTTTGATGATGCCAAAGTTTGCCCAACGACATGTGTTGAGTGTAGTGATTTCAGGTCAAAGAATCACACTCACCACCATCACTGTGAGTACTGACTGTGACTACCATGTCATGGTTCCATGTGTCAAACTCACGGTGGGTCTGTCTGGTACACTTGTTCTCCAACAAGTATCTATGTGTTTGGTTTGATATCTCTATATCATGACTAATGAGATTCTATCATCAACCAACACCCCAATCTAGTCTTATGTGTCATTGCTGTCTATCTACCTTCCACAATGACATCCAACTAGGGACATAACAAGAATGTACAAGCTCTTAGCATCCGTATGATCTCATCGTCCAGGTCCTCAACCTGAAAGCATACGTCATTGAGTATTGTCATTCTCTAGACATTCAATCTATTCTATCACTATCTCATATGACTGAACTAGAAAAAATTGGAAGCTTGCCTTTGATGTTTATCAAATCAATCTTAATGTATCCCACCAATCATCCCATGATTGGCTCTCATGGCATACATACCAACAGACTCTCACTTGCACTATGAGCCAATCACCCTTGAATCATATTCATAGTGATCTTCAAACATGTCCCACATGTTACTGTGCTCTAGTGCGAACATAGTGAGTAATGGAAACACCTTGCCAAAGTCAGTATAAATTTCATGTCTCACATCTCTTCGCTGTACGTCACATGTATGAGATGGAGTTGCCATAATATGTGATCTAGTATTCCTTTGCTAACCTTTAGCCACATTGCATGATCAAGGATTCCATACTTGTCATCAATGAACAGAATATCTATAAGTTCATCTCATGAACTTCCACATCTTTATAGTATCCACTGTTGTTCTCTAACGCATAGATACTCGGCATTTTCGTTTAAATGGTTTTATTGGAACACTTCCAATCATCAACAAACTTTCACTTTTATATATCCTATATATATATTTTGCAATTAATTTCATGTCCTTTCGGAAGTTCGCATCAATGTAACTCTTTACATTGAACTCTTCCTTATCTCCATAGAACTAGTACTTCCCAAGTACTTATAAAGTTCTCATGGTATTCCAGTAACCCTTACTGGAAGTAGACAGACATCCACTCGTCATGTCCCACATACGAGTTATCAGGATGAGCACATCATATTGTCATGTCATACATACAAAATGATGAATGCATTTTATTCTTGCCATGTCTATACATGCAAGATAATGGGATGATTACATACATGATAGATCCATATCTATTCTTAGTGTTCCCATTCTTCATAAGAATTGGACACTTGGCCTTGGGATACTAACTCCATGTAACATGGACAAGTTTTCTCCCACGTAATCTGTGCATACTAAACTCTTCAGTATAGATTGCCAATGTATGCTTTCTCTTTTCAGGTCAAGGGGTTTTCGAGAACTATCTCCATAGATCTCTATTCCTATCACATAGGAAACATCTCTATCTTCCTTAAAGATAATTTCCACTTTTGTATTTCCATTCTAGAACATTTTCATTTCACATCAATATGTGGAATGTGAACACGCTCCCACTAAATCACAGATCCCTTCTTTATCTTTGACATATCAGTCAAACCCTTTGACCATATCATCAAAGTAAAGATCCAATTCTGAGTTGCTTATACTCAATGAATCAGATTGATTAGTCCATTGTAACGTATAGACTTCATTTGCATTAGTGGATTCATAAACCTTATAGGTTATGTCACGTACACATCCTTGTTTTATTCCTCATAGGAATGCATTTTTAGTATCCATATGCCAAATGTCTTAGTCATTAAGTTGCAATCAACAAGCATCATCCTTCTCCAAATGTTATCCATGTGTCTTAACACTTAAGACTTATTCACACTTATGGATTTCCATCCAATGGGTGCTACCATCAAGGTCATACCTTATGGTTTACATGGAAGTCATTTAGGATGTAATGGTCATAAACCATAACACAAGATTCGGTTCCTCATATTCATTTGCATAGTTGACTCATCACATGAACAACTCATCACATAGATAATTGAGGCATATCTGTTAAGGATATAAGAACTTACAACTCTTTGTGATTCTTAACATCCTTTATTAGTGTGGGGTATTCTTTTATTAAGAAGAATTCAATTATTTGATAATCATTCTCTAACTCCTTAGAGTATGAACCCTTCTTGATTTAGACATCACCATGCCTTAATCATGAGTTCACTATGATACACTATCACAATCTCATAAGGATCTCAAATATTTGGTCCAAGTATTTCATTCATTGATCTCATCAAGAATTAACACTTTACCAAATTTGCACTTCATCTATGATAATCTTGAACACTTCAAGATATTCATACTGGTATTTCTCTAAACACCTTTTGAAGTATTAGCATTTACTCCAATAGGTATGTAAATACATCACATGTATGATACCTAATTGGATAATCATTCTCCCACTACCATTAGTGAAGATTGATTAATCATGTACAAGAGATTCATGTCTCTTACCGGTTCTCTAACCAAAAGAGTCTATATTTATCCATCACATGGAAACTAGAAATGAATTTCTCATGATTGATGCTAATTTGATTGTTTGAGTTATCAATAACTTTAGGTATCATTTTATCTTATGCATACCATGTATCACAAGATAAACAAGGAATTGCCACAAAGATCATATCTTTAAGATTGAAACATCAACTTTATTAATTGCCATCATTGTCATACAATATGCAAAAATAAAGTGTTTCTATCTATTGGCAATATATGAAATAGCAGTTCTCAACTCTATTTCATGCCCTTTAGGCTGAAATAAACTGAAAGATACTCCTATATATGGTAGAAACACTTGCTCCAATGATGGGTACTTATTTCTTGCTCCTTTCACAAAGACCATCACTTCTTTGCGGATCTTGCATATCATATATGATAGATCCATATCTTGGTGTCATATACCTCAGATAAAGAAGCGGTTCATTTCATGATACCTTAGGTGGAGATCTCCATCCCCTCCTTCATCTTCTTTTGTTCTTCCAGATATAGAGGGAAATCCCTCATACACCCTTTCCCCATGTGCCTTGAGGCTGAAGACGGCTTGGATTGCTGGCTAGCATCAGAATACTTCTTTGCTTTGCCCTTATCCATGCCCTTAAGAATTACCTTTTTCTTTGATCACATCAAAGATTATGGTTTGTCTTTCTTCATCTTTGCCTCTACTATCCTCAACATGTCCAATAACTCTGTCAATGCTTGTCAAAGTTGTTCATGTTGTAGCTTATCATGAATTGTATGATGCTCATAACATGTGCAGTATCATACCAATAGCCAACTCTTCGCTCAGAGGGAATCCTTCTCAGTCAGGTTTTCCACATACCCAATCACATTGAGTGTGTGAATACCTTACTGGATCTCCTTCTTTCATGACATATTAGGATAGTGTCCTTGAGATATCATATGTCTCATGTTGTCTCTGCAACTCATAGTTCAGAGAACACAACATCAAGCACTCCTTATCAATGTCATCCTCGGTATGCTTCCATAAGCATACTTTCAGCCATTGATGTGGTGGGATTTGGTTCTGGTATAACTAGGACTTAGAGCATTCACTCTACGATTGAGAACACTTCTTAATGTCCTAACTAGTCGTGGAATTATTCCCATTTAATTTGTTGGTCTCAAAGACCGATCGCAAATAAAGTGATTTGTTGATTAACCATTTATTTTAACAAAAGGAAATATATGCAATTTTAGTCCAAAACTCTTTTGACTTGTTTGACTGATTTGAAAAGCTGACGATAAAATTAGGCCTTTAATTAATTATCACTCCCACTATTTTACTTCAAATAGATAGTCGTCACCACCAATTCGGAAGATTGCAACGTACAACCTTCTAGTGGCCAAGATCCTGAAATCCTCTAAGTCATGGACCAGCTTTGGATGTCACCCATAAATTAGATCTCTCAGGTAGGCAACTTTTGCCAATTGCATCATATGCAACTCTTGATGAATGAACATGCACAACACCTTGCCATGAACATTCCTTGCCTCTGGGCTTAGACGCTCTAAGAATCACCAGTTAAGTCTAACCCAAAAGCCGACAGAGTAAACATGCACTCTACTTGGGTAGAACCTACATGTCTACCCTTCACACTTCCACAAGATAGACGGCGCACCACGCTTTGGCATAACCTACGCTTGGTCGATCGAGTTTTTCATGTGTGTCGCATTTGTAAGGCATCTAAAACTTAATATTTAATGAGGGATTTGGTTTTTATATACATATACATATCCAATCACCACAATACATAGTACGTATCATATACATGTTATATCCCACAGAAAACATGCAAAACGATAAAAGCAATGATTATGACCATCCTAATGTGATTCCTTGAGCCAAGAGGAATCACGGTCATCTAGGTCTACATCACAAGAAACCTATACAAGATGAAATCTGTGCTTTGTCTTTCGAGTAGATCAACTCATCACATGATTGATTTGCTCGTCCTGGCCCGGTCGTCTGGGTGCCACCAGCCGATCGGTTGGCTCCTCCAACCGATCGGTTCGCCTGGTCATCATGCATCTCATCATGGCTGCCACCCGCTCATCTCACTCCTCGAAATGGTCGTCAACCGATCGGCTCACTCCTTGAACCGATCGTCTGGAACGTCAACTGATCGGTTCACGCCTTGAACCGATCATCTCAGCTGTCGTCAGGATGTCCGCCGTTCTTCGACATAATAGGAAATAAAATTCTATCCTATTTTACATTGTTTAAAAGGAGAAACCCCGAGTTACATTTGGGTGGAGCAAAGGTAGGAAAGAAGTCTCAAATTATTTCGAGTTACATCAGGAATAGGAGAAGGAAGATTGGTGCGCAGACCGAGATGTAAGCAACCACATACAACCATACACAGATAGGGTTTATTGGCCATAACCACGCTATACATCCACCACAAAACTCATTTAAGGGCGACGCGTATCGAGTGCATTAATAATACATATCATATATGTAATTGGGATTTGTGGATTTAGGATTGGACATGCATAAAGCCAATTTTATTCGCATTGTATGCAATAAATAAAGACGAAAAACCAAAATCAATCATATCGATATTCCTAAAATATAGAGCAGTTGACGTCGCTCTGATACCGCTGTTGGGTTTTAGGGGAGGCAGAGAAGGCAGCCGAAACAAAAAAAATTTCTCCCCCAAACCCAGAACAAGGAAACGTGTCAACGTCTATATAATAGGAAATGATGGTTTGTGGAATCATACCTTGTCCTGAGGCTTGCTCGGCGACAATACCTCGCGCCTTGCGTGGTCTTCAACTCCAGTCTTGGACGGTGTCTGTGCAGCTCCTGGTCGCACCGAGACTGATGACTCCTGGTCACACCGGACTGTCGGGTTGACGGTTGTCCTCCTGAGTGGCAGAAACCTCCCGCCTCTAAAGTAGTCCACACGGACCACCTGGAACTCCACACTCCTTGTCCCACAAGGAGTTGGAAGGAGTCACACCCTCCTATTTACGTACTAGTTGCCAACACACTCTCCTGCTGCCAGTTGCAACTGTAGTTGTATTTCCCTTACTGCACCTCCCTTTTTGGGTAGCACTTGCTCAGGCTCTCTCGGTTACCAAAACCAGAGAGAACGACAACTTTACAGAGCAACTGGTTGCATTGAGTTGTACTTTGAGAAGCCCCCAATACCTCTATATATATAGGAGGGTCATGGGACAGGGTTCTCTATCTCGGGCAATGCGGGACTAAAAGCAGGAGTAGAAGGGTTTGAGATTTTTCACAAAAACAACCAACTCGCAACCCGAACCGATCGTTTCACAACTGAAACGGTCGGTTAGGGACCTGAACCGGTTGGTTGACACCTCAACCGATCGGTTGGGACCCCTCAACTGGTCGGTTCACAAGTGAACCGGTAGGTTGGTGGTCCTGGTCGGTTCCCGATTGACTTTCCTTCTTTTGTTTCTAATTGGTATCGAATACCAATCCTATTTCCCAATCAAATTGGCCAATTGAAACGAAAGGAAAATTCTCACCAATCTTACTTTCCCAACTTGCTCAGTTGCACCATTTGAATCGATCGTTTCAACACTTGAAGCAATCGGTTCAACCTGATATTGAGCCGATCGACTCAACACTTGAGCCGACCGGTTCACCAAGCTCAGCCAACCGGTTCATCACATGAACCGATCGGTTGGGAGTGCAGGTTGTGCAGAATCAGTCAATTGTGATTTCAATCAATCTGATACTCGAATCAATGTGTCCAACACCTTGAACATTATGACATTGAGCTATCAATTGATTGAGTGTTTAATTGAACTACTAAACTCCTTTAGTAATCAATCTAAACATTGTTTGTGGACAAAACTCCTCTTCCAGGTTAAATCCTATGTGTGTGATCCTGCAGGTCCATTTCACGTTGGCAGTGAAAGTTCATAACATTTATGACTTCACAAGCAAAGAGCGATTCCTAGTCACAGATCATTGATACCCAAGTGAAAGTAGAAAGTTGGAGAACAACTTTCAATCCTACAATATCCGTGAATGGTGTTATAGCAAATGTATAATTCCTTTGTCACTGATATCCCGAATGAACTCGAGGCATGGAACAGTCATCCTGTCAGTGTTCATTCACTTTCTTGATCTCAGAGTAGATTGAACGAGATATGTATGACATCAATATCACATACTAATTCACACATGCATGTGCACGCCTATCTCAATCCTACTCATCAAGTGGCCTTGGATATCAAACTCCCTTAGGAGGGACAAATCCCATATCTATCACTCACCCCTCAAAATCCCCATGTGTCAAAGCCACCCAATCATCACCTTTATAACAACCCATGTTTCAGGACTGTGGTTGATGATGTCAAAGTGTTCCCAATGACATGTGTTGAGTGTAGTGATTTCCGGTCAAAGAATCACACTCACCACCACCACTGTGAGTACTGACTGTGACTACCATGTCATGGTTCCATGTGTCAAACTCACGGTGGGTCTTTCTGGTACACTTGTTCTCCAACAAGTACCTATGTATTTGGTTTTATATCTCTATATCATGACTAATGAGATTTTGTCATCAACCAACACCAAAATCTAGTCTTGTGTGTCATTGCTGTCTATCTACCTTCCATAATGACATCTGACTAGGGACATAACAAGAATGTACAAACTCTTAGCATCTGTATGATCTCATCGTCCAGGTCCTCAACCTGAAAGCATACGTCATTGAGTACTGTCATTCTCTAGACATTCAATCTGTTCTATCACTATCTCATATGACTGAACCAGAAAAAATTGGAAGCTTGCCTTTGATGTTTATCAAATCAATCTTAATGTATCCCACCAATCATCCCATGATTGGCTCTCAGGGCATACATACCAATACAAGTATCATCTTTTGGGGCCTGAGCTTGTATAACAGACAACAAATAAGATTAAGATGATACAACAACAGTTGAAGGCAGCTTGGGATAGGCAAAAATCTAATGTTGATAGTTGTCAGAGGTCGTTGGAGTTCTAAGTGGGAAACAAGGTGTACCTCAAGGTCTCTCCTTGTAAAGGTGTGTTGAGGCTTGTGAAGAAGGGAAGTTGGATCCCATGTATATGGGAACTTACCCTATGGTGGCACATGTTGGGAAGGTGGCTTACAAGTTGGAGTTGCCACTAGAGTTGCACATGTTACATCCTATGTTTCACGTTTTGATGCTAAGAAGTGTCTCCCTCACATAGATCTAGTGTTGCATCCCATCAAGGTTGAGTTAGAAGAGGATGTGTCTTATTTAGAGGGTCCTGTTTTGATCTTGGAAAGAAGGGTGAAGAAGTTGAAGAAGAAGGATATCATGTTTGTTAAGATTTTGTGACGTTGATGCACTATGTAACATCCCAGGATATGAGGTCTCGAATAAAATGATCTTAAACTGAATGATTGGACTACCCATATCACCAAGGTGAACCTCCTTTTCCAAGAGCCCATCACTAAAGAACTCCATATTTAAGTGTGCTCAGCTTGGAGTAGTACTAGGATGGGTGACCAGTTGGGAAGTTGACCCTGGCTTGTGCATGAGTAAGGAAAAAGTGCATAGTTAAGTCTAGTGGTGGTATGTGGGGCCAGTCGTCATTCCTCAAACTCTACTAGAGCCTAGGACAGTGATCCTGATTGTTAAAAATGGTATTAGAGCCAATTCTGCTCAGTAGTTGGGGCCCGCATAGGCATGTGGCTTGCCAATCTTGAGTCGTGCGGTCCAAACATGTTGGAAAGGGTTTTCCATGGTTGATGTAGCCCCCCTTGTGTTGGTATTCTATGATCACGAGTTGGGTGCCCATAGGTCATTGTGGGTCTACACTGAAATGGGAAAATATTATGAGGTCATATAGTTGAGCCTTGACGAGGACGTCAAGAGTCTAAGTGGGGGAGATTGTAACTTCCCAATATTTGAGGCCTTGGATAAGATAATTATTAAAGTAATGATTGTACTACCCATATCACCAAGGTGCACCTCCTTTTTTGGGAGCCCATCACTAAAAAACTCCATAGTTAAGTGTGCTCAGCTTGGAGTAGTACTAGGATGGGTGACCAGATGGGAAGTTGATACTAGCTTGTGTGTGAGTGAGGATAGCACAATTAGGGCTAGTGGTGGTCTATGGGGCCAATCATCATGCCTAAGACTCTAGTAGAGTTTTAGAAATGACGACTGGCCCCACAGACCACCACTAGCCTTAACTGTGCACTTTATTCTTGTAACGCCCCTAAACTTACTTAACGGGTTGAATAAGCTTAATTATCATAAATTAATTCTTATAAATCTAATATAACCTTTTGATATGATTTGAAATCATAATACATGCTTAAGTTTCAAATTTGGTCCAATTTGGACATTATTTGAGCAAATTATGCAATTTTATTCACATTTTGGACTTTTCTACAATTTACCCAATTGAGAGGTTTTATTTGCAATTTATCACTTTAATTATGTTACTTGTATATTATATCATCATTATTTATCTTTTTGAGCCATGTGGTGCCTATTTACACCTTGGTTTGAAGGTGTTTTCTCCAAGGGTATTTTAGGGTTTACCCCTTCATGGATGAGCTACCTTTAGTAGCTATCAACTAATGAATTATTTGTTTTGCTTGGAAATTCAAGAAATGAGGGATAAGCATGTCACTATGGATGGTGGGGGAGCTTCTTGTGTGTGTGTTTGTATATTCTCAATAGTTTAAGGCCATGGACACTTGGAAAGATACTGGAACTTCAACTTTTTCTTTTTCTTTATCTTAAAGTTTCATATACTTATCCCTAAGCACCAAAGCGAGCTATTTTCTCTCTACCACTTCCCTCCTTCTACAAAAATCATCCTTCCTCTATTATTTTTCAAATTTCCTATCCAAGGAAGAAGAAAGAGGGGACCTTCTTGGAAAAAGAATCTAGGGTTGCAATTGACTTCCTTTTAGGGTTTAAAAAGCTTCCTTCTAGTAATCTTAACCTAAAAGAATAAGAATCCCCTTCTTTCCTCCATTTATTTCTTTGTTATCCTTTCTCCTACCTTTCTCCAGGTCGTAACCTTGCTGTTCCATGGTATAAATAGCTTTAAAGCTCTAAAACCCTACCTTTCTTGCTTCTTATGCTTAGGGTTTGCTCATTTGATGAAGAAAGGTGCTAGACGGACGAGTTCATGGCTTATGCTTGGATTTTATACCCTACCTGCACGAGTTTTCTTCTGTGTGTGGTTTCATCTTCTCATTATAGGAAAGTTTTATAACTTGCTCCACGTTTATTTCTTACTATAAGCTTGCTAGCTCATGTTCTTGCTTGAAAATGATGATTCTTGCACTAAAAAGCCATGATTGACTTGGATTTCGATTTTTATAATGTTCCCTATTCTGATTTTAGTTCTAGATGAACCTGTGATCATGTGTATGTTATTCCTAAGGTATAATATGACCTGGATCAGGTTGTTTTGACACCCTATTGTGCTAAGCACCTATCAACCAATGGTCAATTTTAGGGTTTAAAGTTGATTTCTTCTATAAACCCATGACCCGATGATGGTACCATTGCAACAACCTTATGGCATTGTCTTCATGACAACTGATGGTCAGGATCAAATGTGTCAAATAATAGTGACAACCTATGGTCACCCCCTTAGGTCAGGTATTGGATCAATTAGAAGTTTAATGATCAACCATTAAGTACCCTAATAATGTTATCAATCAATTATGACATTAGCTTAATATTTGATGTTGATTAATGAATATAGTACTAATCTAACAACCTATGATGACTTAATGGTCACTAATGATAGTGGATTAGGTATCCACAACCTATGATGAGTTAATCATATAGTTGTAGCATCAATTAAGCCTTAGACCAATGGTTTCTTAGGTCACTTGATGTAATGGTCGAACCTATACTAAAATTGATGGTTTTAACATAGGAACTTGACCCAATGGTTAAGATATAATGTTTATTCCTCCAATGAAGTGGAATGATGGATAATTTAATATTTTGGTCCTAATAATGTGATTTATATGGTTTCCTTTATGTGATTAACTTAAGCAGCTTACTTGTTGACAATGGATGGCTTGTTTTAAATGGACAGTCGATTATGGGTTTGACCCTACTCTCAATGGAATTTTTGTTGTTGTTAATCAAAGTATGTCTATGGTTAAATGGTGACTCTTTCTAGAGAACAATTCAAGGATTTCATTGGTGGTTTATCCAAGGTGTTTACTTATGTAAACAACCAATGGTCTTACCTTTTAAACATCTAATGTTTCTGGGTGACATTGTGGTATGGTGATATGGGTTGAATGATGATGGAACAAATGGAGGGTTACCCTTAATAAGGTAGTCTTACCTATTCACTCATATGAATAAAAGGGATTATAACCATATTGTGTTGATATGTAACCCTAATGAAGTATATCTCATTATACCTAGCTTTAATATAACTAAATGATGGTAATTGGGTATGAATAGTCCTTGAATGGCTAATACAATCATGGAGTACTCTATTATATTTGTTGAAACCCAAGTATGCTATAACTCGATGGTTACACCTTGATTTATGTGTGGATTCATACTTGATAATGGTATGGAATTTGATGGTGATGATTCACCTTATGATCCATGATCCAATGGGGATGGTGTGAGTTAGGGTTTGGGTATAAGTGTTGATTAGTAACATTAATATAATTTATCTTGTGTAACCTAACTCTAATGCAAATAGATAAAGATAAATATTCATGTTTAACTTTCTTATATGATGACATCATGGTGAAATAACCTCCTTAATATGATCATAACCTTAATGTGTTAATTGGTGATAATCATAGCCACATGGTTGTTACTTTCTTATACTAAACATGTGCATTATGAATATGATGAGGGTTAATCATATCTAGATTCATTGCATGTTGATGTAATAAAAGAATGTTCTTAATGTTATTATAACCCTGTTATGATTGTTTATGAACATCTCCCAACTTGTTAATGCAATATTGTGTTGATATGGTGTAATATATGTAAGTGATGTTGTTGAGCCTTGCTATAAGGCATGCAAAGATAATAATGATCTTACATGGAATAGTATGATGGTCTTAATGACCTTTGGGCATAGTTGAGCCCTGAATGAGGTGTAATCTTTTTGTGTTGATAAGGGTATAACCCCTATGATATTGTAAAAAGGATTTATATCCTATGATAGTATGATGGTCTTAATGACCTTTGGGCATGGTTGAGCCCTGAATGAGGTGTAATCCTCATATGTTGATAAGGGTTGATACCCTATGATATTATGTAAAGGATTTATATCTTGTGATAGTATGATGACTAGTGTGGTCTCATGAATGACAAGTGAATAGTACCATGTGATGATGGGATAAGAAATTATGTTTCACATGTTTTATATCTTTTAAAAGTTGTGATATTTATATGCTTTCTAGAAGTGAATTAGGGTTTGTATGTCTAGTTGTTTGATGCAGCCTTAATTCACCCAATTGGCATAACTAATCAAGTAAAATTCTAATCATGTAGTGCCCTATGCCATAGATCCATCTGAGTGTCAGAACTTGCTAGATGCTGAAATGAGTATTCTCTAAGGGGAACTCGAAGCGCATACTATTGAGTATGTGGTGGTGGCAAGTTGAGGATATATCCTTATCATCCACAATGCAGGTTTTGGAGTATGGCTATGGTCATGCCTCATACATTTGATGTGCTTAAGAATGGCTACGGTCGTGTCTCTGTGATTATATATATGACAAGATTGGAGGACAACTGCAGTTGTACCTCAAATGGTAGGGTATGTGTACCCACCTCCTTTCACTAGTGTTGTGACATGTACCAAGGACAGACTAGGATGTTAGATGCTTGACCTTATGTGTTGCTATGGCGGACCCGTACTGACCAGGGGAGGAGAAGATCTTAGGAGTCCAGCTCTTCCTAGATCTTGTATGGCACTGATTTTGACTTAGCAGTGGTTAGTCGGATTTTGAGTGGTATCCTCAATTTTCTCAGGGCATAATAAAAGATGTAAGACAATTGTGTAGCATATCTATTTAGGGTTATACACAACACTTCAAATTGGATGAAAACCCTTGTTTGCTTTCTTTTCACTGAAATCATGTATAGTACAATAAGAGATAATAGATATGCTAATGATGTATTTATGCTCATATTGTAAACATACTTATGTTGTCAAATATACTGACACTAATGGTTAAGATGTTGCTGCTAGTTATGTTTAATATTGCTAGCCATGCCTATGTAATTAGAATTGCTTAAATTGTTAATCATGCCGATGTAGTTCATTATGTTATGATGTTAGTTCTACTTATGATATAGATCTATTCCCTTATTTGAGATGCCAATATTGATAGCCATGTTATGTGACTAGACATATTCATGATGTCAGGAATGCTTATGCTACTAGATTGCTTGTACTGTTAGCAAGGAATATGATGACAGTCAAATTAATGATAATGATTGTTATTAGATGCAATTTGATGATATTTGAGTAGATATCTATCCAAATAAATGAATTTGTTTGTTATCTATATATGCATTGATGATCATACTTGTTGCTAAGATTATTTGCTTAATCTATTTAGTATACTTGAACTATTCAATCTGTTCAATTGATTATTAAATACTCCAACTACTTATTTATTTACTATTTAAAATGTTGTAATCAATAAGCATTTTTGTAGGTTATATCTCTTGTTGGGACATGGGTCTCACCCTTGTGGTTTGCCACATTTTTTTACGTAATCGGAAGTGATGAAAACAAACATGTGGCAGAAAATATGAGCTATAGTAATGAATCTTTGAGAAAGTTGATTAGATGTCTAGTGTGTTCTAGAGTCGTCCATGTACTCTCAGGTCTGGGCAGGAAAAGTTTGTATATGGTGTTTCAAATGAATCATACTTTTGTTAGCATATTAATGCTTGTTTGTGTGGCATATATGAATATTATTCTCCTATGTATATATGTTTTGGCTAAGGCGATAGACCAATTTGTATCAAATTGTTGACATGGTATGGATATAAGAAAGATGTTGGGCTCTTATGAAAGTGTTTTTGAGCGAGTATTGATGCTAAAATCGGTTTTAATTTACCCATATTTATGAGTATGTGATTAATTAGTGATTGGCTTGTGATTTATGTTTTGAGTAATCTCATTTATTGTAACAAATTCTCACAATCCTCACGCACAAGCCAAGATCAACTTTCTGACTAGTCACCCATCCTAGTACCACTCCAAGGTGAGCATGCTTAACTATGGAGTTATTTAGTGATGGGCTCCCGGAAAAGGAGGTTCACCTTGGTGATATGGGTAGTCCAATCATTCCTTTAATGATCATCTTATTCAAGGTCTCAAATCTTGGGAAGTTACAATCTCCCCCACTTAGACTCTTGACGTCCTCATCAAGGATCAACTATATGGCCTCATTATATTTCCCCATTTTAGTGTAGACTCACAATGACACATGGACACCCAGATCGTGATCACGGAATACCAGCACAAGGGTGGCTACGTCAACCGTGGACAACTCTTTCCAACATGTCTGGACTGCATGACTCAAGACTGGCATGCCACATGCCCATGCAGGCCCCACCTACTGAGGGGAATTGACTCTGATACCATTTTTAACAACCGGGCTCATTGCCCTAGGCTCTATTAGAGTTTCAGAAATGAAGAAGGGCCCCATAGACCACCACTAGCCTTAACTATGAACTTTTTCCTCATTCATGTACAAGCCGAGGTCAACTTCTCGACTGGTCACCCATCCTAGTTTTACTCCAAGATGAGCACGCTTAACTATGGAGTTATTTAGTCCAATCATTCCTTTTAAGATCATTTTATCTGAGGCCTCATATCCTGGGATGTTAAAATCTCCCCTACTTAGAATCTTGACATCCTCATCACAGATAAACTATATAGCCTCATAATATGTCCCCATTTCAGTGCAGACCCAGAATGGCCCATGGACACCCAACTCCCAATCACGGAATACCAGTGCAAGGGTGGCTACGTCACCATGGACAACCCTTTCCTACATGCCTGGACCGCACGGCTCAAGACTGGCATGTCACATGCCCATGTGGGCCCCACCTAATAAAAGGGTTATGGCTCTGATACCATTTGTAACAACCTGGGCCCATTGCATAAGGATCTAGTAGAGTTCAAGAATGACGACTGGCACCACAGACCACCACTAGCCTTAACTGCACACTTTTTCCTCACTCACGTGTAAGTCGGGTGAAACTTCTCCACTAGTCAACCATCCTAGTACTACTCCAAGTTGAGCATGCTTAACTATGGAGTTTTTTAGTGATGGGCTCCCAGAAAAGGAGGTGCACCTTGGTGATATGGGTAGTCCAATCATTCCTTTAATGATCATCTTATCTAAGGCCTCAAATCCTAGGAAGTTACACACTAAACATTTTTCATTTTCACATGCTACTTTATATTTTTATGAACTTTTTGTTAATTATCATATTAATTTGCGTAAGATTTACCATCATTAGCATGTGATATTAAAATGCATCAAATAAGTGTAATGTTAATGTTCCTGAAGAATTTACTATATTTTAAGTGTGACGATACTTCTCGGAAAACAAGATTAACTAATGCAGAAGCGATTAACTAGCAGCAAAATGATTAAAAATCACTAAAAATAAAACTTTTTATAAAGAGATCTGCAAATGGTAAAACTATTTCATAAAGAAAACATGATAAGTTATTTACAAATTGATCCAATATTACATCTCTGTAAATCACATCTCGAGAGTCACAAGCATCAACTGCCCTGTTAAGCTATACATGAGCAATGTAAAAAAATCTCGAGGCATTAAGCCAAAAATCTCAAATCTACTTTAAACATCTACTGACTCCTAGGACATGAGAGTACAGAGACGACACATAGGACATACTATCTACACGGCTTGACAGATAGTGTCTCCACCTAAGAATCACTGTTGTCCCTGAGGTTGTTGCTGCTGCTGTTGCTTACCCACTGATGAGTTCCTTCGTCCTCGGCGTCTACATAAAAAGTCGAATCCCACAAGGGTAATCGATTCCAAACCCTAATCCAATTTATCCAAGCCCTAGTTGGTGATCAATTGAGGGTCAATTGAGTGACAAATCAGTTGAGGGTTGACTTAATTGACTCAATTGATGAGTGGCTAACAAGTGCATGGTTGATTGAGGGGTTCAACATTGGAAACCCTAACTCAATTGAAGTGGTTGAGACACTTTTTGGTCCATGTAGTTTTGAGGTGGTTTGGACCAAACGGTCTCAAGACCGTTTGGGACCAAACAATCTTAAACCGTTTGATCTCATGCGGTTTCAAGATCGGTTTTGCCCATGCAGTTTCAAAGTCAAAGTTGGCCAAACGGTCTTCACCTCACCTTGGGCAAACGGTCTTGAGTGTGCACTTCACCAAACGGTTTCAAAGTCAAACTAGACCAAACGATCAACACCACCAAACGATTTCAAGGTACTTCCAAGACCGTTTGGGGTATTGGTGTGCAAGACCGTTTGAGGTCTATAAAGGTCAAGATCGTTTGATGCCTTAGTAGTCAAGATGGTTTAGTGGTTAGTTAACTTAAACCTCATAGATATCTAAGGTGATTAAGAGACTAAGTAATTAGTGGATTAATGCATGTCATGATCAAGTAGGTGAACATTACTAAGATACCCTTGATGGGATAGAGTGACTACTACTCTTTGAACAAGTGAACGCTAATGATCACATTAGTAGTGACCTAACCCTTGATGTCAATGTTGATTTGACTTAGTCTAACTAGGGTGATGTAATCATTATCTTATAGAAAGTGGAGAGAGAAGACTCCTTATATAAATGAGAATCAAGTAATAAGCTTTCAACATGAATGAATATATCTAATTAGGGTATGATCCATCATAATGAGATCATAGAAACCCTAATTGTGATGGTTAATGATTCTTAACCTAATTTGAGGGCATTAATGGAAATAATTCTCATACATGATGATAGCATGATCTTGATTCATTGTATTATGAATAGTAAACCCTAATATAGGGTAATGTGATGTACCATGAATAGTAAACCCTAATCTAGGGAAATGTCATGATGTGAAATAGTAAACCCTTATGGTGGGATATTAATGATAACCCTAATCTAGGGGGATGTGATATGAATAAAAACCCTAATTTGGAGTGATGTCATGAGAAACCCCAATTAGGATGAATAGTAAGCTTAATTAGGGTTTATTGAATATGAAACCCTAGTTTTAAGTAATGTTATGTGAAACCCTGAAATTATGATATGGTCTAAGAATCAATTAAGGGTAATGTCAAGTAATGATATATGAAACCCTAGAGATGGTTTATTAGCCAGTACACCAAAGAGAGGTGTGGCTAAAATAATTAAATAGGACGATTATGTCATAAACATAAAGGATAGGGTTGATGAACCATGTGAATGATAAATGTGGTAATTTTAACGAATAACAATTTAAGAAGTAAGATGATGCCTAGATCCTTGTACAAACATCTCTATGAATGAGTAATAGCTTTTACACCTTACAATGATAATGGACATGAAACTTTTAGAAATGATGTATACTAAATAATGATGTGGATAACATCCTGAATGTAGAAATACCTAGAATAGTTGATGATGGTTTATCCTATATCAATAATGTTCATAAAATGGATAAGCCATATCATTAAAGATAATTGGACAATTCTAATATATGATCCATGCACCCTATGATGAAAGTAACAAGTCAGTGGATAAAGTATTAAGAGAGAAATACCTTAATACAGAGTTAGTTAATCAACTCAAGTAAGAGGGAAATGAGAAGAAAGTGATACATCAAGATATGATAGATATCACATTCAACAATTCAGGGTAACATACCTTGCTGAACCTATAAACCATTATACTTTGACAAGAGACACATGGAGTGTATGATAAGTAATTGATTACAATAGAGATATAATGGACACAACGTACTCGATAAATGTTGACTAATATATCTTGAGAATGGGATAAGCCGAATCGTTGAGTAAGATGTAATCATACCATGATAAAGATGAGAAATCATTGACTAATCTCACCCCCGTGGGATTTGACTTTTTAGGTAGACGCCGAGGACGAAGGAACCCATCAGTGGGTAAGCAACAGCAGCAGCAACAACCTCAGGGACAGCAATGATTCTCAGGTGGAGACACTGTCTGTCAAGCCGTGTAGATAGTATGTCCTATGTGTCATCTCTGTACTCTCAGGTCCTAGGAGTCAGTAGATGTTTAAAGTAGATCTGATATTTTTGGCTTAATGCCTCGAGATTTTTGTACATTGCTCATGTATAGTTTAACAGGGCAGTTGATGCTTGTGACCCTCGAGATGTGATTTATAGAGATGTAATGATGGATCAGTTTGTAAATAACTTATCATGTTTTCTTTATGAAAGAGTTTTGCCGTTTGCAGATCTCTTTATAAAAATTTTTCATTTTTAGTGATTTTTAATAATTCCGCTGCTAGTTAATTGCTTCCTCATTAGTTAATCCTGTTTTCTGAGAAGTATCGTCACAATTTATGGTATCAGAGCTCTAGGTTCGCTGAGTCTACAGAGACATAGGACTAAGGTAGTAGAGTCTGTTCTAGTGTTATCCAGTGTATCTCATAGTATCTTCTGCTCATATAGGAGAAGAAGAACTTGAAGATGACTGGGTCATATGAGGAGTTTGTTGCAGAGAACAGCAATGTTGCACCAAGAAAAGGTGGAGGGGAGCAGGCAAGAGAGGGACAATTGCCTGAGACCCCCCTAGCTAATCCAACTATGATAAGAAATCCTTCTTTAGGAATCACTGTTAGGGAATTTAGGGCAACCATGATGTATTTAGTGGATCAAGCACTAGCCATACAACCTAGATTACCAGCCCCCAATGATGATGTTTTGGATATCAACAGGATATTTAACCCACAACAGTAGCTTGAAGCAATGGGAAATGATGAAGTTCTAGACTTAGAACGAGTCTGTGCTCAACCTCAGCCTGTTGAATTAATATATAGTAATGTAGGGATTAGAATACAACCAGAAATCAGGATTTTCTACAAGTGCAGGGAACCTGGACACATGAAAAGGTTTTTCCCAGAAAAGAAAAATAAAATGATGATTGAGAAAAGGCCTATCCAAATCCAGGAATAGAGGCCTAGTAGTTGCAAAAAGGGAAAGACTTTGGTATCACTAGTACAACCAGGACCTAGTGCACCAAGGCAATGGTCATCTAGAAAGGGTAAAGAACCCTCTAGACCATACCGGGCACCCAAAATTTGCTACTTATGTAGACATGTTGGACATCTGGCAAGAAATTGCTCAGCCAGAAATGTATGGCAAATCAACCTCTGAGGCAGAATCAACTTGAGACAATGAATAATCCTTGAATCATGACAGGTTAGACAAAATAAATATCATTCTTATATGTCTTTTTATGATCTCTTAGATAAAACTGAGAAAGTAATTGATTGAACTTTCCTTGATTAGTCCTATGAGGACTTATAATGTTGCATAATAAACATAATAGATGTTTCATGTTGCTCTTACCTCTATGAGAAAGATGAGGTATTAAAGAGTGGTCTGGATAAAAATGCAGTAATGTTAAATCTTATACTTGTGATAATAGGAAAAGAGAAGGAAAATGGTAGTATACAAATGCATACTACCTTATCTCAGTATTTATATACCTTGGCTAGGTATATAATTATTGATGATAAAGTGAGTATGGAAACTCTTAGATTGTTATCTTTTTTATTGCTCTAATCAAGTAGTCATTCTGAGACAATCTAATGAGTATCATGAAATAAGAAATATGGGATAAATAATTGAAAATAACGTCATCATCTTCTACCTCAAGAACAGGGACTGTTCTTCATAGAGATACTAGCAAGAACACTTAGAAGTGTCTAAAGGAGAAGTATAAGCAACTATTCTAAGAGAAGAAGATGCAAAAGCAAAGCTTAAGGTTTAGAGTTATAAAACCCTCCTTTAGATTTGATCTAGAGCTCCAAGCTTCATAGATTTAATGGTGGATGAAGTTCCAAAGGTTGTCCAAGGTCCGTTCTTCAAGTTTTGGATGGAGAAGATGGCTAGAAAGAAGAGTTACGTAAAGAAAACTACTAAACCAACCTTGTATTAGAGTTTCCACCATGAATTCGAGCTAGGTGATGATCCATACTTACCATCTTAGCTTGGTCGTCCTCCTATATTCCATATCTTCCTCTTAGTCGGTCCAAAGCAAAAATATGAGGGAAAAGAACTAAAGTAACGATCCTTTGCTTTGAGGAAAAAGGTTGCTTATATATTTTTGGGTATTATCAAGGTAAGAAAAAGATAGTTATTTCTCTTATTTATTAAACCCATCACTCATGCTTGCTCCACCCTTGTCCACGTTTCTTCCTCCTTTTCACATGCAAAACCTCTCTCTTATCCAAGGTTAAAAGGAAGAGAAACCAATTACCTTATTAAGTTATACATGTATAAAAGGACCATTTTGCATAAAAATTGGTTATTTAAATATGAAGGTTATCTTTCTTACTTGATCATTAAAATGAGGCACCCCTCTCATTTTATTTTCTCTTCTTGATGCCAAGAAACATGAGAGATACTCTAGAGGGTATATTTTACATGTTGCACCCTTGGTTTTGGGTAAATTGTACTTTACACCAAAACTAGGTTTTAAAGCACAAGGATTGCTCTACAAGCTATATCTTGGTGCCCAAGATTGTGGAATCCATACCACTACATCATATTCATTCTTATGATGTCTCTTCATCAGAGGAACATCTTAACATGTGCAATTTGCAAGTTAACCCCTCTACTTGGGGTAATTTGCACTTTAGTCCAAAATTATCAAAACAAAGTTGCAACATTGTTCAAAAAGGACTGAAATAGAAATATAAGTTCCTCAAAAGATTTAATTACATTACACAAGATAACCACAAGCATCTAATCACATATTTAAGAAAAACACCTAGGGTTATTTCATAACCCAGGTCAGGGATGTTACATTAAGAGCTTATGTTTGTTTTTGTGAATTTTAGGTAACTTTAAAAGAAACTACACATCTCACTACTACTGAGTCTAGAGTCAGTGGTATCGACTCTTGCTCAGTTTGAAAAAGAAAGAAATTGAGAAAGCTCAGTAGTAGTAACTTTGCATGTTGATAATACCGACAACATCACATCGTTTTGATCAAGATTTATCGAAGCAACTCAGTACTATCGACACATGGTCGGTAGTATTGGCAACTTTACAGATGGAAGCAATAATTAGAGTAGTCAGTAGTACCGGTTGGTTGGGATCAGGCATATCTAAAGTTGATGTTTAATCTGATGGATGATGTTTTAACTCACCCTAAGTCATGCCTATGACTAAGGGGAAGTGCGGCCAGACCTCATGATCTTGTCATTTTCCATTGTACAATGGCCAAGAGTAAGAGGAGGAGATAGTGAAGAAGAAGACAACGTTTCAGACGATCTAGACACTTCTAGCAGATGGATTTGTATCTGAAAGATATCCAATCAATACTTGTGTGAGAAGGGATCGTTTGAACCATCTACTTAAAGGGTTCTTCATGTTCTCTACGTTTTTTCCTTTTTCTCATATGTACTTGACCATGGAAATCATGCGGGGCTAACCCCTTATTCCTTAGGGCTTGGAAATAGCCCGATTATTCATTGTAATTGACTTTTATGCATTAATATATAGTTTTCCTTGATCTCTAGATTTATTTCCATGAGAGTATCATGAATTATCCATGCTTGTCCATCATAGGTAGTTTAATAGATCACTAATTGCTTTGAGAGAGGGATTAAGGGTTGACAAATTCACAGAAATACATGTTTTATATCGCCCTTTGAGAAAGGTGGATTATGAATATGAAGAGATTATCCAAAGTTTTTGATAAAGCACCTAACAAATAACACAATCTTATGAGAGTGGGATTGGTATTAGATTAGGTACTGAATTATGCTGAGAGAATGGGTAATTCTAGCTACATATCTCTTTATCTAGGGTTAGGAAAGTAATTATTAATGTCATACTATTCATTGCAATGTTAGATGAGGTGAAATCATAATCTTAAGGAATTCACTCCAATCATGATCAAACACCAATAACCTTAGATTTATTTTCTACATTTTAAATCATTAAACTCTCATTCAAAGTTTTCTTTGGTCTAGTTGATCGCATTACAGTTACTAGTAGTCTTTGGATTTAACTTTCCCTAAGTTTGATATCTAGGCCTCCTTGGGCCTATATTACGCGACACGTACGCTTGTGTTTTAGATGCATATTCAGCGTGTTTCAATTTTTTGACACCGTTGTTGGAGAAATGGCAAATCCAACACTATGAGTGTTGTAATCAGCCACTGTAGGCCACAATTTTTATTTTTCTTTTTCTTCATTCAAGATGAATTTTAAATATTATTTCTTTAATCATTAGTACCCATTCTCATATTTGTTTTAACAATTTCAGGTACTGGTATATGGTGCATACTAGAACCCACGACTACAGAGAGTCGTCTACATCAGGCTCTAGTCAGGATGAGCTTCTACACAATGATAGTGAGCACAATGCCTCAATGGGAGGACTAGTTCAGACTCCACCATTGACCACTCCACCACCTCCACCACCTCAAGTAGAAGTACCAGAAGCAGCCAAAATGGGGGATGCAGAAGAAGAATAGACCATCTGGGAGAAAATCAAGGCATCATTTTCAACAGCTGAGCTTGGACCAATCAAGTAACAAGTAATAAATGTGGGTAGCTACAAGATAGATCCTGGGTTGGTGTCATTAGTCAAGAAACATGCCTTCCATGACCACAGTACTAAAGATCCAATGACACACATCAAATTTTTTGTTGAAATATGTGACATGGTGAAGATAGATAGAGTTTCATCGACTATGATCTACTTAAAGCTATTTCCATCATCACTGATGGATGGTGCTAAGTCTTGGTTCCTTAACCTCAAGCCTGAGTCAATAGAAACCTGGGAACAAATGATTGGCACTTTCTTGGAGAACTATTTCCCTCCTAAGAAGACGAATGAATTGACCAAAAAGATAATCAAATTTAAGCAACAACCAGAGGAGTCATATTCAGAAGCTTAGGAGAGGTTCCAAAATATGTTGAGGAGGGTTCCTCATCATGGGATTGATCTCTATGGGCAGGAGAACATCTTCTATTACAGGACACATCAGTGGGAAAGGACCACTCTGGATAGTGTAGGGACATGCTTCTTCCTCAACAATAAGCCTTCTAAGTGTCATGAGATCCTGAAGAACATGGCTAAGAACCAGTCATGGGGTGAAGAAAGAGAATGCCCAACAATCATTAGAAGTGTTGGGGAATCTAAAGTCATCACGACATTGAATGAGAAGTTGGACCTCATAGCCATGAAACTATGTCAAAAGGATGCAAACTCATCTCGGGGTGAAGAGGAAGAGTGCAATTTCATGCATCAGCAATACTAGAAGGACAAGGGCCCCAATAAGATAAAATTGAAATCATGTTAGGCAAGCTAATAAGTTAAAATGAGGCAATTATGGCCAGGCACAGAGGGAATTTCATAACCAAGGTGCTCAAATCCGCAAAAATGAATATTAAATCTCTCCGCTACCAACAAAGGTTGCCTCCTTAAAGAAACCCATTCATCATGGATCTCCTGGTAATTCGGAGATAGTACATCAACATCATCAAGTAAAATTTATTTCTATTATAGAGAATCCAAATCATCATACTAAGGAGTCTCCCAAGCAGCACACTCCATAGCGAGATTGGGTGTATGTGCCTAATGTTCCATTCCCTGATAGCCTATATGGAAGACCAGGAGGATGCAACACACCGGGCAAGGAGCTTCAAGGTTCCACCATTGATGCGTCCACATCTACAGTTCTAGAAAAGGTGCCTATGAAACAAGAACAGGTGAAGGTTCTTCTCCGTAGTGGAATAGTCACAATCAATAAGGAGGTACCCATAATTTAGAAGGAGCAGCCACCCATCATTCAATCCATAGGAGACATGCAAAATCATATCCTAGAAGGTGGCCTTGAAGCAAGCTTAGGAGAGGAGATCCCTAATGTGCCCTACATTCCACCACAAAAATGTGTAGAGAATCCACATGTTTCATTCTTGGATAATCTAAAGTCAATAAAGGAGGAAAAGTAGTTCAAGAAATTCCTTGACAACTTTCAAAGGCTCCACATCAACATTCCACTTGTGGAGGCAATCGAGCAAATTCTTGTTACATAAGATTCTTGAAGGATATCATCAACAAGAAGAGACAGATTAAAGATACAGATGTTTTGCAGGTTGATGAAGTGATGAGTGCAAAGATCAAAGGAAAACTGCCGATTAAGAGGAAATATCCAGGATGTTTCCACATTCCTTGTTGTATAGGCAATAATCATTTTCCACAAGCACAATGTGAGTCTGAACGAGCATAAATCTCATTAATATCTCTACATTTCGAGAGCTAGGATTGTAGGACCTAACAAGGAAATCCATGATAATCGAGCTGAAAAATGGATCTATTGTGAGGCAGTATGCGATATGAGAGGATGTTGTAGTTAAAATTGACAAATTCATCTTTCTAGATGATTTTGTGGTCATGCACATGGGAAAGATATGAGGATCAGAGATGTTGTTAGGAAGGCCATTCAAAGCTACAGTTGATGTGATCACTACGATTGGGAGAGGCTATTTGACACTCGAGATAGATGATGATAGAGTGGAGTTTAGAATGCCAGATGATTCTTCAACACCATCCTATAACAACCCAGACTAAGGAAAATCACCTTGTCGATCCTATGACGTTAAACAAGGGCACTCATGGGAGGCAACCCAATTTTATATTTGTCATTTACTATTTGATTAGGTGTTTTTGTTATTTATACTACAAAGTTTTCATGTTTAATTTTAGTTGATGTAAAAAGGTACCTTGATGCTCTTGTTTGGTGTGAAAATAGGGTCAAAGTCGATACTACCGATGCCCAAGTTGGTACTATTGGCTCCTTATCAGTTAAAATTCAGCAAAAAGTTGGTACTACCAACACCAAAGTCAGTACTATCAAATTTTCTCTGGAAAAAGCATAAACTCCTGGACCAAATTCGGTACTACCAACTTTTTTAGCAAAAAAGTGACAGAGCTACAAGAAAAGGTTGTTGATACCACAACCACACATGTGAGTGGGCACCAATTTTTAAAGCTCAAAGAAGGAGAGAGAGACTATCATATCTTGATGCCAAAAATACACAAATTAGTGTCACTAACAAGAGGAATATATTCTAGAATAACTTGATCTAAAGAGCCACCAATCATCCATCGCCACCACCCTTCGGAGCAACTGGTACCCAATTTCACTTCTATGTTTGGATTTTGACTATGAGGTCATAGTCAAGTTCAAGTTAAGGGGATATTGGAATGGCTATATCTATATTTTGTTCCTTAGTTTGTTTTTCATTTTCTTTTAAGATCTACATTTATCTAGTGTAAAGTGGAGCTTAATTCGTGGTTCATGTTAATGTCATGTGCTCTCGTTTGTGTGCAATGGAAAATAAAATAAAAATAAAAATTTGTTGTTTTAGTTGAATGATATGGATTAAAGCCCAAGCATCATGTTCCATCATGCAAAAATAGTGGGCCTATGAAAAAAAAGAAATATATATATATATATATATATATATATATATATACATACATACATATATGTGTATATATATATTGAAGTAAAGAGGGAGAAAGAATGACCTAAACCTCTTCTCAAAAAGAAGGAAACATTCACATTGATGCATTCTCTTTTTTAAATTTATGTTAATCAAATTGACAAAATCTTTTGATTCATACATCATTCCACCAATAAAAGTAGGCATTAGGTTGATGCATTTTTCATTCTTTTCACCATATAGTTCATCATGTTTTATTTTCGCATAAGTAATTCGAAATGTACTTGTGATTCTTCATTTGCCGCCCATTTCATACCGTCCATTGCTCTTATTGGTAGGCCACTTACATGATTTTCTCCTCATTCAGTCTTATGAGGAGAACTGCTTCCAATTAGTTGGTTATTAGGAAAGACCAATGTATAATAGGGAATCACATAATGCACCAAGTGAATGCCTTATTATATATGATGTTAACTACTCTCTTGATAGTGTCCATTGATCTAAGGCCGGTTTGGGATCGCCAAGTGGGGATAGTTAAGAAATGATATTCATATTTTTATGCCCTTTTTATTACTTGTCTCAAGAAAATCTTAGAGTGTGTTTCTTGAGAGCGATCAACATTTAAGCTTAGGGGAGTTTGATGCACTAAAAATTTGTCATTTTACAGGCTATTTTATATTGATTTTTTGTGAACTTTTTGTTAATTATCATATTAATTTACACATGATTTACTATGATTAGCCTGTGTTACTCAAATGCATGAAATAGGTGTATAATGTTCCTAAAGAATTTACTATATTTCATGAGTTTGTGTTCGTTTTTATGAATTTCACGCAATTTTACAAGAAACTACACAGCTAGGTATGACCGACTTTGGAGTCGGTGGTACCGACACTTGCTCAGTTTGGAACATAAAGATTTTGAGAAAGCTCGATAGTACTGACTCTACATGTCAATAATACCGACAAAATCACAACATGTTGATCAAGATTTATCAAAGAAACTCAGTACTATCAACACACAGTCAGTAGTACTAACAACTTTTCAGATGCTCGCAACAATTAGAGGAGTTGGTAGTACCAATAGGTTGGGATCAAGTAGATCTAAAGATGACATTTAATTCAGCGACTGGCGTTTTAACTCTTCCTAAGTCACGCCTATGACTTGGGGGAAAAGCGACGAGACATAATGATCTCATCTTTTTCCATTGTACAATCACTACTATAGAAACAACATTCAGTGTCGCTTTTCTGGACGTCGGTTTTTTAGGAAAACTGAAGCCTATAATATTAGACGTTGGTTATTTAGGAAAACTGATGTCTATATTCGAAGACCTGCCATACACGGGTACCACTTTGTATTCAACGTCGGCTGGGTATAACAGACCGATGCCTAAAATCACCAGCGAAATCCAATTTTCGAGCGAAAAAATTTGCGTCACCTACAGCGTCAGTTTTTTAACTATTCACCGACGCCTATTTAAGATGAAAATTTGCACGAAAAGCCCCACTTTTAGTGTCGGTTATCTGTTGATAACCGACGCTGATAATGGTTCCCTCCAAATAATTTAGGGTAAAGATTGTCTAGTTGGGCGTCAGTTTTTTACTATCAACCGACGCTAAAGCATAATAGGCATCGGTTTTGTAGATAACCGACACTGTTGACCAACTTAATAGACCTGATCACCCGGCTCTTCCCCCTTTCTTCCTGTTTCATCGATCGTGATATTTCTCTCCTGTGATGCTGCTCGCCGCCACTCTCCCAAAATCGCCCGACGTCGGTTGTTGTTGCTTACCACCGCTGCTGCTGGTGCTCTTCTGCTCACCGGTGCCGCTGCCCGCCGCTACTGCTTCTTCGCCTGCTGCTTCTCCGGCCGGTGCCAGTGCTACTTCTCCCAGTGCCACTGTTGTTCTCCGCCCACCCCTCTGCTTCTTCGCCTGCTCGCCGCCACTGTTGCCGCCGCTCGCCGCCGCTCTTCTCCACGCTAGCTCCAGGTAGCCTAGCCTCTTTGCTTCCTTCTCCCTAGCTCCTTACCAACAGCAATCACGGCCGTGTTGGCCTACCACAGCCGTGCTGGACAGCACGGCCGTGGTAGGCCAACACAGCCACCGCCGTGCTTGTTGTTGGTAAGGATATGAACAAATTTTTATGTAATGCTTTATGTAAATCCTAGGATCTGAACAAATCTTTTGCTTGCATATATTTGTCATATATGTGTGCTTCTAATCGTAATGTTTGGCCTAATTCAGTAAATTTTGATGCATGTTGAAATAAAATTTAAACTTGTCAATTGTAGCATCCTAATTTGATTTGATTAAACCTAACATTGATGAAACCCCTAACATCAATTGTGATGAAACCCTAACATTAATTGTGATGAAACCCTAACATGTACATATCTATTATTGTGTTTGTTGGCCAAGAAACCCGTCCAAGATTTACTCATTAGGAGTAAATCTTGGATAGTCCCCGGTTTGGGACTGTTCTTGAACACCTAATCTCACTTAGGATGTAAGTGTATAATGTGTATTGGGTTTTCGAGAAAATTTCGGTAGCATTTCCCTGTTTGTTCTCTAAGTACGTATGTACTTAGAGAACAACGGGGAAATGCTACCGAAATTTTCTCGAATACCCAATACACATTATACACTTACTAGTGAGATTAGGTGTTCAAGGATGGGATAGGTGGTACACATTTATTATATATAAGAATGACATCACATGTGTTTGTCGGCCTAGAAACCCGTCCAAGATTTACTCATTAGGAGTAAATCTTGGATAGTCCTCAGTTTGGGATTGTTCTTGAACACCTAATCTCACTTAGGATGTAAGTGTATAATGTGTATTGGGTTTTCGAGAAAATTTCGGTAGCATTTCCCCGTTTGTTCTCTAAGTACATATGTACTTAGAGAATAGCGGGGAAATGCTGTTGAAATATTCTTGAAAACCCAATACACATTATATACTTACTAGTGAGATTAGGTGTTCAAGGATGGGATAGGTGATACACATGTGTTTGTTAACTGTTGATCCTAATCTTGTCCTAATATATACTTGTTTTCTCTTTGATCATAGAATGGATAGATCATGGATGTCCATTCGCAATCGCTGCACCCCAGAGTTTATATCTGGTCTTGATCAGTTTATTAGATTTGTCGAGGAACATAGGAAAGAACTTGGAGATAGGTTCTACTATCCATGTAGGCATTGCGGTAACAACTTGAAAGTCAGCACTGGTGACGAAATCAAAAGTCATGTCATGTGCAATGGGATTGTACAAGGCTATACAGAATGGCACTGGCATGGAGAGATTTCAAACTCGAAACCAGTGGATGTCGATAGCAGTGCTTGGGTGGAAGAAGAAATTGCCTCCGATGACGTACATGTGAACGAACCAGTTCCAGTAGACATCGTTGATGTGATGTTGGATAGTTGTAGGGTAGAGCACACCGATCCACCTCCTATCTTTACAAACATTATGCATGATGTTGAGATACCGTTATACACGAGCTGTGCTAAGTTTACGAAGCTTAGCGCTGTGTTGAGATTGTATAAGTTGAAAGCTAACAATAGATGGAGCGACAAAAGCTTCACTTCATTATTGACTTTGTTGAAAGAAATGCTTCCTGAAGGAAACGAGCTGCCAATCTCAACATACCAAGTAAAGAAATTGTTATGCCCAATGGGAATGGAGGCCAAGAAGATACATGCATGTCCGAATGATTGTGTATTATTTCAAAAGGACTATGTGGATTTGAAATATTGTCCAAAATGTGGTGTGTCACGGTATAAATTGACGACTTCGGGGGAGTCCAAAATTGGTTCTCCTGCCAAGGTGATGTGGTATCTACCTATAATATCACAGTTTCAACGCTTGTTTGCAAATCTGAATGATGCGAAGAATTTGAGGTGGCATGCAGAAGTTAAGAAAAATAATGATGGGATCCTACGACATGCGTCTAATTCCCCACAGTGGAAGAAGATCGATCTATTGAACCCCAAATTTGGTGAAGAAGATAGGAATCTAAGACTTGGGCTTTGTACAGATGGGATGAATCCGTATGGGACATTGAGCAGCCAACATAGCACTTGGTCAGTCATGCTTGTTATATACAATCTTCCTCCCTGGATGTGTATGAAAAATAAGTACGTTATGCTATCGTTATTGATATTGGGCCCTAAACAACCCAGAAATGATATCGATGCTTATCTTGAACCTCTGATTGATGACTTAAAGAAACTTTGGGCTGAAGGTGTGATGACCTATGATGCTTCAGTAAGAGAGACATTTCGTTTGCATGCTATGTTGTTTTGCACTATTAATGACTTTCCAGCATACGGGAATTTGTCTGGATATAGTGTCAAAGGAGCTAAAGCGTGTCCTATATGTGAAGAAAACACTGATTCAATAAGACTAAAACATGGCGGCAAGATTGTATATCTTGGTCATCGAAGGTTTCTTTCAAAATTCCATCCATATCTTAGGAAGCGCAAAGCATTCAATGGATGGAATGATGAACGGAGTGCAACTAAACCTATACCAGGGGATGTTGTTTATGAAAGAGTAAAAGACATTGTCAATGAATTTGGTAAGAAATCACAATGTAGTATGGCCACACGGAGTGACAATTCTTCATTCAAGAAGAAGTCAATATTTTGAGATCTTCCTTATTGGATTTCTTTGACAGTCAGGCATTGTATCGATGTAATGCACGTTGAGAAAAATGTCTGTGATAACATCATTGGTACTCTGTTAAATATACCATGTAAGACTAAAGATGGGATAAAATCCAGACTGGACCTACGTGAACTGGGAATAAGGTCAGAATTAACAGAATTACGTGAAATGGGTAAAAAAAGAACATACTTACCTCCCGCTTGTTACACGTTGTCTAGAAAGGAGAAGAAAGCTTTTTGTGAATGCTTGGTAAATGTTAAGGTGCCACAGGGTTACTCATCCAACATTTGTATATTGGTATCAATGAAAGATCTGAAGTTGATAGGTCTAAAATCTCATGATTGTCACACTCTAATGCAACAAATATTGCCTGTGGCAATTCGATCTATATTGTCGAAGTATGTAAGGTTTGCAATCACCAGACTTTGTTTCTTTTTCAACAGTCTATGCAGCAAAGTTATTGACTCTGATACTCTCGATAATTTGCAAAGAGAAGTGGTTGTTACCCTATGTCAGCTTGAGATGTATTTCCCTCCTTCGTTCTTTGATATCATGGTACATCTTGTTGTCCACTTGACTAGGGAAGTGAAAATGTTGGGACCAGTTTTCTTGCATTGGATGTATCCCTTTGAACGATACATGAGCATTTTTAAAGGTGATGTTCGAAACCGTTATCAGCCTGAAGGGAGTATTATTGAAGGTTATGTGGCGAGAGAGGTTATGGATTTTTGCAATGACTTTATGAGTGGTAATAAAACTCCTGTTAATGACAAGAATATTGAGGAGGGAAAAGGAATTTTGGGATCACGGGTGAAAGTAATCAGCCGTGAGCAGTTGGAACAAGCTCACTTGTATATTTTACACAACATGGACGAAGTGAGTGTTTATATCGAGGAACATACCAATTTCATCAAGAGACAATATCCTCGAGCCAATACAATGTGTCTTGCTAGAGAGCATAACAAGACATTTATTAAGTGGTTTGAAGATAAAGTCTTACATCAACTATCTCAAACACCAGATGATATTACAGAAACTATCAAATGCCTCACCTTTAAACCAAAACCAAATGTTATGTCTTATGAAGGGTTTGACATTAATGGGTTCACATATTACACAAAGCGCCAAGATGATAAGAGTGTCGTCCAAAACAGTGGGGTCACTCTTCAAGCGTCGACTATGTATTTTGCAAGTGCAAAGGATAAGAGTCCACATGAAGCTAAAATGTCATATTACGGTGTCATTGAAGACATATGGGAGTTTGACTACATAGATTTCAGAATTCCTCTCTTTAAATGTAATTGGGTTGATAACACCAAAGGAGTTATAGTGGATGAATTGGGTTTCACTTTAGTGAATTTTGAAAAGATTGGCGAGAAGGGTGAACCATTCATATTGGCATCACAGGCGAAACAAGTATTCTATATCGATGATCCTACAAATGATAAATGGTCGGTTGTTCTTCATGGTAAAAGACATTTCATTGAAGATCCTATAGACGAAGAAGAGTACTATGATAAGTATGATGACTCCAGTCCATTCTCAGTTGGGTTGCCAACTCCACAAAATAATGAAGCTAATGATGACTTATATGTCCGCGGAGATCACAATGAAGGATTGTTAATTGATAAAAGGTCACAATTTTAGAGGCATGCATGTTTATATTTTTTTATTGAAGCTAAATGTTTGCTTTTTTAATATCAATATCATTTTCAGATTTGATGTCTCATTATCTTGTAGTTAATACAAATGCTAAATGTTTTCCTTTTTAATGACATTTTCAGATGGTTGACCATGATGAGCATGTTGTCCATGATGAGCATGAAGTCCATGATGAGCATGTTGTCCATGATGAGCATGGAGAGGATACCAATGTAAGTTTTAAAAACATATCCTATATTTCTATAAAATTCATTATCTTCTAGTTATGTCATATATCCTATATTTCTATATTGGGCTATTTCAGTGTGTTTATTTTTGTCAAATTTTAGGTTGATGTACCCACTGAAGCACTGGAGGAACTTGATGTGCATCACCAAAAACTTAACAAGAAAAGGGGCATCACTCTGTTGAAGAAGTTGATAGCTCTAAGTGGCAGTGGATCCAGATTGGCTGTGGAGTTTGATAATTGAGGAAATCCAATTGGAGTGAACCGCAATAATTTTGTAAACTATCTTGGGGTTGTCACTCGAAGCCATTGTGGTGTTAAGTATGATAATTGGCCTAAAGTTCCTCATGCGAAGAAAGACATGATATGGAAGGATTTATGTGTGAGTTATTATTATTTGCAATTCTATTTTGTAGATTACAAATTCTATTATTTGCAATTCTATTTTTGGATACTAGTTAATAACAATTCTATTTTATAGAATCTATTTGCATTGGATGAGAAGCTGCATAGTAAAAGCGTGATGCAACGCGCTGGAAAGATGCTAAGGAACTATAGGACAAATCTCAATAGAGAATACATAAAAGATGTTGATAAGAAGAAGAAGTCAGCCCTTGAACAGTGGAACTTCTTGGACAAAGAAGATTGGGACACGTTTGTTGCTTCAAGAAAATCTGAAGAATTCAAGGTATTAGGCGTCACTCCCAATTTAATTAATATACGTTGTATTCACCTATTCAAGATTAACATTTAGTGCTACTAACCAAATCATTAATGTGCATACTAACTAGGCCCTCAATGAGGCGCAAAAAGCAAGGCGTGCACTGAATGTGCATGACCACACTATGGGTCCAAAGGGCTATGCAAGCGTTCGTCAAAGACTACAGGAGGAGTCTGCTGCTACTCAGGAGTCTGTTGTGACTCAGGAGTCTGCCACACCCATGCCTCGCCATGATGTCTGGATAGCTGGGAGGCAAAACAAGAAGGGTAAATAAAGAATCCCGTAACTGCTGAGGCGGATGCGAAAATGGTAAAATACAACTCTTAGAACAATCATTTGAATATTGATTATTTGTGGTGTTAACTTACCAATTTCTGTTGATGGCGATTAGCGGGAGCTGCACGAGCAGAGGAAACAAGGAACATTCATCCCTCAGGGAATAAGGGATGAATTGACAGTTGCTCTGGGTAACCCAGAGCATCCTGGACGTGTTAGGGGTGCAGGCGCTGGTGTGGGCATCAAAGCATTCTTTGGGCCATCCCAGCGCAAACCCAGAATGGGACTTTCACAAGAAGAGGTAACCTATTCCTTTTTTAGAATGTTACTACAAAAGGGAATTCGATAATAAGAAGCTAATGTTTCTTTTATCCATGAATAGGAGAATAAAAGAGTCGAGGATATAGTTGCTAAGAAGGTCAGAGAAGAAATGATGCGGTGGTAGGCATCTCAGGCTTCCAATCAGCCTATGGTGACCCACTCTTCTCGTGATGCACAGACTGAGAGTAATCCTGTAGACCCACCGCCGCCTAACACATCTGTTGTAAGTATTGTTTATGACTTTGTAGCTATTTTTTTCAAGATGATATGTTTTCAATATGATATGTATATATGTATAACATTCTTTACGTAAATTTGTAGGCGTTGAAGCCATGCCGCTTAAGAATGCAAGACTATGTTGTTGCAGAGGCGCACGCTTACCTGTCCCTTCCTGGGGCAATGTTTCACGGGACTCCAATGCCACAGGGCTACATTCGTGTGAGCCTGATACGTGTATTCCCCGATTGGAGGGAAGCTACATTGCCATATGCCCACCCGGATATTGATACACTTGCTGAGGCAGAAGGCGGGGTGATATTGTGGCCTAAAGCAGATGTCGTCTACACTACTGAAATTGTAAGACAAATTTACATTACTTTAGATTGTTAATTGTATATATGAGGTCAATTGATCTGAAATTATATATACAGGTCAAAAAGAAGACACATGGAGCATCTAGGCCTCCACCTCCACTTCTTGCATTACCAAGTTGGGTTCCAACTGACCTAAAATTCCCATTAGGTCCTGCTTGTAGGGGAATGGCATGTTGGCTACGGGCACATAATATACATTGCCCTATAATTGTTTCTTTAGAAGCAAATTATGTAGGTCAATCATACGAAAGCTCTTTATTTATACAAGATATTATTGAGTTTTTTCTATATGATTGGCTAAATACATCAATGATAGAGACATGGATAAGGTGAGATCTTGTTTATACATCCATATACCTTGTGTAAGATCCGATGATCTGGTTTCTTATATATTAATGCATATGTAATACATGTTTTACAGCTACTTAGTCAAAAATCAATGTAAAAAATTTGTATTTGACCATGTGGGATTTTTTATTCCATCAGTGATTAATATGGTAGCTAAAGGCCCCGATAGTGTTCAACAATACTGTATAGATGCTTTTACAGTTTTCGGTCAGCAAAACAAGACAATAATAATAGCTCCATTCAATGTCAAGTAAGTTTACTTTACTTATGATTTGGACTTAAGAAAATTACATTTTTATTGTGGATTTTGAGTTATTAATTGTTTACTTTTTTTACCTCTAGCGGTAGGCATTGGGAGTTACTAGTTATTCTCCCCGGGACATTTACTATTTATTATCTAGATCCTGCGGGGAGTACATTGAATACTAAAATTGGACACGTAATCAGAATGCCCTTATTTTGGTGAGAAATATTTCATTTTTATATCCGTTAACATCTGTTATTACATTACTATTTAATTATGCAATTTACTGTGTTACATTAACATGTAGGGGTTTAGATGCATTCAAAAAGGCTGGAGGAAATGTCCCTAGGAAAAAGAAGCAGCCAATAATTTGGGAGAACGTGAAAGTAAGTTCACGACTCCAATGTATATATTATTAATGTGAACTGTGCTTAGTTGTATTTTTTAATATTTTGTATGTTTCAATTTATAGTGTGCTAGACAAGATAACGGCTGGGCATGCACATACTATGTGATGTGATTTATGAAGATGATTATCCAATATGCCGCATTGGACATCGATACCATACATGAGGTATTATATATAGTCTCATTAGTTAGTATGAAATGTATCAATCTTATTTATATATTATTACTTATATATATACATCATTCTCTTTGTAGGTGTTTAAAACTGTCCACACTATAGGTAAATACTTAAAATATGTACATGCTCCATACACGATGGAAGTATTAAATGAAGTAAGAGAAGAATGGGCAAGAGCCATTCAAGCAATGGCAACTGTAAAATATAATTGGGATGTTGATAGCGATGCTGAATGATATTTTGTAAATGAATATTTCTGAATGTTTATACATATATGAATCTTTCTACATGTATTTGAATGTTTCTACATGTGTGAATGTCAGAATTGAATCGATGTGTGAATGTATTTACTTGTGTGAAATGTATATTTGTTGATATTGCAGGTTTGTGGCCTATTTGTTGGCTGATATCAATGGATGTCGTAAACCTGCAGTTCAAAACTGAACTGCAGGTTCTCATCCTGCTGACCAGCCACAACTGGCCTGCAAACTGATTAGAAAAAAAAATTAAAACATAGGTGTCGGTTATTTATAGAAAACCATCTTCAAAGGGTTACAGCGTCGGTTATTGGATAAAAATTGCCGCCTAAAGTGACAAACAACCTGACCGTACAGGAAAGCACGACCGAGGTGGTAAATGGGGTCGGTTATTATTATAAAACCGATGCCTATAGTACTAAACATGGCCGTGCAGTGAAGCACGGTCGTGGCATCTACAAATATGGCGTCGGTTTTTTAGTTGTAAACTGATGCAGAAAGTGTCCTAGATGGCACCCTTATTGTGGTGCGAACCCTTTTAACGTCGGTGTACTATACATAACCGACGCCGATAGGTGCCCTACTGGCACATTTTCGGTGGCGCGAAGCCTTTTGGTGTCGGTTAAAAAACGGACGCTGAAGAGTTTGACCTTTAGAGGTGCCCACATAGGCGTCTCTTGAGAACCGTCGCTAAAAGGGCATAAACAACCGTCGCTAAAGCCCTATTCTGTAGTAGTGAATGGTCGTGAGCAAGAGGAGGAGATAATGAAGAAGAAGGCCACATTCTGGATAATCTGGGCACTTCCAGTGGTAGCAAATTGGAACATGCAAGAGAAGGTATCTTTCGAATCGCCTACTTTAAGGGTTCTTCATGTTATCCACATTTTTTTACTTTCTCTCCCATGTACTTGACCATGGAAATTATGCGGGGCTAATTCCCTTTTTCCTTAGGACCTGGGAGTACCCTGATTATTCATTGTAATTGACTTTTATGCATTCATATATAGTTTTCTCTTATTCTGTGGATATATTTCTATGAGAGTATCATGAATTATCCATGTTTGGCCATCATAGGTAGTTTAGTAGACCGTTAATTGCTTTGAGGGAGGAATTAAGGGTTAGAAAATTCATAGAAATACATGTTTTATATTGCCCTTTGAGAAAGGAAACTTACCAATATGAAGATATTATCCAAAGTTTTTTGATAAAGCACCTAACTAATAACACAAGTTTTATAAGTGCGGGATTGGTATTAGATTAGGTAGTGAATTATGCTGAGAGAATGGATAATTATAGCTACATGTCTCTTTGTCCAGGGTTAGGAGAGATAATTATTAATTTCATACTGTTATTTGCAATATTATCCGATGTGAAATCTTAATCCTAAAGAATTCATTCAAATCATGTTCACACCCTAGTGACCTTAGATTTATTTTGTATGTTTATAATTAATTTCTCATTCAAAGTTTTCTTTGGCATAACTAATCACATTACAGTTAGTAGTGGTCTTTGTATTTATGTTTCCCTGAGTTCGACATCTAGGCCTCCTTAGGCCTATATTATGTAATACATACACTTGTTTTGATATGTGTATTCTGTGTGTATTATGCATCATCGTTATGTTGAGGAATCCATGTGGGAGCTTGAGGATGAGATGCGTAGAAAGTTTCTATCTCTTTTCACGTAGGATTTTGAGGGTGAATTCCTTGTTAGGGGTTTATGGTTGTAAGACCTCTGACCTATCTTAGTTCTTGATCTTGCTTTATTTGCTTGATAAGATACTTAAACCTTAATTTAATCATGTGATGCACCTTAATAACATGTGATACATTTATGTCTTTAGTTTGGTCCAATTTCCATGATGTATGAACTAGCTATGATATATGTGTGTTTGTTCTGAACCAAGTTGCAATTTACATGTGATGAGGGTTTATCTTGAAATTTGTCACATGTTGGATGTGCCTCCTATGTTTTGCATCATGAGAGAGAGATTGATGCTTTGGGGAGCCTTGTTGGAGCTTGTTTGGTGAGGTGGCATCATGTGTTTTGATATTAGGGTTTGCATGGATGCATGTGTTGATGGTGGCATCATGTGTTTTGATATTAGGGTTTGCATGGATGCATGTGTTGATGGTGGTGTCGACCATGTTGATGTTAGATTTTTAGTGCTTGATGGGGTTTAGGAGTGTTGAAATCCAAGAACCTTTTCTTAGTTGTATCTATAGCAACCTATGCATCCTGTCCTTGGTTTTGGTCGCTAGGGTTTGGCTTATGCTTTGGTGTATCTACCATTTGTCTTGGGTGACATGGGCAGTGGTCGTTACCATGGTGATCTTTTAACCAAAAGAGGGTAGTGGACATAGTGGTCTCTACCAAGCATTGTTTTTATCACCCTTTGATGTATAAATATCTAGAGTTCTTGCATGGTCGAGGTGTTTGAGGGACAAGTGTCCTTGGATATTATAGTATCTTGACACCTTATACCTCTCACCTCATTCCTATCCTTGGGTATTTTTCCCTTTCTTTCACATGTAAGTAACCCTTTGATCTCTATTCTTTTTGTCTTCTTGCTTGAGCTTGATCCTTGTTCTTAGTGTTGCATGTGGTGGTTTTAGATGTTGGAGTCAAAGGCTGAACCTTTTCATGTTGTGATCTAGGGTTTGATCATCTCCCTTGTGGTGGTTCTTGGTGATCCTTGACCTTGGTAAGTGGTTTAATCTCCTTGATCTCATTTTTCTTGAATCCTACCCATTCTTTCTTATCTTGGCCAGACTATGCTTCTCCATGGTGGTTTTCTTGAGGAACTTCTATCCAACATAGGTCAAATTCATGGTTCTCCATGATGATACCTGAGTGAGATGAAGATCTCATCTTTCTCCTTTCTTTTTTTATCCTAAGGTTTGTACCCTATCTTTTTTAACCTTCCTATGACTTTGGTGTGTTATTCTTCTCTTGAGGTGATCTTTCTTAGAGTTGGAGTTGATCCAAGCTTGGCATTTCTTCTCTTTCTTGGAGCTTCTTGGTTTTTGAATTTGATCTCCACCTCAAGGTGGGTTATATAAATTTTCCCTCTTCTGTTGTTGCACATTATCTTTCTTGCATGCTACTAATTCATCTCTAAAACATGATAATAAGTTTCTATATGATGTTATCTTGTTTTAGGTTTTAATATTATGAAGTATTATTATATAGATTGCTCTTTCTCCTAACCCTAATTCTAGTACCCAAGATGTATGGATGGTGGAGTTTCTAGGCTTTCATGCAACATCTTCAATGTTGGTTTTGTCACCTTGGCTTTATTGCGGCCATATTGAATGAGATGGATGTTTTGGTTGTTTTTGACATGCATTTGATTCTTGATTTTCTCCCCTTATCTTGGTCACCATGTTGATTCACATGACACTTGTTTTTAAGGTTTTAATTGTTATCGCTTTCATGAGGTTTCCTTCTTGGTGATTCTTCGGTCTCATCATGTTAACCATCTGTTTAGGTTCTTGTGACTATGGTAATGATGAGCTTGGGTTTTGGTTGGATGCTATAACCCTAACCCTAGATACATTGATCATTATACATGAGTCTTTATTGTGATCACAATGCTTGAGCCCTTGTGTTGGTCACTACATAAGATGGCTTGTTTGATCGAAATGGTTTTGGTTGAGGGATGGTCTCCAGGCTATGTATGTTTGGTCTCTACATGTGCTATGCGGGTTGGTGGATACACATGGTCTAACCCTAGTGGTCGCTACACATGTGTGAGTATTGGCCGCTACACCTTAATCCATGATGGTAGCTACACTTGGTGTGCTTTCTTGAGGTTGCTACATTGCTTGAGTTGTGAGGGTCACTATTTGTGTTGGGTGTTTGACCATGTGTTTATGGTGATGATGCTTAACCCTAATGTATTCCAACAATGTAAGAAGTAATGTGCCTAGGGTTTGATGTTGAGTGTTGTTATGGAAATCCTAATCGGCTATCTATGAGAAACCCTAACCCTAATTTGGGAGTATGATGTAATGGCTTATCTTGCTTAAGGTGATTAGCATGTAATGACATATTATCTCCCCAATTTGTGTAACCCTAATGTTGTAGGTGGAATGAACATCATAGTTTGTGGTTGCTATGTATCTCTTATATGACACAGGGTGATGATTATGAGTCTAATGAGACATGATGAGATAATACTAATATGAAAAAACTATGTGATTGGGTCTTATGACTTGGCAGTGGCTTTGTGCTTGGTTTGAGGTGATAAGCTCCAGTGATGTGATGAGGGATGTTTATCCCACAATGATATGATAATGATGATGGCCTAGTATAAGGCAATAAGATAGTATCATGCGATGATGTGATCAACTTTATGCTGAATGTGCTGATAACACCACACTTTACGTATTTTTTGTATATATTTTACACCACTTTTAGAATAACTTTAGTCAACTTTGCAGAAATTTTATCTATCTTCTGGACTAAAGCCTTGTTTTGGTGATTTCAGGAGTCAGCCCAACCGCGATCGCGATCTTAGCATCGCAACTGCGGTTATTTAGCGAAGACCGCGACCGCGACTTCTCCAAAGACCGCGACCGCGGCTTCTCCAAAGACCACGACCGTGGCTTCTCCAAAGATTGTGATGGTGACTTCTCCAAAGATCATGACCACGACTTCTCTAAGGATCGCGACAACGGTCTCTCCAAGGATCGCAACTGTGGACACTCAAAGACCGTGACCGAGGTCCTGGGGAGGATCGTGGTCAAGAAATATTGTGACCAAGGAGGAATAAAGGAAAGACTGCGACCGCGATTTTAAGTCGGTGGAAAGACCGCGGACGCGGTCTTAAGTCGGTGGAAGGTGCCTATAAATAGCGCCCCCACCTATCTTGTTAAGACATCATATTAAGAGAGATCTGATCCAGATACCACGAAGTGCTGCCACAGCCCAGACCCGTTGCCAACCATCCATCAGTCTTGGATCTCCAGAGCAAAAGTAGAGGAGAGAGAAGATGACTGCCTGTGTCCACCACTTCTTCGAGAGAAGGAGACATCCCCGTGGTAGATCCGGATCTGAATAAGTAGTGTGTAGTATCACATTTCTTCTCCTCTAGATCTATCATTTCCCCACACTGTACTCACCTCCATTCTTCGTGGTATCTCATGGATCTATCTTTCGGTAGCTATGCCATGTTACTCGCAAGCATGATCTGCTAAACTCCATAACTTGGGTCGGGAGTAGCCACTAAGGCTCTCCCCACATGTATATTGTCTCTTTCTTTTGAATATACATATTCTTATCAAGATTATCTCCTTGCACCTATTTTAATTCTTCACTTGTATGCTTAGCTACCATCTTGTGATGTTTGATTGTTGATATCTCGAGAGAGTAATATCACTTTTATCCCGTATCATGGAGTAGTATGAATGCACGAGAGTGTTGAAATGCTAAATGCTTCAAACCATATGTTTTGTTGTGAGGTTTTTAAGTTTTCATCTCGAGAGAGAGGCTTCTTTTAGGCCTAGATCTATCCTCATCTCGAGAGAGAGTGGTATAGACATTTTATGGTTGCTTGTAATCTTGATATGAGTATGCAGGAGAGAGAGATAGTATGCTTGTTGGAGAGATTCCCTGGTTGGTGAGCCCCAACCCGAGTTTTCCCATATACTTGTTACAGTTTGTTTCTTTTACTTCTTTTGTCTTATTGTTCTTGTTCTCGAACTACCGTTCCCTTGGGAACACACATTACTCCTCTTTTATGCTGGAGTATAGAGAGTGTTGATTCCACATTCTTAGCACGACCAACCTTGTCCCTATGTTCGACACCGATTGCTACATCAGACCCTGTTATCGTTGCGGGGGCCTGAGTGTCGGGTTATCTCTTTAAAAGTCCGACTACTTTAATATGCTCTTTTTGGATGCACAATTTAGTCCGGTCAACTTTTTAGTGTCGTTACCGGGGACAAGGCAAAACGGTATTGTTAAGGAACCCGAATTCACCCACTATACTCCCGTGCCTCAAGCTTAGCAATAAGCTCGACAACACAGCCACTCTAAGTCTTCTAACCTGAACCTGTACCGAATAGTTTGTTTCATCAAGCCTGGTTTTCTAACTTGATTGTACGTTCTATTCAGGTACCCGAGAAGAAGCACTTGGCCCAAAATAACCCCGCTCACCATGCCGCCCCGCGTGAAACCACCCCTTTCCACAGACGAGTAGAACGTGAGGATTGGACAACGCCCACCACTGCCAGAAACTGATGAAGATGGTCATTATGATGATGATCATCTGTATGAAGAACAAGAACAACCTAAAGATGATCATCACCATGAGAAGTGTCATCATCACCGCAGGTACAGAAGAAACCACCAACAGAGAAATCGCAGGGATAGCGCCAGCGAAGATGACGAAGAGGAAGAAAAGACTCTTCGGGAGCTGATAGCTACAAACGCTAACAACTCAAGATGTCCTGTGGTCATCCCAAGGTTCAATGCAGCAAACTTCGAACTGAAGCCAACTGTAATATCTATGATCCAGAACAAAATCTTTTGAGGGAATTCAAAGAACAATAACCCTTATCATCACCTCGACACATTTAAGAATATTTGTGACACCATCAAGATGTGGGGAGTTCCACAAGAAGTCATTTACTGCAAGGGTTTCATCTTCTCTTTGGAGGACAAGGCACTATCCTGGTACCTTGGGCTACCGCATCAAGCTTTGAATGGATGGAACGCATTGGCAGACGCTTTCGTGAATAAGTTCTACCCCACTGAGAAGACTGTTTGTAACAGGTAGGAGATCACGTCTTTCATGCAGAAGCCAAGTGAGAATTTGCATGAAGCCTGGAAAAGGTATCAGGAGTACCAGAGAGACAATCCTCACCATAATTACAAGAAGGGGTTCTTAATAACAACTTTCTACAATGGTCTAACCCCTGAAGAGAGAGTCTCACTGAATGCAGCAATTGGAAGCGACTTTCTCAGTAAAAAGCCTAGTAGATCTAAAAAGATCATAGAATACATGGATGAGTTACAAGCTGGGACTGATTATGACCAGATTGACAGAGGATATGCTAAGAAAGACACCAAATTAAGGACCGTCGATTGAATCAAAGGCTCTCGAAGCAATCACGTCTCAAATACAAAAGATAGCCAAGGATGTCAAACATCTGAAGGTATCAGGAGGGAAAGGAAAGAAGAAAATTGAGAAGGTGATGAAATGTGTCACATGTGGTGAAGGAGGGCATGGGATAGACAATTGCGTAAATACCCAACCCAAAGAATCTAGTGAAATTGAGTCTGAGGAGGGGGAAGCTGAAAATGTCTCTTATGCTAACTTTAGGAGACCAGAGCACCCATGATTCAATTATGGAAACAAGGATGCTGTAGAAAATTCGCATCAATTGAATAATCCACCCAAGCAACCACCAGGTTTTGAGAAGAAGAGCGGACAAGGACAGTACACCAAGATAAGCACTTTCCAGACAAACAAAACCAATTATCAAAGTCAAGGTAAGTATCAAAACCACCAAGCTGCTAATGCAAGTCAGGGACAAGGACAAGCTCAAGGACAAAGTCAAACAAGGAGTACTAGTCAGCCTAACTTAGTAGGCCAACTATTCAATTTCATCAAGAGATAGGACACGATAAACAATCAACTTGCACAAAGTGCACTGTCCAACTCTGGAATTCTGAACACTATGCTGGTACAAATGACAGATATGCAAACACATCAATGCTAGATAGACCAACAACTCGCTCAGTTGGCCGAGCTCGTAAAGAACCCCTTGGGGAAGATTCCTTCTAACACAGAATCTGCCAAAATGGTGATCCTTAGATCGGGAAGAAAAATAGAGCGCCCTGAGGTGACAAGACCTGAAGAACTAGAGCCAGAGAATGTTACAGAGAACCCAGCCAAGGGAGAGAACCAGCACCCACCGGTTAGGGAACCGGAACCTAAAGAAGAATTATTTGCCAAGAGGATTCAGTACTCGCCAAGATTACCTTTTCCATACAAGCTTGTAAAGGCTCACCTCAAGAAGAGGTATGAGAAGTTCATGGAATCAGTGAAAAATATCCACCTAGAGGTACCTATTCTGGATGCCTCAGAAGAAATGTCAAACTATGCCAAATTCTTCAAGGATCTAGTCACAAAGAAAAGACGAGGGGGAAGGATCAAAACTGTACACCTAGCCAGCATGTCAACAACCTTTGTAAAAGTGGAACTACCTACCAAGAAGAAGGACCATGGATCCTTTACTATACCTTTTGATGTAGGGGATAACATCGAAAGGAAAGGTCTCACTGACTTGGGGGCTAGCATCAGTATAATCCTTTAAGCCTCACACAATGATTAGGACTGACTGAGATGGTCAGGACTAATATGAGAATCGAGTTGGCGGACCACACCTTCAAAAGTCTAGTGGGAGTAGTCGAAGATGTTTTGATTCACGTGGGTAAATTCTTCATCCCATGTGATATTGTTATCATTGACACTATTGAAGACCCTAAATGCCCTATTATCTTCGGACGTCCTTTCTTGGTGACCGGGAGGGCACTGATTGATGTTGCTGAAGGCATAATAACTCTGAGGGTCGGAAATGATCACATAGATTTCAAGGTGAAAAATGCTATGAAAGGACCATCCATGCTCGAATCTACTTACTTCGTGGATAGCTACAACTAATATTGCAAAGAAGTAGAAGAAGACACAACAGTGGTAGACCCTCTTATGAGGGCGTTAAACAAAGAAGATTTGGAAATCGACGACCCCGAGGTTGCTGAGATCCTCGAATACCTGAATCGAGACACAGGGGATTTGAGCGACGAAGAGGAAGTTGTCGAGGCTGTCAAGTATGCTTCTCTAGAACTGACAAAGGAAGAAGAGAAAGTACCAAAACCCAAACCAAAACTTAAACAATTACCGGAAGGTCTGAAATACGAGTTTCTTGATCTTAAAGAAAGGAATCATGTCATAGTCAATGCCAGTCTGACCAAAGAACAATTGGAAAGACTTCTTAAGGAGCTAAGGCTCCATAGGAAAGCTATAGGCTATTCAGTGGATGATATCAAGGGGCTTAACCCTGGTCTATGTATGCACCACATAAATCTAGAAGAATCAGAAAAACCTTTGGTTCAACCCCAGAGGAAGATGAATCAAATGTTAAAAGAAGTTATAAAGAAGGATGTCATCAAGCTAAGAGATGCAGACATTATCTACCCGATCAACGACAGCAATTGGGTGATCCCAATTCATGGTGTACCAAAGAAAGGGGGGATGACAGTGGTGAAGGGTGATAAAGGAGATGAAGTAGCCGTCTGGACTGTAACTCAGTGGAGAATGTGCATCGATTATCGAAAGATGAATCAAGAAACAAAGAAAGATCACTACCCTCTTCCCTTTATCGACCAAGTGCTACAAAGGCTTGCGCATCACAAATATTTTTGCTTCATGGATGGTTATTCTAGATTTTACCAAGTTCCCATCCTAACTGATGATCAAGAGAAAACTACCTTCAGTTGTCTATATGGTACCTATATCTTCTGACGAATGTCGTTTGGATTATGCAATGCTCATGCAACATTCCAACGTTGCATGAACTCGATGTTCTCAAAATTTTTGGAGGACATTGTGGAAGTCTTTATGGATGATTTTTCTATTTATGTAAGAGATTTCGATGGTTGTTTGAGAAACCTATCGTTAGTCCTGCAATGCTGCGAAGAGAAGAACTTAGTCCTTAACTGGGAGAAATGTCATTTTATGGTGCAAGAAGGCATAGTCTTGGGGCACAAGGTATAAAAGAGAGGTGTTGAAGTAGATGTAAGCAAGGTCGAAGCCATCTCTAAACTGCCTCCACCTAAGTTTGTGACAGGGTGTAAAGTTTTCTTGGTCACACCAATTATTATAGAAGATTCATTAAGGCCTTTTCGAGGATATCAAAACTTCTTTTCAAATCTACTGATTAAGGACACAAAATTTGATTTTATAGATGATTGTCTAAAAGAATTTAAGACCCTGAAGGAAGCCCTTGTAACTCCACCTTTTCTCCAAGCCCCGGATTGGGAGTTACCCTTTGAGATAATGTGTAATGCTAGTGACTATGTCGTGGGGGTAGTCCTAGGGTAGAAAAAGGACAAGAGACATCATGTTATCTGCTACGCCAGCTGCACCTTAGATGAGGCATAAGTAAATTACACTACCACAGAGAAAGAATTGCTAGCTATTGTTTTTTTTTTGACATATTCAAGTCTTATCTGATTTGAGTAAAAGTAAAGGTTTATACTGACCATGGAGCTATTAGATACCTAATGCAGAAGGATACTAAGCCTAGGTTACTAAGGTGGTCCCTATTACTCTAGGAGTTCGATCATGAGATCATTGACAAGAAAGGGGCAGAAAATGTCGTGGTCGACCATTTGTCGAGGATTATCGTCGAAGACAAAAATGAGCCACCTATTAATGATAACTATGCAGATGAGGCTTTGCTCATGATAGAATCTGAAGAACAGAACTTGCCATGGTCCGCGGACATTTGCAACTACCTTGCTTGCGGGGAGTTACCGCCGGACATCACATACAACCAGAAAAAGAAGCTCTTGTCTGATGTGAGGAACTACGATTGGGACGACCCATTTCTATTCAAGAAATGTTCTGAAAGTTTGTATAGAAGATGTATACCGGAAGAGGAGGTCCCACTAATATTGAGAGAATGGCACTCTTCACCCTATGGAGGGCATCACAGTTGGGACAGAATTGCTACAAAAGCACTTCAATTAGGATTTTACTGGCCTTCGCTATTCAAGGACACTACTGCTTATGTGAAAGTTTGCAAGGAGTGTCAGTCAATAGGAAATATCGGAAAAAGGAATGAAATGCCTATGACAGACTGGGTAGAAGTTGAGATCTTTGACGTCTGGGGAATATACTACATGGGTCCCTTCTCCTTGTCAAAAGGTTATCAGTACATATTAGTGGTTTAGGACTACGTGTTGAAATGGGTAGAGGTTGTTTCTACCCAAACTTGCGACTCTAAGTTTGTGATTGATCTATTTGAGAAAACCATCTTTCCACACTTTGGAGTACCTTGCATTGTGATAAGCGATGGCAGATCACACTTTGGGGAAAAGAAATTTGAGGCACTACTAAAGAAGTACGGGGTCAAGCACAAGGTTGCAACACCCTATCACCCTCAAACCTCTGGACAGGTGGAGGTATCTAATAGGCAGATTAAGAAAATTTTGAAAAAGATTGTCAACTGTACTCGGAAAGACTAGTCCATGAAGCTCGAAGATGCTCTCTGGGCCTATAGAACTGCTTACAAGACACCCATAGGTACCACGCCTTACAGGCTAATCTATGGAAAGTCTTGTCATTTACCCTTAGAGCTAGAGCACAAGGCCCTTTGGGCAATTAAGTTTCTAAATATGGACTTGGAAAAGGTAGCGCAAAAGAGATATCTGCAGCTACAAGAGCTTGAGGAGATGAAATTGCATACTTACAAAAATGCAAAGATTTACAAGTAGAGGACCAAGGTGTGGCATGATGCCCACCTAAGGAACAAGGACATTCGTGAAGGAGACAAAGTTCTTCTCTTCAATTCTAGCATCAGACTTTTCCCTGGGAATCTCAGAATAATATGGTCAGGCCCATTCTCTGTGGAAAAGGTTTATCCATCAGGAATGACGGAGATTTAAGGAGAAAAGACTGGGATCTTCAATGTTAATGGTCACCGGTTGAAAAGATTCTATGAGGATGAATCCTTTGTAAGAAGATCAGAGATCAACATGGATGAACCAACCCTGTTCAACAAAGAGAAGGATCAAGAGTTTCCTCATCCGATTGAAGGACCAGAGGAGTGAAAAATTTATGCAGTCTAGCTAAGAGACTTTAAAGCAAGCGCTTCTTGGTAGGCAACCCACATTTTCATCTTTCTCTCCTCTTTATATTTGTTTTATCTTACCTTCTCTCCTTTAATCTAAGGTTTTTCTTCCTTTTCTGAGTGTTTTCATTTTCTTTTTGAATTTAATAAACCAAGGTTTAATTTTCCAAAGAAATGTGGTCTTTCTTAATCGCGACCGCGACTATAATCACGACTGTGGCTTGGCTCGTGCTTATCGGATAATCGAGCTTGCAATCTTTTCTCTTAGCCGAAAAGACCGCGACCATAGTTTTCTTCAAGGAATCGCAACCGTGGCAAACACAACGACCGTATCTCCTTTCAAGAACATCGCGACCGCAATAAAAGCCACGACCGTGATGTTTTACTCAGTTAACTCAGGTCGCGATCCAAATGCCTATAAATACTTTTAAGTCGTCGAACGACAGACTCTTTATGCTCCTTTCTCTTTCGTGCAAACCCTTATATTTCCTAGTCTATTCGTTCGAGAACCGCAACCACAGCCGTGATTCCACCGTCCAACGCCCGAGCTAGTTGCCGCCGCGAGTCCACTGGGATCGTTCGCCTTGCCATTCGTGACTTTCGTCGTCGTCACATCCTCTCCCATCAATTAGGTAACCTACTCGTTTCTCCTTTCTTCACACCGAGGGGTTTTATTTGGAACTCGAGCTCTTCCTTCATTGCTTCAGCGAGCCACTTTCTCCATTTAACCGATTTTTGCCTCGCCGACGCCTTGTTTCCGGGCATTTAGCCGCGTTCTTTTTCTCATTCCCCTTTCGGCCCTAAAAAGAAAGTTCTTAAAACCCTAAAAATGAAAAAAAATAACTAGACAAAGAACAATGGTCTGAAGAACTGAACAGACGGAGTGGACCGAGATCTTGGTCATCACAACTAACGCGAGGTGTAAAACCCTAAGGACTGCGGGTGCGATATTTGTTAAACCCAAAATAAGTTTGTCTTTTCTGAAGAAAAGACCACTACCGCGATTATAATCATGACCACGATTAACATCACGACTGCAATATTCTCCTCAGAAAAGAATCACGACCGCGATCTTTTCAAGAAAAGACAGTCACCGTGATTAAAAAGTGCGACGACGATCTTTTCGAGAAAGTCGCGACCGCGATTTCCTTCGAAACAATAATAACTGCGGTCGCGATTAAAACCACCACTGTGATTAAGACTGTGACTATGATTCTTACTATCTGTTTAATAAAATTGCAACCAAAAAGTTAAGAATGATAACCTATAACCTGATGATTACCTTTAACTTGATGATAATTATGCCTAGGAAAATAAAGGTGAACTTTGGGTATACTTTACTGAGGACTAATCTACTTTAACCTACAAAATGTCTTCTCCAGCTTCAATTGATCCCCTATACCAGAGGGCTACCTCCCTGAAGGAGGTAGAGATGATATTCAAGGATTTAACCGAGAAGCTGAAGAGGAGCACCGCCCTGCCAGTCCCCAAATGCCTGGAGATACAGTTAAGACTGGAACAATATCAGAGGATATTGGCAGGGGTGCCACAAGAGCAGTTTGCGGAAGCAACCAAGAAGATGGGGGAAATAGAGACCTCTGAGTACCTACCTGAAGAGTCAGGAAACCTAGTGCACGGGAAGAAGCAGAAGGATGCATTCAAGGAACCCAGGCCCAGTAAGAAGGCAAAAACTGAAAAGGCGGTAGAAGGAGGTTTTGCGCCTCAAGGGGAGCCCTAGTTCATACCCCGAGACATTGTGCACCAGTCTGCCTATAACTGGATGTCCACTAACAAGGAATACATTCCGACATGTTACTTTGATGTGGAGGACTTTAAGAGGTTGGGGCTATATGATAGGATGGTGAAGTTCCTAGAGGGTGCGAACTTACAAACCATCTGTACGACTGAAGTAAGGTCATACGTGAGGTTGACTCTAGACTTTATGTCTTCTCTAACAAAGCTCACCACCGACAACAGGACACGATTAGCAGGAGGATGGGACTACCAGCTCCAGGTACGGCTGGGGGGCAAAACCCACCAGATAATAGAGACAGACTTGAATAGGATCTTCACTATATCCGAAGAAGAGGCTAAGGCCTGTTCAGGTGCTCTGGGGGAAAGTGAGATTGTTGCGTATGAAAACAACAAGATGTGGGAGGAGCTGACTGGAGGGGTAAAGCACAACCCGAAGAACTCCATGGCCTCCAGAATCACCTCATGCTTCATCAAGATCATACAGAAGATCACCGCCTTCTCTATAGATGCCAGGTTAGAGACCGGGACAGTCAGCAAGGTGGATCTCTTCCTTATATGGTTTATGATCAATAAGCGAACAATTAATATAGGAAGGATCCTTATCATAAGACTGTCATCGGCTGTAGGTGGTGAGGCAAAGAGGAAGTACGCCTTCTATATGGGCGGTCACATAGTGAGGATTGCCGACTACCTGCTGGAAGAAGGAGAATTGCAAAGATATGAAGAAATGGAGGGACAATAAAGTATAGATATAAAGTCCCTCGTCAGCATGGGAATTCTGGAAGTGAAGGGGGAGAAAGCATATTTCAAACACCAAGGACTGAAGAATCCACTCCCCTGTTTGCATCTTGGACAGTATTCCTTCTCATGTCCTTATAAGAAAAAGGATGTTGAATTGGTATGGGTTCCAAAACCCCCAAACTAAATTGATTAAAATAAGTTGAGATATGACCAAGGACTCTAAACTTTATATCTTTATGTCTATCTCAACTTAACAAAATTGAAACTCCTAAAGACACATCCTTCATAACCTGATTTAGTATGGATTCTCATAACCTAGAGATTTGAATGTAATTTAATTGAGATATGACCTAAAAGTTTATTTGAATATCTAAATATCATATCTCAACAAAATTGAGCTTTAATATACTTATACCTTGCATGCAAATAATTATTGAAAAATAGTACAAAAACATTCTCAGTCGAGAAAATGTTCCACTGAGAACACTATCGGTCGCGAATTAGTCGACCGAGTAGGTTACTATTTTTAAGCTTGCAACAATCAGATAAAACTTGTACAAACAGCACCATACTCGGTCGAGAAAAACTTCGACCGAGATAAAATTCGATCGAAGAATAGTTCGACTGAATCAAGTTCTGTTGAACCTATTTAATTGATCTAGTCTGTTATCAATTTGCTATAAATGATTAATTTAATTTGCAAATCAAGAATGAATCTTGGAGACAAATCTTTTGATAAGCTTGCATTATGACTTACTAATATACTTTGGTTAAACTTATTATAAAACATGGTGATTTAATTACTATTTTATAGTAATCCACATGGTTTGTCCTAATTATTCCTTAGTCTATCTATATAAAAACCATGTTCCTTGAAATTTGTTTTTAAATAATCATAATCATTGTATTATGGATATGCTCTTACTGTTTTCCATTCTTTACTTGGTTTGTCTAAAATAATCTTTGATCCATATACGAACCATGAATGGATATTGTATTCAAAATAATCATTGTGATTCAACTCATTAAATATAAAGATGATGAAAATGCCATTTTGCATAACAATATAAATCTATGGCACAAATGCATCTTAAATGATTATCTTGTGCTTAGCGTATGGAAAATGATATTCAATCAAGTAGATCATTGAATATGCTTCAATTGGAAATCTACAGAAACTGCCTCTTGGTTAAAATTAAGTTTGACCAAGGGGCGCTATGGTCGAAGTCAAGGTCGACCTAAAATAAGCTTGACAAAATGCTTATTTGTACATCATTTTACTGCAATCAATCTTATTATATTGCAAACAAGACTTTAATGCATTATGATCTAGTGCTTATTATGACCTTAGAATCCTTAAATTATCTTAATTAGAAGACTAAGGGGGAGATCATAAAAACATTATAAACATCTTAAAGAAAAATTGAAACATGCTATGACCTTAGTATCCTTAAAAGTAATTTTGGTTATGAAAACAAAGAAATCTACATTATTCATGAATATGACATATATCTTGTTCTTAATAGAATTATCCAAACAAATTAGGGCTTAACATCCCGTGTATTTGATTAGAGATACATTCTACTATAATCTTAAAAGACTCTCATGTCATTTTCAGGTCTTAACATCCCTTGTAAAATGGATGAGAAATCAAAATACATATGCCATGAATCTAAAAGGATCTCATATCATTTCAAGGCTTAACATCCTTTGCAAATGATTGAGAAGCAAATTGTAGCTAAATTCTACAATAAATGGTTTACATTAATCCTTGCTTTTAGAACTGAATATCTTAGTTAAGGGGAACATAGCATAAAATTAAGGGGGAGAAATAAAAGTCATACAAAATGATTATTTTGGATATCTTTTTGAAATGACAAAGGGGGAGAAATAATATAAAACCAAAAACATAAAGTAAAATGAGTTTCATAAATCTTGGGCCAGCACACACTTGCAAACAAGAGAATGGCTACAAAAGGTAAACTTTAGGTATGAAGCTCATATGATTTATATTTCCTTATTTTATATTTAGGAAATGTTTGTCATCTTCAAAAAGGGGGAGATTGTTGGCTAAATTGGACATTATTATAATCCCTTTGTTTTGATTATGACAAACATTTCATTCCTATAAGATCTAACATGCTACTTGAGTGTTTCAGGAACAAGGTGGATGGCAAAGATTTGGGAGATCTATATGCTTGAATTGTTTTACTTTCATTATTGTATCAAATGTAAAAACTTGTATAGATATATAATGTACAAGTACTTAGATATCATGTAAATCAAGTGTTTAGATCTTCCCTATCCAATCACAACACTTAAATAGGTCATCCCCTATAATAGTGTCACAACTGCACACTGATACACACACTTAGTACATAGTTTAAAACATTGAAATAGAGTCATTCTCGGTTGAAAAACTTCTTGACTGAGACAATCTCGATCGACCAATTCCTCGACCAAGAATGGCCTGAGTAGTCGTTAGACACAGCAGACAAGGTAGTTGGGAGTTGGATTAGAACATTATATACACTTGCTCCAAACAGTCCCTCGGTCGACAAATCCTCAACCGAGAAGGACTCTCGATCGACAATTCTTTGACCGAGAAGAGTTCTGTCTGCACTTTTTAGAGTTAATTAACTAGTCATTGCTAAAGCAACTAGTGGATACCTAACAACTAGTTAAGCACTTATAACCCCCTAGAAAGTGTCTAGAATGTCCTTAAGAATTCATAGGCCATTCCTATAAATAGTACAAGCCTTAGGACACCCAATACACACTTGTGCAATACTTGAGCATTCACACTTGCAATTGAGAATCCATTCTTGTGAGAAATTGAGCAACTCCAACATTTTCTACTCATTTCCATTGCTCTAATTTCGTGTCCTATAGGCTAGCATCTCCTACCCACAACACTTACACTTTCATATACATTGGTTAGGAGATCAAAACGCTTGATACTGGAAATCAAGCCTTGTGCTACAACGATATTGTAATTTCTATTTTCCCTTCTTGTTCCTTTATATTATATGTACTCTCCTTGCTACTCCTAGGGTTGGAGGTTGCGGATTGGAGAGGGTTTGACTTCTTAGGTGGAGAAGGGTCTTCTCGATGGAGAAGGTGGACTTTGGACTACTTCAAGAAGGCTGTTTCATGGGAAGCTACTTCAAGAGGATGGCTACTTCAAGGGGGAGCTTGAGGTTACTTCAAGGAAGGCTTCTTTGAGGTTGGTTAGACTACTTCTAGGTGAAGGCTGTCCAAAGGGTTTGGTGAAAGTATTTGTAATTTTATGTAACATCCTTACGAGGTAATAAAATTTAATTACTTTTAAAATCCCACTTGGGTAAGCAACCGGGTAGTGGATTGACTGCCTTAGTATTTGCTAATGTTGGAACCACTCCAAATCATTGTCCCCTTGTCCAATATCTTTGTGGTTGCTTGTTTTGGTTGAATTATTTTTCAAATCTCCATAAAACCCTATTCACCTCCCTCTAGTGTTTTTTCATCCCCCTCCCCGAAATGGCATTCTATGATTCCCACAAGTTGCGGTCGACTCTCGATGACGTCGAGAAGATTAGCTCCGGGACACTTCATGCCAGCACATCGGCAGAACCTGCACGCGTAGTGGAAGAAAGTAGTGTCTCGACACTAATAGTGAAGAAAACCTAGGAGCCAAGGAAGAAACTGGTGGTGGAGAAAAAGAAAGCAGAAGCCACCATTTAGCCAGCTGAGAAATAGAAGGCCGCAAAATGACCGGTGGAGGCACAAGTTGTAGACCCTACTTCCCCAAGACCGCATGAGGAAACTTCTACAGTGGAGGGAGAAATGGAAAAGACTATAGGCACTAAAGAGGTCCCGCAACCCACCAGCCAACCGAAGGCGGAGCCATAAGGACAAGGCTCCCAAGCCATACCAGAGCCAGAGCCAGAGAGGGGCCAAGCCGAAGAAGAAGCCCCTCTCGGCACCAACATACTGGAGACAGAGGCAGAAAGTCAAGCCTCTCAAGACGTACCAGAGGCGGAGCCAAAGAAGAGTCAACCAAGGGAGATGCCCCCACCGCCACCACCTAAGCAGCCAACTGTGGCGAGTGCGTCAATGAAACGCGTAGGATAATAGCTGCACCAACTACCACAATAGGCACCCTCCTTGGGGGGTGCCCTAGGTAATAGATTTGATGAAATGTGGGAACATATTCATCAAACCGATTCAATAAATGAAAAAATTTCTTTTTCTTTATCTTCACTAACAATGCATGTAAAGGAGATAGACAAGACGACATCAACACTTCCAGAGTTCATGCAAGAAGTTTTCAGCAATCAATGGAGGATGTTGGGGATGCTGACAAAAATGTAGGAGGAAATGACGATCCTGCGAAAAGAAGGGTAGGCCATACACATAGACAATGATCAAATGTGCTTGGAATATGAAGAGGCCATGGTTTCTCTAAAAGAAGAATGATAAGGAGTGCAAGAAGACCGCCGAAAGCTCTAATAGGAGCATGCAGAGCTCGAAGCCCGATGGGTGAAGAAAAAGACAAAGTGCCCTATCAGCCCTGAATGCTCCCTCGCCAACCCCTCTAGCCACGATGATAACGTGGGTGGGGTGAGGATAGGAGCTGGTGCAACAAAGATTGGGAGTACAAGCCGTAGGCAATCCCCCATAGTTGAACACCAAGGCAACCAACGAGTAGGAAGGTCAAGCCCACAGTACGAAAAACATATAACACAATCAAGGGGTTTGACCTCAACTGTGACCCGGAGGAGGCGATGATGAAACCGCCAATGAGGATGAGCAGCAGGACAGACATCACCTCACCCCTCCTGCACTCACTCTGACAAAAGCAGATCAGGAAGCAAAGGCTCATTAGGAGAAGATGGTCACAGTGCTTAGCTCGGCCGGCGTAGCAGAGCATAGGCTGGGGCAGACGTCGGAAGAAAGCCACGTAAAATACGTCGCCGCAGAAGCTTCCTCAGAGGAAGTTGGACCAAGGGCCACAACACAACCTCTGATCAAGGGTGCTGAAAAAGAGGTAGATGCTATGCCCACCATCCAGGAAGCCTCAGTACCAACAGTGCAAGAGGCGACGTCAGAAGACGAGGAGGGCGGGCTAGCAGCCTTCTTCAGAGAAGAGCCCGCCAGGGAGAGGCAAGCTAAAGAAAGAATAATGCTACCTGTAGTAGCTCCCCCTCTTCCTTGAAAAATGAAGGACATGGACATGAAGACCGTGTTGCGCATCTCTTGCAGAGATGTTCGTGTTCTGGAAGATGTCCTCGATGATGATCTACTCGGGTCAGACATATTGTATATCAACAAGGGTAGACGTCTGAATAGGGAGGACTTCAGAGGGTCTTTCTGAAAATGGCACAAGTACACAAAAGGATGTTCAAGGTACTTTGCGCCACCCTCCTAGAAGAATTCCTCCATCAAGATAATCTACATTCAATCTTCAAGGACACCACACGTCTAGCCAGCCTGTTGTACAAAGAAGAATACAGGGCGACAGAAGTGTTGGAACTATAGGCGGCAGTCAGGAGAAGGGAGACTAGGACAGTGGTGCTACCCATCCATAACACAAAGCAATGAGTCCTAATCATCATCGACCTTACATAGCAGAAGACGACGGTGCTCAACTGTTGCGCAGTAGAGATGGATAACAATTCACTTTTCTATAAGAGGAAGGATGCCAGGGACACCTTTAAAATTCCTATACGCCTACAACAGGCTATCAAAGAGGTGAGTCCAAGGTTCCAAGGGTCCTATTAACTCTTCTCCATAAACAAGGAAGGAGTTGGTTCTGGGGATTGTGCCTTCATCGTCCTACATATGATGGAAGCCATCAACAAGGGCATTCCCCTAAAAGACCTGCAAGAGGAAGACCTACATGGATTGCGGGGCATGTACGCAATGGAGGTCATCTACGATCGCCGATTCTTCAAGGATCTGATGATGGCTGTAGATGTCGTACCCCACAGGCTCCATGCGGACATCCCTCTCCCTAAGAAGACATCTTGGAGGGAGAAACTCAAGAACATGTAGGTCGACTCGACAGAACCAGCTAGGGCTACAGCTTGGAAAGTGGGCTAGGCTGCAAAGACTGAAGAGGCTATGAAGCAAGTAGAAGATGAACATCATCCTTCAAAAACTGACGCTCCTGAAGCTCCTCCTATAGAAGGACCGCCCGCAGAAGCAGAAGTCGAAGAAGACTTGGGGAACGAAGGACCAAAAGGCCCGAAAGGAGACATAGTACCTTCCTTCGAGAACTTTGACAGATGGAGCTGCTTCAGTCTGTCAATGGAAGAACTCACAATAATTATGAGTTCTCTGAAGGAAGACAATTTGTCGGGAGATGTCATCTTCGAACGAGATGGAATCTGCGTACTCAAAGACGACCTCTGAGAAATGTTGAGAATAGGAAGGTACTTATTTGTGAGCACGATGTCATCCTACCAAGCGCTATTAGGAGATTCAATACCAAACTCACACATGGCATCTTGAACTTTGTTGCACGTCAACCTACTTAAGAAGACTGCAATTAATATAATGGCTCTAATGCAGCCTTCTCACTGAAGAAAATAACTAACATGACAACAGCAAAGTCTCCTACCGAAGAAAAGGTGAACACCTGTGATGAAGCCATCATCAAAATGATACATCAACATTGCAGAGGGTTCACAATGATAAAAGGCAAGGACTTCAAGAAGACCGAATATTGCCACAGAAGCCCTCACCAGGTACCCCTATCAAATACATGTGGGTTCTTCTTCTTGTTGTGGATGGTAGCTATCGAAACTATCAGCCTCAAGGGGGAGAACATGCAATAGGAGAAGTATCACACGCTTAGGGGTATCTACACCAGCATGCTCGTGGAGTCCAAGTGGACCTTCCCCGCCAAATAAATAAAGAAAGAAGGCTCGTTTATACTTTTTACTCAAATTTTGACACCCCGAGACGGGGTGCATGATAAGTTTGGGGGAGGAGTCATAAACGGGTCGCAGAGGTACTAGAGCTTCCCTTTTTGTATTACTCCCCTTTTAAATTTCACTTTCCCTTTTCTTACGTTTCTTATGCTGGCGTTGAAATCTAGAAATTTTCATTACAACTGACCTCTTAGAAGCTCTCTCCCTCTTGCTAAAATTTTCAAAAGTAGTGCTCCAACCCCAGAGAGAGAAAAATATGAGCAACATACAGGAAAGCATTAGTAAAACAATAGTAATACCAACACTACTATATCTCATTCTTGCAATAAAACGTTATAAATGTAACAACCTTAACTCATGAACCCTTTCAAACTAAGAGAACCTTAGTCATACTCCTAAACAACCATCCCCACTTGATGCTCGCATCTAGAAAATCCTAGTCTTTTTAGATAGGAAAAAGCTACCATATTCAAGGAAAATAGCCAAAAAGAGGCTTGGTCACCCAAGAAGACCAACAAAATCCTAAATCCCAAGCCTGAAAGGAGAGATAAAAATCCAAAAATCAAATAAAATAAAGAAAAGAATATGAGAGATGTGCCCTAAAAGATGCCAAAAGTCCCTACCCGACCGGTATATTGTTGCACTCATTAATGCAGATATGTTGTGCCCGTAAGCAGAAACTGGAAGCCAAGCTTACACACCTCCAATCTTGAATGGAACTTCACATACCACCTGACTTAAAGTTAGAAGCCCGAAAAGGGAAACACTGTTATTATGATAGTTGTGAGTGAGGAGTTTGGGAGGAAGAGGAAACACCTTAAAGCTTCTAGCCTACCTATACACATTAGCATAGGGCTCTCTGAAAATAAAGAATAGGTGTGAAGGCTACCTTTCAAAAAGATGTGGCACTAGTATGGATGCTAGATAAGGGAGGGTTATGAGTTGAGAAGGAGAAACCTTTTAAAATAGAAGGTTATGACAAATAATACTAGGTTATGCAACCCTTAGTCTAAAGGGAGAGATTGAGACCTAAGGGATTGAATACATGCGACAACAGTCTTGATGCAAGAATGAGATATTTCAGTCATGCTATTATGTTATCCTTGTTCATCCTTTCTCTCTGTGTGTGCTTGAACCTGCATTTAGCCTAAGGACAGACTTGATTCTAAGTTTGGGGGAGTTAATAACACCACACTTTATGTATTTTTTGTATATATTTTACACCACTTTTAGAATAACATTAGTCAACTTTGTAGACATTTTATCTATCTTCTTGACTAAAGCCTTGTTTTGGTGATTTCAGGAGTCATCCCAACCTTGACCGTGATCTTAGAATCATGACTGTGATTATTCAGAAAAGACTGTGACTGTGGATTCTCCAAAGCCACGACCGTGGCTTCTCCAAAGACCATGACCGTGGCTTCTCCAAAGCCATGATTGTGGCTTCTCCAAAGACTGCGACCGTGGCTTCTCCAAAGACCACGACCGTGGCTTCTCCAAAGATCGTGACCGTGACTTCTTTAAGGATCGCAACAGCGGTCTCTCCAAGGATCGCAACTGCGGGCACTCAAAGATTGCGACCGAGGTCCTGGGGAGGATCGCGGTCAAGAAAGATCGCGACTAAAGAGGAATAAAGGAAAGATCGTGACCGCGGTTTTAAGTTGGTGGAAATACCATGACCGCGATCTTAAGTCAGTGGAAGGCACCTATAAATAGCACCACCACCTATCTTGTCAAGACATCAGATCAAGAGAGATCTAATATTGGTACCACAAAGTGCTACCGCAGCCCAGACCCGTTGTCGACCATCCATCAGTCTTGGATCTCCAGAGCAAAAGCCGAGGAGAGAGAAGATGACCGCCTACGCCCGCCACTTCTTTGAGAGAAGGAGACATCCCTATGGTAGATCCAAATCTGAAGAAGTAGTGTACAGTATCACATTTCTTCTCCTCTAGATCTATCATTTACCCACACTGTACTCACCTCCATTCTTCGTGGTATCTCATGGATCTATCTTTTTGTAGTTCCGTCATGTTACCCGCAAGCATGAGTGGATAAACTCCATAACTTGGGTTGGGAGTAGCCACTAAGGCTTTCCCCACATGTATATTGTCTCTTTCTTTTGAATATACATATTCTTATCAAGATTATCTCCTTGCACATGTTTTAATGCTTCACTTGTATGCTTAGCTACCATCTTGTGATGTTTGATTGTTGATATCTCGAGAGAGTAATATCACTTTTATCCCCTATCATGGAGTAGTATGAATGCACGATAGTGTTGAAATGCTAAATGCTTCAAACCATATGTTTTGCTGTGAGGTTTTTGAGTTGTCATCTCGAGAGAGAGGCTTCTTTTAGGCTTATATCTATCTGCATCTCGAGAGAGAATGGAATAGACATTTTATGGTTGTTGATAACCTCCCATTTTGTGATACTATCTTACTAGTTTTTCTTAGTTTTCCATACTCTATCTTATATAAATTAGATAAAATCTTTAACTTTCCATTCTATTGTGAATATACCATTAGACTAACTTTTCTCCTTTTCTTCTTACAGAAAAACACACAAAAAAAACTTACAAAAACTCCATACGGCCCCAAGACCATATGAAGACCAACCGGTCCTGAGACCGTGTGAAGACCAACCGGTCCTGAGACCGTGTGAAAGCCAAACGGTCCCAAGACCGAATGGAAGACAAATGGTCCCAAGAAAAAAAGGAATCCTTATGGTCCCAAGACCGTATGAAGACCAACCGGTCCCAAGACCGTATGAAGACCAACCGGTCCTGAGATCGAATAAAAGTGAAACAGTCCTGAGACCGCATGAAGCCGAACGGTCCCAAGACCGTATGAACGCAAATTGTCTCCAAACTATGAGGACTCAAATGGTCTTCTAACCGAAAGAGTCCAAACGGTTTCCACGACCGATTGGACCCACAGAAGCCAAGACCGTTTGGCCATCAAATGGTCTTCAGGACCGTTTGGACAGAGACTCAAGACCGATCAAGCCAGAATTGTATAAAGTTTAAAGTAAGACCATTTCGATGTCAAACAGTCTCCAAGACCGTTTGGTCACGAAACGGTCTCCGAGACCGTTTGCTCCAATCTGTTTGGAGCAAACTCACAGCAAAAATGTGATCACCCCATCCAAGCCTATAAATAGGACCACAAGGGTCCTCATTTGGGGATCAAATTATTGGATGCCCAAAGGCTGCCCCAACCATTCCAAAGCTATTTCATCTTCCATCCTCCGCCCCAAGGCTGCCGGTCCAAGATCCACACTTTATCCTGAAGCTACTTTCTCTCTCATTGACATAGAAGGTGGGAAGTGAAGAAGTCTTCATCAAGTCAACCAAGTGGTGTGAAGATAGTTGCTCTCTACTCCAAGGGGTCGACCTTCCTCCCTGCTACGTGGAGATGATGCTTTTTTTCTCTCTTCCCACCTTGTTCTTTGTTCTTGCCATGAGCGAGTAGTCCCATACACTAGGGTGTGGGGAGTAGCCTCGCTACCCATGTTTTCATTTCATACATTGTAATTCATGGGTTTGCAATAGAAAAACACTATCTTTTCAGTTCAACATCAATTGTTTAATGAATGCTAGTTGCTTGATCACCAACTTATGTTATCTATTATCTGTTAGTCCAAATTGTCTATGTTTGTACTTCTAGATTCGAATATCGACTGCTTGTTGGTTCTAGATGTATGTAGTCACCATATGTTTGGTTTGGTATCTAGGAGCGTTTCTCGAGGAGTGGGATAAACTCACCTCCATCGTTGTACTTTTATACTATGAAATGGAATCAGTTGACGTATGAAAGTACAACCTTGACATGCCAAGGAACATACTTTGTGAGGGGAGTGATGCAAAGTAAGTGACCATTCGTTTGGGGATGGCTAGCATTGCAACGCTTCCACGTTTCTCATAGTTAGTTATCTAAAAGGAAGCTAAGTCTACAAAGATATTAACTATTTAGACCATTTTCTTTGGAAGACATGTTATTATGATGTATGTTTTGATCCATGCATAGTGGTGGTGAAACTGGATCACATCCTAGTGGTTTCTAAATATCGTTTACAAATTTAAGTTTGCTTTCTTGTTATTTACTTTCTTCGCACATTAGTTTAATCATCAAACCAACTCTTTGATCTAAACATCAACTTTTAAGTGGATAAGTAGGATTGTTACATTTTCCATCTTGTTAAACTCATAAAAATACCATTGTCTCATGGATTCGACCCTTAACTATACTACGATAAGACTTCCACGTATCTTAGCATATGTGGGGGGAGATCTTCTTATAGCATACACAAGGCTAAACTTAGAGACTTACTATCTCTAGGATTTTTAGTGGTGCACGCAACTCCACTTAAGTGGGGGATCCATCAAAAAATGGTGTCGTTGATAGGGACAACGTCGTAAGAATCTTCTTTGTCAAATTTCGTATCAACCTAAGTTTCTCTAGGGTTTTTCGTTTTCTTTTCAAAAATCTAAAAAAAAGTGAAAACCTTGATCTCAAAAGTTAAAGTTTTTATTGCATACTCTCTTGAATTTGAAGTGATTGGTCAAGCCTGATAAACACTTTCTTTGATTTTAGGTACCAATTCTCTTCAAAATGAAGCAGTCAATGCCACCAACCATTAGATGTCAATTATGTGGTGACTACTCCCATTCATCAATCAACTGCTTCAATGTTCCTCCTCACTACGTGAATGCACTACGTCAAGTAATCACAAATCATATAGTAGCGAAACTCAAGGCAGCCTCTTCACATGACTATGGATATAATGCAAGTTATAATCCATATCCTCCTGGAAGCTACTACGAAGAGCCCAATTATGACGTATTTCAAGGCATAGATTGCAATGCAGAAGGAAATGTGGACTACAATGCAAATCAATACTATGATGAGGAGAGATACTATCAGCATCAACCCAACGGGTATAGTGAAGAGCCCTACTATGAAGATCAATACACATTAATAGAAGAAGTATGTGCTCTACAAAAGTCGGTGGCTCAACAATTAATTGATCAGAAAGCCACAAACGAGAAGTTGATAGCCGAGATTGGTCAACTTACGTAACTTGTCCATGCTTCTAAGCAACATGAAGAGCAGTCACCAATTCCCCTTGAGCGCATTCCTCATCCGCATATTGCAATTGATTACGATGATGATTATGATATCATGTGGGAGATGCCTTCGAATGATCTTCTAGCAAAAATGCAGGGAGAGGAATCATCCTCAGAGCAAATGATTGAACCCGAGGATGATTTCTCCATAGTATCACAAGAAAAAGAATCATTCTCTGAGCCAAGGTCTGACTCAAAAAATGACTCATGTACTCTTCCCTTAGATGAAAAATTGATTAGACAATATGAATTTTTTCTACAGTTGGGAGATCAATTGGGGATAAATTTTGGTATTTACCCATCTTCTTCCCATATAGACCCAGATCCAACCATACAAATTGAGGATAAATCAACAGTGATTGACTCCCTATACGACAAATATTCTACAACTTCAGCTGTCTTGTTGATGAATTCCAATGAAGAAGGGTCTACGTTATAAGAACTCTACACTCCTTCACATTCAGACTCAGATGAATATGTGACTGATTCGGATAAGGAGATGTCTTTTATGTAAGAAACTCAAACCTCTCCATTACTGGAACAAGATCGGATTTGTCCTTATGAAGAAATTTCTGATCATTTGACTAATCTAGGAACAGACTTCGAGGATGGGACTGATCAAGATCTTGATTCAGGTGTGGACCATATCACTTTCACTGACTTTGATGATGAAGAAAAAGAATCATGGGAGGATGATGGATCCCAAGATGATGACTTTATGACTGATCCTTTCTATGAAATGATGTTACCAGAGTTGTCATCCCTACAATAAGTCCAGACAGAGCCAGTTCTCGAACAAGAGTATGTTCTTTCCATTAAATCTCCTTCTAGTCACTTGAACAAGTTAATGATGTACTATGAAGAGAAACATGAACCATCTCTTGATTTTGGAATGGAATAAGATATTTCTGTAGACCCTTGTAATGACAAGGAGGACCTTTGGGAAGACATCGAGCCACAAAACAATCTTCTTATGGCCACCCTCCCCTATGGAGAAGCTCCTCCTGAGCTACCAAATATACACGAGACTGACATATCTCCATTACCTGAACAAGGTTTCATTCTTCCCATAGCAACTTCTCCCGAATACTTAATAGAAATGGAGGTGTGCTATGAAGAAGAACTGGTACAATAGCCTGATTTAGGAATGGAGTATATTGGTCTCAATATCAAAAAAACAGATTTGTGGGAGGATTCTAGTCCACAAAATGATATGCCATGGGCTAACCCTTCCCATGAAGAGACGTCACTGGAGCCTCTACCTCAGGTTCTCATGATTCCTTTATCTGAACAAAAGTTCGTTCTACCTGTTGAATCTCCCTCTAGTTATTCAGAAGAATTAAGAGTGCACAACAAAGAAGAATTTGAACAACACCTTAACTTTGAAATGAAATATGATGCTCCTATCGACCCCAACATTGATAATGATAACCCTACGAACGACACATGGCATCAAAATGATGATCCTTGAAATAATCCCCCTGATGAAGAAATGTCACCCTGGCTACCACACCCTACATAAGAAAAGTTGGGTGATGAAATGAAGCCTGAACCGGATCCGCCACCTGATCTGGGACAAGAAGAAGTTCAAGTGGCCAACCCTCTATCAACTACTCTGGATCATGAAGAAGGCATCTTGACTCTGAACTTCAAGGGCGAGCCACAACTGGAGAACACAAATAGGCATGACTTCGAATATTCACCTATTCCACCAGTTTCAACTGCATATATTCCACCTCCCCCGTTGATGGGGGAAGGTCTCTGGATTCTTCTGGACGGACAAAGAGGTGAAACAAACATGCATCCCAGTCATCCAGGAAACCCGTTTGAGTTGCGACGACCACCCGGTCAACAGGTGGTCTCTACCACTTCCTCGCTCTCAATTCTGACCATCATGAAACATCTTCACTGGACCTTCTTTTAATTATGAGGACCGCCTGGTTAATACTACACATCTCCTCCCCTCCATCTCAAACCTAACATTTTCCCAGATATGAGCAAACTCATAAGTTCGAGGTGGAGGGTGGGTGGTATGTTTCTCACTCCACCCTCTATCTTTACTGCTTTCCATTTTTCCATTCTAGCTTCTCTTTCATAATTTTTCCACATTTTTTGTAATTTCATAGTCTTCTTAAAATAAGGCATTTATCCAGTTAGCTTTTACTTTTCGAATCTGTGTTCATCGCCTCTTTTCGTTGCAAATTCACAAGAAAAGAATTCTTAAAACTAGTCGATAAATGATTTCATCTTGTATAGTCTGTGAATCCTAATGTCATATCCTTAATAGAAAAAATGATGATAAGCTTCAATAAGACTGAGACAGATCAAATTCATCATGCCTCTCACTGATTAATGGATCAGCTGTATGGAATTATCATTTGAAATTTTATCATGTCACTTTTTGAGCAGAGTGTGATGAAGAAAAGGAACCCATCATATGGAATCGCTAAGAAAACTACATTATGATCTGAACTCTCTTGTACACTTCTTCCTTCATCTCCATACCTCTTCGCTCACCAACCATGCTAAAGCTTTAAGTTCAGTGTGGCACGCCACACTCTTTTCTAGTGAAAACTAGAACATTGTCGAACTCTATGTTCGGTGTGGTACACCACACCTCTTTTTCTATAACTGTTTCCTCCATACCCCTCAATACATAACATGGGAACATCACCTTCTCATTCTGTTCAAAAAGTATACGATGATGATTGTGCACATACCAAGGTTGAGGAAAAATCTACCCCGATTCCAAAAAGAGGCCAGGAAGCCCAAATATACAAAAATTCAAACGTACTCTTTCTCCTAAGACAATTGAGAATGAATAAAAGTCAGAGTGTGAATAAAAGCAAGAAAGTTGTGCCCTGAATAAGGATAACTGACAAAGGTCTTGCCCAGCCAGTACATTAGCTACCCTCATAAAGGCAGATGTGTCGAGCCCGGTAGTGAGACCCTACAGCTCCAAAAATATCCCCTTACCTCCTCTCGAAGAGGTAAGTTAGCCAAAGACCTTAAGCCAACCTATACACACTTTTGAGTTACCTTTAAAAAAATCAGGTGTAAGGCTAAGTCAACCAGAGTTGTGCACGAAAAACTCAAAGTATCATGATGAATCCACCAATAATAAGAATCTTGAATCTATTAGAGGAGAGACTCTTATCTTTTGATCACACCCCTATTCTTTCCTTTTCCAACCTACTGGCACCACAATTGCCTCCATTTCAACCATTCTCTTGAAAACACCAGTGACGGATCATATACATGTTTGATTGATTCTACGGGTCTTTTCAAAATCACATAAAACTTTTAAACATGACTGATACAGTAGAGAGTGAGAAGGAAATACTTCAGTAAAGTGAACTCCAAAATGAGGATATCATAAGATGTATTCCGTGATCTAAGGAAGCCCTGATACTGTATCGATCTGAGCCATGAACAAAATTATTATATGACACAAGGATGAGGCAATTACGAGATGAATGATTTCATTGGCGATTGTTTTAAGTTTTCCATTCCTCGGGATGAGCAACGCTTAAGTTCGGTGTGGGTGATGAATCCTCCAGATTCATCCTCAGTCACCAATTCAAAGGATTTCTGACATTTTTGCCCTAATTTTGTTTTGCTTTTTTTCTCAGTTTCGTGAAAATTCTAACATTTGCACGAAGATGAGGAAATTACGAGACAAACGAGCTTTCTGGTGACTATCTTAGGCCTTTTCGTTCCTTGGGACGAGCAACACTTAATTTTGGTGTGGTGATGAATCCTCCAAATTCATCCTCACAGTCGCCATTTCTAGGAATTTTATGCCTCATATCGACTGATCCACCCTTGTTTTGTCTTACTCTAAGTGTCTCCTCAGTTTCATGGAAATAGTACTCTAATAGCTCTAATTACCAGTTTATTTGATCTTATCCTCCTTTACTCACTTTCCTTCTTCTCTACATATCATTCTCATCCATCTGATAACATATCTACATCTCCTCACAGTTTGGCCATCCATCCGATTTTACCCTTCATACGGTCTCAAGACCGCGTGAGGTCACACAGTCTCAAGACTATGTGAAGCCTCACGGTCTAAAGACCATTTGGATCCAAGACCATTTGGAGCCAAGACCGTTTGGACTCAAGACCGTTTGGAGCCAAGACCATTTGGAGTAGAGACCGTTTGGAGCCAAGAACATTTGGAAACGAAGACCGTTTGGATCCCAAAACCGTTAAGACTCTAGACCGGTTGGACAACAAGACCGTTTGGATGAAGACCGGTTGTGAAGACCGTTTGGACCCAAGATCATTTGGAGCTAAGACCATTTGGATCTGAGACTGTTTGGAGCCAAGATTGATTGGGGCCAAGACCGTTTGGACCCAAGACCATTTGCATCCAAGACCGTTTGGAGTAGAGACTGTTTGGAGCCAAGACCGTTTGGATCCAAGACCATTTGGAAATGAAGACTGTTTAGATCCCAAAACCGTTAAGACTCCAGACTGGTTGGACAACAAGACCGTTTGGATGATGACCGATTGCCAAGACCATTTGTACGCAAGACCATTTGGAACCAAGACCGTTTAGATCCAAGATCATTTGTAAATGAAGACCGTTTGGATCCTAAAACCGTTAAGACTCCATACCGGTTGGACAGTAAGACCGTTTGGATGAAGACCGGCGGCCAAGACTGTTTGGACCCAAGACCGTTTGGAGCTAAGACCGTTTGGATCCAAGACCGTTTGGAGCCAAGACCATTTGGAGCCAATACCATTTGGGGCCAAGACCGTTTGTACCTAAGATCGTTTGGAGCCAAGACCGTTTGAAGTATTCTCACATCAAAAACATGAAGTCCCCATCCAAGCCTATAAATAGGACCAGCAGGGTCTTCGTTTGGGCATCAGATATGGGAGGCCGCAAGGCTGGTTCACTGCTACCTCATCTCCACCAAGCTCTACCTGACCCTACTCATACATCTTTGGAGGTTCACACAAAGATCAAGGAAGCAAAAGATGGACTTCATCGACCAAGTCGGAGCAGTCGCGAATACTGGGGCGATCTACATCGGGTTGTCGCAGATCTACTCTTCTACTCCGATGATGCTTGTTCTATCTTTCTTCTCTGTCTTTATTGCTCCCTCTATGAGGAGCGAGTAGTGTAATTCACTGGGGTGCAGGGACTAGCCCTGCTACCCATGCTTTGTAATATGTACCTAAACATGTTATCTTTCCGATTCAACGCTAAGCGTTTCATTGCATGCTCGAATGTTGGCCACTTTCTTGCATGATCTATTGTCTTTTGTTGTGGATTGTCTAGTCTACTCTTGAGATTTGATTACCGATTTAGCGTTGGTTCTTGATGTGTGTATCCACCACACATCTGTTTTAGTATCTAGGAATGCCTTTGAAGGAGTGGAGTAAACTCACCTCCATCGTTGTACTTTCATACTATGAAATGGAATCAATTGACGTCTGGAAGTACAATCTTCATAGGTCGAGGAACACATTCTATGAAGGGAGTGATGCAAAGTAAGTGACCATTTGTTCAGAGATGGCTGGCATTGTAACACTCCCACGTTTCTCATAGCTATGTCCTCGAAAGATGGATAGTCTATAAGGATACTAATCGAATTGATAATATCGCTCGCTTGTTAGTCTTTCGATGCCCATTTCATGAGGTTGAGTAAGACCTCCCTTCGGAGGGCACATATCTCCATTGACACACAAATATGTACCGGATGGGAACTACTCAACTTGTGAAGGATGTGTGCAATTCTCCTTGTCTGAGAGAGCATCAACATTGCACAACATCCATGTATCTTGCTTGCATGTCTTGCTATGTTGGTACAGGTATAATGCATGTGTAGTGGTACTGAATATCCGCATCACCCCAGTGATCCATCATCATCTGATAATCTTAGATTTTGAACTTTAACTACATTTCATACTTGCCTTTATTTTTGCATGCTCTAGATTAGTTTAGATTAATCCTATCAATCTCTTGATTGTAAACGATTAACTTAGATCGAGATGAAACGAGACAAAGACATCCAGATTCTTCACGTTGTCCTTTGGGTTTGATCCTAAATCTATACTATGATAAGGCTTCCACACTTTTGTGGGGTTGGAGCATTTATCTAGCACTAGTTGTAGGTAAAGCTATAGAGAACATCAACTCCCTAGGGTTTTTAGTTCACATTAGGACTTCCATCGGAAGAGCAATCTTTTGGTGTAAATCCTAGCTCCATCAAAAAATGGTGCCATTGTCAGGGACATCATAACATTTTAATTTTACTTATTAACTTTCTAGTTGATTAGGGTTTTACCCTTTTCTTTAGCCATAATTCATATCATCTTGATTTCATCATTTTTCCGCATTATCTAAAGTGTGTTTCTTCTTCTACTCAGGTAGAAAATGTGTATGCAACCTTTGCATAACATCAGATTCTCCCCTAAACCAGAGTACGACTCTGAGGTAGAACGAAGCTTCCACCGATGCATCTGACTCAAACGCCAATGAGCCAAACAAATGGCTGACGAATAGTGCCAAGCCGCTTTGGTTATAGAAAGAGTCAACATGGCCATACCAGCTCAAAGAGCACAACTTATTACTGGCACACGTGCTCAGATTCAAGCTGTGGTTTGAGCTGAAGAACATGCCCGCATTCAAGATGAGAATGAAGCAACCACAACTGCTACTCAGATAGTGTTGCGAAACAAACAACTTCGGGATTATGCCATTCCTAAGAACTTTGAAGATAATCACCCAGTTAGGCCCCCACTCAGTAATGTTCCTAACTTCGAGATCTGCATGCAATTGATCAAGATCATGCAAGGCATTTTGTTCTCTGGAAGTGTTGGGGATGAATGCATGGATCCCCTGAAGAGATTCAATTCTCTTTGTCGGCTAGTACCACATGCCGGACTTCCTTTCGACGCAATCATGCTACATCTTTTTCACTACACCTTATGCGGAAGGGCATTGAGCTGGTATAACACGCTAGATGGGGAGCCAATCACCACCTGGGCTGCCTTGGAAGAAAAGTTTCTAGAGAAGTTTTTTCCACCTTCGTTGACTTATGAGATTAGGGAACAAATTAATCACTTTTCCCAACTCCCAGGGGAATCACTGGAAGAATCGTGGGAAAGATTCAAGGAACTTTTGAGGAAATTCCCGCATCATTGAATCTCCTAAAATTAGCTGATAGAAACATTCTATAGAGGAGTCAGTGATGACATTAAGAAATTTTAAGATTCCTCATCTGGGGGGAATTTCATGCGAAAGAACTATGAAGATGTTTGGAGGATTGTAAAACTTGGAGCCGAGAACCAATCCAATTGGGGAAGGTCATCCACCGGGGGAATTCTAAAAGTTTGTAAAGCTGAAGAATCAATGGAAATGAAATCCATCGCCGAAGCCTTAAAAACTATAGCTCACAAGAAACAAGTCCTTGAAATGACACTCGGAGAAAAGAAGATCCCCCAACAGGTCAAGGAAGCTACCGGGACTTGTGAGGCATGTCATGCATCCGATAATCCCACATTATCATGTGGTCTCCTATACAATGTGATGATGGACATGCAGACACCGCAGCCGCAGTATGAACCAATCATCGAACATCCTGAGGATCTATTACCAGAGCAAGTCAATTCCATTCACACCATACTAGGAAAAGCTTATTATAACCCAAATCAACCAAGAAACCATCCTGGGTTTTAGTATGGGAATCCTACAGGGACTTCCAACCCGCAACACCAGACCCAAGGAGGAGTTTTTAATAGATTGCCACCAGGTTTCAAGAATAACTATAATCGAAACCAGGGAAACTTTATAGGAGGATTGCAAGGATTCGCACAACCAAGAAACCCTTCTGCATATTACCAATACACTCATCTGTCGTTGCACCCGCAATTGCAGCAACCTTAGCTACAACATCCACAAATTCGACAACCCCAATTACCCGCACCTCAGCAGCAGCAACCACAGCAGTATCAACAAAATCCCCAAAAGAATAATTTGCCTCCGCCAACAGATGAACTGTCATTGATAAGACAAATGTTGCAATCACAACAAACCATGCTAGCCAACCAGTAAGCCCAAAAAAAATCCATCGAATCACAGTTAGCACATATTGCATCCCAATTAAAACCTCCAGCAGGAACCATTGCTGGTCATCCAGAGATAAACCCAAGACACAATCAACCCAGACAAGAACAATTGAAATCCATTACCATAAGGTTTGGTCGTGTTCTCCCTGAATCCACAAAAAACATTCAGGAAGATGAAGATATAGTTGTAATCACCCCAATTGCAATCACAAATCCAGAAATTGAAAAGAATATAGAAATCAAGAAGGGGAAGGAAAAGGAACTAGATTTCAAAAAACCTGAAGTCCCACCATATAAGCCTAGAATACCATATCCAGGCAGGCTGAGAGGGACTAAACTAGATAATAGATTCCAAAAATTTAAGGAAGCAATGAAGAAACTTTATATTGATATCTCGTTCATTGATGCCCTTTCTAAAATATCAGCTTGGGCCAAATACCTGAAGACCTTGCTATCAAGGGAATGTATGAATGAAGAACAAGAGACTGTTAAACTAGCTCAGACAACTTCTGATATTATTCTTAACAAAATGCCGAAAAAACAAAAGGATCACGGTTCCTTTGGTATCCAATGTTCTATCGGAAACACCTCTAGTAAAAAAGGATTAGCTTATCTGGAAGCTAGCATATCTATTATGCCCTTCTCAATGTGTAAAAGGTTGGGTTTTACCGAATTGTTACCCACTTCAATGACAATACAGCTGGCTGATTCTACCATCACTTCATCGTTGGGGATCACTGAAGATATCCCAGTTAGGATAGGAAAGGAATCTTACGTCCCTTGCGACTTTGTTATTATGGATATAAAGGAAGATCTAAGATATCCAATAATATTCAACAAACCCTTCCTTGCCACGGCCAGAGCACTTATCGACGTCGCAGCTAGTACAATTATCTTAAGACTAGGAAAGGAAGCCATTCAATTCAGAATCCTTAATAGCCTAAAAGGTCCCACCATCCAGGAAGAAGTTTTTCTTCTCAAGGCAATAGAAAAAATGTCTCAATTACAACAAGAAGCAGCCGAACCATCTGACGATCTGGAGAACGTCTTGACAAATCCAGAAGTTGAATTTTCAGCCAGCGAACTAATACAACAATTTCGGCAATATTTAGACCAGGCTGAAGAAGCTCCAACAGCCACCTTTGACGAATTGAAATTTGTCACCATTTTGGAAACAACAAAAGTATCCAAGGCCCCTGAAATGAAAACCTTAACAATAGGACTCAAACATGTCTTCCTGGACAAAGAAAAATTGTGCCCAGTCATAATAAACTCCACCTTAATAGATGATCAGGAAGAAAGACTTCTTGTTGAGCTTAGGAAACACAAGAAAGCTATCAGGTATAAAATGACTTACCTAACAGGAATAAATCTAGCTCTGTGCATGCACAGACTACGTATGGTAGAAGAGTTTAAACCATCAAGGGAACATCAGAGGAAACTAAATGTGGACCTCAAAGAAGTGGTTTGCCTTGAGGTCCTTAAACTCCTAAAAGTTGGTATCATATACCCCATTTCTGATTCTCAATGGGTTAGCCTGGTCCAAGTGGTCCCTAAAAAAGGGGGGACTACTTTCATTCTGAATGACAAAAACAAGCTAGTATCCACAAGGACTGTCACTGGATGGAGAATGTGTATCGATTAAAAGAAGTTGAACAAAGAAACAAGAAAAGATCACTTCCCGCTACCTTTCCTTGATGAAGTCCTTGAACGTTTGGCCCACCAAAAATTCTTTTGCTACCTTAACAGTTATTCTAGGTTCTATCAAATCCCGATACACCTAGAAGACCAAGAAAACATAACCTTCACTTGCCCCTTTGGAACTTATGCCTTCAGAAGGATGCCTTTCGGGCTATGTAATGCGCCTGCAACCTTCCAACGGTGCATGTCTGTAATATTCACAGGATTAACTGAGTCAATCATGGAAATATTTATGGATGAATTTTCAGTCTATGGAAATTCTTTTGATAACTGTATACTTAACCTTGGGAAAGTTTTACAAAGATGCAAGGAAACCAACCTAATCTTAAATTGGGAGAAATGTCACTTTATGGTGACAGAAGGTGTTGTCCTTGGAAACTGAGTGAGTGAAAGAGGAATTGAAGTGGATAAGGCAAAGATTGATATCATTTCAAAACTGTCACCGCCTAAAGACATTAGAGGAGTGTGAGCATTTCTGGGCCACACTGGATTTTATCAAAGATTTATTAAAGATTTCTCCAAAATAGCAAAGCCCATGACCTATTTGTTGACAAAAGATGCAGATTTCAATTTTGATCAAGAATGCTTAAATAGCTTCATGACCTTAAAAAATGCTCTAATCTCTACACCCATTCTGAGAGCACCTGATTGGTCACAACTATTCGAGATAATGTGTGACGCAAGTGACTACGCTATAGAAGCGGTTCTAGGGCAAAGAATAGACAAGAAGCCCTATGTGATATACTATGCATCAAAGACATTAGATGAGGCCCAAAATAATTATACAACTACTGAAAAAGAATTCTTGGCTGTCATTTACACCTTTGAGAAATTTCACTCTTATCTAATCAGATCAAAAGTCATAGTATACACTGACCATTCTACAATTAAATGCCTAATTCAAAACAAGATGTAAAACCCAGACTCATCCATTGGGTGTTGATGCTACAAGAATTTGATTTGGAAATAAAAGATAAAAGAAGGGTAGAAAATTTCGTTGCAGATCACTTAAGTCGCATCGATCATCAGGATGATGACAATATACCTATTCGAGACTCTTTACCCAATGACCAATTCATGAAAGTCACTACCAGATTTCCTTGGTATGTTGATATAGTAAACTACCTGGCTACAGGAATTATCCACCCTTCTGCTTCCTACCACGACAGAAAGAAAATTTCTTCATGATGCCAAGCAGTATTTTTGGGATGAACCATACCTTTTTTGCTTGTGCGTAGATGGACTATTTTGTTTTTGCCTACTAGAAGAAGAAATTATCCCTGTTCTAGAACATTGTCATTCTTGCCCCAATGGGGGGCATATGAGTTCAAAGAAGACCACCCTAAAAGTTCTACAATCATGTTTATTTTGGCCAATGATAGCAAGGGATGCCTATGATTTTATATGATCTTGCAATAAATGTCATCTTTTCAGTGGTATATCTAAACGGAATGAAAAGCCTCTTACTCTGTGGCAAGAAATTGAAATTTTTGATCTATGGGGAGTAGATTAAATGAGCCCATTTCCCCCATCTTATGGATTCTCCTATATAATGGTCTCTATGGATTACATTTCAAAATGGGTGGAGGCCATACCCACTATTTCTTGCGACTCCAAACCAGTTATCAAGATGTTTAAGGATATTATCTTCCCTAAATTCGGAGTCCCTCGAACAATCATATCAGATGGAGGATCTCATTTCTTAGAATGAATTTTCGAAGCTCTCCTAAAAAAATATGAAGTTAAACATAAGATCGCCACACCTTACCATCGACATACAAGTGGCCAAGTTGAAGTTTCAAATAGACAGCTAAAAGCCATTTTAGAAATGATGGTCAACAGACATCGCACAGACTGATCTACCAAGCTCCCTGATGCTCTTTGGGCATACCACACTACTTATAAAACACCAATTGGAACGACTCTATTTCGTTTGGTATATGGGAAGTCATGTCATCTTCCAGTTGAACTAGAACATAAAGCTTGGTGGGCCATCAAACAATTGAATTTTGACTTCAAAAGCACTGGTGAGTATAGACACTATAATTACAAGAACTTGAGGAACTACAAATGACTGCCTACCAAAGTGCTAGGATCTACAAGGAACAAACTAAGATGTGGCATGATGGACATCTCAAAAGGAAATATATCATCGTCAGAGATAAAGTCCTTCTTTTCAACTCCAGACTTAAGATGTTCCCCGAAAAACTTTGCACAAAGTGGTTTGGGCCATTCACCATCAAGCACATCTACCCAACCGTAGAAATCATCATAATTGATGACAATGGAGGGGAGAGAACTGTTAATGTCCATAGATTGAAGAAATACTATACCCCAGCTGACAAAATTCCAAGACAAACTATTGAGATTCATGATCTTGCTACATCAATCTAACCAAGTCAGAACTTCATCGAGCCAGAAAAGTTAAACCAAGGCGCTACTTGGGAGGCAACCCAAAAAATGAGTATCACCTTTTATTTTATTTTACTTAGTTTTGATAAGTTTTCTAATTTGTTATTGACCTATCATAGCATCCAAAACAAACATAAAAATATAAAAGCCAAAAACCTTTTTAATCCTATCCTAACGGTTTTGAAATCGTTTGGATCCACATGGTCTCAAAACCGTTTGGATCCACATGGTCTCGAAATCATTTGGCTCCATACAGTCTCAAAACTGTTTGAATCCAAACAGTCTCGAAACCGTTCGCCCTTGAGAATTTGTAACGTCACCCCTACTTTTTCTATAAATATCGCTTCATCCCCTCCCCTTTTCTTTCCTTTAGTTTCTCGAATTTTCTCGCTCGCACGAAATCCATGTTCCATTCCCTCAATTATCTGCTCCCGCACGACCCACCCACACCCCCTCCCTCACTGTTCCATTCCAAAATCACCTCCGTCATCTCCGTGTGCATCCAAGGAAGTTGCTCCACTGCCGACACACGCCTTTCATCGACGTTCCCACCGTCGTGCTCATCTCCATCACCATAACCATCACTCAGACAGTGAGGTAGACCTCCGCAACCATCTCCATCACCACCACTGTCACCGCCTTCCAACCACAAACGCAGCCTTCACCTTTCCAGCCGCTATTACAACCACCATCGCCTCCATTACCGATGCCATTTTTACCATTTTACGCCATTTTTGCTTGTCGCTGATCGTCACCCCTGCCACTTCATCCTCCTGACGGTTTCGATCCAAACGGTCGTAAGACCAAATGGTCTTGAAACTGCTTGGACTCAAACGGTCGTGAAACTGTCTGGAGTGAAACCATTTGGACCCAAATGATCTTGAAACCGTTTGGACCCAAACGGTCGCGGAAAAAAAGTATGTCTTGAAACCGTTTGTGCCCAAACAGTCATGAGACCATTTAGACCCAAAATGGTCCCGAGACCGTTTGAACCCGAATGGTCTACAAACCCGTTTGGACCCAAACGATCTTGCAAACTATTTGATTCCATCAAAAATCTAAAAACAACATTTCTTTTTTTCTTTTTATTATGATCCAATGTTTCAACCTTTTATTTCATATATGTTACTATACCTTTAAACTATACATGATTTCTTGTCGATTCTTTAGAATGGCATCACCTACGAAGGAGCTTGTTGACACCCAATGGACAAGAGAAGAGCTCCTACAGCACCGCTTGAAGCTTCAACGCCTTCTCAATATATGTGAAAAGACTGGAATGATTCCATTAAAAGTTGACTTGCCGAAGGTCATCCACGACCTTGAGCGAGTCAACAAATGTTTAAAAGAAGATCCTAGTAAAGAAGTTGAAGAAATATCTTCAACAGATGAAGATTCGAAATACGCACCCAATTCCGAGGAGGAATCCCCAATCACTACTTCCAAGGGAAAATGGAAGGCCCAAGAGGTTACCACAGAGCAACCAACCAAAAAATGAGCACAGAAGCAAGTCTGGCCCTCCACTACAAGGGAACAAATCATGGCAGAATCTGCCACCCCTGCTATTACTTTTCCTGCTATTACCACTATAGAACCAGCACCTGTTGACCTATACATCCAAAACCTCCCGACTGGTGACAAAGCATTGCGCCCAACAAAGTATGTCTACTCAAACATACTAAAGAGAATGGGGATTTATGACAGAGTCCTCACCTTGCTCAACAATGTGAATCTCTCAAAACTCTATTTCGTCGTTGAAACCTCTTATGTTGAGCCCACGATAGAGTTCTTCATATACCTCAACAAAGAGAATATGGACGTAAAGGATAAATGGAAAGACGGTGGTGACTGCAGGATGGTCACCTCACTTTTTGGAAACAAGCTTGTCTTAACTGAGAACATGTTGAATGAGATCTTCATCGACAACTAGGATCAACTAAAGAAGGCTAAAGCTGTAGGCCTAGAAAACTCCCAGTTCAATAGGCACACCTTCTAGAAGTCCTTAACTGGGATTCCAACCTATGAGGCAAAGACTTGCAAGGCCTCTAACATACATTCTGGCCTAGTGCGCACACTGCACAAAATCATTATTGGCACCCTTTTCCCCAGGACAGAGAGTGGGAACATCATTATCTCAGATCTCTTTATCCTATGGTCCATTCTCTCAGGACATCCAGTCAACATAGGCCGACAACTGATTCACAAGCACACAAGTTATGCCCTCGGGAAATAAATCTGTATGGGTGGGCATATTACATCAATTCTAAAATATCTTAAGATGGACAGACTACTTCCCAAGTGCACAATAATAAAGGGTGACATTCTAACCAATGAGCAGAGTCTGAGAAACTCATACATCATAAAGGAGAAGGATGTCAAGCTTCATTATATTTTCTACCCAACTGTCAAAGCATCTAGAACTTTGCGACCTCTTCCAGAACTGGATGACTATGACAAAGAAAATCTTCTCTTCATTGAAGAAGAGTTTTCCAACCTCATAGGCTCCGTCACAGTAAAAGAGAAACAAGTAAAGGCAGGGAAGACAGAGCACAACATCAATGCCCCAACAACAAGGCCAAAGAAAATTCCAGTCACACAGGCATCTAAACTATGTGCACAAAAACAACAGCAATCGAGGACGCCCACATCGAAGATCAACCCAGAGGCAGCACCCCCACATAGTGTAGGGCACATTGTGGATCCAATACCAGAACCATTCATCTTCGATCTGGATGTTGGGTTTCCTTCCACAACCATCACCACACTCCCGTCTCCCACTCTTCCACCGTTTTCCACAACCATACCCACCACTATCCCTTCCTCCACATCCACAACTTCACGCACATCTTCCGCTTCACCAATATTCTCTCCGGGCATTCCATTCTCCACCTCAACGCGTAATATCACCTTCACTTCCACCTTCACTTCAACCACTTTTCCCTTGGCATTCCCAGCTTCGCCCCTTTCAGCTGGAATGTCACCACCATTCGCATCCACCACCCCGATATCGCTAGTGACTCCATCCACAGTCACCATGTAATTCGTGGGTCCATCAATAGTGTCTCTTTCGCAAGGCACAACCACCCTTCCACCCCTACCCTAGCCATATCTGCCATCCATCTCTAGAGTCCCCTTTTCACAAGTCGATGAGGAATTCAGACGGCAATTTGACGCTATTTCAAACCTCTTCACCGACCCCTTTAACATATTACAATCATTTTTTTCTTGCATGTAAGGAATTTCTACACAGGTCTCCAAGATTGATGAACGGAACAATGTCTTACTTGGCATCCTCTCTAGCATTAAACAATGGCAGAATGTAGCGGCCCAGAAAGTCAACAGCATCGACGACTGCCTACAAAACCTGCATGTGTTGGTACTCGGGATGAAATTCCAGCAAGAAGCGTTGGCCCAGCAAGTCGACAGGGTCTCTCAGTAAACTCAACCTTTTCCTGAGACCCTTCGCGTGCTTCAGCAACAACAAACTACCTTTAGCACGTGCTTGGACGACATCAACAACAACCTTGCACAGCTCAACTGCCGCAAAGAGGAGCACTCTAACAATGAACTTAGTCAACTATGTGCACAAGTAACCGATCTATCATCACAACTCCTCTCTACTGAGGCAAGATATACGGATCTCAAAGAGATCCATGACGCACTACTCAAAACACATGAGCATGTACAAGTGGCACTGAAGAAATACAAGCCATTCATCGATAGTGCAAGAAACTGTCAACCAAGAAAAATACAGATAAGGTAGTGGATGAAGACGAAGATGACAGTGAAGATGACGATGAGGATTCTGACACCTCAGCTGACTCCAACGACGATAGCTCTTCCACAGACGATCAACCTGATGACCCAGGCAATACTGGGGAGGGCACCAGTCGAGGGATAGAACCTACAAATAAAGGAGATGATAAAGACCACCAAGAGGGTGAAAACAAAGATCCCAACTCCCCCGACAATAATGAAAATGTAACAATGTCATATGGGGACCAATTCTTTAACTTTTCAGCTATGTGATCCTTAGGGGACACTGTCAAAGATGCAACTTTTACTGAGTTCCAGAAATGCATATTAGGAACCAACATTAGCCCTCCCACAACAGTCTTTCACCAATACTCTGCTTCGGAGCAACCTACGCCTCCCCCCAGAATAGGAAGAATCTGACAAAGTGAGTTTAGACACAGACGATAGACTTGACTCTGATTCTGACTCAGATAAAGATGAAGATCTGCCACTTTTTCTGGATGACAATGAGCAGACTTCAATTCCTCCACCACAAGACCTTCCCACGCCGCCACCACTACCTCATAAAATGCATGACTTGGACATGATGACTGATGGAGATAAAACTTATGTGGAAGTGCGTGCACCAACTAAAAATCCTAAAGATAGTAAGTCTTTAGGTTTAGCCTTGCATATACTAGATAGAGAACTCCACCCACGTATGCTGGGATACGTGGAAGTCTTATCGTAGTATAGTTAAGGGTCGAATCCTCAGGACAACAGTCTTGTTGAAAGCAACAAGATGGAAAATGTTAGAATTTCACTTAGTTACTTAATAGAAGGCACTTAAATCGAAAGTTTGGTTTTGTTGTTTTAAACTAAGAACATGCAAAGTAAAGAAAACAAGTAAATCTAAGGATTTAAACTATGATAAAAGCCACTAGGGTGTGATCGGTTTTTCACTGCCACTACACATGGATCAAAACATGCAAAGCAAAACATAACCTGCAAAAAGAGTCTAGTCAGTTAGTATCTTTGTAGACTTAGCTTCCTTTCGGAGAGCTAACTACGAGAAGTGTGGGAACGTTGCAATGCCAGCCATTCCCGAACAAATGGTCACTTACTTTGCATCATTCCCCTCGTGAAGTGTGTTCCTCAACTTACTAAGGTTGCACTTTCATACGTCAACTGATTCCATTTCATAGTATGAAAGTGCAACAAATGATAGTGAGTTTACTCCACTCCTTGAGATACACTTCTGGATACCGAAACAGATGCATGGTGGATACATGCACCAAGAACCAACATACAAATGAGTTTCAAATCTAATAGTACAAACGTAGACAATTCATACTAAAAGATAAAAGATAACACAAGTTGGTGATCAAGCAACAAGCATTCATTAAACATTTGATGTTGAACTGAGAATATAAAAACGCTATATTGCAAACTATGGATTACATTTACATGATATGAAAGCATGGGTAGCGGGGCTACTCCCTACACCCTAGTGAGAGAGACTAATAGCTCATGACTAGGACAAAGAAGGAGGCAAGAAGAGAGAGAGAGCATCATCCCCACTAAGGAAAGAGGAAAGTCAACCCCTTGGAGAGAGAGAAACGATCCACCAGCTTCACAGGTTGCTTGATGATGAGATCTCCCTCTTCCCACCTTCTTTGGTAGAGAGAGACAAAGAAGCTTCGAGATGTAGTGCGGGTCTCAGACCGGTAGCCCCTGGGCGGAAGATGGAAGTCGAATTTGCTCTGGAGTGATTGAGGCAGCCTTTGGACGTCTGAAACTTTTTTTTTTTGGTTGAGGACCCTTGGGGTCTTATTTATAGGCCTTGAGTGAAGTCCAAACGGTTTGGAGACCGTTTGGACCTCAAGATCGTTTGGACCTCAGGACCGTTTGGATTCATGCGGTCTTGAGACTGGTTGGCTTCATGCGGTCTTGGGACCGTTTGACTCCATGCGGTCTCGGGACCAATTGGCTTCATGCGGTCTTGGGACCATTTGACTCCATGCGGTTTCGGGACCGATTGGCTTCATGCGGTCTTGGGACCGTTTGACTCCATGCGGTCTCAGGATCGATTGGCTTCATGCGGTCTTGGGACCGTTTGACTCCATGCGGTCTCGGGACCGTTTGGCTTCATCCGTTTGGATTCATGCGGTCTTGAGATCGTGTGACTCCATGCGGTCTCGGGACCGGTTGTCTTCATGCGGTCTTGAGACCGTGTGACTTCAAACGGTCTCGGGACCGTTTGACTCCATGCGGTCTCGGGACCGATTGGCTTCATGCGGTCTTGGGACCGTTTGACTCCATGCGGTCTCAGGACCGATTGGCTTCATGCGGTCTTGGGACCGTTTGACTCCATGCGGTCTCGGGACCGTTTGGCTTCATGCGGTCTGAGGACCGTTTGAGTCCATGCGGTCTTAAGGCTGAGTTAGTCTTTTATGATATTTTTTGTGTTTTTCTACATATATAAATGGGAAAAGTTATTCTGATAGTATATTTATAATAAGAGGGAAAATTTAAGGATTATGTATATATTTATATTAAAAAGCATACGGAAAACTAAAGAAAAAGACTAAGATAATCATCAAAGTTGGAGGTTATCACCCCCCCTAACTTAGAGTCTAGCTTGTCCTCAAGTTAGATAGAGTTGAGACATGTAATGGCGAGGCGATTTTATTTAGTTAGAATTTCCATACTCTTGCTTCAACCCTTAACCTGAGTTCTCCTAAGGTCATATCAGGTCTTATTGCTTGCCTTGACTCTTTCAGGTTTCGAGAGTTGCTTGGGTCTCAGGTTCCTTCTGTATCTCGTAACTCACATCGGGACCACCTTTATTTTGTGCATGTTGTTGACTCCAATCAGCTTTATACCTCTCTGAAAGACCTATTGGAAGCTAGAGAGGGTATGAGGGTTGGCTAAAGGCTTGAAGTGTAACTCCCCCTTCAAGTGGGAGAGGGGTTGTCTATGCTTTTAGGATCTCACTACCGGGCACAACACATCTGCCTTTGTGAGGGCAGCTGAATGTACCAGCCGGGTGAGTACTTTATAAGCCTTTCATATATTTGGATACCTTAGGGTTTCACTACCGGGCACGACACATCTGCCTTTGTGAGGGCAACTGAATGTGTCGGCCGGGTGAGACTTTCATCGGTTCTTTATATAGATCCTTATTTAAGGCACAACTCTCATTATTTTATTCGACTCTCTGGCTTTTATTCAAAGACTTGCAAGCTTGGGTTTTGGGGTTTTGTTTGGGAATTTATTTTGGGCGGCCAAGCCTCTTTTATTTTGAAGAGAGGAAAGCTGTTCTTAGAGTTTTTCAATCATGCATTTATTTGGTTTGTGGTCCACTTGCAGAGTTTCTTGATTTGGAAGTTTCCTGATTCCCCTCTCACCCTTGAGAGCCTGGCTTATTTCTGCCTTGATATTGACCTGTGGAGAGTCAGATGAAGAAGTGAAGTAAAAGTATGAAAATCAATAGTGGAGGGATATTATTAAATCGCCATAAAATGTCTAAGTGCTATTTACTTTTGGGGACTAACAGGATTCTAAAGTTGAGAGGGTTATTTTAAAAAGAAATTTAAAGAAGAAAGGAAAATATGTACAAACAGAGAAGGGGGAAAAAGGGGATGGAGAAAATGGTACCTCGCCCTTGTCTAATGTACCCCCCCTAACTTATCACTCACTCTGTCCCCAGAGTGTCGAAGTGATGGGTGGAGAAGTAATTAGGACAAGGGTTGCAGGCTAAGTTAATTCTTTGTTTGCCCCCGAGGAATGAAGTAGATTTGCTGCGAACTGTCCTCGTAGTGCGTGGTAATCCATGTCAGTCATTTCTTCTACTGGTCTTTAGAGAATGATGATGGTGTACATCCAGTAGAGGACGTGGAAGCCGCAGTCATTTGATTCCCGGATTTGCTGGGGGCATTTGTGGCAGAAGGAAGGGCGGTGAAAATGCTCTTTGTCGTACGCCCTTGTATGCTTACTCAGAAAAGTGATTAACTTGTCGGCGCACTCTTTTGCCACTACCTCTGTTGGCGTCCTTGGTGTCACGACATAGTTCTTCTGTCATGGATTGTACTGGCTATCAGAACTGTTATATATTGTAGTTGTTCCTTCTGGGAGATTTGTGGCCAGGAGCATCCAGTGCTCATGATAGAGGAAGGGTAACATGATGAACATCGGCGTTGTGTGTTGTAGATAGGAGATCAGCACGTCAGTTGTGCGGAAGTTCTTGAGCTTTAGAAGATCATCCTTCATGTATGGGGACGCCATATATGTATTGGGGTGATTTTGGCTGAGTAGGAACTGGTAAGCGGCCATAAGGCTTACAGAGAGGGATCCTTTAACCTGTAAAGTCTCTCGGAGCGTGTCTGCCATAATTCAAATGTCTCTAGACATGAATACGAGTTCATCCTTCTCGGCTGAGAGCCGCGACATAATGAGATGTAGTTCGGTGTCGGAGAGACCTTTGCAAGCACAATGATCGAAGTTAGGAAAAGTTGGTTCTATGGCAGACAAAGGATCGATGTCTCCTTTACTTTGCTTGGTAGTTGCGACTGGCACTGTGGATTTCTCCAACTCCTTCAGAGTTTGTCGGAAGGGTCGCCGCTGCGATCGTTGGATAGTTGATAAGAGGTAGTGAGGGACGTCATCTGGTGCCATAGTTGGGTCCTTAAAGAAACGTCTATCACATATGAGCTCCATGGCATAACGCCCACACAATGAATGAAAATCTTCAGCAACCAGATCAGTAAATGGGATTTCCTGGTTCAGCACTTGGATGTGACGTATGGTGCAGAAAGTGCAATCCCCAGATCCCTCGGCGGCTTGAACTTGAGGGTTTATGATTTTGAACCAAGGCTGGCTCCAATCTTGGCGGAGAGATGGGCGTGCAGCCCAAATTAACTTAAGTAGCCGGAAGGGTATACACCTTGCTTCTCCTGCTACTTCACCAACGAAGTTTATTATGTCGGCTGGTAGCTCGGCGCCACAGAAATTATACACCTTGGCATCCCGAGCCTCGGTATCCACGATCATAAAAAGCCAGTGGTCTGAAACTTGGAAGGGCATGGTAAGAAAACGTGCCCGATGTGCTAAACCAGTACGTAGTCTCTCGATCGACTTTGCTCTTATATCTTTGTATAAAAGGCCAACAGACAGAGCAGGCAAGGCGTTGAAAATCGGTTGTTGCCTCTTATGACTTCTATATATTTCGATGCTATTGGCAAGAAGGATACGGAAGATCACCATAGGTATCGTGGACCGAGGTCGCAGGATGGTACGTAAATCTTCTCGTGTCATCTTGCGTCTAGTTTTGGTGTTATTATGGATGATGTCTTCCCCTGCCTTCGCATCATCCACAATAGTGTTCAGTATAAAAATGTCCTGAGCATCTAGTGTGGAGATGGCCGCCATGTCCAGGTCATGCATTTTATGCGGTAGAGGTGGTGGCGGGGGAAGTTCCTGAGGAGTGGGGGAAGAAGGGTGATCCAGGACTTCAGTAAAGGTCTGCAGATCGTCATCGAAATCGGAGGCAGAGTCAAGTTCTTCATCAGTATCTAAACTCACTCACTCTGCCTTGTCCTGGTCATGGGGGGAGGGCACAGATGTGCTAGGTGCGGAGAGAGGTGGGGCGGATGTTGTGAGTGGGCTGACGCTGGTTCCTAATAGACATTGTTGGAGCTCAGTGAAAGCCGCGTCTTTAGCGGTTTCCCCGATTGACCCTAGAGCAGAATAATCAATGAATTGATCCCCATATGACATATTAACATTATCATTGTGAGGGGACTTGGGGTGATGTTCATTGTCATGCTGATCTTTGTTAGAGCCCTTGTGAGAAGGTTCGGCTGCATTGCCAGGGTCTTCTCCGTCATTTGATTTGCCACCAGAAGAGGTGGTATCGTTGTTTGAATCCGCAGATGAGTCGGAGTCTTCATCTTCATCTTCGTCACTATTGCCATCCTTGTCGTCCTCCTCCTTGTCTGTTGGCTCTTTGCATGCGGTCTTGCTGCACCGCCGATGGGTGGCTTGCAACTCATCGTAAGCCACCTGCAGATGCTTGTGTGTTTTGAGCAGTGCGTCGTGGGATTCTTTGAGGTCATTATATCAGCCCTCGGCGGAGAGGAGACGTGCTGTTAGATCTGTAACTTGAGCACGCAGATGCTGGATGTCATTGTTAGTTGATTCCTCTTGGCGATTATGTAGCTGTATGAGGGTGCTGTTGATGGTGTCCAAGCGCGTGCTCAGGACTGCTTGTTGATGCTGGAGCTCGCGGAGAGTCTCTGGCAGAGGTTGAGTCTGTGTAGAGATCTCATCGACTTGTTTTGTCGTTGCTTCTTGCTGGCGCTTCGCTCTGAGGACCAGGTCCGGCAAGTTGTTGTAGTGGTTGTTGATGTGCTCAACTTGCTTAGCGACCTCATCTTGTCGTTGCTGGAAGCCTTGGAGGATGGTGGGCAAGGCTAAGTGTTGTTCGTCGATCATGGCCACCTGACGTGATAAACCCTGCACACAAGAAAAATAGAATGTAACATGTTAGAAGGATCGGTGAGGAGGTTTCAGACAGTGTCGAATTGACGGCCGAATTCCTCACCGATATTGGCAAAAGGGACCCCTGAGGTGGAAGGGTGGGGTGGCTGGGGTCTATGTGGGAGGGTGGTAGTGCCTTGCGAAAGAGACACGGATGATGCCCCGAACTGCGTGGTGACTGTGGATGGAGTCACCAGCGGTGTCGGGGTGGTGGTGGATGTGAAGGGTGGTGGTATCTCAGGTGAAAGCGGTGGGAGTGATAGAGATGGGTAGAAACTGTGAAGGGGAATAGGAAAGTGGTAAAGTCGGGCATAGGGGTGGAGAAGGGAGAGCCCAAAGGAAAAAGGGGTGAAGAAGAGGATGTGAATGGTTGCGTGGATGTGGTGAAGAAAGGAGGAGTGGTAGATATTGGAAAGGTGGAAGGTAGGGTGGTGGTGGCAGTTAGCTGGTCATGCACACTTTGAATGAAAGAGTCGATTGATGAGGTGGTTAAGATATCTTCATGGAGGGTCTCAGCCTCTGGATTTGGCTTTGATGTTGGTGTCCCCGACAGCTGTTGTGCCTGCAACTACCTTCAGGAAGGTCGTTTGACAGGTATTTTGGATGGAAGAGCTGCCGGGGCTGTGATGCTCAGCTCCATCTGTCCCGATGTTGCTTTCTTTTCGGTTGTTTTAACCGAAGCGAGGAGTTGTGTAAGCTCCTCGTCAGAGAAGAGGAGCTTTTCTGTGTCGTAGTTTGCTAGCTCCGGAAGCAGGATGAGTGTTATGGAAGACTTGACCGTAGGGCAGAAGACATAATGTAGTTTCCCATCCTTTTCCTTGATGATGAAGGAGTTCTTCAGAGTTTGTTCATTGGTAAGGATGTCGCCCTTTAGTTGCATGCAGCAAGGTAGGGGTCTGTCCATCTTGAGGTATTTGATAATGGATGTGACATGACCCCCCATGTAGATTTTCTTCCCCAGGGAGAAGGCTGATAATTTCTGGATCATTTGTCATCCAATGTTAACTGGGTTTTCGTTAAGAATGGACCAGAGAACAAAAAGATCTGAGATTGTAACGTTCCCCCTTCTGTCCTGGGGAAGAGTGCACCAGCAAGAATTTTGTGTAGGGTGCGCACAAAACCAGAGTGTATGTTCGATGCTTTGCATGTCTTAGCATCATAGGTGGGGAGCCCAGTTAGAGATTTCCATAATATGTGTCTATTGAACTCAGGGTGCTCGGTTCCCACCACCTTGGCTTTTTGCAGTTGCTGCTGATTGCCAATAAAAACCTCATTGAGCATATTTTCTGTTAAGACCACCTTGTTGCCGAAGATTTGGGTGACTAGCCTTCTGTCACCTCCATCCCGTGATCTATCCATGATATCAACGGGTTCTTTTGTAAGAAAGGTGAAGAATTCATTGGTGGTCTCAGAGTATGAGATCTCAGGTACTAAACATAGCCTTGCGAGGTTTGCTTTGTCTAGTGTGTTGAAAATTCGGTCATTGATCCCCATCTTAATTAGTACGCTGGAGCAAATGTACTTAGTGGGTTTGAGGATTTTGTCGATCGATTGGATGGTCTGGATGTAAAGGTTTTTTGGTGGTGGTGCTGTGGTGGTGACAGGAGGGAAGGTGGTGGTGGTAACAGGGATGGTGGTGGTAGGTGTTGCAAGGGGTTGGTCCATAGTAGAGGCAGGGTGAACTTGTTTTCTTGCCCTTTTCTTGGAGGGCTGCCCAGTTGCAGTCTTCAGGACCTTGTGTTTCCCCTTTTGTTCCTCGGCTGGGGAATCCTCCTCGGGATTTGGTGTGTACTCCGAGCCTTCATCATCAAAAGAATAAATTTCAATTTCTTCTTCAGGTGTCTCACCCAGGCACTTGTTCAGGCGATCGAGGTCGCATAGGACTTGCATCATCTTTACATGTGGTGGTGCCTTCCCGGTCTTGTTGAATTCATCTCTTATCTTCTGGAGCTTAGCTTGTTCTTCCATCAGTTGCTCTATTGTCCAGATTGCAGGGTCTTTGAATCTGATGACCTTCTTTGCTGGTGATTCCATAGATGCAAAGTGGGAAATCATGAGTTAGAACAATATGTTTAGAAACAAATTAGATTTTATTTGGATTTATGTGTTTTTGTGGTTTTATGGAAATTAAAGGAATGTGGGAGGCCAAACGGTTTGGAGACCGTTTGGTCCCAAACGGGTTCAAGACCGTTTGGTTCCAAATGGTTTCAAGACTATTTGGTCCCAAACGGTTTGAAGACCGTTTGGAAGGCGGAACGACAGATAACCAGTCGGTGAAGCTGAAGACGAAGGTGAAGTGGCGTAGAGACGGCGGATGCGTTGGCGATGACGGCGAAAACGGCGGTAAACATCGTTGATAAAAGCGATGGTGAAGACGACGAGGAAGCTTCATCGGCGGAGAAGCGAAAGCACTGTGGCAGCGCCGAAAACGATGATGGCGATGAGGAAGGTATGTGGAAGAGGAAAAGGTTGGCCCTACTACTGCGATTGCTGGGTTACCTTGCAGTCGGTGGTAACTTCGACGGCGGGGAAGGGAAGGGTGGTGGTACGGAGGTTCGGTTGCCATGTAGAAGCACGAGAACCAAGTCGCCGGAGGAGAAACGCGCGGGAACAGGGGAATGCAAGAGCAATGGAATAGTTCTTCCACAGAAGCATGAGGAGGTTCGACAGTCGAAGAGAGAAAAGTGAAGGGGCAGGATTTATATTTATAGGAAATGGGGGGTTGACTTGACAAAAACCCTAGGTCAAACGGTTTATCGACCGTTTGGATTCCCAAATGGTTTCGAGATCGTTTGGTCCCAAACGGTTTGAAGACCGTTTGGTCCCAAATGGTTTCAGGACCGTTTGGTTCCAAACGGTTTCGAGACCGTTTGGTTCCAAACGATTTCGAGGTCGTTTGGTTCCAAACGGTTTCAGAACCGTTTGGTAGGGTAAGGGTATATTTTTTTATGTTTGTTTTAGTTATGTGAATTTTTTTTGTATATTTTCATTTTGCTATTTTTATATTTGTTTTGGTTGTAAATTTGTTTTTTGTATTTTTATAAGATAAACCTAAAGTAAAGAAAACGGGAAATAAAGAAAGGAACTGAAATCTTGGGTTGCCTCCTAAGTAGCGCTTGGGTTTTACGTCGCTGGCTCGACGAAGTTGAGACGTTGTTATGTTGACGGTGTGGCGTCTTTGATTTCTATGGTTTGTCTTGGCATTTTGTCTGTTGGAGAGTAGTATATTTTCAAACGATGATCGTTGACTGTCCTTTCTCCTCTGTTATTGTCGATAATTATCACAGCTCCAGTTGGATAAATATGCTTTATGGTGAAGGGTCCGGACCATTTTGTTCGAAGTTTTCCGGGGAACAACTTGAGCTTGGAGTTAAAAAGGAGTACGTTGTCGCCGACGGCGATGTCTTTCCTTTTAATATGACCGTTGTGCCACATTTTCGTCTGCTCCTTATATATTCTGGCATTCTGATAGGCGGTCATTCGGAGCTCTTCTAGCTCCTGCAATTGGAGCCGTCTATTCTCTCCTGCACTTTTGAGATCGAAATTTAATTGTTTGATGGCCCACCAGGCTTTGAATTCCAGCTCTACTGGAAGATGACATGACTTCCCGTACACCAAACGGAACGGGGTCGTTCCGATTGGTGTTTTATATGCAGTTCGGTATGCCCAAAGGGCATCAGGAAGTTTGGTGGACCAATCAGTGTGGTTTCTGTTCACTGTTTTTTCAAGAATTGCCTTTATTTGTCTATTTGATATCTCAACCTGTCCACTAGTCTATGGATGGTAAGGCATGGCGACTTTGTGATTGACTCCGTACTTTTTCAATAAGGCTTCAAAACTTCGTTCCAAGAAATGGGTCCCTCCATCTGATATGACAGTTCTTGGAACTCCAAATCTTGGGAAAATAATATCTTTGAATAATTTAATAATAGGCTTGGAATCGATGGACACAGTGGGTATAGCTTTGACCCACTTTGAGACGTAGTCCACTGTGACCAAGATGTAAGAGAAGCCATAGGATGAAGGGAAAGGGCCCATCTAGTCTACCCCCCCCACACATCGAAAAGTTCAATTTCCTGCCACATAGTGAGGGGCATTTCATCTCTTTTAGATATGTTACCAGGAAATTGGTATTTGTTACAAGCTTTCACATTGTATGAATCCTTTGATATGGTGGGCCAGAAGAAACCAGATTGTAAGAATTTTATAGCTGTTTTCTTAGCACTCATGTGCCCCCCCCGTGGGTCCTGAATGGCAATGCTCTAGGACCGGGGTTATTTCTTCTTCTGGCAAACAACGACGGAAAAGTCTGTCAGCACAAAGGTGAAACACGTAGGGTTCATCCCAATAATATTGTTTTATGTCATGAAGGAACTTCCTTTTGTCATGATAGGAAGCAGAGGGATGGATAATCCCTGTGGATAGATAATTGACGATATCCGCGTACCAAGGGAATCCATGGGTGGCCTTCATAAGCTGGTCATCTGGAAGAGAATCCCGGATAGGGATTTTGTCTTCTTCTTCAACCTCGATACGGCTGAGATGGTCAGCTACAACGTTCTCCACTCCACTTTTATCCTTAATTTCCAGGTCGAATTCCTGAAGCATCAGCACCCAGCGGATGAGCCTGGGTTTGGCATCTTGCTTTTGAATCAGATATCGAATGGCGGAGTGGCCGGTGTAAACAATGACCTTAGAACCAATCAGATATGAGTGAAATTTTTCGAACGCATAGATGACAGCCAAAAATTCTTTCTCCGTGGTAGTATAATTTTTCTGTGCTTCATCTAGCATTTTGGATGTGTAGTAGATGACGTAAGGTTTCTTACCAATTCGATGTCCTAAAACATCCCCTATAGTGTAATCACTTGCGTCGCACATGATTTCAAAAGGTTGCGACCAATCTGGGGCTCTTAGAATAGGTGCGAAGATTAAAGCATTCTTGAGGGTGGAGAAGCTTTGCATACATTCTTGATTGAATATGAAGTCAATATCTTTAGTTAGAAGTTGGGTCATGGGCTTTGCTATCTTCGAAAAATCTTTGATGAATCTTCTGTAGAACCCTGCATGACCCAAGAAAGCTCTTACTCCCTTTATATCTTTTGGTGGCGATAGTTTTGAAATAACATTGATTTTTTCTTTATCCACCTCGATCCCCCTGTCGCTCACTCTGTGCCCGAGGACAACACCTTCCGTTACCATGAAATGGCATTTCTCCCAATTCAGGATAAGGTTCGTTTCCTCGCAGCATTACAAAACTTGTCCAAGATTGATTAAACAGTTATCGAAGGAATCTCCGTAGACTAAGAAATCATCCATAAACACTTCCATGATGGATTCAGTTAAACCGGCGAAGATGGCAGACATACAGCGTTCGAAAGTGGCGGGTGTGTTACACAACCCGAACGACATTCTTCTAAAGGCATATGTCCCAAAAGGACAGGTGAAGGTAGTTTTTTCCTGGTCTTCTGGGTGTATGGGTATTTGGTAAAACCCGGAACAACCATCCAGATAGCAAAAATATTTCTGATGAGCTAGGCGCTCCAGGACTTCATCACGGAAGGGTTGAGGGTAGTGGTCTTTCCTCGTGGCTTGGTCAGCTTCCTATAGTCAATACACATCCGCCACCCTGTTACAGTCCTGGTGGGCACTAACTCATTTTTGTCATTAAGCACTACGGTAGTACCTCCTTTTTTTGGAACAACCTGGACAGGGCTGACCCACTGGGAGTCAGAGATAGGGTAGATTATGCCAGCTTTGAGTAATTTGAGGACCTCCAGGCGAACCACCTCCTTGATATTAGGATTCAGTTTTCTTTGATGTTCGCGGGATGGCTTGAATTCTTCAACCATTGGAAGTATGTGCATACACAGGGCTGGATTTATTCCAGTTAGGTCAGTTATCTTATATCCAATGACCTTTTTATGCTTCTTCAGCTCATCCAGAAGCTTTTCTTCCTGATCTTCTGTAAGGGTAGAGCTGATGATGACCAGGCATAGTTTTTACTTATCTAAGAAAACATGTTTAAGTCTTGTGGGTAAATTCTTCATTTTAGGGGCTTTTGGTGGCTCAACTGCTTCTACAATGGTAACAGCTTTAAGTTCTTCAAAAGTGGTCGTTGATGCTTCTTTGGCCTTTTCTAAATGTTGCAGACACTGTTGAACTAGTTCGCTCGCAGAGAATTCAACATCCGGATTGATTAGGACATTTTCAAGTTCGTCAGTAGGCTCGGATATTTCTAACTAAGACATTTGTTGTATTGCGTCAAGAAGAAAAACCTCCTCTTGGATACTAGGGCATTTCATGCTATTAAGGACTCGGAATTGAATTGCTTCTTTTCCGAGCCTAAGAATGATGGTTCCAGCTTCGACGTCGATCAGCACCCTGGCGGTAGTGAGGAAAGGTCTGCCGAAAATGATCGGGTATCTCAAGTCTTCTTTAATATCCATGATAACGAAATCGCATGGAACGTAGGCATCCTTGCCTATCCTTACTGGAATGTCTTAAATGATTCCCAGAGGTGCGATTATGGTGGAGTCAGCTAGTTGAATAGTCATTGTCGTAGGCAACAATTCGGTGAAACCCAGACGTTTACACATTGAGTAAGGCATAATGGATATGTTGGCCCCAAGGTCAACTAATCCTTTCTTTGTAGATGCATTTCCAATGCAACATTGGATTCCGAAAGAACCTGGGTCCTTCTTCTTTTTTGGCATTTTGTTTAGGATGATGTCACAAGTGGTCTGAGAAAGCTTGACAATTTCTTGCTCCTCGGTGATATACTTTCTTGATAGCAAGGTTTTGATATATTTTTCCCATGCCGGCACCTCAGAAAGAGCGTCAAGGAGCGGAATATCGATGTACAGTTTCTTCATCGCGTCTTTGAACTTTTGAAACCTGGTGTCCATCTTCGTTTCTCGCAGTCTACCTGGATATGAGATTCTTGGTTTATATTGCAAAACTTCAGGTTCTACGGACACTTGGTCTTTATCTTTGCCCTTTGTGCCCTCTGCGGGCTTCTCTATTCCTTGTTGCGGGCTCTCATTCGTCATACAAGCGGGGGTATCATCATTATCTGGGATGATCTTGGTAGTCTCATGAAGAGTACGTCCCGATCTCGTGGTGACAACATTCAATTATTCATGTCTGTTCTGTCCATGCTTAGGATTCGATTCGGGCTGCCCTGTAAATGTGCCTGCCGGAGGCTTCAATTGTGCAACAATCTGGGCAAGCTGGGCTTCTACTGCTTTTTGCTATGCTTGCTGGTTAGCGAGCATAGTCTGTTGAGTTTGCAGCATCTGCCTTATCAAGGATATTTCATCTTCTGGTTGAGAAGTGTTTTTCAGAGGGTTTTGTTGTTGGGCTTGTTGAGATTGTTGTGGTGTTAACGCCAGCTGAGGTTGCTGAGTATGTAGCTGTGGATGGAGCGGGGGATGAGTGTACTGATAGTAGGCCGATTGGTTCCTAGGGAAGTTAGCCCTAGGGAAGTTATTCCTAGAATTCCCTTGATTTTGGTTGAAATTGTTTGAGAATCCAGGTGGTAACCTACTAGAGGATCCTCCTTGCGTTTGATGTTGTGGATTAGCGGTCCCAGCAGGGTTTCCATACTGAAATCCTAGATGATTCCTTGGATGATTAGGGTTGTAATAGGCTTGTCCAGGGATAGAGTGGATAGAGTTGACTTGTTCCGGTAGTTGTTCTTCCGTATGGTCAGTGATAGGTTCATATGGTTGTGGTAGTGGATGCAGATCCATCATCACATTATACAGCATACCGCAGGAAAGGGTCGGATGGTCAGAAGCATGACAGGCCTCACAGGTCCCTGTGGCGGCCTTGACTTGTTGAACTAGAGGATTTTTCTTCTTATCAAATTCTCCGAGAGAAGTCTCGAGAGATTGTTGTTTATGAACTATGGCTTTCAGGGCTTCAGCTATGTCCTTCATCTCCGTTGATTCTTCAGCTTTGTAGACCTTGAGGACACCTTTACCGGCTGACCGTCCCCAGTTAGACTGGTTTTCAGCTCCAAGCGTAACAATCTTTCGGGCGTCTTCATAATTCTTTCTCATGAAGTTTCCTCCAGATGAAGAATCCAAAAACTGTCTGATATCATCACTCACTCCCCGATAGAAGGTTTCTATCAATTGGTTCTAGGAGATTCCATGATGCGGGCACTTGCGCAAAATTTCTTTAAACCTTTCCCATGCTTCAGCAAGGGATTCCCCAGGTAGCTGAGAGAAGTGATTGATCTGCCCCCTGATCTCATAAGTCAGTGAAGGGGGAAAGAACTTCTCTAAGAACTTTTCCTCTAGGGGAGCCCAAGTGGTTATTATAGGTTCCCTGTCAAGTGAGTTATACCAACTCAGAGCTCTCCCAGACAGGGTGAAGTGAAACAGATGAAGCATTATTGCATCAAAAGTGACTCCGGCTTGCGGGACCATGCGGCAAAGTGCCTTAAACCTCTTTAGATGATCCATGTAGTCATCTCCAGAGCCTCCAGAGAATGAGATGCCCTGCATGATCTGGATCCATTGGGTCTGAATCTCAAAGTTGGGGATGTTGATGATCAGAGGTCGGACCGGATGGTGGTCCTCGTAGTTCTTTGGGACAGCGTAGTCCCTTAGCTGCTTGTTCCTTAATTCCAACTGAGCAACTTGGGTTGCTGCTTCATTTTCAGCTCTAATGTGGGCCTGTTCTTCTGCACGAATCTCCTCTTGAATCTGGGTACGAGTATCAGTGATGAGTTGTGCCCTTTGAGCGGTGATGGCGGCGTTGACTCTCTCCATCACCAAAGCAGCCTATTATTGATCTTCAGCCGTTTGCCTGGCCCATTGGCGATTGAGTCGAATGCGACGGTGGAAGCTTCTCTCTACCTCAGAGTCGTACTCTGGATCAGGGGAGAATCTGAGGTTATGCACTGGTTGCATACATGTTTTCTACCTGAGTAGAGAGAAGAAAACACCTTTTTAGATGATGGCGGAGATATAATGAATTTAAGAAGATATGGTTTAATGATTAAAAGAAAGTGTAAAACCTTAACCAACTAGCAAGATACTAAATGAAATTAAAATGTTCCATTGTCCCCGGCAACGACGCCAATTTTTGATGGAGCTAAAACTTACGTAGAAGTGCATGCACCAACAAAAAATCCTAAAGATAGTAAGTCTTTAGGTTTAGCCTTGCATATACTAGATAGAGAACTCCACCCATGTATGCTGGGATACGTGGAAGTCTTATCGTAGTATAGTTAAGGGTCGAATCCTCAGGACAACGGTCTTGTTTAAAGCAACAAGATGGAAAACGTTGGAATTTCACTTAGTTACTTAATAGCAGGCACTTAAATCGAAAGTTTGGTTTTGTTTTTTAAACTAAGAACATGCAAAGTAAAGAAAGCAAGTAAATCTAAGGATTTAAACTATGATAAAAGTCACTAAGGTGTGATCGGTTTTTCACCGCCACTACACATGGATCAAAACATGCAAAGCAAAACATAACCTGCAAAAAGAGTCTAGTCAGTTAGTATCTTTGTAGACTTAGCTTCCTTTCAGAGAGCTAACTACGAGAAGTGCGGGAACGTTGCAATGCCAGCCATTCCCGAACAAATGGTCACTTACTTTGCATCATTCCCCTCACGAAGTGTGTTCCTCGACTTACCGAGGTTGCACTTCCATACGTCAACTGATTCCATTTCATAGTATGAAAGTGCAACAAATGATAGTGAGTTTACTCCACTCCTTGAGATACACTTCTAGATACTGAAACAGATGCATGGTGGATACATGCACCAAGAACCAACATACAAACGAGTTTCAAATCTAATAGTACAAACGTAGATAATTCATACTAAACGATAAAAGATAACACAAGTTGGTGATCAAGCAACAAGCATTCATTAAATGTTTGATGTTGAACTGAGAAGATAAAAACTCTATATTACAAACTATGGATTACATTTACATGATATGAAAGCATGGGTAGCGGGGCTACTCCCCGCACCCTAGTGAGAGAGACTACTCCTCATGACTAGGATAAAGAAGGAGGCAAGAAGAGAGAGAGAGCATCATCCCCACTAAGGAAAGAGGAAAATAAACCCCTTGGAGAGAGAGAAACGATCCACCAGCTTCACAGGTTGCTTGATGACAAAATCTCCCTCTTCCCACCTTCTTTGGCAGAGAGAGAGAAAGCAGCTTCAAGATGTAGTGCGGGTCTCAGACCGGCAGCCCCTTGGCGGAAGATGGAAGTCAGATTTGCTCTGGAGTGATTGAGGAAGCCTTTGGACGTCTGAAACTTTTTTTTTGGTTGAGGACCCTTGGGGTCTTATTTATAGGCCTTGAGTGAAGTCCAAATGGTTTGGAGACCGTTTGGACCTCAAGACCGTTTGGACCTCAAGACCGTTTGGACCTCAGGACTGTTTGGATTCATGCAATCTTGAGACCGGTTGGCTTCATGCGGTCTTGGGACCGTTTGACTCCATGCGGTCTTGGGACCGATTGGCTTCATGCGATCTTGGGACCGTTTGACTCCATGCGGTCTCGGGACCGATTGGCTTCATGCGGTCTTGGGACTGTTTGACTCCATGCGGTCTCGGGACCGATTGGCTTCATGCAGTCTTGGGACCGTTTGACTCCATGCGGTCTCGGGACCGATTGGCTTCATGTGGTCTTGGGACCGTTTGACTCCATGCGCTCTTGGGACCGATTGGCTTCATGCGGTCTTGGGACCGTTTGACTCCATGCGGTCTCAGGACCGATTGGCTTCATGTGGTCTTGGGACTGTTTGACTGCATGCGGTCTCGGGACCGTTTGGCTTCATGCGGTTTGAGGACCGTTTGAGTCCATGCGGTCTTGAGGCTGAGTTAGTCTTTTATGATATTTTTTGTGTTTTTCTGCATATATAAACGGGAAAAGTTATTCTGATAGTATATTTGTAATCAGAGGGAAAATTTAGGGATTATGTATATATTTATATTAAAAAGAGTACGGAAAACTAAAGAAAAAGACTAAGATAATAATCAAAGTTGGAGGTTATCAATGACCATCTCTACATTAGATGTTCAAGACATCTTCATCATAAACACAATCGTAGATGATGTCAAAAATGGGGGGGACATCATCTACAACAATACAAAGACAACACACAAGTTGACACGAGAAGACTTCCGTATCATCATTCGACCACAATCGACAGTGAAGATGGCTATATTCTGTGTATTCCTTGCCAACGCTATTGAGGAATTCTGGACCCCAAAAAGGTTGCAGGCTATCTTCAACGCTTCACTTGCTCTATCCTTAAGCTTATTACATAAGGACTTTCGGGAAAAGTCCATTGAGCAGCTGTGAATTGGCCTTGCACAAAAGGGATGCTACATTTCTGTGCCCTTCAAAGTTTTCGACCACTTGATGCTCATTATTGTCGACATTGCGGCCCACGATGCCAAGGTGTACAACTTCTGCGCCAGCGAGCTAAAGGTCGGATAAATAAATTTTGATGGATTGGAAGCCGGAGAAGCACGATGCATACCTTTCTGGCTTCTCAAAATAATATGGGCTGCTTGCCCATCTCTGCGACATGGCTGGAGCCAACCATGGTTCTAAATCATCAACGCAACAGTCCAAACTTTAGCTGGTTTAGGGGATTACGCCTTCTGTACAATATGATTCATAGAAGCACTCAATAGACAAATCCCCTTCACCGAGCTAGCCACAGAAGATATACACTCCCTATGAGGACGTTACGCCATGGAGATTATCTGTGACAGACGGTTCTTCGGGGACCCAACAATGGCGCCAAATGACGTACCTCGATACCTTTTCTCTGCTATCCAATGTATACAAATGTGTCCATTCAGAACAATCCTAAAAGAATTGGAGAAAAAGCAACAACAGACCGCCAAGGCCCCAAAACAACGCCAATGGGACCCTTATACCTTCAATATGGCGGATGATCAAGGGGACATCAATTTGATAACAGGGGTCACCATCAACAGATCATCTCAACCAATGGTACCCCTATCTGCCATAGAACCAACGTTTCTAAATTTTGACCTTGCCGCATGCAAAAAACTTTCTGATAGTGAACTTAGACTCGTCATGTCTAGGCTTTATGTAGAGAAAGATGAGCTTGTCTTCATGTACAGAAACATCCTAATAATGGCAGATACTCTTCGTGAAACCGTACAAACCAAAGGTTCTTTATCCGTGAGCTTGATGACTACCTACGAGTTTCTTCTAGCACAAGACCTGCCTATGGTTTATATGGCGTTGACATACATGAATGATGATTTACTTGGATCCAAGAACTTTGGAACCACGAAGGACCTTATCTCGTATCTTCAAAACATGACTCTAAAGTTCATTATGTTTCCTTTTCTTCACTCTGAGCACTGGATGCTACTGGCAACAAATTTGCATGAGGGAACTACAATCATTTACAATAGTTCTGACAGCCAGTTTGATCCAAACCAAAGATAGTATGATGTAACAGCAAAGATGCCGATGGAGGAAGTGGCTAAGTATTGTGTTGAGCGACTACATGATCTCTTGGGAAAACACATAAAGGTGTATGCCAAAGAACATTTACATCGCCCAACCTTCAGCCACAGATGTCCCAAGCAGATTAGAGAATCAAATGACTGCAGTTTCCATGTTCTCTACTGGATGTATACCAACACTGTTCTTGGAAAACAAGTGGAGGACATGAAGGACGTGGATTACCACACTTTATGTGGAAAATTCAAAGCTAATCTCCTTCGATCTCATGGAGCAAATAAGGGATTAACAGAACCTTAATACCCTTGCCCATCTACTTCTCAACCTATCACTTTGACACCCTGAGGATAGAGTGAGTGATAAGTTAGGGGGGGTACACTGGGCAAGGGCGAGGTATCATATTCAAACCCTTTTCTCTCTACTCTTTCTTTCACCTCTGTTCTTCTGTACAATTTTTTTTCCTTTCCTTTGACATTTAGATTTTTCAGTAATTTTATTGATAGAATAACTCTTGCATATAAAGCAACTTTCGCTTTGGAAAAAAATTCACCCCTAGATAAATTAGAGACAAATTAGTCCTCAAAAGAAACTACATAAGTAGCATTTAGGCACGTCATGGAAAATTAATAAATCACTTTCATACTCGATTCCTATGCTTGTGCTTCAATTCTGCATCAGACTCTCCATAGGTTAACATATTGGCCAAAACAAGCTAAACACTCTCAAAGACGGGAGGGAACCAGGTGAAATCCAAATCAAGGAACCTTGCAAGTGGACCACCAAGTATGAAACAGTAATAAGTGCATGTTAAGAAACCCTAAGAAATAGTTTTCTTCTTAAAAAAAGAGGCTTGGAAGCCCAAAGAAAATCCTAAATACCCAATTCCTAAACATGTGATCATATGAATAAAAGCTTGAGTGTTGAATAAAAACATGAGAGTTGTTTGATGCATAAGGACTTATAAGAAGAACCAATAAAGGTTTTTCTCGGCCAGTACATTCAACTGCCCTCACAAAGGTAGATGTGTCGTGCCTGGTAGTGAGATCCTAAGGTCTCCAAGTATTTGATAAAGTTGATAAAGGACTCGCCCGACCAGTACATTTAGCTGTCCTCACAAAGGCAGATGTGTCACGCCCGGTAGTGAGATCCCAAAAGTTTAGAAAAACCCACCCCCACCTAAAAGGGGAGTTACACAGAAGCCTTTAGCCAACCCTCATACCTGTCTTAGCCTCTGGTAGGAATTTCAAAGAAGTATAAAACTGGTTAGAGTCAAAGACATACATAGAATACGATAAAGGAAAAGGTGGTCCCAATGAGAGTTACATGACATAAGAAACCTGATATCCACACAAATCTCGATACCTGAAAGAGTTAGTGCAAGAGGAAGCCCTGATAAAACTCTAGGAGATCTCTGGTTTAGAATTGAAGCAAGAGTATAGAAATGTTCACTAAACAAAATTACCTTGCCACTACATGCCTTAACTCTATCTAGCTTGAGGACAAGCTAGACTCTAAGTTAGGGGGGTAATAACCTCCCATTTTGTGATGTTATCTTACTAGTTTTTCTCAGTTTTCCATACTCTTTCTTAGATAAATTAGATAAAATCTTTAACTTTCCACTCTATTGTGAATATACCATTAGACTAACTTTTCTCCTTTTCTTCTTATAGAAAAACAAAACAAAAAACTTACAAAAACTCCATACACCTCCAAGACCGTATGAAGACCAACCGGTCCTGAGAACATGTGAAGTCCAACCAGTCCTGAGACCGTGTGAAGACCAACCGGTCCTGAGATCATGTGAAAGCCAAACGGTCCCAACACTGAATGGAAGATAAACGGTCCCAATACCGAAAGGAAGTGATACGGTCCCAATAATGTATGAAGACCAACTGGTCCCAAGACCGTATGAAGACCAATCGGTCTTGAGACCGAATAAAAGTAAAATGGTCCCGAGACCGCATGATGCCAAATGGTCCCAAGACCGTATGAACGCAAACGGTCTCCAAACCGTAAGGACTCAAATGGTCTCCTAACCGAAAGAGTCCAAATGGTTTCCATGACCGATTGGACCCACATAAGACAAGACCGTTTGGCCATCAAATTGGCTTCAGGAACGTTTGGACAGAGACTCAAGACCGATCAAGCCAGAACCGTATAAAGTTTAAAGCAAGACCGTTTGGATGTCAAAAGGTCTCTAAGACCATTTGGTCACCAAACGATCTCTGAGACCGTTTGCTCCAAACCGTTTGGAGCAAACTCACAGCAAAAATGTGAGCACCCCATCCAAGCCTATAAATAGGACCACAAGGGTCCTCATTTGGAGATTGAATTCTTGGATGCCTAAAGGCTGCCCCAACCATTCCAGAGCTATTTCATCTTCCATCCTCCGCCCCAAGGTTTCCGGTCCAAGATCCACACTTCATCCTTAAGCTATTTTCTCTCTCATCAACATAGAAGGTGGGAAGTGAAGAAGTCTTCATCAAGTCAACCAAGTGGTGTGAAGATAGTTTCTCTCTACTCCAAGGGGTTGACCTTCCCCCCTCCTACGTGGATATGATTCTTTCTTTCTTTCTTCTTGCCTCCTTCTTTGTTCTTGCCATGAGCAAGTAGTCCCATACACTAGAGTGCGGGGAGTAGCCCCGCTACCCATGTTTTCATTTTAGACATTGTAATTCATGGGTTTGCAATAGAAAAATACTATCTTTTCAGTTCAACATCAATCGTTTAATGAATGCTAGTTGCTTGATCACCAACTTGTGTTATCTATTATTTGTTAGTGCAAATTGTCTATGTTTGTACTTCTAGATTTGAATATCGACTACTTTAGTTCTAGATATATGTAGTCACCATACATTTGGTTCAGTATCTAGGAGCATTTATCAAGGAGTGGGGTAAACTCACTTCCATCATTGTACTCTCATACTATGAAATGGAATCAATTGACGTATGAAAGTACAACCTTGACAGGTTGAGGAACACACTTTACGAGGGGAGTGATCCAAAGTAAGTGACCATTCGTTTGGGGATGGTTGGCATTGCAATGCTTCCACATTTCTCATAGTTAGTTATCCGAAAGGAAGCTAAGTCTACAAAGATACTAACTATTTAGACCCTTTTCTTTGCAAGCCATGTTATTGTGATGCATGTTTTGATGCATGCATAGTGGTGGTGAAACTCGATCACATACTAGTAGTTTCTAAATATTTTTTACAACTTTAAGTTTACTTTCTTGTTATTTACTTTCTCCGCACATTTTTTTATTCATCAAACTAACACTTTGATCTAAACATCAACTTTTAAGTGGATAAGTAGGATTATTACGTTTTCCATCTTGTTAAACTATTAACAAGACCGTTGTCTCATGGATTCATCCCTTAACTATACTACAATAAGACTTCCACATATCTTAGCATACGTGGGTGGAGATCTTCTTATAGCATACACAAGGATAAACTTAGAGACTTACTATCTCTAGGATTTTAGTGGTGCATGCAACTCCACATAAGTGGGGGATCCATCAGTTGTTTAAAATCTTGATATGAGTATGTAGGATAGAGAGATAGTATGCTTGTTGGAGAGATGCCCTGGTTTGTGAGCCCCAACCCCAGTTTTCCCATATACTTGTTACAGTTTGTTTCTTTTACTTCTTTTGTCTTATTGTTCCTGTTCTCGAACTACCATTCCCTCGGGAACAAATATTAATCCTCTTTTATACTGGAGTATAGAGAGTTTTGATTATGCGTTCTTAGCACGACCAACCTTGTCCCTGTGTTTGACCCCGATTGCTACATCGGACCCCGTTATCATTGCGGGGGGCTGAGTGTCGGGTTATCTCTTTAAAAGTCTGACTACTTTAATCTGCTCTTTTTGGACGCACGATTTAGGCCAGTCAGTGCACAATGAGGTAAAAATCATGCAGTTGAGGAGTAGTAGCAAGGAGATCACTAGTTGTTGAATGTTGGATATGTTGCTAGTGTTTTGTATTAGTGTCTTATGTGTCTTCCCTGTACTCTCAGGTACTTGGGGGTGTTTTGTATACACTGTATATCGATACGAGGTTTTGGCAGTATGTCATGGTTCTACATGTATTTATTGTATGCATGAACGGGTTATGTTTTGTAACAGGTTTGTGGTAGGATGGCCACTGTATAGTGATGTATATACCTTAATGGTGTGATATGTGATACAGGAGGCACAGTTTGTAGACCTTCATGTAATATGTTTCTACTTGTGCATATATAAGAAATCAATTTTAATTTACCATGTTTTCTGGATGTTTAATGTTAATTCTGTACTTTGGTTTAAGTAATCTCGCTTTGATGTGATCAGAGTGTCACAATATCATCCCATATTTGGTATTAATACACTAAAATTAAGGTCATTACAATGTTACTAAGGACTATAATTATGTCCCTTGTGTATGCCTCATGTTATAAAAAAATTTATGTATATAGTCTTGGAACCGAATATGTCGTATATTATTTTAACTTATTGGTAGGGAGCATATTTTTTTCTGTAGATGTCACCAGTACAAGAACTGATTTGTAATTCAAAATAATGGAGGAAAATTTTCCATCCAAAACCTGGCATTGGCTTTCTTACGTAGTAAACAACACAAATGTTTTTACATGCATCAAATATGTCTAGCATAATAGCTACTCCATCAGTTAGCATAAGGTAATTCTTGGATAGAATACACCTTTTGTTAGAGGGCCTGGATAACATAAATCTAATGTTTTTTGAACTTGATAGTAACCAAAATAAATAAATAAGAACTGCAATTTTATTGTTTGTGTGCGCCTCATTTATTAGAAATGTTCATGTCTTCCATCGTGGAACTGAATATGTCATCATTTTGCTCAAGTTATTAGAAGTAGGTACAATTTTCTTTTTTTATTTCACCAATACAAGGAGTGTATTTAGATTTACAAAAAATAGCAAATATTACATCCATAACCCTCCTTATATATGTCATTAAACTAAACATGAGGTGGACAATGTTGTTCCCTATGAATTTGTATATTTCTTAAATGGATCATGTATAATATTTAGTGGTAAGAAGTACTGGTAACATCAAAAGAACACCTACATATTGCAAGGAAAATCATGAAAGTCATACATGAGATCAGTTTTTGGATGATTCTGGGAGTGTTCCACCTTATTAGAAAGTGCATGCGTACGTACTTACATAACTGGAGGTAATTTGATAATCAATTTTCAATCCATGGTTGACTCAAAATCAGATGAATTCTGCAAAGTCATAAACTGGGATAAAATCCATATTTTTAAAGTGTAGCACATAACAAAATGCATGTTCTTCTATACATATTCAAATAAACATATTTTTACCACATCTTATGGGTCAGATTCTTTGAAATTTTTCACAAAAATCTTTCAAGTTTGATAAAATTCAAACTCAACCAGATCAACTCAATTTGAAGATCAACTTTGATACCCATATTTTACAAAAAAGTAGATGCAAGAAAAGTAGGCATGTAACGGAAAATATGTAGATGTAAATATAAGTATTAAAATAACTCCCAACAAGAACAATATTAACTTCTAACCCAGAACCTACTTGAAATCATGTTTTTACTTTATAATCAGACATGACATTGTAATGTCTAACCCAGATGTACAATATGATTCTTTTGCACATATTCAAATAAATTGAATTTAAATTTAATTATCTGAATTATTTTGAAAATGGGTCTAGATTGACAAAATTCAAACCCGCCAATCAGTTTTCAATTCAAATATCAGTGTTCAACCCTAGAACTAACCATTTTTTGAAAAAAAATCAAAAAATGAAAGTCATTTTTCTAGGACAGTGCAAGTGGGTTATATGGCTTTGAACAAAACTTTGATAACCCCAATATATGGTTAAAAAAAACAAATATGTTAAAAAAAGGTAGATATGCATCCGAAATATGTCAAACCTGTGATATAAGTTTATATAGAATAACATGAAAAATTATCATTAAATTCCAACTGAAACTGACTTAGAATAAGGTTGTTTTACGAAAATGTTAAACCCAAACCAAATATGTATTTATTATGTCTAAGTCGGAAGCAAACCCATAGTCAGCTATTCAAATTAAAATAATGTGCATTGATCAATCATACAAATCTAGAACTGGTATGGATTTTTGAAATCAAATCATTTTGAATTAGTTTTAACTAGAAGATGACCTTGCAAATTTTAAAGCAATTAGAATTGACAAGCCATAAAATTGATGTTTCAACTGAGATAAGAAGTTCACATGCAAACAAACATGTTATATTTTGAATGAGTATCAGGTTTTAAGGTAAAGATTGGGAGGTAAGAAAATGAAAAAAAAATCTTTGTGAAAACTACTAAGCAAGTAGGAAAGAAGAGAAAGATGGCCATTAATTCATAGGTAAACGAATGTTGAAAATTCCTTCTCCACTAAGAAAGATCAATAAAAGCCTTCCAACAAATAAATTTCTTAAATTTTTATTCATAATGAGTATTGATAAGCAGATATACTGACACAAGCTAGTAATCATACACACATAACCTCATAGCACAAAACTAAGATAAAAAGACAAAGACTTAACATATAACCAAGGGTGGCCATAAACTCAAGGAGGATGGAACCAATGTTAACATCAACCTCAAGTGTGGTAGAAAACTTCTAGCAAATGGGGATGGGTTTCCTTAAGCAATGTATTCCAAAGGATCAACATTCAACATATAAAAGATAAAACATAACTCATGTTAATGTAGAGGTAGTGGAACCAAAAGGCGATTAGTTCTCAAGCCCAATTGTCATAAAAATAGCATCAACAGTGGATACAAAATATAAGACACAAAAATACCTTGATACTACCTCCACTATATTTGAGAAATCTTTGTAATAGACCTTTTCTCATGAGAGAGAGAGAGAGAGAGAGATCTCATCACTTTCAACATAAGGAATTTTACCAAATGTGTATGAGAACTGAGAACTGAAAGTATAAGACCTTATATCATTATAGTAATAAGAAGACACCTTGATCCATCTTTTTCTTTCTTTTGCACCACATGCTCCATGAGATGTTGTTGTTAAGGAATTTCAACAATTACAAAAAAAATATGTGAATGAACTTTGAATAATTGAAGAAATAGTCAATGGTAAGATTTTTAAAATTGTATGAATTGTGAGTACCATGATGAAAATACTCTCATAAAGAATGGATAAAAAATAATAAAATAAGGTGTGATTAGTAGGATCTACGATCATGTGCGGGAAGGTGAATTGAGGTACTAGAAACTTGAGCAAAAATTGTCAGACCTTCAAAATTTATCACAATATATTTAAAACAATAAGGGATAGAGAATGAATGAACTCAAATGAACAAAAGGAGTTACAATGGTTTTGACTTGACATGTCATAGCTCCACAATGTGAAGTGGTTATCAGCTAAGATTTTTTTAACCGCTTACATATCACCTTATATTACCTCACAAGAGAATACGACAAGAAATCTAAAAAGTGTAACTATATCGAAACTTCATCTATGGGTCAATCCAATTTGGTTGTCAAACTTTTTAAATAATGATAACTATCAAATCATATGTTAATGAGTCATATCAAGATGTGTGAAATACTTCAAAATCAAAACAAGTTTTGTAATAAACTATGGTTGTAAGTGTACTCGTCAAAATATACGGAGGAAAGATACAAATTGTCATCCTAGAGTGAGAGAAAGCAATATAAACATCTTAAATATACTAGAAAATGAAGTTGTCTATAGGGGGAGGGTGAATAGAGTTGATATAAATCTTATGCAATTTAAAACATCAAGGAGGATAGATTGCAGCTTGTATAAAAGACAATATAGCGGAAATGTCAAAAAAGTATTTGGACGATGAAAGAAAACCACTGGAGACACCCAATGTAGAGTGGTTCTGTCAAATGAAGTCAGTCGACTACCTAGTCGTTCATAACCAAAAAATTTAACATGTATTTTATTCCTTTTATTTATTTGATACAATTTATTTAAAATCAACAAAATTCTTTTATGGCTCAAGATAGCCCTCCTTTTCTAATCTACTAGAATTTGGTCAAGGGAATTGATTGCAATCAGCCTCACACTTTATATGCAAACTTCTCACAAGAACTAACCCCAATAGGCTTCCCAACAACCTTCTCATGAGAAGTATTTAGAAGCAACACAATAGAGTAGATCCCAATCAGCCTCCCACCTTGGACACAACCTTCTCTCAAGAAGTAGCTCCAATTGTCTTCCCAACAACCTTCTCGCAAGAAGTAGTTGGAAGTAATATGATGGAGTAGATCACAATCAACCTCCCACCTTGGACACAACCTTATTGCAAGTAGTAACTCCAAGAATCTTATTCACAACCTTCTTAGAAGAAGTAGCAAGAAGCACCAAGCACAATTCACTGAATAAGAGAGGAAGAAAAAATTAAAACTCTTCATAAGGTTTATAATATGAAGATCATTATGAACAAGTGATGATAAACTCTCCATAAGGATATCCCAGGATATATTTTTTGGAGTATACCACTATTATTGAGCCATGGGATAGATTTGAAGATAGAAATGTAGAATTCTATGCTTGGAGAAAGATGTCATGTAATAGATTTCTCAATTCTATATTCTAAGTTTCCATAGGAACTCCTATATATAGAAAAAACTTAGGAATGGTCAATATTATTTTTGAGAGAGTTTTGACCAAGTTAAATACTAAACTAGATGTTGGGATGTTAAAAATTGACTTTATAATGATTAGAAAATAAATGGGGATTTTAAATGTGATTCATTCTTGGTTGAACTATACTTCGACTGAGAGTCAGTTTCCTATGAAATTTTAGAATGGATGTTTGCAACAAAAGTTCTTTTTCTACAACATCGTTTTCTTGGTTGAAGTGTTGTTCAACTAAAATGTGGTTGTAATTAAATTTCTAAACTTTTGTAAAACATATTAAATTATTTTTCTAATGACACCTATCTATCCTAAAGACTTGATATACATGTGAAAAAGGGATCAACATAGGATAGGGATGATCATAACTTGTTCTTACATCATTCCTAGCAAGCTACAAAAAATGCCCTTGTACAAAGTCTATACATGGTACAACTTGTCCTATAAGCATCCAAACACATATGATATTGCATATTATTTACGGGGGTAAAAAACCAAAATAGCATACTTTCATAAAAATATGTACCCAAATAGCACCAAAGATTTCTTATTTCCCGAAGTAGCCCACTTTCTGGGAAAAGCGCCAACAGTTTTGGCGTTTTATCGAATCCGAGAGCAAAGGCGCCACAGTATTGACGTTTTCAACTAAAGGCGCCAACGTTCTGGCGTTTTCAACTAAAGGCGTCAGACTTTTGGCGTTTTTCAAAGAACCGAGGCAAAGGCGCCAAACATGATAATAGATGGATCTTAATTCCTAAGGGAGAGGGGAGGTAAACAGGGAAGCAGGGGTCGTTACCAAGCCTGATTACCTGATCGTCCTGTGAAGTACTCGATGGAGGAGGCAGTGGAACTGGGAAAAGCTGGGAAAACGTCGCGTGCTCGCTGGCACCAGCACAGCCGCGGTCCTACCTCCCGCGTGGATGAACTCCGGCTCGCGAGCCAATCGCCGCCTGAGGAGTACCGACGGGGAGAGAGGAAGAAGGCAAACAGAGAGAGGAGGGGAAATTAGGTAGCAGCGATCTACGAGATCAAAATCGGTGTTAGCGAGCATAGTGGTGCTGGGTTGTGGCTTCTGCAAGGTGGTTGTGGCCCCCTTTTTACGAGAAGAGGGTGCTAGAGGTGGGGTGGGGGGCAGTGGCATTAGTTTACTGGGCGTAAGTGGATCAGGATGATCTTGATCGGATGAAGGGTGGGGAGGAGACGACGGTGGGAGAAGGAAGATGTAACCTACCCAAAATCCAGAAACTAGAGTTGAAAACGCCAAAAATGTGGCGCCTTCAGTTGAAAACGCCAAAACTGTTGGCGTTTTTGCTCCCGGATTCGGTAAAATGCCAAAACTGTTGGCGCTTTCCACAGAAAGTGGGCTACTTCGGGAAATAAGAAGGCTTTGGTGTTATTTTGGTACATATTTTTATTAAGGTGTGCTATTTTGGTTTTTTACCCTATTTACGGTTGGATCTTGTCTAAGTTCCTTGATCACTTGAAATACTAAATTTACATGTTATTGACACAAACGGGAGTAATTTTGATCATTGAAGTTAGAGTTTGGAATATCTAGAAAGCCAACAGTAACATCTTGAGGAATGTCATGATATATATTGGTGATCCATGTGATATTCAACAAATTCAACTGACAAAATGATTTTGACTAGATCTGTGACTAACTATTGAGACAAGATTAAAAAATCACTATGATTGATAATCATTATATGACCTAGTCAAAAGAAGATCCTAGTGCCCCATGCTTAGAGGTCATCATTGCATAATTTAGACATAAAATTTCAACAATGATAAGAACACCAATAACATTAGACATCTAGAATATGGATGTTCCACTATTTTTGATCATGCATGGATGTTCTCTAAAAAAACTAACCCAAGACATGGTACACATCACCCAAAATGAGCTACCTAGGCATAACCAATTGTGCACCTCACACCCTTTTTGATCCCTGTTCAAACTCCTACAATTTTTCTAGTTCATCCTAAATAGACTTAAATGGGTTAGGTGGGGGAACCTACTAGATGTGACCCTCTTTGGGAGGTTATATCCCTCTACAAAATAGTCAACTATCCTTCTAAACATCAAAGGACATGGAAAGTGGGATGCACACTTGTCATGCACATTGCCTTATCCCCCTTTGAATGATCAATATGACACCATTATAAGTTCTCCTAGAGGACCTCGAAGGTGGGCATGAACCAAGCACACACCCCACATTCCCCACTTTGAGAAGTCAATGAATCATCATTAATATGTGCACATAAGCCTCAGGAAGGTGTGGTGCCAGAAGGCATGCATCCCTAGGTCTCCAGACATTTCTTGACTTTTTGTGGGATAACTTAATCTATAACCCTAATAAATCTCATGCCCGCCCTTAAATCAATTCCTTACCATTGTCTTTGGTTTGACCTTCACGACTTATCTATGCAATTTCTAAAGCCCCACACATTTTTATGATTTGCCTTGTTTCTTTCATGATCCTTGTGGTGACTTTTTTGTTTCTTTAAAATGAATCCAACTTATTTGTGTCCCACTAATCTCTCCCCTAGTTTCTGAACATGTGTAAACCAAAAACTATCTTCCAATCCTATGCAAGGTTCAAAAACCCATCTAAGAGCCAACCTATCCTTACCTATGACCATATTACCTACACCTTCCTTATATAAGAAGAGCTTTGATTAACTTTGAGAGAGAGAGAGAAAGAGTAATTGGAAGAGAGAGATGAGTATGGATACCTACATACTATCTTATTCACTCAACTTGAAGTAAACAATACTGAAAATCAAGGAGTGTTTAGGATCTCTTTGAGGAAAAAGCTTACAACTAAGAATATGGGCCACCGACCTAAGTGAATCCTATATGTTATTGAGCATCCCATTTAGCCAATACACTTGATTAAGATAGATTCTAGTCATTTTAGAGGAATAGGTGGATACCTAACACATATATGCCACTTTTTATCATTCTCTCATGAATAATTAGGAACACAAAAAAGAATAAACAAAAGCATGTTTATATAATTACAGTTTGGTGAAATGTAGTCAATGATTATCCATAGGAGACTTTAAGTAGGTCAATTATATGAATTTCCAAACTGATAATTTAGTTAACAGCCACATTTTGTTTTGTATAGAGGCCAGTGAATGAATATTCTAGGTACTATTTATTCGATGAATATTATTGCAAAATCAATACCTCATTGGTTAAAATATCACAGAGAATATCCAATTTATGAGACCTTTTGTCTTGAACTGTATGTTCAGTCAAATATATTTCTAAATAGAAACTTCATTTAATGTAGGTACATAAGGTAACTCACACAATATGGTTTGATGAATTTTACTAGTATAATTTCATCAAACATACTGCGTTGGTTTAGGGTTTCTCTATACACTTGGCATGTTTTAAATCATACTAGGAAAATATATTAGAAGTTTGAGTTTAATTGCACTACATACAAACAAAAAAATTGATGCACATCAATTCTCTAAACAAATGAACTATCACTTTCTTCGAGACCTCAATACATGACTTGTTTCATACAATTTTGGGGTTTGCAAATCTGGGGAGTAATTACATTGTGTATGATTCTCTTAAAATACTCACATTATATAGAATGAATGCAATGATGAAGTCATCAATAAAATATATATATCTATCATAGAATGTAGTCTTTCACTTCAACATTCTCTTTTTTTTTGTTAAAACACCATTCCTATATACATCTTAAAAAATAAATAATAACATTTCACACCTTGAATACCATGTGATTTAAGTTCATAGATTTTGCCCTCAATCATTCTATTAATCATGTTTGTTAGTTCTCAGACATGAACAAAATCTTATAAAATATGTTCTTAATACAATTTGTGCCTTATGGTTATGGTGAAATGTAATCCAATAATAATAATGTAACACATCCATATCAAAAGTTTTATCCCCTTTTAGCATATCAAAAAATGGGGGTGGGGGGTAGAAGGCGAAACGATATACATTCTTATTTAATAAATAATAACAACATCAAAAGTGAAGAACCAAGCACACACCACAATGTATCATCAGAATATGCAAGCATTTAGATCAAACATACTATTACATTACTTGAGGAAAGTGTTTGATTACATCATAATAGGTAACGTAAAAGTGGTGAATCCAAACAAACAAAGTATAGATGATACCATGATAATAATAAATCCCTCAAATGCAAGGTCCCTTAAATATTACGTCTAATCTCACAAAATGTATAATTTTTGGAGACTAAAAACTAAATCTTAAATAACCTCAAGTAGGATCATGATCTTCATCATGTAATTTATCTTAGAGTACTAGGGGATAAGGTGGGTCCGGCTGATCTTCTTATTCTTCCTTTTTTATTCAAACTGATCTTCATATTCATCACTAACCCATCGTAATTCACATAGACATATTTTGGAACATGTCACTTTGGCCAACACACATTGATTGCAAACCAAGCCATGGAACGGTTGATAATAATCCCTTGATCCTCCTTAAATGTAGGACTATAAAAAAACTAAATCTAAAATCATCTCAAGTAGGATCATAATATTCATCACGTAGCTCATCTTAGAGTACTAGGGGATAAGATGGGTCTGGTTATTCTTCTTATTCTTCCTTTTTTATTCAGACTGGTCTTCTTATTCTTCACTAACCCATCGTAATTCACATACACATATTTTGGAACATGTTACTTTGGCCAACATCCATTGATTGCAAACCAAGTCATGGAACCATTGATAACAATCCCTTGATCCTCCTTAAATGTAGGACTATAAACCTAGTATCCAAGAAGATATACATGGATGAACATTGAAGGAAGAGTTAATGGCTAAATAGGTGTAGTGGTAGAACAAGGAGGTGAAGATGAGAATGTGTGTAGGAGCATGTCAGGGCAGAGGCATGATGCATAATGAGTGGCATGGGAGAAGGGGTAGTATGGACATTGGTAACTAGGATTAGTAACCAATGTTCATCTGATATGTAATCTAGCCATTGCACTTATGGATATGAGTGATGATACGATGGAGGTCGTTAATGACTTGACAAAGGTAGTCATTTTTCTGCATCATGTATCCCATCATTTGTTCATTGGATATAGAAAAGTCATCACAACCAGGTGGGGTGGAGATTGGGTTGAAATGTAACCCACTAGGGGTAATAGTGGAATATCGTCTGGCTCTACACACATATTTCTTGATTTAAGTGACATTAATCAATGTCACTTTACAATAAGATCTCTAATCAAATCAGTGAAAGAGAATTTTTTGGCGGCGTGCTCATCATAGACAAAACTCAAATTTTTCCGTAAGGAGGTTGGATATCATCGACGTTCTTTATAGAGTCAAAGCATACCATGTGAGGCAAAATATACTTTTCCCTTTTCACCGAAATTCTATGTAAAAGACTATAAACATAAATTCTATTGTTACATGCTATCCCAAATTGATATATGTTAGGGTGAATATTGCATTTCACAATAAATGCTAAAATTTGTGTGGTTGGGGTTAGGGAGGAGACATGGAGGGTCCCACTCTCATGATAGGGGCCCCTAGGATTTTTAATGCCATTGAGTATTTCGGAGAGTGAGAGAATGATCAAGTGCATGTAGAAATTATCAAAATCAATCAAGTCTATAACACTTGTGTAAATCCTACATATATGAGAAAAGGTATCGAAGAGGAGATCATATAGGATTTACTCTAAGATTTAGAAGAAGACATCATAACCCATATAGGATAGGATGATAAAGGTGGCAATGGATGGATATTTGAACTAATGTTCCATCTCAAGTTGGCATATATTTCATAAACTATATAAAACTTTGATATATAGGAGTTGAGTTTTGAGTTCATGAGGAAGATAAAATTTTAAACTCCAAGCTATTGAAATCCAAATTCCTCTAAGCATTGGAAGAGTTTGGGGAATTAGTTACATACTCCTTCTATTTCTTTATGTATTTAGAATTTATAAATATGACACAATTTAAAAATTATTCTATATGTGAGAAGGAATTGGACATCATATCTAACCTTTGATCTAGGCTTGATCCTCCTTTTGTTCAAGTATTTGCAATAGATAAAGGAATGAAGCATACCTAAGAAAGGATGGATAAGGTTAGAATCACATTGTATGGATGGGAGAAGGGTCAAGAAACTAGGGTGTGCATGTTAAATATGGAGAGGATGAAGAAGGTGCAAAAAAGTCTAACACTAGCTGAAGAAAAACTGATTGAGAGAATTTTTTGGTGCTATGTATAAAATATGAAAAAGTGTAACTGACTGAGAATGTTTGTAGAAATTAGACCAATTAGTTCTTTATCAATTCATTATATGTCCTCTGTATGATTTATTTGGGGAAACATTCAGCTGATGACAAGTTCCAAGTACTAATATACTTGATGACTACATTTTTAGGACAAATTCAATCTAGACTGGATTGAGAAACCCTACAATATAGGCCTCAACCTATCAAAATTCCTAGGTACTATATGTATGTGATCACAACTAATGTATATTGTTTGAATATGCACCTTTATGTCCTCACAAGTAATATGTCCAATCATGTATTAACCATGGAAATTTGAAAATCAAAAGAAAGACAATCAAGTGTGTAACAATTTGCAATTCAAGCAATCAAGGTCAACTTTGATTCAAAGAATTCATGATAGTGGCATAAGAAATATATATAGGCGTGTGTTATTATTATCAAGAAATATTATAAGCAATTTTTGAAGTTAATATTCCCTAGGTAGATGTTTAGTTAACTAATAATTGTCTTCCCAGGTGAAAATATTTGATATATATGTCATTCTTGACCATCTTGTCACATTTAATGGAGCACTATATGCTAGGTTTTACTGTTAAATGAATTATCATAAGAGAGGATATTTGCATTAATGTTTTCATAAGATCTAGGAGAAGTAGCAAAGTATATAACAAAATCATTAAGCATTTGCTTCATCTAAAGGACTTTGGAACAACAATTATTGACAACTATATATTCAGAACTATTCCTTCAAAGCAGTGTTGCTTTGCTTCTTGGACAACAAAAAAAGACATACAAGGTTCAAGGAAGAAACAAGTGCCACTTATAAGACTTTGCGGTAGCCAAACACCCCACATTGTTAGTATTGCTATAAGCAATTAAATTAACATTTGATTAGAAGTAGCATAGCCCAAATTTTGAGATTTTGCCAAATATAAGAGTCCTTTTCACTGAAGTAAGATGTGATCTTTTAGGATAATATTTAAATCTAGAACATAATCCTACACTAGATATGTTGTCTGGAATAAAGGTAATAAGTTATAATAAACTTCCAATCATACCTCTATAAAACTTCTCAACACGTTTCTCACAATCTTCATACTTATTAAGCTTGCATATTATGCGGGGGTACCCAATCATATTTCATTTCTTAATCCAAAATAACTTTATAGTTTCACTCATGTATTTTCTTTGATAAATAAATTCCCATATTTAGTTTAATTGATTTGAAATCCCAGTAAGATCATTATATCCCCTTCATGTTCATTTCAAATTCACTCTTTATGAGGGAACTAAACTCCTTGCAAAAACGAAGATTAGTAGCACCAAATAGAATTTCATCAACATAAGTTTTAATAGCCATTTTTTATAATTAATTCTATGAAAGAGAATAGAATTAATTATTTACCAGCTAAAAATGTTTTCTGTGTTGACGTCTTGGCACTAGCATTCACACTTTATTTTTTTCAAATTGTTCGAACTCATCTTGCATGGAAATGATCAATTTTATCCATTATAGTTATTCCTTGTTGGATTATAGCTCAAGTGTAGAAACTTAAACATTATCTATTTGGTCCTTGTAAGAAAATCTTATTTGAACCTTTTTAAAGGGGTTACCTAATATGGACTCCTTAGGATTTTCCTGTACAAGCTTTGGGAATGGATCTTCCTTTTCAACATATTGGGGGTTGTAATGTTGAGCATCTTGGTCAACTACCTTCTCATTGTCATAATGGTTGATGTCTAGTTGTTTCATATTAGGCATAAGGTCATTTTGATCATTAGCACATACACTATCCTTAGACATGAAGTAATTGATGAGTTTAAAGAAATTAAACATCAATAGATTCTTCTACTCTAGCATGTTTATTATAGTCAACATGATAATTAAGATATTATAACAATTAAAAAAGATTTAAAATAATTAGAATCAAACTTATCCAAGGTATAACTAGATTTAAGAAAAACATAGGGGCAACCAAAGACATAAAAGTAATCAATAGAAGGTATTATGTTGTTTCATAACTATTGGGAGTAGTATTAAAAATGGATGAGTCAAAGCATGGTTCTTTTCATTTGAATTATTCTAATTAACACAGTTATTTTCCTAAGAATTTCATACAAAATGTTAATTTGTCAATTTTCTTTATGTTGAGACAAATAATTTTTTTTAAATGACACTAAATGCCCCCCAATGCTCATGTCATCAACTTATTCTAGGATGTACCATAGATAACATGTGCACTTATTGCATATACTTTCCCCAAATGGTTTGTTCAGGACACATAAAACTAAAGACCAAAGTTTATAAGTTTGTGAAATACATTTTAATTTTTCTCATGAAAGACAAATTTGTGTAAAATTCATGAGGATACTATTTATATATCATCTTGCAAGACATTTTGTATCCCTTCTAAAACAATAGGAAGAAAAGAGAGTTTACATTTTATTTTTTTAGCTACCCCCCCCGGATAATTTGGTTGACATTTTTAGCTAAACCCCCCATTTATGTGGTTGGCATAGTACAATTTCGTTGACTACTAATAAATTGGAAATTGATTATGTAATTTTATGTGTCAAAAGATGCAATTCCTATTTAGACTACATTCTAGTTTTAAAATGTGATAGTTAAGAAATCACTTTGTATCTATATGTATACAAGTGATTTGCAAGCCATTTGACAAGCGTATCTTGTTATCCACCCAATTTAATTGTGGAAACAACCCATAGTAAAGCCTCATGTCCTTTTTAGACTTAGTAAAAGAAGGAATTAAGTATATAAGATATCCCATTACTACCATGTATGAGGTTACAAAAACCAAATAGTTTTCACATTCATGCATCAAAACACTATATAGGTTTAGTAAAATTTGTAATATATGACCTCCTTATTATAAAGCCATCATGGTTATCATATACTGATAATAGAGGAATAAGACATAGAAGATGCACAAGATCAATAAAACAAACCTCTAATGGGAAAATAGGTTAAGCAGTAAACTAGGATATAAAGCATTTCATCGAAGACAGAACAATAGTGAAATTTGTAGTTGAAAAGAAGGACCATGAGGGTACCACAATTAGGAGAATTTTGTATGCTTGTTCCAACCAACAAACTAAGAGGAGGTCCAAATACTAAGTTCCTTAGTATACATGACATTTGAGTATGATTTCAATGAGTAGGTCATCTTAACACGCTCATTTAAATCAATATTCTCTAAAGGTTACATATGTGAGAGCACTCATGAAAAGTATCATAGAAGGCACCCTTCCTAGCACACATTTCATCCAAGATCTATGCAAGTGTCTGTTTTACAACTTATTAAATACACATATATGACTAGATGTGTGACAATGATAAAATTGTTAGGTAAGTTTGTACACAATGTTTTAATTCTAAATTGAGTAGTTACTATAAATAAATGACAACATAGCATCTCTAGTTACATGTAAGTAGTTGTATAACATGTAATTTAAGGTTGAGTATGATGGCCCACCTTGTTCAAATGCTAGTATTGTTGATTTTGGGTCTCAAGAGTAGCACTAGAGATTAATTTAGGTGTAGATCATGTTGTTATAAAGTCAACATTCAGTATAGCAGTGATGGTGTCAATGCTTACTATTATGCCAGTGCTATCAATTCTAATAAATTGTGCTTAATCTTGCATGGTATCCATTTGAACATACTCAAATTTTTCAAGTAGTATACCTAGAAGGTGTCACTATATAATGATGTTGCATAGAAGGATACCCTAGTCAACTAATTGTCCTATTTTTGGTGATATTGCTTGCGATTAAGTGTATTTTTAGAATCCTAAAATAACTAGTGACATAAGTGAATTCATGTGTAATATTGAGAGCTATAAGTGTTTTGGTAAAGTTTGCATGTTGAATGATGTTGGTATCAAGATCGAGATCCCTAAGTTTATGTATTATTGAGATATTTAATTGACATGTCAAACAATTGAATTTTGGTGCACAATTTGAATGGATTGAATATCAAGGTATGATAAAGTGATGGTTAAATTTTCATAATGTTTTGATGTTCCTATAAGGATATATATATGTTTAAATTTGGTGAAACTATTGATATAATTACGATGATAATACAATTACTTAGTCTTGATAGCCTAAGTTGTTGATCGAATAGGGTGTCAAATGCCCCTTTGGTTGAGAGTGGGGTCTCTGGTCAGATCATGGACATTCATAACTGATATAGTGCCTAGGACCATTCACTTATGAGACACATGAATATGACATGTGTGTGGGGCATTCCCAGTCCTTGGATTGAGATCGATGACTATCAAACTGTCTCCCATCTTGTGGTCAGAGCAAGGCAGTGGAACAAATGGCATTGTGACCGTCCCCACCACCACTCATCTAATCATGGGATGATGGAAGTTGGTGTTTGATCTATTTTCCTCTTCATGTCAATAACTATCCAATGAGCCATTACCCAAAGTGTAGGGGAGAAGAATGTGTGAGAACCACCTCTTAGAACCTTACCTCTCTACAGTACATTTTGTAGGTGGTGGATAAAAGTAGGAGAGGTAGTTAGAAGAAAGATTTAAGGAAAATATGGAGGATAAAACACTCCCATTGGTTAAATGAAGATAGCAAGTACTTAGACTACCCTCCCATAGCAGTACTATAGTCGTTGAACCCCCAACACACTGAAAATGGAGGTGGTGTTGTGAAGGTCACATAGGTTTCTAAGTTGTCCATCAACGGATACTACAAGTCTTCTTAGGTCCCTCCAATCTTCTAGAAGCAAATCCAGAGACGAAGAAGACTCCTAGAGAAGACACTCTTTCTCATCGTGGATCTCTATCATGACTTCAAGTGGAGGCAGAGTCCAATAGTTGGTAGATCAAGAAGGATCCACGGAGGACTGAAATATAGTGAGGTATCTATTAGTCATGTGAGAAATAGACAAGGAGCCTTTGGGTTTCTATGATTACTTGCCAAAGTCCAGACTAGAGAAGCGGCACCCTGAGTAGGTTACAAAGAATACACACATGTGTAGGCTTGCATTCACATGAAAGAGAGGGAGTCCCTAGGCAGTCCAATCTGTGAACTTCTAGAAAACTAACCAACTCAGACAATGAGCTGTGCCACTTGAACCATGTGCCAGATACTAATTGGCTAAAAAAGTAAATACTTAAGTAAATGAGTAGATCTTGCATAATTCACAGTAATTAGCCCTATTATCTAGAAAATAAAAACAAGATACCAAAACTCTCACAAAAATGAGTAGAACAAAAAGGGAGAATAATATAATTCTTTTAATGTTTAGATCATAGTGATATCATGTAAGATTTTACACTTGTTTCATGAGTGATAAATATCAAATTATAACCTATAATTATAAGAATGCATCAAGAACTAAAAATTATGAAATATAATACATACTATGTGAGATATTATTATGCTTGGACATGTAATTAGGTAACTCGTATATTAACTAATTTAGGTTAATTACCCAAAAGAAAATGTAGAAATTATATGATACCTTAATAAATGATTAAATCTTCATAATAATTTCATATCAGAGTCTTACACATCTTGTAAGAGTATGAAATCAGTAAATTGGTTTTATTCATGATCTCGTGATAAATACTCTTAATGTGACACAAAACCCTAATTTTACTAATGTATGCCATTCAAATTTTAGAGAAAAAATAATAATGTAGAATAGGATATCAGTAAATGACTACGGAATAATGAGACCAAATAATTATGGAATATTCTAACGAATAAGTTAAACCCTAACATGAACCAATCCTATTAGGGTTAAGATGAGATATTAGGTGATGAAGAATATTATGCATGGCATGTAGATCTTGTCTTAATCAAGCTTGACCAATGATACAGTTGACTTCAGAATATGAAGATTAGATTTATCTTTCTTCAAGATACACTTTACCTATTACTTGGCCAACTATATAGTATGGTTGTACTATGTTCATATGAAATACATGGTGTATGATATTGGATGAAATAATTGTTCATGTATGTTATCTTGTGTGAATTCCTATATATATAGTTTTGACCACATGGGACATAATATTTATGTTTCATTATATCTAAGCACTTCTACTCTTTGGTAGTAAAATGTTGGAAAGTAAAGTACTTCAACCCTTTTGTAGTAGGGTACTTGAAAGTGATTCAACTCTTTAGTAGTAGATCACATTTGTATGATGATCCAATTATTTAGTAGTAGATCATAAGGTCTTATTGCATCAACTCGTAGGTAGTAAATGCATGGATGATATAATGGAAACTATACTTACAATTTGTTTTCCCTTTTCTAATAAATATCTTTGTTCAAGTATGGATTTTTTTATACTTGTTTATTACTTCCAAGTTCTATATTATCTTGTTGCCAAGTCATAGTATAAATAGGTATATGAACCTTGTAGCATAATCAACACAATATTTTATTATATTGCGTTGACATGTATCACTTGTAATCTCTTATTTAGGTGTTCCGGACATATGCTCTTAAACAACCAAAATAGTTGAGAGATGTGTGGCGAGCATATGTATAGGTGGACCTATTGTTTAAATCTTATTATAGATCTAATATGTGCAAATGTATAAGTTTATTATTCAATATGTAATCTCAAAAGTTGTAACATTTGTTTTTTGTGATAATACTTTTAAGTGGGGAGCTTGTCTTGTATGGTTGTTATTATTTATGTGCTACTATTGTTTCCTTCAGACTCCTCTGAGTTTCTTCTTCTTGACCTAGTGTGTGGTGTTTAAATTGGGACGTCCACCAAAAAGTGGGTTTCAATTTGGACGTCACACACGTGGTTAAGGTGTTGAAAATCCAGGGACGTCACATTACTCACAAAGAAACTATTGAACAGACTCATATTTTTGACTCGAGTTTATCGACTCACTATAATATTGTTATGTCATAATTAGAATATTCATATTAAATTGAAAACATGGATATTAATTTTTCATTTTCAATTCAATTATGCAATTTAGTTTGGTTGAGATAGAACATATGAATATCAAAGTAACATTTGTATCAAATCTCAAGTAATTATATTCAAATCTTTATGTTCTTAGGACCCTAATTACGGCAAAATTTTAAAGATGTGTCTTTGCAGATTTGTTTAAAAATGTATATTTTCAAGTTTAGAAATTTTAATTACTTGAATCAATTTGTTATCTCATTATGTTAAGTTGAGATATACAACTAGAGTCTTTGGTCATATCTCAACTTAATTTTATTTATTTAGTTTGGGGGTTTAGGAACCCATACTAACTCAACATCTTTTTTCTTGTAAGGACATGAGAATGAATAATGCCCGAGATGCAAACAATAATGACAACATATAGAATCAACCTCATATCTCTTTCTATGATTTTGTTCTAGGTTGTTCTTGGGTACATATGTATATATGCCTCTAGGTACATTCATAGATTGCTTTTCTAGCACTTGTGTCTTTCTCCAACTAGGTTTTTGGTAAGATTTTCCTTTAGGATTATAACCTAGTCCTCTCCTTCCAATTTGACGATAAGAATCATTTAAAATTTTATCAAGGGTATCATTGTTACTCAAACTACTAACTTTTTGTTGCAGCTTAACAATCTCATCCATTCTCTTATTGATGTCTAACTTTGCCTGATCTAGATTATATAACAAGGAATCTCTTTCTTTCACAATAATATCATAATCTAAATGTGTACACAAAACAGGTTGTTTTTTAATATCATTTAACTTTGCAAGTAATCCAACCTTTTCTTGAGATAGAAGATCGTAATTTGTTTCCAGAGTAAAAATCTTTGCATTACAATCATCTAGAGATGATTTCAAAGTATGATTTTCAGAAATGATGCTATCCTTTTCAAATCCAAGATCATTTAATTTAGCATAAAAATTTTCATTTTCAGATGTGATAGCAAGAAGTTTAGCATGTAACTCATCATTTGCTTTATTAGATTTCTTTAATTTCTTCTTGCACTCAATATACTTATTATGTGTCCCTTCAAGACTAGCAATTAGCTCTTCTTTTGATAAATCAAGAAGGCTTACCTCTTCTTCTTCTTCATTGGTTGTAGCAATGAGGCAATTTTTATGCACCTCTTCCTTCTTTTCTCTCCATGGGCAACAAAGTGTTGTGTGGCTTGTTCCTAAGCACCAATTGCAACTTGTTGAAGATTGGTCCATACTTTTCCTTTGCTTGCGGTTGTAGACACCACCACCCTTCATTCTTCAAGACTAGATTAGAGATCCTTGAAGCCTGCTCTGATACCAAATGAAAAACCACTAGAGGGGGGGTGAATAGGGTTTTATGATAATTTAAAATAATTTAACTCAAACAACCACAATTGAGATAATAAGAAGGAGACAAGGTGTTTAGAGTGGTTCCAACCTAAGCAAATACTAAGGCAATCAATCCACTACCCGGTTGCTTACCCAACCGGGATTTTGAAAGTATTAAATTTTATTACCTCGCAAGGATATTACATAAAACTAAAACACTTTCCAACACCCTTTGGATAGCCTTCACCTTGAAGTAATCTCACCAACCATGAAGCAGCCTTCCTTGAAGTAACTTCAAGCTCCCCCTTGAAGTAGCCTTCCTCTGGAAGTAGCTTTCCGTTGAGACAGCCTTCTAGAAGTAGTCCAAAGATCTCCTTCTTCACCAAGAAGATCAAACCCTCTCCAATCCGCAGCCTCCAACCCTAGGAGTAGCAAGGAGAGTACAAGCAATAAGAAAGAACAAGAAAGGAAATGGAAATTACAATTTACCACTTGAAGCATAAGGCTTGATTTCCTATATCAAGCGTATTGATCTCCTAGCCGATGAGTATGGAAGTGTAGGTTTCGTGGATAAGAGATGCTAGCCTATTGGACACGAATTTTGGAGCAAGGGGAATGAGTAATAAGTACTAGTGTTGCTCAATTGCTCAAAACTGATTGCCAATTGCAAGTATGAAAGCTCAAGTATTGCACAAGTGTGTTTTAGGTGTCCTATGGCTTGTCCTATTTATAGGAATGGCCTATGGATGCTTAAGGACGTTCTAGACACCTTCTAGGGGGTTCTTAGTGCTTAACTAGCCGTTAGGTAACCATGTTTCTTTAGCAACATCTAGTTAATTAACTCTGAAAAGTGCAGACATAAATCTTCTTGGTCGAAGAATTGTCGATCGAGAATCCTTCTCGGTCGAGAACTTGTCGACCGAGGGACTATCTGGAGAAAGTGTGTATAATGTTCTAATCCAACTTCCAACTACCTTGTCTGCTGTGTCTGATGGCTACCTGGGTCTTTCTCGGTCGAAGAGTTTGTCGACCGAGAGTGTCTCGGTTGAGAATTTTGTCGATTGAGATTGACCTTGTTTCAATGTTTTAAACTAAGTACTAAGTGTGTGTACAAGTGTGCAGTTGTGACACTATTGTAGGGGATGACCTATCTAAGTGTTGTGATTGGATAGGGAAGATCTAACGCTTGATTTACATGATGTCTAAGTACTTGTACATTATATACTTGTACAAGTTTTTACATTTGATTACAATCATGATTTAAAGTAATTTGAGCATATAGATCTTCCAAGGTTTGTCATCCACCATATTCCTGCAACACTCAAGTACCACGTTAGATCCACAAGAATGAAATGTTTGTCATCATCAAAACAAAGGGATTATAATAATGTCCAATTTAGCCAACAATCTCTCCCTTTTTGAAGATGGCACACATTCCCTAAATATAAAATAAGGAAATGTAAATCATATGAGTTTCATACCTGAAGTTTACCTTTTGTAGTCATTCTTGTTTTGCAAGTGGGTGTTGGCCGAGATATTATGAAACTCATTTTATTTTATATTATTTCTCCCCCTTTGTCATTTCAAAAAGATATCTAAGATAATTATTTAGAATGACTCTTTATTACTCCCACTTAATTTTATGCTATGCTCCCCCTTAGAGAAATATTCAATTTTAAAACAAGTGATTAATATGAATGCACACTACGCATTGTCAAATTTAGCCATAATTTATTTTTCAGATCCTTTAAGGTTCATTGCATATATTACTCCCCCTTATTTTTATGCTCCACTATAATATGCTTATATAACAAGGATATGTCCAAATGAATCCATAGAAAGCACTTTTATTCATAAAAACTTAGTGCTCATACAATTCATAAGATGACCCATAAAGCATGACTTTCTTATAAAAAGATATTTCAATCATTACAAAGATAGCTATTCATCTCAGGATCTCACTGAAAAGACTGAATGATTACATCAATTTATGGGTCTTTTCCAATAAAGAGCTCATCTCCATAATAGTTTACCAGTGTACGCCACTCCAAGGAACATGTCTTGGTTAAAGCATAAGCCTCCGAGAAGGTGGGAACACGATCGAAGTGAAAATGAGAAACAATATCTTGGAGTTGGATTGGAGAAAACTGAGTATGAGTGAGGTCAGGAGATGGTGGAGGTGGAATTTGATAGTAATTGTAGGAAGGATTGTATGGGTTTAGCATGCAAGAATTAAGTGAATAAGGATATTCATTAGGTTGATCAGAAGAAACAACTTTCATCCTTTGATTTAAATAAGTCATGGCATGATGATTATAATCCAATTGCCTACTTAGGTGATATTGAGATCCATCTATGTATGTTAAAATGTTTGTGATAGGATCATGGGGTAGGCTAGTAGGAGGAGGTGCTGGAGGTATGTCTTGGGTGGATGTCTCCCCTTCAGTCCTAGCCCTTTTGTGGCCAAAGTCGATTCCCATCTTTTCTAGTGTATTTTTACTTATCTTTTGGGGTTTCCTATCCCATGTATAACCTAGGTCCTCAATGTTCTTCTTAAGAAAATGTTGAGTAATTTGGAAAACAAAATCAGCATAAGGTGGATTGCCAGAGAATTCAAGCATATTCTTAAGAATGATACAAATAAAATTTATGGGGATACCTTTTAGAATGGTATAGATAAGGTACATACGAAAAGTGGGTACTTCAGATTTATTTTCCCTAGGATGGATATTGGTGGCAACAATGAGGTTTATGATCCTAGCTTCAGGTTTTAAGTTTATGGCATAATATGTACCCCTATCTTCATGGCAAGTGGTATTGGATAGAAAGATGGCTCTTTTAATGTCACTTAAGCTAGTGGTAGTGTCATCTTGAGAGAGTTTATTTAGTGGATTTCCAGTGGTAAGATCAATAAAATATTTATAGTCTTCTATTTCAATGTTAAGCATGCTAAGAATGCCCTCCTCAGAAAAATGAAATCCATACCCATTAACCATAGAAGAGAAGGAATCATGGTCAGGATGTGGGGTTAAGTTGGCATAGAATTCGTTAACTACTTTTAAGGAGTAGGAATCGAAGGAGGGATTCAGAAATTCAGACAAATGTTGCACCTCAAAGAGTTCCTCCAGATCAACAATGTTCTGAAAGTCCAGGACGTCGACTGGCCATCGTGGAAGAGGGGTTCTTGAAGATAGCCTGAGGTAGCGATCGTCAGCAGCTGCATCATTGAATGGAATGTCGTTGATGAACGAAAGCGCTGGAGAGACCGTCCTTCCTTTCCTAGCTGCGACTTGCTTCTTTCCACGCAATGATGAGAAAGCCATCTTGTTGCTTTGAAGTGGAGAAGTATCAAGGCAAGACTTGAATGTAGAGAATCTAAAAATTTGCACAAGAATGCACTAGAGAGGAGATAGAGACGTGCAAATGTGTAGTTGTGAAGAAATGGGTCGTTTTGGGCTCTATTTATAGTAAAACAGAACCCATTTCGGTCGACAATTTGTTGAATGACGGCCACAACGGTCATTTCTACAGACGTTCCTCTCGGTCGTCCAACGGTCGATCGAAAACTAGCCGTTAAAATATTATTTATTTATTTATTTATTTATATTTTAATCAGAATATTGCCTTTTAATTCACGCAAATGGGGGTTCACAAGGTTGACCTCAGTCGAGAATTTTATCGACCGATGTTGGCTCGGTCGAACATTTTGTTGACCGGAAATGTATCTGGGCTCGACTGTACAACATTTACTTGGTGAGTATCGGTCGAGAAGTATAGCCAACTGAGATGTTTTCGGTCGACGAATTCGTCGACCGAGTATGTCTCGGTCGAAAATTTTTGCTGACCGACGAAGTTGCTGTGGATAAAATTTTGAGCTAGTTTTTAATGCAAGTGAGAGACTGGATATGTAGAGCACATATATATATCTTCTAGGGGAATAATAATGTAATCATTATCTAGGATAATTGAGTAATTCTAAGGTCATAACTAGTTTTTAAGATTTGATTTTGACCTTTTATCAAAAACACATTTTGAATCAAGATACTAAGATTAAGTACAGTAAAATGATGTACAAATAAGCATTTTGTCAAGGTTATTTTAGGTCGACCTTGACTACAACCATAGAGGCCCTTGGTCAAACTTGATTTCAACCAAGAGGCAACTTTCTGCATATTTCAAATTTGAACACTTATATGTGAAGTATAATTTCTGCAGATTTTCAATTAAAAATACATTTGTGCCATAAAGTTTATGCAAAATGGCATTTTCATATGAGCTCAATCAAAATGATCACAAACAATATCCATTCATGGTTTGTATATAGATATTATTTTAGACAAACCAGTAATACATAATGATCATTGCACAATTATTATGATAGAACAGTAGAGGCATATCCACAATAGAATGATCAAGATAGAAGCATATAATTTCATGAAATACAATGATTATGATTATTAATCCTAAATTTCAATACACATGGTTCCTATATGAATAGACCAAGAAATACTTTAGGAAAAACCATGTGGATTGTGATAAACTAGCAATTTCCTTGACTAAAATAATCATGGTTCATATTTTCAGTTTCAAGTCAAACAGTTTAGAGAATAAACCAAATTAGGTTCATAATTTTTCAATTTTAAGACAAACCATGTAGCTGAACATGCTTAATAAACTTTTTCAATCAATGAATAAGGTTTATTTAAAATCAGTCTTCATATAACATTTTTGCAATATGTTTTATGGATTTCATATTCATAATGTTATACAAAAAAATCAATATGTCTTGTTTCAAAGATGATCTCCAATATTTATTCTTGATTTGCCTGTTAAATCATCCATTTACAAATTGATAGCAATCTAGATTAATTGAAAACAGGTTTAGTAGAACTTGATTCGGTCGAACTTTTTGTCGACCGGATTTATCTCGGTCGACGTGTTTCTCGACTGAGAATGCTACTATTTGTACAGGTTTTATCAGATTTGTTGCCAACTTCAAAATAGTAACCTGCTCGTTCGACTATTTCTCGACCGACAGTGTTCTCGGTCGAACATTTTCTCGACCGAGAATGTGTCTGTACAGTTTTTTAGTAATAGTTCATTTTCAATTTAATTATGCATTTCAGTTTGGTTGAGATAGAACATATGAATATCAAAGTAACATTTGTATCAAATCTCAAGTAATTATATTCAAATCGTTATGTTCTTAGGACCCTAATTAAGGCAAAATTTTAAAGATGTGTCTTTGCAGATTTGTTTAAAAATGTATATTTTTAAGTTTAGAAATTTTAATTACTTGAATCAATTTGTTATCTCATTATGTTAAGTTGAGATATACAACTAGAGTCTTTGGTCATTTCTCAACTTAATTTTATTTATTTAGTTTGGGGGTTTTGGAACCCATACTAACTCAACATCTTTTTTCTTATAAGGACATGAGAATGAATAATGTCCGAGACACAAACAATAATGACAACATATAGAATCAACCTCATATCTCTTTCTATGATTTTGTTCTAGGTTGTTCTTGGGTACATATGTATATTTGCCTCTAGGTACATTCATAGATTGGTTTTCTAGCACTTATGTCTTTCTCCAACTAGGTTTTTTGTAAGATTTTCCTTTAGGATTATAACCTAGTCCTCTCCTTCCAATTTGACGATAAGAATCATTTAAAATTTTATCAAGGGTATCATTGTTACTCAAACTACTAACTTTTTGTTGCAGCTTAACAATCTCATCCATTCTCTTATTGATGTCTAACTTTTCCTGATCTAGATTAGATAACAAGGAATCTCTTTCTTTCACAATAATATCATAATCTAGATGTGTACACAAAATAGGTTGCTTTTTAATATCATTTAACTTTGCAAGTAATCCAACCTTTTCTTAAGATAGAAGATCGTAATTTATTTCTAGAGTAAAAATCTGCACATTACAATCACCTAGAGATGATTTCAAAGTATGATTTTCAGAAATGATGCTATCCTTTTCAAATCCAAGATCATTTAATTTAGCATAAAAATTTTCATTTTTAGATGTGATAGCAAGAAGTTTAGCATGTAACTCATCATTTGCTTTATTAGATTTCTTTAATTTCTTCTTGCACTCAATATACTTATTATGTGTCTCTTCAAGACTAGCAATTAGCTCTTCTTTTGATAAATCAAGAAGACTTACCTCTTCTTCTTCTTCATTGGTTGTAGCAATGAGGCAATTTTTATGCACCTCTTCCTTCTTTTCTCTCCATGGGCAACAAAGTGTTGTGTGGTTTGTTCCTAAGCACCAATTGCAACTTGTTGAAGATTGGTGCATACTTTTCCTTTGCTTGCGGTTGTAGACACCACCACCCTTCATTCTTCATGACTCGATTAGAGCTCCTTGAAGCCTGCTCTGATACCAAATGAAAAACCACTAGAGGGGGGGTGAATAGGGTTTTATGATAATTTAAAATAATTTAACTCAAACAACCACAATTGAGATAATAAGAAGGAGACAAGGTGTTTAGAGTGGTTCCAACCTTAGCAAATACTAAGGCAGTCAATCCACTACCTGGTTGCTTACCCAACCGGGATTTTGAAAGTATTTAATTTTATTACCTCGCAAGGTTATATTACATAAAATTACAACACTTTCCAACACCCTTTGGACAACCTTCACCTGGAAGTAGTCTCACCAACCTTGAAGCAGCCTTCCTTGAAGTAACTTCAAACTCCCCCTTGAAGTAGCCTTCCTCTTGAAGTAGCTTCCCGTTGAGACAGCCTTCTAGAAGTAGTCCAAAGATCTCCTTCTTCACCAAGAAGATCAAACCCTCTCCAATCCACAGTCTCCAACCCTAGGAGTAGCAAGGAGAGTACAAGTAATAAGAAAGAACAAGAAAGGAAATGGAAATTACAATTTACCACTTGAAGCACAAGGCTTGATTTCCTATATCAAGCGTATTGATCTCCTAACCGATGAGTATGGAAGTGTAGGTTTAGTGGATAGGAGATGTTGGCCTATATGACACAAATTTTGGAGAAAGGGGAATGAGTAGCAAGTACTAGTGTTGCTCAATTGCTCAAAACTGATTGCCAATTGCAAGTATGAAATCTCAAGTATTGCACAAGTGTGTTTTAGGTGTCCTATGTCTTGTCCTATTTATAGGAATGGCCTATGGATGCTTAAGGACGTTCTAGACACTTTCTAGGGGGTTCTTAGTGCTTAACTAGCTGTTAGGTAACCATTAGTTGCTTTAGCAATGGCTAGATAATTAACTCTAAAAAGTGCAGACAGAACACTTCTCAATCGAAGAATTGTCGACCGAGAGTCCTTCTCGGTCGAGAACTTGTCGACCGAGGGACTGTCTGGAGCAAGTGTGTATAACGTTCTAATCCAACTTCCAACTACCTTGTCTGTTGTGTCTAACGGCTACCTGGGTCTTTCTCAGTCGAAGAGTTTGTCGATCGAGAGTGTCTCGGTCGAGAATTTTGTCGACCGAGATTGACCCTATTTCAATGTTTTAAACTAAGTACTAAGTTGTGTACAAGTGTGCAGTTGTGACACTATTGTAGGGGATGACCTATCTAAGTGTTGTGATTGGCTAGGGAAGATCTAACGCTTGATTTACATGATGTATAAGTACTTGTACATTATATACTTGTACAAGTTTTTGCATTTGATTACAATCATGATTTAAAGTAATTTGAGCATATAGATCTTCCAAGGTTTGTCATCCACCATATTCCTGCAACACTCAAGTAGCACGTTAGATCCACAAGAATGAAATGTTTGTCATCATCAAAACAAAGGGATTATAATAACGTCCAATTTAGCCAACAACTAACACACACATATGGTATCAAAGAGGATCCTAATAAACAAGTGTCCTGATCACACCTACCAAAAAATTCACATGCAAGCACACAAGAAAAGTGGTTGCGCTTGAGGGGGAATGTGAAAATAGCACCACTCCACTAAATTTTTAGGGTGTCTATAATGATATATTTTCAAATGAACCTTCTAGTTATAATTTTACTTTGATGATTGCATGCTTAACTAGATTTCTCATTGTTTATAGATTAATTATTGATGATAGTCTAATTTGTGTGATTCTATAAAGGTAATTATAAAATCTAGATATGCTTTATTTAAAATAATTAGGGTTTTAGAATTGTAAACCCTAGTCGCCAAATTAGGATTTTGGTAGCATATATACAAAAATTGATAAATACAATTGTGTAGTAAATGATTTTTAGTATTTTATTTATAACTCCAATTTAGTTGGAATTTGAATTAATTCGATAAACTCAATTATTATTGTAAAATATCAAAATTTTTGAAGAATTTTTGACATTTTTGTCAGTCAAGTTTCCTCAAGACAAACTCAGTGGGCCATGCATTCAGGCTGAAATATAGCAACCTGATATTTGAATTTTATATTTTTATTGGTACATCCAATTGATCTAAAATTTTATATGTTATTGGAAAACTCAATTTAGACATACTTTTAAATTATCATAATATGGAATGATGTTTGAATTCTACAGACTGTGGTATCGACCGAGTTTATTATTAGTAATAACTGGATCGACCATGTTGTAGGTTGTAATATAGTAGTATAGCATTTGATTTTTTATTTATTTATTGGTAAATATGAACGATCTGAAGTTTTTATTTAAACTATGGAATTATGCATAACACAAAATTCTAAAGTTTTACAATTTTTGGAGTATCTTTGACATGTTAATTAAATGATTTGCAGTGGCATTTTTACGACAAAAAAGTTTGTTGAGATAAAATAAAGTGTAAAATAGGATCAATTTGTTTTTGAGCCAAGCACCTTAAACGAACTATATGAGTAACCTAGAACCCAAGGATCTCTCATATTTCGTCATTATTATTAGAGAAACAAAATTCTAGAGAGAGAGAGAGAGTAGAGAAAGGGTTTCATCATCCAAGAAATAATGAAATCAAGTAAGTTTAGCATCTTTTCATAGTATTTTTTGGTGAATATTCTCTCACATGTCAAGACTAAGTTTCTATCCTAATGTGCTTAAAAAAATATCTCAAATATCCCTCTTTTCTTACTCTTTCTCTCCTAATCCCCATTTCTATATTTTAAGAGTTGAGAGGATGAAGAAATGGATTTAGTTGCTAGAGATTATTGGATTTATAGAAATTTAGAGTTTGACCTATGTTTTTAAGGTGCTTGTCACCCTAGGTGAGTTTTTATCTCCCACTTAATCTTTGTATTCATGTTGAAAGACTAATTCTATTAGGCTAAAATAATCAAAAACATTGCTTGTATTTGTATGTGATTGGGCATTGATCTGGAAAGATATAAGGTAATCAAATCCTACTCATTTTGATTATCTCTTATTGAATGGAACTTTCTTAGTTCTTAATATATTGATTGAAGCTCCATGGAAAAATTCTATAGATATAGGGCTATGTTGTTTCCAGTGAATATGCTTAAAAATTAGCCCAATGCCTGATATACTTGGGAATTGAATTGACATGTATATAATCATACTTGAATCATATTAGAATGAATTACACAAGTGTATTACTTAATATTTCTGAAATTGAATATGATACATACTTAAGGATCAGTATGAGGTGGACATATTCCCTGTTTAGGGTTTGTGTTGAGGGATTGAATCAAATGATTCAATTAATCAATGTATACTTATGATTGATGAATGAAATATGTGAAAATAGAAACTATGGTTTGCATGTGTGTAAATATCCATAATGAAAACGTGTGCACCATGATGGGATTATCAAATGATAAGATCCTTGTGATATTTTGAAATAAGAATGAATTATTGAAGATTGTAATAGTTTAGTATTAAGATGAGTGTGAGTGATAAAGCTAAAACTTATATGTGATATTGTAAATTTGATGAAATGTTGAATTGTAGGTATTAATACTTCAATAGAAGGTGATGAGTCTTACTAATATGATATAATCCTAATGCATTTATTTTAGTATGACTCATTAAATGATGAGTAAACCCTCACGTGAATATGGTTCCATTTATACAAGCTACAAAATAATGAAATACAAAGAATGGTTAGAGATTATAATGTAAGAAGATGTAACCTAATCCATTATTTTAAGCTATGAGTAGTATCATAAGAGACATTGTGATATTAATTATAAGAATGACTTTGGAAGTTAATGACATGGTACACCCAATTAATTTCAAGAAAGGAGATGGATAAGAATAACCAAATGGTGATGACAAGTCAAAAATGAAATTAATGAAATGTGTAAGATGGAATACATGTGTGTTCCTAAATTGAATAAAATATATTAAAAATAATATTATGAAGGATTTAAATGAGAGAGAGATTTTATAAATCAAGTAAGTTTTGAATGATTTATTCTAGGAGTGGTGATAATGAAATGAAAGAAGTTAAAACTAATGAATGTGAAATGAAGGGAAAATGATGAAAATTAGAGATCTAAGAACCTAACCCTAACCCTAAAATTATGAGATATCTGATGTGAATGAACGATGATCTCAAGTAAAAGATTCAGACATGCATATGAAAATAGGTAAATTACAAGATGAGGCTCAAGGATATAAATTGGTTTATTAGAATGTGTTCTTGGGTTGTAATTGTATGTGTTACAACCCCAAAATTTTGGGTTCCTTTGGTGAGCAATGTAATTTATCATATTAAAGATATTTGGAAAAATAATATAATGAATGGATTTCGTTTAAAATAGCCTTGTTTTTTGATTTGTGGGCTTTATTGGCTATTGGGCCCAATAACAAGGAAATTCAATTAATTAATGAATAATTGAATATTTCAGAAAAGAAAGAGGTAGAAACCTCTAGAAGGAAAATCCAAGGAGGGATTTCGTGCCTCTTGGGTTCCTTGGGTACCAAGGAGTCCAAAGTTGCAAAGAAAAGCAATAAGAAAAGAAAAGATTAATAGAGTATTTCTTTATTAAGAAAGAAATTGAAAATATTGAATATGTGGAAAATAAGTAAAAAGTGGTATAATGAAGTAATCCTTGGTGGAATTTCGTATACCAAGGATTCCTAATGTTGAAAGGAATACCAACAAGGAAAATAAAAGAGAAACAAAGAGAAAACTTGAAAAAGATATATTTTAATGAGAAATAAACAAGATAATGTGAAATAATGCATTTTGATGCATATAGAAGGATCATGAGTATTCCTTAAAAAGGAATTTCGAAGTATTTGAGTTTCTTGGGATCCAAGGAGTCCCAATGAAGAAAGAGGAAAGAGAAAATACCAATAAAGGCAAATAAGAAGAAAAATATGTAAGGGATATGATAAAAGGACATATTCGGACCATTTAATCTTTTGTATATAATTTTGTTTGGAAAAAGAAAGTTAAACATGATGGGAACGTTTTCCCTTATTACTTGTCAAAGAAATCATATTCTAGAGAGAGAAGTGCAAGCATATTTTCAGAATTAACTTATTTCCAAGCATCTATATCTCTTTGGGAAGAATCTTTCCTTTTCCTAATGGAACTGAGGGCTCTAAACCCAACCACGCCCTCACACCTTCCTTGCTATCTCAACCTATATAAAGTCTAGACTAAGGGGTGCCGAGATCAAAGGGATCTGAGGCAGTACCCGGTTCTCTCCCAACCTTGCTTCCTTCTTGATTATAAATGTGAGGAACAAAGTTAGTTCTGGGCAACAACTAGTGATGGGTCCAGGTTCGCGGAGTGAGGGAACACCCTTCCAGTTAGGACGACAACAAAGGAGATGCATGTGTGCATCGTCTCGTCGCCCAGCTGCCTGTACCCCCACCTGCATGATCGGCCGATGAGAACCGGAAGCATGTCTGAACCCAGACACTCCGGCCATGACCGAAGGCCCCGTGGGTGCGGTGGAGGTCGACGGACGTAAGGAGACCTTCTGCAGCGCTTCTCGAGTACCAGGGAGGGGAGGCGACGCAGCAGCAGACCTCTACCCTAGCGGCATCGCTGAGTCCGTGAGGAAGAAGAAGGGCAGAGAGGTATTGGACCGATGTGCCCCTCTGAGGGCTGAATAACCAACAAACTTAACGAGGGCAAAGTCGTCATTTGGTTATATTTCCAAAGTAAGCGAGAACGTTGCATGGAGGAGGCGACGTGGCACTCTCCAATTGGTTCGGGTAAGTGAAATCTTACAAAAATCATAACTAATTAATGGTAGCTTGGATTGATACGTATAATATATCAATTTTGCTCAGAACAATGAGAGGAATCCATTAAAAATATAATTGAAACCTGAATCCTTTTGCAATTCGAAAAGTAATGGAAGTCATTAACTTTAATGTAAAGATGATTAAGAAACCCTACTTTGGATATGATTAAAGGGATTAGTAGGGTTTAATAGATGATTAAAGTTAATATTAGCCTGTTAATGATAAAAAGGAATAATAGGAAGAAAAAGGGAGAACTTTGCATATAATTCGTTAATTTAGAGTTTCATATGCATGAATGTACTTTAATGGGCCTTGAAACCCTAATGTTGATTAATTCGACTATTAATGGCTTTAATTGATCAATTTGATGTTTGGAGTTGAAATATGTTGAATCTAAGCTATTAGAGTATTAAAGTTCCTAATTTGTGGATAAGTACCCTAAATGTAGTAATTAGGGTTTTCTGATGAATAAAAGATAGAATTGATGGTAAATACGTATAATGATTTTATCATGGATTAAAGGTGATAATTGAGTATAATGACCTTGAAATAACTTAAAAGGATAAAAGAAGGTAGTTTTAGTATAAAAGAGAAATAATCGTCTTTAATTGGGCTTATAATGTTGAAATTAGGGTTTATGAACTAAGAGAGCATTTAAAGCATTATGGAGGCAAAAACCCTAATGAAACCCTAATAAAACCCTAATGTGGTCTAGAAAGCCTAAGGTGGAATCCAAGTCTAGCTTTAGAATGTTTTGGATAAACTATAACACTTGGATCACATGCATTAATTTCAGGATATTGTTGATTGCTTGTTGATTTATTCTTTATCCTTATTGTTGGGACAATCAAGTTTCCCTGGATCAGGTATGTGGTTAATTATGGATAACCACCTTAGTTTCCCGAGGTTTTTCCGGATGATTAATCGCATTGAATGCAAATTATCTATTGGATGTTCATATTTGCAAATCATAAAGTCACTATGATTATCACATTAAAAAAATAAGAGTATGTATTCTCGCACCTACATGCCACCCTGATGGATGATGCCAAAGGTCAGGCCCAGATGGGTAGACCAATGGACGCCTTGAGTGGTGACCCCAGGCACCACGAAGGTGGCCTATGATATTGCATGACTAGTGGGCACCATGAGTGGTGACCCCCAGGCACCAAGCTCGGGATTGAGAAGGTGGCCATAAGTCATTGGCAAAGGGCACCCTAAGGTGGATATGTCAGGGTTAGGGCAAAAGCGGTGGAGAATGTTATACTGAAAAGTGTAAATTGCCTTGTTAATTAATTTGATTGTAATTATTAAATTGTTAGCCATATTTGCAAGATTTTGGTTGTTCCCACATACCAGTATATTTCGATATACTGACTGACGTTTTGTTTGTCGGCGTTTTAGGAACAAAAATTGAAAGAACAAATAGTAAAGTGACACATTGTGAAAGTAAAACATAAAGTGCAAGGAGGATTAGTTAGAGTGAATTCAAGCTTGGATAGATCGATTCCCAAGGTTTTCAAAGGTAAGTAAAGTTTTAATTTTATACCAAATTCCAGTTAGTTAGTAGAATTTCATAATTGTTATTGATTATTTGTCCAACCTTTGATCCTGTTAATTGGATAACGGCACTGACCTTTCGGTCTCCCTTAATTGGGGGTTACCGAGAGGCGGGGTCGTTACAATTGGTATCAGAGCATAGGTTTCTCAATTAATCTTTAATAATTATTAAATTTTACATATTCTGTAGAACCCAAGGGAGTTATTAGAGGATTATCTGAAAGACAGAGGTGTCTAGAAAAGGATCACGACCGGGGGATGGCAATATTTTCCTCCGCACCGCTAGTCGGAATATGAGGACTCCCGGATCTGTGTGACTGCCTGGCCAAAGTCTTAGGGTATGAATCGAAATAAGATACCTTTAGGACTCTGTCATCTTGTTCATCCCTTCTCAACTCCATTTCTGTTAAGGACCTTAAGGATTAGGGTTTTCTCTCTTCTCCTCACCCTCTCGAGGTATGGGTAAAGTTAATAAGGTCTAAGAAATCCTCCACCAAATTAATGAAAAGCATGTAAATAAGATGTCATGGACATAAGCTTAATAGATTAAGCGCAAACTAAAGAATAGATACATGCTTAGGTCGTATGATACAAGTTGTAATCGCCTCAGGTTAGGCCTGAGGATAGATCTCTTATTAGGAGGATGAGTAGAGAAGGTTAGTCTGGGAGGTAGAGACCTCCATTAAAGGTAGAGACCTAGCACATCCTTTGAGGATGATGGTAACCCTAACCCTAAGTGAAGGTTAGAGAGAGAGATGACATGATGAGTTAGATGTCATGGTTGACCAAGTGTTTGGTTGGTCATGCCTTTGGGATGCCATAAGAGGGTAGATAACCTAGTACCTTTGGCGACCCAACCCTGGAGAGGGTCGTGCATGCCATAGCAAAGGATATCTCCTTCGTGGATGAGGTTAGAGGAGAACCTATAGTTACCCTATGGGCTTAGGCAAGTAGGGTATAGCTTGATGAAATCCTAGTCAAGAGATCATGATGGATGGCTTATGAAAGGGGTATGGATGCTCTTGAGCCAAACATGAGTTGAGCATAGGCTCCAACCAAATAGGCGTATGCTTGTGAGCATGAGCCTTCATGGAGAAGGGACCTCTTGTAAGTATGGTTGGTGGTGGAATTGGCTCTAGAGAGAGGATGATGCTTCTAATATCATTGGTATAAGTGGCTACCCACTGGATGAGATAAAGAGTGCTTTAGACCCTGAGGAGGTTCAAGTAACCAGTTGTGGGGCTTTATACCTAGTTGGTTGTCCTTGAGGAGGACTCAACTCTGAGGTGTTGCTCATATAAAAGGATCATGGTAGTACATGGCATACTTTGGGCATGCTTGATTCTTGGTTAAGAGGTTGAGCATGTAGTTGGATATCCAAAAGTGAACCTAGGGTTCCTGGCCAAAGAGGGGCAGCAGTGTACCCGATGCTCCTGATGAGATTTGAGTCTCTATAGTTTTGAGCATGGTACGCCTCATGTGTAAAGGTAAAAGAAACCCCTTAAGTTAAGGGTATGTTTGATGAACCCTTCCTGACTAAGTTGATCTAATGTTGAGGAAAGAGAACAAGTATGACCTAGCATGGTTTAATAGGTGGTCTACTTGTGCCCTAGTAGCTGCTAGGTTAGGCATGCTCATATGGATGTAAACCCTAAGTATGTTTGTGACCTTGTTGTCAAGAGTTGTAGTTTCCTACCATCTTGGGAGAGGGACCCTTTAGTTGGGTGTATACCAGTTTTGTTGGAGTTAAGATAACCTAAAGAGGTTTTATAGGATCCTGAGGAAGCTAAGTGAAAAGTACATGGCATGAGATTGAACCTATAGACCCATAGTTAACCATCTCTAAGTGCATATGGATGTGTTACCATGAAGGTAACTGGTATGGGGCCTGACCAAGGTAGGCAGGTCGCCATGATCCCTAAGAAAGGATGAAAGTCAATCATGAATGCAGAGAGAGATGATGAAGGATTGGGTAAGGTTCTAAGTTGAACATGTACTATGTTACAATCCTAAGTCTATCCAAGGGTCAGGTAGGGATAAGACTGATGGAAGAAGGAGTTGCCTAATTCCCTAGTTGCACATGACCATAGGGTCGGGAGGTAACAGCTATCATTGTCTGAGGGCCCTGGGTTAGGAGATTGATCACCTTCATGAACTCATGGGACCCAAATGGGAAGATGAGTAGGGCACTCTCTGGATGCATGAGGGAAGAGGGATGACCCCAAAAGTGTCAGCACCCTATAGACCTAGAGGATATGACCTAGGATTATGCTTGGACCAAGTAAGTTTGAGGCCAGTTTTCCTGGAAGTAGTGTGGATATCATGACGGTTGTGATATAGAGACATAAGCTGCATGTTTCAACTTGGATTTGAAAGTGTATGGGCAAGGTGGGTTGTACCATCTCTACTCTTGTAACAGGAAGAACTCTGTATTTGGACTGCAGCCAAATGCTTCTTCTTGTTATGGGAGTGAGAGATAGGACAGTACGCATGCCTTACACCAAGGATAAAGATGATACAAGGTATGAGGATAGAGATGATAACATACCTCTGTGGAGAGAATAATACATTGATGGATTACAAACACTAAGAGTATTAAGGAGATCATCTTGTGAGGATGTTTTATCTTGAACTAAGTGGATTTTTGCAAGTGTTACAAGGAATCACAAGGTCGAGTTTGATCACAGTGAGGGTGAGATCAGAGCTTCTTGATAGACTTAGAGTTTGAGATGAGATGATAAGTATAATACATGGAGGTGTATGTTACCTAACACCTAAGAAGTGGTAATGAATGCTCTGGTTGAGATATAGTGCCTAGTTTAGCTGGAAGCTAGAAGAAGTTGAGGTTGTTCGGCTAACCACACACAGATGAAACAAGATATGTTGAACGGGTTAATGGTTGTTTGGTTAGACAGTTTAGTCCTTGATATAGAAAAAGGGTGGTGATAGAACCTCAGATAAATTTATTTGGATAGGAAGGTAATAAAACCCTTTTGAGAGTGGTTTAGGGTTTCCAAGGTATCAAGCTTGAGGAATCATATAAAGATAGTAAGTGATGGTAGCATTCTGGATGCTTAAAACAAAGTTGCATGTAGCATGTGGCCAAGCAAGCCAGGAGGTGAAGGACAAACACCATTAACCCAGTGCATGGATATAAAGTATAGAGAGTCCACGAGAGAGAGTGGAAGTTCATCACTATAGATGTTGTGTCTCCCCTAGACCAAGGAAGGTCAGAATGCATTATGGGTTATGGTAGATCACCTTACCTAGATGACATGGGAAAGAAAGAGTTTTGTTGAACTATTTAAGAGAGAAAGATGGTTCAACTACACCATGACACGAGTTCAAAAGTTCTTGGGTATAACCTAAAGTTTCACTTCCATGAGGTGGAAGTAGATACATGAAGAAGCTCAGTGTTTGTACAGTTTATCACCCCATACTAATGGACAGTATGATCCGGACTAGAGGGTCTGATGAGAGCATGGGTGCTCATTTAGGGTGATACATAGAGACAGTTCTAAAGATGTGATGTTAACCACCATAGCCTTTATTGGGATGCAAGAAGTTCTATAGGGAGGTTGTGTCGGTCACCACTTCATTATGATGATGTTGGTGAAGGAGGCATCGCGAAGGTCAAAAAAGAAACATAGTGTGTGCAGATGATGTCGCTTTGATCATGCAATGGCCGAGAGAGAGCCCAGTGGTGACATGAGTCACAAGGTGATGCAAAGCAGACTGACATGCAGTTCACTGTGAGAGAATATGTGATGTGAAAATCCGACCCCTCTAAGCTATAGCTGAGAAAGCTGAGTCCTCGATATATGGGTCCATTTGAGATGGATTGGTGGAACCTTACCCCTCAGGATCAAATGAGGTGTTGCATGAATCCGATCTAGAGCACTATGTGAGGTACCCAGGCCAGGTGTTGAGCCCTGAACCTATTCAGATTTTGAAAGGCTGAAAAGTCCTGAGTCACCTATGAGGGTACGATATACCAAGGTAAGAAAGAACTCAGATGGAAGAAAATGAGATAATGAAGGTTCTTGGGAAACACCATGGAAAGGGGGAAGCCAATTGGAGCCCTGATGGACATAAGAAGACTTATCCTATTTGTTTGCTTGCTTGATGGAATTTTGAGGGAAAAATTCTCATAAGAGGGGAAGGATGTTACAACCCCAAAATTTTGGGTTCCTTTGGTGAGAAATGTAATTTCTCATATTAAAGATATTTGGACAAATAATATAATGAATGGATTTCGTTTAAAATAGCCTTTTTGTTTGTTTTTGTGGGCTTTATTGGCTATTGGGCCCAATAACAAGGAAATTCAATTAATTAATGAATAATTGAATATTTGAGAAAAGAAAGAGGTAGAAACCTCTAGAAGGCAAATCCAAGGAGGGATTTCGTTCCTCTTGGGTTCCTTGGGTACCAAGGAGTCCAAAGTTGCAAAGAAAAGAAATAAGAAAAGAAAAGATTAATAGAGTATTTTTTTATTAAGAAAGAAATTGAAAATATTGAATATGTGGAAAATAAGTAAAAAGTGGTATAATGAAGTAATCCTTGGTGGAATTTCATATACCAAGGATTCCTAATGTTGAAAGGAATACCAACAAGGAAAATAAAAGAGAAACAAAGAGAAAACTTGAAAAAGATATATTTTAATGAGAAATAAACAAGATAATGTGAAATAATGCATTTTGATGCATATAGAAGGATCATGAGTATTCCTTAAAAAGGAATTTCGAAGTATTTGAGTTTCTTGGGATCCAAGGAGTCCCAATGAAGAAAGAGGAAAGAGAAAATACCAATAAAGGCAAATAAGGAGAAAAATATGTAAGGGATATGATAAAAGGACATATTCGGACCATTTAATCTTTTGTATATAATTTTGTTTGGAAAAAGAAAGTTAAACATGATGGGAACGTTTTCCCTTATTACTTGTCAAAGAAATCATATTCTAGAGAGAGAAGTGCAAGCATATTTTCAGAATTAACTTATTTCCAAGCATCTATATCTCTTTGGGAAGAATCTTTCCTTTTCCTAATGGAACTGAGGGCTCTAAACCCAACCACGCCCTCACACCTTCCTTGTTATCTCAACCTATATAAAGTCTAGACTAAGGGGTGTCGGGATCAAAGGGATCTGAGGCAGTACCCGGTTCTCTCCCAACCTTGCTTCCTTCTTGATTATAAACGTGAGGAACAAAGTTAGTTCTGGGCAACAACTAGCGATGGGTCCAGGTTCGCGGAGTGAGGGAACACCCTTCCAGTCAGGACGACAACAAAGGAGATGCCCGTGTGCATCATCTCGTCGCCCAGCTGCCTGTACCCCCACCTGCATGATCGGCCGATGAGAACCAGCAGCATGTCTGAACCCAGACACTCTGGCCACGACCGAAGGCCCCGTGGGTGCGGTGGAGGTCGACGGAGGTAAGGAGACCTTCTGCAGCGCTTCTCGGGTACCAGGGAGGGGAGGCGACGCAGCAACAGACCTCTACCCTAGCGGCATCGCTGGGTTCGTGAGGAAGAAGAAGGGCAGAGAGGTATTGGCCGATGTGCCCCTCTGCGGGCTGAATAACCAAAAAACTTAACGAGGGCAAAGTCGTCATTTGGTTATATTTCCAAAGTAAGCGAGAACGTTGCATGGAGGAGGCGACGTGGCGCTCTCCAATTGATACGGGTAAGTGAAATCTTACAAAAATCATAACTAATTAATGGTAGCTTGGATTGATACGTATAATATATCAATTTTGCTCAAAAAAACGATAGGAATCCATTAAAAATATAATTAAAACCTGAATCCTTTTGCAATTCGAAAAGTAATGGAAGTCATTAACTTTAATGTAAAGATGATTAAGAAACCCTACTTTGGATATGATTAAAGGGATTAGTAGGGTTTAATAGATGATTAAAGTTGATATTAGCCTGTTAATGATAAAAAGGAATAATAGGAAGAAAAAGGGCGAACTTTGCATATAATTAGTTAATTTAGAGTTTCATATGCATGAATGTACTTTAATGGGCCTTGAAACCCTAATGTTGATTAATTCGACTATTAATGGCTTTAATTGATCAATTTGATGTTTGAAGTTGAAATATATTGAATCTAAGCTATTAGAGTATTAAAGTTCCTAATTTGTGGATAAGTACCCTAAATGTAGTAATTAGGGTTTTCTGATGAATAAAAGATAGAATTGATGGTAAATACATATAATGATTTTATCATGGATTAAAGGTGATAATTGAGTATAATGACCTTGAAATAACTTAAAAGGATAAAAGAAGGTAGGTTTAGTATAAAAGAGAAATAATCATCTTTAATTGGGCTTATGATGTTGAAATTAGGGTTTATGAACTAAGAGAGCATTTAAAGCGTTATGGAGGCAAAAACCCTAATGAAACCCTAATAAAACCCTAATGTGGTCTAGAAAGCCTAAGGTGGAATCCAAGTCTAGCTTTAGAATGTTTTGGATAAACTATAACACTTGGATCACATGCATTAATTTCAGGATATTGTTGATTGCTTGTTGATTTATTCTTTATCCTTATTGCTTGGACAATCAAGTTTCCCTGGATCAGGTATGTGGTTAATTATGGATAACCGCCTTAGTTTCCCGAGGTTTTTCCGGATGATTAATCGCATTGAATGCAAATTATCTGTTGGATGTTCATATTTGCAAATCATAAAGTCACTATGATTATCACATTAAAAAAAATAAGAGTATGTATTCTCGCACCTACATGCCACCCTGATGGATGATGCCAAAGGTCAGGCCCAGATTGGTAGACCAATGGACGCCTTGAGTGGTGACCCCAGGCACCAAGAAGGTGGCCTATGATATTGCATGACTAGTGGGCACCATGAGTGGTGACCCCCAGGCACCAAGCTCGGGATTGAGAAGGTGGCCATAAGTCATTGGCAAAGGGCACCCTAAGGTGGATATGCCAGGGTTAGGGCAAAAGCGGTGGAGAATGTTATACTGAAAAGTGTAAATTGGCTTGTTAATTAATTTGATTGTAATTATTAAATTGTTAGCCATATTTGCAAGATTTTGGTTGTTCCCACATACCAGTATGTTTCGATATACTGACCGAAGTTTTGTTTGTCGGCGTTTTAGGAACAAAAATTGAAAGAACAAATAGTAAAGTGACACATTGTGAAAGTAAAACATAAAGTGCAAGGAGGATTAGTTAGAGTGAATTCAAGCTTGGATAGATCGATTCCCAAGGTTTTCAAAGGTAAGTAAAGTTTTAATTTTATACCAAATTCCAGTTAGTTAGTAGAATTTCATAATAGTTATTGATTATTTTTCGAACCTTTGATCCTGTTAATTGGATAACGGCACCGACCTTTCGGTCTCCCTTAATTGGGGGTTACCGGGAGGCGGGGTCGTTACAGTATGGTAGGATACTTGTATTTTGAGGATGAACTTTTCTTATAGACTTCAAATGACATCACTTATGTGTTGTATAGAAGCCCTAACTAAAGAGTGGTAAATAGTAAGAGGTAAGTGTTAAATGTGTTGTGTAATTTTATACTTGAGATTCATTAATATATACAAAAATTGGTTAGAATAAGTTTTTCTTGCATGCTACGCCTATTCTGAGCATGATAAATGACAAGAGATGTCTATATGCTTATAATGTTGTTAATTTTAATATCTCTATTTATACTCAATGGGAATTATTATATGAAATGAATGGATATGAAATATGTTGAGATAGAATTTACATTCTTTGATTACTTTTGAGAAACCTTGATGAGGCTAAATGCTAGACAATGAGATTACGTCTCATGCTGAAAGCCCATTGATGATGATAAAACCCTAATGGGGTATATGTTGAACAATGAGATTATGTCTTGGGTTGAAATCCCACTAACGATGGCTTCTATGAAATGATGTGGAAATGTAACGAATTATATGTGTTGAAAATTATTGGTTGTTGTAATTCTTGTTTTGGTCATTGTCATTCTTGATAAAACTAATATATTTCGTGTTATTCTAGTTATGCGAGAATAAAAAAATATAATACATGATGTTTTGAATTCTTTTCAAATGAGTAGAAGAGATTAATAACAAGTGCAATGATGGAACATCTATTTAGGTGCCCTAAACCCTATGAGTTTCCCCCAAGGTCCATATTAGGGAAACAAAATGGATCTCCTTATAGTAATCAATCAATTATGAGAAGGATTCTAGACTGTGGATTGAGACCTTAAAAGTTAGACCACCAAGATTTAGGGGTGAGTTATATGGAGTGGCTCTAGCACTAAATCCTTTGTGTGAAATTTTATGTCCATGAGGAATAGACTCTAACAAAATGAAATATGAGAAATTTTATGATATGTGATATATTGTTTTGTTGGTTCCAATCTCATGTACCTGAGATGAGGATGTGAGCATCTTTAGGCAAGCTTGAGGTAGACTAGGGTCTTTTGTTGTTATCTTAGGCTAGCCGGCAAAACCCTAAGATAGTGACAGTGAGTAGTTGACATGAGAATTAGGAGTGGTGACTTCTACTTGGTGAGGTACAAGCCAAGTAGTTTTAGGGAAAATGAATAAAAGGTGACAAGCCATGCAGAATATGATTTGAATGTTGTGACACTCCTTATAATGCTATCTGATGATTTACCATTGCTGATTATATTTCTTGTTATGGAAAATAATCATTTTGTTATGGAGATTATCTACTTCATATTCTTATATGTCTAGTTTAAAATTTGATATTAAATATTGACAAGAAGCTAATGATGGGATTTTTATTCAATTTAAATATAATTTGGATTGTTTGTCATTTGATAGTACTATTTTGTAAATATGTCTTATGTGGACTTACACGTCAGGACTGCAGGATGTATTCCTAGTCCAACATGTGGGGTGTCGCAAAGATGATGTTATTGTTATGTATTGATTCCAAATATTTATATCTTGACTTATTGATCATACTAAAGTATTGTCATTCTGAACTAAGTAACATCTACTGATTTGTTCATGGATATGCTCTAAAAGATGTTTTAAAGTTATATTTTTTCTAAGTGTTCACTTTCTTTATTGATTAGATTATTATCATAAAGTGGATTTTGTTATATGATATATCTATCCATTAGGCATGTTGAATATTTGCAAGTTTCTTTTAAGTTCATTATCCTTAATTTGATGTTGATGGATGTACCCAACTTTAGTGGGATGTATCCACTCATTGGGGCCCTATGTGAGTCTCATGAGATTGTTTCAAATGTTTTTAGGAGTAATGCTATCCAGAAGAAAGGTCATGAAAAAGAAGATATAAATAGAATAATCTAAATAGATTTGATTGTCTGTGTACACTCTCATTCCCGATATGGGTAGTATAATGAGTTTGTTCTTTCACTTACATGTATATGATGTAAACTGAATTGTATATGAGCAGTGAGATTTGATTTTGGTTTTGATTGAGTCGAATATGATTTGTGATATCTTAATGTGATATCCACGATGAGACATTAGTTTGCAAAAAATGTGAGGAAATAAAAAGGAAAAAATGTTGGGAAATCGGGGTAATAGATAAGTCAGTGGAAACAAAAAATTTAATGTATGGTTCTCTAATCAACAAGATCTTGTCAACACTAATGTATCTAGGAAGGAATGTAATAAGAGTTATATTTGGCCCTTTAAAAAGTGTAGTGACAACTCTTGTTACAGTAACATGCTTCTTCTCAAAGCATCACTCAATCAGTCGTCAGCAATGGCAACTGGGGTGGCACCACAGATGGTGGTTTACGGTGTCCTCCTAGCGACAGGCAAAAGCCTCTTCTCCTCTAAAGTAATCCGCACAGACCATCGAAAACTCCACGTTGTGCTGCCAAAATCCAATGGTAAGGATTTATCCCTTCAAATGTTAGTGTACTAGCACCGATGTGCTCTCCCATTATTATCACTCCCTTGCTATCCCTCCCTTTTATAGGTAGCACTTGCTCGGGCTCTCTATTGGTTACCACAATTAGAGAGGAAAACAATTGTTAGAGCTTATTGTTGTGTTTGGGAAGCCCCCAATACACATCTATTCATAACAGAGGCCAGAGTAAGGGTTTCCTGTCAATCTTAGAGTCAAAGATACATAGTTCATGAATTTTCCAGAAGCAACAAATGGTGAACTGATTGGTTCACTTGTCTAATCAGTCAGTTCATGCACAAACTAGATGGTTCATGCACAAACCATTTAGTTCATGAACCAAGTGGTTGGGTGTTGGTTCATGTACTTTCCTATTTTGAATCAAATTGTCTTTCAATAAGCAATTAACATGATGTCAACATTACTCCTTGATCCAATGAAATTGATCATTAACCAGGTGGTTTATCACAAGAACCATTTATCTCATTCCATGAACTAGTCAGTTCACATAGTGAACCAGTCGATTCATGCCCTGGTTAAACCATTAATTATCCAATGTTGTTTCCAAATGACCTGACACTCAAATCAATTAGTTCAACACTTGAACTGAACAGTACAACACTTGAACCGGTCAGTACAACACTTGACAGATGGTTCAGAGTCCAGTTAGTCAATTTTGAACCAATGTTGTTTAAATTGAATACCTAAATACTTTTAGTAATAAAGTTAAACATCATTCATGAATAAGCTCCTATTATAAGTGCATCTTATGTGTGTAACCCTATAGGTCCCAAATTATGTTGGCAGTGAATGTCCATAACAATTTAATGAGATCACAAGCAACGAGAGGTATCTAGAAACATACCATTGGTATCAATTTGAAAAGTTGGAGAACAACTTCAACCTACAATTTGTCATTAGTTTTACCATGATCGTATAGTTCCTTTGTCTCTCAAATATAGATTTAACTTGATACATGGAATCGTCATCCTCTCAATGTTCAATCCATGTTTCTTGAATTAGAACATACTATTTGAGATGCATGTGGGTTCACATACCACATATTGAATTACATTAGTATGCCATACATATCTCAGTATCGCTTATCAAGTGACTTGGATATCAAACTCTTATAGGAGGGACAAATCCCTTCTACATCACTCACATTAATCCCCATGCATCACTGAGTACCCAAGCATCACCTCTATAGGAACCATTATTCAAGGTCAAGTTAGATGACATCAAAAGCACAATGAACGACACGTGATGAATGTAGTGATTTTAGGTCTAAGAACCACAATCAACAATATCACTCTGAGAGCTGATTATGACTACCATTCCATGGTCTCCATGTATCACTCTCACGGTGGGTATGTCTGATACACTATTATCTAACATGTACATGTATGCTTGGCTTGATATCACATATCATGACTAATGAGACTCTATCATCATTCAACACACACTCTGGCCTTACGTATTACTATCTTCTATTTTTCTTCCCCATTAATATCTGACTAGAGACATAATAAGAATGTATGTACTCTTATCATACATATGATATCATTATACATGTCCTTGCCTAAAGACATATGTCATCGAGTAACATCATTCTATAGACATCTATTATATCTGTGCCATCCTCTCATGATTGAGACAAACATAATAGATAAAATCACCTTTTATCATTATCAAGTCAGGTATCTAATGCCTCACAGCAATCATCATATGATTGGGTCTCCAGGCATATATACCAACATACTTCCACTTGCACTTATAGACAATCACCCAAAAATCTTATTCCAACTGATCTTCAACATCTCCATCATGTTTCTACTATGTTGGTGCTTTTATAGTGGGTTAGCAACGTTTTCTTCTAGTCGGTATTTTGCAAGTTTCACATCTTCTCATTGTATGATATTTTGTATGAGAGGGAAGTCTTGTAGTATGCTATCTAAGATTCCTTTTCCTAACGAATAGTTCCATTGTTGTCATAATATTTCTACCGTGCCATCATTGGTTGGAACCTCCCACACATTCATCTATATGAACTTTTTGATCCATACACTATTCCTTGTTGTGTTCATAACACCTAAGATACTCAACTTCTGTTGTAGAATTAGCAATTTCCTCTTGATTGGAACTTTTCTGGCTTACAGTTCTATTTTAAGGTCAGACACAAATTTAGATTGTGATCATCAATTTTATTTGTCATTTTAGATGTTGGTGTAACACTTTACACCCAACTCCTCCTTATCACCATAAATAAGGAACCAATATCATTTGTGCTTCTAAAGTACTTAAGGATGTTCTTTATGACAGTCTAATGACTTTCCCTGAGATCTGACAGATATCCTCTCATCATGTCTGATACATACGAGATAACGAGATGAGTACATATCATTCCATTCACAATAGATCCAATTGTGAATGATCATGACATATATATACATGTTCCTATTCTCTACAAGAACTATAATACTAGACTCTTGAGAGACGAAATCCACAAAAATGTACAAGTCATCTCTCATTGAGTCATGCATGCTAAACCCCTTCAACATCTTGGCAATGTTTGTGTTTTTTCTTAGGTCAAGAAACCTTCTAGATCTATTTGTAGATCTCAATTCCTATCACATTGGATGCTTCACCTAAACCCTTCATAAAGAAGGTACTTTCTAGCTAGGTTTTAACATTTATAGGATAAGGATGTCATTCCCCATCATTATGTGGAATATAAATATGCTCCCACTAAATTCTTATAATCACATATTTCATCTTCATCTTGTCTCAAGTCAAACTCTTTTATTGTCTTGTCAAATTGAAGATTCCAGATCTGAGATGCTTGCATCAATCCACGAATTGATCTTTGTAGCTTATAGACTTAATTTACAATAATTGGATTTATAAAACCTTCTAGGTTGTGTCACATACACATCTTCTACACTATTCTTATAAGGAATGTGGTTTTAGTATCCATTTTACTAAATCTTATATACATACTAAGCTACAATAGCAAGCATGATTATGATGAGTTCAACCATGGTAATTGGTGAATATTTCATTATTTTAAACATCTTAAACTTGTCTAAAATCATTGCAACCAATATGCTCTTATAGGTTTATGCACTACCATCCATGTTGGTCTTTTCTCAAAGACCCTAAATGCATTGTATGGGTCTTACCCCTTCAGGTGGATCCACCAAGATCATACCTTGTTGGTTTACATGGAGTCCATCTTGGATCTGATGACCTCAAGAGATTTTCTCAGACTCTATTCCATCAATAGCTTCTAGGTAGATTTTTTGATCATCATCTATGACCAACACATTTCCTTCTTGAGTTATAAGATGTTGTAATCTTTCAAAATCAAGGTGTGTCCTACTAGATCTATTAGGTTTTGTGTTACATAAGGAACTTGGGATTCTACAACAATATGTAATTCTCCTTGTCCCTATTGTACCGCTTTAGGTTCAATCGTTTCTTAGTTGTCTCGAACTTTTTGAGTTCTACTTTTATTCCCACCGATTCCTTCGAAACTAAGCTCCCCTTCAGGAATACAACCATCCTAGTCAACATACAACTTTTTTGTTGGATTGGAATATAAAAGTAGTACTCAACAAAATAGAATTTATGTGATATGTGGACAAAGCTTTTCAAGAAACCATTTTCTTACACAATCTTTCAATCATAATCCTTATATAAGACATACCAGAACTCTAACAATGCCATATCTCATATGGTGTCTTTTGAACCAATTCTAGACGATACATTTGTTTTAGTGTAAAGCATATGCCCAAAAGGAAATTGGAAGATTAGCTAGATCATATCATGACTTAACACTGTATGATTCCTTATTTTTGATAAACTATCATTGTGGTTTAGGTGGAGTCATCATGATACATTATCATGGTCTCTAGAAGGCACTCAAACTGTTAGTTTAAAATATTTCAACATTGGTCACATCGATGTGTCTTAATACTTTACTAAGTTTTTTATATACTTCATTCATGATCTCCTTGAACATTTCAAGGGATCTATACTTGTAGTTCATTAAATACACACTTCCATATCTATTGATATAATTAGCAAATATATTGAGGTATGGGTAACTACCTTTAGCATTTATTCTAAAAAGTCTATAAATATCAATGTGTACGAGCCCTAATAGAATAATCACTATCCCACTACATATAGTGGAGACTCTTTTGTCATATTGCCCAATAAATAAGACTTGCATGTCTCTAATGGTTCAATAAGCAAAAGAGTCTAGATAACCATCATTATGGATTCTAGAAACACAATTCTAATTTTCATGCTTTAGATGACAATGCTATAGGTATTCATTATTTGAGTCATTGAGTCATTAAATATATATGTTACACATATTTGTCTCTTCAACTATCAAGTATAGATTATGAGACACTGGACATTTCCACATAAAATCTTATCTTTTAAAATGAAACTTCAATTTATTCATAATATTCTTGTCCATACAAGATACATGATGTTTTCATTAATGGCGGGTACATAATATCAATTCACTAATTGTATCACATGCCCATTAGATGAATGTCAAATTCTAACTGTAGTGGTAGAAATTCTTGCTCCACATGGTTCTAGCTTACTCCTTCTCATTTGTTGAAGTGGAGATATCTATCTCCTTCTTCTTCCTGAGATCCTCTATATAAAGATGTTAGCTCCTTTTCCAGTGACCAGGCAGGTGACAACGGTGGCACTTTCTTTCCTTAATCATTTAAGTGAAAATGACAAATTCCATTTGCACTCACCCCTCTCCTTATCCTGAGTGCAGAAGACTTAGACTTCATCTTAGCCTCATAACTCTTCTTGGCCTTGCCTTTTCCTTTTGACTCACTTCCACTTATCACCATCATAGATTTCTCCATCTTCATCCGTGCTTCAACATTAATCAACATCCCAAGCAACTCAGACATTAGTTTGGCCAAGTTATAGAGTAATAACACTCGATAAACTGGCTATATGATTCAGGCCACAATTGTAGAATCATATTCGTGACCAACTCTTGACCTAAAGGAAATTTTAGACTTTCCACATGGCCAATCATATTGGGTGCATCGGGCTCTAATGGATCTCCCTCTATTAGATTGCACTCAGATAGTGCTTTGGAGACATTATACTGTGCTTTCTTTACCTGATGTTGTTCATGCAACTCATATTTCATACAATGCAACATGAGGTCTTTGATGTGTGTGACATCATTGACATGTGTCAAGCAAGCATCCATTTCAACCTCAGGCACATTTGGAGCGAGTTCCTCTAGCTCTGGTCTTTCAAGGACATGGAGCTCTCACTCATTGGTGAGAACGCTTCTCAAAGTCCTCAACTAAATATGGAAGAACCCATTTAGTTTTTCCTACTCAAGGATTGATCGCAATGATAATGTGTTTTTATTTGCCATTAGATTCTACAAAAGAAATTTTACAACTTTGTCAAAAAAAAAAATTGATTTGATATGATAATATTATTGATAGTAATTAGGCTTTTGATTAATTATCTCTCCCACTATTTTGTTCAAAATCATAGTCCTCACTATAAATTAGAAAGATTGTAGTGTACAATCTTCTAATGAGTCAAGATTCCAAATAATTAAGTAATACTCTACCAATATTGACACTCATAACCAATTATTAAGGTAGGCAACATCTACCCATTGCATCTCATGCGATTCTTAGATAGATGGTACTGACAACTCCTTGCCATAGTCCATCTATATGCTTCTAGGCACTTAATCCTATTAAGGTCGCCTAGTTAAGCCTAACCCATAAGCCAACACGAGAATGTATGCACCATGCTATGGTAAGCCCAATATCTACCATCACATTTCCACAAGATTGATGATGCTCCATGTTAGGGCATGTCCATGCTTGGTCGATAAAGATTTTCATGTGTGCTACTTATGAAAAGCATCTTAAACTTAATATGTATTGAGGAATTTTATAAAGTATGTATACATATCCAATCACCACATACTTATGTATCATATACATACTATAACCACAAATAAAAACATGTAATTATAAACACAAGCGATGGTTATGGCCATAATATTGTAGTTCCTTTGAGACACAAGGAATTAATACCATCTAAGGTCTACATCACATGTAGTAACTTATTGTTGATGAAGATTTGTTATTGAACCAAGCCAGGTTGATCAGCTCAATACTTGAACCTATCAGTTTGCCTCCTGGTCGGTCGATTGGTTTCTTGAAATAGTCATCTAGTTCTCTAATTCAAGTGACATCTGGAGTCCTCCACTCGATCGGTTGGACCACCAGTCAATCGATTCATCTACTCCTATCACGTATCCTCTTCAGTCCTTCACTCGATCGGTTCATCTCATGAGCCAGTCGATTTGTTAGGTGTAGAATATCTTCTCATGACAACATATAAACTAAAACTATCCTACTTCATATTACATTGTAAAAGCAAAAGCCTCGAGTTACATTCTAGGGGAAAAAAGAAGAAGATTGTTAATTTACATTTGGAAATGAGGGGATGTTTAGTAAGAAAAACTATTAGCAATAGGAAATAAACCAAACAACCAAGCACACAATCCACAAGGATTTTAGCCAAAGCCATGCTCACATCCACCATTAAAACACCTTTACGATGATGCTTATTGAATGCATATATATGTATATATATTATATATATTACATATATATATATATATATATAAATATATATATATAATCCATATGTGGTATTAGTCAGATATGCACATTAACCATTTAATATTTGCATCATATACAATAAAAATAATTCCAATCACATCGATTTAAATCCTTGATACACCCAAAAATTGACATGGCTCTAATACCACTATTGGGAAATCAGGGCAACGTATAAGGTAGCAGAAACAAAAAAATTAATGCATGATTCCCTAATCAGCAAGATCTCATCAACAATAGTGTATCTAGAAAGGAAAGTAACAAGAGTTACTTCCTAGTTCTGGAGCAAGTCAAGCAACAACTCTTGTTGTCGTAGTGTGTTTCTTTTCCAAGCAACATTTAATTAGTCGTCAACAATTGCCTCATGGTCTAGTACCATGGACGATAGTTGATGGCATCCTCATAAAAACAAGAAAAAGCCTCCTTGCCTCTAGAGTAGTCCATGCGGACCATCGAGAATTCCATGTTGTACTACCTAGGACAAGGGGAAGGAGTTGTCCCTTTGAATGTCAGTGTACTAGAACTGACATGCTCTCCCACAATTATCTCTCCCTTTCTATCCTCCCTTTTAGGGTAGGACTTGCTTAGAATCTCTATTGGTTATCACAACCAAAGAGGATAACAATTATTAGATCTTATTGTTGTGTCTGGGAAGCCCCCAATACCCGTCTATTTATAGGAGAGCCCAAGATCAAAGTTTCAGTCGATCTGGGAGTCAAAAAGACAGATTTCACAAAATTTTTGGAAGCTACAAATGGTGAACTGGTCAGTTTACTTGTCTAATCGGTCGGTTCATTTCATGAACTTTTCTTTTCATGTACTTTTTTATTCTAAATCAAAGTGGCATTTCAATGTACTATTAATGCAAAACATGATGTCAACATAAAACCATGATCTAATCAAATTGATCTTTAAATAGGATGGTTCATCAAATGAATCGGTCTTCTCATATCATGAACCCATCAGTTCACTTAGTGAACTGGTCGGTTCATGCCCTGGTTCAACCATTATTGTTTCCAATTGACCTGACACTCCAACTGATTGATTTAGCACTTGAACTGGCCACTTTAGAGTCCAATCAGTCAATTTTGAACCACTGTTGTTTAAATTTAATACCTAAACACTTTTAGTAATCAAGTTAAACATCATTCATGAACAAACTCCGATTCTAAGTGCATTGTATGTGTGTGACCATATAGGTCCCAAATTACATTGGCAGTAAATGTCCATAACCAATTTATGACATCACAAAGAATGACTAGTGTCTAGAAACACATAATTTCTACCCAAGTAGTTTAGAAATTTGTGAGAACAACTTCAACCTACAATCGGTGATCAATGTTACTATTTTTGCATAATTCCTTTATCTCTGATATCCAGATTGAACTAGAGGCATGGAATTGTCATCCTCTCAATGTTCTATCCATGTTACTTGAACTAGAGAGGACTTCTTGAGATGCATGTGAGTTCACATATCACATATTGAATCACATGAGTATGCACATACACTTCCAAGTCTCTCTTATCAAGTGGCCTAGATATCAAACTCCTATAGGTGGGACAAATCCCATCTACATCACTCACACTTAATCCCCATGTGTCACAAAGTACCTAAGCATCACCTTTATAGCAACTCTTATTCAAGGTTACGTTGGATGACGTCAAAGTACAACAAATGATATGTGATGAGTGTAGTGATTTTAGGTATAAAAACCACAATCAACACTATCTATATGACAGCTGATTTTGACTACCATTCCATGGTGTCCATGTATCACTCTCATGGTGAATCTATCCAATACACTATTCTCTAACATGAACACATGTGCTTGACTTCATATAACATATTATGACTAATGAGACTTTATCATCAATCAATACACAAGTTTTGTGGAGGCAAAAGGTTCAACGAAAGTGATCAATTTTTTTCTCCACATACCCTACGAGCAGATCTCATCGACGACAACATATTTAGAAAGAGGGTGTAGGGATATACCTCGTCTCTGAGCAATTCTGGTGATGTCCCTTTGCCTGGAGATATGTGTCACTCCTAGTGTGCACATGTGGTCTTCGTCTGTCATTCGTATGTAGGCAAATTTGTATCTGTGTCTCTACTTCATCCATGCAAATGGAGTGGAACTCCACATCATGATTCACAAGTTAGCGGGAATGATTAGCATTCTACTTCACAATGTGCTAGCGTCAATTGCTCTCCTTCTCTCTTGTTTGGGGATGATGATGGCTAGGGTTCACATACAAGAGTGTGTACCCAAACATGTATCAAAATACAACCGCCATGCCCCTATAAATAGTAGAAGAAAGGAAACAGGGTTTCCCAAAACCCCTTGTAAAAACAAAAGGGTTGTAGCTGCATTTAAAATGATTCGCTCATGGAACAATAAAAGAATATCCTAGAATCCATTAATAAACCAATTAATCATATTAATTGATTAACTAATTGTCGTCACCCGACTCTAGTCAATGCACTTGGGAATAGCCAACTGACTTAACAAAAGAATCCAATTAATTGTCTTAAACATTTTAACCAATTAACTTAGATATATTCCAATATTATTCCAATAGATTACCTAAACGTTTTAGTAAAATATTTTATTTGGAACATTTCCAATCACATCCAAAATTATACTCCTATTCCAAATGCATCCTATGTGTGTGACCCGGTAGGCTCCACATTATGTTGGCAGCGATATTCATATATATATATATATATATATATATATATATATATATATATATATATATTATGATTTCACAAGAAATTATAGATATGTAGCAAGACTTCATTCCTACCCAAGTAATTGGAGAAGTTGGAGAACAAATTAACCTATCATCTATGATTGGTGTTACCATGATTGCATAGTTCCTTTGTCTCTGATATCTGGATTGATATCGATGGATGAAAGCATCATCCTCTTTAAAATTCGATCCATGTTCCTTGAACTATAGCATAATGTCTGAGATATGTGTAAGCTCAATATCACATATTGACTCGCATCAGCATGGCCATGCATTTCTCCATCTCTCTTATCAAGTGTCCAGGATATCAAACTCATGTAGGAAGGACATTTCCCATCTACATCACTCTGATTCATCCCCATCTATCATAGTGCACCTGAGCACCACCTTTATGATAATCCTTATATGATGGATGATGTCAAAGTACACCAAACGACATCTGATTATTGTAGTGACTTCAAGTCTATGAACCACGATCACCACCATCACTATGAGAGATGACTCTGACTACCAACCATGGTTTCCATGTGTCACTCTCATGGTGGGTCTGTCTGATACACTGTTCTCTAACAAATATATATGTTCTTGGTTTCACATCACATATCATGACTAATGAGACTCTTTCATCAACCAACACACAATCTAGTCTTAAGTGTTATTGTTGTCTATTAGCTTTCCACAATAACATATAAATAGAGACATAATAAAAATGCATATACTCTTGACATATGTATGATCTCATCATTCAGGTCCTTAACCCGAAGACATACGTCACTGAGTGATGTCATTCTTTATACATTTATTATGTTACAACATTATCTCATAACTGATTAACAGAATAAATTGGAAAATTTCCTTTCTTATTAATCAAATTGTTTACAAGATATGCCATTACAATCATCATATGATCGGCTCTATGGGTATACATACCAAAAACTCTAGCCTTATGTATTATTGTCATCTATTTTTCTTCCACAGTAATATCTGACTAGGGACATTACAAGAATGTATGTACTCGTATCATACATATGATCTCACTGTTCAGGTCCTTAACCTAAAGACATAAGTCATCGAGTAACACTATTCTTAAGACATCTAGTATATCTATGTCATCATCTCATGATTGAGACAAACATAATAGACAAAATTACCTTTATCATTGTCAAGTCAGGTATCCAATGTCTCATTGCAATCATTGTATGATTGGCTATATGGGCATATATATCAACACAAAGTACTTGTGTTTTTCTTATACTGTGTTAATCCCATTTGTTGAAAATAAGTGGTTTTGTTTCATAATCTAAGTTTAAGTTTAGGGATTCTCTATAACGGTTGGAATTTATGCCATCAAAAGAGAGGTCCCGATAGTATCCTTGTGCTTAAAAGGTGGGTGGTCCCTTCACTCATTACCAATGGGTTTTGAGTTGAATATCAACACACATATGCAATTGATGACAATCTAATTAGGGAACATAAGAATTAGGGTTTTAAGATTTAGAGTGAAGAAGGAGAAGTTAACCACTATCTAGAGAGAGGCATGAGAGAGATTGAGCATTTAAATTAATCGAATGATTCAAAATGTTACTTTGAATTCAAGCTTGTAGTGGGGACGACTTCCATTTATATAAGAGTTAATTGTCATCTTTCATTGAGATATATTTGTATCTCTAATTGGGAAGGGCCATTACATTAAAAAAAATTAAGTCCCACAAGCTTTATCCCCTCAAATTGGTGAGGCATTTTGTAGAGCTTATTAGTCCCTACATGAACAATATGTGAGTTTAGAAATAGCCTCGGTAAGAATGACAACTAATTGACTTGCGATAAGAAAATGTGAGATAATAATGTGTTTGTAGAGAAACCTTCTCCCATGCAAAATGGTAAAAAAAATCTATGTGCTTCTGTCTAGCATGAATAATAGGATTCACAAATAACTAGATTTACCCTTTTTTATGAAAGAGAAGTGTAGCTTCTTGCAAAAGTCATACGTTCATATCTTTGAGAAGATGAAAAATCCATGTGAACTTAGTACTTGTGGAGGAAGGAATTTGAGACATCGATCATATATGAATATCTCATATGTAGTGCTCCCTTAATATATCAAATAATTTTTTTATAAGAGAGAAATAAAAATTAGAGGGATTATCCACAAACCGGAAATCTATGTTGACAATATATGTAACATCATGCCTTGTGATAGTAATGTTTGATGCACAACCAACAATCTTGTGATATTGGCATATATATGAGAATACTTTATCACATAGAATTTTATTGAAAATCTATGCAATGTGTGTGGAAATGGGTTTGCAATCTATTATATGTGAATCATGCAAAACCAAGTATATATTTTTCTTGATGCATCATACATCCACAATGTGTTTGCTGAAAATGAATGACTAGTAAGCAATGAAGAACACCTATCTCTTGGATAGTGAAGGTATTTCTTAGAGAGATAAGAGTTGTTACTATTCCAAATAATTTTATCAATATAGAGAAAATGATAGATAATATTTGATTTATTTTGAAATCAAACAAGGAGGAACCAGTTGTTCTTGAGACCAATCCAAAATAGAATAAGAAGTCACTCTATTTGTTGAACTAGGCATGAGGGGCCTATTTAAGCCCATACAAAGCTTTTTTGTAGTTTACATACATAGGAAGAAAACATATCATTCTTGAAAATAGGGAGGTTGATCCATGCAAATATATTCTATCAAAAGTTTTTTTTCAAGTGGAAATTATAGATGTCTACTTTTTGAGGATCCTAAGGAAGTGTCACATACAGGGTGAGCACAATCTTCATCAGAGGTGTCTTGAAAAACCTTATAATTAAGCATTCAAACCAAGACCAAATGGCAATGAGTGGATGAACACACAGCTTGTAAGTCTAAGAATCAGCCCAAAATCAGAGGCGTAGGACTATACTCACATATCCCATCAACTACAACCACTTTGTATGCTTTCACTTGTTACTTTTAGGAGGGTTTGGTTTGAACACTTGTTTTGTAGGTTCATCTCTGATTCCAAGACAAATTAATTCAAAACAAGTGAGCTACGACTAAGAGATTTAGAAAAAAGGAGGAGAAGAAACCACACGAGAGACATCAAACATTGTAATTGATTGAATAATACAAAATGATACATTCCGTTCAAGTTTATAGAAGGGACAACATCTACTATTCTATAATCTAAGCATCACTACTCATCTCCGTCCTAGTTCCATCTTTCTATTACTCGCTGGACTCCGTCTGAAATACATATCCGTATTCATTGTTGGACTTCGCCCGAGTTCCATCTCTCTATTGATCGGTGGACTCTTTCAGTCGTTAGACTTAGAAACTAAAGATATATTAGACTCTTCAAGATTACTCCCCTTTCTCGTTCCCCTCCCTGCACCCTATAACAGAAGCCAGCAAGCAAGCACGAAGACATCAACCGTCAATCGTCGACCTTCGATGCACATTGGTATTCAGATCGCTATCATCATAAATCTAGTAAACATCAAATTAAGTATGCCACCAGCATGACCTCTCCACTCGCTGGAATCCCCTACGACCGACACAATCGTCGACATCAGGTACGTCCGTCTTTAGCATCGTTGCCACGACCTTCAACACCATGTTCTACAACTACACCATGAAGGCCAATGGCTCATACCCTCCCTTTGTGTGCGGAAGCTGGTGGTGTCCCTGTTGCCGCTCCTACGCCATAACCTTTATGATGAGAATATTCACCTGTGCGAGCACTGAAAATGATACGAAGGGGATCTTCATGTGCGATATGGGTTACACATCGAGGCGTTGTGGTAGGACTTGGTGTAGTGTGTGGCAGCATTGGAGTCCGTCAGGAACAACGACCAGCAGGTGGTCTGCCACGTTGATAGGTTGCCCGTTCTCTTCTCCCGCTTCTTTTCTTGTCCTTTTTTTTCTGATGTTGATTTTTTTGCTCTTCTCCTCTCATGCATTGTATTCCTAGATCGTCAATCTTCTTTTCTTCTCGTCCAATACGTGCTCCTTTTCTTTGTCTCCTCTTCTCCTCCTGTTCTTCTCTTCTCCTCTGGTCAATTTGTTTTTATCCTATCGCTCCACTGCAATCATCATCTTGAGTGTTTTCTACCTCTATCTTTTCAGTCCGTATACATCACATGTGCTATAAAGTTTGAGTACTGCTAATTGATTTTGAGTCTTCAGACTATCCGGAGATCCTGTGTCCCATCCTAACTTCCTCCGTTCTCTTCACCACCTCTTCAATTTTGGCAACAGCTGGGCATCTTTTACATATCATGTAAGTAAACTGATTCCTTTTGTTGCCGACGATGCATATAATTTATGGGTTCTACTTCTTCAAATCAAATCGAACTAGCTAGAAAGGCATTCTGAATTCGTCCAACATAACTTTTAAAGTTTGCAGATTTCTTCTTTTGGCATCGACGTGGTTTTTAAATATTAGAAACTATCCAACACTTAGCTTCGATTTATATTAGTTCCCAGTTTGTAAAAAATTATGATCTTTTTGGACTAATGAAAACATACGAATTAAATGTTACAATAACCCTTTGTTGACTAGGTATGTGATTATTGAACCTTTCCTTATATGCCCAGCTCACCAAGTATGTGAATCGTCAATGATATATGACTACATAATTTCGGTATGCTTATATAGTTAATAGAAACTGTTAAATAAATTTAAAAGCATTATGTAAATGATGATTTTGATACAAATTATGATTCACATACTTAGATTTGTGTAGAAAAACATTTTTAGTTTTGTGAAGTACATAAGTGGTAGTAGATGGAATTGTATTTTCATATGATTTCTCAAGTTACATATATAAGTACTTGAGAAATCTAAGAAATATTCTCTCATAACCAAATGAATATGAAAAATTGATTAGAATTATGAATGAAAGAAGATTATTTATAAATAAATGATATAGGCATATCATATCATTGGTTGCATCCCAACAAGTGATGGATATACATACATCTCATCACTTGCACATACCTATTTATTCTTACACTTTTCACTTTCCAAGTGAATGTTTTTGAGTGCATCATGTCAATCTTAATTTATAGCGAAGAACTTGCTATACTAAATGAGATGATAGTGACATCAGTGTATATCTGTGTTGGAGACATTGACTCCTTACATGGTTATTCATAGACATGACATGATGGATTTTGACAAATAGATGTGATGGAGTTTGGAATTCCTTGACTTCATTTGATGAATGTATGATGTGCATTCATGATAGCGTTATTATATATTTTGTGATATAATGGTATGGTTTACGATGTAATGATGAACTTCCTAAAAATTCTTACTATTGTTCTCGTCAATAAACAACAATATAGGAGCATGGACATAAGTGTCAACATAGCTATTTAGTTTTATAGTTATGCTAAGTATGTAGGACGGTTGAATAAGTGGGCAAGTTTTCTTTTTGTTGATTAATAATCGATGCAATCAGCTTCCTGTACATGTCCATATTGTTAGGACAATTATAGATGATTTGACAAGTGCACCTCTAGCTATGATAGTGGTCATTATGAACATCTTCTTTGGTGACATATTTGATGATGAGGGTGTAGAAAATTGGGTGCATACCTATTGCAACTTATAGTTCTATGTGGATTCTACAAGGATCCTAGCTAGGAGTTTATCCCTAATAGGATTCCTTATGTAGTCTTTTCTCAACATGTTTCTCAAGCAAGGTTATCCAGATACAATCGATCCAAAGCTTGATCGGTTCCTTTGTGGCATATACAAGGTACAACTACTCTATATAAGTAATATGTTACTTCTCATTAACTTCTTTCGTAAACATTAAGTGGAGTAGTCTTCAAATATGATATTTTTAAATAAGAAACATATTTGACTTAGTTTTAAAATAGTGAAAATATTTTGATAATGTCATGATGGTGTTTTTAAACGTGCACAATGATGCATGATCTTTGAAAACCAACAAGGAGTGTACACATCCTAGATAAAATACATCAAATACATCTTAAGAAAGATAATACTACTACAATTGATATAAGTGAAGTTAGACATAATAAAATTAGAGACTATAATAAAACAAATCAATATACTTATAGATATATGAAATTATATATAGAGTTTCTTTGTTATAAATATATTGCTATGTTTTTCTAATATTTAAATGTACCTATGTTTGTTTTGTACTCATTTCACTCATGCCCTTTTGGACTGGGTATCAAAAAAATACAACATGTGATTTATTTGATGTGTTACCCGGTCAAAGGAAACACCTTTATTTAGAGTTGTCCCACCCTAGGAACCAACATTTCTTAGTTTTGCGTTCAACTGTAATATTTACTTAATCTTAAAAACCTTAATGGGATTCATAGGGTCTACTCCTACATGATTTGTTTATTAATGACAATAGGAAGTGAGATGGAGGAACACATGAAAAGTGATACCAAAAAGTTTCATGTCAATAATGTTATCTATTAGGATATTTTGTTTATAGAATGTGATATACACATGTACTCAATTAGTAAACTAATAGTTAAATTGAGAATGTCTATGTACCATGAGGCACAAATGTTACTTAATTGCGTGTAGCCATCAATAGATGATATCTCAGCTATTATATTGGAATGGTTCATTTAGTGCCTACTCACTACATCATTAGCACATGTCATTGAAATTAGTATCCCAAATATCATTTTAACTTGATAATTGGGTGATTATGACTCATGGTGCTATGTTATAGATTCCATGAAACGATTAAGTTTCCATACACTAAAACAAATAGGTTTTGAAAGGGGGTTCATCAACAAAGTGCTTGAGTATATCACTAGGGAATTTCTTTTATAATGTCATAGGTGTACATCATACACCTTACTCCTACAACCTTATGCTATATATCAGATCCAATCACGAAACATAAGATTATGCACAATTTAAATATGTTTGGAACCCTCGTATTCAAGCTCACAAACATAGTTGATTCAATTATTGATCTTAAGAGATTCAACCAAGCTTCCTTAATTGAATCATGATGGATTAATAACTAACATGATTGCTACTTTCTTTGTAAATATTAAAATCAATCAGCAAGTTCGGCCATCGTGTCATTTGTTACTAAGCCCAGTCAACACATGTTGACAACATGCTACAATAGTGGTGCTACGAATTAGTATGATAACAAGTAGATGCATGTTGTGACAAATCATATTTGAATAAAAATAACATGATTTTCCTCAATAAAATACAAAATCTAAGAAGAGTTTGATAAAGCATTTGAACACTAACAATGTAGAACGAAAATATGATGTGAATACAACCAATCAATAGATGAATGTGATATTTTAGTGACACAAATTTCAAAGGTCAACTTCAAGAGAGCATAGAAAAATTAAAATTTCAAATTGGTAACGATTTCTAAAATAAGAGTTGTGTATGTTCACCCTTTATACATGTTCTATAGAACATTTTTAGATAGATATCTTGCTAATCCTCTACATACATCTATCTATGCTCCCATCCTACTACTCATCTTGTGGATATATTAGAATCCTAGAACCATCATGTAAAGTGCATTTATTCTAAATGACATCATAATTTGATGACCAAGATTCCTTTAGGATTTATCACATATATAAAAAATGCTCACCTATAAAACATGGTAAAATTAATGAACTGGATCATATAGACATGGTAGATTTCCAACAAAAAGAAATATTAATTATAATATTTTTTGTATAAAAGGTACTTACTTTGATGAGCATCTCAAATCTTCACATAATATAAACATTATGTTGCCAATCACATAAGGATCCCTCTGTAGAACTCTATAATAAAATGTTATTGTTCAGTGCTACTTTTTGTGTTTGAGCTACACTATATTTGTAGTCTCCTCTTTTTTGTGTGTCAATGAACGTCCCTAGGGCCCTATTGAACCCACTCTATTAGATTATACCCATGACCAAACACGTGGTGGCAAGGAGCATCATATGTCTTTCATGGTTGGGGTCATTGCTGAGAGGTTTTTCTTTTAAAATTTTCCCTTGGAAGGATTTGAGTGTCAGACCTCCTGCTCAATAAAACACACCACTTTCCAGTTGATCCAACCTAGAGTTGCATATCACCCTCTCTTTTCCTAAAAGAGTAAGATAAAAAATCATAATGTAAAATCATCAAAGATCCATCTACAAATATACATTAGGAATAATATTGTGTTTGTCTAAGTGAATAAAATGTTGACAATTAGAAAGTAAAATCGGTGATCAGCTTATAAGCTTGTATCCTTGAATTGATTTCATTTTTTTTCTTGCAATGCTTTCATTGAATGTCTACATATGTTCATGTATCCCATCATATCAATGGCTTTAAGGATATCTTGAGTTTATGAAATTACCATACTCCAAACTTGTAAAATGATATTTGATGAGTTACATGCTTGTTGAATATAGGTTACCATAAAGTACACCAAGCATCCATATATGTAGAAGACAACTAATCTGAGATTAAATGTTGTACTTTATTATATACGTAATATGTAATGACATAATAAAATGGAAATTGGAAATATTGTTGTTAATGAGTTCCTTGGAGACATGTATCTTGTAATTACACAATTTATTTTGGTTTATGAACTCATTCTCATTGAGAAATTAATCACGGTAAGCAATTCAAAACATGATACAACTACTACATTTTCCGTTATAATCTATGAACACTATTTTTTGTTACTATGTTGAATATGTCATTATCCATGATAGAACAATCACAAAGAGATTGCTATCACTTTAGAGTGATAACATTGTAATAACCACTATATTTCTATTGATTTTGTCTCCATTAGATCCTCTAAATATTAAATCATTAAAATATTAATTATACATGTGCCTACAAAGTGAGGGAGACTATAAAAATGTTCCTCATTAGTTCCCACATATGCATACTTATTCGTGCAAGATAAGACACAAATGGTCTAATCAATATTTTGAATACAAGATATTCTACATTTTCTTGCATCGTATAACTGGTCACCAAAGGAAAATATTTCTCTAATATATTTCATTGACTATTTGTTTAGGAATACAACAAAATGAAATAGTCTTCTATGAAATAATATAACTACTAATGCGATAAATATAGAATATAATCCTAAAAAATTTATTGTTCTCGTCTCAAATGTGGAAGCTAAAAATTGCATCAAGAGAAGTGTGGTTAAAATTCAATCGACAACAAAGTCAACACTAGGGAACAACTTGAAAGTGTTCATTAGGACAATGTTCTTATTTTAGTAACTCTGAAAATATATTTTGTACACTAAACATGTCTTAGATGTGTGTTTTCATCAAAGTACATGACATAAAATTTATATACCATAATTAGAATTGATGAAACTAAAAATTTACTTTCCTATGTTTTAAAATAAATTCACATACTACATGAAATACTGACAAAGAATAATTGAATATCTCGGTTAAAAATTAAATATTTTTTATTTCAAGATTATTTTTATCTAGATATAAAGCTTTTGTTTTATATAAAGTTTTACTAGAGAAAATATGATCTTTTCGTTAATATCTTTATGATATTTAGGTAACTTTATAAATATTTGAACCCATCTAGAAAAAATTCCATTTTTTTTGGTAACCGAGAGAACCCACCCCGGGCAAGACCGACATGGTAAACTCTCGAGACATGAGAAGGTGTGGTCCGGTCACCCCCCCTCCCACACCTAATCAGCGTGGATTACCATTCGCAAAGTGCCTTCGGTGAGGTTTGAACTCGGGTCCTTCATTGGGACTTACTGAGCTCTTACCACCCGGGCTACTATGGCCGGACAACCATATTACGTGCAAAGCACGTGCATTTACTAGTTTAATATGATATACTAGATTTAATCATTATCTTTCGTTATGATATGGCTATATCTCTAATTGGATAATTACATAAAAAAAACCAAGATCCACATGATTTATTAGTCAATAGACTCATTTAATCATTCCCCATTGTATAAAAAATGGATTATACAACAAACTATCTAATCTAATTACATTGCCATCATGTAATTTTAGTTTCAGTAGCTATGCATTAGGGTAATTATCATAACATAGACTCAATACTATTACATAGAAAATAATATGATCCATTGGATTCACATGAAACATTTTCATCTTGTTATTTTGTAGGTTGTGAATGTAAGGTGAAAAAAATAGATCAAGTATTTAAAATGGACTAAAACTTGACTATAATACAACCCATTAAACAAAAACCAACTATTTTAGTGTATCATGACAACACATGAATGTGACTAAGATGTTATTTTATGAACATCAAAATATTACATATGTTATTGCTTTTATATCATGATTTAAAAGAATGTTTCATCTTTAGCCAACAAACATGGATAACAAATATGTTAATGATTCTTATGTTCAAATGTTCTAAACATATTCAATCATTGTTATACTTGTATTTTTGTCGAATTTGACTATTTAAGGCTTCATATTTTGTTAGATTATATTAACTATAAAACTATTATGAACCTAATATTTCTAACCATAGGAAAATTCAAGTTACATGCAGATGAGTTCTTGACATTTTATCTTCTACATATAGTATCCATAATTTAACAAAAATGATTCATAATGCACATTAATATTCTCTAAATTTTGTAGTATTTAAATAAAATCAATCAATATTCCAAAATTATTGTCTATATATCTAATATAAGAAAATGTTAGATTCAACTCAAATATCACATATTAGACATAAACTCATACAGTAAACAATTAAAATTTTACTCATTCATGGAACTTCACATCATAAGAAAATCTATGATGTATTTTAATTTATTATATTTGATGAAAAAAATTAATTACACTAATCTGATGTCAAATATCCATTCTTGGATTATCTATAAACCATATATTAGGAGTGTTAATTTGTTCTTATATCTACTTCTACTACATTGAGGTAAACCCTAACTTTTAAATGTAATAATGAATTATGATAATAATTATGTTAACTCTTAAAAACATGTTGTTACATGTGTGTATAATACCCTAAATTTTTCCTTCCTAGTCATGCGAGAATGAAAAAACAAAACTTAAAAATTATTATATGGAATATCAAGTGCTAAGGGGAATTCCTAATCTAATCCATGACAATTTAGCATCAATGTATGATTACATTTACAATATATATTACATGAAATACATGTAAAAGGTGTTCAAGAACCATTATAAGGTAGAAATTGGTGAGCTTTTGATATAGAACATTTATCACCATGTATCCATGTTGTTTTGAAATCCATTTCAGAAATAGTTTTATGTTATTATAGAAATATATTTCTATTACATGACTAATGAAATAGACATATGTATATTTATAATCTTTAAATGATAATACATGTGTGACACTACACCATCTAGACCATGAACATTTCTTGCATTCCTGAAGCTAGAATTTGCATAAAACATGTCTACCAAACATGACAATTAATGAGAACTTACATATTTTGTGCTAGGCATATAGGAAAAGGCAATGTATCAACCTTATCACTAGAACATCTAATTTCTACAAATAATAATTATATTGAAATATAGTAGATTTTTTTATCAAATATCAAAAAGTAATATAATCACACTTATCTCATATACTACACATCTTGTCATCTTTTATTCATTTTTCCTGAAACTATTTGGCTCATACCTTACTAAGTAGAATTCAGCATGCTTGATTCTCATGTCAATGACTCATCGTCATTATCTAATGGTTTAGTTGGAAACCCTAAAATAGATTCAACATGCCCTGTCCAGTGTATGGTTGAGCATTCAGTTAATTCAGATGGTTACGACTAATGTGGTTTGGCTAGATGGCTAATTTGTGATTTGGGATTTTAACTATGAATCTAACAATATTTGAGTTGATTAATTTAGCTATAGTTAATTGCTTAATGGTCAATTTGTCCAGTTATTTTGTTTGACCACATAACACTCATGTGATAATATTAGCTCAAAATTCTAATAAAATTTTGAACATCTTTTGTATTATTGTATTATGGTGTATAAATATATGCTATGTATTTCATGAAAACCTGATTAGTATATAAATAGGGAGGTCTTTTAAAAGAAAAGTACAATTGCATATATATATATATATATTTGTAGGATATCTTTATAAATAAACTTTGACTATTATATTAATTAGGTTAACCAAAAAAAGTATCTTTAACCAAGAAATTAGTTGTCTAATTGAAATAAATTAACCAAATTGTATGAATTAACCAAATTTCCTAAAAATAACCATTCAAAATTAAGTGTTTGGTTAATTGGTTACTAAATGATTTCTTCTCACACGTAGCCCATTGTAGGGTTTCCTAAAGAGGCCATGTTTGTATCTTAGGTACACAAGATAGCAAAAAACAAAAAATAAAAGATCACACACTAGATAAAGCATCATGTTTCACAGTTTACATATGATTAGAGTCTATTACTTATGGAAATAGAGTTTCATAATAGAGGATATAAGGATAGAATCATGCTATGTGACCCATTCCTAAATCTTGATGGTCTAACCTTCAAGGTTTTGATCCACAATACATAAATACTTCTCACAATCTTATGATTACAACAACGAGGTCTCTTTCATTACCCTTGTATGGACCTCAAAGGAAACTAATGGTGTTTAGGGAAGCTAATCAGATGCATTCATTATTTACATGTTATTTAATCCTCTTACTCATCTTAGATAGAATTTAATTCATCATTTATCATGTGTTTGTATTCTTCAACAACTATAATGACATGAATTATATTATGGTTAACAAGAACGACAATCATTATATCAAGGATCACAACAATATATGATTCACAACATATATGTTTATTTCATATTTTCACAACACTTTGTAGAATTTATCATCTGTGGGATATCAACCTCAGATATTATCTCATTCTCATGCATTTACTCTAAACATGGTTTATGAATTTGCAGATTGATACATGTTATTTCAATCCCAACTCATTTATATCATTTTACTTCATCTTATACATTTTAGTAAATATTCATAGAGATATTAGTACGAATAAGACTATCAACATATAAACATCATGTACATCCATCATACCCAGAGCAGGTTTGTTATACAACAAATACTTATTTCATCTGATTTCAATACATTTATATAGATCTCAATGCATTAACATTCATAACATACTTATTACTCCTCTTTCACTTTTTACCATTCTTTAGTCAAGGTTAATATTCAACACATATGTTATTGCACTTGAAATCCATCATAATAGTTCATTCTCAAAACAACAATTCAACAATTCTTTATTATGAATCTATTCACATCCTTGAACTTCATTTGTTAACCAAAATGCAGTATAATTATTTACATTCCTTAATCTCTTGTTTGAGAGAACTATCATAATAGGGTTAGAGTTAGGTTCGTAGGTCCACCATGATAATTACTTGGTTTTTTTCATTACTCTTAATTTCTTTCATTTCACGATCAATCCATAATTGGAATCAATCACTCTTAATAGTAAATGCACAATGCTTCTCTCTCATTCAAATCTTTCATAGTCCAAATTTTGGTGTAATTCTTGAATTAGGAGAACCCAAATGTAACTGAAGTAATTAGATTAAATACTTCATCATATTCACTTAATTAACAAGTCATCCAAAACTAATCATCACAATTTAGTTCACTTTTGTACATTTACTTCTTGCATTTAGATATGTGTACCATGTCTTGTGACTTCCAGTATCAATTTATTAATTAAAGTCAATTATTCCATTCCTTATAAGACTGCTCAATTTACAAAGTAGAACAGATCATGGTTACTTGTGCTTTCTTTATAATCTCTCATTATATTTTCAATTCAATATTATGTGATTGTAGAAAGGAATTGCATTCATGTGGGATTTACTCATTAGTCCTAATTTTATACTATGATAGATGCATTTGACTTAGATCATATTAATAAGACTCCTTGCCTTTAGTTGAAGAATAATACCCATATTTGATCATCTCTTCACATCTACAAGATTTTAAAAAAGTCAGGTCTTTGTCTCTTATTCTCACCCAACAATAAACTTTTAGATATTTTAGGAAGTTGGCTTAGTTTAGTCATCATAAGCACCTTATCATTCACTATATTCATTAGGTTGTACAAGGCTTCATTAAGTATATTCACGACACATGGAAACCCTACTTTTTGTTTCCACACATTACATCCACAAATTGCAAATATACGTGGTTGCATTGTCTAGTTTGAGTCAATACCTCAACATCAACCCTAAACATGGATATACCTACTGAAAACCCTATATTGATCCTCATACACAACCATGTTTAGGTTCACCAAATATTCAATTATAAGGTTATATAACTCATTTTTATTTAGTTCAAACAATATTACATACATTTCCACACATCTTCCAAGCTTATCAACCATTCAGTTGATTTTAGGCAATATTGGCACAAATCAAGGTAGCCCATTTACCATCAATTTTTTAATATAATTTCAATTTCCATACAAATATCTAGAAAATACTATTAACTATGAATGAATCTAAACCAATACCATTCAATTACCTTGGGTTATCCCCAACTGGTTACGCGGCTACATAAAAAATAGAAGCTATGTATTCATTGAATTTCATTAGTTAGAGTTAAGATTTCAACATGTTTAAATATCTGAATCAATAAATTAAACACCTCAATTTCGTAGCTCAATAAGTGCAATTCTAAAAGTACATTCAAATTCTTACAATTGACTCATTTTCTTCCTCCTTCCAATTTGAAAATCGTAGAAATGAAGAATTGAAGAGAAAGAAAGAGTAAAGAGGGTGATTTGATATCATTTTGATTCAAATCATTGGGAGAACAAATTTTAGACATAGGAAAGAAGATTCACTATGAAAACCTATCTAAGGAGATTAACTTACTGTATTTTTTAATCTCTACAAAGCTAAAATCATATATCATCATAGTTACAAGCTTTGTGGTTGGCCAAGAATAGTTTGGATCTGATCGGATGGTGATTATAATAATTGAGTTGATTAATTATCTTTTACCTATCTTCTCCAACAAAATTTAAGAGTAGTGTTTCTCAAGGGTGAGAAATACTCAATATTTGGGGGTTTGATGCAAAATAATTTTTTTTTGTGTCAAGCTTAAGGTAATTTTTTCCATTGGTTGATCTCAAATGCATAACTTTTCATTCATTCATCATCAATCCAATATATAATAATTGGGCATTAACTACTTTTTGCACATATTTGCTCGATTTGATCATGATATATACTAGCACGATGTATTGGTTATTTAAATGCAAGAAAAAAGTATTTGCAAGTACAATTGATTACATTGACACCCCAAATCAGTGTCATCAACTCAGATATGGATAATTTGCCCAAATATGATAGAGAAACAAAGTTCGTGAGTCGGTACCACCAACAATCATGTCGGTAACACTAACTCGTCATCCAATAGTACTAACATAAAGGCCGGTACCACTATAGGTCAAGTCAGTGACATCAACATTCATCCTAGTGAAAGGGACAATCAGTATCACCTACTTCTTGTTGGTACCATAAACCATGTCATATTATAGGGCTACAAATTAAAGTGATCTATCAGATGGATGGTTTTATAACTTAGATCTGTTGATCTCTATAAAACCTAATTCACTCCCAACCACCAATTAATCCCTAATATAATGGTTTTGTCTTCTTGACAGCTGGGGGAGAGAACGAGGAGACAAACAAAAACTATTGATTTGAACAAATTCCAAAGGTTATTTCTTGGTTGAAAATGATGGATCAGACTTATTTTCTAGGGATCTCTCAAACACTATGATATACATAGTTTGATACTTTTGTTTTAATGTTTTCTCATATGAAATATTTCTAGTCAGTGGACAGGAAGGCATTCAGTGGCCAACTTAGCGGTTGGATTCGGAGAGTGCGGCGCCCTAGTGGCCCAGTCAAAATCGTCACTGAGGAATGCAAAGGTTTTGTTGTGAAGATGCCGACTGCAAGTGAGAAGGAGAGGGTGCTTGATGAAGCACCCTGGTTCATGGATGGATCCCTGCTGGTTGTTCACTCGTGGAAGCCAGGGTTGCCCCTACAACCTCTCTCCTTCTCGAGTGCCCCTATCTGGGTCAAGATTGAAAATGCTGGTCTGCCGTGGACCAAGCAACACATAGCTAGTGATGCAAGCACCCTCGGCATTCCAGTGGACTTTGATGCTCATTCGACTACAGTGGGTTGTCTTGGTGACGCTCTGGTCTGCGTTGATGTCTGTAGTGAAGCCAAACTCCCTAGAATAGCTATGGTGGAGGTGGATTCATCCCCAAAGACCTTGAAGGTGGAGTCGATTGCACAACTGGTAATCTGCCCCAGCTACAAGAGATTCGGGCACAGAGGGATGTCATGCCCTCAGAAACTGAGGAAGCCCCCACTAGAGAAGGACATCCAGGTCAGGTTAGGCAAGGCAACTGCTCGACAGAATGCCAAGGGATTGATTCCTGTAAAGGTGGTCAATGAGGTGGTTCCTGAGAGCAGTGATCATGTTAACCAACTGGAGCTAGATAATAACCTTCTGGAGTTCATCTCTCAATAGGTTAAGGATATTGTCATTGACAGTGCTCGACAATCCCCATTCTCTAATACTCTAGCTATTGAGATCCAAATGGTAGAGCTTGACATCATTGGCACCTCTTCTGTTTGTAACTTGGGTGGTTTGGATTTAGGTTGGGAGTTGGAGATAGTCAGAAGCGGAAAGGAAGCTTCAACTTCCGAGTCTTGGTTGCCAAACAAAATATGGAGCAGCTGTGAGTTTTCTGCCCAATAGCAGGTCAGGAAGGAAAACCTGTTCGAAGATGAGGGTTCTAATGATTCTGATTTTGAGTCAGATCAATGGGATCCTAAGTACATGGAATACGACCAATCTTGGTCTAAAAGGAAGAAGAAGTTTGGAAGGAAGAAGGTTGGTTAGACATTCTCTTCCGTCTCTCTAATTCTGGGTCTTTTCACTTCTTAGAGGCAAATTCTTGTTCAAAAGTTTTGAAGATGCTTTGATCTGATCTGTGAGCATGGATATGAAGCCTTTCTTGAATCCTTTCTTTTAGTTTTGGTTATAATGCATAAGGAAGACATGAAGGTTCTCATGCCCTTGATTATGGGTCTGTTTTCACTGCCATTGATGGCTTTTGATTTGGAGTTTGCAGCTTGGAAGCCCTTCGATTAGAAAGGAGGAACGGGATGTTTGCTTTGGTTTGATGTTCCTAGCTAGTCTAGTAGCCTACGTATGGTTCATGAGGCTAGGGTTCACATTTTGAAGGTGGTTTTATTGATAGTTGTTTCTTTGGTTTCATGTAAACAGGGCTGACATTATTAGGTTGGTTAGTATAGGATAGCCTAGCTTTCATGTACGCTTTCCCTTTTCTTTTCTGTGAGTCCCATTTGTTGGAACTTGGTCTCTCTGGATTCTATCCTGGTTGTATGGGGCACATAGTCTTGTACCCAAAGTTTTTAGACTCATTAATAGCAACACATTTTTTCGCCGACCAAAAAAAAATATTTCTAGTCAGTTAATTACTTTGAAAGAGGGGTAAATTTTCAGTAAGAAATGCATAAACTTGGTTAATAAAGTGTTGTGCAAGTGAGATAATAACAAATAGGGAATAATAAAAAAATTGATCCTAATTGTTCAAACTAGAATAAAGATTGTGATTAAAGTATGGTTTGAACTAGTTTGAACATGGTATCTTGATTTGGAAGAGGTTCATATTTACTTATAAATCTCTATCCAAACACAATGATAATTTGTTGCAAAATAAAATCTAAGTACAGATAGCACAATGGGAAAACTGGATAATCTAAAATTCTCATTCATGTAGTTAACACACACTTTTATTCTATTGTATTTTTTAATTTTTAGTTTAATTTAACCAATCTAAAATTTCCATCAGCCTAGCTGATTTGGTCCTAGATAGTACTTGTCTCTATTTTTTCCCAGTTTCCTAAGTTCAAAAATTCATAAAATATTTGGTTGTATGTTATTGCGATGCGTCCAATTTCTTACTGCAAGTTGGTTTGTGTGCGTTACTTATTCACCTTCTAGTTGGTTAGGTACATGCTAAGTATTTTTAGGGCATAATGAAAAGACAAAAAGTTAATGTTGATACTCGCTTGTAGCTACGATTAAAGTTTTTTTCTTCTCATAATGGAATATTTATAATATCAAAATATTTAGACTATCACATATATGAAAATACTTATATCTCTCTATTTGTTATTATACCTACTCATGTTGATAATGGCTAGTTAATCCATGGATAGAATTTTAAGTCCTAAAGTTGAATCCTCCTAGAAACTTACTAGAAACAAGCCAGAAAGACTTCACCAACTAAGGTAAGATGGTATATGTGAGTTAGATGGTTTCTATAGTGAGGGTTTGACATAAGGATTGTAAAAACAAGTTCCAATAGTTGTATATTTTTTTTTGTGGGACAAGTAAATCCATAAAAGAATATGTAACTGTAAAACTTGTGTGTTTGGTAATGCACGCTTTCTCAATAGTAGCAATAGTTGTGTATATTTAGACAAAAAGTATTTTTTGAGTGTCTACAAGCAGATCGTGCTCAAGATTTTATCCATGGTATGCCTATTGATGGATTAGTCTTGTACATATTCAATATATTATTAAACTATCCTCCTATATTGTCTTATGTTGTATTTGTTTTCTTTTGATGAGATATGTCCAATTTTTTTGTAAGGCATATTTGGACATTTTTGGAGAGATGTGGTTCACTGTAGAGACATAACTAGATTCAAGTATAGACATGATCTTGTTTAAGATGTTTTCTATGACATACTTAGACAAGAGAGAATTCCTACTAAGAAAAAAAATCATATATCATATTTCTATACTTAATCCTGAATGCATGGTAGGTTGAGCTCATTCTGGGAAAACTTGTCCTACCAACAAATCTAAAAAACATAAACATTCTGATATTTTGTAGAAATACATACATTTCATTTATCTAAAGAATATTCAAAGTATAAAGAAATTCGAGTTACAGATAAAATACTAAAATTCATTTACTACACCATATATTTATCACATTATGTGTTCATATACTATCCAAATCCTAATTTACACCTACAAGAGTTTTCGCTTCTTAAATTCCAATTATTCAAAATAAAATAATTCTTAGAGTTTCTCATTAGGGGTAAAATATCATAATTAAACTATCATCATCAATAAAACTTTAACAATTATCAATCTAGTTAAACTTGTAATCATCCAAGTAAATTGTAATTAGATGGTTAAAATGATATTGGGTTGTTACAGTCATGGGTCTTAATTACTATTGGGGAGGTTATTTTAGTCTATAGATGATGTTATTATTGGCACGAGTAGAGGATACCTGACATTGGGCACAAGATACAACCAAGTGATATACATATTTCCAAATCAAAGTTCGTCACATGTTCAACATAATCTAGGTTATTGGTCTTCATTTGGTATAGCCTAAGACTTAGACAAGGGAACTTTGTGGGAGGAAACCCACCAACCGGTTTAAATTTACTTTTGTTCAAAAATATTCTTTTGTTTCTAGTAATTGTTTTTGCATAGTTCATTTAGATTGGTATTTATTTCATAGGATGGTTTTTATGTAGTAAAGAGGGTTCCTTGATGTGTATGTTTAATGTGTAATATTGAAAATTTATTAGTAGAACCAATCTCATTTACATCTTTACAAGAATTGAGCTTCATAGACTTGGTGGCACCAACCCCATTTTCTCAACCACCAATTTTTTGCAATCAATCTACACAAAGTTACTAATGTAAATTGGGTACCACTAACAATCATGCCAATGACACTAACATGATCTGCAATTTCTATAGGAAATTCAGTAAGTATTCTTAGTGGGACCAACATCATCATTGGTAGCATCGATGTTGATGGAGAAAGAAGTACCAGTATGAGTTAATTTTTTAGTTGGTACTGTCAAAATATCTATTAATAGTACTAATGTCATCATCAATCAAAAAGGCACCAACAGGCCAACGGCTACCGACCAACAAAATTGAGACCTAAAGTCGATACTAATGACACTTTGTTGGTGGAATCAACACTAATAGACTTTTCAAGGTCATTGTGTTGAAGGTAGGATATTTTGATGAGTGAGATCTTTGTATCATCACCTACACTCCTCAAACACCAGCTGAATGGATAACATCGGAATAAACTCAATATTTCCTTTTTCAGCTAAAAATTCTTCATTGAAATCAAGCATTCATCAAAGAACACAGACACTGATGTGCATCATTTCTCTCTTCTATACAAGGAACATCGATAGAGAATTCCATCTTTCTAACTTTTCTCTTGACGCTAGAGAGAATATCAAATTTGAGCTTTAGAAAGAGAATGGAATAATATTTCCTCTTTATCTCTGCATTAATACCTTCATCATTATATCTTATGCCTTAATTTTGTCTAAATTTTTAGGGTCCACTTTATCTAGTGTAATTTTGGACATCAATTTTAAAAAAATTACAAAAACATAAAATTTTAGGTTTGGCTTTTTTTTTGTTACATAATATCCAATTTGAATTGTTGACATGTGCTTTCAATTTATATCATGTACTATTAATTGGTTATACAAAAGTACACAATTTTAGAATTGAATTGGACTAGTCAGTTTGAAGACATGTTATTTTTTTTATGATAATGATGTTTTGAGTCAAAACCAACCAAGTGGTAGTGTGGTTTCTCATGTTAATTTTAGAAATAGGTTTTTAGTTCGCCATGATTCATGAATTAATAAGAAGGGCATATCATCATTTGGAAGAAAATGTCTCTTAGACATATGGTCTCATCCACCCCATTACATTCAGACTACCATAGGAAGAATACGAGAATCCAAGTTTTTTTCTCCTTTTTTTTGGTCGGTAAAAAATCCTGTTGCTATTAGATGAAACCAAAACTTAAGGTACAGAGGTCTGCGCCCCTACAAAACTGGGATGCTAAAGCATCCGATTAATAACCTAGAGAGTCCTGATTTGGACCTCCTGAAAGAACAAGAAAAAAAAAAGAAAACAAAAACAGCCAGCAAACAGATGACATCGCCAACAACTGAAGAGTCCACCATCCAAACCACCAACACTAATCACTATCGTTATGCCCACCTTAAAAGAGTGATGTCTTTGGCTTCTGGAGGTTGTGTCTAGAATTGCAGGAAAACGTCAGCAGTGCTAGAGTCTAAGGATCAGTTGCTTCTCATTCGATCCTAATATATACATCACAAGAGGTGAGAGTCTCACAAGAATCCATCAAAATGTTGCACTGCACACTGGGATCCTGCGATTGGTCAACACTACTAGGCCTTCACTGGCATTAATGAGCACCCACAAATTTGTGAAGAACAAGTAGATCTATAACCCCATTCCTCCAGCCAGCAGTGAAGCGGTTCTTTGAAACCAAGTAGTACCACACACCTGCAAGGATGTAATCAGTACACAGCCAGATAAGCAAGAAATGAGTCAAGGTCTATTCGACTTTTTCCGGGCTGACTTTTTCTTCCTTTTGGTCCAATTATGTTCCAGATCCAGGACATTAGATTCCCAATGATCAGAATCAAAACCGGAGCCATTTGAGTCTTCTTCTTCCTCAAAGAGCTTTTCCTTTTAGTTCACATACTCAGCCGAGGAACCACTCTTCCATATCCTGTTAATTTTCCATGACTCTGAGCCAGCATCTTCCTTAGAGCTCCTAGCAATTCCCAATTCCCATTCTAAATTGATACTATCTACATTGCAAACCGGGGTACTACCAAACATATCAGGTTCCCCCTGTTGTAGACTCGAATCAATGGAACAGTTGAGGAAAGCTTCGGAGCCACAGTTTATAACTGTCTCATTGATCTGTCGAGAAATGATACCTATGATAGCATCATCTTCCGCCAACTGGATAGGGAAATCAGTATCCTTACTTTCTGGAATCACCTGCGGCTGCACACTGGTGGCAGTGCTGGCAATGCTTCGAGCACCTGACCTCTTCCCCAGATGAACCTGGACATCCCTCTCAGGAGGGGCATTTCTCACCTTCATCGGGCAGGACAATGCCCTATGACCAAACTGTTTGCAGCTGGGGCAATGGGCAGGTTTAGCAACCACTACCATCTTCAGAATCTTCGGTTCAGAGTCCACCTCCACCAATGTGGATTTCGGAATTTGGGAGTCGCATTCCATTTGGATACAGACCAACGCATCCCCGAGACAGCCAGAAGACAGAGAATTGTCATCAATATCTACAGGTTTGCCTATGGTGCTGGCGACAAATGCAATATGCCTGCGCGTCCAAGGCAAACATGTGTTCTCGATTTTGAACCATATGGGAACCTGCGTGAAGGAGAGGGGTTGGAGTGGAGCACCAGGAATCCACGCGTGGACCACAACCAAGGATCCATCCATGAACCACGGAGCTTCATCTAGAACCCGTTCCTTCTCACTGGTCGTCGGCATCTTGATGATATATCCCTCGCGCTCTTCAGCTATGATCTCGACTGAACCGCTTGGCCTCCATAGACGCCGGATCCAGCCACTGAGTTGGCCTCGGAACGTCTTCCTGCCCACAAAACGGATTGATAGGAACTCCTCCCAGGTAGGGATAGAGCACTCCTGGCTTGAAATAGAGGCACACCTCACACCATCGCGGAGGGCAGGCTCTATATACTCGACCAGATCTGCAACGATCTCCTCTCGACCCAACCTGCTAGATTGAAGCCAATCAGCAATCGTAGAAGAGGGAGCCGCTCCTTTGGGACTGCTGGGAGAGGAAATCGGGGGTTTGGTGGAGGATGCGGAAGCCGCCTCCTTCCCTTCTTGCGAGGCAACCCTAGACGGAGCAGTGGAATTGGCTTGAGGAGCGTTGCTACCTTCTCCATTTACCCCCGATTGGCAAATAGGATCTGTCACGGATGACTCTGCAGCGCCGCCTTGCCCCCTTCCTCCTCTTCCGCCAGAGAGTCACCCTCTCCCTCGCCCCCGACCCCCGCGCCCGCGAGCCATTCAGTAAGTCACTCTAGGTGTTATCTTAAGTTACATTGCATACTATAATAGGATTCATACATGTTATTTGTACATTACCATTGAAAAGTATATTCATTTAGTTTGCATGACAATTGTCATGTTGATGCATGTGCATTGCTCTTTGATAATGTGTTTTCATAACTATAATATGTGATACATAATTAACAAAAAATTATACCATACTCCACCTCCAAAAAAATTTGATGGCCCTAACATGATATTTTTGATAAAAGGGGGTGACATAAAAAAAGTGAAAATAAGGATGAAAGGATTGCTCTAACTTCAAATATATTTCTTTGAATCATAAACTAGAAGAATCTGAAATCTAGTACTGAAAAAAACCTCCCACCTTCAATCTCATAATTAGGATGAGGCATACATCATTCTATCTTCATTTAAGTTGGAATAAAGAGAAATTTAATCATATATAGGTGTATCATTTTATTTTGGATAGCATAATGACTTGGATTGTATTGTGATTTCTATTTTGTGCCATACTGTTAACTTTTTGACTGAGTTGTAGGATGGGAGATCAACACTTAGACTAGTTGATGTCTTAATTTCTGGAGGGTAGCATGCTTGTGTGGATCTGATAGGAATCTGTCCTTTTGTGGGACGGAGGGGTGGGGTATTTACAACAAGACAACATACTCTCAAAGTTACCTCGACTAAAGTGACCAAGCATGAGAAAGTGTGCATCAACAATCAACACATTTTTATATCTTTCCTATTTGACACTTACAATTTCTTACCACAGGAGGTTGCGGACTTTCTCAAGAGGGTTAAAAACGTTATTAATAATAACATAATGGCCCTCAAGTCTTTGGATGTAGTGTTTTAGAGTATTGGTTTTGCTATTCAGAAAGGGTTGGAGGTGCATCTTGTTGCCTATCTATCTTCCATCTTGATGTATTTCTTTTAAACAAAATGACAAATAAAGAAACAGAAGAAGACTAGTCAATATTCAATGAATATAGTTGTAAGACCCCAAAAATCCATACAAAAATAGATAAAATATAGTTATATATCACTATTGAAGTATAAATTAAAGGTAGAAGAAATGTGAAAGTGAAGGGGTATTGTAATAATAGTTATCCAAAAGGAGATAGCAAAATATGCCTTGCTATATATGGATAGTTGCATCCACATTGGGATGAGATAGAAAAATATATATAACACTTGATTAAATCAAAAATAAATTTTATGTAGTATTTAGATGATTAGGTGCAAAACATGTTAAATTATTTTGTTATTGTTAGCACATTATCTTTTGCTTGTGTTTGTTCTTGAAGAGGTGTTACACACTAAAGAGAAAAAACTATTATTGTTATACTATATATGTGTGCATGTTTGACAACCACTTGACCAAATATGTTTCCATAAATAAACTCACATATAACCATTCAATCGCATGGTTGTCATGTTGGTTTTATATATATAGTACTTGATCAAATGACCTTCATGTATAATAAAAAACCTTATAATAAAAAACCTTATACATTTCTAATAGTTTATACAAATATGATAGTGTTTATATGATGTTTACTTGGTTCTATATTTTGAATGTAAGTTTATCATGGCCATAGAATAAAAATTAATGTACAGAAAGAAATTAACATGGTTCTTCTTTGACAACCACACCCTTCTACATAGAGGACTCAATATGCCCACTAGCAACATTTCTAAGATAAAATATATACATAGAAACATATTTTTCACATGCGTTCCAATTGAAGTAAACAAGTAATGAAGCTCAAGGGAGTGAGTAGGGTCTTTTTGAGTGAAAAAAACACTATAGCATAGGAACCACTTGTTAAAATTTGAAAACTCACATGTGACTCCTATTTATAGTTGAGGGTGCTAAGTAGCCAGTGGACTTGAGTGTAATTCATTCCAACAATTTTGAAGGGGTATGTGGATGTGCTACATATATATTTACACCTTTTAACCCTCTCTCATGGTTAACAGAGGATACTAAAAACTTTACAGCCATTCTAAAATGGTAGGAGTTTCCTCAAGTAAAGTTCTATGGGTGCATATCAGTCGAAAATGTTCACTAAACCATTGAGGTATTTTCAAAGTAGCCGTTTAATAAACACAAGGTTTTGTCATGAATAGGCATAGTGGAAAGTAAAATTTATTAAATGAAAGTTCAATAATGCAAAGTGTTATGTAGATTACAGACCTTCATGGTTTGACATTTCCTTAATGAAATTAAATAAAAAAGACATTTTGTCTTGAGTTATTTCTTTGATTGGTTGAATTTCAATGAAAAAAATTCAACCGACAAACATATAAAGGGAAAACCCACACCATGTATGTCAAAATTTCTACCAATTAAATATATTACAAGTTTGAGATTAATTACAAGTCATCCATAAAGATATTTATTTGTCAATTCAGAATGAGCCTCAATTAATTACCAAAATTTGGGTACAAACATAGATTCATCGCATAATTCTAATACACCAATGGAATTATAGAGTCATACAAGGATAAAAATCAAACAATAACCAAGATACATTTAAAGACATTGTTTCTCATAAGGAGTAAAGAAAAGAGAAAAAGAAAAAACAGAAAAGCATCCATAAGATCCAACTACAGATTGAAGGAGGGCCTCAATAAATATCTAGCATCTGACAAATTCAAATAGTCCAGACACTAAGTGGAAGATATGTGTAACCAAAAAACCCCTTATATATGCATATAGCATACCTAGGCAGCAACACATATACTCAAAGTCTTCTAACATGAATAGTATACAAAAAATCAAACAAGTATCACAATAAAGAAGCATGCAGGAGACATCACCATGCATAACGATAGTAGTATCAATGAATTACAAATTTAAAATATGAAGATATCATCAAGCTTACTTTTTTTCAACCTTCTCTTATTTTTATTTGATCTACAGTCCCCACTGAGATTCAATTTTTCCAAGGGATTTGGTTAAAAATTAATCAAATCATAAGATAAGCCCTCACCTTCATGTCATAATCGACCTTATTCTTCTGTTACTATTCCAGCTAAAAGATAAAATATGTAGTGCATGACTCACATAACATAGTTTACCACATGTGTTAGTAAATAAAATATATAATTTAATTACAAATTCATACCTCCAACATCCAATGCTTGAGAAGCACATAAAATATCCAATTCATCTACATGTGAGGCAATATATGTTGAAAATTTGATTGTTTAGAGAAGCATTACTCACCCCTAATAATCACCTAGCCAATGTCATGGGGTTTACCCTTAGCACTAGTAGCCTCACCATCAATTGAAACTTATCTAGGGCCCCCTAAGTAATATGTGTTTCCCTTGGATAAACACTACACTAAAGGTGGTTAAATTCTAAAAAATAATTGACAACTTTTCCAATAGAGTGCTTAAGAATTTTGGAAACCTCTATTCTATAGATACCCCAATTGTGTGAGCTGATGAAGAACATATATTAGTAGTCTTTGTGGCATTGCTTAGTGCATTTCTTGTTTTCTTTCCAAATGAAAACTAAATCTCATCATTGCATTCCTCCATCCTCATCACCATGGACAAAGACAGTAGTTTGTGCCCAAATCTTTTGCACCCTTAAGAAACTAAAAGTTTAGTAATAATTTAGTCTTTACAAGACTAAGTTATCCATTTATCTTGATTAGTGTTTCTTGAGAAAAAGTCAATGTAGATTTCAATTCCAAAAAAAATGCATCACCAAGTGACACATATAACTAAAGTAAATTATGTCAAAGATATAAAGATAGAACTATCTAATTCAACAATTATCAATCTTTGTGTATGTCTTGTTTTAATCTCCAATTTCTAGGGTTTCACCAATTTGAGGAAATCAGAGAATTTCCACTAATATCATATATACTCAATAGAAACACTAGACACAAATGAAGGGTACAATGAAGTCATAACTGGAATGCAGATTAGGATAGTTGGACTTCATATCAACATTATCTCAAATCTTCATAATGACAAACCATTCCTAAATATATAGTAAATATGAGCTTTGAGATTATATACAATGAGTACCAATATGACTTGTGTCCAATAAATTTTCCCTAAATTCATACTTGCAACTCTATTTACGAATTATAAAAAATATATATGTTTGGTATAAATTGTGGTATATGATTACTATAATTTCACAACAACAAATATTTCATTTTACCCATATTCAAATATGTATCCCCTTCGTCATAGAAAAGAGTGGGAGGCAGAGAAAGGATAACAAATCCTTGGGCATGAAATTATGACAATGGTTAAGCATGAATATCTAAAGGCACATCATAATATACCATCAAAATAAGAAAAAAATACAGATCTAACATCAATATATGTCATGCAAGGAAAGTATTTGGGTACATTATGTTAAGAGACATGATACAAGGTGTTGAAATAAAATAAATAATATGGAAAAGAGTTAAAAAAATAATATACACCCCTCAAATACAAGTTCCTTTAAATATTATATTATTAAGCTCACATACAAAGTATAAGAACACTAATACTTGATATAAAACATTATGTCTTATTATAATTATTCAAGAAATAAATATATACATTTTTTTCTTAAACTTACATATTAGATTTTGGAAGATATTTAGTATAAGCATAGGGTTTGTTACATTGTTGGCTAGATAATTCTTTTTGTGAGGCATTGCTTAAAATTTTGTCATGCTATAATTTTTTAGTTATGTGTCAGGACCTATTGAGCATGAAATTTGTGTTATATTATAAGAATAAATTATGCATCGTCCAATATTTATTCCAAAAAATTGTATTATATCCTTTTCATTTTTGTTTAACTTTCTTACTACATTGCACAACAATATATTACCCAAAACACTACATAAAGGGCAACAACATTTGTAGAATCATATATGCCTAGAAGTTGGAATTCCCAATAGCATCACCAAGGGAAATGCTTAGGACCAATTTTATATGGAGGGTGTTCATATGTAGTTACTACACTAAAGATATGTGCAATCTAATCAATAGCTAACATATATTACCAAAAATTCAAAAAAATCATCAATGACATAAATATAAGAAATATAATCCTACAAATAAGCAACCCAAGGATGTCAATGTAATGGATTCCACATTGATTTGTAAAAGAAACCAACAATATATGAAATTATGTGACTTCATTTATTTCAAGAAATCATAATATGATAATCACACATCACAAAATATAATAAATTGGAGTTTTTTTATCCAAGTAATTAACTTAGTGAAAAATATAATTTTTAGTATTTTTTTACATTAACATGCATAGTAGTCATGCACTTTTTGCACATCCAATTACTAGTACTATCCTAAATAGGGAAAAAAGTTCACCAAACATTTCTATTTTTAACCCCCAAGTAGCTTCATGACACGATTTTACCGTGCGTCGAACGCAAGTGTACGCGTCAATGTAATATAGGCCTTTGTAAGGCCCGAGTCGAACTCAGGGACACTGAATTATCGGAGACTACTACTAACTACTCGCAATCAGCTAGGCCGGCTAAAAAGTTGGAAGTTGTTATAAAATTAAAAGAAAATGAAATAAAATGAAACAGAACAATCGATTAAAGGTTTAGTTTAATCAATTCAAGTGGAAATCTTTAGGATTGCAGTTTCACCGCAGGTTTTCAATGTATGGATTTCTATATAGCAACTCAGATTTATCTCTCTATCCGGGTAGTGGCCTGTAGTCAGAATTGCCCACTGTCGTGGTACAATTCACTACCTATGTCTAGGTCGGTTCCACCGTCGTAGTAACTTATACCCTAAACTAAGTGCATTAGAATCGATCTCTAGGTATCCACCATTAACCTTACACCACCTTGTTCAAGGTATTTGTCAATTAATGTGAATTTCGTCTCTTTTCAACCGTTAATTCTTCTTTCAAAGTAATTAAGGGCATTAGATTATTATTATGGTGATCAAGCATAACAATATAATTGAGAAAACAAAATTATACCACAGATTTAAGAGATAAAAGATGAATTACTAAGATAAAATTGTCATACAATGATTCCCCAGGCTACTCCCGGTCCTAAAGATAAAGGGGATTAGCCCCGCATGTTCATCTCAGAGTAAAACATGGTAGAGAAAAGGGGAAACATGTAGAAAAATGTGATTGAGTGGTGAAATCCTTGAATGGAGAAGATCCAAGCAGTCCTTGGCATAGAATGCATGATCTTCGGCCTTTCGGTGGTGGAAAACGTCTTCTTCGGCGTCCAGCACGACTGGGGCGTGCTTCTAGGCTCCTTCCTTCTCTCCACACCTTCTCGGGACGTGTGCAATGGCCAATGACGTGCTAGATTGCTCTTGGGCGTCGTCATTAGGTATAATCACCGAGTTAGGTCGCTAAAATATCACAGCCGTCTGATTTAGATCGATCTGAAGCAAACTTGTATCTGACGGTGTCGATACTATTGACGCGAGTCGATAGTATCGACTCTGCACAGTATCGACTGTCTTCTTTTCTTTTCTTTATTGCGACTGATGCTGACTCGATACCATCGATGAGGGTCGATGGTATCGACTCTCTTAGGTGTCGCTTTTATCTTTTTCCGTCGCTGAAGCTCCTCGTGTCGATAGTATCGACTTTAGGGTCGATAGTATAGACTGTCTCCTCACCAACAACCTGATGGTATCTCAATACCATCGAATTTTGTGTCGATAGTATCGATTATGCGATGCTCCTTGCGGCTGGCAACCTGTGGTTGTGTCGATGGTATCGACAGGAGCAGATATTCGTTTTTCCTAAAATTGCAACACAGAACCACATAAGACGAAATAAAACATATTATTTTAATCATTTATGCTCAAAACACTAAAATAAGGGAGATTTGACATAGAGAAGGATCATAGACCAAACTAAATGAATCATACAATATTAACCACCAAAATGATCGATAACTGCATAAAACACAAGTAAAATATGTCTATAAATGTGACTCAAAATCATCACATCAAACTCCCCCTAAGCTTGAACATTGCTCTCCCTCGAGTAACAAAACCTCAGAATAGAATTGCGAGGGTCAACTAAAAAAATAGATCATCACAACAAACATCACCATATGATCCCCACCGGACATTCACATTCTGGCCCTTACCAACCACAGAATGATAATTACCCTAAAGGTGACAATAATCATGCATAAAAGATATCCACCTTACAATTGATGAACACTATCATATAAGGCAGTTAACATAATAAAATTCTCCGGTTCAGACTCGGTGAATCTTGTGATCTCCTATTCTACGTTGCTCGCCCTAACTACCATCTACATGGAAGCAGCTCTCTTGATATTCACAAGTGAGGAGAAAATCATGGTAGCCTACCAATTCGAGCAACGGGTGAATAGAATGGGTGGCTCATGAAAGAAATGGAAGAATTCTACGGTTTCAACATGCACAAAGCAAAAATGACCTAAATGATGCATATGCAAGTGTAAATGCCCTAATGCCTACATTTGGGTGGAATGATGCATGCACTATCATTCCGTCTCAAGGTGAGATGGAATATCTAAGAGAACAACATCATGTTCTTATTCTTCTTAATATGTAGTGAAAAGCATGTTCCTTTCTCCCTCTCATTCCTATTTACTTTTCAATTCTTTTTTTTTCATTTTCATATTTTTCTTATTTTTTTTTCTTTTCAAGGCCCTTATATCCAATAATGACAATGAATTATTTGTCGGGCTCACTTCTTGTTGCATAACTGTATACTTGAAGCATTCAGAAGGTATGGAACAAGTTTATCACCTTTAGTGTTTCAGAAGAAATAAGATACATGATGTCCTCTATGCACAAAAATGTGAATGCAGCTACAAAATGATGATTATGCAACTAAATGACATGCACCTTAGGATGATGTGCATGTATAACTAATCAATTTTTTTCTTTTTTTTTAATGCAAAATATACTAAAGTAGTTGCAATGCAAGATCTATTTACATGGAATGCAATAAAGGAGATTAAAACCGTAATGTACTTCCAATTCTTATGGTGGAATATGAAAAACAATGAGGTGGCTAGATCTCAAGACTAATTGACTGAACCTTTGAAAATTATTATGTGTCCCTCCTTATTGACCTGTGTGGTAATTAAGAGGTTTCTCTCTCTTATTTCAAATTAAGGTCTCCTTATCATTTGATCAGTTTAGGCTCAAACAACCAATTCCGTCCACTTTTCATGAATCATAGGAATATACAGTTGTGATTTTCTGTTTTAGAGTTGACAAACCCAATCATTTTCTTAAGTTATGTGCTCATGATTTAACAACTCAAGCTTGCAAACACTAATTTTTTTTTAAATTTCCCTTTATCCCCATGTACAAGCAAATGAGATGACACATGACTTAAGAAATCCAAAATTACACTAGATAGAATGTGGATCCTACAAACAAACTAAGATTGCAAAAACTAAATGACAAGAACAAAAACAATAAAACTAAAAACTGAGAAAATAAAAGATAGAGTTGTTTCAACTCCCCCCCTAAGCTTGAATTTGACTATGGCCTCATAGTCAAAAAAAATCTTAAAGGTTGGAACAGAGATACCGATTACTCTTCCGGAGGAGGCGGGTACTGTGGGTCCGTGGGGTCCCAGGATGGATACTGCCCCTGAAAGCTCGGATCATACTGAGGCATGGGTGGAGGTTGTGGATACCCCCCAAAGTAGTTCTGGCTCCAGTAATGATCATAGAAGGGATGATGCTGCATCTCCATCCTATGCAACCTGTTGTGAATGTGTTGTTGGTTGTCGAGGAGGAGGCGCTCATTTTCAAAAATAGCCCTTTGATTGTCAAGCAGCCGGTTTGTTGTATCATGAATACCGGCATATGTCGATGTATGATGCTGCTGCGTCTGCTGAATATCCTGCAGCATGGCATACATTCCTTGCATAGAGTAAACATCCTCGCTTTGTTGTGAGGGCTGTGGTGGTTGTGGTGGCTGAGGTTGGTAAGAAGAAGATGCACCCGGATGCATGCGAGGATGCTTCCTAGGTGCCACTCTTGTGTGAAGAGCAGTGAAGGCCTCCTCATCCTCTTCAGCCTCATCGTCGTCATTGTCGTTGTCGTCGTTGCCGCCGTCTTCATCTGAATCATCAATGGCAATAACCGGTCATCAAAAATGCTGAGCACCCTCGATGTGGAAGATAGGGTCGGGGAGTGAACACTCCTAATAAGCATGATTAACGTGGCAGTGGGCATACACCAATCCATCACGCAGCAGGATGAGGTTGGAGCGGTGAAGGTGCTACAAATTTACCTTGCTTCTGTTGGAGAGAGGAGTCAGCTGAGAGAAATTCAACCCAATATAGTGGGACAGTGGTGTGATGAGCCCTCCAAAATGAATTGGAGCCTTCCACATGCTCCTCTTTACCGCCAAAACGCACATCAAGAAGAACGCGCCCCAGTTGCACTCCTCTTTCTTCAGAAATTTGTACAAGAAAAATAGATCCGCCTCTTGAAACTTGCTGAGAGACAGATCACCACAGCCGAATAGGGTGGTGCAGATCATGCGGTGAAGAATCTGCACGAAGGGATGCTCGAAATCCGCTACCTCCGCGTTGTGGTAGCTCACAGATTTGCCCGGAGGCACAGTCACTAGCTCGGCGAAGATAGTATCATAATCAGTCTGATTGTCTGGCCTCCAGTACTGCTCTCGCCCATGATTCCAGTTATAGATGGATTTGAACTGCTGAAGAGTGAGAGTGTAATCATTATTGTACAGCCAGAAGGAAACACGGCCTTTGATCCATTCGCAATATGTGGCAATGACGTCGTTTGGAACGACACAAATATCTAGTGACGCCATGAATTCTGTGACCATCTCCTTGTATGTCGGACATTCACTGAAGAATGGCTGGCCATCAGCGTGGAATTCCATCTCATCGGGCCTCCTACCCATATGCCTTGCCTGTCCATTAAGAACGTAGGCCAGATTAGCCTCGAACCCCAGGTTGCGGATCATCTCCCGATCAACATAGTGGGTCGGCTCAATCTTGTGCTTCATTAGTTCCTCATAGACCTTCTTGATTTCCGCGGAAGGATGAACAATCTGTGGACGTGGAATGGATGCAGTCGGTGGCGGAACGAACACCGGGATCTCCATCGGTGTCACGCGTGAAGAAGATGCATCGGCGGTGTGCACCATTGTCGAAGAAGAAGAAGGATTAGAAGATGGAGCTCGGAGAATGTCGGAGAAGATTATCTCCGCTCGATGAAGGCTCAATGAAGAACACTCACCGTGGATGCTCGTAGCCGAGCTCCGATTGCTCACAAAGATGCTCGGCAAAAGTGGAGAAGGTTTGCTCTGAAGGTGTGACGTCATATAATGACAATACATCTCTTATATAATCGTGGCCGGCGCTGCTGTATGCCCGTCGATACCATCGACGTGAGTCGATGGTATCGACTCCTGTAGCACAATTTTTCTTCCGCTTGTATCGACGGTCATCGATGGCTAGATGTGGGGGCCCAGATCGATGACGTGTCGATACTATCGACAGGTGTCGATGGTATCGACCCGTCCCACAGATAGACTCTCTCGATGCAGCGATCACTGTTGATCTCCTCTCACGGATCGGTGACGTGTCACGTCAATACTATCGACGCACGTCGATAGTATCGACTTCTGCTTAGGACAACACCCTTGCGAGGCCCGACCGCCGCCTTCTGCCTATATCTGGGTCGATACCATCGATAGGCCCGTCGATGGTATCGACTTCACTGAGACGATTTCTTCTGAATATCTCCAGAGATCTCATGAGTATCAACACCCATGTCGATACTATCGGCCTCATTCTTGCGATCAACCCATTGGTGTTTCGATACCATCGACGAGGCCGTCGATGGTATCGACGCAGAGTGATTTCTGCAGTCTCCAACCTGTACCCAACTCGATACCATCGACACAAGTGTCAATGCTATCGACTCTGCCTCTTTCTTGCACATTAAGCAAACGATCACGGTACCTTTTTTACATTAAAAACAAAGTCAAAACGAATCAAAGTACAAAATGTGAAAGAACTAACTACACTAGCGATGGCTGGGTTGCCTCCCAACAAGCGCCCTTATTTAACGTCTTAGGCTAGACGACATTAAGCTCCTCATGCATCTGGAAGTGTAATGAGTTTGACCTCATTCACTTTCCTTGTGTAATCTTCACCAAAATACAATTTCAACCGTTGTCCATTGACCAGGAATGTTGTCTCGCCATCTCGCACCATGATTGCACCATGTGGCCGGACCTTTTCTACGGTGAACGGTCCACTCCATCGGGATTTCAATTTCCCAGGATGCATCTTCAGCCTGGAGTTGAACAAAAGTACACGATCTCCTTTTTTAAAGACGCACATCTGAATATGGCGATCATGAATCAACTTTGTTCGCTCCTTGTAGATCCGTGAGCTTTCATATGCATTCATCTGCAACTCGTCTAGTTCGTTGAGTTCAAGCATTCTTTTATTTCCCACTTCATCATAGCTCAAATTTAATTTCCTCAGCGCCCAATGCGCTTTATGTTCCAATTCCACCGGCAAATGGCAAGCCCGACCATAAGCCAACCTAAAAGGCGTAGTGCCTATAGGTGTCTTATATGTTGTCCTGTATGCCCACAAAGCATCCGGTAGTAGGGTGCTCCAATTCTTTCTCGTGGAAGCCACAGTGCGCTCCAATATCTTCTTAATCTCCCGATTGGAGACCTCCACTTGTCCTTGAGTTTGCAGGTGGTACGGGGTACCAATGTTGTGCTTTACCCATACTTTCTCAATAGTGCCGCGAATTTTTGATTCCGAAAGTGTGTACCCCCATCACTAATCATCATTCTTGGTACACCAAACCTGCTGAAAATATATTTTTTGACAAACCTGCACACTACAGCGACATCATTAGTCCTTATGGTATTGCCTCTACCCACTTCGACACATAATCAACAGCTAAAAGAATGTACAAATTAGAATTTTAGGACACGAAGGGTCCCATAAAATATATACCCCACAAGTCGAACACCTCAACCTCTTGAAATACATTGAGGGGCATCTCTTGTCTTTTCAAGATGTTACCCGCCCTTTGGCAGGAATCACATTGCCGCACAAAATCATAAGCATCTCTGAACAAAGTAGGCCAGTATAGGCCACTTTCAAGTACTTTGGCTGCAGTGTGAGAACTAGCATGGTGTCCCCCCGTCGGTAGTGTATGACAATGACGAAGAACACTTTCGTATTCCACCTCCGGTACACACATGCGTAAGACACCATCCTTCCACTGCTTCAAAAGAATAGGGTCATCCCAGAAATAATAACGTAAAGAATGGAAAAATTTCTTCTTCTCTTGGTACGTCCAATCATCCAACATAATTTTGCAGGCAAGATAGTTGACAATGTAAGAAAACCAAGGGTCTTTCAATTTCACTTTTAAAAGTTGTTCATCCAGAAATGTCTCGGTAATGGGTATGTGCAAATCCTTTTCATCTACCCTCTCCAACCTAGACAAATGATCCGCGACCACATTTTCAATGCCCGCCTTATCTTTGATTTCAATATCAAATTCATGTAAAAGCAAGATCCACCTAATCAGTCTAGGTTTGGCATCCTTTTTCTCCATCAAATACTTAATAGCGGCGTGGTCCATCCATACCACGACTTTTGATCCAACAAGATATTTCCGAAATTTCTTAAAAGCAAAAACAACGGCCAACAATTATTTTTTAGTTGTCGTGTAATTAAGTTGAGCATCATTCAATGTTTTTGATGCATAGAAAATCACAGTGGGTTTATTTTCCACACGTTGTCCCAAAACAGCCCTAACTACGAAATCGGACGTGTCACACATTAATTCAAACGGCTTAGTCCAGTCCGGTGTTTGCACTACTGGTGCGGAAATCAGTTTTTCCTTAAGCACGTTGAACGCATGTAGACATTTTTTATTAAAGTAAAAAACAACATCCTTTTCTAACAGCTCAGATAAAGGTTTGGCGATTTTAGAAAAATATTTTATAAAGCGGCGGTAAAAACCGGCGTGACCCAGGAAAATCCGTACCCCTTTAACCGAATTCGGTGGGGGCAATTTGGAAATCACTTCGATTTTTACCGGGTCTACTTCCAACCCTTTTCTAGACACTTTATGTCCTAGCACTATCCCTTCACTCACCATCATGTGGCATTTCTCCCAATTGAGGACCAAATGTGTGTCCTCGCAACATTGCAGCACCTTATCCAAATTATATAAGCACTCGTCAAAGGACGCACCATAGATGGAGAAATTGTCCATAAAAACCTCCAAACAACGTTCAACCATATCTGAAAAGATGGTGAGCATGCAACGCTGAAAGGTCGCTGGTGCATTACACAACCCAAACGGCATACGGCGGTATGCAAATGTTCTGTAAGGACAAGTGAAGGTGGACTTCTCTTGGTCCTTAGGATCAATAGAAATCTGATTGTACCCCGAATAACCATCAAGAAAACAAAAATGCGATCAGCCGGCTAAACACTATAAAATTTGGTCAATAAATGGGAGGGGAAAATGATCCTTAAGCGTAGCAGCATTTAATCGAGGGTAATCTATACAAACACACCACCAGATTACCAAGCGGGTCGTGACAGGTTCATTTAGTAGATTATGGGTAACAGTGATTCCCCCCTTTTTAGGGACTACCTGCGTAGGACTCACCCACGTCGAGTCAGATATAGCATAGATGATACCTGCAGAAAGGAGCTTAATCACCTCCTTCTTGACAACCTCCATCATGCTAGGATTTAGTCGATGTTGTGGCTGAATCGCCGGCTTGGCTCCCTCTTCGAGCTGAATCTTATGTTGGCACAAGATAGGGGAGATCCCCTTGATGTCTGCGACCGTCCACCCGAATGCACCTCGGTGGTTCTTCAGCACAATTAGCAGCTGGTCTTCCTCCTCGGCACTCATATATGCCGAAATAATCACAGGCAACTTCTCTTCCTCAGCTAGAAATGTGTATTTTAGGTGCGGTGGCAATGGCTTCAATTCCAACTATGGCGGGCTGATTAAGGATGACTGAAGCGGTGGTGGGAGTTTGCCAAGGTCTTCATAGTACCTAGCATAAAAGCACGGAAGCAACTGAAGCATCTTGGCACACTTCTGCAGTGATTTGGTTCTCATCCAATCATGTGTTATATTGACCAAGCAGGCTTCAAGTGGTAGAATTGGATATGCATTGAAAACCGAACTTGCTATGGCCTCATCTTCAGTAGAGGGGGGAATGTCTTCCTCTTCATCATTAGGAAAACCTATAGCTTTGCTTAGGGACACGACCTTGGTCTGCTCCATGATGTCAACAGCCAATGTCCCTTTCTCGACCTTAGTCATTACATGAGCCATATCTAAGAATGGCTTCCCTAGACAAAGTGAGAAATTGTGATCAAAATGTTTAACCATGCGGCACTACTCCGTAGCTTTAGATGACGTGGTGCTGGAAGACATGACCATCTCGAAGTGATCATCAGTGATGCCCAAGGTCAAACGACCTCTCCCCATCTCAAGTATCATGTCAGCTGTAGCTTGGAAGGGTCGTCCGAGTAGTAACTCATTGCCTTGTTCATCTTGCATCTCCATTACGACAAAATCTGTTGGAAATACAAACCGATCTACTTTCACCAACACATCTTCACAAATACCATATGGCTTCACCACAGAATTATCCGCCAGTTGTATTGTCATGTTTCTCGGCCTTGACTCTTTTAATCCCAGTTTCTTGAATGTAGAGAGGGGAATCAAGTTTATACTTGTCCCGGAGTCACATAGCGCTTCACCAAACTTCACCTTTCCAATGTAACATGAGATATTGAAGCAGCCCGGATCCTGCCTCTTCGGTGGCAAAGTGCCCATGATGAAGGCACTCACTTGCTCCTTAAGAACTACAACCTCCGTGTCAGGGATTTTCCTCTTTTTAGTAATGATGTCTTTCAAAAACTTGCCGTAAGATGGGATTTGCTCTATTGCCTCTATTAACGGGATGTTGACTGAGAGCATTCTGAAACTGTCTAAAAACTTCTTGGACTGGGCGTCCAATTTCCTTGCTTTTGCACTATTCGGATATGGGACCGGGACGGTCTGTGCCCTTTGATGCGACGGCACATATGGTGTCCTTCTCTGCGTCTCCTCCTCAACTACAATAGGATTTTTAGCAGCATCCGCTACTAAATCCTCAACTGGTCCTGTGACTGGTATTGGCAGCTCCTCAGTGGCCTCACCTTCGGTTTCTGCTTGGGGTTTGCTTGGTTCATCAGCTCTGGGGTTTAAAAGCTTCTTGCCAGTCCTTAGCAAGATGGCCTTCGCCTGTTGGTTTCCTCCTGGAATGTTTGTGTTGCCAAGAAAACCTTGCTGCACTGGCTTCTTCAGATTGTCTATCTCAGCTACCAATTGCGCCATAGACGTCTCTATCGTCCTCATCTGAGCCCCATGGATCTGCAATGTCTGTCCAAACTGATTCATAAATTCCCCCTGTTGCTTGATCTGCTGGCCAAAAGTGGTCATTAATTCTTGGTTTTGCTTTATCACTTGGTTGAGCAACTCCGTGCTCTTATCCTCTGCCACCGGATGGGGTTTTACATCGGGGTCCTGCAAAAAGTTGTTCGGATCCTTCCATGAGAATTTCTTGTCCTTCCTCCATGAGTAATCATTATTTCTGTACCCCTTCTGCTGGCGCATAAATTTGATTTGGGCTTCATCCTCAGATTTAGTGTCTTCTTTTGCAAGCAGTTTCTTTGCTAGAAGGTCCATCTTTTCATTTATCTCTTTGATTGCCTTTGACTCCCCTGCTACTCGAACGTGCTCTACGGCATCCCTGTCGCCCCAGGATTGCTTCTTGGCCATATTTTTCAAGATTTCCCAACATCTCGTATCTGTGTTGTTCAAAAAGAATCCTGAGCCTACAGAGTCTAGGTTACTTCTATCATGCTCGGAGAGAGAAAAATAGAAGATTTTGACCTGTGTTTCCTTGTCAAGCCTGTGATGCGGGCACCACCTAAGCATGATCTGAAACCTTTCCCAGGTCTCAGAGTAGGTCTCTCCTGCCTTCTGAGTGAAATTGTGGATTTTCCTGATCATGTCATTGGTCTTCTTGGGCAGAAAGAACCTTTCAAAGAATACCTCCACCATGTGGTTCCATGATTCCACATATTTATCGTCCAAATTGTGCAACCACTCTCGTGCGTTCCCTGCCAGAGAACTCGGGAATAGCTTCAAGTAGAGCGTCTCTTGTGGAAATCTGTCAATTTTTATCATGTCATAGTTTTCCACGAATTGGCTTATATGAGTGACTGGGTCTTCATTCTTGAGCCCATGGAAAGCATTCGACTTGACCAAGTTTATTAACGCAGGATCAATCTTGTACGTTGGAATGTTGATCGCCTGCTTCTTGATTGGCCCCTTTGAAGCAGATGAAGAAGAAGTCTTGATCTTCTCCCATATCGTCTGTTCCTCTTCCATTTCTTCTTTTTCGGATTTAGAATCTGTTTCTTCCAAGTGGTCTTGATTGTAGTACTCTTCGTCGTCAGATCCCGACAGTGGAACCTCTGGTGCCTGATGTGAGTAGTTGGTGCTACGCGTTTGCACCATACACAGTACCTACAAAGTTGGTAAATTGAGTTCAGTACCGTGCTAGACAACTACAAAATGTGGAAGATAGGCTATGAATTTCAAAAGTGAAAATAAAATTATAAAATAAAAATGTGGCCTAGAGTGGCCGCTTGCAGCACTCGTAGTGCCGACAATTGTCGTGTCCCCAGCAATGGCGCCAAAAACTTGACACGATTTTACCGTGCGTCAAACGCAAGTGTACGCGTCAATGTAATATAGGCCTTTGTGAGGCCCAAGTCGAACTCAGGGACACTGAATTATCGGAGACTACTACTAACTACTCACAATCATCTAGGTCGGCTAAAAAGTTGGAAGTTGTTATAAAATTAAAAGAAAATGAAATAAAATGAAACAGAACAAACGATTAAAGGTTTAGTTTAATCAATTCAAGTGGAAATCTTTAGGATTGCAGTTTCACCGCGAGTTTTCATTGTATGGATTTCTATATAGCAATTCAGATTTATCTCTCTATCTGGGTAGTGGCCTGTAGTCATAATTGCCCACTGTCGTGGTACAATTCACTACCTATCACTACTACAGAACCTACCTTTAGTGTCAGTTATTTAAAGCCTTTAGTGTCGGTTTCTAAGCGACACCTATGTGCGCGACACTAAAATCTCACCCATTAGGCGTCAGTTCCAAAACCGACGCCCAAATTCTTCGCGCGTCACCGAAAACGTGCCATCAGGGGACTATAGGCGTCGGTTATTAGATAAGAAACTGACACCCAAACTCTTCACGCGCCACCGAAAGCGCGCCATCATGGGACTATAGGCGTCAGTTATTAGATAAGAAACTGACGCCCAAACTCTTCGCGTGCCATCATGGGACTATAGGCGTTGGTTATTAGTTAAGAAACCGACGCCCAAACCCTTTGCGCCAAAGAATCAGTGTCGGTTTTTTACAAATAATCGACACCATATATCTTCGCTTGTTAAGGAAATAGACGTCGGTTTAGAGTAGTAAAACTGACACTATAACATTATGTGTCGGTTATTTACAAATAACCGACGCCTATTGTTTTTTTTTGTCAGTCTGGAGACCTGCTGTGGTTGGTCGCAGGATGAGAAACCTGTTCAGTTCAGTTATGAACTGCAGGTTTTACGACATCCATTGATATCAGCCGAAAACAGGCTGCAAACCTGCAATATTAACAATAAAAAAGTAGCACATGCATTTAGCAATGCAACCTGCAGTTCCATTTTATTTTCACACATTTATAAACATTCACACATGCTAGCAATCTGTAGTTCCATTCATTCACATTCACACATGTAGAAACATTCATATAGCAACCAATACTTTCATTCATTTTCACTCAGACACATGTAGAAACATCAAGACATGTAGAAACATTCACACATATATTATAATTCAAAAATTCATTTACAAAATATCATTGTTTAGTCATTATTCGCTATCAGGATCCCAATTATATTTTATAGCCCCCACTATTTGTATGGTTGTTGCCCAATCTTCTCTTACTTCATTTAATTCTCCCATCGTATAGGGAGCATTAAAATTTGATAAGTCCTTTCCTGTAATGGGGTCAGCTTTAAACACCTGTAAAGAGAATGATGTATATATATACTTAATGAGCTATAAATAAGATTGATATATTTCGATCATATTATCTAATGAGACTATATAATACCTGAGCAATACACTCGATATCCAGTGCGGCATGTTTGATAATCATGTGCATATATCGCATGACATAGTATCTACATGCCCATCCGTTGTCTTGTGTAGCACACTATAAATTCAAACATACAAAATATTAAAAAATACAACTAATTAAGCATTGTTAACATAAATAATATATACATATATTGCAGTCGGGAACTTACTTTCACGTTCTTCCAAATTATTGGCTGGTTCTTTTTCATGGGGACCTTTCCTCCAGCCTTTTTGTACTCCTCAAAACCCCTACATGTTAATGTAACACATAACATTGCAATTAAATAGTAATGTAATAACATATGTTAACGGATATGAAAAATGAAATATTTCTCACCGGAATATTGCCATTTTCATTATGTGTCTAAATCTTGTATTCAATTTACCCCCCTTAGGATCTAGATAATACATAGTGAACGTCTCGGGGGCAATAAGTAGTAACTCCCAATGCCTACCCCTAGAGGAAAAAAAGTTAAAAATTAATAACTCAAAATCCACAATAAAATGTAATTTTCTTAAGTCCAAATTATAATAAGCAAAGTAAACTTACTCTACATTGAATGGAGCCATTATCACCGTCTTCTTTTTTACAACAAAATTTGAAAAAGCCTCACAGCAGTATTATTGAACTGATGTAGGGTCTTTAGCTACTAGACTAATCAAAGATGGAATCAAAAACCCTAAATGCTTGAATCTAAAATCTGCACATATGTTGTCTAAGTAGCTGCAAAATATCTATTAATTACGCATGCATTAATAAATAAGAAACCAGATCACCAGATCATACACAAGGTATATGGATGTATAAAGAATATCTCACCTTATCCATAGCTCTATCACAGATGTATTTAGCCAATCATATCGAAACAACTCCAAAATATCCAGTATAAATAGTTTTGTTTCGTATGACTGACCTGTAGAATCTGAATTGGAAGAAACAGTTATAGGTGAGTTTATATCATGTTCCCCTAACCATATTGCCATACCCTTACAACTAGGACCTAACGGGACAGGTAGGTCCTGTGGAACCCAACTAGGTAATGTAGGAGGTGGAAGTGGAGGCCTAGATGATGTGGTGTCTTCTTTTTAACATGTATATATATATATAATTTCATATCAACTGCCATCATATACACACACTAACAATTGAACGTAATGTAAATTTACCATACCTTTTCAGTAAAGAGGACATCCGCTTTTAGCCACAATATCACTCCGCCCACTGCCTCACCAAGCGTTTCACAATCTGGGTGGGCATATGGCAGTGGAAGATCCATCCACTGGGGGAATATATGTATCGGGCTCACCCGAATCCAACCAGCTGGTACTGGAGACCTGTGACACGTTTCCCCTAGTAGGGATGGGTAAGCCGACGCCTCTGCAACGATATATTCTTTACTTTTTAGACGGCATGGATTCAACCCCTACAAATTTTTGTGTAAAGAATGTTATATACATATATACATATCATCTTTTTTTGAAACGACTACATTTTCATATATACGTATCATCTTGAATTAAAAAACTAGTTACTATGTCATAAAAATACTTACAGTAGATGTGCTAGGTGGTGGTTCTACAGGATTACTCCCAACCTCTGCAGTAAGAGTAGGAGTAGAGTCTGCAGTAGGTATTGTCTGGTAAGTGGCAGTCTGAGATGCCTGCCAGTCTGCCACTTTTTCATTGCTTCTTCGAGTTTTTATTCAAGTTTCCTATCAAATAGCTTATCTACCTATACATGGATAAAAGAAACGTCAAATTCTAATTTTTGAATTCTCTTTTACAGTAACATTATAAAGAAAGAATATGTTACCTCTTCTTGTGAAAGTCCCACTTTTGGGACATGTTTGCGCTGGGATGACCCAAAAAAAGATTTGATGCCCACACCAGCGCCTGCAGCCCTAACACGTCCAGGATGCTCTGGGTTACCTAGAGCAACTGTCAATTCATTCTTTTTCCCCTCAGGGATGAACTTTCCTTGTTTCCTCAGCTCGTGCAGCTCCCGCTAATCGCCAAAACAAAAATTTGTACTTAAGTAAACAACACAAATAATCAATATTCAAATGATTGCTGTAAGAGTTGTATTTTACCATTTTTGCAACTGCCTCAGCAGTTGCGACCTTAGTTATTTCTCCCTTCTTATTTTGCCTCCCAGCTATCCAGACATCATGGCGAGGCAGAGGTGTGCTACCTATGGTAGAGGACTCCTGAGTAGCAGTAGACTGAGCAGTAGCCTCAGACTGTAGTCTTTGGCGAACACCTGCATACCCCTTTGGACCCATTGTGTGGTCATGTACATTCAGTGCACGCCTTGATCTTTGTGCCTCACTGAGGGCCTAGTTAGTATGCAAATTAATGATTTAGTTAGTAACACTAAATGTTAATCTTGACTAGGTGAATACAACATATATTAATTAATGAGATTGAGACTGACGCCTAATACCTTGAATTCATTAGTTTGCCTTGAAGCGACAAACGCGTCCCATTCTTCTTTGTCCAGGAAGTTCCACTGTTCAGTGGTTGTCTTCTTCCTCTTGTCAGCTTCTTTTATATATTCTCTGGTGAGATTTGTCCTATAGTTCCTTAGGACTCTCCCACAGCGTTGCATCACGCATTTACGATGCGGCTTTTCATCCAATTCAAATATACTCTGCAAAATAGAATTGCTATTAACTAGTATCCAAAAATTTAGTAATCTACAAAATAGAATTGCAAATTAATAATAACTCACGCATAAATCCCTCCATATTATGTCTTTCTTCTCCTTAGAAACGTTATGCCAAGAATCTAAGTGACAACCACAATGGCTACGAGTAACAAACCCAAGATATGAAACAAATGAATTGTGATTCACACCACATGCATTTCCTGCATTATCAAAATCCACAACAAGTTTGGGTCCATTGCCCTTTTGCGCAATTAACTTCTTCATCATAGTGATGTCCCTTCTCTTGTAAACTTTTTGGTGCTGTTGATCAAGTGCCTCAAGTGCTTCAGATGGTACCTGTGCATCATCAACCTAAAATTTGACAAAATAATTCACATTTAAAAGATATAACTATAAATGGACATATAGATATAAATATATGATATATTTTTAAAACTTACATTGTGAGGCGGCGCATTGATGTCCTCACCCTCACGGTAGTCATCAGCACGGTCATCAGGAGAATGGTCAGCCATCTGCAAATTCACATTCAAATTGTAAAGTTCACATTGTAAAGTAGTAATTCAAAGTGTAAAGCTCACATTGTAAAGTAATTCATGATCTATCCATTCTATGATCAAAGAGAAAATAAGTATATATTAGGACAAGATTAGGGTCTAGGGTTAACAAATACATGTGATGTCATTCTTATATATAATAAATGTGTACCACCTATCCCATTCTTGAATACCTAATCTCATAGTAAGTGTATAATGTGTATTGGGTTTTCAAGAAAATTTCGGCAGCATTTTCCCATTGTTCTCCAAGTACATATGTACTTAGAGAACAAACGGGGAAATGCTGCCGAAATTTTCTTGAAAACCCAATACACATTATATACACTTACATCCTAAGCGAGATTAGGTGTTCAAGAACAGTCCCAAACCGGGGACTATCCAAGATTTACTCCTAATGAGTAAATCTTGGATGGGTTTCTAGGCCAACAAATAATGTGTTGTCATTCTTATACCTAAAATCCTAGTTCTTCAAGTTAGGGTGATTATTGATGTCTTTAAAAGCATGATTGGCAATTTAGGGAAAAGTTCATCATTTACATTCCAAGCATGTCACATGTGTGCATTACAGTTCATCATTAACCAAGAAGGTGATTAGGATTCTCACCAAGAATATAGCTAAACTATTAAACAATGATTATAGCTAAACTATTAAACAATAGACTTGCCACACATAAAACACCCTATACAACTATAAAACAAAAGAGTATTAAGTATATATGCATGATACAATAACTATTTTGCATCACATTACAACAGACTTATCATTGATACCTTACTAACTTATTTCTACATTTACATATCATCACTTGATCAAAAATTACAGCAGTACATTTAACCGAAGTATGCATTCTAAAATCTATGTCATGATTAGTTACATGTAATTTACTTGGATATACAGCAGTACCCGATTACTATGTCTTACATACAAAGTATGCATATTAAATTAACTAAGGCTTATCATAGAACATGTATTGTATAGACAATAGAGGATTCAGCTCAGTAGAAGCACAAAATCAGTACCTATACCCTAAAATCACACCTTTTTAGCATTTATTCTAACAGGTTTATGTACATCAATATGTGTATGAGCCCTAATTAAAACTGATTCTCATAGGAAGTAAATAAATTAAAAAAAATGCCCAGCAGCAGCCTAGGCGTGCCTTGGCACCGCCCAAGCAGCCGCCGGAGTAGAGGAAGAAGGAAGAAGGCAGGGCGGGCACCTTGAGGGAAGAGGAGCAGCGGCCGGAGCAAGACCTAGCAGCTACCGGCGGCGAGGAGAGGAGCGGCGGAGAGGGCGGCGAGGCTAGGAGAGCTAGCTGCTACCGACGGGCGGGCGACGACGGGGATGAGAAGAGGAGCGCCGACGAGCACGGAGCATAGAGGGTCGGTGAGCACGGCGACGGCGGCGGAGCACGAACGGCAGCAGGGAGCGGCGGCGGCAGGGAGCAAGAAATCACCGGACCTCCAAGGGAAATTGGGAATGAAACAGGGAAAGGGGAAGAATCGGTCGCGCTGGTGAGTTATTAAGTTGACAATAAGTGTCGGTTATTTAAAAAAACCGACAACTAAACCAACATTGTCAGTTCTTTTCCAAAAACTGACACCTATACTACATTATAGTCGTCGGTTTTTGAGTAAAAGACAACCGACAACTATTCATGTCTTGCAAATACACTTTAGTCGTCGGTTATTTAGTTACGAACCGACGCCACATGTAAAATATTGGAGCCAATTTTTTCACTGGAATTTTGGTTTTGGCGGTTGAGTTTAGGTGTCGGTTGTTTATTAATTAACCGACACTTAATAAAAGTGGTACCCGTGTCTGGTCGACCTTCATAGATTGGATGTCAGTTTATGTTATCAACCGACACTGTAGAGTTTAGGTGTCGGTTTTTGTATACAACCGACACCGTGAAAAGTGACTTTATAAGCCAATTATGTAGTAGTGTATGTCTAGGTCGGTTCCACCGTCATAGTAACCTATACCCTAAATTAAGTGCATTAGAATCGATCTCTAGGTATCCACCATTAACCTTACACCACCTTGTTCAAGGGATTTGTCAACTAATGTGAATTTCGTCTCTTTTCAACCGTTAATTCTTCTTTCAAAGTAATTAAGGGCATTAGATTATTATTATGGCGATCAAGCATAACAATATAATTGAGAAAATGAAATTATACCACGAATTTAAGAGATAAAAGATGAATTACTAAGATAAAATTGTCATACAATGATTCCCCAGGCTACTCCCGGTCCTAAAGATAAAGGGGATTAGCCCCGCATGTTCACCTCAGAGTAAAACATGGTAGAGAAAAGGGAAAACATAGAGAAAAACGTGATTGAGTGGTGAAATCACTGAACAGAGAAGATCCAAGCGGTCCTTGGCGTAGAATGCACGATCCCCGACCTTTCGGCGGTGGAAAACGTCTTCTTCGGCGTCCAGTACGACTGGGGCGTGCTTCTGGGCTCCGTCCTTCTCTCCACACCTTCTCGGGACGTGTGCAACGGCTAATGACGTGCTAGATTGCTCTTGGCCACCGTCATTAGGTATAATCACCGAGTTAGGTCGCTAAAATATCACATCCATCGTATTTAGATCGATATGAAGCAAACTTGTATCTGACGGTGTCGATACTATCGACGCGAGTCGATAGTATCGACTCTGCACGGTATTAGTTGTCTTCTTTTCTTTTCTTTATTGCGACTGATGCTGACTCGATACCAATGGTATCGACTCTCTTAGGCTAAATGCGACTCAAAATCATCGCATCACTTCACACTATTTTTTTAACTAAAAAGTACATTATTAGGGAAATGCATCCCCACATGCACATTGCCATTTCAAGACATGCAGCCTCGTATAAGATGCATTTTTCCATGAAATGACCCAAAAATAACCTTGTGTCTGCATTGAGACATATTTCCCCCATCGGTGGTGTATAATTTTGTGTGAGTTGTATGCTTCTGTATTGAGGATGCTTGGGCTTGTATAATTAATTATTTGATTCAAGTGTTGTAAAAACAAGTTAGTGGTTGAAACTATTTTATTTAATGTGGGTGTAATCTTTTGTGCTTATTGATATGTGATAATTATTATATGCCTTAATTATAGAAATTGATTTGAAGTAATTATCAATACTTTTTGAAATTTGTTTTGTTATTTTTGCCTAAGATGACTATATCTTAAAGATGGTTTCACAATAGATACACCTCAGAATATACTCTAATAGTTAACCTAGTATTGATTATGAGGAGCGACTTCGACTCTTGTAGCAAAGAGAAGGCAAACTATGCGAGGAAATAAGACAAAATAATGAGTAAATAAGTAGTATAATATTAGTCAATCATTCGATGAATGTTTAGATGAAACCCTCTCAAAATATGTAAAAATCTTGCTAGAAGGGATGGATCAATTTTCTATCAATATTTAAGTTGAAAGTAAAAGGGGAAGAAATGTGCAATTGAAGTCAGGTTGGAATGATTTGTTTTTTAGAAGGGGAAAGGAAATTGTACCTTGTTGCATAGGGAGTATTGTGTCTACAATGGGAATGTGATATTTAGGGACACATTGATAAAAAATATGATGTTTCAATTTGGTCAAGGTGTTAGATTGATAAAAAAAATAGACAATGTCAGTCATTTTGGGTTTTTTACCTAAATTGTATATAGACCTCATGGAAATGTGGAAAACATGTGACAAAATACCTTCATACCATGGTTAATAGCTTACTAAGAACATTTTTTGATGATGATCAGCTATAGAGGTCGATGTTATCCTAAAATGATAGAAACAATTGATGCACATTCCAATTTTTAACCTATAAAATAACATTACTTCAATACACCTATTTTTATTAAAAAATACTTGTAACGATACAACTGGGTTGATAAAAAAAACACATTTTTGAGGCAATTATTTTCACACTCACAACGCATTGCCTATCTAGGTTCATGCAATCTGCTTCAAGAGGCATTTCAACTTGAAAATGGCCCTAAAATAATAATATGCCATTATGGGTATACATTGATCCACATTAATGGTTACTGAGGTTTTTCCTTCACGAAAACGTATTCTCCCTCAACTCTGATATTACATCCCTCAACAATGATATTCTTTTAACACCAATTACTCAATGTTGCATTATTTGAGGTTAAATTAGTTGCATGAATATAAAATGAACAAAATGAAGATACCTTAGTAAAGTTTATCAAAGTACACTCAACTAAATATAAAAGTAACGTCAATTTGTTAATGTTAATTCTTCAATTTATTAGAATTCACTAAATTTATGATTAACTCAGCCATATAGTTAATTATATAATTATAATAAAGAGTGTCTAAGTTTGAATTTAAACGAGACAAGGTTTTACAATAGTGACACGGATAAGACATTATGTAGGGACGCATTAGCAGTAGCGAGGAAAAGTGGATTGTTATTGAGGTATAAACCCTCATTGGTTGAGCCGTTTGGGTTGTGTAATGGTTAATGGTCTCAAACTAGGATGCATGCCCCCAGATAGTCGATGTGTCATGAGTGGAGACATGTTGTCCCCAATAAAAAAAAAAACCATTTCCCATAAATGTGTTATTTTGATAAATACAATTAAATGTAAAAATAAGACTAAAATATAAGTTGTTCTATTTTATTTTTGAAAAAAAAAATATAGCACACTTTTGTAAAAATATTTACCAATATAGCATTTGTAAAATATTTCTCAAAATAACACACTTTGGTCTAACAATGCTACTTTGTGTGGAGTTTTTTGTATCCCGAGTTGAAAAAAAGCCGCAAGTATTTGTGCGTTTATTAAAAAAAGCACCACTTTGAGTGGCGTTTTCATCTTTTAGCGTCAAATAAAAAGTTCCACTCACACTTTTCACTTTTTTATTTTCTTTTTTAATTTAAAATAATCACACAATATTTGTGACACTTTTCAATTTTGAACACAAAAAATGTCATTTGGAATGGGGGGTTTCTACACAAAGTATGCTACTTTGGAAAATATTTTGCAAAGTGTGTTATGTTAGGTAAATATTTTTGTAAAAGCGTGTTAAATTGGTTTTTTTCCTTCGTTTTTGGCGTTGGTGCATGCATGGTAATGTTCCGTTTGTATGTATAGGATTATGATGAAACATCGACCTAAGTAATTTGGTTTTAGGACATTGGTGGTTCTTGTAAGTCTGTTTTGGTATGGTTGATCTGATAAGCCGGGGAGCACTTGGTTTCAATGCCCTGTAGTAGTTTATTTATCTCACATGAAAGACAGTTGCAAGACCCAAGAGTGATTCTGTCCGAATATATGGCCGGCTGTACCTGCAGCAATGCGGTCAAGGACAAATCAACTTCACTAATTTAGAAATATTCTAAAGCCCCCCAACTCCGAGACTCCAATCACCAGCGGTAAAAGACCTCGCACTACTGGGACGAGGAACGCAATGCCATACCAACCAGCTCACTCGTCAGACCAGAGTTTGCACAGAGCTTCACCGTATGGCTGGCGCCAACAGTAATAGTAAGAACCCAAGTTTCGACAGAGCAGGAGATGACGCGTGATACCAATGGGATTTCGATAAAAGGCATCTCTGAATAGACGCAAAAGAATCCCTAGGGGTAGGGCTGCTACTGTTCCAAACTGGCGTTGCGTCGCCATGATCTGTAGTTGCCAACCATTGAGAGCAAGTGCAGAAGATATCTCGCATTGCAGAGGATAGAGTAGATCCGGTGTTCACGTGATCCATTCTAGATCCTTCCCTTAGGTGCCTCAATCAGGTTCTCCTCATCCTCCAGCCTATATATACAGTCACCAACTCCTTCCCTCTGCACTCCCATTCTCGACTGCTTGTACTTGCAAGTGAGCTCAAGCAGCTACCGGCCATGGGGTCCGTCAAGCTCGTGGCCGTCTTCCTACTCTCCATGGTCCTCATTTCCACCGCCACCACTCCCATCATGGCGTGCAACTCCTGCAACGATCATCCTCCACCGAAGGGGAAGTCACCCCACACCAAGCCACCCAAGTCTAAGTCTCCCTCCAGCAAGCCAGTCAAGCCACCCACCACCACTCCCCCAGTGACCTACCCTCCAGTGACAAACCCACCCGGCATGGGGGGATCACCTGGAGTTACCCTCCCACCCGGCGGCGGTGGCGTGACTCTCCCTCCAGGTGGTGGCAGCGCTAACTGCCCACCAGGAACCCCTGTGACGACACCGCCCTCCACGACACCACCATCAACGCCAGTCGTCCCCGTCGTCCCTCCCCCCCCGGCGGCCACGTGCCCGGCCAACTCGCTCAAGATTGGGGCGTGCGTTGATGTGCTAGGCGGGCTGGTGCACGGAGTTGTCGGTGACCCCGTCGTCAACAAGTGCTGCCCCGTCCTCGGAGGCCTGCTAGAGCTCGAGGCTGCCGTGTGCCTCTGCACCGGCATTAGGCTCAAGCTCCTCAGCCTCAACATCTACCTCCCTCTTGCTCTCAAGCTTCTCATCACCTGTGGCAAGAACCCCCCACCCGGGTTCACCTGCCCACCTGCTTAAGTAAGTATATGGATAGGCTGGTCCGGTTGCCATGTGATCTACGTGTCTTCGATATCCATGCACATTTTTCAGATGTTAACTTCTCATTTTCATGAATCTCATTTCTACCAATTACATATAGGTGTATGTTCTGCAACGACCTTCTGCTTGCAAATGTTCGAGGAGCTAACGTATGCTTGCTATATTCTTGCAGGTGCTCGCCTAGGCTCCTAACGATTTGATTCCTGACGGGTTAAAGATGCGACTGGGATTTGAAGACCGCAGGGCCCGATAATTACCAGGAGCAAGGTCCGCTAATCAGGACGTTTGCAATTATATTAGAATCAGACTTAAGAGGATGCTTAATAGCATTTACATTTCCCTTTCTCCGATTCCTGTTTCGTAGTGTAAGTTTGTTTTTGTCTTGCACTGATGTCATGTGTAACCAAGGCTTGTTGCGATTTGTTCAGGGAAATCCTAGCTACTTCACTGATATCTGATGCTTGTTATTTTTATTTCAATAACCATCTAAAGTAATACCTTCTCGGTATTGTGAACCAGACCAGCAGTGTGCGCGTTCTGACTTCAAATAATAGTGGTCGATAGACAATGATCTCTGACCCTATAGTTGGACTTGGAAGTAGTTATCAAGATATGAACCACCGTTTTCATGAATCCTACATAGTTGTGATATACAATTCTGCGTTTATGCAAACAGCTTGTGATGTTAGTTTCTTCTATATATTGATCAACGCTTTTAATTTTGAAAGTTTTACCAGGCATTCACATTAGTAGGCAGGCTTTTCTTCTTGAAAGTTTTACCCCAAGAAAGAGACAGTAAATGCTTGTTTTCTTAATATTTATACTATTCTGTGGAGGCAAACCAAACACCTTCTTACATAAGAACAAAACTAAAACATGATATACGGCTGGGTTAATGCATACGTCAGAAGATTAGGGTACTGGCGCCAGGAATATCGGTTCCCAAACACGATGCTACAAGTGGTGACAGTGGTGAGGATTCACATGTTTGGTAGGCAGACTAGATGTCTGCATCCGTAATCCGGATGGAATAGTATTTGTCTTTATCCTCCTAGGTTCAAAATAAAGCATGTCAGAGCCTCGAACTAGGAGCTATTCACGGGATGGAGGAATGCCTTCTAAGATAAAATCCAACAAAAAAAGAAAGATAAAATCCAAAAAAAGACCGCAACCTCTTCTACCTGAAACTCGGTTTTGGGGAGTACCTACTACTCAAATGGTATTGGTGAGGAAAGAACCACGTGTGGTCCTGTAGATGATTGCCGGGATGAACGGCATCCTCATTTCACAATTCTGTTGTTCGATCATAAAGGGCACGTGTGGTGTGCCTGCGTTTAAAGCATCCTGCCTAAAATGTTACTTTGTCAAAATTTTATAGATAAAATTTTTACATCTCGCCTCCTTGATTTGTAAAATACATAAACCTTTTTTCTTTAGTTTACCTACCGGTCATAATTGGATTTTAGAAAAACTTATTATAAGACGAGTCCTATAATAACTTGGTAAGATCTAGTAGAAATTCGTTATTATGCATAGTGTATGTTTCTCTCTCCTTATTTTTATAGGGGGTAGGGTTTTGAAGATGAGAAAAGAGGAGATATTGCATTGTGATTGGTGGTCCTATAAAAAGCCAGAGAACCTAAGTTTTTTGAAAAATTTCTTGACGGATCCAAAATATGGAATGTCCACTATTTCTGAAAATTCCAGGATCAACACCATTTTCTGAATCACGTAAATCAAAAGTATTGGATGCCAAATATACAATCCAACATGAAAAAAGTGAAAAATAAAAAAAAAATGCTCTAAGAGGGCGTTGAAAGTTATTTTTATTTTTCTTCTTACAATTCTTGTTATGTCGCATATAATAAGTTACGAAGGAACAAACACTTGGAATTTATGAAAGAGTTATAAGAAAGAGAGTGGCGGTGCATACGAATATTATATCACATGTGAAACAATCGTCTTATACCGTGGGCACGTGAAGAAGGAAGAAATGCTGGGAGTTTGAGGAAGAGTTGTAATAAAGAGAGTGACGTGAATATAATATTACTAGTAATTATACGTGCTTCACACATGACATTTTTGCATCATATTCATCTATGAAGAAGAATACACACACAAACAAATATATATATATATATATATATATATATATATATATATATGGCTAAAAGAATTGTGTACCTGAGTACATGTAGCTTACATGTACCCATCTCTAGTTATGCTAATTGTGAAATTCTATTTAACAATCTAACCTTATGGATGTGATTCATACCCCTTAGATAAGATGTGTATCAAAAATCACCGCAATCCGACATTCATATATCATCCTATGAAAGAATATGTGTATTTTGTAATCAACGGTAAGTTGAAAAAACTATAGTAACCGTTGGATGATATATTGGTATATCTCATGATCCATATAAGATACGATGATGATTTTTTAAATGCATCTAATCTATATAGTGTTAAATCAATCCATATAGTTGGATTTTGAGTGCATACTCCACATATGCCATTTTAATGGTAGCTACACATAAATTACATGTACCATTCGGTACACACTTTCTAACCTCTCTCTCTATCTCTCTCTCTCTCTCTCTCTCTCTCTCTCTCTCTCTCTATATATATATATATATATATATATATATATATATATATATATATATATATATATATATATATATATATATATATATATATATATATATATATATATATATATATATAGTCAGGCTAGAATACACTCGAGTGTATCCGGAGCGGAATACACTCAAGTAGTTTTTCATGATGCAATATTTTTTTTGAAAATCTAATCCGTTGATCTTCTTAAACATCTCATGAACAACTCATACGCAAAATTTGAGCACATTTGGATATGTATAGCTCATGTTATGAAGACCGCAAAAATTATGCATTTCAAATTAGTTTCGCGCGTTGATTTTGTTGCCCTTGGATGAGTGACTTACACTCATCCAAATGGGCTCAAAATTTGTATGTAGCCTAGTTATAGTATGACGGTGAAGATCAACGGTTTACATTTTACAAAAAATAGTCTTGATATGCAAACACACTTGAGTGTATTCGTGTGATCCGTACACTCGAGTGTATTCTAGCCTGACTCTCTCTCTCTCTCTCTCTCTCTCTCTCTCTCTCTCTCTCTATATATATATATATATATATATATATATATATATATATATATATATATATATATATATATATATATATATATATATATATAAAGTCTTCATTTAAAAATGCCTTGTAAAATGATGCAAATGATAATTGTGCAGTTAAAGTAAATATACTATTAGTTATATTTTAATGTTAAGAATGCTATCCCTTATCCTCATTATTTTTTAGGTTTGCTGCGTTAATTCATGCTGTCGTATTTTAGATTATTAGTATCACTTATATCTATTCAACGCCATAAAATAATATATATTTTTGTCCAATCATATTTTGATCTATATACTCTTGTTATTTGAATTCCATCTACTTGTTATACATAAATCTGATCATGAATATCTTTTTGACGACATCATTCTTGTAGATTTCATTTTTGATTGTAAACTCAAAGTAAATATATTGATAGTTATATTTTTAGTGCTAAAAATGTTATTCGTTTCCTCATTGTTTTTTGGATTACTATTGTTAAGTGAAGCCATCAAATTTAGGTTATTAGGAGCAATTATAAATATTCAATGTCATAAAATGATGTTTCTATAGACTATTGGTTTAAGCTAAGCCATATTTTGATATATATACTCTTGATAATTTGATACATAAATTTGATAACAAATATCTTCTTGATGAGATCATGCATGTCTAATCATTTAACATGTTTTATGTTTGATAGGAATCTCAACGTATAGTTTGCTCCTTATAAGAATATGGGTGGTTTTCATATTTGAAATACATTATATGTCTCTCGTTTTTAGTAACATCCACATGTATGAAGCTCTTTGTAAGAATATGAGTGGATTTTGTATTAGTACTACATTATGTGTTTATATAATGCTCTTGGGTTCCAACTTTCATATGTTGACAAAAAAGTACATGAACCTATTAAAATGGATGAATGCATATAAAATATATGAAACAATCATTTGTAGTTATGCTAACATGGTTTGCATGATCTTTGTGTTATGTTATATTCCGACAACTTTAATCTATCCAGAAAGAATCTCTAGAGTATGTTTTTCTATTTCAATAATTTTTTTCATACTTCTTTATGCTTATTTTCAAATATCTTCAAATTCTCATATTATCCTTAAAGGAATACCATTTACAAGTATTTTTACATCTGTTTCAACATAAAACATTCTTAAAAAAGAAGTAACATTATAATTTCATATACAATGAGTTCTTCATCACATTGGTATTACAAAAAAAGTAGGTGCAACCTACATAACATCTCTTTAGCTTGAGTATTGTATTACTTTAGAGAAAAAATATACGATATAGTTTGTTTTAAAATTTTAACATAGAATGAACAAAACAAACATGTGTAGTTAATATGGCTGTTTATTTAAATTATGTGTCTAATTAAGTGTTTTCATACTTTTTAATTAATGACCACTGACTTACTGTTTAGTGCAATCCGGTGACCTCCCTACACTTGTCAGTTAGCTCAAATTGTAAGCATGGTCGGTTTGTTAGTCACGGATCACTGGTTCAATTCTCAGATAGAAGCAGCCGAATAGAAAGATGGAAGGTTTATAGAAATATATAAATGCTCAAATTCAAATGTCATGATAGGGTTGGACCTCTTCCCTATGACCCTAAAATTAATATAGTAAAAAAATTGGCATACCTTATGAGACAATCTTGAATGCCACATGTGCTTTGTTTGCGTTTGTTCTTCATGATTTGTAATTGTATATTTTTTTTTATCAAGTTTAACATGAAATTGTAGATGTTTTAGATTTTTTGTAAATATTCTTAAAGAAATTTAAAGCAATGATTTTCAAATAATATGGTTCAATTCCATGAGGGGACCTTTAGTAAATGTTTTACTTTAAAAAGTCACCTAGGACTTCATAATCATCTCCTTCACTTAGTAATTATAAGTTTTATATAATATTTGATTTTATCCCATGATTTGCACTTGTTACATCATGATTTTATCCCATTATTTGCACTTGTTACACCATGATATTGCCTTTATCCCATGATTTTATTCAATTCTTGATAGAAAGTAATTTATTTACTTATGACTTGATTGGAATTGGTGTTGAAATATTTGAAAAAAAAAGTAGTCTCATATTGATAGTTACGAGATCTTATCATTAGGACGCACTTCATCATCATATTCTTAATGTTACTTATATATTGTTTTGTAATTGATTTTCTCTATACTATTCACTATTTTTTTATGACATGGCATCACTCCTGAACGAGCACCGAGATTGAGACCCATGCTGATAGTGTAAACCCTCGGCTTCCCCGAACTACCTGCACATCAGGGTTGGCAAGGTAAACACACACAGAGGCCGAGGTGTGTGATGGGACCAATGATCATCGAAGCTGAACAACCGAAGATTCGAACCCGAATACCTACTTAGGGGAGCCCGAGCCTTCTACAACTCCCTCAGCAGATGTTATTTTTACAAATATGTTGTGGAAAAGTGAGAAAAGAAGTAGAATGTCTCCAACACTATTTTCTTGTTGGAGACATTCTACTTCTTTTCTCACTTTTCAATAACATCTTTGTGATAATAGAAAGGTTTCATTGGAATTTGTTTTAATATCCAAATATTAAAAAAGTATGCATTTGACTATATTATAAAAGAAGGTAAATTATGTTTTCCTCATCTGTTAGGAAAACATTGAACATGCAACCTCATGTTAACAAACCAGATAATTTACAATGTAGATGCAACTACTGTCACTTTTTTTATTTTTATTTAATCATGTCTCTACACTTACTTAATGTATGGTCGTAGTTCCTTGTTATTATTTAAATTTACAAATTTTATCAGACATTATAATGATTATAGTTGATGCTACTCCATCTTTATTTGTTGTGTTTAATACCTTTTATTCAATTTAAATAATTGTATATTTACACCATTGACCAAAAGTACACTACTACAGAAATGGCTTATAAAGTCGGTTTTCAAGGTGTCGGTTGTATACAAAAACCGACACATAAACCCTACTGTGTCGGTTTTTAACAGAAACCGACATCCAACCCATGAAGGTCGACCAGACACGGGTACCGCTTTTATTAAGTGTCGATTAATTAATAAACAACTGACACCTAAACTCAACCGCCAAACCCAAAATTCCAGCGAAAAAATTGGCTCCAATATTTTACATATTGCGTCGGTTCGTAACTAAATAATCGACGACTAAATGGTATTCGTGAGATAGGAATAGTTGTCGGTTGTCGTTTAATCAAAAACCGATGACTATAATATAGTATAGGTGTCGGTTGTTGCAAACGAACCGACACTGTTTGTTTAGTTGTCGGTTTTTTAAATAACCGACACGTATTTTTAATAGCTCACCCTGCCCGAACGATTCTTCCCATTTCCCTATTTCGTTCCCGATTTCCCTAGCTCCGGTGATTTCTTGCTCCCTGCCGCCGCCGCTCCCTGCCGTTCGTGCTCCGCCGTCGTGCTCCGTCGCCGCCGCTCCTTCCTCCGTGCTCGCCGCTCGTCGCCATCGAGCGAGAAGCAGTCGGTTCCCGCCCGCCCGCCGGCCTCCCTCTCCGCCGTCGCCGGTAGCAGCTAGGTCTCCTAGCCTCGCCGCCCTCTCCGCCGCTCCTCTCTTCGCCGCCGGAAGCTGCTAGGACTTGCTCCGGCCGCTGCTCCTCTTCCCTCAAGGTGCCCGCCCTGCCTTCTTCTTCTTCCTCTGCTCGTCTTCCCTCAAGGTGTCACCCTGCTGCTGGGCATTTTTTTTAAAATTTATTTACTTCGTATGAGAATCAGTTTTAATTAGGGCTCATACACATATTGATGTCTAACACCTAAATGAATATCTAGTTAGTGTATTTTCCTAGTATCGTGAAAGATTCTCAATCGTGTGTATCAAATGGGATTCTTATATATATTCAGATCTTAATGTTATAAATGGAAGACTCGAATGTTATAAAATCCCATCAAAGTAGGTAGAAACAACTTATATATATTCAGATCTTAATAATTCCATGAAGTGCACATTATCTTACTCAGGAAAAGTATGTGTATAATGTAGGATTAGTTCCATATAATGGTTCTATTTTAGTAAGCACCTAGAAACCCGTCCAAGATTTACTCATTAGGAGCATTTCCTCGTTTGTTCTCTAAGTACATTTGTAGACTTCTTTTCAAGCTATCATGTCTACCACAATAAAGTTGGTTATGACAAGCAATAAAAGGTTAACTGATGTTATACAACTTTTTCTGAAAATATATAACATCGTTATATGTACTTACACTTTGTTAATACTAATATTGTGCAGTCTATGTCCACCCATAACAGTCACTATGAACTGGGCCTCTATGTCAATGTTAACGTTCCCCATTGAAGAACAATTGGACATCATCCTAGATGATCGTTCCTTAAACCAATTGGTCATACCCAAACATTGGCGTTTTCTAAAAGGAAGACACTACATGCCTGGTAAAGTGACCATAACTTTTGGCAATTATTCACATGTTATCGAGGTTGAGTATGATTTGGCGGGAAATCTTGTATCAAAATCCGGTTGGCTTGATTGGATTGGAGAGATGCATGTGGTCCGTTGCAACAGGCTTTTTCTCCGTCCAGTTGGCCATAATTCCATCAAAGTTTGGATAACCAACAACAACTGCGAGACCCCCGATCATCTACTGCGGTATGAGCGCACGGCGTCAGATATCATCTATGAGGAATCTGAATCTGAGGCCCCTGTCAGTTCAGATTTGTCTAAATACAGTGAGGAGCTTCGTGACACAGCTTCATCATCAAAAAGAAGTTATTGATGCGGGACCATGTTGGTGTAGTATTTAGTTGTCTATCTATCTTGACTTGTCTGTATTAATAGTTTTTTTAATTATGCACATGTTTAGGGGTACACCAACCCCTTTGTTTAGTTATTGTTTAGGGGTACACCCCTGTGTGTGGATGTAAAAAGAGATTAATGAATGGAACTGAAAGTTGCTACATGAATGCTTATAACTGAAGTGTGTGTTCCCATGAATGTTCCCATTTGCATGATTACACTACTATTTTCTCATATTGTTTAGTCTATTTTAATATGACATACTTGCTTATATCTTGCTTAATGATGAACTGTAATGCACACATGTGACATGCTTGGAATGTAAATGATGAACTTTTCCCTAAATTGCCAATCATGCTTTTAAAGACATCAATAATCACCCTAACTTGAAGAACTAGGATTTTAGGTATAAGAATGACAATACATTATTTGTTGGCCTAGAAACCTGTCCAAGATTTACTCATTAGGAGTAAATCTTGGATAGTCCCCGGTTTGGGACTGTTCTTGAACACCTAATCTCGCTTAGGATGTAAGTGTATAATGTGTATTGGGTTTTCAAGAAAATTTTGGCAACATTTCCCCGTTTGTTCTCTAAGTACATATGTACTTGGAGAACAGCAGGGAAATGCTGCCGAAATTTTCTTGAAAACCCAATACACATTATACACTTACTAGTGAGATTAGGTGTTCAAGAATGGATAGGTGGTACACATTTATTATATATAATAATGACATCACATGTATTTGTTAACCCTAGACCCTAATCTTGTCCTAATATATACTTGTTTTCTCTTTGATCATAGAATGGATAGATCATGGATGTCCATTCACAATCGCTGCACCCCAGAGTTTATTTCTGGTCTTCACCAGTTCATTAAATTTGCCGAGGAACATAGGAAACAACCTGGAGATAGGTTCTACTGTCCATGTAGACATTGCGGTAACAACTTGAAAGTCAACACTGGTGACGAAATCAAAACTCATGTCATGTGCAACGGGATTATACAAGGCTATACAGAATGGCACTGGCATGGAGAGATTTCAAACCTGAAACCAGTGGATGTCGATAGCAGTGCTTGTGTGGAAGAAGAAATTGCCTACGATGACGTAGATGTGAATGAACCAGTTCCAGTAGACATCATTGATGCGATGCTGGATAGTTGTGGGGTAGAGCACACCGATCCACCTCCCATTTTTAGAAACATTGTGCATGATGTTGAGATGTCGTTATACACAAGTTGTACTAAGTTTACGAAGCTTAACGCTGTGTTGAGATTGTATAAGTTGAAAGCTAACAATAGATGGAGCGAAAAAAGCTTCACGTCATTGCTGTCTTTGTTGAAAGAAATGCTTCCTGAAGGAAACGAGCTGCCAATCTCAACATACCAGGTAAAGAAATTGTTGTGCCCAATGGGAATGGATGCCAAGAAGATACACGGATGCCCTAATGATTGTGTATTATTTCAAAAGGACTATGCAGATTTGAAAGATTGTCCAAAATGTGGTGCGTCACGGTATAAATTGACGACTTCGGGGGAGTCCAAAACTGGTTCTCCTGCCAAGGTGATGTGGTATCTACCTATAATATCACAGTTTCAACGCTTGTTTGCCAATCCGATAGATGCGAAGAATTTGAGGTGGCATGCAGATGTTAAGAAAAATAATGATGGGATCCTACGACATGCGTCTGATTCCCCACAGTGGAAGAAGATTGATGTATTGTACCCTGAATTTGGTGAAGAAGTCAGGAATCTAAGACTTGGGCTTTGTACAAACGGGATGAATCCGTACGGGACATTGAGCAGCCAACATAGCACTTGGCCAGTCATGCTTGTTATATACAATCTTCCTCCCTGGCTGTGTATGAAAAATAAGTACGTAATGCTGTCGTTGTTGATATCAGGCCCTAAACAACCTGGAAATGACATCGATGTTTATCTTGAACCTCTGATTGATGACTTAAAGAAACTCTGGGGTGAAGGTGTGATGACCTATGATGCTTCACAAAGAGAGACATTTCGTTTGCATGCTATGTTGTTTTGCACTATTAATGACTTTCCAGCATATGGGAATTTGTCTGGATATAGTGTCAAAGGAGCTAAAGCGTGTCCTATATGTGAAGAGAACACTGATTCAATAAGACTAAAACATGGCGGTAAGAATGTATATCTCGGTCATCGAAGGTTTCTTCCAAAATTCCATCTGTATCGTAGGAAGCGCAAAGCATTCAATGGATTGAATGAGGAACGCAGTGCACCTAAACCTATACCAGGGGAGGTTGTTTATGAAAGAATAAAAGACTTTGTCAATGAATTTGGTAAGAGATCACAATGTACTACACGGAGTGACAATTCTTCATTCAAGAAGAAGTCAATATTTTGGGATCTTCCTTATTGGAGTTCTTTGACAGTCAGACATTGTATCGATGTAATGCACATTGAGAAAAATGTCTGTGATAGCATCATTAGTACTCTGTTAAATATACCAGGTAAGACTAAAGATGGGATAAAATCCAGACTGGACCTACGTGAAATGGGAATAAGGTCAGAATTAACAGAAATACGTGAAATGGGTAGTAAAAGAACATACTTACCTCCCGCATGTTACACGTTGTCTAGAAAAGAGAAGAAAGCTTTTCGTGAATGCTTGATAAATGTTAAGGTGCCACATGGTTACTCATCCAACATCCGTAGATTGGTATCAATGAAAGATCTGAAGTTGATAGGACTTAATTCTCATGATTGTCACACTCTAATGCAACAAATATTGCCCGTGGCAATTCGATCTATATTGCCGAAGCATGTAAGGTTTGCAATCACCAGACTTTGTTTTTTTTTCAACAGTCTCTGCAGCAAAGTTATTGACCCTGAGACTCTCGATAATTTGCAAACAGAAGTGGTTGTTACCCTATGTCAGCTTGAGATGTATTTCCCTCCTTCATTCTTTGATATCATGGTACATCTTGTTATCCACTTGACTAGGGAAGTGAAAATATTGGGCCTGGTTTTCTTGCATTGGACGTATCCCTTTGAACGATACATGAGCGTTTTTAAAGGTGATGTTCGAAACCGTTATCGGCCTGAAGGGAGTATTATTGAAGGTTATGTGGCGAGAGAGGTTATGGATTTCTGCAATGACTTTCTCAGTGGTAATGACACTCCTGATAATGACAAGAATATTGACGAGCTATTTGGAAAAGGAATTTTGGGATCACGTGTGAAAGTAATCAGCCGTGAGTAGTTGGAACAAGGTCATTTGTATATTTTACACAACATGGATGAAGTGAACGTTTATATCGAGGAACATACCAATTTCATCAAAAGACAATATCCTCGAGCCAATACAATGTGGCTTGCTAGAGAGCATAACAAGACTTTTATTAAGTGGTTTGAAGATAAAGTCTTACATCAACTATCTCAAACACTAGATGATATTACTGAAACTATCAAATGCCTCGCCTTTAAACCAAAGTTGACTGTTATGTCTTATGAAGGGTATGACATTAATGGATTCACATATTACACAAAGCGCCAAGATGATAAGAGTGTCATCCAAAACAGTGGGGTCACCCTTCAAGCATCGACTATGTTTTTTTCAAGTGCATAGGATAAGAGTCCACGTGAAGCTAAAATGTCATATTACGGTGTCATTGAAGAGATATGGGAATTTGACTACATAGATTTCAGAATTCCACTCTTCAAATGTAATTGGGTTGATAACACCAAAGGAGTTATAGTGGATGAATTGGGTTTCACTTTAGTGAACTTTGAAAAGATTGGCGAGAAGGCTGAACCATTTATATTGGCATTACAGGCGAAACAAGTATTTTATATCGATGATCCTGCAAATGATAAATGGTCGGTTGTTCTTCATGGTAAAAGACAGTTCATTGAAGATCCTATAGATGAAGAAGAGTACTATGATAAATATGATGACTCCAGTCCATTCTCAGTTGGGTTGCCAACTCCAGAAAATATTGAAGCTAATGATGAATTATATGTGCGCGGAGATCACAATGAAGGATTGTTAATTGATAAAAGATCACAATTTTAGAGGCATGCATGTTTATATTTTTTTATTGAAGCTAAATGTTTACTTTTTTAATATCAATATCATTTTCTGATTTGATGTTTCATTATCTTCTAGTTAATACAAATGCTAAACATTGTGGGAGGGTGCTAAAGAAATATAGGATCAATCTCACCCGAGATTACATACGCGATGCTGGGAGTAGGTTCTTGATCTATTCCAATTCTAGACATTGATAAGTATTTCACTAACTCTACACTAATAATTTTTGTTTGTATTATCTTTGAAAAATAAATATAGGAAGAAGGCTATGCAGGACAGACATGACATAGCTATACAGGATATGCAGGATATGCAGGAAGAAGCCCCAATGAAGAGAAGCAGGATACAGATACAATACATAAAGTGCAGCACACACAAGTGGTTCAGATTCATATAACAACATGACAGACTAACACATATATAGTGCATAACAACAGCAACGTCGAATTTACATACAACACTAACTTAGTACATATATAGTGGGACTAAGGTGACGATACCACCTGCTAAAACAGGTTACCGACTACATGTTACGACTGGGAGGTCGTGATTCAGCAACGAATGCATTAGCAGGAGGACAAACAGATCACCATATGAGGACAAACATATGGTGATCTGTTTGTCCTCCTGCTAATGCATACTGTTGCTGAATCACAACCTCCCAGTCGTAACATGTAGTTGTCGGTAACCTCTTTTACCATGTGGGATCGTCACCTTATAAGTCCCACTATATATGTACTAAGCTAGTTTTGTATGTAAATTCGACGCTGCTGTTGTTATGTACTATATATGTGTTAGTCTGTCATGTTGTATGGACATCGATTGTATTGCTCAGGTATTATATAGTCTCATTAGATAATATGAAATATATCAATCTTATTTATAGCTCATTAATTATATATATACATCATTCTCTTTACAGGTGTTTAAAGCTGACCCCACTACAGGAACAGACTTACTAGATGTACATGCTCCCTATACGATGGGAGAATTAAATGAAGTAAGAGAAGAATGGGCAACAACCATACAAATAGTGGGGATTTTGTAAATGAATTTCTGAATTATAATATGTGTGAATGTTTCTACATGTCTAGATGTTTCTACATGTGTCTGAGTGAAAATGAATGAAAGTGTTGGTTACTATATGAATGTTTCTACATGTGTGAATGTGAATGAATGGAACTACAGATTGCTAGCTACATGAATGTTTCTAAATGTGTGAAAATAAAATGGAACTGCAGGTTGTATTGCTAAATGCATGTGTGAATATTTTTGTTGTTAAATTTGCAGGTTTGTGGCCTGTTGTCGGCTGATATCAATGGATGTCGTAAAACCTGCAGTTCAGTTAATTGAACTGCAGGTTTCTCATCCTGCGACCAGCCACAGCAGGTCTGCAGATTGACAAAAAAAACAATAGGCGTCGGTTATTTGTAAAAAACCGACACACAATGATATAATGTCAGTTTTTTAGATATAACCGGTGCCTATTTCCTGTGGAGCGAACATATATGGTGTCGATTTCTTACTAAAAACCGATACTGATAGTGCCCAAGCTGGCGCTAATAACATGCGTCGGTAATTGTAAACAACCGACACATAACGTTACAGTGTCGGTTATTTAAATGTAACCGACACATATTCTTTTGGCGCGAAGACATATTTCATCAGTTTTTGGCTTATAATCGACACTGATAGCGCCCAAGATGGCGCCCTTTCTGTGGCGCGAAGGGTTTGGGCGTCGATTTCGTATCTAATAACTGACGCCTATAGTCCCCTGATGGTGCGTTTTCGGTCGCGCGCGAAGATTTTGGGTGTCGGTTCTGGAACCGACGCGTAATGGGTGACCTTTTAGTGTCGCCCACATAGGCGTCGCTCAAAAACCGATACTAAAGGCCTTAAATAACCGACACTAAAGGTAGGTTCTGTAGTAGTGGTAATAAATACGTATTTGAATCATAATTTGATTGTCTTCCTAGATATCATGTTCAACATTAATGTTAAATTCAACAAATACAATTATCAAATCACTTATTCCTAAAAAAATATTAAATACTTTTTTAGAGTTAGAAGAGACATTAGTCTTCCCCCTACATCAATGCAAATGATGTATACAAAAAACACTTATGAGTTAGCTCCTTCTATTTTCATAGTTAACACGGTTGATGTTAAAATATATGTTTTTCTGTGTTAAAATAAAACAAAACTATAAACTATACATAATAATCAAATTATGTGATCAACTTATTGTGCACAATTTTATGAAACATGGACCTCAAACTTACTCTTGGGATTTGTAACTATGAGTAGTGTAGAATACCCATGAAGAGTTAAGAATAGAAATGGAATACACTTGAGGACTATTGACACATAAACTAAAATATGCATTGTTTGAACTCAGCTTCACTTAGTTAAACACTGATTTAAGGAATTTTCATGCAATAAACATTGAACCATAAATAAAAATATTTCATCATCAACTGTATGGAAATAAAAAATCAAGAGTCTAATTGGCACCATCAATAAACTATGATTGGGAACTTATTATTCTCAAAATAAATTGCTTGTATAGTTAAAGGAGACAACAACAAGAATCTATAGCTTAGCACTAGTCATCGACACTAAATATTAATTAACTATGAAATGATGTTACAACTAGATGCCCCTACAAACCAGATACGATCAAGCCTAGATCATGTTTTGTCATTGGTTGGAACGAATCCCAACATCTCCAAGATAGCACATAAGATGAAGTAATACATGGACATGGAGCCCAATGATTCGTTGTACCATAAATAATTGTAGTGTAATGTAACACAACAAGAGTATAAAATATGAACTTCAACCTCCCTTACATGGAAACCCAACTACTACCAAATGGACTGACATTTTTGAGTTAAACAAATGTAGATGCAAGGTTCAAAACTAATTTAATATATTCAATCCACTATATTTTCATATAAACATGGATCGTAGAGTTAGTCTTTTCACTGAGGATAATATATACTGGAAAATTATGCAACCAATCCAAGTATATAATCAGATACGTTGACAAGGAGTGGCAGAAGTGGTCAAGCACAGTGTATCCTATCAAAGGAACCCAGGTTCAAATTTCAGTTGCCACCACGGTTTAGTGCCCTCTCAGATGTCGAACCTTCACCACTGACATGGGAGAGGGGAAGAGAATGTCTCTCTTAAACCCCAAGTATATAATTAGATATTTTTTGTGATTGTATTACTAAGATATTCTATTCATAAACCTATAATAAATTATAGAGTTTTCACTTTAATGTCAGAATAATACAGTAATGAACTTAACAAGAATGATAAATAAAATTTTAATTAAATTTCAATAATTCAATGTTGTATCTTTGCCTCAAAGGAGACAACAATATGTATCCATATTGCCTTGTTTCCCATTTGTATTTTAAGTATCCATACCTCCCTTAAACCCAAGTATATAAGAAGATATGTTTTTATTGTATTACTAAGATATTCCATTCATAAACATGCAATAAACTGTAGAGTTTTCAATTTAATGTGACAATACTACAACAACAAACTTAACAAGAATGATAAGCATAATTTTAATTAAATTTTAGTAATCCAATGGTGCCTCTTTGCCTCGAAGGAGACATCAATATGTACCATCTTGTTTCTCATATGTATTTTAAGATATATGTGTTAAAATGTGAATTATTTAGCTATAATAATGGGCATAGGTAAAAAAATCATTAGGTAATGATAATAGTCAATCATTGACAACTACACACCAACTTTGTTTTTTATCATTGAAAAATTACTTTACTTTTGTATACTTTACATGGAAGAAAAGTAAATATATATGGCATGTGAGATCTGGTAAAGTTTAAAAGTAGGGGTGTATTTTTCGTCAGAGTAAAAAAAATTGTACCTATGTCCCACCTTTTAAGACTCAATTATCCATAAAAATGATATCTTGAAAGACAACACATACCAAACAAGAGGGGGACCCTTGCTCTATATCAGTAAATAGAACTGACGATAATTTTTCTTGTCGTTACATAATTTTAAAAGAAAATTAATAATATTAATTTTGTATTCAATCATCTTTGTAACAAGTCTTCATTATTATATTAATTCAATGGCTAGTAAATCACTTTTATATCTTTATAATCAAATTCTGTAATTATACTACAAATTTCTTGTTAAGATCACCATGTAAAGTTCACATGAATGCGTACAATTGGCAATGATAATGACTAACCGTTGTGGTATATTAAAATAAGCATCTTGTTGTTAGATGACTCTTTTTATGGGTAAAAATTCAATTAGCACGTTTTTCATGTCTTGTTTGATAATAGACGCCAATCACATACCATGAAGTCAATGTAATGAATATTTTGATACATATAAGATAGATATTGTAGATTTTATTTTGGTTACTTGCTAGTACACATCAATAAGAGAAGGGGGGTATCTTCAAGCTATACAATATATAGAAGAGCACTATGAGCATTGGGTCCAATACCAAAATGTAAACTCAAAACATAATAGAAATGTCGGTTATATATACAAAGTGAGAAATAGGATTTAGCATTAACAAACTTGGTGAGTTCCAGTTGCATCCAATTTGATTCTATCATGTATACCATTGTTTCTCTCATGCCATGTTATGTATAATATGGATGTGAAAGAGATACTCTCATAGATCTTAAACTCCAGATATTGTCGTAACTCTTTTCTTTAAAGGATGAGATATGAAAATTTAGATCATGGAATGGCGAATTTAGGGGACCACATTGTTTTCTCAATCATGAGTTCTCTATTAACGATGAAAATAATGACAAGACTTAACTATCTATTGACTTTCAGGGAGAAAGATCATGTTCTTAGGTTGGTGGCACTTCAAAAGATACAATGACATCGAAGCGGAGAAACAACATCATTACTCTTTCTAAAAATATTTCTAACAATAGTACAGGCAAGAAAATTGAATAATTCATCCCTATTGGACATGTCATGCATGGTCTGGAGGTGTTACAATGTTGCATCTGGTTTTTATTTCTTTTCATGATCTAGAAGCAATATATATCAGCATACACCATTAACTACTTGTATAAGACAATGCTTCATCCAGGAAACTCTTCTTGTTGCGCTTTATTCAAATTATGCATCCTAAATGTGGTGATATACTAGAAACGAGGATATCCCTCCCATCTTGCTTTCCATCTGAATTAAGGGTCAGACCGTACACAAGAATGATGAGACAAAGAGTACTATGGAGGATTGTTTGTGGTAGAAGAATTTGTTTAATCAGAGAATGTATGCATCTTCAAGGCACTTGCACTGTGGAGATTCCAATTGGGAATCATCATGTTTTAGGAGAGAAAGGGTATCTGTTGTGACTTGTCTGCGAGGAAGATCTGGGCATTGCATACAGAAGGGTATGAGTGCATGGAGGTCGACCCATGAAAGCAGAATATCTACTTCTGTTCTTCACCATGGGACTCTGGTAAATGGCAGTGAAGATGGTAGTTCCCTTGGTTTCGGCCGTTTAACCTATCTCGATCCACTTGATTTTTTCCATGGGCCTTTGTAGTGGACAATTAGGGTAGATATATGGGTGTTCGTAGCTGACGATTAGGGTAGATATAGGGCATTTGTAGCGTATGATTAGAGTAGATATTGAATGGAGGAACATGTTCATGAAAGCCCTGGATAATTAGGATAGAACCGAGATGAGAGTCTGGTTGATTACGATAACTAGGAGAGGATGAAGATGAGTGGTGGTGTTTAGTATGATAGAATAGTAGATGTTGCATGTAATACAATCCTCTTACACCGTTGGTACATGAAGAAGGAAAAAATATTGCAATTTGCTCTCAAAAACAATATTGGGAGTTTGAGGAAGAGTTATAAGAAAGAGAGTGATGGTGCAACCTTAGTAGTTGGAGTTGAATGCTCGTAGACGACCCTTGCAAAATAAGTGGCACAGTCATCAGTTAGAAAAATGAAGTATACAAAATACAACTAATGATCCCATGAAAAAATCAAAGCAAGTTTACGTCTATCATTCCTAAGGAGCATCTTCTGATTCTAAAGAAACCAACATTATTTTTAGTTAAATAAGTTGGAGGTGAGATTAGTCTAAAATGTGGCTCTAAGCAAGGACTGTATTGTAACCACAACACAAGTTACATTATTTTGTTAAGCATAACAAAGCTTTAATATCTTTGATTAACCAAAAAATTCCCATGAAATGTATATCTATGATGATCCACCGTGTTTAATCATTCCTTCTTTGAAGAAGTCATAAATATTTAAGTGGAGCCCTTGGTGGCCAAACATGAAATGTAACTGTGTTGCTAAATATGGTCAAAAGAAGATGCCTCGCTTAAGATATATATACAAATTAATGACAAAATATGGTATATATTTCTATACTTCTTATCATATTTGATATGTTGTTTGTATTCATCATCGAACGACTGTGTAATCCTCTTCTTTCTAGAGACTCCAGATCTAAGAAGGAGATACAGTAGGTTAAGTAGGGTTTGGAAGCATTGTGGTAGGATTACGGTAGTGAGGTCATAAGGGGAGCTAAAATGGATGAAATGAGGTGGGATTGGATGAAAGATAAATAGCCCAAATATCTCTTGCTAATAAACACTAAAAGAATGTGTCATCTATGGTTTCATTTGCACCTATATAGGGAAGACATACATACTTCCACGATAGGAAAAATAGGACCCTTGTTCGCAAAATAGGAACCACCATTGTACTATTATGTGATATTAGGAAAACCACAACATATGAAATATGATTAGGAACTTATATTCAATATAGGTTTGGGTTTTCCATTCTTGGTTATGGTTTAATCCTATTTCAATGCACAACTACCTTATAATGCTCGTTATATGTGGTATAAATTTGTTGTTGGACTTGAATATGAGAATTCTTCCTCATTTTCACTAAAGCAGTTAATCAAGAAATGAATGACATGAGTGTTAATAGAGGATTATATTTGAAGTGAGAGAAGATTGTGATCATGTATTTACAACTCTACCTTTTAGGGGGGAATCCTAAAAGATCGCCCGAGAATGCTATTCGCAGTCATCAAATGCCCATGCCACCTTAGCTGGCATAGGATTATAATGTGAGAGATCTTGAGATAAGGGAGGTAACTAGGGTTTTGACAACCAGTTGGAAGGTTTTTGTGGTTCACATTGGGTTAAAAACATGGATCTTGTTGGATTATATGTGAAATTATATATCAAAAAATGATAGGGTTTCCTTTCTATATGTAGCCTAAGGTTCTTGTTTCTTTCAATGTGGGTGTGTCATTGGCTTTAGGATAGGCTACTCATATAGTTTCATAAGGAGAAAATATTACTTGGAGATTCCATTCCATTATAGGTGAACATATATGTATAAAATGTTGAACTAGATAAATACAACATGGTTATCATGTCAATAGAATAAAAAAGTAATATTAATTTTCCACACTCATAGAGATCAAATGGATATCCAACATATATATATATATATATATATATATATATATATATATATATATATATATATATATATATACAGAGAGAGAGAGATAGAGAGAGAGAGAGAGAGTAACATCCCTGACCTGGTTTATAGACTAACCCTAGATGTTTTGCCTAAATATGTAATTAAATACTTGTAATTACTTCCTGGCATGTAATTAAGTTCCTGAGGAACATACATTTTCAATTTTGTCCTTTTCAAACAAAGTTGTAGTATTATTTTGTAATACATGGACCTATGTGCAAATTACCCAATTAGAGTTGTTAACTTGCAAATTACACAGGTTAAGATGTGCCTCTGATGATGAGACATCATCTGAGTGAATATGATGAGGTATGGTGTATTTCCCAAGCTTGGGCATCAAGATGCAGCTTGTGGAGCAATCCTTGTGCTTAAAACCCTAATTTTGGAGTAAAGTGCAATTTACCCAAAATATGGGGTGCAACTTGTAAAATACACCTTTTATAGTATCTTTTATGACTCTTGACATCATTTAAAGAAGAAATGATGAAAGGGGCGCTTCAATTAAATAATCAGATAAGAAGAATGACTTTTGTAGTAGAATCACCTAGTATGAGTAAAGAGACCTTTTGTATATGTACCTTAGTTTGCATGTTGGCTTTCTTTACCCTTAGCTCTTGAGTTTTGATGGGCTTTGTTTAAATTTATGATAGATTGAATGTGCCTTAGAAGTGAAGGAGGGACCTAGATGAGAAACCCATAAACTAGAGGTCCTTATGTTGAAAACTAACCCAAGATATATAAGCTTCTTTCTTTGCAAACCAAGTAAACGTATTCCCTTCTCCTCTTCACTCATCATCTTCCTCAACCGACCAAGACAGAGCTCTGGAGCTCAAGAAGACGACCAACTTGTTCTAAGCTAAGACGAGACCATCTTCTAGCTCAGATTCATGGAAGAATTCCTTGTATAAGGCTGGTTTTATGGTTATCTCACTTAGGTTTCTTGTTCTAGCCGACTTTCCCCAACCTTTTCTTGGAGAATCACCTTTGGCCAACCTGTGGAGCTCAAGATGCCATTAAAGGCTTGAATCTTGGAAGCTTGGAGTTCTAGGAACAACGTTTAAGGCGGGTTTTATAACTCTAACCTTTTGCTTTATTATGCATATATATGTTCTTGCAAGTTAGTACTTAGTTCTTCTTCTTCCCCTTTCTTCCTTGCACTTTTGCAAGCAATCCGTGGAGTAACCGACCTGTCCCAAGGTTGAATATGATCGGCGTGAATTCCTAGGTAACTTTACCAAATGACCTTGGACCATTTGGTCTAAACGGTTTGCAAACCGTTTGAAATCAAACGGTCTCAAACCGCTTGATCTCATGCGGTCTTGCAAGACCGTTTAGATTCAAACGGTCTCCAAGACCGTTTGGTAGGGTTGACCAAGTGAATACCGTTTAGAGGTATGTTGTACACATGTTGAATTAATCAATTATAAAGAATCATGATTTAATTGCAAACCAATCACAAGTTGAAGGCACTTCAACCTTCTAAACCGGAATCGGGTTGAATTGCTGATTTCAAGGATAGATTTTGGTGAACTTTGGGTTGATGGGCCCAAACGGTCTCAAGACCGTTTGGGGGCTCACTCAAACGGTCTCAAGACCGTTTGCTGACAACCCAAGACCGTTTGGAGGTCTAGGGTTAAGGTAATTTGGTGAATTGAGGCTCCAATCACAATAGGTGAATTGAATAAAAGTGCTGATTTTAGACCTAATTTAGGGTTCAACCCTTATCAAATCGACTTAGATTTTGATGAAACTTTGGGAAACAGTCTCAAGACCATTTGGAGGGTTTACAAACAATCTCAAGACCGTTTGAGCCAAGTTTGGTCCCAATTGGATGTCAATTGATGGGTTCAACCTCAATTAGATTCATGTTGATGAACATTGATGATTAGTCGATTGAAAATCCTAATTGAGTTGGATTCAGCCCTAATTGGCCTTCAATTGAGGATCAATTTGGTGTCCAATTGATTAAGGCTAACCCTAATTGACTCAATTTATAAGTGGTTAACAAGGTTATGGCCAATTGAAGGCTTCAACATAGATAACCATAATCAATTATAACCTTTGATACACCTTTGAGGTCCATGCGGTTTTGAGCCCATTTGGACCAAATGGTCTCAAGACCGTTTGGATCCAAACGGTCTCAAGACCATTTGGGCTCAAACGATCTCAAGGTTGTTTGGACCAATCGATCTCAAGATCGTTTCATCTCATGCGATTTCAAGGTCGATTCATTTCAAACGGTTTGGAGGTCAATTCTCTCAAACGGTCAACGCACCCATGTGGTCTTGGTGACCATGTGGTCTTGGTGACCATGCGGTCTTGAAGGTCAAAGTGCCCAAACAGTCAACGCCCCCAAACGGTCTCAAGACCGTTTGGAGGTTGAGGGGTGAAACCGTTTGGAGACTTTTAGGGCTGTTTTTGCTTAATCGTTTGAAGGTGTATTTGGTCTAATGATGGTCTAATCTAAACCCTAATGGTACCCTAAGATATTAAGGGGCTAAGTAACTAATAGATTGAACCATGTGGTGATTGAAGGTGTACATTACCAATGTGCCCTTGAAGGGTTCAAGTAGATGACACACTTAATCAACCAAAAACCCTAATGACATGATAGTGGTGACTTAGCTTATCTTAATCAATGAGGACTTGTCCTAACCTAATTTAGGTTGATGTAATCACCATCTCTTAGTAATAAGAGAGAAAAGGTACCATTTATGGTTGAAACTCAAGTAAAATACCTTCAATGCATATGAATGTGCATGATTAGGGTATGATCCACCTATGTGAGATCATATAAACCTTAATTATGATAATTGATGAATCTTAACCTAATTTGAAGGCTTCAATGATGATGTTTCTCATACATGATGATGCTATGAGTTCAATTCACCATGAAGTGAATAGTAAACCCTAATTCTAGGGTAATAAAATGTAATGTGAATAGTAAACCCTAATTAGGGGTAATGTCATGAAATGTACAATTATCCTAATTCTAGGTTATGCTTTTAAGCATGAATCTTCATGAGTTAAGTATGAAAGGAGGAACCACTATTTCTAATCATAATGGAAGGAATTGGATAACCCTAATTGTTGTAAATCAGGGAACCTAGCTCTTGTAAGAATATGAAGGTACAACTCTTGAAATGAATTGTTTACTATTATTAGTTGAATTAACCATGTAGGTTCCTATATGAGGATGATCATATCCAGGTAAGGATTATGATACCATATTCATTGAAAGCATGTTATTAGCTTTATGAATAGTGACATATCCGTTGCCTAGTAAGTGGCATCATATGAGATGATAGGCTGTAAGAGCCAAGTGTATCATCAAGATCATACTAATTAGATGACTTGTGATGAAATGATTAAGAAATGACAATTGATGTGAGTTAGACTTGTTACATTTAGTATTCTACTTTCATAGTTGCTATGCTAATGATTAATGTTTGGGAACATGAATGATGTTAAAAGAATACTGAAATGTACCTAACTAATCAAGTATAATCATACCATGTAGAGCCTTGATCATAGATCCATCATTGTCAGAAGTTAAATGATGGTGAAATAGGTTTTCCTAAGGGAACTCCTGGATCACATACTTTTGAGTATGTGGGGGAATATGGATGTGTATATCCTTACATCCTAGTGTAGGAATTGATGTATATGTATCTTCATCTATCAACCCTTCACTATATGTTTATACCGGGGTGATGTAACATTATTCTCCCGAGGAAATCCTTTATACCGCATCGATGAGAGATAAACAAGAAATCTTTCGATGGCAAAGAGAGTACATAATTCCACTGTGGCTCTAATAGAGAAGTACCAGAATACCTTGGTGAGCTATAGTAGCAGAGACACTAGACGTCCTGCATGTTTTTCCTCACTCTGACTGAGGAAGATGAGGTCATAAGAATCTGGCTCTTTTGATGACCTAGGTATGATACTGATGCGACTTAATAGTGATCGGTTGGAGTATGAGAGGTATACCTCATCTCCGTAGGGCATAATAATGTTTGTAAAACATAATCAACCGCGTAGCATATATGCTTAGTTTAAAACTACAAGATACAATGACTGAAATTACACTGCCTAGTATATATGTTTTTCATATTTCTTAAATGCTATTGTCCTACTTAATGTCAATCTACTTTTGATTACCTTAAAAAGCTTTTATTGCTTATGTTGTTCTTTGATTGCTATAATAAAGCTTCTGGCGGAGAGTTATAACTCTCGCTGGGACAATTATTTAAAATTGTCTCATTCCGTAGACTTCAACTTTTTAGGTGGTCGTTGGGGACGAAAGAACCAGTCTGTAGGTGATCAGTATCAGCAGCAGCAGCAGCATCAGGAGTAGCAGTGAATCTCAGGTGGAGATACTGACTGCTGAGCCATGTAGTTAGTTAGTCCTATGTCGTCTCTGTACTCTCAGGTCGTTGGAGTTAATTGGTCTGAGATTTTGGTTTTCAATCTTGAGATTTTGTATCTGGTTGTATATACTCACTCAAGAAGTGATTTAGCAGAGATGTAAATTGTTTATCTTGCTTTTATGAAAGAAGATTTATGATTTCAAGATCTTGTCTCAAAAAGTTTTAATTTTTCATGATTTTTCGTATTCCGCTGTTAATCGAAGGCTCCCGCTGAGTTTATGTCGTGTTTTGGAGATCGGAGCCCACATAGAGAGAGAGAGAGAGTCAGGCTAGAATGCAGTAGAGTGTTCCCAACATACACCCCAATGATGTTTGTCTATATAGACCATTTTGTTGCAATGCTTAAATCATTGATCTTCATTACCATAGTAAGAAAAGACCACATACAAAATTTGAGCCCGTTTGGATGACTGTAAGTCAATCATTGATGAGTGCATATTCATCCCAATTTAATGGCATTCTTAGCTCAGTTTTATACTTAGATCTCTTATTTTCATCTAATTAGATTTGTCTTGATCAATTTAGGTTTTTATGAAAAACTATAGGAATTTGATACTTTTCTTGACTCCCCCAGTAGGTTTCAAGCTTTGTCACTCTACAACAATAATGTCAAGGGGGTCCTGCTCTTCAGCGGGAGTCAACGGAGGACGCCTCTCCCGGGGTGCGGGACAACACCCCAAACCAGAGTAGATTTTGAGCACATTTAGAAGGTAGATTGATCAATAATTGTTCAAGATCATGATTTTCAAGGTCATCGACCTCAATGCCCCACAACCCATTAATTGACAAGACTCATGCTTAGCAAGGCCCGATAGCCATTCTACCACCTTGTTGGTCTGCTCTTCAGTGATCAATGGATGAAGTCTCGATGGTCGATGATTCTCCAATGCCTGTTGAAGCCTCAATGTGTGATGATGCTTTAGTGGCCAATGAAAACATTTGTAATGACCCTGACCCCCGTTTAGGGCTTATCCTATTTGCTTTGCTTAACCCTGGTGTTTAGTTGCTTGCTAATCACCTTTAGTGGTGATTAGGGTTTGTTTGTGATTTGTTGAGAGATGGAGGTGCTACTTGCAATTTACCCAAGCCTAGGGTTGATGAGAAAGTTTGTCATCTTCAAAGGTGTTCCTCTCTCTCCTTGCTTCCTCTAGTGTTGAGAGGAAGGGTTGGGCTTGTTGCTTGAGTTTCTTTGGGCTTGGATGAGCTTGTTGGGCCTTGAGATGCCTTGATTGAACCTTGCCCTTGCTTTGCTTGACCTTGTGTCGGCCTAGGTGTGTCGGCCATGGTTGTGTCGACCTAAGTGTGTTGCCCAGGGAGTGATGTCGGGCATGGAGTGGAGGTGTGTCGTCCATGGACCCCTTTGATCCCTTTGACCTCATTTGTGTCAGCACTAGTGGACACTTGGTGCTTTATGCTTGCATGTGGCAATGACCTTGGACATGTGTTTAAGGCAAGAAAGAGTGGTGACATTTCCCTTGGACAAGTGTCCCTAGGTGGGCGACACCTTGCCTTGTCTTACCTTGGTTTCTCCTCCATCCTCTCCTATATATGTGTTCCCTTTCTCTTGCTAAGGATCCCTTTAGTTCCTTAGTTCCCTTCTCCCTTGGTTGCACGACACCCCTTCCTTTGCAAAGATTGGTGGCCGATCCTTATTTTGGAGTCTTCTTATTCTTCCTCTTGAGGTGGTCGAAGGTGTAGCTTAGATCTAGGAGCTTGGAGCTTGCTTAAGGGGGGTTACATAACTCCTGACCCTAACCATATTACCTTCTTCTATATTCTTGTATGTCTTCTTGTGATCATAATCGGCCATGTACGTTGCTAGATATGGTTCTTTCTTAGTTGCACCTTTAATCTTGTTGTTATGGTTGAGGTTGTACCTTTGTACCCTAGTTGGCCGAACCATGTTTTAGGTTTCCTTGTTGAGCAACACTCATTTCCCTCCTTGGTCTATAGGAGTGAGCTTGAGCTCTAGTGATATGGTCAATACCCCTCTCTCGCTTAAGTTGAGAGGTGAGCTTGTGTTCTAGTTGCTTGAGCAACACCCTCCTCTCACCAAAGACTTGAAAGGTGAGATTTTATGTAGTTGCCCATTTAGTGATAAGGAGTTGTGCAAGACCCCTCTCTCTTGATTGTTGAGAGGTGAGATATCTTCTTGATCATTTAGGGTTTGGTGCCGTTGTGCTTAAGGTTGAATACGATCTTGTTGGGTTGAAGCTTGCACGATATGGCCTTAGGATGGTGCTGCCTGATACCTCTCTTGAGCTGAGTTCTGGGTCATTATGAGGAGGATGTGTTGGGTGTCACACCTTGGTTCTTTCCTGATAGATGAGGCTAGTTTGGTTGAACGATAGGCTTTCCCTTGGTGCCCTTGTCTCAATGGATGATGTGTGGTTTTGTGGGCGTTATAGGGTTGGCCTTGGCACCATGGCTCTAGATGTCAGTATAGTTGTCGCTCGTTGCAACTCCTAACCCTTAGTGCACGATAATCTTAGTGCACGATACCCCTAGTTCACAACACACCTGTTGCACGACATGCCCCATAGACCTAGCTGCACGTTAGGCTTTGTGGCCGTTATACCCTGGTTGCACGATAAAGTTGGTTGCACGACACTCCTGGAGGTGGTAGCCCGTTATCCTTGACCAATACATGGCTAGATGCTTGGGCGATATGAAGGAGTCTACCATGCCCGATACCACTTCTAGTGAGAGTGCCCTGCCCGTCACACTTCTTGTGAGGGTAGTGGGCACTTCTAGTGAGGGTCATGTTCCTTCTAGAAAACCTATATGCTAGATCTTTTTCATGCAATCACGATTGGTTTATGGTGGTGAACCTTTGACATGTTTGATAGTAGTAAGGTAATTGATATAGTAGATCACACCTATGTAAACATGACATGACATTACATGTGTTTATGATAATCTTGAACCATATATATAATGTTGAGTAAATGATAAGCTTGGAAGTATGTGAACTACTTCACATGATGATATGACTTAGGTCTATGGTCACAGGTTGAGGCATGAATGATAAAGCATATAATCATCAATGTTTCCCTATGTTTGATAGCATGATCCTTTTGTTAATCCAGGATATTTTCAGTTACCTCTATGAATGTGTATACTAACCATGCAGGTGTTTTATGCGGATGCATAGCCAGGCAAAGGGCTATGAGGTATATATGTTTGAATAACACTCATTGATGGTCATTCTTGATGATGAAATAACCTGCATCACTAGTCTTATGTGTTTTGGTCTGAGGACCTGAGTTTGGCTTAAGTGCCTAGTTGAGGTGTTATCCTATGATGATGAGATCAGGGATTGTTATCCCAGATGATGAGAATGCCTTGTGAGGCAGTGGTTTCTTGTGATGAGGGATTGAGATCCCGGGATATTGTGATGGTGGTAACAATAATGTAGCTTTATGTTATGTATGTAACCTATTTGCCTCAACAATCCACTTAAAATGTACTAACTAATTACAATGGAACACATCATGTAGTTTGCCCTGGCCATAGATCCATCATCGTCAGGAGCTGGTGATGGTGAAACAGGTTCTCCTACGGGTTAATCCGGAGCGCATTTTGTTGAATATGTGAGGTTTCTCCTAGCCTAAAATAGAGAGGATTCGAGTGCAGCTGCAGTTGCAGACTCGGGATAGATGGAGCATGGTGAACAGGACCATGGCTCAGTGTAATAGAGCATGAATGCGTTCATGGCACAGGGAGCACGGTGAACTGGCTCGTGGCTCAGATATACTAGCGCCGAGACCAGTACCAAGGCGGGCTAGAGAAAGGGTAGCCTGCGGAAGCTGACCTTGTGGTTGAGGCCACTTAAGCATGAGACTACGGTCCTGCTTTGGTTCTCGTGCACTGACCACGAGGTGGGAGGTCATGGAGTCCGGCTCTTCCATTGACCTTGTATGGCACCAGCTCCGGGTTTTGCATCCGTCAGTTGGATTTGAGCAGTACGGCTCACTTCCTCAGGGCATAATAACACGTAATCCAGCCGAATAATATTTATTGCTTAAGGCAAAACGCGGAACATTGGTTGAGGCCTTGATTTTGTAGTTGATTTTATTATACATTGCAGTTACTTATATGTTCCTTATGTTATGTGGTAAGATCTTATAAATTTTATCTTGCCAATCATGTTCCATAAAGAAATACTTGGTTATATGCCTTCCGTACACCTTGGTAAGCTCGATGGTAATAACGATCTTGCTCTTTAGACTGCTCTTATTGTACCTTTTATCAGTTATCTGCTGTTGTTGCTTCACCTTTCTGAGGTTTTATGGTTCTGGCGGGGAGTTATGTTTCTCACTGGGACTGTGTGTCTCACCCCGTTGGTTTACAACCTTTTTTGGTGTTCGCGCTAAACGTGGTGGTGGTCGTGGGGTTGCGGCCGAGCAGCAAGACGAGCAGTAGAAGGCAAGAGATGGATATGTTGCTATTTTGGTTGTTTTGTAGTAGAGTCCTAGAGTCATCCATGTACTCTCAGGTCCTTGGAGGCGTTTTGATGTTGTTTCACGATATATAGTTGTTGAAGCTTTTTATATCCTACTGCTGGCCGGATGTGGCCCATTATGTATATAAACAGGTGATGAACTCATGTGATGACAAGACAGCTAATCCGTTAAGTTGTGGACACATATCTAGACTTGTAAATAATTATATAACCTGTTATGTTACAAGCTGAGGATCTAAATGTAATATTTTCTTGGTTATTATGCTTTCCGAAATCGGTTTTAATTAACTCATGTTTTTCGTAATTAATGGTTTATGGTGTTTTCCGCACGTTTTCGCGTGGCACCTCGTAGTCTGTGTGATAGCGGGATGTGTCACCACAACATTGCACCATCAGTCCCATGACATTCTAGATCTCTTCGACCTTCGATTTTCCTACACTTCAGTGATCGAAAATGCTTTGGTTCTCGATGGAGTTTTAGTTCCCGATGGCACACCAATGATCGATGGTGCTTTGGTTCCCATTGACTTCCCAAATCTTGTCGACTTTCGAGCCTACTACACACTCAAAGCCAATAAATACTCAACTTCCTCCTCCATTAGAAGGGATCTCTTCTTCTCCATTATGTTAGGAGGTTGTCACCCTGCACCCATCCAAGGAAGATGGTTCCAATCAACCTACTCTTCATCTCAATGTCATAGACGCCCCTGTGTTGTCTTTGCTCCATCATCCATCTAGCACACCTTCTCTACCAAAATTGAATAAAAGAAGAGAGGGACAAAGTGAAGAAGAAGATCATCCATGGCTACACAAGAATCTGATTTCTACCTCTATCTTACATATATATTTTGATTTCTACCTCTATCATACGTATATATTCTATGCTGATTTTCTTCTTGTAAATGTTCGAGGAGCTAACGTCTACATACTATATTTTCACAGGTACTCGTCTACGCTCCTAACAATTTGATTCTAGATAAGTTAAAGATGCGACTAGGATTTGAAAGACTGGAGGATCCAATAATCACCTGAAACAATCTCAGCTAATCAGGACGTGTACAATTATATTAGAAACAGACTTGAGAGGATGCCTAATACCATTTGTATTTCCCTTTCTCCAATTCATGTTTTGTAGTGTAAGTTTCTTTTCTCTTCCTATGATGTCATGCATAACCAAAGGTTGTTGTGATTTGTTCAAGGAAATCCTAGCTACTTCACTAATATCTGATGCTTGTTATTTGGTAATGTCTAAACTATTCAGTTATTAATACCTTTTTATTATTTCAAACAGAGATCAATGATATTTTCTTTTCGTATTAAAAATAAAAATAGGAAAACTTTTTGCCCAAGTTACCTATTCATCTATTTCCAAATTCCATTTCTTTTGTCTTGCTCTTTTATTTCATTTTGGAATTCTAAATGGAAGGAGAGAAAGAAAAGAAAGGGGAAACTAATATTCTTCCTTTTGAGATAATTGCAAAACATTATAGAATATATGAAAGAGAAAATATAGTTTGAGTTTCATTTTATTATTCTAAAAGGAATATCATTTCATGATATTTTTACATGATGCCCCTCGACTACTTTTATTTAAGAAAACCATATTATAAGGTGAATTGTAGTTATAGAAATTGGAATGTTAGATTTGTTGATCAATCTTAATTTTGAATATTATCATCTCCAACATGTATAAAAATATGGGTTACATTCATTTGTTTACAACTTGCGCTCAGGCATATTACAGATTATCTTGTCCAAATTAAGTTATGCATTCTTAATTATTCATAGATTTCAATGCATTGATATTAATTAGTCACATATTTCAATTTCCTTGATCCCCCTCGCTTCCAATCCATTAGTCTATACTATTTATATTTCACACTCAAGTCGGTTATTTTCTTTGTGAAGGTAGTGGCACTACATCACATCAATTTAAGTTGTTAGTAACTCTTTTCTCATTCACGTTGGGTGAGGCAACATGGGACCATATGCTTCCTTGTTCCACTTCATTTGTAAATGATAGGTGAAGACTTCGACTCTAACGCAATAGGTTTAGGTACGCCATTTGCAGTCATGCTATTTGAAAATGTGATCACGATTGTCACTGTTGATAGATCACTATATTACTCTTGTATCTTTTAAGCACTTGTTGTGTGCCATCATAACCTATTCAGTTGTTCTCCAGTGATTGGACTGAAAATTTACAGTGAACTACAAGTGTTGGGTGGTTGCACAATGCTTAAAATATAATGGAAAAAGACCTACGCTCACAATTAATATTTGGAAATAACATTTCCTTCTACCTATACAATTTTGATGCGACTGACTACTATCCAAACAAAATAAGGAAAATTAGAAGAAATGTTGACACATTTTCAAATAGAACAAGATTATAGTTTCACCTTAAAATCTCATCATGTGCACTTGTTGTTTCAAAATATGGAGAATTAGAAGAAATGGCCGATGTGAAAAGTGTTGTCATTATGTTCAAAAAATATACCCATGGCTTCCCACTGCTACATTACATAGCAGTCATATTATATGCATAAAATTTTGTGTGGACTGATTCATTTTTATCGGAGGTCGTTGTTGCTTTATAATTTCTCAAATTTTTATTACTTCCACCTTGAAGAAAACAAAGGGTCGCACTTTTGGTAAAAGTGTTACATAGGTCATATGTTGCCAAATACCTTCATCATAGTTCTTCTCATGTTTTGCTTGATTATTTGAGATGAGTCTCTGGGAGAAGACATTATAGGATGTCTATAAACTAAACGTGGATTTTTTGGGTTCCTATGAACTTAAACCAGATTCAAGCGGGATTGGTGTGATATGTCGATATCATGTAGAAAATCTAGTATTTTGTTATAAAATCATAGTTCAGAGATTCATGATGTATGACGAGAGTGATGTTGTAGTATGGAGGTTTGAGAAGCAAATTGCAATCTATGACAGTGAAGCATTCAGGATCATCACACTATAGCCACTTAAACAACACAAACCATTGTCGAAAGATGTCATATTGGAGACTAATAGCATATCCAATCTAGAAAGAATTCATTCATGCCCCAAAGGCGAGGTAATAGTTGATTGCATCAATAATGTGTGGAGGAATTAATTCTGCAGTTGTAAAATCTGGTACGTAGATAGATTGTTGAACATGTGTTTTGGAATTTTGGTGTCGGCTGGCAAAAAGTTAAAGGTGGAAGTGTTTTGTCAGGAGATAAAAGATGATATTCCCCATCGTTGATTGGGGATGAAAAAATATCTGGGTCAACCAAATACTCTAAGACTAAAAAAGGTGCCCACTATTGGGAGGGACATCAAATGTAGCGGTAAGTTTTCCCTTCATCACTCTTTTTCTTTTGTAATTCCAATGTCAAACGTTGGCTTATCTTATATTCTTACTTATTATAATACTTGTGACTTTCAAAGTGGATCAACTATTAGTCATGAAAGTGATGAAAGTGAAACAACCAATGAAGAATGAAGTCCACATTAGAATTCTCTTCACATCAACATGTGACGTGGACATCTTGTTTTAGAAGGGGAAAGACACAAATCCAATCTTCCCCCATATCCTCAGACACAAGGGGGTGACATATAAGAGAGTGTAGGTGATGATGTAACTGGACTGTTATGGGCGACTATGTCATGGTCATAGTCAACAACAACAACATATGCAAGGAGTGTCACCATGAAATCAACACTGAAAAAGGGGTCATGCTCAATGGAGAATATGAGTTCTCATTGTCAGGCGATCCCATTTATCATACCCTTAGGATGTCCATATTCAACAAGTATACCATCCTACATGAAGCATGCCTCACAAGGATCGACCCCAAAGATTTGTCAAATGAATTTTTCATTCTCAACTGTTGCATCTAAACAAATAAAAAAACATGTCGTTCTTTTGTTTGGCTTGGGGTTTGCGGGGCTTCCAAAGAGTCAAAGGGCAAAGTACACCTTAGGATTCAAGCTTTTTAATTCTGAATTGAATATAAAGAGAAATTCAATCATATTTGTATTCCATTATTTACATGAAGTAAGCCAACTTCCACTCCCTTCTTATTTTAACTCTTCAAACCTTTTTATCCTCATTTACTCTTGAAATGATGTCTATACATTTATTTTTTAGCACTAGGCTCTTTCCTCTCTATTAGGAGTGTCAAAGACCCAACTTATGAAATTAGATCCAAACAAGGAGCTCATGATAAAAGAGGAGTTTGTCAATGTGTCATTCTCAGAGATCAATGTTGCTTTTGTTTACATACTTGTTGGTCAAGACATTCACTACCTCATCTGGATGAAAGGGTAAAATGTTGATTGTTTGATTGAATTCCTTCAATTTCTAGTGTATATTCATTGGGTCTTCATTGTCAAACATCAACCTGATGACAATATTAATTGTTTCAAGGTACTCTTAGTTGATAAATGACAATCATATACTTTTAGCATTGAATATTTTGAGACCCCCCATCCCTTCTCTTTTGAACTCTAGGCAAATGAATGTTGGGATCCTATTACTCTGAAATATATGTATTTTCCATGGGAAGAATTTGAATGAGCAATCAACATTTTACTCCTTCATCTAGATGAGGCAGCGGATGTCTTGACCAACACGTATGTAACCAAAAGCAACATTGATCTTTGAGAATGACACAATGGCAAAATACTCTTTGATCTAGGCCTCCGTATTTGGATCTAATTTCATAGGTTGGGTCTTCAGAACTCCCACTAGAATGGAAAGAACCCAGTACAGACATCGTTGTAAGAGTAAAAGAGGATAAAAAAAGTTACAAAAATTAGAATAAGAAAGGAACGAAATTTGGTTGACTTCTTGTAGACATTGGAATGAAATTATGATTGACTTTCTCTTTATATTCAATTTAAAATCAGGGATCCTCGATGTCGAGGCATAATTTGCCCCTTGTCATTTTGGAAGCCATGCTGCCCCCAAGCCGAACAAGACGACCGTAGGTTCTTTGATTGGTCTAGATATGCAGTAAGTGAGAATGAAAAGTTCATCCGACAGATCCTTGGGGTCGATCTTAGTGAGGCATGCTTCATGTAGGATGGTGTACTCCCTGAAGGTACACATCCCAAGGGTATGATAAATGGGATCTCCTTACAACGTGAGCATGGATCTCCATTAATCATGAACCCTTTGTCATTGTTAATGTCAAGGCGAAACTCCTTGCATTTGTTTTTGATGTTGACTACGACAACAACATAGTCATCTAGAATGAGTCCAGTCACTGCTTCGCCTATGCTCTCTACTATGCCTCCCCATCGTGTCCAAGAATATGGTGAAAGATTGGAGTCACATCTTTCCCCTTCAAAAAGAAGATGTCCACTTTGCATATTGATGTGAAGATAATCTTAATGAAGACTTCTTCCTTATTTAATTGTTTCACTTTCACCACTATCATGACTAGCGGTTGACCCGCTTCAAAAGCCACAGTGGTTGTAATAAGTAAGAAAATAAGATAAGCCAAAGTTTGACATTAAAACTGGAAAAAAATAGTGATGAAGGGAAAACTTATTGCTACATTGGATGTCCTCCCAATAGTGGGTACCTTTTTTGGACTTAGAGTGTATGGATGACCCAGATATTTTTTCATCCATCCAATCAACTATGAGGAAGATCATCTTTGATCTCCTAAAAAAAATCTTCCACCTTTAGTTTTTTCCAACTAACGCCAAAATGTCAGCGCACATGTTCAACGATAGGTCTATGTACTAGATTTTAGAATCGCAGAACCAATTCCTTCTTGCATGGTTGATGAAATCAACTAATATGTCACCTTCAGAGCCTAAATAAATTCTTTCTATGTTAGATATGCTATTAGTCTCCTCTATGATATCCTTCGACGGTGTTGTTTCAGCAGCTAGTTCCATGATGATCCCAATAGCTTCACTGTCATGGGTTGCAATTTGTTTCTCAAGCCTCTATAATAGAACACCACTCTCATCATTCGAACATTAATTCCTTAGCTCTGATATTACAAAAAATACCATATTTCCTACATGATCTTAACAAATCACACGGATCCCGCTACAATGTGCTTCAAGTTCACAAGAACCCAAAAAATCCATGTTTAGTGTATAGACATCCTCCAGTTTCTTCTCTTAGAGAGTTATCTCAAAGAATCAAGCACAACAGAAGAAGAAATATGAAGAAGGTATTTGGCAACAACCAGCCTGTGTAATGATTTTACCAAAATTACAACTGACCATTTTCTTCTAGGCAACAAAATGGAATTTTGAGAAATTATAAGCAACAAAACTTCTGGTAAAACTAATTTGGCCCATGGTGAAATTTCATGCATGTTAATATGCCTACTATGTAAAGTAGTAGTGTCTAGCTATAGGAAGAGTTTTTCTAATATAAGGACAACACTTTTCACACCTGTCATTTCTTCTAATTTTCCATATTTTGAAATGGAAAGCACACGTGATTATGTTAAAGTAAAGTTGTAGATCTTTCTCTATTCGACAACATGTCTGTGTTTCTTCTAATTTTTCATATTTCGTCTGGTTAGCGGTTAGACGCGTCAAAAAATTATGCACAGGAGGAAACAGTATTTCCTTATATCGGTTTCCATTATATTTTAAGCATTTTGCAACCAGCCAATGCTTGTAATTCATCACATATTTTCAGTTCAATCAGTGATCAACGACTGAATGGGCTGCGATGGTACGCAACACATGCCCAAATGGTACAAGAATAATAGAGTGATCTGTCAATAGTGAGAGTCGTAATCACATTTTCAAATAGCATGACCATAAATGACATACCTAAATCTATTACATCGAGTCCAATGCTTCATATAGCATTTGCAAATAAAGTGGAACAATGAAGCCAATGGTCCCAAGTTGCCTCACCCAACATAAATGGGAAAAGAGTTACCAATAACTTAAAAATCATGTGATGTAGAGTCACTACATGGTATAGATTTTTTGTTGGACTTGAATATGATAATTCTTCGTCATTTTCACTAAAGAGGTTAATCAAGAAACAAATGACATAAGTGTTTGATAGATGAATTATTTTTGAAGTGAGATAAGACTGTGATCATGTATTTACAGTTCTACCTTTTAGGGAAAAAATCCTAGAAGATCACCTCAGAATGCTATTCGTAGTCCTCAAATGCCCATGCCACCTTAGCTGGAATAGGATTTTAATGTGAGAGATCTTGAACTAGGGGACGTAACTAGGGTTTTGACAACTAGTTGAGAGGTTGTTGCAGTTCACATTAGGTTAAAAAACATGGATTTTTGTTGGATTGTATGTGAAACTTTATACCAAGTAATGATAGGGTTTCCTTTCTATATGTAGCTAAGGTTCTTATTTCTTCCAATGTGGGTGTGTCATTGGCTTTAGGATAGGCTACTCATATAGTTTCATAAGGAGAAAATGTTACTTGGAGATTCCATTCCATTATAGGTGAACATGTATGTATAAAATGTTGAACTAGATAAATAAAACATGGTTATCATGTCATTCAAATAAAAAACAAAAGTAATATTAAATTTCCCCACTCATAGAGATCAAATGGACATATGATATAATACATATATATATATATATATAGACAGAGAAAGAGAGAAACACACACACCTATGCACACAAACAAAATATATATAGAGGGATACATAGTCAGGATAGAATGTAGTAGAGTGTACATATCCCACCATACACCCCAATGGTGATTGTCTATCTAGACCATTTTGTTGCAATGTCTAAACCATTGATCTTCATTGTCATATTAATAATAGGCCATATACAAAATTTGAGCATATTTATATGAGTGTAAGTCACTCGTTGATGAGTTCATATTCATCCCAATTTAGTGGCAGTCTTAGCCTACTTTTTCACTTAGATCTCTTACTTTCACCTAATTAGCTTGTCTTGATCAATTTTGGTTTTTATGCTAATTTGTAGGAATTTGATACTTTTCTTGACCCCCCTGTAGGTTTAAATCTTTGACACTCTACAACAAGAATGTCAAGGGGGTCCCACTCTTCAGTGGGAGTGGAGAGGAGGATGCCTCTCCCGAGGTGTGGGACAGCGCCCTAGACCGAAAAAGATTTTGAGCACATTTAGAAGGCAAATCAATCAATGAATGTTCAAGACCATGATTTTCAAGGCCATCGACCTTCATGCCCCACAACCCATTATTCTTCAAGGCGCATGCTTAGAAATTCCCAAAAGTCATTCACCACCTCATAGGTCTGCACTTCGGTGGTCGATGGATGGAGTCTTGATGGTCTATGATGCCCCAACGCCCCATGAAGCCTCAATGCACGATAATGCTTTAGTGGTCATTGAAGACATTGCACATCAGTCCCATGACATTCTAGATCTCTTGGACTGAAAATTTTCCTACACTTCAGTGCTCGAGGGCACTTCAGTGATCAGTGGAATTTTAGTTCTCAATGGCACATCAGTGACCGATGGTGCTTTGGTGCCCAATGACTCCCCAAATGTCATCAAAATATATTAGACTCAGACTTGAGAGGATGCCTAATACCATTTGCATTTCCCTTTTTCCAATTCATGTTTTTTAGTGTAAGTTTCTTTTCTCTTTAGATGATTTCATGTGTAACCAAAGGTTTTTGTGATTTGTTCAAGAAATTCCTAGCTACTTCACTAATATCTGATGATTGTTATTAGGCAATGTCTAAATTACTCAATTATTAATACCTTCTTGGTATTTCAAAGAGAGATCAAAAATATTTTCTTTTCATACTAAAGGAAAACTTCTTGCCCAAGTTACATATTCCATATTTCTAAATTCCATTTCTTTTATCTTTCTATTTTATTTCATTTTAGAATTCTAAATGGTAGCAGAGAAAGAAAAGAAAGGGGAAACTAATATTCTTCCTTTTGAGATAATTGCAAAACATTATGGCATATATGAACGAGAAAAGTTTCATTTGATTATTTTAAAAGGAATATCATTTGATGATATTTTTACATGATGCCTCTCAACTATTTTTATTTAAGAAAATCATATTATAAGGTGCAATTTAGTTGTAGAAATTGGGGTGTTAGAGTTTTTGATCAATCTTAATTTTGAATATTATCATCTCCAACATGTATATAAATATGGGTTACATTCTTATGTTTACAACTTGCACTCATGCATATTACAAATTATCTTGTCCAAATTAGGTTATGCATTCTTAATTATTTGTAGATTTCAAGGCATTGATATTAGTTAGACACATATTTCAATTTTCTTGATCCCCCTCTCTTCCAACCTGTCAGTCTATACTATTTACATTTCACACTCAAGTCGGTTATTTTCTTTGTCAAAGTAATGACATAGCATCACATCAATCTAAGTTGTTGGCAACTCTTTTTCATTCATGTTGAGTGAGAAAACGTGGGACCATTTGCTTCGTTGTTCCACTTCATTTGTAAGTGATAGGTGAAGACTTGGACTCCAATGCAATAGGTTTAGGTACGCCTTTGTGGCCATGCTATTTAAAAATGTGATGAAAATTGTTGCCACTGATATATCACTCTATTACTCTTGTACCTTTTGGGCACATGTTGCTTGCCATCACATTCCATTTAGTTGTTCTCCAGTGATTGGATTGAAAATTTGCAGTGAACTGCAAGCGTTGGATGGTTGCATAATGCTTAAAATATAATGGAAAAATATCAACACTCACAATCAGTATTTGGAAATAACATTGTCATGCCCATAATTTTTTGAAGAAATTTCCACTACCTAGATAAAATAAGGAAAATTAGAAGAAATGTTGACATATTTTCAAACAGATCAAGATTATAGTTTCACTTTAAAATCTCATATCGTGCACTTGTCATTTCAAAATATGAAAAATTATAAGAAATGACAGGTGTGAAAAGTGTTGTCATAATGTTAAAAAAACTGTCCACGACTTCCCACTGCTACATTACGTAGCAGTCATATTTACATGCATAAAATTTCTGGTGAACTGACTAGATTTTATCAGAGGTTTTTGTTTCTTTATAATTTCTCAAAATTTCATTACTGTCACCTTGAAAAAACAAAGGATCACACTTTTGGTAGAAGTGTTACATAGGATGGATGTTGCCAAATACCTTCATCATATTTCTTATCCTATTGTTCTTGATTATTTGAGATGAGTCTTTGGGAGAAGACTCTATAGGATGCCTATAAACTAAACATGGATTTTTTGGGTTCTCGTGAACTTGAACTAGATTCTAGCAGGATCAGTGTGATATATCAATATTATGTAGAAAATCTGGTATTTTTCTATAAAATTAGAGCCAAGAGATTGATGTTGTATGATGAGAGAAGTGTTATATTATGGAAGCTCAAGAAGCAAAAATTGTAACCCATGATTGTGAAGCATTCGGGAACATCATGACACTACAGCTACTTAAACAACACAAACCATTGTCAAAGGATGTCATAGTGGAGAATGATAGCGTATCCAACATAGAAAGAATTTATTCAAGCCCCAAAGGTGAGGTATTAGTTCTTGCATCAATAATGTGTGAAGGAATTGGTTCTGTAGTTGTAAAATCTAGTACGTAGATAAATCGTTGAACATGTGCTTTGACATTTTTTCATAGGCTGGAAAAAAATAAAAGGTGGAGGTGTTTTGTTAGGAGATAAAAAGATGATCTTCCTCCTCAGTTAATTGGGGATAAAAAAATATCTGGGTCAACCAAACGCTCTAAGACTGAAAAAGGTGTCCACTATTAGGAGGGACATCAAATGTAGCAATAAGTTTACCTTCAACACTCTTTTTCTCTTGCAATTCCAATGTCAAACTTTGGCTTATCTCATATTCTTACTTATTGCAGCCGTTGTGACTTTTGAAGTGGGTCAAGTGCTAGTCATGAAACTGGTGAACGTGAAACCACCAACAAAGAATGAAGTCCACGTCAAGATTCTCTTCACATTAATATGCAGCATGTACATCTTCTTTTAGAAGGGGAAAGACAAGAATCCAATCTTCCCCCATATCCTTAGACAGGGGTGGCATAGTAGAGAGTGTAGGTGAAGCAATGACTGGACTGTTCTGGGTGACTATGTCGTGCTCATAGTGAACAACAACAACATATGAAAGGAGTGTTTCCATGACATTAACACTAAAAAGGGGGTCATGCTCAATGGAGAATCCAAGTTCTCATTGCTAGGAGACCCCATTTATCATACAATCAGGACCTCCATCTTCAATGAGTACACCATTCTACACGAAGCATGCCTCACAAGGATTGACCCCCAAAGATTTGTCAGATGAAGTTTTCAGTCTCGGCTGATGCATCTCTAAACCAATAAAAAATCATGCCCTCCTCTTATTTGGCTTGGGGTTTGCGGGGCTTCCAAAGAGTCAAGAGGCAAAGTACGCCTTAGGATCGAGGCTCCTTGATTCTAAATTGAATATAAAGAGAAATTCAATCATATATGTATTCCATTATTTACATGAAGTAAGACAAATTTCGTTCCCTTCTTATTTTCACTCTCAAAACTTTTTCATCCACTTTTACTCTTCCAACGATGTCTATTCATTTATTTTCCACCATTGGCCTCTTTCCTCTCTATTGGGAGTGTCAAAGACTCAACTTATGAAATTAGATCCAAACAAGGAGCTCCTGATAAAAGAGGATTTTTTCAATGTGTCTCTCTCAGAGATTAATGTTGATTTTGTTTACATACTTGTTGGTCAAGACATTCACTACCTTATCTGGATAAAGGAGTAAAATGTTGATCATTTTATTGAATTCCTCAAATTTCTAGTGTATATTCATTGGGTCTTCATTGTCAAACATCAACCTAATGGCAATATTGATTGTTTTAAGGTACTCTTACTTGCTAAATGGCAATCATATACTTTTAGCATTGACTATTTTGAGAACCCCCCCTTCCCTACTCATTTGAATCCTAGGCAAATAAATATTGTGATTCTAGTATTTTGAAATATGTGTATTTTCCATGAGAATAATTCAAATGAGCGATCAACATTTTACTCCTTCATCCATATGAGGCAGTGGATGTATTGATTAGCAAGTATGTAACCTAAAGAAGCATTGGGATTAAGAGAGAAAGATCCCCCCTCTCCCATGCTCGTGGAAGAGGCCGAACACCTGGGAGAGTGGTAAATCAAGGAGCCAAGTGGGATTCAAACATGATTCTCTTTGTTAGGGGACACCGTGCTTGACCACTTGAGCCACTCCTTGTCAGCAACCTAAAGCAACATTAATATTTGAGAATGACACAATGACAAACTCCTCTTTTATATGGATCTACTTCTTTTGATCTAATTTCATAGGTTGGGTCTTGGGCACTCCCACTAGAATGGAAAGAGCCCAGTTCTAACAAAGAAATGTACAAAAAATCATAGCAAGAGTAAAAGATGATAAAAAAAAAGTTTTAAAAGTTAAAATATGAAAGAAGCAAAATTTGTCTTACTTCATGTAGACATTGGAATGAAAATCTTCTTGAATTTCTCTTTATATTCATTTTATAATGAGGGAGCCTTGATGCTAAGGCGTACTTTGCCCCTTGTCACTTTGGAATTCATGCAGCCCCCAAGCAAATAGGACGACAGTAGGTTCTTTGATTAGTATATATATGCACTATGCAAGAATGAAAAGTTCAACTGATAGATCCTTAGAGTCAATTTTAGTGAGGGACGCTTCATGTAGGATGGTGTACTACTTAAGGTAGACATCGAAAGGGTATGATAAATGGTATTTCCTTACAATGAGAAGATGAGTTCTCCATCAATCATGACCCCTTTGTCATTGTTAATGTTGTGGCGACACTCCTTACATCTATTGTTGATGTTGACTGTGACCATGATGTAGTTGTCCGGAATGAGTCCAATCATTGCTTCGCCTACACTCTCTATTATGCCACTCTATTGTGTCCAAGGATATGGGGAAAGATTAGAGTTATGTCTTTCCCCTTCTAAAAGAAGATGTCCACATCACATATTGATGTGAAGAGAATCTTGACACATACTTCTTTCTTCTTTGGTGGTTTGACTTTCACCACTCTCATGACTAGCGGTTGACCCGCTTCAAAAGCCACAACGGATATAATAAGTAAGAATATAAGATAAGATAAAGTTTGGCATTCTAAGTGGAAAATAAAAAGAGTTATGAAGGGAAAACTTACTACTACATTTGATGTCCCTCCAAATAATAGGCACCTTTTTCAATCTTAGAGTGTTTGGTTGACCCAGATATTTTTTCATCCATCCAATAAGAGCATTTCCTGACAAAAAATTCCACCTTTAGCTTTTTTCTAGATGATGCCAAAATGTTAGTGCACATGTTCAACGATAGGTCTATGTACTAAATTTTAAAACTGGAGAACCAATTCCTTCTTACATGGTTGATGAAATCAACTAATACGCCACCGTTGGAGCCTGAATAAATTCTTTCTATGTTGGATATGCTATCGGTCTCCCCTATGACATCCTTTGACGATTGTTTGTGTTATTTCAATAGCCATAGTACCATGATGATCCCAATAGCTTCACTATCATGGGTTGCAATTTGTTTCTCAAGCCTTTATAATACAACACCTCTATCATCATAGGATATTAATTCCTCAGCTGTGATTTTATAAAAAAATACTAGATTTCCTACATGATCTCGACAAATAACATTGATCCTGCTACAATGTGGTTCAAGTTTACAAGAATACAAAAAATCCATGTTTAGTGTATAGGCATCCTCTAGTTTCTTCTCTTAGAGAATCATATCAAAGTATCAACCACAACAGAAGAAAAAATATGAAGAAGGTATTTGGCAACAACCAACTTGTGTAACGATTTTACCAAAAGTACAACCAACCTTTTCTTCAAGGTGACTGTAATGGAATTTTGAGAAATTATAAAGCAAAAAAACCTTTGGTAAAACTAAATTAGTCCATGGAGAAATTAATGCATGTAAATATGACTACTATGTAATGCAATAGTGACTAGCTATGGCTAGATTCTTTCTAATATAACAACAACACTTTTCACACCTGACATTTCTTCTAATTTTCCATATTTTGAATGGGAAAGCACATGTGATGATTTTAAAGTAGAATCATAGATCTTTCTCTATTCGACAACATGTCTTCATTTCTGCTAATTTTTCATATTTTGTCTAGGTAACACTAAAACACGTCAAAAAATTATGGGCAGGAGGAAACAATATTTCTAAATATTGATTGTGACCGTTGGTGTATTCCATTATATTTTAAGCATTTTGCAACCACCCATGCTTGCAGTTCACTGCATATTTTCAGTTCGATCAGTGACCAGCGATTGAATGGTTGTGATGGTACGCAACACAAGCCCAAATGGTACAAGAGTAATAGATTGATCTGTCAACAACGACAATCATGATCGCATTTTCAAACAGCATGGCCATTAACGTCATACCTATTACATCGAGTCCAAGGCTTCATCTAGTATTTATAAATAAAGTGGAACAAGGAATTTAATGGTCCTATGTTGCCTCACCCAACGTAAATGAGAAAAGAGTTACCAATAACTTAAATTGATGTGATGTTGTGTTACTACAAGGTATAAAATTTGTTGTTGCACTTGAATATTATAATTCTTCCTCTTTTTCACTAAAGATGTTAATCAAGAAACAAATGACATTAGTGTTTGATATAGGAATTATATTTGAAGTGAGAGAAGATTGTGATCATGTATTTATAGTTCTATCTTTTTGGAAACAAAATCCTAGAAGATTTCCTGAGAATGCTATTTGCAGTCCTCAAATGCCCATGACATCTTAGTTGACATAGGATTTTTATGTGAGAGATCTTGAGATAAGAAACTTAACTAGGGTTTTGGAAACTAGTTGGAAGGTTGTTGTGGTTCACATTGGGTTAAGAAACATGGATATTTTTTGGATAGTATGTGAAACTTTATACCAAGCAATGATAGCGTTTCCTTTCTATATATAGGCTAAGGTTCTTGTTTCTTCCATTGTGGGTGTGTCATTGGCTTTAGGTTAGGCTAATCATACAGTTTCATAAGGATAAAATATTACTTGGAGAATCCATTCCATTATAGATAAACATGTATGTATAAATTGTTGAACTAGATAAATACATCATGGTTTTCATGTCATTCAAATAAAAACAAAAGTAATATTAAATTTCAACACTCATAGAGATCAAATGGATATATTGCATATATATATATATATATATATATATATATATATATATATATATATATATATATTTATATATATAGACAGAGAGAGGAACACACACACCTATACACACAAACAAACACACACACAGATATATATATATATATATATATATATACAAACACACACACATATATATATATGTATAGAGAGAGATTCTTAGGCTAGAATGTAGTACAGTATACATATCCCACCATGCAACCCAATGGGGTTTTTCTATCTAGACCATTTTGTTGCAATGTCTAAACCATTGATCTTCATTTTCATATTAACAATAGGCCACATACAAAATTTGAGCCCGTTTGGATTTATGAGTGCATATTCATCCCAATTTAGTGTCACTTTCTAGCCCATTTCTGCACTTAGATCTTTTAGTTTCACCTAATTATCTTTGTCTTGATAAATTTAGGTTTTTATGCTAATCAGTAGGAATTTGATTTTTTTTTTGGTCGGCTAAAATCCTCTTGCTATATTGAAAACCAAAACTTTGGGCACTGTACAAAGAACCCCTAAAACTAAGCCAACAAATGGAAAGCAAGCTCAAGCAGGAGCTGCTCCATTCCCAAACAAGAAGCAAAAACCTTGAAACCAACATGCTGGTGATCAAGGAACAAGAAAAGCTAAAGACCTAAGACTAAGCATATAAAAGACACGAACCCTGAACAACTCCAGCTGAAGGAACACAGACCGATGCAAGGCCAAGCGCTTAATAGCACAAAGACCACCCACAAAGTATGAGCACACAGCCAAACAGGAAGGCCACACCCCAACAGGAAGAGGTCACCTGAGCTCAAGATTATACACACAAAACCTAGGCTTCAAATGAGATCCAGGACTTAGACAAAGTCCAAAACGACAACAAACTGAAGCATGAAACTCAACTAACAGATTAACAGAACCCAACACTGAAGCATCAATCCAAGACTGGGGGAATCAGAGGCTGGAGACCACTGAAACCTCTCTTCACTAGCATTTAGAACACCCCAATTTGTAAGAAGAGGAGATAGGGATCAAACAACACCTTCATCCTTTGCTCATGGATCAGTTGCAACACCAAATCCTGAGCGATTGAACTACACATGTTTGCACAGACGCAATCCTACAAGAACCTGAAGGATCAAACACCATCATCTCTATGTCAAGGGGCACGTACCCAGCAGAAGGCACGCCGCCGACGCACAATAGCTGCAACAGAGAGCTCTGGGCCATCCGCCGGATTGTCAAACTGACACCGGATGGACATCAGCCAAGACGCCAGGAGCAGCAGATAACCGCACGTCAATTGTCCAGGTGGACAACGAGAATCAATCTGAAACAACCACCTCCTCATTTCCTCAAACACCTAGCAGGTGTACCTGCACACAAGCACTGAAAGGCTTGGGCTAGACCCAGACCGCAGATGCAGAGAAGTCTCAACTAGACAAGCCTGACGCCGGAGAGGGCATCCAAAATCCCTGAGTTGAAGACCCTTCGTGGACGTTGGCGATTGGGGAAGAAACCTTCTGGCGGACGAACAAGACGCAAACCCCGCTGCCCAGTAGGAAGATCACCCATCGCCCCCGTCGTCTGGAGCAGACCAAGTCTCTTCCGGGCCACCAGCTCCATGGATACCAGGATGATCACAGATCAGAGAAAGAGCAGATGCGTGAGGAAAATCAGCATCAAAGGGATCAGTGACTTGCAAGAGCCAGATCCGTAGAGAAGGCTCTTCTCCATCCGTCTCGCTTGAACGGAGTGGAGTCGACCAGTGTCAAAACCCAACCCTCAACGACCATGACTCTGTGCGTCACTGCTCGTTACTCTTCGATCCTGGAAGCCGAGCGGAGTCCCTGATGGAAACAAGCTGAGCTGCACGGATGAGACCCTTTCTCCAGTGAGCGCTGACGCCTTTTGTCCCCTGAGGGCGAACCGTTCCCGATGGCCAGGGGGAGGAAATCACCGAGGAGGCGCTCCCTCCCCCCAGCAGTAGCTGCTGGGAAACCCTAGAGAAAGGCGAGGAATTTGATATTTTTCTTGACTCCCCCTATAGGTTTCAAGCTTTGTCACTCTACAATAAGAAGGTCAAGGGGATCCCGCTCTTCAGAGGGATTTGAGAGGAGGACGCCTCTCCCGGGGTGTAGGATAGCGGCCCAGACAGAAATAGATTTTGAGCACATATAGAAGGTAGATCGATCAATAATTGTTCAAGATCATGATTTTCAAGGCCATTGACCTCAAAATCCCACAACCCATTAATCGACAAGATTCATGCTTAGCAAGGCCCGACAGTCATTCTGCCACCTCATTTGTGTCCATTTCAGTGATCGATGGATGAAGTCTCCATGGTCGATAATTCCCCAATGCTCGTTGAAGCCTCAATGCACGATGATGCTTTAGTAGCTAATGAAAACATTGCATTGTCAGTCCCATGACATTCTAGGTCTCTTTTATCGATGATTTTCCTACACTTCGGTGCTCAATAGAACTTCGGTGCTCGATGGAATTTGAGTTCCCAATGGGCATCAATCATCGATGGCGCTTTGGTGCTTAATGACTCCCCAAATCTCGTCGATCACCGAGCATACTACACACTCAGTGCCAATAAATACTTAACTCCCTCCTCCATTAGAAGGGATCTCGTCTTCTCCATTATGATAGGAGGTTGTCGCTCTGCATCCATCCAAGGAAGCCGGTCCCAATCGATCTACTCTTCATCTCCATCGTCATAGAGGCCCCGTGGTGTCTTTGCTCCATCATCCATCTATCGCGCCTTCTCTAACAAAATTGAGTATAAGTAGAGAGCGAAGAAGTGAAGAAGAAGATCATCCATGCCTACCCAGGAATCTGATTTCTAACTCTATCATAAGTATATATTTTGATTTCTACCTCTATCATACATACATATTCTGTGATGATTTTATGCTTATAAACGTTCCAGGAGCTAACGTCTGCTTACTATATTTTCACAGGTACTCACCTACACTCCTAACGATTTGATTCTTGATGAGTTAAAGATGTGACTAGGATTTGAAATACTGGAGGATTCGATAATCACCACAAGCAAGATCAGCTAATCGGGACATTTGCAATTATACTAGAATCATACTAGAGAGGATGCCTAATACCATTTGTATTTCCCTTTCTCCAATTCAGGTTTTGTAGTGTAAGTTTCTTTTCTCTTTGGAAGATGTCATGCATAACCAAAGCTTGTCATGATTTGTTTAAGGAACTCCTAGCTACTTCACTAATATATGATGCTTGTTATTTGCCAATGTCTAAATTATTCAATTAATAATACCTTCTCAGTATTTCAAATAGAGATCAATGATATTTTCTTTTCATATTAAAAATAAAAAAGGAAAACTTGTTGCCCAAGTTACCTATTCCATATTTCCAAATTCCATTTCTTTTGTCTTGCTCTTTTATTTCATTTTAGAATTCTAAATGGTAGGAGAGAAAGAAAAGAAAGGGCAAACTGCAGTATTCCTTTTGAGATTATTGCAAAACATTATGGCATATATGAAAGAAAATATATACTTTGACTTTCATTTTATTATTCTAAAAGGAATATCATTTTATGATCTTTTTAAATGATTCCCCGCAACTACTTTTATTTAAGAAAGCCATATTAAAAGGTGCAATTTAATTGTAGAAATTGAGATGTTGGAGTCATTAACCAATCTAATTTTGAATATTATCATCTCCAACATGTATAAAAATATGGGTTACATTCTTTTGTTTAAAACTTGTGATCAGGAATATTACATATTATCTTTTCCAAATTAAGTTATTAATTCTTAAATATTTGTGGATTCTAATGCATTGATATTAGTTAGACACATATTTCAATTTCCTTGATCCCCCTCTCTTCCAACTTGTCACTCTATACTATTTACATTTCACATTCAAGTCAGTTTTTTTCTTGGTGAAAGTAGTGACATTGTATCTCATCAATTTAAGTTGTTGGTAACACTTTACTCATTCATTTGCTTCCTTGTTCCACTTCATTTGTAAATGATAGGTGAAGACTTGGACTCGAGTGGAATAGTTTTAGGTATGCCATTTACGACCATGCTATTTAAACTTGTGATAACAATTGTCTCCACAGAAAGATCACTCTACTACTCTTGTACCTTTTGGGTACGCATTTCGTGCCATCACAACCGATTCAATTGTTCTCTAGTGAGTGGACCAAAAATCTACAATGAAGTACAAGAGTTGGGTGGTTGCACAATGCTTAAAATATAATGGAAAAAGACCAACGCTGGAAATTAGTATTTGGAAACAACATTTCCTCCTGCTTGTAATTTTTTGACACAATTGACTGCTACCCAGACAAAATAAGAAAAAGTAGAAAATATGTTGATGTGTTCTCAAACAGATCAAGATTTTAATTTCACTTTAAAGTCTCATCCCATGCACTTTTCATTTTAAAATATGGAAAATTAGAAGAAACAACAAATCTAAAAGTGTTGTCTTTATGTTTGAAAAAACCCGCATGTGGTTGTCCACTGCTACATTACTTAGTAGTCATATTTACATGCATAAAATTTCCCATGGACTGATTTGGTTTTACTGGAGGTTTTTGTTGCTTCATAATTTCTCAAAATTCCATTACTACCACCTTGAAGAAAACAAAGGGTGACACTTTTGGTAAAAGTGTTACATAGGCCAGTTGTTTCCAGATACATTCATCATATTTCTTCTCTTGTTGTGCTTGATTATTTTAGACGAGTCTCTAGGGGAAGACACTATAGGATCTCTATAAACTAAATGCGAATTTTTTGGGTTCTCGTGAACCTGAACCAAATTCTAACGGGATTGGTGTGATATGTGGATATCATGTAGAAAATCTGGTATTTTATTTTAAAACTAGAGTCAGGAGATTCATGTTGTATGATGAGAGCGGTGTTGTAGTATGGAAGTTTGAGAAGCAAATTGCCACCCATGATAGTGAAGCATTCGGGACCATCATGGCACTACAACTACTTAAACAACATAAACCATTCTTGAAGGATGTCATAGTGGAGACTGATAGCATATCCAACATAGAAATAATTTATTCAGGCATCAAAGGTGAGGTACTAGTTGATCATATCAATCATGTGTGGAGGAATTGGTTCTGCAGTTGTAAAATCTAGTATGTAGATAGATCGTTGAACATGTGCGTTGACATTTTAGCATTAGCTGGAAAAAAAAGCTAAAGGTTGAAGTGTTTTGTCAGGAGATAAAAGATGATCATCCTCATTGGTTAATTAGGGATGAAAAAGTATCTGGGTCAACCAAACACTCTAAGACTGAAAAAGGTGAACACTATTGGGAGGGACATCAAATGTAGTGGTATGTTATCCCTTCATCACTCTTTTTCTCTTAAAATTCCAATGTCAAACTTTGGCTTATCTTATATTCTTACTTATTACAACTGTTGTGACTTTTGAAGTGGGTCAACTACTAGTCATGAAAGTGGTGAAAGTGAAACCACCAATGAAGAATGAAATCCACATCAATATTATTTTCACATCAATATGTGATGTGGACATCTTCTTTTGGTAGGGAAAAGACGTAAATTCAATCTTCCCCCATATCATCAAACACAAGGGGTGGCATAGTGGAGAGTGTAGGCAAAGCAGTGAGTAGGCTATTCTAGGTGACTACGTCATGGACATAGTAAAAAACAACAACATATGCAAGGATTGCAACCATGACATTAACACTGAAAAAGGGGTCATGCTCAATGGAGAATCCAAGTTTTCATTGTTATGAGATCCCATTTATCATACCTTCAGGGCGTCCATCTTCAATGAGTACACCATCCTACATGAAGCATGCTTCACAAGAATTGACTCCAAAGATTTGTCAGATGAACTTTTCATTCTCAGTCGGTGCATCTCTAAACCAATAAAAAAACATGTCGTCCTATTATTTGGCTTGTGGTTTGTGGGGCTTCCAAAGAGTCAAGGGGAAAAGTACAGCTTGGGATCTAGGCTCCCTTATTCTAAATTGAATATAAAATGAAATTTAATCATATATTTATTCCATTGTTTACATGAAGTAAGCTAAATTTTGTTCCCTTCTTATATTAACTCTTAAAATCTTTTTATCCTCTTTTACTCTTGCAATGATATCTATGCATTTATTTGTCAGCACTGGGCTCTTTCCTCTCTATTGGGAGTGTCGAACATCCAACCTATGAGATTAGATCCAAATAAGGAGCTCATGATAAAAAAGGAGTTTGTCAATGTGTCATTCTCGGAGATCAACGATGCTTTTGTTTACATACTTGTTGTCAAGACATTCACTACCTCATCTGGATGAAGGAGTAAAATGTTGATCATTTGATTGAATTTCTCCAATTTCTAGTGTATATTCGTTGGTTCTTCATTGTTAAGCATCAACCTCATGACAACATGGATAATTTCAAGGCAATCTTAGTTGCTAAATGAAAATCATATACTTTTAGCATTGACTATTATGAGAACCCCCCCCCTTCCCTACTCATTTGAACTCTAGGAAAATGAATGTTGGGATCCTAGTACTCTAAAATATATGTAGTTATCATGGGAAGAATTTGACCGAGCGATCAACATTTTACTCCTTCATCCAGATGAGGCAACGAATGTATTAATCAACAAGTATGTAACCAAAATCAACATTGATCTTTGAGAATGACACAATGACAAACTCCTCTTTTATCTGGAGCTCCTTCTTTGGATCAATTTTCATAGGTTGTGTCGTGGGAAATCCTACTAGAACGGAAAGAGCCCAGTGTTGACAATGAAATGTTCAAACTTCATTGCAAGAGTAAAAGAGGATAAAAAATTATAGAACTTAAAATAAGAAAGGAATGAAATTTGGCTTACTTCATGTAGACATTAGAATGTAAATATGATTGAGTTTCTCTTTATATTCAATTTATAATTAGGGAGCCTCGATGCTAAAGCATTCTTTGTCCCTTCTCACTTTGGAAGCCATGCAACCCCCAAGCCAAACAGGATGATGGTAGGTTCTTTGATTGGTCTAGATGTGCAGTACGTGAGAATGAAAAGTTCATCTGACAAATCCTTAGGGTAGATCTTAGTGAGGCATTATTCATTAAGTATGGTGTACTCATTGAAGGTAGACATCACAAGGGTATGATAGATGTGATCTCCTTACAATGAGAAACTAGATTCTCCATCAATCATGACCCCTTTGTCATTATTAATGTCATGGTGACACTCCTTGCATCTGTTGTTGTTGTTGTTGACTACGACCACAATGTTTTCGGCCAGAATGAGTCTAGTCACTACTTCACATGTGCTCTCTACTATGCCACCCCCTAGTGTCCAAGGATATGGGGAAAGATTGGAGTTGTGTCTTTCCCCATTTAAAAGAAGATGTCCACATCACATATTGATGTGAAGAGAATCTTGACATGGACTTCTTTCTTTTTTGGTGGTTTCACTTTCAACACTCTCATGACTAGCAATTGACCCATTACGAAATCCAGAGCAGTTGTAATAAGTAAGAATATAAGATAACCCAAAGTTTGTCATTAGGATTGGAAAAGAAAAAGAGTGATGAAGGGAAAACTTACCGCTACATTTGATGTCCCTCCCAATAGTGGGAACCCTTTTCAGTCTTAGAGTGTGTGGTTGACCCAGGAATTTTTTCAACAATCCAATAAGCGATGAGGAAGATCATGTTTCATCTCCTAAAAAAAATCTTCTACCTTCAACTTTTTTCCAGTTGATGCTAAAATGTCAGTGCACATGTTCAACGATAGGTATATGTACTAGATTTTAAAACTTCAGAACTAAATCCTTCACAAGGTTGATGAAATCAACTAATATGTCAACTTTGGAGCCTGAATAAATTGTTTCTATATTGGATATGCTATCAGTCTCTACTATGACATCCTTTAATGATTGTTTGTTTTGTTTCAGTAGCCATAGTTCCATGATGATCCTAATAGCTTCACCATCACGGTTGCAATTTTTTTCTCAAGCCTCCATAATTCAACACCACTCTCATCATACAACATGAATTCTTTGGCTCTAATTATATAAAAATACCTAATTTCTTACATGATCTCAACAAATCACACAAATCCCACTACAATCCGGTTCAAGTTCACAAGAACCTAAAAAATCCATGTTTAGTGTATAGACATCCTCCAATTTCTTCTCTTAGAGAGTCATCTCAAAGTATCAAGCACACCAGAAGAAGAAATATGAACAAGGTATTTTGTAACAACTAGTGTGTGTTACAATTTTACTGAAAGTACAACTGACTATTTTCTTCAAGGAAACAATAATGGAATTTTGAGAAATTATAAAGCAACAAAACCTTCGGTAAAACTAAATTGGTCAAAGGAGATTTATGCATGTAAATATGACTCCTACGTAACGTAGCAGTTGCGAGCTATAGGAATATTTTTCCTAATATAACAACAACACTTTTCACACTTGTCATTTCTTCTAATTTTCCATATTTTGAAATGCAAATCACATATTATGATTTCAAAATAAAATCATAGATCTTGCTCTGTATGACAACATGTCTGCGTTTCTTTTAATTTTCCATATTTCATGGCAAGATGTGTCAAAAAATTATGAGCAGGGGGAAACATTGTTTCCATAAACCGATTGCGACCATTGGTGTTTTTCCATTATATTTTAAGCAATTTGCAACCACCCAACACTTGCAGTTCACCACATATTTTCAGTTTGATCAGTTCCCAGCGACTGAATGGGTTGTGACGGTACACAACACATGCCCAAATGGTACAACAGTAATAGAGCAGTCTGTCAACGACGACAATATTGATTGCATTTTCAAATAGCATGGTCGTAAACGACATACCTACACCTATTATATCTGGTCCAAGGCTTAATCTAACATTAAAAGTAGAACAAGGAAACTAATGGTCCCACGTTGCCTCACCCAACGTATATGTGAAAAGAGTTACCAATAACTTGAATTGATGTGATGTAGTGTCACAACATGGTATAAATTTGTTGTTGGACTTGAATATGATAAAACTTACTCATATTCACTTAAGAGGTTAATCAAGAAATGAATGACATGAGTGTTTGATAGAGGAACTATATTTGAAGTGAGAGAAGGTTGTGATCATGTATTTATAGTTCTACCTTTTAGGGAAAAAACCTAAAAGACCGTATGAGAATTCTATTCCCAGTCCTCGAACGCCCATACCACCTTAGTTGGCATAAGATTTTAATGTGAGAGATCTTTAGATAAGGGACGTATCTAAGGTTTTGAAAATTAGCTAGAAGGTTTTTGTTGTTCACATTGGGTTAAAAAGCATGGATTTTTGTTGGATTGTATGTGAAACTTTATACCAAGCAATGATAGGGTTTCCTTTCTCTATGTAGGCTAGGGTTCTTGTTTCTTCCAGTGTGGGTGTATCATTGGCTTTAGGCTAGGCTACTCATATAGTTTCATAAGGAGAAAATATTACTTGGAGATTCTGTTCCATTATAGTTGAACATGTATGTATAAAGTGTTGAACTAGATAATACAACACGGTTATCATGTTATTCAAATAACAACAAAAGTAATATTTTATTTCCACCTCATAGAGATAAAATGGATATCCGACATATACATATACATAGAGAGAGAGAGAAACACACACACACCTATACACAGAAACATATATATATATATATATATATATATATATATATATATATATATATATATATATATATATATATAAAGAGAGAGAGAGAGCGTGTGTGATGCTAGAATGTAGTACAGTGTACAAATCCCACCATACACCCCAATGGTGTTTGTATATCTAGAACATTTTGTTGCAATGTCTAAACTATTGATCTTCATTTTCATATTAATAATAGGCCACAAACAAAATTTGAGCATATTTGGATGAGTGTAAGTCACTCATTGATGAGTGCATATTCATCCCAGTTTAGTGGTATTTTTTATCCCAATTTTGCACTTAGATCTCTTAGTTTCACCTAATTAGCTTGGTCTTGATCAATTTAGGTTTTTATGCTCATCCGTAGGAATTTGATACTTTTCTTGACTCCCCCTACAAGTTTCAAGCTTTGTCACTCTACAACAAGAATATTAAGAAGGTCCCGCTCTTTATTGGGAGTGGAGAGGAGGACGCCTCTCCTGGGGTGTGGGGCAGCACCCCAGAAAAATATATTTTATGAGCACATTTAGGAGGTAGATCGATCAATAATTATTCAAGACCATGGTTTCAAGGCCATCGACCTCAATTTCCCACAACCCATTAATAGATAAGACTCATGCTTAGTAAGGCCCGATGGTCATTTTTCCACCTCGTTGGTCTGCACTTCAATGACTGATGGATGAAGTCTGAAGGTCACTAATGCCCCAAGACCCATTGAAGCCTCAATGCACGATGATGCTTTAGTGGCTAATGAAAACATTGCGTCATCAATCCATGACATTCTAGATCTCTTCGACTGATAATTTTTCTGCACTTCAGTGGTCAACAACACTTCAGTGTCATATGGAATTTTAGTTACCGATAGCACATCAATGACCGATGGCACTTTGGTGCCCAATGACTTCCCAAATCTTGTCGACCGTCGAGCCTACAACACACTTAGAGCCAATAAATACTCGACTCCCTCCTCCATTAGAAGGGATCTCTTCTTCTCCATTATGCCAGGAGGTTTTCACTCTGCACCCGACCAATGAAGATGGTCGCAATCGACCTACACTTCATCTCCATCATCATAGACACCCCTGTGGTGTCTTTGCTCCATCATCCATCTGTCGTGCCTTCTCTAACAAAATTGAGTACATGAATAGAGGGAAGAAGAAGATCATTCATGCCACCCAAGAATCTAATTTATACCTCTATTGTATGCATTTTGATTTCTATCTCTATCATATGTATATATTTTGTGATGATCTTCTGCTTGTAAACATTCCAGGAGATAACGTCTACTTACTATATTTTCACAGGTACTCACCTATGTTCCTAATGATTTGATTCCTGATGAGTTAAAGATGTGACTGAGATTTGAAAGATTGGAGGGTCCGATAATCACCAAAAGCAAGCTCAGCTAATCAGGACGTTTGCAATTATATTAGAATCAGACTTGAGAGGATGCCTAATACCATTTGTATTTCCCTTTCTCCAATTCATGTTTTGTAGTGTAAGTTTATTTTCTCTTTGGATGATGTGATGCATAACCAAAGCTTATTGTTATTTATTTAAGGAAATCCTAGATACTTCACTGATGCTTGTTATTTGGCAATGTCTAATTTATTTAATTAATAACACCTTCTCAGTATTTCAAATAGATATCAATGATATTTTCTTTTCATATAAAAAATTAAATAATACCATTTGTATTTCTATTTCTCCAATTCATGTTTTGCAGTGTAAGTTTCTTTTCTCTTCAGATGATGTGATGCATAACCAAAGCTTGTTGTGATTTATTCAAGGAAATCATAGAAACTTCACTGATGCTTGTTATTTGGCAATGACTAATTTATTTAATTAATAACACCTTCTCAGTATTTCAAACAGATATTAATGATACTTTCTTTTCATATAAAAAATGGAAAAATTCTTGCCTAAGCTACCTATTCCATATTTCCAAATTCCATTTCTTTTGTCTTTCTCTTTTATTTCATTTTAGATTTCTAAATGGTAGGAGAGAAAGAAAAGAAAGGGGAAACTAGTATTCTTCCGTTTGGTATAATTGTAAAACATTATGGCATATATGAAAGAGAAAATATACTTCGAGTTTCATTTTATTATTGTAAAAGGAATATCATTTCATGATCTTTTTACATGATGCTCCTTGACTAATTTTATTTAAGAAAACCATATTATAAGGTACAATTTAGTTGTAGAAATTGGAATGTTAGAGTTGTTGATCAATTTTAATTCTGAATATTATCATCTCCAACATGTATAAATATATGGGTTATATTCTTTTATTTAAAACTTGCACTCAGACAGATTACAAATTATCTTTTCTAATCAAGTTATGCATTCTTAATTATTTATGGTTTCCATGCATTGATTTAGTTAGACACAATTCAATTTCCTTGATCCCCCTCTCTTCCAACCTATTAGTCCATACTATTTCCATTTCACACTCAAGTTGGTTATGTTCTTGTGAAAGTAGTGACACTACATCACATCAACTTAAGTTGTTGGTAACACTTTTCACACTCAAGTTGGGTGAGGCAACATGGGACCATTCGCTTCCTTGTTCCACTTCATTTGTAAATGATAGGTGAAGACTTGGACTCGATTGGAATACGTTTAGGTACGCCATTTATGACCATGCTATTTAAAAATGTGATCAAGATTGTCTCTGTTGATAGATCACTCTATTACTCTTGTACCTTTTGGGCACTCTTTGTGTGCCATCACAGCCCATTCAGTTGTTCTTCAGTGATTGAACCAAAAATATGCAGTGAACTGCAAGCGTTGGGTGGTTGCACAATGTTTAAAATATAATGGAAAAGGACCAATGCTCACAATCCATATTTGGAAACAACATTTCCTCCCCCAAATAATTTTTTGACGGAACTGACCACTACCCAGATGAAATAAGGAACATTAGAAGAAACACTGCACATTTTCAAATAGAGTAAGATTATAGTTTCACTTTATAATCTCATCCTATGCACTTGTCATTTCAAAATATGGAAATTAGAAGAAATGACAGGTCTGAAAAGTGTTGTCATTATGTTTGAAAAAATCGGCCCGTGAGTGCCCACTACTACAATACATAACAGTCATATTTACATGCATAAAATTTCTCGTGGACCGATTCAGTTTTATCGGAGGTTTTTTTTGCTTTATAATTTCTCAAAATTTCATTACTGCCACCTTAAAAAAAACAAAGTGTCCCATTTTGGTAAAAGTGTTACATAGGTCGACTATTGCCAAATACCTTCATCATATTCTTCTCCTATTGTGCTTGATTATTTGAGATGAGTCCCTAGAGAAGACAATGTAGGATTTGTATAATCTAAATGTGGATTTTTTGGATTCTCGTGAATCTGAACCAGATTCTAGTGGGATATGTGTGATATGTCGATATCATGTAGAAACTCTGGTATTTTGTTATAAAATCAGAGTCGAGAGATTCATGTTGCATGATGAGAGTGGTGTTGTAGTATGGAAGTTCAAGAAGCTAATTGTAACCCATGACGTTAAAGAATTTGGGATCATCATGGCACTACAGATACTGAAACAACACAAACAAACGTCAAAGGTTGTCATAGTGGAGACTGATAGCATATCCAATATAGAAAGAATTTATTCAGACCCCAAAGGTGAGGTATTAGTTGATTATATCAATCATGTGTGGACGAATCGGTTTCGTAGTTCTAAATCCAGTACGTAGACATATCGTTGCACATGTGCATTGACATTTTGGCATTGCCTGGAAAAAAGATAAAGGTGGAAGAGTTCATGTCAGGAGATAAAAGATGATCTTATTCATCAATTAATTGGATGGATGAAAAAATATATGGGTCAACCAAACACTCTAAAACTGAAAAAGGTGTCGACTATTGGGAGAGACATCAAATGTAGTGGTAAGTTTTCCCTTCATTGATCTTTTTCTCTTGCAATTACAATGTCAAACTTTGGCTTATCTTATATTCTTACTTATTACAGCCGTTGTGACTTTTGAAGTTGGTCAACCACTAGTCATAGAAGTGGTGAAAGTGAAATCACCAAAGAATAATGAAGCATGTGTTAAGATTCTCTTCACATCAATATGTGACGTGGACATCTTCTTTTGGAAGGGGAAAGACACGAGTCTAATCTTCCCCCATATCCTCAGACACAAGGGGGTGGCATAGTAGAGAGTGTAGGTGAAGTAGTGAGTGGATTGTTTGGGTGACTACATCTTGGTCATAGTCAACCCCAATAACATATTCAAGGAGTGCCGCCACGACATTAACACTGACAAAGGATTCATACTCAATGGAGAATCCAAGTTCTCATTGTCATGAGATCCCATTAATCATACCCTCAGGACGTCCATCTTCAATGACTACACCATCCTACATGAAGAATGCTTAACAAGAATCGACTCCAAAGATTTGTCGGATAAACTTTTCATTCTCAGTTACTGCATATCTAAACCAATAAAAAAATGTCATCCTCTTATTTGGATTGGGGGTTGTGGGGCTTCCAAAGAGTCAAGGGGCAAAGTATGCCTTAGGATTGAGGATCCCTATTTATGAATTGAATATAAAGAGAAATTCAATCATATCTACATTCCATTGTTTACATGATGTAAGCCAAATTCTGTTGCCTTCTTATTTTAACTGTTAAACTTTTGTCCTCTTTTACTCTTGCAACGATGTCTATACATTTATTTGTCAGCATTGGGCTCTTTCCTCTCTATTGGGAGTGTTGCAGACCCAATCTATTAAATTAGATCCAAACAAGGATCTCCTAGTAAAAGAGGAGTTTGTCAATGTGTCGTTCTCAGAGATCAATGTTGCTTTAGTTACATACTTGTTGGTCAAGACATTCACTACCTCATTTGGATGAAGGAGTAAAATGTTGATCGTTTGATTGAAGTCATTCAATTTATAGTGTATATTCGTTTGGTATTCAATGTCAAACATCAACCTAATGACAATATTGACTGTTTCAAGGCACTCTTAGTTGCTAAATGACAATCATATACTTTTAGAATTGATTATTTTGAGAACCCCCTTCCCTACTCATCCGAACTCTAGGCAAATGAAAGTTGGGATCCTAGTACTCTGAAATATATGAATCTTCCATGGGAAGAATTACAATGAGAGATCAACATTTTACTCCTTCATCCATATGGGGCAGTGGATGTTTTGACCAGCAAGTATGTAACTAAAAGCAACATTGATCTTTGAGAATGACACAATGAAAAACTCCTCTTTTATAAAGAGATCCTTCTTTGGATCTAATTTCATTGGTTGGGTCTTGGGCACTCCTAATAGAACAAAAAGAGACTAGTGTTGACAAACAAATGTACATACACCATTTTAAGAGTAAAAAAGGATAAAAAACTTATAAAAGTTAATATAAGAAAGGAACATAATTTGGTTAACTTCACGTAGACATTGGAATGCAAATATGTTTGACTTTATCTTTATATTCAATTTAGAATCAGGAAGCCTCAATACTAAGGTGTACTTTGCCCCTTTCCACTTTGGAAGTCACACAACCCCCAAGCCAAACTGGATGATGGTAGGTTCTTTGATTGGTCTAGATATGCAGTAAGTGAGAATGAAAAGCTCATCCGACAGATCCTTGGGGTCAATCTTAGTGAGGCATGCTTCATGTAGGAGGTGTACTCGTTGAAGGTAGACATCCCAATGGTATGATAAATGGGATCTCCTTATAATGACAACTTGGATTCTCCATCAATCATGACCCCTTTGTTAGTGTTAATATCATGGCGACACTCCTTGCATCTGTTGTTGATGTTGGCTACAACCATGATGTGGTCATCCAGAATGAGTTCAATCACTACTTTGCTTAGGCTCTCTACTATGCCAACCCCTCGTGTCCAAGAATATAGGGAAAGAGTGGAGTCATTTCTTTCCCCTTCCATAAGAAGATGTCCACATCGGATATTGATGTGAAGAGAATCTTGATGAAAACTCCTTTATTCTTTGGTGGTTTCACTTTCACCACTCTCATGAGTAACGGTTGACCCACTTCAAAATTCACAACGGTTGTAATATGTAAGAATCTAAGATAAACTAAAGTTTGACATTAGAGTTGGAAAAGAAAAAGAGTGATGAAGGGAAAACCTACCACTACATTTAATGTCCCTCCCAATCGGGGGCACCTTTTTTGGTCTTAGAGTGTTTGGTTGACCCAGATATTTTTCCATCCATCTAATAAGAGATGAGGAAGATCATCTTTCATCTCCTGACAATAAGCAAATACTTGAAACAGTTTGCTAAAACAAGTACTTGAAACTGTTTGCTAAAGCACTCATGAGATTGATTAGGCCTCAAACAGTTTCAAGCACCACCTTTACCAAACGGTTTCAAACCGTTAGACCAAGATCGTTGGAGGTCTGGTTGGTCAAGACCATTGGAGGTCTAACTGACCAAGACCGATTGAAAAATAATTAACCAAAACAGTATGGACACTTCAGGTGTTTAAAGGTCAATTGTTTAAATTGAACAATTACATGGTATGAACCAAGGGTGATTATAATAATTGTACCCTTAATGAGATAGGGTGATTAGTACCCTTTGGATAATTAATCTTTAATGATTATGAAAGAAATGACATAATGGATTAAGTGTCAATTCTTCTTTCAAGATAAGTTAATTTAGCCTAATCAAGTCTGATGTAGTATCATCTTATAGAGGATGGGAGAGAGGATTTCCTACATGAATAATAATCATGTAATGGATAAGCCTCAACACTTTCAACATGAATGATTAAGTAATTAGGGTATGATCCTTAATAAAGAGCTCATGAAACCCAAATCAAGGAAGTTGTTGAGCCCTAACCTAAATCTAAGGCAATATCATATGTAACCCAAACCATGGGTAATTTTTGTGACTCTAAACTAGGATGATAACATGAGAAACCCTAATTGAGGGTGAATCCATGAGAAACTCTAATTAAGGGTGATGTTATGAGAAACCCTAGTTGGAGTGAATAGTAAACCCTAATTGTGGGTTATGGAATGAGAAACCCTGATCTAGAGTAATACCATATGAATCCCTAAATTAGAATGATGTCATATGGAATCCCTGATGGAATGATGTGATGTAAGACTCAATCCATAATGATACCATGATATGTGAAACCTAGTGATGGTATAATAGCCAATATACTAAAATGGGGTGTAGCTAATATAATCAAATAAGATGAGAATGTTATAACCATGTGGGGTAAGGTTGATGAACCATATGAATGATAATGTGGTTATTCTATTGAATAAGGGTCTAAGAGACAAGATGATGCCTAGATCCTTATATATTCAACTCTATACATGTGTAACAACCCTTTTCATCTTAAAAATATGTGGACAAGAAACTCTTAGGAGTGATGTATGCAATACTATATAATGGAGTGAATAACATCCTATGGGTTGAAATACCTAATGTGGTTGATAATGATTTATTCTATATCAACAATGCCTAATCATTGGAAAAGTCCATATCCTTAAAGATAGCTAGACAATTCTAATGTGTAACCTATGCATTGTATGATGAAAGTGACAAGTTAGTGGATAAAGTATTGAGATGGAAATACCTTAATACAAGGTTATTTGATTAACTTTAGTAAGATGGAAATGAGAAGAAAGTGATACATCATGACATGATAGATATCACATTTAGCATTTCAGCGTAGACATACCTTGATGAACCTCTAATCCAATATTCTTGGATAAGAAACACATGAAGTGTGTGGTATGTAATTGTTACAGTAAAGATGTAATGAACTCAATGTACTTTGATAAATGTTGACTAGTATACCTTGAGAATGGGGTAAGCCAAATCAATGAGTATGATGTAATCATACCATGACAAGGATGAGAAATGAACTCATACCTTGAATTGATGATCATTAATGATATATGATGAGAATGGTGGTCATAAGAAAATACTTATGATGTCTTTGAATACTCCAAGAGGTGTGGAGCAATATATTAGGGTTGAACTAATAATATGAGCATGAAACCCTAACTAATGAGAGATGGGAAAACCCTAACTCTAAATTGGGTAATAGGACATGCGAAACCCCAAAGTTATGTGAATAGTAAGCCCTAACCCTATTAAGGGAATAGTGATGTTACTATTATATTAAATGATATAAAATGATTTTGTTTCCTAGTGATAGGTGACAAGATGTTGAATGACACTGTGAGCCATATGATTAGATGTTGCCTAATGAAAGGTGACAAGATGCTTTATTTAATTTATGAGCCATGATAACAACTGTAGCATAGTAAGAGGTACCAAGATTATTAATGATGGGTCGAAGGAATTTATATTCCATGATCCATGTAATTAGGTTTGGAAGAGTCCAATACCTGGTAGAGGTGTAACACCTATAATCAGGGTTGGTTAAAGTCCAATGCCTGGCTGTGAAATCAGGAGTGGTTAAAGTTCACTGCCTGGCAGTGTAATCAGGATTGGTTAGAGTCCAATACCTGGCAAAGGCATGAAGCCTGTAATCAGGAGTGGTTAGAGTCCACTTCCTGGATGTGTAATTAGGATTGGTTAAAGTCCAATGCCTAGCGGTGTAATTAGGGTTGGTTGAAGTCCAATGCCTGGCAGTGTAATTAGGTTTGGAGAAGTCCAATACCTAGCAGATGTGTAATGCTTGTAATCAGGATTGGTTAAAGTCTAATGCCTGGCTGTGGAATCAGGATTGGTAGTGTCCAATGCCTGGCGATGTAATCAGGTTTGTAAGAGTCCAATACCTGGTAGAGGCTCAATGCATGTAATGATGACACAGGATTGGTAGTAGTCTAATGCCTGTATTAATAACACAGGATTGATAATAACCCAATGTATGTATTAATGATATATGAGTACATGGTAGATGTAATTCCTTATCTGTTTAGTAGATTGGCTAAGGCCAACAGATTGACACAAGAGTGTTTCATGAGTGACATAACAAGATAATGAGTGTCACAAGAAAACTTTGATATGATGGTATAATATGATGACTAAATGATATACATGCCATTCCTATTCCTTATTAAAAGAATAGATAATATATTGTTCTATCATAAATAGTTGTTATTCTTTCAAAGATGGGAATGCTTTAAACTCCTTACCCCTTGCCCAGTTTCATATCTTTAAACTGCAATAACAATGTTTTGGCGGAGAGTTATATCTCCCGCTGGGGCAATTTACAATTGTCTCACCCCCGTGGGATCCGACATTTTTTTAGGTGGACACGGACAAAGAAGCAGATACTCTTTTGCAGGAAAAGGAAAGCAACAACCTGGACAACAGTGAGATCTCAGGTGGAGACCCTGACTATCAAGTCAAATAGTTAGAAAGTCATATATGTTGTCTCTGTACTCTCGGGTCCTCAGAGTTTATAGTTAGTGTTTTATTGAATCGATCTGAGGTTTTGGCTTGATGCCTTGAGGTTTTATGTTGTCTGTATATAACGATTCAAGGGCAGCTGATGTTGTAATCCTCGAGAAGAGACAGTACAAGTCATGTACTTTTGAACCGGGATGTAAATGTTATACTATGGTTCTTGTTGTAAGAGTTTCCTATGTTTGGATCTCTTTGCAAAAAGTTTTAATTTTTAGTGATTTTCAGTAATCAGCTACAAATGATTCACTTTCGCTTAGTTAATCTTGTGTTTTGTAAGTTGGATGCCACAATTTCGTGGTGTCAGAGCTCTAGGTTCGCTGAGTCTATAGAGACATAGGACTAAGGTATCGAGTCTGTTCTAAGTGTACCTCAGTATATCTTATAGTGCCTTCTACTTATGCAGAAGATATATAACTCCAAGATGCCCGAAGAACATGAGGAACGCGTTGCTGAGAGCAATGTTGCTGCACCAGTGGGAGGTGCAAGTGATCAGGCAAGGGAGGAACCAGTTCCTAAAAATCCCCCTATTGATGAAGTCATGAGAGGAAACCCAGATGTTCATAATCTTTTTGGGAAGCGCATGACCACACTAAGGTATATAGCTGACTGGGTGCCAGCATCAGCACCCAGGGCACCAGCTCCCAATGAGGGATATGGGTTTGGTAAGACTTTTGAACGACTACGTCATGTCGGAGCCATTGAATACCCTAGGACATCTGACCCAGCAGATTTTGATCTTTGGCTCACTGAATTAGAAAAGGCTTTTAAGATCCTTAGTATCCCGGATGCTGACAAAGTTAAACATGATGTGTACCTCTTGAAGGGTAGTGCTGGACATTGGTGGGATATAGAAGAAATAAAAAGAAATGATGAAGAGATTGGATGGGAGGAATTTCGTTGAGAATTCGTTAATAAGTACTTTCCAAGGACTTATTTAGATGAAAATATCTCACAGTTTGAGAAGATTCGACATGGAGTTATGTTAATAAGTGAATATGAGGTTAAGTTCGTGGAACTTTTATGATTTTGTCCTCAGATGGCTGCTACTGAGGAGGAAAAGATTTGACATTTTGAGAGGGGATTGAATGTTGAAATGTCTATTCTGGCATCTGCCCTAGAAAGTAGAGAGAAGTTTACTACATTTGTGGAGTCAATTAGAAGGATAGAAGGGTCTATAATAAAGAAACATGAGACAGACCTTAAAAGGAAGTCTAAATAGTCACTGGGACATGGAATTGGTGGTACTAAACAATCAAAGATTTCAGTAGCACTAACTCAACCACAATGTAGTGTACCCAAGCAAAAGTCACCTAAAATGCTCCGAGCTTGTTATAAATGTGGACAGAGAGGACATTTGAGGTGGCAATGTCCAAATAGAAAGTGATGAGGAGACTCAACAGACAAGACACTAGATAACTTGTAAAAGTAAACTTATCAAGATAGAACTTTCTATTTTGAATTATCTTTTGTTCCTTACTATAAGAAAGGTAGTTGTTATCTAGTTCACCTATATAATCCTTTAAGGATATGAGGAAGAGATAGTAGTATGAAAACTTGTGTTCAGTTTAATATTCTTGTATATGTTTTGAAGTTTCTCTTTCTTCTTTAAGAAAGGGAAGAGATGAAAAAGGAACTCAGAGGAAATCTGAGGTATTAAGTATATTAAATCTAAAGAGATGAAAAACATAAAATAAAATAAGTGCATACTACATTATCTCAGTACTTATATACCCTGGCCAGGTATACAACTATTGATGATAGACTGAGTATGGAAACTCTTAGACTGTTATCTTTTTTATTACTCTGATCAAGTAGTCATTCTGAGACAATCTAATGAGTATCATGAAATTAAAAATATTGGATGAATAAGTATGTCATATCCTAACCATAAGAAAGAGAAGTCTGAAATAATCTCAGATAAGCATGTTGGTATGAGGAACTAAAAGTATACCCCTCATAAGACAAGAATAAGAATAAGGGGGGTGAACCCTGTCCAGTAAAGTTGTAGGAATAATGTCATGTAATCATCCTTACAATTCCTATGTTGAGGGCAAGGAACCTAGGATGAGATAATGAGTAAATGATTCATGAATAGTTGAAAATACCTAAAATAATAATATAGAGGAATATAATTCCTTGTTTTCTTTTCTTTCAGGGACATAGCAATCAAGTGAATCCTAGAACACTTGATGAACATAATATAAAGATGTTTATGTGATAGATACTTAGAAAAGTATCAGTTTATCTTGGACTTTGGTTTCAAGGAAAAGATATATGTAACAAGTAATGTCCCAAGATGAAAGGAAGATAAATATGTGATGTGTTTCCAACACATGTGATAGGTACCAAGATAACAGATTCTGGTATCTAAGAAATATCTGATGATTTGTGTTGACTATCTGGAATGGTCAACCATGAAATCAGATTAATCATGTAAAATAATATGAACATCACTTGTTAAGGGTTTGTGTTTTGCATAAACATAACAAGTGAAGATATCTTCGAGAAAAGTTCTTGGTTGATATGTAACCTCTCTTGATGTTAAAAGAATATAATTGTGATCTTGAAAGAGAAATGCTGAACTAACTAAGGAACATGGGAGTATATGTTCCATGTGAATCTTTCCATGATAAACTTGTGTGGAATAAATTTTTGTTGATCAAAGCTCTATGATGTCTCCATAATAATGAGATATTATGTGAAGATATGATGATATGATGGATGAATAATATCTATCTCCCTTTTATCTGGGATTTCGGGGACGAAATCCTGGTAAGGGGTGGATAATTTGTAACATCCCTGACCTGGGTTATGTACTAACCCTAGGTGCTTTGCTTAATAAAGTTAATTAGATGCTTTATCTTATCTTTTAAAAAGTAATTAAGGCTCAAGAGAAACTTATGTTTCAATTTTGGTCCTATTTGAATAATGTTGAAGCAATATTTGCTTATTTAGGACTAAAGTGCAAATTAACCAAGTTGAGGGGTTAACTTGCAAATGTTACATGGTAAGATGTTCCTCAAGGAGTTTGGCATCATGAGAATGAATATGATGCAGATGAATGGCTTATGAAAGCCTGGTTACCAAGAAAGAATTGATAAAACAAGCTTTGTGCATTAAAACCTAGTTTTGATGTAAAGTGCAATTTACCCAAAACCTAGGGTTCAATATGCAAATTACCACTTCAATAAGGTCCCTAATATTTCTTTGTATCACCTAGATCAAATAAAATGAGAGGGGCACCTCATTTGAATTAAGTTGGAGGAGAGAGAATCTTGATATTAAAATAATCAAGATTTAAGCCTAATTGGAACCCTAATTCAATTTAATGCAAAATAAATAAATAAAATAATTGAGGGGCCTTCAACCAAAATTAATATGGTTGGATTCAGATGTGTATGGAAATCCTTGATCCTTGCAAAGGCACGGGTATATCCCAAGGAGGTGAAGACTCCACTCACCATTATTATAAGAAAAAGCATTTCCACTCAAATATGGAAATTACTATTATAAGGGTTAAGGTGCTTAATTTCTTTTCCCTTAATTCTTGGACAATGGAAGGGAGCTCGTTGGGGATATTTATGTATTTGCATACAAGAAACCAAGGGGGAGAAGGTGGCAACAATTTTGGAATTAAAAGACTTTTATAAAACATTTTATCTCTCATTGAAATTCTTATAAAAAGACCCTTTCCTAGCCCAAACAAAGGATTTTTCGGAACCCACCTCTTCTCTTTGCTTGAAAACCGACCAAGGAGCGTGGGAGGACCAGGATGACGACCCCCAACCTGTTGGTAAGGTTCTTGACCTCTTTTCCCCTTGATTCCAAGGTGGAAATCGAAAATAAATCATTGATTTCTTCTTTTCTTCACTCCATCATCAACCCTAGCCAATCTTTTCAACCAAAATCTTGAGGCCGAGCCTAGGGGGAGTTCCAAGAGATTCATCCACCATTTTTGGCGTGAGCTTGGAGCTTTGGAGCTCATTTGGAGGTGGGTTTTATAACTTGAACCCTTGATTTTGTAATTGCATTCAGTTCCTTATCAAATAATGATCATTTCTTTATTCACGATAATTGATTTGGTTGAGTGATGAAACCACCATGGAAACCACATCAGGTTTCATGAGTTTAGAGCTTGATGATGATGACATCATCCTAAGAACACACCTTCCCAAATATCAAGTGCAAACGGTTTCAACAAAGTTGCTCAATCGGTTTTACAAACTGTTTGAAAGGAAACAGTTTCATCAAACCGATTGAGGGCAAACAGTTTCAAACCATTTGGAGGTGTTGACCAGGGTTGACCATTTGGATATTTGTTGATAATAATGTTGGTTAATTACCCACTAATTATAATTTATTAGTTCCAATTGGTTCATGAGTTGAAGGACAATCAATCACCCAAACCCTAATCGGGTTAAATGCTGATTTCATAATCAATTGACTTGGAACTTTGGGTTGATTAGCCCAAACGGTTTCAAAACCATTTGGGGATCCCCCAAACGGTATAAAGACCATTTGAGGGTCACCCGAGACCATTTGGAGGTCTAGGGTTAATTATGGTGGAGTTTTGGAAGGTCTAGAGATACCAAATTGAAATACAATTAAGTGTTGATTTGATGCTCAATCCAATGACCCAAACCCTAATTGGAGGTGATGGATTTTGATGATATGATGGACAAATGGTCTCAAGACCGTTTGGAGGTCATCCAAATGACCTCAAGACCGTTTGGGGTCAGGTCATGTCCAATTTGAATGATGGTCCTATAGTTTCAAAGTAATTGATAACACATTGACTAACATTGAAGGTTCATTGATTTCAATCCCTAATCCAATTGATTCAAAACCCTAATTGATGATCAAATAAGGGTTAAATCGGATGAAGATTGATCTATTAAGTTCAATTGAAGCATGGTGTTAGGTTCAATTGATGAGTGATTATATGAATTAAATCAATGAAGGAATCAATCTTGGAAACCCTAATTTAGTTTGAGTGGTTAAGACCATCTTTGGTCCATTTGGTTTTGAGGAGGTTTGGACCAAACGGTCTTAAGACCGTTTGAGTCCAAACGGTCTCAAGACCGTTTGGGACCAGGAGACCGTTTGGGACCGAATGATCCCAACCCGTTTGAGGCCCAATCAATCTCATGAGTGCTTTAGAAAACGGTTTCAAGTACTTGCTTTAGCAAACGGTTTCAAGTACTTGCTTTGGCAAACGGATTCAAGCACCACCTTTACCAAACGGTTTCAAACCCTTAGACCAAGACCGTTTGAGATCTGGTTGGTCAAGACCGTTTGAGGTCTAAGTGACCAAGACCGATTGAGAAATAATTAACCAAAATAGTATGGACACTTAAGGTGTTTAAAGGTCAATTGTTTCAATTGAACAATTACATGGTATGAACCAAGGGTGATTATAATAATTGTACCCTTAATGAGATAGGGTGATTAGTACCCTTTGAATATTAATCTTTAATGATTATGAAAGAAATGACATAATGGATTAAGTGTCAATTCTTCTTTCAAGATAAGTTAATTTAGCCTAATCAAGTCTGATGTAGTATCATCTTATAGAGGATGAGAGAGAGGACTTCCTACATGAATAATAATCATGTAATGGATAAGCCTCAACACTTTCAACATGAATGATTAAGTAATTAGGGTATGATCCTTAATAAAGAGATCATGAAACCCTAATCAAGGAAGTTGTTGAGCCCTAACCTAAATCTAAGGCAATATCAGATGTAACCCAAACCATGGGTAATTTTTGTGACTCTAAACTAGGATGATAACATGAGAAACCCTAATTGAGGGTGAATCCATGAGAAACTCTAATTAAGGGTGATGTTATGAGAAACCCTAGTTTGAGTGAATAGTATACCCTAATTGTGGGTTATGGAATGAGAAACCCTGATCTAGAGTAATACCATATGAATCCCTAAATTAGAATGATGTCATATGGAATCCCTGATGGAATGATGTGATGTAAGACTCAATCCATAATGATACCATGATATGTGAAACCTAGTGATGGTATAATAGCCAATATACTAAAATGGGGTGTATCTAATTTAATCAAATAAGATGAGAACGTTATAACCATGTGGGGTAAGGTTGATGAACCATATGAATGATAATGTGGTTATTCTATTGAATAAGGGTCTAAGAGATAAGATGATGCCTAGATCCTTATATATTCAACTCTATACATGTGTAACAACCCTTTTCATCTTACAAAGATGAGGACAAGAAACTCTTAGGAGTGATGTATGCAATACTATATAATGGAGTGAATAACATCATATGGGTTGAAATACCTAATGTGGTTGATAATGATTTATTCTATATCAAAAATGCCTAATCATTGGATAAGTCCATATCCTTAAAGATAGCTGGACAATTCTAATGTGTAACCTATGCACTGTATGATGAAAGCGACAAGTTAGTGGATAAAGTATTAATAGGGAAATACCTTAATACAAGGTTAGTTGATTAACTTTAGTAAGATGGAAATGAGAAGAAAGTGATACATCATGAAAAGATAGATATCACATTTAGCATTTTAGGGTAGACATACCTTGATGAACCTCTAATCCAATATTCTTAGATAAGAAACACATGAAGTGCGTGGTATGCAATTGTTACAGTAAAGATGTAATGAACTCAATGTACTTTGATAAATGTTGACTAATATACCTTGAGAATGGGGTAAGCCAAATCAATGAGTATGATGTAATCATACCATGACAAGGTTGAGAAATGAACTCATACCTTGAATTGATGATCATTAATGATATATGATGAGAATGGTGATCATAAGCAAATACTTATGATGTCTTGGAATACTCCTAGAGGTGTGGAGTAATACATTAGGGTTGAACTAATAATATGAGCATGAAACCCTAACTAATGAGAGATGGGAAAACCCTAACCCTAAATTGGGTAATAGGACATGAGAAACCCCAAAGTTATGTGAATAGTAAGCCCTAACCCTATTAAGGGAATAGTGGTGTTACTATTATATTATATGAGATAAAATGATATTTTTGCCTAGTGATAGGTGACAAGAGGTTGAATGGCCATGTGAGCCATATGATTAGATGTTGCCTAATGAAAGGTGACAAGATGCTTTATGGAATTTATGAGCCATGACAACAACTGTAGCATAGTAAGAGGTACCAAGATGATTAATGATGGGTCGAAGGAATTTATATTCCGTGATCCATGTAATCAGGTTTGGAAGAGTCTAATACCTGGAAGAGGAGTAATACCTGTAATCAGGGTTTGTTAAAGTCCAATGCCTGGCTGTGAAATCAAGAGTGGTTAAAGTCCACTGCCTGGCGGTGTAATCAGGATTGGTTAGAGTCCAATACCTGGCAGAGGCATGAAGCCTATAATCAGGAGTGGTTAGAGTCCACTGCCTGGCTGTGTAATCAGGATTGGTTAAAGTCTAATGCCTGGCGGTGTAATCAAGGTTGGTTGAAGTCGAGAAATGTTGTTTATTGAATAAATAAAACAGTGTACATAGTAGTCTCTTATATAGCAAACAGAAAAAGAGACTAGTTAAGATGCAACCCATATGGGACTAAACAACATAAGAAATAGAATAAGTGGATCACATGCTAAGCACATGACGCTCAAGAAAACACATATCTCTATACTCCCCCTCAAGCTGGAGCGTAGATGTCGAAGAGGCCCAACTTGTCAATCAACGTCTGAAAGCGATTTTTAGGTAGCACCTTGTTGAAGATATCTGCAAGTTGTTTCTCCGTGCTGATAAATGGAGTGTGGATTTGTCCAGACATAACCTTTTCTCATACAAAGTGGCAGTCGAGTTCAATATGTTTGGTTCTTTCATGAAAAGTAGGGTTGGTCGCAATAAAAATAGATGCCTTATTGTCACAGAACATAGGGATGGGGCTAGACGGAGAGATGTCAAATTCCTTCAGAAGACTGTGGACCCATAGAAGCTCACATGTAGTATGAGCCATCACTCTATATTCTGCTTCAGTACTAGATCGTGCAACAACCATTTGCTTTTTACTACGCCATGTAACCAGATTGCCCCCCACAAAAGTACAATATCCAGATGTGGATTTTCTATCAGATCTACTTCCTACATAATCAGAGTCAGAAAAACCAGATAGATCACAATGGCCATGTTTCTTGTATAATAGACCTTTCCCAGGAGCACTTTTGAGATATCGAAGAATGTGACAGATAGCATCCCAGTGAAATTGTCGTGGTTTATCAAGATACCGACTAAAAAACCCAACAACAGCAGCTAAATCAGCTCGAGTGACAGTCAGGTAGATAAGTTTGCCTACTAGTCTCCTGAACTGGTGTCGATCAACATATGGGGGAGAAGATTCACTGTCCCAATCCATACTGGGATCCAGAGGTGTGTTGGCTGGCTTGTAGCCTAACATGCCTGTCTCTTGCAACAAATCCAGAACATATTTTCGTTGTGATAGGCACAATCCTGCAGAAGATCTAGCAACCTCAATACCCAGAAAGTATCATAATTTACCAAGGTCCTTAGTGATAAAATGTTGTGCTAGATATTTTTTGGTTGCTTGAATCCCTGCAGTATCGCTGCCAGATAAGATAATGTCATCAACGTACACAATGAGAATAACAAGCCCTGATGCAGTTTTTCATATGAAAATAGAGTGATCAGCCTGGGACCGTCGAAAGCCGAAAGAAAGCAAGATTTTACTGAGTTTGTCAAACCCTGCTCGTGGGCTTTGTTTTAAGCCATATATCGCCTTGCAAAGTTTACAAATTTTTAAAGCAGACTCCCCCTGAGCAACAAATCCGGGGGGTTGCTCCATGTAGACATCCTCCTGTAGATCACCATATAAAAAGCATTTTTCACATCAAGTTGGAAAAGTGGCCGGTCTTTATTGACTGCAACAGATATCAGAATGCGAATAGAATTGAGACGAGCTACTGGAGAAAAGGTTTCAAATTAATCAACTCCGTAGGTCTGGGTATATCCTTTTGCCACGAGACGAGCTTTCAGACGTTCAATGGTACCATCTGGCTGATATTTAATGGTGAAGATCCAGCGACAACCCACAGAAGGGCATGAAGATGGTCGGTCAACCAGATCCTAGGTATGTTGGTCATTCAGAGCTTACATTTCCTGTTCCATAGCATGTTTCTAGGCAGGATGACAAAGTGCCTCCTTGGCGGTTTTAGGAATAGTCACAACAGATAAAGCAGATGTAAAATAGGCAAAGCTATCACTGAGATTGTCAGAGGAGTAGAAGCGACTAATAGGATGTTGAGTACAAGAACAAACACCCTTCCGTAAACTAATAGGAATATCCAAGTCAGAAAGTACCTCAGTCGGTGGTGGATCATCCGCAGACGGAGGAGTTGGTTCGGCCGGGGCAGTGACGGGCTTCGGTCTTTGCTTGTAGACTTGTAGAGGGCATTCCTGAGGCACACTAGCAGGAGGCAGATCTTCTACCAACTGTAGTAGAGTGGTAGCCAAAATATCAGTAGTCAAGTGTTCCCCCGGTAGCAGAGTAATAGGGCATATGTTCAAAGAATATCACATCCGCACTAACATACCAATGTTTTGTAACTGGATCAAAATAGCAGTAGCCTTTCTGAGTGCGAGAGTACCCTAAGAACACACACTTCACATAACGAGCATCTAACTTGGTGAGACCGGGGCGAAGATTTTTCACAAAACATGTACACCCAAAGATATGAGGGGGCACAGAGAACAGAGGTTTATCTGGAAACAAAAGGGCATACGGAACCTGATTTTTCAAAACAGAAGATGGCATGCGATTGATAAGGTAGCATGCGGTGGACACAACATCAGGCCAAAAACAATGAGGTACTTTATAATGAATGAGGAGGGTGCGAGCAACCTCAAGAAGGTGTCGGTTCTTCCGTTCCGCTACGCCATTTTGTTGTGGGGTGTATGGGCAAGTAGTCTGGTGGATAGTTCCTTGGGACACACAAAAAGAAGTAACAGCTTGTTGCATAAATTCAAGGGCATTGTCTGTGCGAAGGGTTTTAATAGATTGACCAAATTGTGTTTTAATTTCAGCAAAGAAAGTGTGAATGCAATCTAACACAGTATTTTGACCTTTGAGCAGAAACAACCAAGTGGTACGAGAATAGTCATCAATGAAAGTCAGAAAATATTTCACACCAGAATGACTGGGCACAGAACATGGTCCCCAAATATCTGCATGTACTAATTCAAAAATCTATTTAGAAGAAATAATTTTTTAGCAGGAAAAACAGATCTAGAATGTTTGCCCATAACACAGGTTTCACAGGAGAAACTATCGCCTGATAAGTGCAGAAAAAGATGCTTCAATTTTGCCGCAGATGGATGTCCAAGCCGAACATGTAACTATAGACCTATCACAGAGGTAGAGATCATCGCTTTCGGAGCAGGTGGTCCATCCAGGTAGTACAGCCCATCAGGTCCTTCACGGCCCGAACCAATCCTCGTCTTCGTGCGGATATCCTTCACAATACAACCAGATGGATCAAATTTGATAGAGCAATTTAGTTGTTTAATCATTTTTCTTACTGAAAGAAAATTAATAGGAAATTTTGGAATGTATAAAACTGAATTTAGATGCAGCTTTCGTGAAAGAGGGATTGTGTCGGTGTTGTGAACAGCAGTTTTAGATCCATTTGCAATAGTAACAGATGATATTGAAGTTGTTGTACTAAGTTTTGAAAATAAATGAAGAGCACCAGTCATATGAGTGGAAGCACCTGAGTCGATGCACCACTGTTTGTTACCAGAAGATGATGAGGTGAGCATGGCAGATGAGCCTGATGTAGAGGGTAGTTGTGCAAGGCACTCTTGAAACATTTTCTCGAACTCTAAGCGTAGCCAATCAGTGCTAGTTGGTGCAGGTGATATTTCAGCAGGAGAGTCAGCAACGACAGCATCATCAGTGGTTTGGTTAGCCCAAGCAGGTTTACCGTGCTTGATCCAACATCGGTCCTCAGTGTGATTGTCGCGACCACACCAGTTGCAGTGATGTGGGCCTTGAGAAGTACCCCGACCTGGTGTAGAAGATCCTCGGCCGCCAGAAAGAGGAGGTTGTTCACCGCGACCGCGACCACGGCCACGACCACGACTAGAGTCTGTAGAGTGCGCAACTAGTGCAGGATGCTTAGGAGCAGGTGTGGGAGTTAGAGAAGGCAGTCTCTAAACTCTTTTGAGGAAATCGCGAACAGTGGGTAGTGGATCGCTTGACAGAATTTGATCAACAACCCCCGAGAAGGAGGCAGGAAGGGCAGCCAGAAAATGTACAAGTTGAAGTTTGTTTCTTTGTTTCTGGGCAATCTTGATATCAGCAGTCAGAGGATGATACAATTCATATTCATTCCACAAAGTAGAACATTAATTATAGAAATCATCAATAGATGTGTCAGTGGAGAACTCCTTCTTGGCGAGCTGTTTGAAGATTTCGAAGACCCACTTTGGATTCTCCTGATGTGAGTACACATGTGCCAAATGATCCCACATCGCCTTGGCATCATGATGGTAGAGAAGAGATTGACTGATCTGGGGCTCAGAGCTGTTGAGGATCCAAGACATGATGCCCAAATCATCCTTGGACCACTGGATGTAGCTTTGTGTAGTCTTGTCATCAGAATCTGCCATAGGAGCATCAGGAGGATTGGCCGTAAGATGGTGATATCGAACCTGTGCCTTGACATAGAGAACAAACGACGCTGACCATAGATGGTAGTTGGACCCACCGTCGAGTTTCACCGTAGTGACACACAGAGATCTGGGGGCTCAGAGTAGGCCATAGCAGCAGCAGACGTCGACGTCGTCGAAGCAGTAGAGACCCTTAATGGGCAGAGCAGAAGAACCCAAAACGGGCAGAGGTAGCAGGGATCTGACGTAGTAGATCAGAAGAACCCGAAAACGGGCAGAATATGCATAGAAACCTACGCCTGCATGAGAAGAAACTCAATGTTCCCCCATGAGGCGCAGGAAGAAATACCCACGGATAAAGAGGACTCGCAACTTAGATGGCCAGCGGACACCCGAACAAGAACTGACGGAAGCCCGGTCGTAGATGTAAAAAAATTAGAAAGTGTTCAGGCCTTACGTAAGAGTGTAGAACTTGTTTTTGGTGGAGAATATAGCGGAAGAGGGTATGGATGGGTAGATAGGATAGAGGAAGAGAGGAGGAGAGGTCACGGGGTGGTGGTGGAGGTTGGTGGTGGTGGCTGTTTGGTGGTGGCTTCTGCTGGAAGCAACAGCGGCAAGGGTGGAGTGGGGCGGTGGGCGGCTGCTGTGGTGGGGGGGGGGCGGCGGCGGCGGCTGGTGGGGGAGGGGGGTTAGGTCATGGGTGGGAAATTAGGGTGGGAGAAAATGGAGGCCTTCTCTTGATACCATGTAAAGTGGAGAAATGTTGTTTATTGAATAAATAAAACAGTGTACATAGTAGTCTCTTATATAGCAAACTGAAAAAGAGACTAGTTAAGATGCAACCCATATGGGACTAAACAACATAAGAAATAGAATAAGTGGAGCACATGCTAAGCACATGATGCTCAAGAAAACACATATCTCTATAAAGTCCAATGCCTGGCGGTGTAATCAGGTTTGGAGAAGTCCAATACCTGTAAGAGGTGTAATGCCTGTAATCACGATTGGTTAAAGTCCAATGTCTGGCTGTGGAATCAGGATTGGTAGTGTCCAATGCCTGGCGGTGTAATCAGGTTTGGAAGAGTCCAATACCTGGTAGAGGCTCAATGTCTGTAATGATGACACAGGATTGGTAGTAGTCCAATGCCTGTATTAATAACACATGATTGATAATAACCCAATGCCTATATTAATGATATATGAGTACATGGTAGATGTAATTCCTTATCTTTTTAGTAGATTGGCTAAGGCCAACAGATTGAGACAAGAGTGTTTCATGAGTGACATAACAAGATAATGAGTGTCACAAGAAAAGTTTGATATGATGGTATAATATGATGACTAAATGATATACATGTCATTCCTATTCCTTATTAAAAGAATAGATAATATATTGCTCTATCATAATAGTTTCTATGCTTTCAAAGATGGGAATGCTTCAAACTGCTTATCCCTTACCCAGTTTCATATCTTTAAACTGCAATAACAATGTTTTGGCAGAGAGTTATATCTCCCACTGGGGCAATTTACAATTGTCTCACCCCCGTGGGATCCAACATTTTTTTAGGTGGACGCGGACAAAGAAGCAGATACTCTTTTGCAGGAAAAGGAAAGCAACAGCCTAGATAGCAGTGAGATCTCAGGTGGAGACCCTGACTGTCAAGTCAAATAGTTAGAAAGTCATATATGTCATCTCTGTACTCTCAGGTCCTCGGAGTTTATAGTTAGTGTTTTAATGAATCGATCTGAGGTTTTGGCTTGATGCCTCAAGGTTTTATGCTGTCTGTATATAATGATTCAAGGGAAGCTGATGTTGTAATCCTTGAGAAGAGACAGTACAAGTCATGTACTTTTGAACCATATTGTAAATGTTATACTATGGTTCTTGTGGTAAGAGTTTTCTATGTTTGGATCTCTTTGCAAAAAGTTTTAATTTTTAGTGATTTTCAGTAATCTGCTACAAACGATTCTCTTCTGCTTAGTTAATCTTGTGTTTTCTAAGTTGGATGCCACAACGACGAATAGAGTGATCTATCAACGACGATAACCGTGATCACATTTTCAAACAACATGGCCTTAAACGGCATATCGAAACCTATTACATTGAGTCCATGGCTTCATCTAGCATTTATAAATAAAGTGGAATAAGGAAGCTAATGGTCCTACATTGCCTCACCCAATGTAAATGAGAACAGAGTTACCAATAACTTAGATTGATGTGATGCGATGTCACTACTTTCACAAACAAAATAATCAAATTGATCACGAAATGTGAATAGTATAGACTGATGGGTTGGAAGAGAGGGGATCAAGGAAATTGAAGTGTATCTCTAACTAATACCAACATATTGAAATCCATGAATAATTAAGAATGTGTAACTTAATTCGGTCAAGAAAACCGGTAACCTGCCTGAGTGCAAGTTTTAAACAAAAGAATGTAACCCATATTTTTATACATGTTGGACATGATAATCTTGAAAAATTAATATTGAAGAAACAACTCTAACATCCCAGGTTTACATCCAATCGACCTTGGAATGTGATTCTCTTGAATGAAACAAGTTGAGGGGGTTAATGTATAAAGACAATGAAATGATATTATGTTTAGAATAAAAAGCTAAACCTAAAAATATATTTTTCTTTCACGTATGCCATAATGTTTTGCAATTAACTCAAAATAAAGAACATTAGTTTTCCCTTTATTTTCTCTCTCTTCTACCATTTAGGATGTTAAACAAAATAAAGGAGAAACATAAAAGAACGGGAATTTGGAAATATGGAATAAGTAACTTGGGTAAATAAGTTTTTCTTTTCTTATGTTTCCTTTTAATATTAAAAAAATATCATTATCCTCACTTCAAATAATAGTGGTCGATAGACAATGGTTGTTGATCTTGTAGTTGAAGTGATTTTCATGATATAAAACATCGTGTTTCATTAATTCCACCCGATTGTGGTAGGGAGATGATTTAGTTTCAACCAAATAGTTTTTGATGCTAGCAATTTCTTCTATGTATTGGGCACTTTTCTTCTTATAAATTGGAGAATACATTCATATATATTACCCCAACAAAGAGTTGGTTCTTTATACATTACTTTTTTTAGGAAAATTAAACACGATTCATAGTTTATAAAAAAAAGTCACATCCTTACTTAACAGAACATAAATAAAGTATGATTAATTGGTTGTTTTACTGCTTACATCATAAGAGTGGGATACTAGCCCGGGAATAGAGGTTCCCAAACACGATGCTACAAATAGGTAGGATTCACATGTTTGGTAGGTAGGCTAGGATGTCTGCATTCGTAATAAGGATGGAACAAGATTTGTCTTTATCCTCCTCCCAAAATCAAAATAAAGCATGTCACAACTTCAAACTAGGATGGAGGAATGTCTTTGAGGATAAAATCTAATAGAAGACCACAACCTCTTATACAATGAAGACCCTATACCTAAAACTTGGTTTTTGGAGTACCTATTGAAATGGTATTGGTGAGGAAAGAACCAAGTGTGGTACTATGGATGATTGTTGGGAAGAATGGCATCCTCATTTTTCCATTCTGTTGGATCATTAAGAGGACAGGTGGAGTCTTTTTTTCTTATATCAATTCTTATCATAAAAATAGGTGTGTTATATTGTGGGTAAGAAGGAATAAATACTTGGACTTTTTAAGGAAGAGTTACAAGAAAAAGAGTGGTGGTGTGTATGAATATTTTTCACATGTAATGCAATCATCTTATACTATGGATACGTGAAGAAGGAAGAAGTTTTGGGAGTTTTAGGAAGAGTTATAAGAAAGAGAGTGATATGCATATATTATTATGATGTGTGCAACAAAATCCTCATATAATGTGGGTAAGTGAAGAAGGAAGAAATATTGGGAGTTTGAAGAAGAGTTATAAGAAAGAATGATGGTATCAACCTTAGTAGTTGGAGGTTGAATTTTGGGGAATGATCCTTGCAAAATAAGTGGTGTAGTCATTAACTAAAACATGAAAGACAACAAAATAGAGATAATGACACCATTCCAATCGAAAGAGAAGTATGTCTATCAAGTGCTAAGAAGCGTCCAATTCTGAAAAACTAACACTATTTTTAGTTAAGTAAGTTGGAGGTAAGAGTAGTCCAAAAAGTGGCTTGAACAAGGAAACATGGAATGTAACTATGTTTCAAAGGACAATCAAAAGAAGATGCCTCAATTAATTTATAGATGCAAATTAATAGAAAACTGTAGGATATATTTATGGTGATTATCTATCATATTTGTTATCTTTCATGGATTCAACATCAAACTATCGCTTAGTCATTTTCTCATAGAGACACCAGATACAAGAAAGAGACATGATAGGCTTATATAGGGGTTGAAAGCATTGAACGTGGTAGGATTATGGTAGTGAGCTCATAAAGGGAGCTAAAATGAGGGGGATGGGGTGAGATTGGATGATAGATAACTAGTCGATAAATCTCTTTCTAATAGACACTAAAATAGTGTGCCATTAATGGTTTCACCTACACCTATAATGGGAAGACATAGTTTCATGATAGTAAAACTAGGACCCATGTTTGTAAATAGGAATCACCATTGTACATTATGAGAAATTAGGAAAACCATGATTTGTGAACTATTATCAAAAACTTTAATGCAATATAGGTTTGGATTTTCCATACTCTGTTATGGTTTTCTAAAGGATTTGAATGAACCACTACCTTGCAATTCCCATTATACATGGTAACAATTTGTTGTTAGACTTAAATACAAGAGTTCTTCTTCATTTTTACTAAAGAGGATGATCAATTGTTGAGAAATGCTGACATGGATGTTTGATAGAGGAATTATATGAGAAGTGAGGGAAGATTGTGATCATGCATTTATAGTTCTACCTATTCTGGACATTTTGTTGCCTAGAATATCACACTATAATGCTACTCATAGTCCTTGAATTCCCACGTCACCTTAGTTGGTGTAAGGTTTTAATGTGAGAGTTTTTGGATAAGGACTTAACTAGGATTTTGACAATCAGCTGGAAGGGTGTTGCAGATCATATTGAATTAAGGCACATGGAACTTTGTTGGGTCATATTTGAAACTCTATGCCAAGAAATGATAGGGTTTCCTTTCTAGATGTAGGCTACGGTTTTTGTGTCTGCCATCTTTGATGTTTTATTGGATTTATACTAGGTTAGTAATATAGTTTCATAAGGAGACAATTTTACTTGGAGTGACCATTCCATTCCATGTGAACATGCATGTATAAAATGTTGAACTAGATAAATACAACATGATTTTTATGTCATTGAAACAACAATAAAAATATTATTAAATTTCCACAGTGATAGAGATGAAATGGATAATTTGATATATGTATATATATGTGTGTGTGTGTTTGTGTGTATGTGTGTATGTATATATTAACATATATTTATATATACATATATAATGTATGTATGTATTTGTGTATATGTATTTGCATGTGTGCGTGTTTCTATCTGTGTAAGAACATGGGTGTGTGTGTACATATATGAGATCATTAATAATGACAATTGGGTAACACAAACTTCTAGTATCTTTAGATTATTTTCACTGAACTTCAATCCCTTGCCCCCAATTCCACTAAAGATTGCCTCGACCCAACTATTGATGCAATTGTCCACATTAAAGATAGTCACTACATGTAGACGATTTCCTAGTTGACCCATTCAATTCACCAAAATGTTTAGCCACATCATTAGTATCTACGACCTCTTCTAGCATTGTGGCACTTTTTTCATGTTGATTGAGGCATCTGACCCTCTATATATCCTCCACTTGACTTAATAAATCCAAGCCATTATGTTACAATATTGAATCTGATGAAGGTTGGTGGATCTCTATCTCATTGTTGTCACCTTTGACGTTAGAGAAAGTCATGGGTGATGTTTGATGACCTTCAAAAGGACAAAAAGAATCAGATATCTCTCCCAAGCCTCTCACTCTGGTCTAAAGGCACGTTTGACTATGCCCTTTGATTTGGTACTTTTATAGAATTTATATATTAACATAAAAACTATAATTTGAACTTTATGATAATAGATAAAAATCTATATAGAAAAAAATACCAAATAATGGATATGATTTAAGTTTCATTTTTTTGACATAAAATTATAAATGTTAAAAATATGTCAATTGATCACTATTTTTTTAAAATGACGTATCTACTGATCACTAAATTTGGGGTGGATGCTATTATATTGTTAATGGGTCTATATTATTGGTTACTAAACCTTAAATACATTGGTTTTACTTTGGATATATTTTCTTCATAGACCTTTTCCATAGAGATAAATATTAATAAATATTAATGTTGCAATAATTCTCCATATACCATATTAATGTAAACCCAACCCTAGTTTGAATAACTATGGCATCCAAGAATATTTAGTTGAGCCTATTTGGCCTCATTTAGTATTGATGGTGTATTATCGATAGAACACTATTTTGACTTACTAAAGTTAATGTTAAGTTGCAAGCCATGATTAATTACTTCCATAATTTCCATTTTACTCTAACTCTTTTCAAATATATATTTTATTATCAGTTATTCATCACTTAATGACACTTAGTAGTTTTTTCTTCTTTATAGTGTCATGGACAAGATGTCCATAAGTGGTGAACTCAAGGAACCCTAAGGAAAAGGATAACCCTAAGATGAAAAGAGTACCAACATGCCCAAGTGGGGTGCCAATTGTCCGGAGGACTAATTGTTGACCTAACAATTATACATTGTCCATATTTTAATGATGACTTAATTTATGTGTATCTCATATGTCTATTTGAGATCGATTTTAGGTATTAGGTACATGAAGAGGATTAACTTAGAAACCCCTAGAGCTTTCAATGAATTTTGATGATGAGTTCATGGTTTTCTAGAGTGGGACTCAAGGTATTCTTCCATGGAGGCTCATCAACTTGAGTAAGGAGCTTGTATATGCTATTTATATGTCTATGCATATTCTATGAATATTGATTATCAAGCTTCCATGGGACATCCCAAGCTTGTTGTCTTTGTTTCCAACATTGAACGTGTAAGATCATCTCTTTCTTCTCTATTTGCCCTTTTTGTTTCTTACTTCTCCTTCCCCTTGGCTAAACCCCATGGTCACCCATGATGGTTTTAGCTTCCTAGATCTAAAAATCCCACCTTTTCCGTAACACCCACTAGTACATGAATGGTCTGTAGCGTCAGTTTTTTTAAGCATGTAGCGTCACTTAATAACCGGCCCCTAAGTGGCTGTCGCTATAGAATTTTCTCTATAGCGTCATTTTTTTTTACCAAAAAAAAACCGACCTTACAGAGTAAACACCGATGCAAAAGGTTTTAAAAAATCTGACCCAAGCAAAAAAAAGGAGCATGTAAGGTCGGTTATTCCAAAAAAACCAACCATGTAAACTCTCTCGGTCGAGAAAATTGTCGACCGAAAATATTTTCGGTCAAAACTTTTCTCGACCGAGAGAGTTTACAGGGTCAGTTTTTTTGGAATAACTGACCCTAAAGATTGAATAAACATTTCAGTGTACCCTCGGTCGAGAAAATTGTCGACTGAAAATATTTTGGTCGACAAAATTGTCGACCGAGGGGTACACTGAAATGTTTATTCAATCTTTAGGGTCAGTTTTTTATAAATAACCGACCTTATAGAGGACCTTTAGGGTCAGTTTTTTACAAAAACCGACGCTAGAAGTTATATTTCGGTCGAAAATTTTCTCGACCGAGGAGTGTACACTGAATTCATTCTTTAGGGTCGGTTATTTAAAAAACCGACGCTAGAAGTTACGATTTTTTTTTTAAATTTCTTTAGAAACTAAAATAGAATAGACGAACAAGAAGATTCATATATTCTGGGAGAGGGGAGCATTAATGCTCAACCGTCACCATTCAAAACCACACATTCATAACAAAAATAATTCATAATCACATCATAATTTACAAAATGATAGATTACAAGTCTGAGATGATATTAAACAGATACAAAAGTAAATATGAAAGAGTACTCAAACCACATACATAAATGGAGCTGAGATATTTAATCCAATGTTATATTGACTTCATTTAGAAAAGAATCTGACCACTCTTCTCGGAATTCATTCAAGTCCACACGTGTGTAAGGTTGAGTTGTAAAGATATGTAACAGAAAATGCACATGCTAATATTTTGTAAAATGACTACAATCACTTGTAAATTTATGATGTTATTCTTTATTACCTGACTTATAGTCTAAATGTCATGTGATGCTTGTTTGACAATAGCTTGCATATATTTCATTACATAGTAGCCACAAGCCCAGTCATTATTTTGCATATGACACTACAAATAACGAATTATACTTAATGTTAGTAAACTACTATAAATAGAAATTGAGATAAGACTATAAGAGTTGACATATTAGAGTTGAAAATTAATACATATAAGAGTAAGCAGTTGTCAAATTAGCTACATTGACATTTTTCAAAGTCAATGTCTTTAATTTTGTGGGTATTTGTCCTCCAACTTCACGAAAATCCTTTATACCCCTATCAATTAAAAAATAGTTGGTAAAATAGAAATTCTAAATAGAAATATCATGTTGAAGCATTGACTAAATTTATGCTTACTCCATAGCTGACAATTTTAGTTTGTGACTCTTTGTTGTTTTACCCATTGGGTCAAGATAATAAAGAGTCATCAATTTTTGGGCAATCACCACTAATTCCCAATGTTTATCTCTGAGTAAGAATAAAACAAACATTAAAATAAATAATTTTATTCATTATTAAAATTATATTGAATAATAATACTTATTGGACGTTCAAAGAAATTAGGATAATTTTCTTCCCCTTACTAGCAAAATATATGAATGCATCAGAGAAGTACTCATTCACCTCCTCAATATGTGTCTCCACCTGACTAGTGACTGAAGGAACTAAGAATCCAACATTCTTTATATCAAAGTTTGTGGCCTCGGTATATAAATGGCTGTTAAACATTTGTAATTATTTTCATATGTAGAAATAATCTAAAAATGTGTATTGGAATTTTCTATATATATTGATAGATCCTTACCTTATCCATACTTCTATTATCGAAGTATTCATCCAATCATACCGGAACAACTCTATAATATCATCAAGAAAAATAAAATTCTCAAAGTCCCTCTCAGCTGCATCTTCTGTTAAATTGACCAACATATGTGATCCCGAGCTTTGGTTGGCTAAGTATCGACACAAACATTTACATTTGTTTCCCAATTCGTCGAATGTTATCATATATATATCATACTAATAACACAACATATAGAACAAAAACTTACTATAGATTGTTGTGGTGGGTCATCGGGAGTGCTCCCATGATCTTCTAGAACTGGAGCATGGGCTTGTACCTCGTCACTTGAGAGACACATAGTATGAATAGGTTGAGAAGGTTGAGTAGGATGAAATGAAGACATTATTTCTTTTACTTTCTGTGCTTCTAATGCTTCAACCTCCTCTTGTGTAAGACCTCCTGCACGACCTCTTTTAGATTGTGAACGGCCAAAATAAGACTTGAATCCTATGCCAGCTCCTAATCCCCTAACACGACCAGGATGCTCCTTCGTGCTAAGAGAAACTAATAGTTCATCCATGTGTCCAGTTGGGATGAACTTTCCTTCCTTCCTTTGCTCATGGAGATCAATCTATTCATAGTTAATAAAAATATTAAATCAAAATATCAATTAGATATAAATAAATCTAAGTTTGTGGGAGTTACTCTTTACTTAGTTGGGATAAACCTACCATCTTTTGTGCCACCTCCTTAGTTGTAGGGTTGACAATTTCACCTGTTTGATTCTTTCTAACATCAATCCATGTCAAGTGTCGGGGTGGAGGCTCAACTTGAGTTGTAATAGATTCTTCTCCAGAAGAGGATTGCTTCTCTTGTAGTTGGCGGAGGAAGGCATAACCACCGGGCCCCAAGCGATGGTCATGCACATTTTTAGCCCGTCTTTCCTTTTGAGCCTGGTGAATAGCCTGATCATTTAAAATGAGGTATTGCAATTTAGACTTGGCAAACATGTATAAAAAGATTCACCTCCTTAATTGTAACATCACTGACCTGGGTTATGGACTAACCCCAGGTGTTTTGCTTAATCATGTATTTAAATGCTTATGGTTATCTGTTGATAATGTAATTAAAGCTTCTGAGGAACATATATTTCCCTTTCTGTCCTTTTTAAAACAATATTGGAATATTGTTTTGTTAAAAGTGGACTTATGTGCAAATTACCCAATTAGAGGGGTTAACTTGTAAATTACACATGTTTAGATGTTCCTCTGATGATAATACATCATAATAATGAATTTGATGAAGTATTATGGATTCTCCAAGCTTGGGCACCAAAATGCAGCTTGTGGAGCAATCCTTGTGCTTTAAACCCTAGTTTTGGTGTAAAGTGCAATTTACCCAAAACATGGGGTGAAACATGTAAAATATAGCTTATAGAGTATTTTTTATGACTCTTGGCATCAACTAGAGTAAAAGTGATGAAGAGGGTGCTTCATTTGAATAATCAAATAAGAAGGATAACCCTTGTAACTAAATAACCAAGTTGTAAGCATAATGACCCTTTTATATGTGTGCAACTTAGTAGGATGTTTGGCTTCCTTTTCACTAGACTTTGGTTAAGAAAGGAGTTTTGCTTAAGTATAGAAAGGAGTGGCGTGGACAAGAAGGAGAGCAGGACCCATATGAGAAATAGAAGAAAAGATTGTCCTTATCTTGAAAACATGCCCAAAGTATAAATACACCTTTATTTTACAACCAAGGGATCATTTCCCTTTCTCTCTTCACTTATCTCTTGCTTGGACAGACTAAGGAAGGAGCTCAAGAGCAGAGGAGAATGGCCAAGTAGAGTTGGGTAATCTTTAACCACTATCTAGCTCGGATTCATGGAGGAAATCATGATACAAGGTTGGTTTGCTAGTTTTTCTTACTTAGTTCTTCTTTCTAGCCATCCTTTCCAACCAATTCTTGAAGAAGAAACCTTGGACGACCTGTGGAGCTCAAGCCACCATTAAAGCTTCGAAGCTCGGAGCTCTAGATCTGGTTCTAAGGTGGGTTTTATAACTCTAAACCCTTAAACTTTGTTATGCATCTTTCTTTCTTGCAAAAGTAATTTGTCCTTCTTTCCCCCATCCTTCATTGCTTTCTTGCAACTAAAACCATGAAGAACAGACCTTTATCTGGAGGTAGAAGAAGATGGGTGTGATTACCAATGCTACTTTAGCAAACGGTCTTGCCCCCCCTGGCCAAACGGTTTGCAAAACCGTTTGAAGGGCAAACAGTTTCACAAGGTCGGTTGGAGAAAACGGTCTCCAAGACCATTTGGTTGAGTTGACCAAGGGTTGACCGTTTGAGATTTCTGATCATAATTATGTTGGTTGATAACCCTCCAAATTTTATGGATTAACTCCAAAGGAATCGTGAGTTGAAGGCTAATCAATTAGGTAAACCTAATTGAATTAAGTGCTGATTTTCAGCTTGATTAATTGAACTTTTTGGGCAAACGGTTTCAAAACCGTTTGAGTGAGTTGACCAAGCATTGACCGTTTGAGATTCCTGTTCCTAATTATGTTGGTTAATTCCTTTGGTTAACTCCAAAGGAATCGTGAGTTGAAGGCTAATCAATTAGGTAAACCTAATTGAATTAAGTGCTGATTTTCAGCTTGATTAATTGAACTTCTTGGGCAAACGGTTTCAAAACCATTTGAGTGAGTTGACCAAGCATTGACCGTTTGAGATTCCTGTTCCTAATTATGTTGGTTAATGACTCACCAAATTTGAGGGGTTAATTCCCAAGGAATAATGAGTTGAAGGCTAATCAATTGGGCAAACCCTATTTGAAATTAGTGTTGAAATTCCAATGAGTTAATTTGAGATTTTGGGTTGATTAGCCCAAACGGTTTCAAAACCATTTGGGGATCACCCAAACGGTCTCAAGACCATTTGGGGATCACCCAAGACCGTTTGGAGATCTAAGGTTAAGCATGGTTGACCAATTGAAGGTCTAAAGATACCAAATCACTTTGCAATTAAGTGTTGATTTGATGATCAACTCAATAGCTCAAACTCTAATGATTTTTCACTTGAATCCAAGGTTTGGATGAGCCAAACGATCTCTAGACCGTTTGGAACTCATCCAAATGGTCTCAAGACCGTTTGGAGGCCACCCAAGACCATTTGGAGGTCTAGGGGTGAGTATGGTTAAGAAATTGATGATCTAATGATACTAGGTTAAAGTGTAATCAATTGTTGTTTTGGTGATCAATCCAATGACCCAAACCCTAATTGGTTGACTTGGATTTTGATGATTTGATGGGAAAACAGTCTCAAGACCATTTGGAGGACATCCAAACGACCTCAAGACCGTTTGGGGTCAGGTCATGTTCAATTTGGATGATGGTTCAATGGTTTCAAAGTAACTAATCTTGCATTGATTAGTGTTGAAGGATCATCGATTCCAAACCCTAATTCAATTAATTCAAACCCTAATTGAGGAATAATTGAGGGTCAATTGAGGGTCAAATCAGTTTAAGGTTGACTTATTTAACTCAATTGAAGTATGAGGATAGGTCCAATTGATGATTGGTTCCATGAATTCAATGATTGAAGGAATCAATATTGAGAACCCTAAACCAATTGGTGTAGTTGAGACCATCTTTGGTCCATGCAGTTTTGAGGAGGTTTGGACCAAACGGTCTCAAGACCGTTTGGATTCATGCGGTTTCAAAACTGTTTGGAGGTTGAAAGTGCAAAACCATTTGGGATCTTTTAAGGTCAAGAATGCTTAATGTTTTAAAGACTTAGATGGTTCAATTATTGTTTAACCTAAACCCTAAAGACACCTAAAGTCATTAAGGGGTTAAGTAATTAGTGAACTAATGTATGATAGGGTCAATGGTGAAGATTACAAAACTACCCTTAGTGGGTTAGTGTGACTAGTACCCTCGATCAGGTAAACCCTAATGACCTTAATGGTGATGACTTGACTTATATCAGTCAAAGTTGAGTTGACTTAACTTAATCAAGAGTGATATAAACATAATCTATTAGTATGAGGAGAGAGAAAACTCCTAATATCAATGGCAATCAAATAAGATACCTTTAAAATGTATCAATACACACCATTAGGGTATGATCCTTCATAAGGAGATCATGGAAAACCCTAATTATGGAGATTATGAATCTTAACTTAATTTGAAGGTGTTAATGGAAGTAATCTTCATAAATAATGACGGTAAGACCTCAATTCACTATGATGTGAATAGTAAATCCTAATTTTAGGGTAAATCATGTAATATGAATAGTAAACCCTAATTCTAGGGGAATAACATGATGTGAAATAGTAGTCCCTAATAGTGGGATATTAATCATAAAGCTAATCTAGGGGAGATGTGATATGAATAGAAACCCTAATTGGAGGTGATGTTATGGGAAACCCTTATTAAGATGAATAGCAACCTTAACTTATGGCTTATTAATCATGAAAACCTTGAGATGGTTTACTAGATAGTACAATAAGGTGAGGTGTAGCTAAATCAATTAAATAAGATGATTATGTCATAAACATATAGAATAGGGTTAGTGAACCCTGTGAATGATAAATGTGGTCATTTCAATAAATAAGGATTTAAGAGGTAAGATGCCTAAATCCAAACATCCCTATGAATGAGTAATAGATCTTACACCTTACAATAATAATGGGCATCAAACTCTCAGAAATGATGTATACTAAAGAATGATGTAGATAACACCCTGAATATGAAGATACCTAGAATAGTTGATGATAATTTATCCTATATCGACAATGTTTAAACCTATATCATTACAGATAATTGGATAATTTTGATATATGATATATGCATCATATGAGGAATGGGCTAATACTTAGAAGTGATGATCATTAATGATACATGATGAGTACAATAACCGAAATCAAACACTTATAATATCTTTGAATGCTCCCAAGGGTAGTGGAGTATTATATTAGGGTTGAACTGATAATGTGAACAGGAAACCCTAATTAATGAAAGGTAGGGTACTTTAACCCTAAGTTTGGGTTATGCTTTTAAGTATGAAACCCTTTGAATGAATTATAATATGAGGAATCCTTATGCCTTATAAGTCAAAGGGGTTTAATAACCCTAATTGAGTAAGGTATACATGAGAGTTGATAGGCAGATGGCGAGAGGCAGAAGAGGGCGTGGGCGGGGAAGAGGTCCTAGGGCTAAGGACGGATCGACGGCGGTGAGATCTCCTTCAAGTGAATCGATTCTGATTCCTCCGAGTAGCTCAGGCGTGGCTGCTGGAGTGTCAAGGACTCCCTCGCCACAGGTCGGCCAAGGTCTTCAGACAGATTACCAAACAGAACCCCCACCCTCTTCTCCCCTGACTTCGCAATCGCGACGGGAGAACAGGCGGCTTCTTCTTCAAGTGTGGCTGACTGGCTAGCTGCTAGCCGGGTTGGTAGACCTTGCGAAGAAGCCCCTGTGTTAGACTTCATCGAGCCGGAGATCAGAAATGGAGTGTGATGCTTCTCGATATCAAGTGAATATGAAGCCACCCCTTTGTGGGTTGAGTATGTCTCCATTAGATTTGCGGGAAGAAAACCATTCCGGAGCCAACTGCATGGTTGGATCCGCCGTCAATGGCATCCTAGTGGCACGTTTGAGATCATTGCGGAGGAGACAGAGGGCTTCATAGTCAAGATGCCAATGGATAAGGAGAAGGAAAGGGTGCTTGACGAAGCGCCTTGGATGATGGATGGCTCTCTGATCATCGTCTAGGCATGGAAGCCAGGCTTACCCCTTCCTCCGCTATCCTTCTCTAAACTCCCATTATGGGTTGTACTGGAGAATCCTGGTTTTCATTGGACATCCAGGAGATTAGGAGGGGTGGCGAGCTTGATTGGGAGACCTCTGGACATCGAGGATGTGTGCCTCTCAGTGGACTGCCTCAAAGACGCCCTTGTATGTGTGGAGGTTGAAGCTAGTTCTGTGCTACCAAAGGAGGTGATGGTCATGGTGGACGTTGTCCCTAAGCTGTTGAAGGTAGGCTACGCTGTGAAACCGAAGGTCTGCTCTCATTGCTTCCAGTTCGGGCATCGACTTCCATCATGTCCGACGACTGCAAAGACCAAGGCGCTACCTAGCCAAATGTAGCTAAGAGCTGGGAAGAACAGCACGAGGCAAGGTGCTTGTCAGAATACCGAGGTGACCAAGGCCAGTTCAATGCAACCACCTGGTGAGGTTTCTTCTACAGGTGTTGTTTCCAAAGAGGGAGAAGAAGTTCCCTGTGGAACTTTGGAACCGGACATGTATTGCCATCCACATGTGGGGGGAGATGGATCACTTAACCTGGATTGGGAGCTTCTCTTTACTAAGTTAAGTGCTACCCCCCAATGTGTGAAGAAATTAGCCTTAGACAATGGTTTGTCTCTAGAGTATCAACATAGAGTTGCTTGGAATTCGGATGATGCTTCTTCAATCAATTCTTGTGATGTTGATCTGGAGAGATTGGATGATTTCAGTGTAAACCAAGCTACCAGACCGAAGAGAAAGAAGAAAAAAAGCACAAGGAAGTTGGAAATGAGGAGTCCTCTCCCTGTTGATTGCAACCTTTGATTTGTAGGTTGAGTTTAGCTACCTATCTGCTTGTTGTGGACACTTGAATTTGGCTGGACCCTTGATATATGTGGATGATGAAACTCGGTCTGTGAGGCTTTATTTGTGGGTGTGCTGATGGAAGTAGCTTTCATGGTCCGAGTTGCTTCTTCTGCAGATGCCTATGGGGAAGTATCTAATGGTGTTATGACATGTTGGTTGGTAGTTTTTGCTTGACCAGTTTGGAGAAGGGTTGGGTTTTGTGGCAGGTTACCCATCCCTCCGGGAAGAAGATAGGAGTGACAGTCCTACCCTCTTCATTGGTCTCCTACCAGTATGTCCAATTGGGATCGTGTTTGGAGAAGAGTTAGATTATAACTTTGTTTTCCAGCATAGAAGTTGAGATGATGGGTCCATAGGTATATTTGTGGATGTGCTTTCTGGATTTGTGCACCCCTTATCTTCTTCCATTCTGTATTACCCGGTTGTATCCCCTTTCTCTTGGCTTTTCCCTGTTTGGTGTTTCTTTTCCTTGTTTTGATCCTTTATTTGTTTCCTCTGTGAAGGGACAATAAGGATTTGTTTTGTTTCCCTATGGGGCACCTCCATGTACCCAAAGTTTTGGTTTAAGAGTAACATGATTTTCGCTAACAAAAAAAATAACCCTAATTGAGTTGAATAAACCCTAACCCTAGAAATTAACCATGGTGATGAAACATGGTCATGGTATGATGCTGATAGCACGACCATGCTATGGAGCACAGCCGTGGTAGTTTCCCTTTGCACGGCTGTGGTGTTCTATGAATAAATTGAAAAGAATTGGTATTGTACTGATATTGTTATATATGCATGTCTTCAATTATATTAGTCATGTAGGTTGTTAGCAAGAGGTAATCATAGCCATGTAAGAGTTATGATGTTTTACTCATTGAAAGCATGTTATAAGCTTTATGAATAATGATATACTATGTTGCCTGGTTTAAGAGGTAACATATGAGAATGATGGGCTGTAAGAGCCTTGAGTAATATTTACATTGTTACAATTAAGGTCATGCTATTAGATGATTTATGATGATTTAAGGGTTTGAACACCCCTGTTCTTGAACCATAATGATGAGATGGTTAAGAAATGATAACTGATGTGAAATAAACTTGATATATTTAGTATTCTTCTTCTATAGCAGATGTTTTAATTGTTTATGTTTGAAAACATGCTTGATGCTAAAAGAATGCTAAAATGTACTTAAATAATCAAGTATGATCATATCATGTAGGGCCCTGACCATAGATCCATCATTGTCAGAGACCAAATGATGGTGAAACAGGTTTTCCTAAGGGAACTCCTGGAACATATACTTTTGAGTATATGGGGGATTATGGACGTGAATATCCTTACGTCCTAATGTAGGAATTGATGAAAGATGTACCTTTAATCCATCAATCCTTCATTATATGTTTATGCCGGGATGATGTTTCACTAATCTCCTAAGGGAATCACCAATGCCGCATCGATGAGAGATAAACAAGAGATCCCTCGATGACAAAGAGAGTACAGAATGCCACTGTGACTCTAATAGCAAAGTTTCCAGAATACCCTGGATATCTATCATAGCAGAGACATAAGATGTCCTGCATGTAAATCCTCACACTGACTGAGGAAGATGAGGTCATAAGAATCCGGCTCTTTTGATGACCTATGTATGGTACCGACGCGATTTCGTAATGGTCAGTTGGAGTATGAGCGGTATACCTCATCTTCGCAGGGCATAATAATGTTTGGAAAACATAATCAGCTGTGTAGCATAACTTCTTAGGTTAAACTACGAAAAACAATGATTGATGTTACATTGTTTATAATGTTCTAGTTAAATAACTAGTATACATGTTTTTCATATTCTTTAATGAGATATGCATTGATATCCAATTAAGTTATAATTGAAATGTTGCTCTACTTGACATTAAACCTGCTGTTAAATGTTAATAATTATACTGCTTATTGTTATTCCTTATTGCAATAACAAAGCTTCTCGCAGAGAGTTATAACTCTCGCTGGGACAATTATTCAATTGTCTCACCCCCGTGGGATTCAACTTTTTAGGTAGACACCGAGGACGAAGGAATCCACCTAGAGATGAGCAACAACAGTAGCAGCACCAGGGGCAGCAATGAATCTCAGGTGGAGATACTAACTGTCAAGTCTTGTAGATAGTAGGTCCTATGTGTCGTCTCTGTACTCTCAGGTCCTAGGAGTCAGTAGATCTGAGGTTTTTGGCTTAATGCCTCGAGATTTTTGTATCTTGCCTATACAGGTAACAGGGCAATGGATGTATGTAATCACTCGAGATGTGAATTCACAGAGATGTAATGTCAAACCATGTTGTAAACAGTTCATCTTGTTTTCTTATAAAAGAGTTTTATGGTTTAAAGATCTCTTTCCAAAAAGTTTAAATTTTTAGTGATTTTGATAATCCCGCTGCTAGTTAATCACTTCTACTGAGTTTACATCATGATTTAGCGATTCATTCACCACATTAATTGTATAAAATTAAAGATTCATACAATACATCACAATCTTTATTACCTGAAACTCTTCCGATCTCCTAGCTGTAACAAATCTTTCCCACACCTCAGGATCTATAAAAATATATACATATGTTGCTTTCTTCTTTTGTTTAGGATTATTTATAAATTCCCTTGCAAGATATGTATTAAAACCCCTCCATCGTACACCACAATGTTGTAGCACTCTTTTCTTGTGATCTTTTTCATTTAGATGAAAAACACCCTATACATACAAAAGAAGCAATTAATAATGTTGTTTTGAAAAGGAATTAATTCCAAGCACACTAAATTAGAATCAATAGATTAAAAACATATTAAAATAATATCACTTCCACTCACAGTTATATCTTTCTATATGAGGTATTTTTGGGCATTAGGAACATCATGCCAATTTTCTATATCTATTGCCACCTTACTGCGCGTGGTCGCCCCTACGTAATGCTTGAAAGCATTAGCATGTTCCCCAACAGGTGCTCCTGTCATATCAAACTGGACTGGAAATTTGTCCCCTTCATCCCTGAGCTCCTACAGCCTACGCATCAGTGTAGGACCTCTACTTTTCTTAGCATCACCACTACCATCCTCATGGTGCTCATGCTCATGCTCAGAATGTTCATCTTCACTCGCCATTTTAGAACCTGCAAGTATAGATGATAAAAAAAATAAGTGATAATAAAAGCACAAGTGATAAGGTATACAAGAAATATGATGTATATTCAAAAGATTACTTGCTTGAATGATAATAAAATAAATAATTCAAAGAATACATGCCTTTAGTATTGGTTGAGTTGTTAGTCAAGTAAAATTCCTTCAGCATGGTCATGACGTTTATAATATTCATCGTGTTATCTTCAACATTTACACTTGGCAAACCAACTGAGAATGGAATGGAATCATCATACTTTTCCAAGTATTTTTCTTCATTTATAGGTTCTACAATAAACTGTCTTTTTCCATGATGAATGACTGACCAATTTTTATTTGTCAGATCATCAATATAGAATACTTGTTTTGCTTGGTCTGCCATGATGTCTCACCAATCTTTTCAAAATTCACCAATTTGAAACCCAACTCATCCACTAAAACTCCTTTGTTGTTGTCAACCCAATTACACCTAAAGATAGGAACTCTGAAATTTGTATAGTCCAATTCCCATATGTACTCAATGACGTTGTAATATGACATCTCAACTTTGTGTGGTCTTTTATCTTTGGCACTAGCAAAATACAACGAACAACCTTGAACAATGACCCCACTATTTTGGACCACACTACTTTCGTCTTGACGCTTTCTGTAGTATGAAAATCCATTTATGTCATAACCTTCATATGACATGACATCCATTTTTGGCTTAAAGGCGAGCCATTTTATGTTCTCAGCAACATTATTCGGTGATTCAGATAGTTGATTAAATACTTTCTCTTCAAACCACCTAATAAATGTTTGATTATGCTCTCTTGCAAGCCACATTGAACTGGATCGTGGATGATTTCTCTTGATAAGATCATTGTGTTCGGTGATGTAGCTACTAACTTCATCGATGTTGTGTAAAATATACAAATGCGCTTGTTCCCACAACTCGCGACTGGTTCGTTTCACTTGTCCTCCCAGAGTTCCTTTGCCACAATAAGATTCAGTTTGATGGGAATTTTCTAGATCGCTAGAAGTTTCATTGCAATTCAAAAAATCATTACAAAAGTCCATCACCTCGCAAGCCATGTAACCCTCAACAATACTCCCTTCAGGACGATAACAATTTCGAACATCACCTTTAAAAACACTCATGTAGCGTTCAAATGGATACATCCAGTGTAAGAAAATTGGACCCAACATCTTCACCTCCCTTGTAATATGTGAAACTCTTATCCCTCCATCGGTTTTGAGCTTTAAGAGTATATAATCGCATCACAACACTCAACCTCGTGAACTTAATACAACCCTTATATATTGGTTTTTCAGCATCATGGACAATGTTTGCAAATAAAGAAGGTGGATCAATGATATTGTCCTGACAACTATGTATCATATCATATACCATATCATCCTGAATCTGGTCATCTTGAATCGGTTCATCATTACCATTATCTATATCTTCTATGCCACAACTATTAGTATTGACATTTTCTGATCCATAATTAAATTTCTCTCCATGCCAATACCATTCATTATAACCTTGTATGATCCCATTACATATGACATGATTCTTAATTTCCTCACCAGTATCAACTTTCAAATTGTTACAACAATTTCTACATGGACAATATAGCCTATCTGTAGGTAGTTTTCTATGTTCCTCAGCAAATCTGATAAATTCATCAAGACCTTTGGCAAACTCTGGACTGCAATGGTTCTTGATAGACATCCAACTTCGATCCATTTTCTATATCACATTAAAATTAATTATAAAACTAAGCTTTTAATATTGATATTATAAGCTGTAAGTTTTTATTGATAGGAAGTTAATTACTTTTATACTAAAGTATACCACCTGTCCCATTTTTGAATATTTAATCTAACTAGTAACTGTATAATGTCTGTTTAGTTTTGAATAAAATTTCAACAACATTTCCCCTAAGTTCTCCAAGTACACTGATGTAAATGGCTAATAACCACTCACATATGTACCCAGAGAACAAATGAGGAAATCCTACTGAAATTTTCTTCAAAACTAAACTTACATTATACAGTTACATCCTAAGTGAGATTAAATATTAAAAAAAGTCCCAAACTGGGGACTATCCAAAGTTTACTCCTAATGAGTAAATTTTGAACAGGTTTCTAAGTTAATATATAAATGCATTATTTTCATATTTATATATTAAGTTAAACATCATGCATCAACCCTAAAGTGTCAATCTGGGAGTACACATGTCTAATCTCATATTAATTTCTAGAATTTATAAAATGATTACATATGAAAAAATACATATTTTTATTATTGGTTGGATTATCAAATCTTATAAAATGGAAAAACAATATAATTGTGCAGTTAAAGGAGCGTAGGTCCACTCTCGGTCGACAATTTGTCGACCGAGAGCCCACCTGCGCACGACGTCCAGGTCCACCCTCGGTCGATGAATTCTCAACCGAGAGTGGACATGGACGTTGCACGTAGGTGGACTCTCGGTCGATGAATTCTCGACCGAGAGTGGACCTGGACGCTACCGTGGCGGCGGGAACAAACTCAGGAACGAGGGAACGAGGTGGCAGCCTTACTTGGAAACGGCGACGACCTTCGTGGAGGATGTGACGACCTTCCCGGAGAGGCGGTGACCTTCGTGGAAGTGTGGAGAGGTGGCGACGATGAGCTCTCTTCGTGGAGAGGAGACAAGGCTTTGGCGGCGTGGAGAGGCAATAAGGGCTTCACGGACACCACGATCCCTCTTTGAACACGACGACGAGCTTCTTGGCAAAGGCTTTGGCCGTGCGGCAGCTCTCTTGGTAAGGAGAAGCTTTGGCGGAGCGGCAATGAGATTTCTTGGCAAGGAAGAGCATTGGCGGTACAAGAGAGAAAAGAAGCTAGGTCTCAGTAGAGAGAATGGAGGAAAATGAGACCCCAAATCACTTTGTTATTTCCTCGAGACCTGTAGGGTCGGTTATTTGCAAACAACCGACCCAACAGGTAAGCGATGTCCGAACAACCTTCTCGGTCGACAATTTTGTCGACCGAGGATTCCTACAAGGTCAGTTATATGGATAAAACTGACCCTAGAAGTACTTATAGGCAAAATGGTACTCGTGTTTTTGTCTCAGTCAAAATTCATCTTGGTCGACAATATTGGTGGACCGAGGGGCCCTCTAGGGTCGGTTATAAGGAAAAAACTGACCCTAGAGGTGCATATACACGCACGAAAGGAAATATGGATCTAAAAACCTAAACAACAAACTCTTTCTCGGTCGACGAATTTGTCGACCGAGTAGTTCTCGATCGACAAATTCGTCGACCGAGGGGAGCTCTAGGGTCGGTTAAAAGTAAAAAAACTGACGCTAGAGATGCTTATACATGCGTGAACTAAACTGGATCCAAAATTCATCTCGGTCGACGAATTTGTCGACCGAGAGGTTATCGGTCAACAAATTTATCGACCGAGGGAGCTCTAGGGTCGGTTTAAAGTAAAAAACTGACGTTAGAGGTTCTTATACATGCGTGAACTAAACTGGATCCAAATTCATCTCGGTCGACAATATTATCGACCGAGGTGGCCTCTAGGGTCGGTTATAAGTAAAAAAACTGACGCTAAAGGTGCTTATACATGCGTGAACTAAACTGGATCCAAAATTCATCTCGGTCGACAATATTGTCGACTGAGGGCCCTCTAGGGTTGGTTATAAGGAAAAAAACCGGCCCTAAAGGTGCTTATACATGCGTGAACTTACCTGGATCCAAAATTCAACTCGTCGACCGAGGAGCCCTCTAGGGTCAATTATAAGGAAAAAAACCGACCCTAAAGGTGTTTATACATGCGTGAACTAAACTGGATCTAAAATTCATCTCGGTCGACAATATTGTCGACCGAGGGGCCCTCTTGGGTCAGTTATAAGGAAAAAATTGACCCTAAAGGTGCTTCTACATATGTGAACTTACCTGGATCCAAAATTCAACTCGTTCGACAATATTGTCAACCGAGGAGCCCTCTAGGGTCGGTTATAAGGAAAAATCCGACCCTAAAGGTGCTTATACATGCGTGAACTTACCTGGATCCAAAATTTAACTCGGTGGACAATATTGTCGACCGAGGTGACTTCTAGGGTCGGTTATAAGAAAAAAACCGACCCTAGAGGTGCTTATACATGCATGAATGCAAATTGGATCCAAGATGTCTCCCGTGTTTTTTGTAGACATATAAGGTCGGTTATTTGGAAAAACTGACCCTATAGATCGAGGCGCGAAGCCAAAATCGAGCAAATTTTTGCCGCGGGAAACTGTAATTGGCTTTCTAATCCAATTGTCTATAAGGTCGCTTATTTTATGAAAACCGACCCTATAGAGATACACTACAAGGTCGGTTATTTTAAGAAAAGCGACCCAAGTGGTCGCATTTTTTATAAACATATAAGGTCGATTATTTGGAAAATTGTCCCTATAGAGATACACTACAAGGTCAGTTTAAAAAAAAACAACCCAAGAGGTCTTAAGTGGTGCTCGCGTTTTTTGTAGACATATAAGGTCAGTTATTTAGAAAAACTGGCCCTACAGGTAGTGACGTTATAACCCATTTCTGTACTAGTGACCCCAATTTCTATAACATGAGCGGAAGCTGATTTTTTTCTTCTTTTTGGGAGTGTCACAAACATGATATATATTACAATAATGATAGAAAAGAACCATTAAAGACTTTGTATGAAATAAAATCTCAGCATATTCTTAGAGTAGAAACTTTACAACATAAAATTATACAAAACTTACATCGATATAACATACTAAAATCTTCACTTAGATTGTTGGGTCATGTAGATGGCGCCCCACCAAGCTAAAGCCTTCTTGCATCCTGAGTTGGTCGATAGGTAGGTCTAGTCTTGTTATTTCTCCTTCCTGTGGACATCGCACCCCCAGTCATGCAAAGAAAAATAGAAAACTCAATTAGAGTAAGTGGTAATGAGTAACATTAGATGAACTAAAAATTAAATATACTTTTGAGAAAACATGAATTAAAAATTTTAAACATTGAATATTTTTCATATCGTTTATCTTTATCTATATGTCTATTTGTCATTGACATTACTATCTTGGGTTGACTATATTGTCTTTCTTCCATAACCTTGCTTCTCAAGTGCTTGAATATACATGCACCAAAGTGCTCATTGCACTCATGAGCTTGATAAATAACATTTCTATCAAGAGCTTGATCTATGACATTTCTCCTAGGAGCTTGATAATTAATATTACTCTCTAGAGCTTATATATGACATTGCTCTGAATAACTTGATCTGTAACATTTTCTCTTAGGAGCTTGATGAATAACATTGTTCTAAAGAGCTTGATTTGTGCCTAAAAGGGGAATAACTTGGAAGGAACAACATGAATCAATTATATTTTACTTAAAATTACTCTTGAACATAATAACTTAAACATTAAAACTGACTTAGGAAAATGTTCATGTTGTCGTTATCATCTTATATAAGAACAATATAATGAAAATTCATAATCTGAATCATAAGAACTTATCTTGCAAGTATTGATTGGAACTATGTATCTAATACCATTATAACTGATTCTCATAACCATAAGCGAATAAAAACCCTTAAACCATACCTATTACTCAGAGAGCATGATCCACTTGCCTTTATTGAAGAAACTCCTAATAATTATCCAAATGTTAATGAAACTCTATTATAGCTTCAAGTCTTTGTCGAGACATGTATTCCTAAAAATGAATATGATTTATATATATCAAGAATTATATCTAAAAAGCCTAATTTACCATAATAGACCTTATAGATCTTCATGTCCATGTTAGTCTATTTTTTAATTTAAGTTTCATACATATGAGTCCACCCAATAATATACTCTTACATGATCATGAATCCTCAAATATCTCATGTCCTCAAATTTTACATCACAAATAACATATTTGGTTCATTACTATCATCAATTAGATCACAATATTGGCTTCTATACTACAAAATACATCATTCACATAAAATACCATCTTTATTCAAATCCAACAATATGTTAATAATTTATACCTCAAAATAATATCTCTTATAAGTTTCCTCAATTTCATATCATTATTTGATGCATCAAATCACCAAGTACCCATAATGGGTGAAATCGACATGATAAATTATACACATCAAATAATACAGTTCAAACTTTATATTCTTAGTGTAGACTTCAACATAATCCTAAAAATTTGTTTCACCAAAATCCTACATTCGGATCACAATCTATTGCACAAACATCTTTATCACATAATTTTCTTTCATAAAATATTTAGCCAAATAAGCCCCTAATTATCACCAACTTAGTAATTTATAGGAATTTAGACTTTGATATCTTTCGTTGATGAAACTCTATTATAGCTTCAAGTCTCATCGAGACATGTATTCATGAAAAATGAATATGATTTATATATATCAAGAATTGTATTAAAAAGCCTAGTTTACGCTAATAGACCTTATAGATCTTCATGTCCATGTTAATTTTTTATTTAAGTTTCATACATATGAGTCCATCCTATAATATACACTTACATGATCATGAATCCTCCAATATTTCATATCCTCAAATTTACATCACTGTTAAAATCTTCGGTTCATTACTACCATCAATTAGATCACAATATTAGATTCTATACCAAAAAATACATCATTCACATAAAATACCATCTTTATTCAAATCCAATAGTATGTTAATGATTTATACCTAAAAATAATATCTCTTAAAAAATTTCTCAATTTCATATCATTATTTCATACATCAAATCACCAAGTACCCCTAATGGGTGAAATCGACATGATAAATTATACACATCAAATAATTCAATTCAAACTTTATATTCTAGGTGTAGACTTCAACATAATCATGAAAATTTGTTTCACCAAAATCCTACATTCGGATCACAATCTATTTCATAAACATATTTACATATAATTTTCTTTCATAAAATATTTAGCCAAATAAGCACCTAATTATCATCAAATTATTATTTTTATAGGAATTTAGACTTTGATATCTTTCTAACAATACCTTGTTCATCATTACTGGACTTCTAAGTCAAAATATATGATTAAAAGAAAAACAAAACCTCTAGAAGTAAATTTGGGCCATGGATTTTCGATCTGACGGGGCTGATCCCAGCTCCTCCTTTCTTTTATGTTTTTATCCCTCATATCTTCTTATGGGTCCAGTTCGATGAAAAAAAACCCACTAACCTATCGAGTCATCTCTTTATAATAATGATAGAAAAAACCATTACAAAGTGTGCATGAATTGAATTCCTATCATATTCTTAAAAAACAAACTTTAAAATATAGAATTTTTCAAAACGTACATTGATATAACATACTAAAATTTTGACTTAGACTCTTGGATTGTGTAGATGGCTCCCTTCAAGCTAAAGCCTTCTTGCATCTTTGAGTTGGTTGATAGGTAAATCTAGTGTTTTTATTTCTCCTTCCTGTCGGCATCACACCCCCAATCATGCAAAGCAAAATGAAAAACTCAATTAGAGTATGTGGCAATGAGTAATATTATATGTATTGAAAATAAACTATACTTTTGAGAAAACTTGAATTAAACATTTTAAACATTGAATATCTTTCATATCATTTATCTTTATGTATATTTCTCTTTATCATTGACATTACTATCTTGGGTTGACTATATTATCTTTCTTCCATAACCTTACTCTCAGGTTCATGAATATACATGCACCAAAGTGCTCATTGCTCTTAGGAGCTTGATAAATAGCATTACTCTCAAGAGCTTGATCTATGATATTTCTCTCAGAAGCTTGATGAATAACATTGCTCTCTAGAGCTTGAATATGACATTACTCTCAAGTGCTTGATCTGTAACATTTTCTCTCATGAGCTTGATGAATAACATTACCCATAAGAACTTGATATGTGCCCAAATGGTGAATAACTTGGAAGGAACAACATGAATCAATTATCTTATAATTAACATTACTCTTGTACATAATAACTTGAAACAATAAATCTGACTTAGAAAGATGTAAATGTTATCGTTATGATCTTATACACAAACAATATACTAAAAATTCAAAAATCTAAATCATAAGAACTTATCTTGCAAGTATTGATTGGAACTTTGTATCTAATATCATTATATATATATATATATATATATATATATATATATATATATATATATATATATATATACAGAGAGAGAGAGAGAAAATTGTATCTACAAGTGCTAAGTTACCCTAATAGACCCTATAAATTTGCATGTCCATGTTACTTTTTTATTTAAGTTTCACACATATCATTCTATCTATAATATATTGTTACATGATCATGAATCCTCAATATCTCATGTCCTCAAATTTACATCACTATTAAAATCTTCGATTCATTACTATCATCAATTAGATCACAATATTAGCTTCTATACCAAAAAATACATCATTCACATAAAATACGATAATATTCAAATCTAGTAGTATGTTAATGATTTATATCTCAAAATAATATCTCTTATAATTTTCCTCAATTTCACATCATTATTTGATACCTCAAATCACCAAGTACCCTTAATATGTGACGTTCCTCTCAGAAGCTTGATGAATAACATTGCTCTCTAGAGCTTGAATATGACATTGCTCTCACGTGCTTGATCTATAACATTTTCTCTCATGAGCTTGATGAATAACATTACCCATAAGAGCTTGACATGTGCCCAAATGGTGAATAACTTGGAAGGAACAACATGAATCAATTATCTTATAATTAACATAGCTCTAGTACATAATAACTTGAAATATTAAATCTGACTTAGAAAGATGTGCATGTTATCATTATGATCTCATACACAAACAATATACTGAAAATTCAAAATCTAAATCATAAGAACTTATCTTGCAAGTATTGATTGGAACTATGTATCCAATATCATTATATGTATATATATATATGTATATGTATATATATATATATATATAGAGAGAGAGAGAGAGAATTGTATCTACAAATGCTAAGTTATCCTAATAGACCCTATAAATTTGCATGTCCATGTTACTTTTTTTATTTAAGTTTCACACATATCATTCTATCTATTATATATGAAGTTAAACATCATGCATCAACCCTAAAGTGTCAATCTGGGAGTACACATGTCTAATCTCATATTAATTTCTAGAATTTATAAAATGATTACATATGAAAAAATACATATTTTTATTATTGGTTGGATTATCAAATCTTATAAATGGAAAAACAATATAACTGTGCAGTTAAAGGAGCGTAGGTCCACTCTCAGTTGACAATTTGTCGACCGAGAGCCCACCTACGCACGGCGTCCAGGTCTACCCTCGGTCGATGAATTCTCAACCGAGAGTGGACATGGACGCTGCGCGCAGGTGGACTCTCGGTCGATGAATTCTCGACCGAGAGTGGACCTGGACACTACCGTGGCGGCAGGAACAAACTCAGGAACGAGGGAACGAGGTGGCAGCCTTACTTGGAAACGGCGGCGACCTTCGTGGAGGATGTGACGACCTTCCCGGAGAGGCGGTGACCTTCGTGGAAGTGTGGAGAGGTGGCGACGATGAGCTCTCTTCGTGGAGAGGAGACAAGGCTTTGGCGGCGTGGAGAGGCAATAAGGGCTTCACGGACACCACGATCCCTCTTCGAACACGACGACGAGCTTCTTGGCAAAGGCTTTAGCCGTGCGGAAACTCTCTTGGTAAGGAGAAGCTTTGGCGGAGCGGCAACGGTATTTCTTGGAAAGGAAGAGCATTGGCGGTACAAGAGAGAAAAGAAGCTAGGTCTCAGTAGAGAGAATGGAGGAAAATGAGACCCCAAATCACTTTGTTATTTCCTCGAGACCTGTAGGGTCGGTTATTTGCAAACAACCGACCCAACAGGTAAGCGATGTCTGAACAACCTTCTCGGTCGACAATTTTGTCGACCGAGGATTCCTACAAGGTCAGTTATATGGATAAAACTGACCCTAGAAGTACTTATAGGCAAAATGGTACCCGTGTTTTTGTCTCGGTCAAAATTCATCTTGGTCGACCGAGGGGCCCTCTAGGGTCGGTTATAAGGAAAAAACTGACCCTATAGGTGCATATACACGCACGAAAGGAAATCTGGATCTAAAACCCTAAATAACAAACTCTTTCTCGGTCGACGAATTTGTCGACCGAGTGGTTCTCGATTGACAAATCCGTCGACCGAGGGGAGCTCTAGGGTCGATTAAAAGTAAAAAATTGACGCTAGAGATGCTTATACATGTGTGAACTAAACTGGATCCAAAATTCATCTCGGTCGACGAATTTGTCGACCGAGAGGTTATCGATCGACAAATTTGTCGACCGAGGGAGCTCTAGGGTCGGTTAAAAGTAAAAAACTGACGCTAGAGGTGCTTATTCATGTGTGAACTAAACAGGATCCAAAATTCATCTCGGTCGATAATATTATCGATCGAGGGGGCCTCTAGGGTCGGTTATAAGTAAAAAACTGATGTTAGAGGTGCTTATACATGCGTGAACTAAACTGGATCCAAAATTCATCTCGGTCGACAATATTGTCGACTGAGGGGCCCTCTAGGGTCGGTTATAAGGAAAATACCAGCCCTAAAGGTGCTTATACATGCGTGAACTTACCTGGATCCAAAATTCAACTCATCGACCGAGGAGCCCTCTAGGGCCAGTTATAAGGGAAAAAATGACCCTAAAGGTGTTTATACATGCGTGAACTAAACTGGATTCAAAATTCATCTCGGTCAAAAATATTGTCGACCGAGGGGCCCTCTAGGGTCAGTTATAAGGAAAAAATCGACCCTAAAGGTGCTTATAAATACGTGAACTTACCTGGATCCAAAATTCAACTCGTTCGACAATATTGTCAACCGAGGAGCCCTCTAGGGTCGGTTATAAGGAAAAAACTGACCCTAAAGGTGCTTATACATGCGTGAACTTACCTGGATCCAAAATTTAACTCGGTGGACAATATTGTCGACCGAGGTGACTTCTAGGGTCGGTTATAAGAAAAAACCGACCCTAGAGGTGCTTATACATGCATGAATGCAAACGGGATCCAAGATGTCTCCCGTGTTTTTTGTAGACATATAAGGTCGGTTATTTGAAAAAATCGACCTATAGGTCGAGGCGCGAAGCCAAAATCGAGCAAATTTTTGCCGCAGGAAACTGTAATTGGCTTTCTAATCCAATTGTCTATAAGGTCACTTATTTTATGAAAACCAACCCTATAGAGATACCCTACAAGGTCGATTATTTTAAGAAAAGCGACCCAAGTGGTCTTAAGTGGTGCCGCATTTTTTATAAACATATAAGGTCGATTATTTGGAAAACCGACCCTATAGAGTTACACTACAGGGTCAGTTTTTTTTAAAAAAAAACAACCCAAGAGGTCTTAAGTGGTGCTCGCGTTTTTTTAGACATATAAGGTCGGTTATTTGGAAAAACTGGCCCTACAGGTAGTGACGTTATAACCCATTTCTGTACTAGTGACCCCAATTTCTATAACATGAGCGGAAGCTGATTTTTTTCTTCTTTTTGGGAGTGTCACAAACATGATATATATTACAATAATGATAGAAAAGAACCATTAAAGACTTTGTATGAAATAAAATCTCAGCATATTCTTAGAGTAGAAACTTTACAACATAGAATTATACAAAACTTACATCGATATAACATACTAAAATCTTGACTTAGATTGTTGGGTCATGTAGATGGCGCCCCACCAAGCTAAAGCCTTCTTGCATCCTGAGTTGGTCGATAGGTAGGTCTAGTCTTGTTATTTCTCCTTCCTGTGGACATCGCACCCCAGTCATGCAAAGAAAAATAGAAAACTCAATTAGAGTAAGTGGCAATGAGTAACATTAGATGAACTAAAAATTAAATATACTTTTGAGAAAACATGAATTAAACATTTTAAACATTGAATATTTTTCATATCGTTTATCTTTATCTATATGTCTCTTTGTCATTGACATTACTATCTTGGGTTGACTATATTGTCTTTCTTCCATAACCTTACTTCTCAAGTGCTTGAATATACATGCACCAAAGTGCTCATTGCACTCATGAGCTTGATAAATAACATTTCTATCAAGAGCTTGATCTATGACATTTCTCCTAGGAGCTTGATAATTAATATTACTCTCTAGAGCTTATATATGACATTGCTCTGAATAACTCAATTTGTAACATTTTCTCTTAGGAGCTTGATGAATAACATTGTTCTAAAGAGCTTGATTTGTGCCTAAAAGGGGAATAACTTGGAAGGAACAACATGAATCAATTATATTTTACTTAAAAATACTCTTGAACATAATAACGTAAACATTAAAACTGACGTAGGAAAATGTTCATGTTGTCGTTATCATCTTATATAAGAACAATATAATGAAAAGTCGTAATTTGAATCATATGAACTTATCTTGCAAGTATTGATTGGAACTATGTATCTAATACCATTATAACTGATTCTCATAACCATAAGCAAATAAAAACCCTTAAACCATACCTATTACTCAGAGAGCATGATCCACTTGCCTTTATTGAAGAAACTCCTAATAATTATCCAAATGTTGATGAAACTCTATTATAGCTTCAAGTCTTTGTCGAGACATGTATTCCTAAAAATGAATATGATTTATATATATCAAGAATTATATCTAAAAAGCCTAATTTACCCTAATAGACCTTATAGATCTTCATGTCCATGTTAGTCTATTTTTTAATTTAAGTTTCATACATATGAGTCCACCCTATAATATACTCTTACATGATCATGAATCCTCAAATATCTCATGTCCTCAAATTTTACATCACTATTAAAATCTTTGGTTCATTACTATTATCAATTAGATCACAATATTGGCTTCTATACTACAAAATACATCATTCACATAAAATACCATCTTTATTCAAATCCAACAGTATGTCAATAATTTATACCTCAAAATAATATCTCTTATAAGTTTCCTCAATTTCATATCATTATTTGATGCATCAAATCACCAAGTACCCATAATGGGTGAAATCGACATGATAAATTATACACATCAAATAATACAGTTCAAACTTTATATTCTTAGTATAGACTTCAACATAATCATAAAAATTTGTTTCACAAAAATCCTACATTCAGATCACAATCTATTGCATAAACATCTTTATCACATAATTTTCTTTCATAAAATATTTAGCCAAATAAGTCCCTAATTATCACCAACTTAGTCATTTATAGGAATTTAGACTTTGATATCTTTCTTTGATGAAACTCTATTATAGCTTCAAGTCTCATCGAGACATGTATTCATGAAAAATGAATATGATTTATATATATCAAGAATTGTATTAAAAAGCCTAGTTTACGCCAATAGACCTTATAGATCTTCATGTCCATGTTAATTTTTTATTTAAGTTTCATACATATGAGTCCATCCGATAATATACTCTTACATGATCACGAATCCTCAAATATCTCATGTCCTCAAATTTACATCACTATTAAAATCTTCAGTTCATTACTATCATCAATCAGATCATAATATTGGCTTCTATACCATAAAATACATCATTCACATAAAATACCATCTTTATTCAAATCCAACAGTATGTTAATGATTTATACCTTAAATAATATCTCTTATAAGTTTCCTCAATTTCATATCATTATTTAATGCATCAAATCACCAAGTATTCCTAATGGGTGAAATCAACATGATAAATTATACACATCAAATAATACAATTCAAACTTTATATTCTTAGTGTAGACTTCAACATAATCACGAAAATTTGTTTCACCAAAATCCTACATTTGGATCACAATCTATTGCATAAACATCTTTATCATATAATTTTCTTTCATAAAATATTTAGCCAAAGAAGCCCCTAATTATCATCAACTTAGTATTTTTATAGGAATTTAGACTTTGATATCTTTCATTGATGAAACTCTATTATAGCTTCAAGTCTCATCGAGACATGTATTCATGAAAAATGAATATCATTTATATATATCAAGAATTGTATCTAAAAATCCTAGTTTACTCTAATAGACCCTATAGATCTTCATGTCCATGTTAAATATTTTTATATAAGTTTCATAGATATGAGTCCATCCTATAATATACTCTTACATGATCATGAATCCTCAAATATCTCATGTCCTCAAATTTACATCACTATTAAAATCTTTGGTTCATTACTACCATCAATTAGATCATAATATTGGATTCTATACCAAAAAATACATCATTCACATAAAATACCATCTTTATTCAAATCCAATATATGTTAATGATTTATACCTCAAAATAATATCTCTTAAAAATTTTCTCAATTTCATATCATTATTTGATACATCAAATCACTAAGTACCCTTAATGGGTGAAATCAATATGATAAATTATACACATCAAATAATTCAATTCAAACTTTATATTCTAGGTGTAGACTTCAACATAATCATAAAAATTGTTTCACCAAAATCCTACATTCGGATCTCAATCTATTGCATAAACATCTTTACATATAATTTTCTTTCATAAAATATTTAGCCAAATAAGCACCTAATTATCATCAACTTAGTATTTTTATAGGAATTTAGAATTTGATATATTTCTAACAATATCTTGTTCATCATTACTAGACTTCTAAGTCAAAATATATGATTAAATAAAATAAAAAATACCCTGGACCATGGATTTTCGATCTGACAGGGCTGATCCCAGGCCCTCCTTGCTTTCCTATTTTTATCTCTCAGATCTTCTTATGGGTCCAGTTCGACGAAAAAACCCACTACCTGTCGAGTCATCTCTTTATAATAATGATAGAAAAACCCATTACAAACTGTGCATGAATTGAATTCCTATCATATTCTTAAAAAATAAACTCTAAAATATAAAATTTTACAAAACGTACATTGATATAACATACTAAAATTTTGACTTAGACTCTTAGATTGTGTAGATGGCGCCCTTCAAGCTAAAGCCTTCTTGCATCTTTGAGTTGGTTGATAGGTAAATCTAGTGTTTTTATTTCTCCTTCCTGTCGGCATCACACCCCCAATCATGCAAAGCAAAATGAAAAACTCAATTAGAGTATGTGGCAATGAGTAATATTATATGTATTGAAAATAAACTATACTTTTGAGAAAACTTGAATTAAACATTTTAAACATTGAATATCTTTCATATCGTTTATCTTTATGTATATTTCTCTTTATCATTGACATTACTATCTTGGGTTGATTATATTATCTTTCTTCCATAACCTTACTCTCAGAATCATGAATATACATGCACCAAAGTGCTCATTGCTCGTAGGAGCTTGATAAATAGCATTACTCTCAAGAGCTTGATCTATGATATTTCTCTCAGAAGCTTGATGAACAACATTGCTCTCTAGAGCTTGAATATGACATTACTCTCAAGTGCTTGATCTGTAACATTTTCCCTCATGAGCTTGATGAATAACATTACTCATAAGAACTTGATATGTGCCCAAATGGTGAATAACTTGGAAGGAATAACATGAATCAATTATCTTATAATTAACATTACTCTTGTACATAATAACTTGAAACAATAAATATGACTTAGAAAGATGTGCATGTTATCGTTAGGATCTTATACACAAACATAATACTGAAAATTCAAAATCTAAATCATAAGAACTTATCTTGCAAGTATTGATTGGAACTATGTATCTAATATCATTATATTTATATATATATGTATATATATATATATAGAGAGAGAGAGAGAGAATTGTATCTACAAATGCTAAGTTACCCTAATAGACCCTATAAATTTGCATGTCCATGCTACTTTTTTTATTTAAGTTTCACACATATCATTCTATCTATAATATATTGTTACATGGTCATGAATCCTCAATATCTCATGTCCTCAAATTTACATCACTATTAAAATCTTTGATTCATTACTATCATCAATTAGATCACAATATTAGCTTCTATACCACAAAATACATCATTCACATAAAATACGATAATATTCAAATCTAGTAGTATGTTAATGATTTATATCTCAAAATAATATCTCTTATAATTTTCCTCAATTTCACATCATTATTTGATACCTCAAATCACCAAGTACCCTTAATATGTGACATTCTTCTCAGAAGCTTGATGAATAACATTGCTCTCTACAGCTTGAATATGACATTGCTCTCACGTGCTTGATCTGTAAAATTTTCTCTCATGAGATTGATGAATAACATTACCCATAAGAGCTTGACTTGTGCCCAAATGGTGAATAACTTGGAAGGAACAACATGAAACAATTATCTTATAATTAACATTTCTCTAGTACATAATAACTTGAAATATTAAATCTGACTTAGAAAGATGTGCATGTTATCGTTATGATCTCATACACAAACAAAATACTGAAAATTCAAAATCTAAATCATAAGAACTTATCTTGCAAGTATTGATTGGAACTATGTATCCAATATCATTATATATATATATATATATATATATATATATATATATATATATAGAGAGAGAGAGAGAGAGAGAGAGTCAGGCTAGAATACACTAGAGTGTATCCGGAGCGGAATACACTCAAGTAGTTTTTCTTGATGCAATATTTTTTTTGAAAATATAATCTGTTGATCTTCTTAAACATCTCATGAACAACTCATACGCAAAATTTGAGTACATTTGGATATGTATAGCTCATGTTATGAAGACCGCAAAAATTATGCATTTCAATTTAGTTTCGCGCGTCGATTTTGTTGCCCTTGGATGAGTGACTTACACTCATCAAAATGGGCTCAAAATTTGTATGTAGCCTATTTATAGTATGAAAGTGAAGATCAACAGTTTACATTTTGCAAAAAAATAGTCTTGATATGCAAACACACTTGAGTGTATTCGTGCGATCCGTACACTCGAGTGTATTCTAGCCTGACTATATATATATATATATATATATAGAGAGAGAGAGAGAGAGAGAGAATTGTATCTACAAATGCTAAGTTATCCTAATAGACCCTATAAATTTGCATGTCCATGTTACTTTTTTTATTTAAGTTTCACACATATCATTCTATCTATAATATATTGTTACATGATCATGAATCCTCAATATCTCATGTCCTCAAATTTACATCACTATTAAAATCTTCGGTTCATTACTATCATCAATTAGATCACAATATTAGCTTCTATACCAAAAAATAAATCATTCACATAAAATACAATAATATTCAAATCTAGTAGTATGTTAATGATTTATATCTTAAAATAATATCTCTTATAATTTTCCTCAATTTCACATCATTATTTGATACCTCAAATCACCAAGTACCCTTAATGGGTGAAATCGACATGATAAAGTATATGCATCAAATAATTCAGTCCAAACTTATATTCTTAATGTAGACTTCAACATAATCATGAAAAGCTATCTCGCCAAAATCCTACATTCAGATCACAATCTATTGCATAAACATCTTTATCATATATAATTTTTTTCATAAAATATTTTGCCAAATAATCACCTAATTATCATCAATTTAGTATTTGTGTAGGAAATTAAACTTTTTTGTTGGATATATGGAAGAACTTCTTATTCATCCCGCTCTTCTCGTGCAGGCAAGCTTATCTTTCTAGCGGTACCTTGTTCATCATTACTAGACTTCTAAGTCAAAATACATGATTAAAAGAAGAAAATACCACCAGAAGTAAATCTAGGCCATCAATTTTTGATATGACGGGGTTGATCCCAAGCCCTCCTTTCTTTCCTCTTAGTCTTTTCTCGCGGATCTTCTCATCGGTCCGGTTAGACAAAAAAAACCACTAGTCGAGCCGTCTCCTTTCTCCGTCATAATCGACTGAGACGCCTGTGCGTATGGCCGCACCATGGCTGCATTTTGAGAGAGAGAATTTTATATACAAATGCTAAGTTACCCTAATAGACCCTATAAATTTGCATGTCCATGTTACTTTTTTTATTTAAGTTTCACACATATCATTCTATCTATAATATATTGTTACATGATCATGAATCCTCAATATCTCATGTCCTCAAATTTACATCACTATTAAAATCTTCGATTCATTACTATCATCAATTAGATCACAATATTAGCTTCTATACCACAAAATACATCATTCACATAAAATACGATAATATTCAAATCCAGTAGTATGTTAATGATTTATATCTCAAAATAATATCTCTTATAATTTTACTCTATTTCACATCATTATTTGATACCTCAAATCACCAAGTACCCTTAATATGTGACATTCCTCTCAGAAGCTGGATGAATAACATTGCTCTCTAGAGCTTGAATATGACATTGCTCTCATGTGCTTGATCTGTAACATTTTCTCTCATGAGCTTGATGAATAACATTACCCATAAGAGCTTGACATGTGCCCAAATGGTGAATAACTTGGAAGGTACAACATGAATCAATTATCTTATAATTAACATTGCTCTAGTACATAATAACTTGAAATATTAAATCTGACTTAGAAAGATGTGCATGTTATCGTTATGATCTCATACACAAACAATATACTGAAAATTCAAAATCTAAATCATAAGAACTTATCTTGCTAGTATTGATTGGAACTATGTATCCAATATCATTATATATATATATATAGAGAGAGAGAGAGGGAGAATTATATCTACAAATGCTAAGTTATCCTCATAGACCCTATAAATTTGCATGTCCATGTTAATTTTTTTTATTTAAGTTTCACACATATCATTCTATCTATAATATATTGTTACATGATCATGAATCCTCAATATCTCATGTCCTCAAATTTACATCACTATTAAAATCTTCAGTTCATTACTATCATCAATTAGATCACAATATTAGCTTCTATACCAAAAAATACATCATTCCCATAAAATACGATAATATTCAAATCTAGTAGTATGTTAATGATTTATATCTTAAAATAATATCTCTTATAATTTTCCTCAATTTCACATCATTATTTGATACCTCAAATCACCAAGTACCCTTAATGGGTGAAATCGGCATGATAAAGTATATGCATCAAATAATTCAGTCCAAACTTATATTCTTAATGTAGACTTCAACATAATCATGAGAATCTATCTCGCCAAAATCCTACATTCAGATCACAATCTATTGCATAAACATCTTTATCATATATAATTTTTTTCATAAAATATTTAGCCAAATAATCACCTAATTATCATCAACTTAGTATTTGTGTAGGAAATTAAACTTTTTTTTGGATATATGCAAGAACTTCTTATTCATACCGCTCTTCTCGTGCAGGAAAGCTTATCTTTCTAGCGGTACCTTGTTCATCATTACTAGACTTCTAAGTCAAAATACATGATTAAAAGAAGAAAATACCTCCAGAAGTAAATCTAGGCCATCAATATAGAATACTTGTTTTGCTTGGTCTGCCATGATGTGTCACCAATCTTTTCAAAATTCACCAATTTGAAACCCAACTCATCCACTAAAACTCCTTTGTTGTTGTCAACCCAATCACACCTAAAGATAGGAACTCTGAAATTTGTATAGTCCAATTCCCATATGTACTCAATGACGTTTTAATATGACATCTCAACTTTGTGTGGTCTTTTATCTTTGGCACTAGAAAAATACAACGAACAAGCTTGAACAATGACCCCACTATTTTGGACCACACTACTTTCGTCTTGACGCTTTCTGTAGTATGAAAATCCATTTATGTCATAACCTTCATATGACATGACATCCATTTTTGGCTTAAAGGTGAGCCATTTTATGTTCTCAGCAACATTATTCGGTGATTTAGATAGTTGATTAAATACTTTCTCTTCAAACCACCTAATAAATGTTTGATTATGCTCTCTTGAAAGCCACATTGAACTGGATCGTGGATGATTTCTCTTGATAAGATCATTGTGTTCGGTGATGTAGCTACTAACTTCATCGATGTTGTGTAAAATATACAAATGTGCTTGTTCCCACAACTCATGACTGATTCCTTTCACTTGTCCTCCCAGAGTTCCTTTGCCACAATAAGATTCAGTTTGATGGGAATTTTTTAGATCGCTAGAAGTTTCATTGCAATTCAAAAAATCATTACAAAAGTCCATCACCTCCCTAGCCACGTAACCCTCAACAATACTCCCTTCAGGACGATAATGATTTCGAACATCACCTTTAAAAACACTCATGTAGCATTCAAATGGATACATACAGTGTAAGAAAATTGGACCCAACATCTTCACCTCCCTTTTAATATGTGAAACTCTTATCGCTCCAACGGTTTTGCGGTTTAAGAGTATATAATCGCATCACAGCACTCAACCTCGTGAACTTAATACAACCCTTATATAATGGTTTTTCAGCATCATGGACAATGTTTGCAAATAAAGAAGGTGGATCAATGACATTGTCCCGACAAATATGTAGCATCTCATCAACCATATCATCCTGAATCCGGTCATCTTGAATCAGTTCATCATTAACATTATTATCATTATCTATATCTTCTATGTCACAACTATTAGTATCGACATTTTCTGATCCATAATTAAATTTCTCTCCATGCCAATACCATTCATTATAACCTTGTATGATCCCATTGCATATGACATGATTCTAAATTTCCTCACCAGTATCAACTTTCAAATTGTTACAACAATTTCTACATGGACAATATAGCCTATCTGTAGGTAGTTTTCTATGTTCCTCAACAAATCTGATAAATTCATCAAGACCTTTGGCAAACTCTGGACTGCAACGGTTCTTGATAGACATCCAACTTCGATCCATTTTCTATATCACATTAAAATTAATTATAAAACTAAGTGTTTAATATTGATACTATAAGCTGTAAGGTTTTATTGATAGGAAGTTAATTACTTTTATACTAAAGTGTACCACCTGTCCCATTTTTGAATATTTAATCTAACTAGTAACTGTATAATGTCTGTTTAGTTTTGAAGAAAATTTCAACAGCATTTCCCCTAAGTTCTCCAAGTACACTGATGTAAATGGCAAATAACCACTCACATATGTACCCAGAGAACAAATGAGGAAATCCTACTGAAATTTTCTTCAAAACTAAACATACATTATACAGTTACATCCTAAATGAGATTAAATATTAAAAAACAGTCCCAAATCGGGGACTATCCAAAGTTTACTCCTAATGAATAAATTTTGAACGAGTTTCTAAGTTAATATATAAATGCATTATTTTCATATTTATATATTAAGTTAAACATCATGCATCAACCCTAAAGTATCAATCTGGGAGTACACATGTCTAATCTCATATTAATTTCTAGAATTTATAAAATGATTACATATGAAAAAATACATGTTTTTATTATTGGTTGGGTTATCAAATCATATAAAATGGAAAAACAATATAACTGTGCAGTTAAAGGAGCACAGGTCCACTCTCGGTCGACAATTTGTCGACCGAGAGCCCACCTGCGCACGGCGTCCAGGTCCACCCTCGGTCGACGAATTCTCGACCGAGAGTGGACCTGGACGCTACACGCATGTGGACTCTCGGTCGATGAATTCTCGACCGAGAGTGGACCTGGACGCTACCGTGGTGGCGGGAACAAACTCGGGAACGAGGGAACGAGGCAGAGGCCTTACTTGGAAATGGCTACGACCTTCATGGAGGATGTGATGACCTTCCCGGAGAGGCGGTGACCTTCGTGGAAGTGTGGAGAGGTGGCGACGACGAGCTCTCTTCGCGGAGAGGAGGCAAGGCATTGGTGGCGTGGAGAGGCAACAAGGGCTTCACAGACACCATGATCCCTTTTCAAACACGACAACGAGCTTCTTGGCAAAGGCTTTGGCGGTGCGGCAGCTCTCTTGGTAAGGAGAAGCTTTGGCGGAGCGGTAATGAGATTTCTTGGCAAGGAAGAGCTTTGGCGGTACAAGAGAGAAAAGAAGCTAGGTCTCGGTAGTGAGAATGGAGGAAAATGAGACCCCGACTCACTTTGTTATTTCCTCGAGACCTGTAGGGTCGGTTATTTGCAAACAACCGACCCAACAGGTAAGCGATGTCCGAACAACCTTCTCAGTCGACAATTTTGTCGACCGAGGATTCCTACAAGGTCAGTTATATGGATAAAACTGACCCTAGAAGTACTTATAGGCAAAATGGTACTCGTGTTTTTGTCTCGGTCAAAATTCATCTTGGTCGACAATATTGGTCGACCGAGGGGCCCTCTAAGGTCGGTTATAAGGAAAAAACTGACCCTAGAGGTGCATATACACGCACGAAAGGAAATATGGATCTAAAAACCTAAACAACAAACTCTTTCTCGGTCGACGAATTTGTCGACCGAGTAGTTCTCGATCGACAAATTCGTCGATCGAGGGGAGCTCTAGGGTCGGTTAAAAGTAAAAAAACTGACGCTAGAGATGCTTATACATGCGTGAACTAAACTGGATCCAAAATTCATCTCGGTCGACGAATTTGTCGACCGAGAGGTTATCGGTCAACAAATTTATCGACCGAGGGAGCTCTAGGGTCGGTTTAAAGTAAAAAACTGACGTTAAAGGTGCTTATACATGCGTGAACTAAACTGGATCCAAATTCATCTCGGTCGACAATATTATCGACCGAGGTGGCCTCTAGGGTCGGTTATAAGTAAAAAACTGACGCTAAAGGTGCTTATACATGCGTGAACTAAACTGGATCCAAAATTCATCTCGGTCGACAATATTGTCGACTGAGGGGCCCTCTAGGGTTGGTTATAAGGAAAAAACCGGCCCTAAAGGTGCTTATACATGCGTGAACTTACCTGGATCCAAAATTCAACTCGTCGACCGAGGAGCCCTCTAGGGTCGATTATAAGGAAAAACCGACCCTAAAGGTGTTTATACATGCGTGAACTAAACTGGATCTAAAATTCATCTCGGTCGACAATATTGTCGACCGAGGGGCCCTCTTGGGTCAGTTATAAGGAAAAAATTGACCCTAAAGGTGCTTCTACATATGTGAACTTACCTGGATCCAAAATTCAACTCGTTCGACAATATTGTCAACCGAGGAGCCCTCTAGGGTCGGTTATAAGGAAAAATCCGACCCTAAAGGTGCTTATACATGCGTGAACTTACCTGGATCCAAACTTTAACTCGGTGGACAATATTGTCGACCGAGGTGACTTCTAGGGTCGGTTATAAGAAAAAAACCGACCCTAGAGGTGCTTATACATGCATGAATGCAAACTGGATCCAAGATGTCTCCCGTGTTTTTTGTAGACATATAAGGTCGGTTATTTGGAAAAACTGACCCTATAGATCGAGGCGCGAAGCCAAAATCGAGCATATTTTTGCCGCGGGAAACTGTAATTGGCTTTCTAATCCAATTGTCTATAAGGTCGCTTATTTTATGAGAATCGACCCTATAGAGATACACTACAAGGTCGGTTATTTTAAGAAAAGTGACCCAAGTGGTCGTATTTTTTATAAACATATAAGGTCGATTATTTGGAAAACTGTCCCTAAAGAGATACACTACAAGGTCAGTTTAAAAAAAAACAACCCAAGAGGTCTTAAGTGGTGCTCGCGTTTTTTGTAGACATATAAGGTCAGTTATTTAGAAAAACTGGCCCTACAGGTAGTGACGTTATAACCCATTTCTGTACTAGTGACCCCAATTTCTATAACATGAGCGGAAGCTGATTTTTTTCTTCTTTTTGGGAGTGTCACAAACATGATATATATTACAATAATGATAGAAAAGAACCATTAAAGACTTTGTATGAAATAAAATCTCAGCATATTCTTAGAGTAGAAACTTTACAACATAAAATTATACAAAACTTACATCGATATAACATACTAAAATCTTGACTTAGATTGTTGGGTCATGTAGATGGCGCCCCACCAAGCTAAAGCCTTCTTGCATCCTGAGTTGGTCGATAGGTAGGTCTAGTCTTGTTATTTCTCCTTCCTGTGGACATCGCACCCCCAGTCATGCAAAGAAAAATAGAAAACTCAATTAGAGTAAGTGGCAATGAGTAACATTAGATGAACTAAAAATTAAATATACTTTTGAGAAAACATGAATTAAAAATTTTAAACATTGAATATTTTTCATATCGTTTATCTTTATCTATATGTCTCTTTGTCATTGACATTACTATCTTGGGTTGACTATATTGTCTTTCTTCCATAACCTTACTTCTCAAGTGCTTGAATATACATGCACCAAAGTGCTCATTGCACTCATGAGCTTGATAAATAACATTTCTATCAAGAGCTTGATCTATGACATTTCTCCTAGGAGCTTGATAATTAATATTACTCTCTAGAGCTTATATATGACATTGCTCTGAATAACTTGATCTGTAACATTTTCTCTTAGGAGCTTGATGAATAACATTGTTCTAAGGAGCTTGATTTGTGCCTAAAAGGGGAATAACTTGGAAGGAACAACATGAATCAATTATATTTTACTTAAAATTACTCTTGAACATAATAACTTAAACATTAAAACTGACTTAGGAAAATGTTCATGTTGTCGTTATCATCTTATATAAGAACAATATAATGAAAATTCATAATCTGAATCATAAGAACTTATCTTGCAAGTATTGATTGGAACTATGTATCTAATACCATTATAACTGATTCTCATAACCATAAGCGAATAAAAACCCTTAAACCATACCTATTACTCAGAGAGCATGATCCACTTGCCTTTATTGAAGAAACTCCTAATAATTATCCAAATGTTGATGAAACTCTATTATAGCTTCAAGTCTTTGTCGAGACATGTATTCCTAAAAATGAATATGATTTATATATATCAAGAATTATATCTAAAAGGCCTAATTTACCCTAATAGACCTTATAGATCTTCATGTCCATGTTAGTCTATTTTTTAATTTAAGTTTCATACATATGAGTCCACCCTATAATATACTCTTACATGATCATGAATCCTCAAATATCTCATGTCCTCAAATTTTACATCACTATTAAAATATTTGGTTCATTACTATCATCAATTAGATCACAATATTGGCTTCTATACTACAAAATACATCATTCACATAAAATACCATCTTTATTCAAATCCAACAATATGTTAATAATTTATACCTCAAAATAATATCTCTTATAAGTTTCCTCAATTTCATATCATTATTTGATGCATCAAATCACCAAGTACCCATAATGGGTGAAATCGACATGATAAATTATACACATCAAATAATACAGTTCAAACTTTATATTCTTAGTGTAGACTTCAACATAATCATAAAAATTTGTTTCACCAAAATCCTACATTCGGATCACAATCTATTGCATAAACATCTTTATCACATAATTTTCTTTCATAAAATATTTAGCCAAATAAGCCCCTAATTATCACCAACTTAGTAATTTATAGGAATTTAGACTTTGATATCTTTCGTTGATGAAACTCTATTATAGCTTCAAGTCTCATCGAGACATGTATTCATGAAAAATGGATATGATTTATATATATCAAGAATTGTATTAAAAAGCCTAGTTTACGCTAATAGACCTTATAGATCTTCATGTCCATGTTAATTTTTTATTTAAGTTTCATACATATGAGTCCATCCTATAATATACACTTACATGATCATGAATCCTCCAATATTTCATATCCTCAAATTTACATCACTGTTAAAATCTTCGGTTCATTACTACCATCAATTAGATCACAATATTAGATTCTATACCAAAAAATACATCATTCACATAAAATACCATCTTTATTCAAATCCAATAGTATGTTAATGATTTATACCTCAAAATAATATCTCTTAAAAAATTTCTCAATTTCATATCATTATTTCATACATCAAATCACCAAGTACCCCTAATGGGTGAAATCGACATGATAAATTATACACATCAAATAATTCAATTCAAACTTTATATTCTAGGTGTAGACTTCAACATAATCATGAAAATTTGTTTCACCAAAATCCTACATTCGGATCACAATCTATTTCATAAACATATTTACATATAATTTTCTTTCATAAAATATTTAGCCAAATAAGCACCTAATTATCATCAAATTATTATTTTTATAGGAATTTAGACTTTGATATCTTTCTAACAATACCTTGTTCATCATTACTGGACTTCTAAGTCAAAATATATGATTAAAAGAAAAACAAAACCTCTAGAAGTAAATTTGGGCCATGGATTTTCGATCTGACGGGGCTGATCACAGGTCCTCCTTTCTTTTATGTTTTTATCCCTCAGATCTTCTTATGGGTCCAGTTCGACGAAAAAACCCACTAACCTGTCGAGTCATCTCTTTATAATAATGATAGAAAAAACCATTACAAACTGTGCATGAATTGAATTCCTATCATATTCTTAAAAAACAAACTTTAAAATATAGAATTTTACAAAACGTACATTGATATAACATACTAAAATTTTGACTTAGACTCTTGGATTGTGTAGATGGCTCCCTTCAAGCTAAAGCCTTCTTGCATCTTTGAGTTGGTTGATAGGTAAATCTAGTGTTTTTATTTCTCCTTCCTGTCGGCATCGCACCCCCAATCATGCAAAGCAAAATGAAAAACTCAATTAGAGTATGTGGCAATGAGTAATATTATATGTATTGAAAATAAACTATACTTTTGAGAAAACTTGAATTAAACATTTTAAACATTGAATATCTTTCATATCATTTATCTTTATGTATATTTCTCTTTATCATTGACATTACTATCTTGGGTTGACTATATTATCTTTCTTCCATAACCTTACTCTCAGGTTCATGAATATACATGCACCGAAGTGCTAATTGCTCTTAGGAGCTTGATAAATAGCATTACTCTCAAGAGCTTGATCTATGATATTTCTCTCAGAAGCTTGATGAATAACATTGCTCTCTAGAGCTTGAATATGACATTACTCTCAAGTGCTTGATCTGTAACATTTTCTCTCATGAGCTTTATGAATAACATTACCCATAAGAACTTGATATGTGCCCAAATGGTGAATAACTTGGAAGGAACAACATGAATCAATTATCTTATAATTAACATTACTCTTGTACATAATAACTTGAAACAATAAATCTGACTTAGAAAGATGTAAATGTTATCGTTATGATCTTATACACAAACAATATACTAAAAATTCAAAAATCTAAATCATAAGAACTTATCTTGCAAGTATTGATTGGAACTATGTATCTAATATCATTATATATATATATATATATATATATATATATATATATATATATATATATATATATATACAGAGAGAGAGAGAAAATTGTATCTACAAGTGCTAAGTTACCCTAATAGACCCTATAAATTTGCATGTCCATGTTACTTTTTTATTTAAGTTTCACACATATCATTCTATCTATAATATATTGTTACATGATCATGAATCCTCAATATCTCATGTCCTCAAATTTACATCACTATTAAAATCTTCGATTCATTACTATCATCAATTAGATCACAATATTAGCTTCTATACCAAAAAATACATCATTCACATAAAATACGATAATATTCAAATATAGTAGTATGTTAATGATTTATATCTCAAAATAATATCTCTTATAATTTTCCTCAATTTCACATCATTATTTGATACCTCAAATCACCAAGTACCCTTAATATGTGACGTTCCTCTCAGAAGCTTGATGAATAACATTGCTCTCTAGAGCTTGAATATGACATTGCTCTCACGTGCTTGATCTATAACATTTTCTCTCATGAGCTTGATGAATAACATTACCCATAAGAGCTTGACATGTGCCCAAATGGTGAATAACTTGGAAGGAACAACATGAATCAATTATCTTATAATTAACATAGCTCTAGTACATAATAACTTGAAATATTAAATCTGACTTAGAAAGATGTGCATGTTATTGTTATGATCTCATACACAAACAATATACTGAAAATTCAAAATCTAAATCATAAGAACTTATCTTGCAAGTATTGATTGGAACTATGTATCCAATATCATTATATATATATATATATATATATGTATATGTATATATATATATATATATATATAGAGAGAGAGAGAGAAAGAGAGAATTGTATCTACAAATGCTAAGTTATCCTAATAGACCCTATAAATTTGCATGTCCATGTTACTTTTTTTATTTAAGTTTCACACATATCATTCTATCTATAATATATTGTTACATGATCATGAATCCTCAATATCTCATGTCCTCAAATTACATCACTATTAAAATCTTCGGTTCATTACTATCATCAATTAGATCACAATATTAGCTTCTATACCACAAAATACATCATTCACATAAAATATGATAATATTCAAATCTAGTAGTATGTTAATGATTTATATCTCAAAATAATATCTCTTATAATTTTCCTCAATTTCACATCATTATTTGATACCTCAAATCACCAAGTACCCTTAATGGGTGAAATCGGCATGATAAAGTATATGCATCAAATAATTCAGTCCAAACTTATATTCTTAATGTAGACTTCAACATAATCATGAAAATCTATCTCGCCAAAATCCTACATTCAGATCACAATCTATTGCATAAACATCTTTATCATATATAATTTTTTTCATAAAATATTTAGCCAAATAATCACCTAATTATCATCAACTAAGTATTTGTGTAGGAAATTAAACTTTTTTTTTTGGATATATGGAAGAACTTCTTATTCATCCCGCTCTTCTCGTGCATGCAAGCTTATCTTTCTAGCGGTACCTTGTTCATCATTACTAGACTTCTAAGTCAAAATACATGATTAAAAGAAGAAAATACCTCCAGAAGTAAATCTAGGCCATCAATTTTTGATATGACGGGGTTGATCCCAAGCCCTCCTTTCTTTCCTCTTATTCTTTTCTCGCGGATCTTCTCATGGGTCCGGTTAGACGAAAAAACCCACTAGTCGAGCCGTCTCCTTTCTCCGTCATCATCGGCTGAGACGCCTGTGCGTATGGCCGCACCATGGCTGCATTTTGACAAGCAGTCGGCAAGCTACCATGCCCTGCGAGGATTGCGGCTCCACATAAAGATCCTACGTCTTCCTTCGGACAGGTTCCTTCTTCTTTATCGACCGTCTCCGTCTTGACCCATAACGACGGTGGCCCCTCGGTGCTCGATTTTCCCTGTAATGGGGCATTGCCGCAAGCTCTACTCCAATAGGGTGAAATCCTCCTACAAAGTCACGTCTTCCCGGGACGACGGCATAGACAAATCCTCACAGATTGCGCCGCCTCCATGAGACACTTTTCCCTTATTGGTCCACGCCTCTCAATCGCGCCTTCTCCCTGTACCTCCCATGCTTCTATTGTGCGTGGAGCCGCATCGAAAGACCAACGACGGCTATTCCTCGGGGCACACCTGATCGCCACCTCCAGGTTGGCTCTGCCATCGGAAACAGGCCTTCCTCTCAGCTTTGCCGGTGTAGAGCACTCCGTTAGCCTTTATATATAGTCTAGTTCTTTATTGTGTGTCTCGTCTGTAATAATGATAAACCAATTCAGATTGGACTTCGGATTCTGGGTTTATATATAGTCTAGTTCTTTATTGTGTGTCTCGTCTGTAATAATGATAAACCAATTCAGATTGGACTTCGGATTCTGGGTTTATATATAGTCTAGTTCTTTATTGTGTGTCTCGTCTGTAATAATGATAAACCAATTCAGATTGGACTTCGGATTCTGGGTTTATATATAGTCTAGTTCTTTATTGTGTGTCTCGTCTGTAATAATGATAAACCAATTCAGATTGGACTTCGGATTCTGGGTTTATATATAGTCTAGTTCTTTATTGTGTGTCTCGTCTGTAATAATGATAAACCAATTCAGATTGGACTTTGGATTCTGGGTTTGATCGGGTATCTGCTGGTTCCGGCACAAGGAAGGAACTTCACGATTCCTTTTCCCAGTCTGATCCAAACTCGAAGTGCTCTCTCTTTCCAATTAGGAAGAGGTAAGGCAAAAATTACCGTATTCGGGGTCAGTGTCCCTTGCGGAATGTCCAAGTTCAGATTGAATATGGCAATAATGGTCCTCGTCCTCTTCCCGTGAGGGAGGCTTACTCCTATACATGAGTATGTTTTAATAAGGGCTCTCGGTTCAACGTTTATTCTCTACAAAAGACAAAAATGAAAGTACCATATTCCCTAATTTCCTTTAATCGACCCGTACCAATTCTTTTCTCTAGACCCTTATCAAGTCCTCCTTTACTGATAGATTAATCATTGATGAGCATAGTTGCCATGTAAAAATGCCATCTCCCCATATCATTTTTTTCATTAAAAAATTATCAAAATTGTTTGAAACAATGTTTTCGACTATTAGTCACCTATATGTCTAAATAGATCCATTATAGCATTATAAGTTGGTCAGATTGCATATTCAACCTTCAATGTTCCACTTCTGTTCAAAATGGGTTGAAATTCAGGTTGAAGTCATTATACTTGGTGCATATGTCCAAATGTCAACCTACTAAAGTTTTGTCAAATTAATCATATACTTAGATAGGGTATGAAAATTAAGGTGTGACAGTTTCTCTCTCTTTGACCTAGGTGAGACTAAACCTAGCTAGATGGAGACTATATGGAGCTTTAGGAGGTTGATGGTGATGTTTGATGACTGATCCATGCTACCTGAAAGAGGAGGATACTTCCCATTTGTTTTGTAGGTGGGTTGATTACTTTTGCCTTGATTTAATCATGCATTCATAGCCCAATCAATAAAGACATTCTTGAATCTCACCTTACATACCTAGATCTTACCCTATATGCTTAAATATATGACTACTGGAGATTGATTTGCGTCCCTATGGAAGGATCACAAAACATATTGATGATCTTTATATTGTAATGCAGATCCACATTGTTAATAATTGTCTTCTTGTGACCCTATGGTTAAAAATATGAAATATATGTGGTTTTGCACTAAAAGTGACTCATGTATAGCTTTTGAGATACCAAAATAATGGAAAACAAATTATGTGATTTTTTTTAATGTATGGGAGATCATCTAGACCATATATAACATGTTTATGCATTTTTCATACTTTTGAAAACATATTAAACATATGACATATACCTAGAAGTAGCTCATCTAGACTTCAACATGACATATATGTGATATATTTTATTTTAGCCATAACTTGCTCATACTTTAGAATTTGATCATGAAACGTTATATGGTGTTTCATGTATGTAATGTGAATAGAAATATACTTTTGGTTGTAAAAATGAAGACTTAATTATGTTGAACCTCTTTATGGACAAACATGACTTTTCGTTCATTAAATGGGTACTTTGAAGGATGTATGAACCTTCTTTAACTCTCACGAGTTTATATACACAACCCTCTTCGTGATATACTCTTAGACTTGATTAAACCCTTAATTATTATTCTGAAGTTACTTTGTGAACTTGGCATTGATATGGCCTAAATGGTTATTTGAACCTTATCATGATATTTGTGTACCCTAATGGGTTCTTGGACACTATCATGATATTTGAACCTTATCTTCTATATATTCCTATGTTCACACTAAGTTAAAAATAAATCGAGAAGAAAATAATTTATATGCATAACTTCTTATCATGGGATCATAACTATGAAGTAAACATGAAATTATTTGGGGGCTTACAAATCAAACATGCACTTTATGTAATTAAGGGAAACCTTAATTGAAAGAAGTCACCAAATGAAATATTTCACCATCTCATATTAATATCTATGATTCTATTATATTATCTTTTTATAATTATAAGAATGTGAATGGTGACCTTATATTATAAATTTTGGGTATGGGATTTAGAAGTAGTCTTGATGTTTTTAGGCTTTTTCCCAGAAGGCAATGATGTGGGTGCCATTATGGAGATAATGGTAGGATCTAATGGTTAGTGTTTAATCCATGATTGTATATAAATTAATTAATTGAAAATGGAAAAATATTATCATGTACTTAATATGGAGTTCCATATGGTCATGTGTGTCGATACACTTTCCCTTGAGAAGATGAGATATAATCTACAAATAATTAAGTAGGTACTAGAGGATATAAGGGATGTGATGTGAATACCTTTCAATAAAATGTTCTTAAAAGGAAAATTCTATGTGATGCACTTAATTTTGAAGATTAATCTTGTAACACTTTATTGAGTTTATCTAATAGTTATCTTGATAGAAGCTAGTTTGAATTAGATTTGATAAATCAATATAAGCTCATTTATAATTAATTTTACCTTTCATGTACCCTACTATGAATTGATCATAACTTTTACACCCTTTAGAGTTTTGATAAAAATTTAGATTATGTTTGGTTACTGTAGTTTGAGGATATTTGCAAAATTCCAGGTGGATATGAGATTCCTACTAATTCTTATTCATATTTTGACCTTAATGATATTTTAGGCCTTGTTGTGCCTTATAATTGGTGAAGTAGTGCCTTGTTATGGCCATGGATGGAATATTAATCCATCCTTTTGGTTTGGAATATGTGGATATGTTTTATGTCTAATGCAATAGTTAGACTTAATTACTTTCTATACTTATATCTGTACGCCTTGTTTGTAAATTATTTAATGAAACTAAAATATGAGTAATTGTCTTAACGAATCAAGTGTAACCCTAATTATGTAGTGCCATGTTACTGTAGAGCTATCTCAATGTCAGGACTTGTTGTGAGAAGGAGCTCGGAGTAGTATACTTTTGAGTATACACAGGTGTAGGGAGAATTTTCTCTATCATCCTGACCTCAAAGTATTTTGAGAACGATTGTGGTTGTGTCTTGGTTTATATGTGCTTGAGAGAAACTACATTCTTAACTTGAATTTGAGGGTTGTATACCATGGGTTTTGGTATCGTGTCATGTGTACCCATGACGAGTTAGATTTTAGTAGGTTGGGTCATCGTGCCACTACAATTTGTCACTCATACTGGCCGAGGGGAAGAGATCATTAGGAATCAGGTAATCCTAAGATCTTATATGGGGTTGATTGCAACTTCGCAATGGTCAGCTAGTAGTTTAACTGATACACCTCAAACTACTCAGGGCTTAATAAAACATGTAACTCAACCATTTAGTATATCTAGCTAGGATTATATTGTCAAATAACATAATATGTTACTATTGTTCTCTTATTATATGCAATTTTGTTATGATTTATGAATTCTCCATAATTACAGGGATCACCTAAAGCACCGTAAGTAACATTATCTTTATTGTATTCAAGATGATGATATTAATGAAGATTTTTATTATAATATGAAATGTCTTATACTCTTGTCTTCTATATGCCTTAAACTAAATCAAGGAGTGATGTGGATAATTTGAATTTGAAACTAATATTAAATTTCTCTTGGTTATTTATAGCCCATCATAAAAGCTATCTATGTATGGTTATATCTTGGTGGGGGTAATCCTCTCGATGGGACTCTTTTAGAGTAACATGTGGTTCTTCCACAATGTTTTTAGATATGCTAGTATAGCAAAAATGATGCGGTAATCAAGATGTAACAAGATATATCATAGTTGAGTTTAGATTGTCCATGTGCTCTCACTTTTTTGAGTGATGGGAGGATACTTTATTTTGAATATGATGTGTTTCTTTCTAGTTGTTTCTGAATATGAGTTGTAACTTAAGATAGGCATCATATATTATTGTCTCTTCATAGATATGGATCATCTTGTAAACCTAGTTGTTTCCGTTAGTGAAGATATTTTAGTTTGTGTTTTAAAAAACCTAAATATAATGATGTGGTAGTAGGCAAGGTCAATCATCTTGGTCATCCAAAAAGTCTTGATTCTTCAACATGTATCAACAAAAGCATAGATGGATGACTTTTCCCCAGGCCATGACTGTCCCTCTTCCTCTAAGCTCATTCCAGACTGGTCCAGGTCACCAAAAGGGTGTAGTAAACAGAAAGGGTCATAATTCAAAGGTCTAATATACAACCATAGAGAAAAAAACTTATATACCCTCACCCCTCTTTTTATGAGCAAAAGACTCCAACCCATTGTATATTCCACACCCTTGGTCTTTGGTCACTCAAACACGGTTCAAATGGTATAAAATTTTGGCAAAACTTTAAGAGACATCTGGATACATATATTCCGTACTTAAATTTTGATTTAAAACCCCAAATAGGGTGAAATTGCAAACCAGTCCACAAATGTACATGTAATTACAAGGTGAAGGAAAATATTGTCCATTGAAGTCTGATTAACGTCCTCATTTAAACGATTTATTTTAAGGCTAAAATGCATGAATATGAAGTAAAATACATTTTTGAATAATTTTCACATAATTTCCAATTAGGTCCTCATATTGTATTTAATATGTATTCAAGTCCACAACTTGTAAGGAAACTTGGAACAGGACAATCAACATGCAAAATTGAACCAAATGAGAGATATATTTTAATCAATTGGTATCAAATATTAATAGAATGCACAAATATGATAAGCAATCATCATTAGAGGAAGATTATTGTAAAGCTAGGTTCATGGTCTCACAACCATTAACCCCTCAAAAGGATTTAATTTGCCTCTAAAATCCTAAGCAAGGGCAGAGAACAATAATGAATAACCTATAAAGCTATCTCAAAGAGCCTCAGTAAGGCTTATCTTATACAATAGTGCATGATTGTCATGCATTTTCTTCTAGCCTCCTAGATACATTCTGTATTACCAATTTCCAACTTCTACTTATAATGTGTCATTTATTATTTTACACAGGTTCCTTGGAATCTGCTTAGGAATTAGTAAGATCACCATACTCTAATACACTTACTTATTGTCTATTTTTCATTTTATACCTCTTTCCTTATCATTATACTTGTCATATTCCTTTTAAGGTTTGAATGATCATCTTCTATTCTCATTCTCAAGTAATTACTCTTCTTATCAAATATTTATGTACATAATTTCTTACAACAAGGTTATTAATTCATGTGTTCCTGAAACTCATACAATTAGTGGATACCACTTGTGTGTACATATTCATTCTTTTCTTACCAGTAACAACTTGATGGAGCCTCCACTCGCGTGGAGTTACGTGCACCACTAAAAATCCTAGAGATAGTAAGTCTCTAAGTTTAACCTTGTGTGTGCTATAATAAGATCTCCACCCACGTATGCTAAGGTACGTGGAAGTCTTATCGTAGTACAGTTGAGGGTCGAATCCATGAGACAACAGTCTTGTTAAGGGTTTAACAAGATGGAAAATGTTATAGTTCTATCTATCTACTTAAGAGTTGATATCTAGATCAAAGAGTTGATTGGATGATTAAACTAAAGTGCAAGGTAATGTAAATGGTAGGAAAGTAAACTTAAGGTTGTAGAGAGTATTTTGGAAACCACTACGATGTGATCGAGTTTCACTACCGCTACACATGGATTCAAAACATACATCATAAAAACATGGCTTGCAGGGAAAATATTCTAATCAGTTAGTATCTTTGTAGACTTAGCCTCCTTTCAGATAACTAACTATGAGAAACGTGGGAGTATTGCAATGTCAGCCATCCTCGAATGAATGGTCACTTACTTTGCATTACTCCCTTCATAAAGTGTGATCCTCGACCTATCAAAGTTGTACTTTCATACGTCAATTGATTCCATTTCATAGTATGAAAGTACAACGATGGAGGTGAGTTTACTCCACTCCTTGAAAGACATTTCTAGATATCGAAGTAAAAGCATGGTGAATACACACATTTGGAACCAACAAGAAGTTGATATTCGAATCTAGAAGTGCAAACATAGACAATTCACACTAGTAGATAATAGATAATACAAGTTGGTGATCAAGCAACTAGCATTCATTAAACGATTGATGTTGAACTGAAAAGATAGTATTTCTCTATTGTAAACTCATGAATTACAATGTATGAAATAAAAACATGGTTAGCGGGGCTACTCCCCACACCCTAGTGTATGGGACTACTCGCTCATGGAAAGAACAAAGAAGGAGGTGGGAAGAGAGAAAGAAAGCATCATCTCCACGTAGGAGAGAGGAAGGTCAACCCCTTGGAGTAGAGAGCAACTATCTTCACACCATGTAGTTGCCTTGATGAAGAATCCTTCACTCCCCACCTTATATGTCGATGAGAGAGGAAGTAGCTTGAGGATAGAATGTGGATCTTAGACCGACAGCCTTGGGGCAAAGGATGAAGGATGTACAACCCTGGAGTGATAGGGGCAGCCTCTGGACGTCCAAGAATTTGATCCCAAATGAGGACTCCTTTAGTCCTATTTATAGGCTTCTAAGGAATCCCAAACGGTCTTGGGACCGTTTGGGTCTTTAACGATTTGGAGACTATTTGGACTCATACGGTCTTGAGACCGTTTGGCTTCACGCTGTTGTGGGCTCTAATCTCCAAACCACGATATAAACACGATTTAAACATAGCGGAAGCGGTTCGATTAACAGCGGAAGACAAAAATCACGGAAAATTAAAACTTTTCGAGATAAGAGCTTGAATCCACAAAAACTTCTTTCATAAAAAGGAGATAAACTGTTTACATCTTTGATAATTACTTCTTAAGTAATTATATACAACATGATACAAAATCTCAAGAACTCAGAACCAAAATCTCAGACCAAAAGACTCCAAGGACCTGAGAGTACAAAGAACACATAGGACTGACTATCTAACTACACAACTCAGCAGTCTGAATCTCCACCTGAGATTTACTGCTGCTCCTGGTGCTGCTGCTGCTGATACTGTCCACCTACAGACTGATTCCTTCGTCCTCGACGACCACCTAAAAAGGTTGAAATCTACGGGGTGAGATAATTTTAAATAATTATCCCATCGAGAGTTATAACTCTCTGCCAGAAGCTTTATTATAGCAAATCAAGAACAACATAGGCAATAAAAGCTTTAAGGTAATCAACAGCAGATTGTTATCAATTAGAACAACAACATTTAAGGGATATGAAAAACATGTATACTAAGTAATGTATCTTCAACCAATGTATCTTGTAGTTCAACCTAAGCAGATATGCTACGCGGTTGATTATGTTTTACAAACATCATTATGCCCTGCGGAGATGAGGTATACCGTTCATACTCCAACCGATCACTATTAAGTCGCATCGGTATCATACATAGGTCATCAAAAGAGCCGAATTCTTATGACCTCATCTTCCTCAGTCAGGGTGAGGTTCAACATGCAGGACATCTAATGTCTCTACTACTATAGCTTACCAGGGTATTCTGGTACTTCGCTATTAGAATCACAGTGGCATTCTATACTCTCTTCCCCATCGAGGGATTTCTTGTTTATCTCTCATCGATGCGGTATAAAAGACTTTCTCGGGAGATTAGTGTTACATCACCCCGGCATAACCCATAGTGAAGGATTGATAGATTAAGATACATCTACATCAATTCCTACACTAGGATGTAAGGGCATTCACATCCATTTTCCCCACATACTCAAAAGTATGTGATCCAGGAGTTCCCTTAGGAAAACCTGTTTCACCATCATTTTGCTTCTGACAATGATGGATCTATGATCAGGGCTCTACATGATATGATTATACTTGATTAGTTAGGTACATTTCAGTATTCTTTTAACATCAAGCATGTTTCCAAGCATGTAAGTATCAAAACAATAATATACAAGAAGAATACTAAATGTATCAAGTCTGTCTCATACCTGTGATCAAATGGATGTAAAAGCTTAATTCTCTCATCATAAGTCATCTTATCAGCATGACCTTGATGTTACTCATGGCTCTTGCAGCCCATTAATCTCATATGTTTCTCTTATGCTTAAGGAGCATAACATATGTCACTATTCACAAGCCTATAATTATGCTTTCAGTGAATATGATATCATAACCTTTACCTGGCTATGATCATTCTCTTATAAGAACCTGCATGGTTAATTCAATAGACAACAATAAACAATTTATCTCCAGATCAACAATTACTATTGCAGAATTAACCTTTCAAATCAAGGGTTGAACCTTCCTGCCTCCATTAAGGCTAGGTTCCCTGATTTATATCAATTAGGGTTATTCAATCCCTTTCATTATGTTTAGGAATAGTGATTCCTTTTCTCATGCTTTAGTCATGATGATTCATGCTTAAGAACATCACCTGGAATTAGGGTTATTGTATAATTCAATGCATCACCCTCAATTAGGGTTTACTATTCACATTATGTGTCATTACCCTAGAATTTAGGGTTTACCATTCACATTATGGTGAATTGAGCTCATAGCATCATCATGTATAAAATCATCATCATTAATGCCCTCAAGTTAGGTTAAGATTCACTAATTATCATAATTAGGGTTTCCATGATCTCACATAGGTGGATCATACCCTAATCATGCACATTCATATATATATTGAAGGTACATTACTTGGATTTCAACCATAATTGGGATCTTCTCTCTCCTCTTACTCATAGGTGATGATTACATCACTCTAGATTAGGTTGGGTTAAGTCCTCATTGACTATCATAAGCCAAATCACCGCTATCATGTGATTAGGGTTTGATTAGAACAAGGTATTACTCAATTGAACCCTTCAAGGGCATTTTGGTAAATTACCCATTGATCGTCATCATGGGTCAATTCATTTGTCATTTAGTCCCTTAATGTCCTAAGTTACCATTAGGGTTTATATTAGATCACCATTGAACCATTTACACCTTCAAGTGATTACGTATGAACAACTTTGAAAACCTTCAAACGGTTTCAACCTTCAACCACCAAATGGTCTTGAGACCGTTTGGTCTCAAACGGTCTTGAGACCGTTTGATCTCAAACGGTCCTGAGACCGTTTGGTCTCAAACGTTCTGGAGACCGTTTGGGTGTGTTGACCGTTTGGGGAGAGTTGACTTTCAAACAGTTTGAAGCTTATGCGGTTTGAAAACGTTTGATCTTAAACGATCTTGAGATCGATTGGTCCAAACGACCTTGAGATCGTTTGAGCGCAAACGGTCTTGAGACCGTTTGGATCCAAACGGTCTTGAGACCGTTTGGACCTCAAAAGTGGATTAAAGGTTATAAACGATTGGGGTTTTCTATGTTGAAGCCTTCAATTGGCCAAATCCTTGTTAGACACTTATCAATTGAGACAATTAGGGTTATCCTTAACCAATTGGTCACTCAATTGACCCTCAATTAATATCCAAATAGGGTTGGAGTTGGTTCAATTAAGGTCTATAATCGTTCAACCATCAACACTCAACAAAGTGAATCAAATCGAAGTTGATCCCATCAATTGACCTTCAATCGGGCTCAAACTTGGCCCAAACGGTCTTGGGATCATTTGGATAACCTCCAAACTGCCTTGAGACCGTTTTCCCAAGAATTCATCAAAATCTAAGTTGATTTGATAGGGGTTGAACCTTAATTAAGTCACAAATCAGCAATTTGATTATTTCAATAACCCATCGTAATTGGGCCCTCAATTGATCAAATTACCTTAACCCTAGACCTCCAAACGGTCTTGGGTTGACACCAAATGGTCTTGAGACCGTTTGGATGAGTTCCAAACGGTCTTGAGACCGTTTGCCCATCCAATCTTTGGACTCTAGTGAAAATTCATCAAGGTTTGATGTATTGAGTTGATCATCACATCAATACTTAATTGCAATATGGTTTGGTACCTTTGGACCTTAAATTGGTCAACTATTCTTAACCCCAGACCTCTAAACGGTCTTGGGTGATCCCCAAACGGTCTTGAGACCGTTTGGATGATTCCCCAAACGGTCTTGAGACCGTTTGGGCTAATCAACCCAAAATCACTAATTAACTCATTGGAATTTCAGCACTGATTTCAATTAGGATTTTCCCTATTAATCAACCTTCAATTCATAACTCGTTTGGAATTAATCCATCAAATTTGGTGAGTCATTAATCAACATCATTATGAACATTAATCCCAAACGCTAAATGCTTGGTCAACCATCTTAAACGGTCTTGAGACCGTTTTCCCAAAAAGGGAAAATTAAACAGATTGAAAATCAGAACTTAATTCAATTGGATTTGCTAATTGATTTGCTTATATCTCACGATTCCTTTGGAGTTAACCCCTCAAATTTTGTGGGTGCTTAACCTACATAATTATAAACAAGATTCCCATACGGTCGTCGCTTGGTCAATGTGGGCTCTGATCTCCAAACCACGATATAAACACGATTTAAAGGTAGCAGAAGCGGTTCGATTAACAGCGGAAGACAAAAATCACGCAAAATTAAAACTTTTCGAGATAAGAGCTTGAATCCATAAAAACTTCTTTCATAAAAGGAGATAAACTGTTTACATCTTTGATAATTACTTCTTGAGTAATTATATACAACATGATACAAAATCTCAAGAACTCAGAACCAAAATCTCAGACCAAAAGACTCCAAGGACCTGAGAGTACAGAGAACACATAGGACTGACTATCTAACTACACAACTCAGCAGTCTGAATCTCCACCTGAGATTTACTGCTGCTCCTGGTGCTGCTGCTGCTGATACTGTCCACCTGCAGAGTGATTCCTTCGTCCTCGACGACCACCTAAAAAGGTTGAAATCTACGGGGTGAGACAATTTTAAATAATTGTCCCAGCGAGAGTTATAACTCTCTTCCAGAAGCTTTATTATAGCAAATCAAGAACAACATAGGCAATAAAAGCTTTAAGGTAATCAACAGCAGATTGTTATCAATTAGAACAACAACATTTAAGGGATATGAAAAACATGTATACTAAGTAATGTATCTTCAACCAATGTATCTCGTAGTTCAACCTAAGCAGATATGCTACGCGGTTGATTATGTTTTACAAACATCATTATTCCCTGCGGAGATGAGGTATACCGTTCATACTCCAACCGATCACTATTAAGTCGCATCGGTATCATACATAGGTCATCAAAAGAGCTGAATTCTTATGACCTCATCTTCCTCAGTCAGTGTGAGGTTCAACATGCAGGACATCTAATGTCTCTGCTACTATAGCTTACCAGGGTATTCTGGTACTTTGCTATTAGAGTCACAGTGGCATTCTGTACTCTCTTCGCCATCGAGGGATTTCTTATTTATCTCTCATCGATGCAGTATAAAAGACTTTCTCGGGAGATTAGTGTTACATCACTCCGGCATAACCCATAGTGAAGGATTGATAGATTAAGATACATCTACATCAATTCCTACACTAGGATGTAAGGGCATTCACATCCATTTTCCCCACATACTCAAAAGTATGTGACCCAGGAGTTCCCTTAGGAAAACCTGTTTCACCATCAATTTGCTTCTGACAATGATGGATCTATGATCAGGGCTCTACATGATATGATTATACTTGATTAGTTAGGTACATTTCAGTATTCTTTTAACATAAAGCATGTTTCCAAGCATGTAAGTATCAAAACAATAATATACAAGAAGAATACTAAATGTATCAAGTCTGTCTCATACATGTGATCAAATGGATATCAAATCTTAATTCTCTCATCATAAGTCATCTTATCAGCATGATCTTGATGTTACTCATGGCTCTTGCAGCCCATTAATCTCATATGTTTCTCTTATGCTTAAGGAGCATAACATATGTCACTATTCACAAGCCTATAATTATGCTTTCAGTGAATATGATATCATAACCTTTACCTGGATATGATCATTCTCTTATAAGAACCTGCATGGTTAACACAATAGACAACAATAAACAATTTATCTCCAGATCAACAATTACTATTGCAGAATTAACCTTTCAAATCAAGGGTTGAACCTTCCTGCCTCCATTAAGGCTAGGTTCCCTGATTTATATCAATTAGGGTTATTCAATCCCTTTCATTATGTTTAGGAATAGTGATTCCTTTTCTCATGCTTTAGTCATGATGATTCATGCTTAAGAACATCACCTGGAATTAGGGTTATTGTATAATTCAATGCATCACCCTCAATTAGGGTTTACTATTCACATTATGTGTCATTACCCTAGAATTTAGGGTTTACCATTCACATTATGGTGAATTGAGCTCATAGCATCATCATGTATAAAATCATCATCATTAATGCCCTCAAGTTAGGTTAAGATTCACTAATTATCACAATTAGGGTTTCCATGATCTCACATAGGTGGATCATACCCTAATCATGCACATTCATATATATATTGAAGGTACATTACTTGGATTTCAACCATAATTGGGATCTTCTCTCTCCTCTTACTCATAGGTGATGATTACATCACTATAGATTAGGTTGGGTTAAGTCCTCATTGACTATCATAAGCCAAATCACCATTATCATGTGATTAGGGTTTGATTAGAACAAGGTATTACTCAATTGAACCCTTCAAGGGCATTTTGGTAAATTACCCATTGATCGTCATCATGGGTCAATTCATTAGTCATTTAGTCCCTTAATGTCCTAAGTTACCATTAGGGTTTAGATTAGATCACCATTGAACCATTTACACCTTCAAGTGATTACGTATAAACAACCTTGAAAACCTTCAAACGGTTTCAACCTTCAACCACCAAACGGTCTTGAGACCGTTTCGTCTCAAACAGTCTTGAGACCGTTTGACCTCAAACGGTCCTGAGACCGTTTGGTCTCAAACGGTCTTGAGACCATTTGGGTGTGTTGACCGTTTGGGGAGAGTTGACTTTCAAACCGTTTGAAGCTTATGCGGTTTGAAACCGTTTGATCTTAAACGATCTTGAGATCGATTGGTCCAAACGACCTTGAGATCGTTTGAGCCCTAACGGTCTTGAGACCGTTTGGCCCCAAATGGTCTTGAGACCGTTTGGCCCCAAATGGTCTTGAGACCGTTTGGCCTCAAACGGTCTTGAGACCGTTTGGATCCAAACGGTCTTGAGATCGTTTGGTCCAAATGGGCTCAAACCGTTTGGACCTCAAAAGTGGATTAAAGGTTATAAACGATTGGGGTTTTCTATGTTGAAGCCTTCAATTGGCCAAATCCTTGTTAGCCACTTATCAATTGAGACAATTAGGGTTATCCTTAACCAATTGGTCACTCAATTGACCCGCAATTAATATCCAAATAGGGTTGGAGTTGGTTCAATTAAGGTCTATAATCGTTCAACCATCAACACTCAACAAAGTGAATCATATCGAAGTTGATCCCATCAATTGACCTTCAATCGGGCTCAAACTTGGCCCAAACGGTCTTGGGATCATTTGGTTAACCTCCAAACGGTCTTGTGACCGTTTGCCCAAGAATTCATCAAAATCTAAGTTGATTTGATAGGGGTTGAACCTTAATTAAGTCACAAATCAGCAATTTGATTATTTCAATAACCCATTGTAATTGGGCCCTCAATTGATCAAATTACCTTAACCCTATACCTCCAAACGGTCTTGGGTTGACACCAAACGGTCTTGAGACCATTTGGATGAGTTCCAAACAGTCTTGAGACCGTTTGCCCATCCAATCTTTGGACTCTAGTGAAAATTCATCAAGGTTTGATCTATTGAGTTGATCATCACATCAATACTTAATTGCAATATGGTTTAATACCTTTGGACCTTCAATTGGTCAACTATTCTTAACCCCAGACCTCTAAACGGTCTTGGGTGATCCCCAAACGGTCTTGATACCGTTTGGATGATTCCCCAAACGGTCTTGAGACCGTTTGGGCTAATCAACCCAAAATCACTAATTAACTCATTGGAATTTCAGCACTGATTTCAATTAGGATTTGCCCTATTAATCAACCTTCAACTCATAACTCGTTTGGAATTAATCCATCAAATTTGGTGAGTCATTAATCAACATCATTATGAACAGTAATACCAAACGGTCAATGCTTGGTCAACCATCTTAAATGGTGTTGAGACCGTTTTCCCAAAAAGGGCAAATTAAACAGATTGAAAATCAGAACTTAATTCAATTGGATTTGCTAATTGCTTTGCTTATATCTCACGATTCCTTTGGAATTAACCCCTCAAATTTTGTGGGTGCTTAACCTACATAATTATAAACAAGATTCCCATACGGTCGTCGCTTGGTCAATGTGGGCTCTGATCTCCAAACCACGATATAAACACGATTTAAACGTAGCGGAAGCGGTTCGATTAACAGCGGAAGACAAAAATCACGGAAAATTACAACTTTTCGAGATAAGAACTTGAATCCATAAAAACTTCTTTCATAAAAGGAGATAAACTGTTTACATCTTTGATAATTACTTCTTGAGTAATTATATACAACATGATACAAAATCTCAAGAACTCAGAACCAAAATCTCAGACCAAAAGACTCCAAGGACCTGAGAGTACAGAGAACACATAGGACTGACTATCTAACTCCACAACTCATCAGTCTGAATCTCCACCTGAGATTTACTGCTGCTCCTGGTGCTACTGCTGCTGATACTGTCCACCTGCAGACTAGTTCCTTCGTCCTCGACGACCACCTAAAAAGGTTGAAATCTACGGGGTGAGACAATTTTAAATAATTGTCCCAGCGAGAGTTATAACTCTCCGCCAGAAGCTTTATTATAGCAAATCAAGAACAACATAGGCAATAAAAGCTTTAAGGTAATCAGTAGCAGATTGTTATCAATTAGAACAACAACATTTAAGGGATATGAAAAACATGTATACTAAGTAATGTATCTTCAACCAATGTATCTCGTAGTTCAACCTAAGCAGATATGCTACGCGGTTGATTATGTTTTACAAACATCATTATGCCCTGCGGAGATGAGGTATACCGTTCATACTCCAACCGATCACTATTAAGTCGCATCGGTATCATACATAGGTCATCAAAAGAGCCGAATTCTTATGACCTCATCTTCCTCAGTCAGTGTGAGGTTCAACATGCAGGACATCTAATGTCTCTGCTACTATAGCTTACCAGGGTATTCTGGTACTTCGCTATTAGAGTCACAGTGGCATTCTGTACTCTCTTCGCCATCGAGGGATTTCTTATTTATCTCTCATCGATGCGGTATAAAAGACTTTCTCGGGAGATTAGTGTTACTTCACCCCTACATAACCCATAGTGAAGGATTGATAGATTAAGATACATCTACATCAATTCCTACACTAGGATGTAAGGGCATTCACATCCATTTTCCCCACATACTTTAAAGTATGTGATCCAGGAGTTCCCTTAGGAAAACCTATTTCACCATCATTTTGCTTCTGACAATGATGGATCTATGATTAGGGCTCTACATGATATGATTATACTTGATTAGTTAGGTACATTTCAGTATTCTTTTAACATCAAGCATGTTTCCAAGCATGTAAGTATCAAAACAATAATATACAAGAAGAATACTAAATGTATCAAGTCTGTCTCATACCTGTGATCAAATGGATATCAAATCTTAATTCTCTCATCATAAGTCATCTTATCAGCATGACCTTAACGTTACTCATGGCTCTTGCAGCCCATTAATCTCATATGTTTCTCTTATGCTTAAGGAGCATAACATATGTCACTATTCACAAGCCTATAATTATGCTTTCAGTGAATATGATATCATAACCTTTACCTGGCTATGATCATTCTCTTATAAGAACCTGCATGGTTAATTCAATAGACAACAATAAACAATTTATCTCCAGATCAACAATTACTATTGCAGAATTAACCTTTCAAATCAAGGGTTGAACCTTCCTGCCTCCATTAAGGCTAGGTTCCCAGATTTATATCAATTAGGGTTATTCAATCCCTTTCATTATGTTTAGGAATAGTGATTCCTTTTCTCATGCTTTAGTCATGATGATTCATGCTTAAGAACATCACCTGGAATTAGGGTTATTGTATAATTCAATGCATCACCCTCAATTAGGGTTTACTATTCACATTATGTGTCATTACCCTAGAATTTAGGGTTTACCATTCACATTATGGTGAATTGAGCTCATAGCATCATCATGTATAAAATCATCATCATTAATGCCCTCAAGTTAGGTTAAGATTCACTAATTATCATAATTAGGGTTTCCACGATCTCACATAGGTGGATCATACCCTAATCATGCACATTCATATATATATTGAAGGTACATTACTTGGATTTCAACCATAATTGGGATCTTCTCTCTCCTCTTACTCATAGGTGATGATTACATCACTCTAGATTAGGTTGGGTTAAGTCCTCATTGACTATCATAAGCCAAATCACCGCTATCATGTGATTAGGGTTTGATTAGAACAAGGTATTACTCAATTGAACCCTTCAAGGGCATTTTGGTAAATTACCCATTGATCGTCATCATGGGTCAATTCATTAGTCATTTAGTCCCTTAATGTCCTAAGTTACCATTAGGGTTTAGATTAGATCACCATTGAACCATTTACACCTTCAAGTGATTACGTATAAACAACCTTGAAAACCTTCAAACGGTTTCAACCTTCAACCACCAACGGTCTTGAGACCGTTTGGTCTCAAACAGTCTTGAGACCGTTTGACCTCAAACGGTCTTGAGACCGTTTGACCTCAAACGGTCTTGAGACCGTTTGACCTCAAACGGTCTTGAGACCGTTTGGGGAGAGTTGACTTTCAAACCGTTTGAAGCTTATGCGGTTTGAAACTGTTTGATCTTAAACGATCTTGAGATCGATTGGTCCAAACGACCTTGAGATCGTTTGAGCCCAAACGGTCTTGAGACCGTTTGGCCCCAAATGATCTTGAGACCGTTTGGCCTCAAACGGTCTTGAGACCGTTTGGTCCAATTGGGCTCAAACCGTTTGGACCTCAAAAGTGGATTAAAGGTTATAAACGATTGGGGTTTTCTATGTTGAAGCCTTCAATTGGACAAATCCTTGTTAGCCACTTATCTATTGAGACAATTAGGGTTATCCTTAACCAAATGGTCACTCAATTGACCCTCAATTAATATCCAAATAGGGTTGGAGTTGGTTCAATTAAGGTCTATAATTGTTCAACCATCAACACTCAACAATGTGAATCAAATCAAAGTTGATCCCATCAATTGACCTTCAATCGGGCTCAAACTTGGCCCAAACGGTCTTGGGATCGTTTGGATAACCTCCAAACGGTCTTGAGACCGTTTGCCCAAGAATTCATCAAAATCTAAGTTGATTTGATAGGGGTTGAACCTTAATTAAGTCACAAATCAGCAATTTGATTATTTCAATAACCCATTGTAATTGGGCCCTCAATTGATCAAATTACATTAACCCTAGACCTCCAAACGGTCTTGGGTTGACATCAAACGGTCTTGAGACCGTTTGGATGAGTTCCAAATGGTCTTGAGACAGTTTGCCCATCCAATCTTTGGACTCTAGTGAAAATTCATCAAGGTTTGATCTATTGAGTTGATCATCACATCAATACTTAATTGCAATATGGTTTGGTACCTTTGGACCTTCAATTGGTCAACTATTCTTGACCCTAGACCTCTAAACGGTCTTGGGTGATCCCCAAACGGTCTTTAGACCGTTTGGATGATTCCTCAAATGGTCTTGAGACCGTTTGGGCTAATCAACCCAAAATCACTAATTAACTCATTGGGATTTCAGCACTGATTTCAATTAGGATTTGCCCTATTAATCAACCTTCAACTCATAACACGTTTGGAATTAATCCATCAAATTTGGTGAGTCATTAATCAACATCATTATGAACAGTAATTCCAAACGGTCAATGCTTGGTCAACCATCTTAAATGGTGTTGAGACCGTTTTCCCAAAAAGGGCAAATTAAACAGATTGAAAATCAGAACTTAATTCAATTGGATTTGCTAATTGATTTGCTTATATCTCACGATTCCTTTGGAGTTAACCCCTCAAATTTTGTGGGTGCTTAACCTACATAATTATAAACAAGATTCCCATACGTTCGTCGCTTGGTCAACGCGACCAAATGGTCTTGAAGGCCGTTTGCCTTCATACGACCCTGAAACTGTCTGCCCACCAAATGGTTGTGTAAACCGTATGGGCAATTGGTGGAGGTCGTTTGGTAAAGTGGAAATCCGTAGATAAGCATAGGAATTAATGCCCTTATCTTCTACCTCAAGAACAGTAGCAGTTCTTCATGATTTTGCTTGCAAGGATGCAAGGGAAGATAGGGAAGAAGAAGAACTAGCAACTATATGCATAGAAAAAGATGTATAATCAAAGCATAAGGTTTAGAGTTATAAAACCCACCTAAAGGTTGTTCCTTGAGCTCCAAGCTTCCAAGATTCAGGTCTTTAATGGAATCTTTGAGCTCCACAGGTCGGCCAAGGTGAATTCTCCAAGGAAAAGTTGGAAAGGAATGGCTAGAAAGATAAAGCTAGGTGAGCTAGCCATGAATTCAACCTTGAAATCGAGTTTCCTCCATGAATTCAAGCAAAACAGATGATCCAAACTTACCTTGAACTCCCTGGTCGTTCTCTTATGCTCCAGAGCTCTACCTTAGTTGGTTTGAGCAAGTGGGATAAGTGAGGGAATGAAAGAAACGTTCCTTTGCTTGCAAAGGAAGTGGTATATATATATTTTGGGTGAAATTTCTCCATAAAGCTTCTACTTTATCCCATTTCTCATCTAAGTCCTTCCTTTCTTCTTTGCTCGTCCCTACCCCTTATTTCTAAGGACAATATCCTTCTAAGGTCAAGAATTGAAGGCAAAGAAGATCAACCCATTACTAAAGTATACATATAAAAGAGCTAATATACTTATTCCTTGATTATTTAATCACAAAGGTGTTTATTTATTATATGATTATTCAAATGAAGTGCCCTCTTCATCATTTATACTCTAAATGATGACAAAAGTTATAAAATATATTTTAGAAGATAAAATTTACAAGTTGCACTCCAAATTTTGGGTAAATTGCATTTTACCCCAAAACCAGGGTTTCAAGCACAGGGATTACTTCCACAGCTGCACCTTGGTGCTCAAGCTTGGGAAATCCTTCAAACTTTACCAATATCATTCTCATGATGTCTCATCATCAGAGGAACATCTCAACATGTGAAATTTGCAAGTTAAGTCTTTAGCTGGGTAATTTGCACATAGGTCCCTGTATTACAAAACAATACTAAAACATTGTTCAATTAGGGCAGAAATGGAAATATGTGTCCCTCAAGAGTTTAATTACATGCCAAAAGATAATCACCAGTATCTTAATTACATAATTAGGCAAAACACCTAGGGTTAACTCATAACCTAGGTCAGGGATGTTACAAATTATCCACCCCTTACAAGGATTTCATCCCCGAAATCGATAAAACGTATTAAGAGAAAAGAGCAGGGTATTTCCTTCTCATCTCCTCCTCTAGTTCCCAAGTGGTTTCTTCAACACCACGGTGGTTCCAGAGGACTTTCAAAAGTCTTATATCTTTCTTCTTTAACTTTTTAGTTCTACTATCAAGGATTGACACTGGTCCTTCCTCATAAGTTATATCTTCATTCAATTCTACTTCCATAGGTTGTAGAACTGACTCAGTATCTGGGTGACATTTCCTCAGCATAGAAATGTGAAACAGAGGGTGTAACCTCTGTAACTTTGGTGGCAGCTCTAGTTTATATGCTACCTTTCCAATCCGTTCAATGATTGGATAAGGCCCCATAAATCTAGGAGCTAACTTCCCTTTTCTTCCAAAACGAAGAACTCCTTTCCAAGGCGAGACTTTGAGATACACTCTATCTCCGACCTGGAACTCTAAGGGTCTACGACGCTTTTCAGCATAAGATTTCTGCCTATCCTGTGCAGTCTTAATCTGTTGTTGTATTACCTTAATCTTTTCTGTAGTTTACTGCACAAGATCAGGTCCTAACAACTGATGCTCACCAGTCTCATACCAACACAAGGGTGATCTATAATGTCTACCATACAAGGCTTCATAAGGTGCCATATCAATACTATGATGATAGCTATTGTTATAAGCAAACTCTATCAAGCTTAGATGTAGATCCCAACTTCCGATAAACTGGAGAACACATGCTCTCAACAGGTCTTCCAAGGTCTGTATGGTCCTTTCCGACTGTCCATCAGTCTGTGGATGAAAGGCCGTACGAAACCTTAACTGGGTGCCTAAAGCATTATGAAGTCATTCCCAAAAATGACTAGTGAACTGGGGACCTCTATCAGAGACGATAGTAGCTGGAACCCCGTGCAAACACACTATCTCATTTATGTAAATCTGTGCGAGCCTCTCAGTAGTGTAGGTTGTCTTGACAGGTAAGAAATGTGTTGTCTTAGTCAACCTATCCACAACTACCCAAATGGAATCATGTCCTTTGCTTGTCCTGGGTAGGCCAACAACAAAGTCAATGGTAACATGGTCCCACTTCCACTGTGGTATGGGTAAAGGTTGCATTGTTCCTGCAGGCTTCTGGTGTTCAGCTTTAACTTGCTGACACACAGGACACCTCAGAACAAACTCAGCAACATCCTTCTTCATTCCAGGCCACCAATACATATCTTTCAAGTTTCGATACATCTTGGTGCTCCCTGGATGCATGGCATACATCGAAGAATGAGCTTCTTCCAGGACTAACTTCCTCAAGTTGTCCACATCCGACACTATCCTCCTCCCATGATAACAGGCTATTTGATCATCTGAGTCATGGAAACCATCTCGTTTCTCACTACCATACTCCGATCTAATCTGCTGAACTATAGTATCACCTTGTTGTGCTTCCTTAATCTGCTCTCTAAGGGTAGGTTTAATATGCATCTTAGCCAACAACCTGGCTAATAATGACACCTTCAACTGCACATTGTCTTGTCTCAAAGAGATAAGCATATCCCTTCTAGAGCATACTAAAGAGTTTAGTTGTGCCCTTTCCATGGTTGATGTTGTTGATTTCCTACTCAAGGCATCAACAACCACATTATCCTTCCCCGGATGGTAATCAATCGTACAATCGTAGTCCTTGATTAATTCCATCCAGCGGCGTTGTCTCATATTAAGATCATGCTGAGAGAAGATGTACTTAAGGTTCTTATGGTCAGTGAAAATCTGAAACGTCTCTCCATAAAGATAATGTCTCCAGATCTTCAGGGCATGAACTACAGCAGCTAACTCTAGATCATGTGTCAGATAATTCTCTTCGTGTTTCTTAAGCTGTCGAGAAGCAAAACAAATTACTTATTAATCCTGCATCAACACACACCCTAGTCCATTCTTAGAAGCATCACAGAAAACTATATATCCTTTGCCTTGCTCAGGTAGCACAAGTATGGGTGCACTTGTCAACTTCTCCTTCAACAACTGGAAAGATTGCTGACACTTATCACTCCAAACAAAAGGAACATCTTTCCGGGTCAACTTAGTCAAGGGTAAGGCTATGGAACTGAAATTATTAATGAACCTTCGATAATAGCCTGCTAACCCTAGGAAACTTCGAATCTATGTCGGCGTCTTCGGTTGTTCCCACTGTAGAACAGATTCTACCTTTGTAGGGTCAACACGAATTCCCAATGCAGATATCACATGTCCAAGAAAAGATACCTCCGGCAGCCAGAACTCACACTTGCTAAACTTAGCATACAGCTTGTGTTCTCTTAGCAAGGTCAAAGCTTGGCGAAGATGCTGCTCATGCTGTTGAGCATCCTTACTAAAAATCAGAATGTCATCTATGAAGACGACAACACACTAATCGAGGAAAGGTCGAAAAACTCTATTCATGAGTTCCATGAATGCAGCTGGTGCATTGGTTAGTCCAAACGACATAACCTTGAACTCATAGTGACCATATCTTGTCCTAAAGGCAGACTTGGATATGTCACCATCCTTAATACGGAGTTGATGATATCCAGACCTCAGGTCTATCTTTGAGAAGACGGTTGCACCACGCAACTGGTCAAAGAGATCATCAATCCTCGACAGAGGGTACTTATTCTTTATCGTTACTTTATTGAGTTGTCTATAATCAATGCACAACCGCATTGACCCATCTTTCTTTCTAACAAACAAAACCGGAGCACCCCAAGGTGAAGTGCTCGGTCGGATAAAACCTTTCTCAAGTAACTCTTGAAGCTGTTTCTTGATTTCTTCCATCTCAGCAGGCGCCATCCTATACGGTGTCTGGGCTATAGGTTTCGTGTCTGGGATCAAATTGATTTAAAAATCAATTTCCCGAGGCGGTGGTATACCTGGAAGTTCTTCAGGAAACACGTCCTTGAATTCCCTGACTATAGGAACTTCAGCAGGGTTGAGACCTTCTTTGGTAACATCTACCACGTGGGCCAAGAATGCATAACATCCTTGCCTCATCAGCTTATCAGCAACCATAGCTGACACAAGACAGGTGGGCAGAATCTTCCTTTCTCCTTGAAAGATCCACGTGTTGTTTTTATCAGCAAACACAACAAGCTTGGATTCACAATCCAAGACAACTCGGTACTTTTCCAAGGTATCCATCCCGAGGATTATATCAAATCCTTGCATATCAAGTGGTATAAGGTCCACTTGAATGCGATGGTTAGAAAAGAAGAGGATGCAGGGAGAGCAAACCTCTTGCAACACGGCAGACCCACTCAACGGAGTCTCCAAAAACAAGCTATCTGCACTATGACTGACTGTCATATTGTAGTTACGAATCACTCTCCGAGTGACAAAGGAGTGCGTAGCACCCGGGTCAATCAGAACAGATACCACACATGATTTAGACATATAAGAATATAAAAGTTCCATCTGACCTGCCACTACCCGTGGATTGACCACTGCATCAGGTGGGTTCATAGCATAGAACCTTGCTGTCGCCTGGTGTTGAGGTGGTGCTGATGATCCAGCTTGAGACGCTTGTCCACGTCCTCGAACTGCTCCTTGAGATTGCCTTCTCTGAAATCCCTGTTGACTTTGCCTCTGAGGTTGTGTCACACTGACATGCCTAGATCGGCAGTCCTTCATTAAATGCCCCACCTTCCCACATTTGTAACAGCTCCTCTCCATTTGTTGTGGTCTGGGTGGTCCTGTGACTGACATCGATGCTGAACTACGAGTCTCTTGTTGAGGTAGGCTTCGTCCCCTGCCTCTACTCGGTGACCACTGTGTCTGAGCACTCATTCTGGGTGGTGGAGGTGTAGGTGCAGAGAATCTAGGCTTCTTAAAGTCTCTAGATGAAGCACTCTGGAACTGCGGATATCTTTTATGGGTTTGTCTCTTCTCGACTACGGATTTCTCTATCCTTCTGTCTGACTCAACGAAGGTAGCAAACATCTCCCGATTCTCTAGGGCAGACACGGGAGTAGTCAAGTCGGCGTTCAAACCCTTCTCGAACCTTCTGATTCTTTCTTCTTCCGTGGAAGCCATGTGCGGACAAAACCGCAGTAACTCCATGAACTTAGCTTCATACTCGCTAATGTTCATCATGCCCTGCCTCAGTCTCTCAAACTGAGAGATCTTCTCATCTAGGAAGGTCTTTGGAAAATATCTATTGATAAATTCCCGACGGAAATCTTCCCACGAGATCTCCACTCCAGGCCTCTTCTGCTCTTCCATGGTCCACCAGTGACCAGCACTTCCCTTGAGAAGATAGACAGCGTGTCTAACCTTCTGAGCTTCTGGGATGTTGAGGATTCTAAAAGCTTTTTCCAATTTGGTCAACCACAGATCGGCATCTGCAGGATCAGCTGTTCCAAGGTATTCGGTTGCTCCGACACGACGAAGTCGCTCGAACGTCTTACCGATACCATGTCCTTCAGGCTGGGTAGGTGCCCTAGGTGCAGGCATGGGCATTCTGTCGGTGATGTGTGTCATGGCAGTCATAAACTGCCCGAACATAGTTTGAACAGCTGGGTTTTCCATGTCAGCTGGGTCAAACTAAGGTGGCTATCTGGGTGGCTCAGGTACAGGTTGTTCTATCTCCAGGTTCCTTGCACCTCTTTGGGGTGCAATAACACTACTTTCTGCCACGAACTCCTCGTGTGGTTCAGACATTCTTAATTATCTTCTTCTCCTGAGGAGCAGAAGACTCTATTAGATAAGAAAGAAATGCTAAGGATAGACTCGACATCCTAATTCCTATGTCTCTATAGACTCAGCGAACCTAGAGCTCTGATACCACTAATTGTGGGCTCTGATCTCCAAACCACGATATAAACACGATTTAAACGTAGCGGAAGCGGTTCGATTAACAGCGGAAGACAAAAATCATGGATTATTAAAACTTTTCGAGATAAGAGCTTGAATCCATAAAAACTTCTTTCATAAAAGGAGATAAACTGTTTACATCTTTGATAATTACTTCTTGAGTAATTATATACAACATGATACAAAATCTCAAGAACTCAGAACCAAAATCTCAGAGCAAAAGACTCCAAGGACCTGAGAGTACAGAGAACACATAGGACTGACTATCTAACTACACAACTCAGCAGTCTGAATCTCCACCTGAGATTTACTGCTGCTCCTGGTGCTGCTGCTGTTGATACTGTCCACCTGCAGACTGATTCCTTCGTCCTCGACGACCACCTAAAAAGGTTGAAATCTACGGGGTGAGACAATTTTAAATAATTGTCCCAGTGAGAGTTATAACTCTCCGCCAGAAGCTTTATTATAGCAAATCAAGAACAACATAGGCAATAAAAGCTTTAAGGTAATCAACAACAGATTGTTATCAATTAGAACAACAACATTTAAGGGATATGAAAAACATGTATACTAAGTAATGTATCTTCAACCAATGTATCTCGTAGTTCAACCTAAGCAGATATGCTACGCGGTTGATTATGTTTTACAAACATCATTATGCCCTGCGGAGATGAGGTATACCGTTCATACTCCAACCGATCACTATTAAGTCGCATCGATATCATACATAGGTCATCAAAAGAGCCGGATTCTTATGACCTCATCTTCCTCAGTCAGTGTGAGGTTCAACATGCAGGACATCTAATGTCTCTGCTACTATAGCTTACCAGGGTAATCTGGTACTTCGCTATTAGAGTCACAGTGGCATTCTGTACTCTCTTCGCCATCGAGGGATTTCTTGTTTATCTCTCATCGATGCGGTATAAAAGACTTTCTCGGGAGATTAGTGTTACATCACCCTGACATAACCCATAGTGAAGGATTGGTAGATTAAGATACATCTACATCAATTCCTACACTAGGATGTAAGGGCATTCACATCCATTTTCCCCACATACTCAAAAGTATGTGATCCAGGAGTTCCCTTAGGAAAACCTATTTCACCATCATTTTGCTTCTGACAATGATGGATCTATGATCAGGGCTCTACATGATATGATTATACTTGATTAGTTAGGTACATTTCAGTATTCTTTTAACATCAAGCATGTTTCCAAGCATGTAAGTATCAAAACAATAATATACAAGAAGAATACTAAATGTATCAAGTCTGTATCATACCTTTGATCAAATGGATATCAAATCTTAATTCTCTCATCATAAGTCATCTTATCAGCATGACCTTGATGTTACTCATGGCTCTTGCAGCCCATTAATCTCATATGTTTCTCTTATGCTTAAGGAGCATAACATATGTCACTATTCACAAGCCTATAATTATGCTTTCAGTGAATATGATATCATAACCTTTACCTGGCTATGATCATTCTCTTATAAGAACCTGCATGGTTAATTCAATAGACAACAATAAACAATTTATCTCCAGATCAACAATTACTATTGCAGAATTAACCTTTCAAATCAAGGGTTGAACCTTCCTGCCTCCATTAAGGCTAGGTTCCCTGATTTATATCAATTACGGTTATTCAATCCCTTTCATTATATTTAGGAATAGTGATTCCTTTTCTCATGCTTTAGTCATGATGATTCATGCTTAATAACATCACCTGGAATTAGGGTTATTGTATAATTCAATGCATCACCCTCAATTAGGGTTTACTATTCACATTATGTGTCATTACCCTAGAATTTAGAGTTTACCATTCACATTATGGTGAATTGAGCTCATAGCATCATCATGTATAAAATCATCATCATTAATGCCCTCAAGTTAGGTTAAGATTCACTAATTATCATAATTAGGGTTTCCATGATCTCACATAGGTGGATCATACCCTAATCATGCACATTCATATATATATATTGAAGGTACATTACTTGGATTTCAACCATAATTGGGATATTATCTCTCCTCTTACTCATAGGTGATGATTACATCACTCTAGATTAGGTTGGGTTAAGTCCTCATTGACTATCATAAGCCAAATCACCACTATCATGTGATTAGGGTTTGATTAGAACAAGGTATTACTCAATTGAACCCTTCAAGGGCATTTTGGTAAATTACCCATTGATCGTCATCATGGGTCAATTCATTAGTCATTTAGTCCCTTAATGTCCTAAGTTACCATTAGGGTTTAGATTAGATCACCATTGAACCATTTACACCTTCAAGTGATTACGTATAAACAACCTTGAAAACCTTCAAACAGTTTCAACCTTCAACCCCCAAACGGTCTTGAGACCGTTTGGTCTCAAATGGTCTTGAGACCGTTTGACCTCAAACGGTCCTGAGACCGTTTGGTCTCAAACGGTCTTGAGACCGTTTGGGTGTTTTGACTGTTTGGGGAGAGTTGACTTTCAAACCGTTTGAAGCTTATGCGGTTTGAAACCGTTTGATCTTAATCGATTTTGAGATCGATTGGTCCAAACGACCTTGAGATCGTTTGATCCCAAACGGTCTTGAGACCGTTTGGCCACAAACGATATTGAGACCGTTTGGCCTCAAATGGTCTTGAGACCGTTTGGATCCAAACGGTCTTGAGACCGTTTTGTCAAAATGGGCTCAAACCGTTTGGACCTCAAAAGTGGATTAAAGGTTATAAATGATTGGGGTTTTCTATGTTGAAGCCTTCAATTGGCCAAATCCTTGTTAGCCACTTATCAATTGAGACAATTAGGGTTATCCTTAACCAATTGGTCACTCAATTGACCCTCAATTAATATCCAAATAGGGTTGGAGTTGGTTCAATTAAGGTCTATAATTGTTCAACCATCAACACTCAACAATGTGAATCAAATCAAAGTTGATCCCATCAATTGACCTTCAATCGGGCTCAAACTTGGCCCAAACGGTCTTGGGATCATTTGGATAACCTCCAAACGGTCTTGTGACCGTTTGCCCAAGAATTCATCAAAATCTATGTTGATTTGATAGGGGTTGAACCTTAATTAAGTCACAAATCAGCAATTTGATTATTTCAATAACCCATTGTAATTGGGCCCTCAATTGATCAAATTACCTTAACCCTAGACCTCCAAACGGTCTTGGGTTGACACCAAACGGTCTTGAGACCGTTTGGATGAGTTCCAAACGGTCTTGAGACCGTTTGCCCATCCAATCTTTGGACTCTAGTGAAAATTCATCAAGGTTTGATCTATTGAGTTGATCATCACATCAATACTTAATTGCAATATGGTTTGGTACCTTTGGACCTTCAATTGGTCAACTATTCTTGACCCCAGACCTCTAAAAGGTCTTGGGTGATCCCCAAACGGTCTTGAGACCGTTTGGATGATTCCTCAAACGGTCTTGAGACCGTTTGGGCTAATCGACCCAAACTCACTAATTAACTCACTGGGATTTCAGCACTGATTTCAATTAGGATTTGCCCTATTAATCAACCTTCAACTCATAACGCGTTTGGCATTAATCCATCAAATTTAGTGAGTCATTAATCAACATCATTATGAACAGTAATCCCAAACGGTCAATGCTTGGTCAACCATCTTAAATGGTCTTGAGACCGTTTTCCCAAAAAGGGCAAATTAAACAGATTGAAAATCAGAACTTAATTCAATTGGATTTGCTAATTGATTTGCTTATATCTCACGATTCCTTTGGTGTTAACCCCTCAAATTTTGTGGGTACTTAACCTACATAATTATAAACAAGATTCCCATACGGTCGTCGCTTGGTCAATGCGACCAAATGGTCTTGAAGGCCGTTTGCCTTCATACGACCCTGAAACCGTTTGCCCACCAAATGGTTGTGTAAACCGTATGGGAAATTGGTGGAGGTCGTTTGGTAAAGTGGAAATCCGTGGATAAGCATAGGAATTAACGCCCTTATATTCTACCTCAAGAACAGTAGCAGTTCTTCACGATTTTGCTTGCAAGGATGCAAGGGAAGATAGGGAAGAAGAAGAACTAGCAACTATATGCATAGAAAAAGATGTATAATCAAAGCATAAGGTTTAGAGTTATAAAACCCGCCTAAAGGTTGTTCCTTGAGCTCCAAGCTTCCAAGATTCAGGTCTTTAATGGCGTCTTTGAGCTCCATAGGTTGGCCAAGGTGAATTCTCCAAGGAAAAGTTGGAAAGGAATGGCTAGAAAGATAAAGCTAGGTGAGCTAGCCATGAATTCAACCTTGAAATCGAGTTTCCTCCATGAATTCAAGCAAAAGGGATGATCCAAACTTACCTTGAACTCCCTGGTCGTTCTCTTATGCTCCAGAGCTCTGCCTTAGTCGGTTTGAGCAAGGGGGATAAGTGAGGGAATGAAAGAAACGTTCCTTTGCTTGCAAAGGAAGTGGTATATATATTATGGGTGAAATTTCTCCATAAAGCTTCTACTTTATCCCATTTCTCATCTAAGTCCTTCCTTTCTTCTTTGCTCGTCCCTACCCATTATTTCTAAGGACAATCTCCTTCTAAGGTCAAGAATTGAAGGCAAAGAAGATCAACACATTACTAAAGTATACATATAAAAGAGCTATTATACTTATTCCTTGATTATTTAATCACAAAGGTGTTTATTTATTATATGATTATTCAAATGAAGTGCCCTCTTCATAATTTCTACTCTAAATGATGACAAAAGTTATAAACGATATTTTAGAAGATGAAATTTACAAGTTGCACTCCAAATTTTGGGTAAATTGCATTTTACCCCAAAACCAGGGTTTCAAGCACAGGGGGATTACTTCCACAGCTGCACCTTGGTGCTCAAGCTTGGGAAATCCTTAAAACTTTACCATAATAATTCTCATGATGTCTCATCATCAGAGGAACATCTCAACATGTGAAATTTGCAAGTAAACCCCTTTAGCATGGTAATTTGCACATAGGTCCCTATATTACAAAACAATACTAAAACATTGTTCAATTAGGGCAGAAATGGAAATATTTGTTCCTCAAGAGTTTAATTACATGCCAAAAGATAATCACCAGTATCTTAATTACATAATTAGGCAAAACACCAAGGGTAAACTCATAACCCAGGTCAGGGATGTTACAGTCAACGCGACCAAACGGTCTTGAAGGCCGTTTGCCTTCATACGACCCTGAAACCGTTTGCCCACCAAATGGTTGTGTAAACCGTATGGGAAATTGGTGGAGGTCGTTTGGTAAAGTGGAAATCCATGGATAAGCATAGGAATTAACGCCCTTATCTTCTACCTCAATAACAGTAGCAGTTCTTCACGATTTTGCTTGCAAGGATGCAAGGGAAGATAGGGAAGAAGAAGAACTTGCAACTATATGCATAGAAAAAGATGTATAATCAAAGCATAAGGTTTAGAGTTATAAAACCCGCCTAAAGGTTGTTCCTTGAGCTCCAAGCTTCCAAGATTCAGGTCTTTAATGGCATCTTTGAGCTCCATAGGTCGGCCAAGGTGAATTCTCCAAGGAAAAGTTGGAAAGGAATGGCTAGAAAGATAAAGCTAGGTGAGCTAGCCATGAATTCAACCTTGAAATCGAGTTTCCTCCATGAATTCAAGCAAAAGGGATGATCCAAACTTACCTTGAACTCCCTGGTCGTCCTCTTATGCTCCGGAGCTCTGCCTTAGTCAGTTTGAGCAAGGGGGATAAGTGAGGGAATGAAAGAAACGTTCCTTTGCTTGCAAAGGAAGTGGTATATATATTGGGTGAAATTTCTCCATAAAGCTTCTACTTTATCCCATTTCTCATCTAAGTCCTTCCTTTCTTCTTTGCTCGTCCCTACCCCTTATTTCTAAGGACAAGAATTGAAGGCAAAGAAGATCAACCCATTACTAAAGTATACATATAAAAGAGCTATTATACTTATTCCTTGATTATTTAATCACAAAGGTGTTTATTTATTATATGATTATTCAAATAAAGTGCCCTCTTCATCATTTCTACTCTAAATGATGAAAAAAGTTATAAAAGATATTTTAGAAGATGAAATTTACAAGTTGCACTCCAAATTTTGGGTAAATTGCATTTTTACCCCAAAACCAGGGTTTCAAGCACAGGGATTGCTTCCACAGCTGCACCTTGGTGCTCAAGCTTGGGAAATCCTTCAAACTTTACCATAATCATTCTTATGATGCCTCAACATCATAGGAACATCTCAACATGTGCAAAATGCAAGTTAACCTTTCTAACTCGGTAAATTGCACATAGGTCCCTGTATTACAAAACAATACTAAAACATTGTTCAATTAGGGCAGAAATGGAAATATGTGTTCCTCAAGAGTTTAATTACATGCCAAAAGATAATCACCAGTATCGTAATTACATAATTAGGCAAAACACCTAGGGTTAACTCATAACCCAGGTCAAGGATGTTACAAATTATCCACCCCTTACAAGGATTTCGTCCTCGAAATCGATAAAACGTATTAAGAGAAAAGAGTAGGGTATTTCCTTCTCATCTCCTCCTCTAGTTCCCAAGTGGTTTCTTCAACACCACGGTGGTTCCAGAGGACTTTCACAAGGCTTATATCTTTCTTCTTTAACTTTTTAGTTCTACTATCAAGGATTGACACTGGTCCTTCCTCATAAGTTATATCTTCATTCAATTCTACTTCCATAGGTTGTAGAACTGACTCGGTATCTGGGTGACATTTCCTCAGCATAGAAATGTGAAACACAGGGTGTAACCTCTGTAACTCTGGTGGCAGCTCTAGTTTATATGCTACCTTTCCAATCCGTTCAATGATTGGATAAGGCCCCATAAATCTAGGAGCTAACTTCCCTTTTCTTCCAAAACGAAGAACTCCTTTCCAAGGCGAGACTTTGAGATACACTCTGTCTCTGACCTGGAACTCTAAGGGTCTACGACGCTTGTCAGCATAAGATTTGTGCCTATCCTGTGCAGTCTTAATCTATTGTTGTATTACCTTAATCTTTTCTGTAGTTTGCTGCACAAGATCAGGTCCTAACAACTGATGCTCACCAGTCTCATACCAACACAAGGGTGATCTACAACGTCTACCATACAAGGCTTCATAAGGTGCCATATCAATACTATGCTGATAGCTATTGTTATAGGCAAACTCTATCAAGCTTAGGTATAGATCCCAACTTTCGGTAAACTGGAGAACACATGTTCTCAATAGGTCTTCCAAGGTCTGTATGGTCCTTTCCGACTGTCCATCAGTCTATGGATGAAAGACCGTACTAAACCTTAGCTTGGTGCCTAAGGATCTGTGTAACTGCTCCCAAAAATGACTTGTAAACTGGGGACCTCTGTCAGAAACTATAGTGAGAGGAACTCCGTGCAAACGCACTATCTCTTGAACATACAACTGTGATAACCTCTCCGCAGAATAGGTTATTTTGACAGGTAAGAAATGCGCTGTCTTAGTCAACCTTTCCACAACTACCCAAATGGAATCATGTCCTTTGCTTGTCCTGGGTAGGCCAACAACAAAGTCCATGGTAACATGGTCCCACTTCCACTGTGGTATGGGTAAAGGTTGCATTGTTCCTGCAAGCTTCTGGTGTTCAGCTTTAACTTGCTGACACACAAGACACCTCAGAACAAACTCTGCAACATCCTTCTTCATTCCAGGCCACCAATACATATCTTTCAAGTTTCGATACATCTTGGTGCTCCCTGGATGCATGGCATACATCGAAGAATGAGCTTCTTCCAGGACTAACTTCCTCAAGTTGTCCACATCCAACACTATCATCCTCCCATGATAACAGGCTATTTGATCATCTGAGTCATGGAAACCATCTCGTTTCTCACTACCATACTCCGATCTAATCTGCTGAACTACAGTATCACCTTGCTGTGCTTCCTTAATCTATTCTCTAAGGGTAGGTTTAATATGCATCTCAGCCAACAACCCAGATAACAATGACACCTTCAACTGTACATTGTCTTGCCTTAAAGAGATAAGCATATCTCTCTTAGAGCATACTAAAGAGTTTAGTTGTGCCCTTTCCATGGTTGATGTTGCTGATTTCCTACTCAAGGCATCAGCAACCACATTAGCCTTCCCCGGATGGTAATCAATCGTACAATCGTAGTCCTTGATTAATTCCATCCAGCGGCATTGTCTCATATTAAGCTCATGCTGAGAGAAGATGTACTTAAGGTTCTTATGGTCAGTGAAAATCTGAAATGTCTCTCCATAAAGATAATGTCTCCAGATCTTCAGGGCATGAACCACAGCAGCTAACTCTAGATCGTGTGTCGGATAATTCTCTTCGTGTTTCTTAAGCTGTCGAGAAGCAAAAGAAATTACTTGTTTATTCTGCATCAACACACATCTGAGTCCATTCTTGGAGGCATCACAGAAAACTATGTATCCTTTGCCTTGCTCAGGTAACACAAGTACTGGTGCACTTGTCAACCTCTCCTTCAACAATTGAAAAGATTGCTGGCACTTATCGCTCCAGTCAAAAGGAACTTCTTTCCGGGTCAACTTTGTCAAGGGTAAGGCTATGGAACTAAAGTTATTAATGAACCTTCGATAATAGCCTGCTAACCCTAGGAAAATTCGAATCTCCGTCGGCGTCTTCAGTTGTTCCCACTGTAGAACAGATTCTACCTTTGTAGGGTCAACATGAATTCCCGAGGCAGATATCACATGTCCAAGAAAAGATACCTCCGGCAGCCAGAACTCACACTTGCTAAACTTAGCATACAACTTGTGTTCTCTTAGCAAGGTCAAAGCTTGGCGAAGATGCCGCTCATGCTGCTGAGCATCCTTATTAAAAATCAGAATGTCATCTATGAAACGACAACACACTGATCGAGGAAAGGTCGAAAAACTCTATTCATGAGTTCCATGAATGCAGCTGGTGCATTGGTTAGTCCAAACGACATAACCGTGAACTCATAGTGACCATATCTGGTCCTAAAGGCAGACTTGGATATGTCACCATCCTTAATACGGAGTTGATGATATCCAGACCTCAGGTCTATCTTTGAGAAGACGGTTGCACCACGCAACTGGTCAAAGAGATCATCAATCCTCAGCAAAGGGTACTTATTCTTTATCATTACTTTATTGAGTTGTCTATAATCAATGCACAACCGCATTGACCCATCTTTCTTTCTAACAAACAAAACTGGAGCACCCCAAGGTGAAGTGCTCGGTCAGATAAAACCTTTCTCAAGTAACTCTTGAAGCTATTTCTTGAGTTCTGCCATCTCAGCAGGCGCCATCCTATACGGTGTCTGGGATCAAATTGATTTAAAAATCAATTTCCCGAGGAGGTGGTATACCTGGAAGTTCTTCAGGAAACACGTCCTTGAATTCCCTGACTATAGGAACTTCAACAGGGTTGAGACCTTCTTTGGTAACATCTACCACATGGGCCAAGAATGCATAACATCCTTGCCTCATCAGCTTATCAGCAACCATAGCTGACACAAGACAGGTGGGCAGAATCTTCCTTTCTCCTTGAAAGATCCACGTGTTGTTTTTATCAGCAAACACAACAAGATTGGATTCACAATCCAAGACAACTCGATACTTTTCCAAGGTATCCATCCCGAGGATTATATCAAATCCTTGCATATCAAGTGGTATAAGGTCCACTTGAATGCGATGATCAGAAAAGAAGAGAATGCAGGGAGAGCATACCTCTTGCAACACGACAGACCCACTCAACGGAGTCTCCAAAAACAAGCTATCTGCACTATGACTGGCTGTCATATTGTAGTTACGAATCACTCTCCGAGTGACAAAGGAGTGTGTAGCACCCGGGTCAATCAGAACAGATACCACACAGGATTTAGACATATAAGAATATAAAAGTTCCATCTGACCTGCCACTACCCATGGATTGACCACTACATCAGGTGGGTTCATAGCATAGAACCTTGCTGTCGCTTGGTGTTGAGGTGGTGCTGATGATCCATCTTGAGATGCTTGTCCACGTCCTCAAGCTGCTCCTTGAGATTGCCTTCTCTGAAATCCCTGTTGACTCTGCCTCTGAGGTTGTGTCACACTGACAGGCCTAGATCGGCAGTCCTTCATTAAATGCCCCACCTTCCCACAGTTGTAACAACTCCTCTCCAGTTGTTGTGGTATGGGTGGTCCTGTGACTGACATCGATGCTGAACTACGAGTCTCTTGTTGAGGTAGGCTTCGTCCCCTGCCTCTACTCGGTGACCACTATGTCTGAGCACTCGTTCTGGGTGGTGGAGGTGTAGGTGCAGAGAATCTAGGCTTCTTAAAGTCTCTAGATGAAGAACTCTGGAACTGCGGATATCTTTTATGGGTTTGTCTCTTCTCGACTATGGATTTCTCTATTCTTCTGACTGACTCAACGAAGGTAGCAAACATCTCCTGATTCTCTAGGGCAGACACAGGAGTAGTCAAGTCGGCGTTTAAACCCTTCTCGAACCTTCTGATTCTTTCTTCTTCTGTGGCAGCCATGTGCGGACAAAACCACAGTAACTCCATGAACTTAGCTTCATACTCGCTAATGTTCATCATGCCCTGCCTCAGTCTCTCAAACTGAGAGATCTTCTCATCTAGGAAGGTCTTTAGAAAATATCTATTGATAAATTCCCGACGGAAATCTTCCCACGAGATCTCCACTCCAGGCATCTTCTGCTCTTCCATGGTCCACCAGTGACCACCACTTCCCTTGAGAAGATAGACAGCGTGTCTAACATTCTGAGCTTCTGGGATGTTGAGGATTCTAAAAGCTTTTTCCAATTCGGTCAACCACAGACCGGCATCTGCAGGATCAGCTGTTCCAAAGTATTCGGTTGCTTCGACACGACGAAGTCGCTCGAACGTCTTACTGATACCTTGTCCTTCAGGTTGGGCAGGTGCCCTAGGTGCAGGCATGGGCATCCTGTCGGTGATGTGTGTCATGGCAGTCATAAATTGCCTGAACATAGTTTGAACAACTGGGTTTTCCATGTCAGCTGGGTCAAACTGAGGTGGCTCTCTGGGTGGCTCAGGTACAGGTTGTTCTATCTCCAGGTTCCTTGCACCTCCTTGGGGTGCAGCAACACTACTTTCTGCCACGAACTCCTCGTGTGGTTCAGACATTCTTAATTATCTTCTTCTCCTGAGGAGCAGAAAGACTCTATTAGATAAAAAAGAAATGCTAAGGATAGACTCAACATCCTAATTCCTATGTCTCTGTAGACTCAGCGAACCTAGAGCTCCGATACCACTAATTGTGGGCTCTGATCTCCAAACCACAATATAAACACGATTTAAACGTAGCGGAAGCGGTTCAATTAACAGCGGAAGACAAAAATCACGGAAAAATAAAACTTTTCGAGATAAGAGCTTGAATCCATAAAAACTTCTTTCATAAAAAGGAGATAAACTGTTAGCATCTTTTATAATTACTTCTTGAGTAATTATATACAACATGATACAAAATCTCAAGAACTCAGAACCAAAATCTCAGACCAAAAGACTCCAAGGACCTGAGAGTACAGAGAACACATAGGACTGACTATCTAACGACACAACTCAGCAGTCTGAATCTCCACCTGAGATTTACTGCTGCTCCTGGTGCTGCTGCTGCTGATACTGTCCACCTGCAGACTGATTCCTTCGTCCTCGACGACCACCTAAAAAGGTTGAAATCTACGGGGTGAGACAATTTTAAATAATTGTCCCAGCGAGAGTTATAACTCTCCGCCAGAAGCTTTATTATAGCAAATCAAGAACAACATAGGCAATAAAAGCTTTAAGGTAATCAACAGCAGATCGTTATCAATTAGAACAACAACATTTAAAGGATATGAAAAACATGTATACTAAGTAATGTATCTTCAACCAATGTATCTCGTAGTTCAACCTAAGCAGATATGCTACGCAGTTGATTATGTTTAACAAACATCATTATGCCCTGCGGAGATGAGGTATACCGTTCATACTCCAACCGATCACTATTAAGTCGCATCGGTATCATACATAGGTCATCAAAAGAGCCGAATTCTTATGACCTCATCTTCCTCAGTCAGTGTGAGGTTCAACGTGCAGGACATCTAATGTCTCTGCTACTATAGCTTACCAGGGTATTCTGGTACTTCGCTATTAGAGTCACAATGGCATTCTGTACTCTCTTCGCCATCGAGGGATTTCTTGTTTATCTCTCATCGATGCGGTATAAAAGACTTTCTCGGGAGATTAGTGTTACATCAACCCGACATAACCCATAGTGAAGGATTGATAGATTAAGATATATCTACATCAATTCCTACACTAGGATGTAAGGGCATTCACATCCATTTTCCCCACATACTCAAAAGTATGTGATCCAGGAGTTCCCTTAGGAAAACCTATTTCACCATCATTTTGCTTCAGACAATGATGGATCTATGATCAGGGCTCTACATGATATGATTATACTTGATTAGTTAGGTACATTTCAATATTCTTTTAACATCAAGCATGTTTCCAAGCATGTAAGTATTAAACAATAATATACAAGAAGAATACTAAATGTACCAAGTCTGTCTCATACCTGTGATCAAATGGATATCAAATCTTAATTCTCTCATCATAAGTCATCTTATCAGCATGACCTTGATGTTACTCATGGCTCTTGCAGCCCATTAATCTCATATATTTCTCTTATGCTTAAGGAGCATAACATATGTCACTATTCACAAGCCTATAATTATGCTTTCAGTGAATATGATATTATAACCCTTACCTGGCTATGATCATTCTCTTATAAGAATCTGCATGGTTAATTCAATAGACAACAATAAACAATTTATCTCCAGATCAACAATTACTATTGCATAATTAACCTTTCAATTCAAGGGTTGAACCTTCATGCCTCCATTAAGGCTAGGTTCCCTGATTTATATCAATTAGGGTTATTCAATCCCTTTCATTATGTTTAGGAATAGTGATTCCTTTTCTCATGCTTTAGTCATGATGATTCATGCTTAAGAACATCACCTGGAATTAGGGTTATTGTATAATTCAATGCATCACCCTCAATTAGGGTTTACTATTCACATTATGTGTCATTACCCTAGAATTTAGGGTTTTACCATTCACATTATGGTGAATTGAGCTCATAGCATCATCATGTATAAAATCATCATCATTAATGCCCTCAAGTTAGGTTAAGATTCACTAATTATCATAATTAGGGTTTCCATGATCTCACATAGGTGGATCATACCCTAATCATGCACATTCATATATATATATTGAAGGTACATTACTTGGATTTAAACCATAATTGGGATCTTCTCTCTCCTCTTACTCATAGGTGATGATTACATCACTCTAGATTAGGTTGGGTTAAGTCCTTATTGACTATCATAAGCCAAATCACCACTATCATGTGATTAGGGTTTGATTAGAACAAGGTATTACTCAATTGAACCCTTCAAGGGCATTTTGGTAAATTACCCATTGATCGTCATCATGGGTCAATTCATTAGTCATTTAGTCCCTTAATGCCCTAAGTTACCATTAGGGTTTAGATTAGATCACCGTTCAACCATTTACACCTTCAAGTGATTAAGTATAAACAACCTTGAAAACCTTCAAACGGTTTCATCCTTCAACCACCAAACGGTCTTGAGACCGTTTGGTCTCAAACGGTCTTGAGACCGTTTGGGTGTGTTGACCGTTTGGGGAGAGTTGACTTTCAAACCGTTTGAAGTTTATGCGGTTTGAAACCGTTTGATCTTAAACGATCTTGAGATCGATTGGTCCAAACGACCTTGAGATCGTTTGAGCCCAAACACTCTTGAGACCGTTTGGCCCCAAACGGTCTTGAGACCATTTGGCCTCAAACGGTCTTGAGACCGTTTGGACCTCAAAAGTGGATTAAAGGTTATAAACGATTGGGGTTTTCTATGTTGAAGCCTTCAATTGGCCAAATCCTTGTTAGCCACTTATCAATTGAGACAATTAGGGTTATCCTTAACCAATTGGTCACTCAATTGACCCTCAATTAATATCCAAATTGGGTTGGAGTTGGTTCAATTAAGGTCTATAATCGTTCAACCATCAACACTCAACAAAGTGAATCAAATCGAAGTTGATCCCATCAATTGACCTTCAATCGGGCTCAAACTTGGACCAAACGGTCTTGGGATCATTTGGATAACCTCCAAACGGTATTGAGACCGTTTGCCCAAGAATTCATCAAAATATAAGTTGATTTGATAGGGGTTGAACCTTAATTAAGTCACAAATCAGCAATTTGATTATTTCAATAACCCATTGTAATTGGGCCCTCAATTGATCAAATTACCTTAACCCTAGACCTCCAAACGGTCTTGGGTTGACACCAAACGGTCTTGAGACCGTTTGGATGAGTTCCAAACGGTCTTGAGACCGTTTGCCCATCCAATCTTTGGACTCTAGTGAAAATTCATCAAGGTTTGATCTATTGAGTTGATCATCACATCAATACTTAATTGCAATATGGTTTGGTACCTTTGGACCTTCAATTGGTCAACTATTCTTAACCCCAGACCTCTAAACGGTCTTGTGTGATCCCCAAACGGTCTTGAGACCGTTTGGATGATTCCCCAAATGATCTTGAGACCGTTTGGGCTAATCAACCCAAAATCACTAATTAACTCATTGGAATTTCAGCACTGATTTCAATTAGGATTTGCCCTATTAATCAACCTTCAACTCATAACTCGTTTGGAATTAATCCATCAAATTTGGTGAGACATTAATCAACATAATTATGAACAGTAATCCCAAACGGTCAACGCTTGGTCAACCATCTTAAATGGTGTTGAGACCGTTTGCCCAAAAAGGGCAAATTAAACAGATTGAAAATCAGAACTTAATTCAATTGGATTTGCTAATTGATTTGCTTATATCTCACGATTCCTTTGGAGTTAACCCCTCAAGTTTTGTGGGTGCTTAACCTACATAATTATAAACAAGATTCCCATACGGTCGTCGCTTGGTCAACGCGACCAAATGGTCTTGAAGGCCGTTTGCCTTCATATGACCCTGAAACCGTTTGCCCACCAAATGGTTGTGTAAACCGTATGGGCAATTGGTGGAGGTCGTTTGGTAAAGTGGAAATCCGTGGATAAGCATAGGAATTAACGCCATTATCTTCTACCTCAAGAATAGTAGCAGTTCTTCATGATTTTGCTTGCAAGGATGCAAGGGAAGATAGGGAAGAAGAAGAACTAGCAACTATATGCATAGAAAAAGATGTTTAATCAAAGCATAATGTTTAGAGTTATAAAACCCGCCTAAAGGTTGTTCCTTGAGCTCCAAGCTTCCAAGATTCAGGTCTTTAATGGCGTCTTTGAGCTCCATAGGTTGGACAAGGTGAATTCTCCAAGGAAAAGTTGGAAAGGAATGGCTAGAAAGATAAAGCTCGGTGAGCTAGCCATGAATTCAACCTTGAAATTGAGTTTCCTCCATGAATTCAAGCAAAAGGGATGATCCAAACTTACCTTGAACTCCCTGGTCATCCTATTATACTCTGGAGCTCTGCCTTAGTCAGTTTGAGCAAGGGGGATAAGTGAGGGAATGAAAGAAACGTTCCTTTGCTTGCAAAGGAAGTGGTATATATATATTGGGTGAAATTTCTCCATAAAGCTTCTACTTTATCCCATTTCTCATCTAAGTCCTTCCTTTCTTCTTTGATCGTCCCTAACCCTTATTTCTAAGGACAAGAATTGAAGGCAAAGAAGATCAACCCATTACTAAAGTATACATATAAAAGAGCTATTATACTTATTCCTTGATTATTTAATCACAAAGGTGTTTATTTATTATATGATTATTCAAATAAAGTGCCCTCTTCATCATTTCTACTCTGAATGATGAAAAAAGTTATAAAAGATATTTTAGAAGATGAAATTTACAAGTTGCACTCCACATTTTGGGTAAATTGCATTTTTACCCCAAAACCAGGATTTCAAGCACAGGGATTGCTTCCACAGCTGCACCTTGGTGCTCAAGCTTGGGAAATCCTTCAAACTTTACCATAATCATTCTTATGATGCCTCAACATCAGAGGAACATCTCAACATGTGCAAATTGCAGGTTAACCTTTCTAACTGGGTAAATTGCACATAGGTCCCTGTATTACAAAACAATACTAAAACATTGTTCAATTAGGGCAGAAATGGAAATATGTGTTCCTCAAGAGTTTAATTACATGCCAAAAGATAATCACCAGTATCTTAATTACATAATTAGGCAAAACACCTAGGGTTAACTCATAACCCAGGTCAGGGATGTTACAGCTGTCTTGAGACCGATTGGCTTCATGTGGTCTCGGGACCGTTTGGCTTCATACAGTCTTGGGACCGTTTGGCTTTTATTCGGTCTTGAGACCGTATGGCCTTCATACGGTCTTGGGACCGTTTGGCTTTATACGGTCTTGGGACTATTTGGCTTTTATTCGGTCTTGAGACCGTTTGGCCTTCATACGGTCTTGGGACCGTTTGGCTTCATATGGTCTTGGGACCGTTTGGCTTTTATTCAGTCTTGAGACTGTTTGGCCTTCATACAGTCTTGGGACCATTTAGGTTCATACGGTCTTGAGACCGTTTGGACTTCATTCGGTCTTGGGACCGTTTGGCACTTTTTGCAATTTTTTTGGGTTTTTCTGTAAGAAGAAAAAGGAGAAATGTCAGTCTATTGGTATATTTACAATAAAGTGGAGAGTTAAGGATTCTATCTAATTTATCTAAAAAAGAGTATGGAAAATTAAGAAAAACTAGTGAGATAACATCACAAAATGGGAGGTTATCACCCCCTAACTTAGAGTCTAGCTTGTCCTCAAGTTGGATAGAGCTAAGGCATGTTGTGGAGAGGTGATTTTATTCAGTGAAGATTTCCATACTCTTGCTTCAGTTCTAAGGCAGAGATCTCCCAAAGTTTTATTGAGGTTTCTACTTGCATCGACTCATTCGGGTATCGGGAGTTGCGTGGAGCTCAAGTTTCTATCGTATCACATAACTCGTGTTGGGACCACCCTTTCCTTAATCGCATTCTATGCATGTCTTTGACTATAAGCAGTTTTATACTTCTTTGAAAATCCTACCGGGAGCTAAGATAGGTATGAGGGTTGGCTGAAGCCTGATGTGTAACTCCCCCTTCTAAGGGGGGAGGGTTTGTCTAAACTTTTACGGTCTCACTACTGGGCGTGATATATCTGCCTTTGTGAGGGCAACTGAATGTACCGGTCGGGCAAGACCTTTTTCATCTTTTTCATATATGTGGAGACCTTAGGATCTCACTACCGGGTGTGATACATCTGCCTCTGTGAGGGCAGCTGAATGTACTGGATGGGCTAGATCTTTATTGGCTCTCCATATAGGTCCTTATGCATGGCACAACTCTCATGTTTTTATTCAACACTCTGGCTTTTATTCATATGCTCACCGGCTTAGGAATTGGGTATTTAGGGATTTTATTTGGGCTGCCAAGCCTCTTTTTGAAAAGAAGAAAATTGTTCCCTAGAGTTTTCAGACATGCACTTGTTTCAGTTTTGTACTTGGTGGTCCACTTGTGAGGTTCCTTGATTTGGATTTTGCCTGGTTCCCTCTCATCCTTGAGAGTGTTTGGCTTGTTTCGGCCACGATGTTAACCTGTGGAGAGTCTGATGTAGAACTGAAGCAAAAGCATGAAAATCGAGTATGGAGGTGATTTATTAATTTGCCATTACATGCCTAAATGCTACTTATGTAAGTGAGGACTACTTTGTATCTAACTTATCTAGGGGTGTCCCTTTTCGAAAAAGAAAGTTGTCTTATGTACAAAAGCTATTGTATCCATGAAATTATCAAAAGAATCTAAGTGTTAAAAAAAGAAAAGAGAAAAAAGAAAAAAAAAATGTGCGAAAGAAACAAAGAAAATGGAAGAGTATAGAAAAGAAGGTTTGAAAGTAATACCTCGCCCTTGCCCAGTGTACCCCCCTCAACTTATCATCCACTTTGTCCTCAGAGTATCAAGGTGATAGGTTGAGAAGTACATGGGCAAGGGTATCACAGTTCTGTTAATCTCTTGTTTGCTCCATACAATCGTAGGAGATTAGATGCAAACTTTCCACGTAAAGCATGGTAATCCGCGTCCTTCATATCCTTCACACGCTTACCGAGGATAGTAAGGGTATACATCCAGTAAAGGACATGGAAACCATAGTCGTTAGATTCTCTGATCTGCTAGGGACATCTGTGGCTCAAGGCAGGGCGGTGAAAATAATTGCTGTTGTACGCCTTTGTGTGCTTGCCGATAAGATCATGTAGTCGTTCGGCACAATCCTTCACCACTTCCTCCGTGGGCATCTTTGCTGTAACAGCATACTCATTTTGGTTTGGATTGAACTGGCTGTTGGAACTATTGTAAATGATTGTAGTTCCCTCGTGTAAGTTTGTTACCAGTAGCATCCAATGCTCATAGTGAAGAAAAGAAAACCTAATGAACTTTAGAGTCGTATTTTGAAGATACGAGATAATGGCCTCGGTGGTTCTGAAGTTCTTGGATCCGAGTAAATCATCCTTCATGTATGTTGATGCCATATAAACCGTAGGCAGGTCCCGTACTAGAAGAAACTAGTAGGTAGTCATCATGCTCACGGATAACGAACCTTTAACTTGTACAGTTTCACGGAGTGAATTTGCCATTATTAGAATATTTCCTGTGAGGAAAACAAGCTCATCGTTCTCTGCGTATAGCCTAGACATGACGAGTCTGAGTTTATTATCAGAAAGGCTCTTACATGCGGCAAGGTCAAAGTTTGGAAACGTTGGTTGTATGGCAGATAGAGGCACCATTGGTTGGGATAATCTGTTGATGGTGGCCCCGATTAACAAATCGATGTCCCCCTTTTCATCCGCCATATTGAAAGTATAAGGGTCCCATTGGCGTTGTTCTGGGACCTTGGCGGTCTGTTGTTGCTTTTTCTCCAACTCCTTTAAAATTATTCTGTATGGACGCTATTGCGGACGTTGGATAGAAGAAAAAAGGTATCGAGGGACGTCGTCTTGTGCCATTGTCGGGTCCTTGAAGAACCATCTGTCGCAGATAAGCTCTATGACATAACATCCTTGTAGAGAGTGCATATCCTCTGTAGCTAACTCGGTGAAGGGGATTTGTCTATTGAGTGCTTCTGTGAATCGTATTGTACAGAAAGTGCAATCCCCTGAACCTTCTAGTGTTTGGACTGTTGGGTTGATGATTTGGAACCAAGGTTGGTTCCAACCATGTCGAAGAGATGGGCATATTGCATATTCAACCTTCAATGTTCCACTTCTGTTCAAAATGGGTTGAAATTCAGGTTGAAGTCATTATACTTGGCGCATATATCCAAATGTCAGCCTACTAAAGTTTTATCAAATTAATCATATACTTGATAGGATATGAAAATTAAGGTGTGACATTTTCTCTCTCTTTGACCTAGGTGAGACTAAACCTAGCTAGATGGTGCCTATATGGAGCTTTGGGAGTTTGATTGGGATGTTTGATGACTGATCCATGTTTCCTGAAAGAGGAGGATGCTTCCCATTTGTTTTTTAGGTGGGTTGATTACTTTTGCCTTGATTTAATCATGCATTCATAGCCTAATCAATGCATACATTCTTGAATCTCACCTTACATACCTAGATCTTACCCTATATGCTTAAATATATGACTAATGGAGATTGATTTGTGTCCCTATGGAAGGATCTCAAAACATATTGATGATCTTTATATTGTAATGCTGATCCACATTGTTAATAAATGTCTTCTTGTGACCCTATGGTTAAAAATATGAAATATATGTGGTTTGCACTAAAAGTAACTCATGTATAGCTTTTGAGATACCAAAATAATGGAAAAAAAATTATGTTCTTTTTTTAATGTATGGGAGATCATCTAGACCATATATAACATGTTTATGCATTTTTCATACTTCTGAAAATATATTGAACATATGGCATATACCTAGAAGTAGCTCATCTAGACTTCAAAATGGCATATATGTTATATATTTTATTTTAGCCATAACTTGGTCATACTTTAGAATTTGATCATGAAACTTTATATGGTGTTTCATGTATGTAATGTGAATAGAAATATACTTTTGGTTGTAAAAATTAAGACTTAATTATGTTGAACCTCTTTATGGACAAACATGACATTTCGTTCATTAAATGGGTACTTTGAAGGATGTTATGAACCTTCTTTGACTCTCACGAGTTTATATACATAACCCTCTTTGTGATATACTCTTAGACCCAATTAAACCCTTAATTATTATTCTGAAGTTACTTTGTGAACTTGGCATTGATATGGCCTAAATGGTTATTTGAACCTTATCATGATATTTATGTACCATAATGGGTGCTTGGACACTATCATGATATTTGAATCTTATCTTCTATATATTCCTATGTTCACACTAAGTTAAAAATAAATTGAGAAGAAAATAATTTATATGCATAACTTCTGATCATGGGATCATAACTATGAAGTATACATAAATTATTTGGGGGCTTACAAATCAAACATGGACTTTATGTAATTAAGGGAAAACTTAATTGAAAGATGTCACCAAATGATATATCTCACCATCTCAGATTAATATCTATGATTCTATTCTATTATCTTTCTATTATTATAAGAATGTGAATGGTGACCTTATATTATATATTTTGGGTACGAGATTTAGAAGTAGCCTTGATGTTTTTAGGCTTTTTCCCGGAAGGCAATGATGTGGGTACCATTATAGAGATAATGGTAGGATCTAATTGTTAGTGTTTAATCCATGATTGTATATAAATTAATTAATTGAAAACGGAAAATGTTATCATGTATTTAATATGGAGTTCCATATGGTCATGTGTGTCGATACACTTGCCCTTGAGAAGATGAGATATAATCTACAAATAATTAAGTAGGTACTAGAGGATATAAGGGATGTGATGTGAATACCTTTCAATTAAATGTTCTTAAAAGGAAAATTCTATGTGATGCACTTAATATTGACGATTAATCTTGTAACACTTTACTGAGTTTATCTAATAGTTATCTTGATAGAAGCTAGTTTGAATTAGATTTGATAAGTCGATATAGCTCATTTATAATTAATTTTACCTTTCATGTACCCTACTATGAATTGATCATAATTTTACACCCTTTAGAGTTTTGATAAAATTTTAGATTATGTTTGGTTACTATAGTTTGAGGATATGTGCAAAATTATAGGTGGATATGAGATTCCTACTAGTTCTTATTCATATTTTGATCTTAATGATATTTTAGGCCTTGTTGTGCCTTATAATTGGTGAAGTAGTGCCTTGTTATGGCCATGGATGGAATATTAATCCAACCTTGTGGTTTGGAATATGTGGATATATTTTATGTCTAATGAAATAGTTAGACTTAATTACTTTCTATACTTATATCTTTATGCCTTTTTTGTAAATTATTTAATGAAACTAAAATATGAATAATTGTCTTAACGAATCAAGTGTAACCCTAATTATGTAGTGCCATGTGACTTTAGAGATATCTCAGTATCAGGACTTGTGTGATAGAGATACAAGTTTCCTTGCAGCAATTTCATATTTTGAGAAGGAGCTCAGAGTAGTATACTTTTGAGTATACACAGGTGTAGGGAGAATTTTCTCTGTCATCCTGACCTCAAAGTATTTTGAGAACAATTGTGGTTGTGTCTTGGTTTATGTGTTCTTGAGAGCAACTGTGTTCTTAACTTGAATTTGAGGGTTGTATACCATGGGTTTTGGTATCGTATCCTGTGTACCTAGGACGAGTCAGATTTTAGTAGGTTGGGTCGCTGTGCCACTACAATTTGTCACTCACACTGATCGAGGGGAAGAGATCATTAGGAATCAGGTAATCCTAAGATCTTATATGGGGCTGATTGCGACTTCGTAATGGTCAGCTAGTAGTTTGACTGATACACCTCAAACTACTTAGGGCTTAATAAAACATGTAACTCAACCATTTAGTATATCTAGCTAGGATTACATTGGCAAATAACATCATATGTTACTATTGTGCTCTTATTATATGCAATTTTATTATTCTTTCTAAATTCTTCATAATTACAGGGATCACCTAAAGCACTGTAAGTAATGTTATCCTTATTGCATTCAAGATGATGATATTATTAGAAGATTTTTGTTATAATATGAAATGTCTTATACTCTTGTCTTCTATATGCCTTAAACTAAATCAAGCAGTGATGTGGATAATTTGAATTTGAAACTAATATTAAATTTCTCTTTGTTATTTGTAGTCCATCATAAAAGCTATCTATGTATGGTTATATCTTGGTGGGAGTAATCCTCTCGATGGGACTCTTTTAGAGTCACATGTGGTTCTTCCACAATGTTTTTAGATATGCTAGTGCAGCAGAAATGATGCAGTAATCAAGATTTAACAAGATATATCATTATTGAGTCTAGATTATCCATGTGCTCTCTCTTTTCTGAGTGATTGGAGGATAGATTATTTTGAATATGATGTGTTTCTTTCTTGTTGTTTCTGAATATGAGTTGTAACTTAAGATAGGCATCATATATTGTTGTGTCTTCATAGATATGGATCATCTTGTAAACCTAGTTGTTGCAGTTAGTGAAGAGATTTCAATTTGTTTTTTATTATTGTCTACGTTTAAGAAGATTTGAAATGAAAAATATTAGGATTTTATATGAGATCATTTGATTTTTTTAATGATTTTTGTAATCAGATCTTTAAGCGGATTTTCTTTTGGAATTTTCAACTCAATTTTTATGGTTCTTAGTTTTAAGTTGGGTTTTTGTCTAGGAACTTGTCCTAATGATCACTTAGGTTTTTATCAAGGGATGGGTCCTTACAAGTGTGGTAGTAGAGCATAGGTTAGCTGAGTCTATAGGGATAATAAGGATTAGGATTAATATGATCATTAATTGATCAACATGGCACAATCACAATGCATACTACAATAACTCAATGTTTGGATACCCTGGTCAGGTATTCAAAGTATTGAGGGAAGAATTAGTATGGAACTCTCTGGCTATTCTCCTTCTAAGTAATCTAACCAAGTAGTCAGTTGAAAATAGCCTGAAGAGTAGAATAAAATATTGAATCATGATGAAAATAGTGAGATAAAATATGACGAGAGACGTGAAACCCTGATTAAATCCAGAGATGTTGAACAAGAATAATGTATAAAATTGGTCAAACCTATGATAATAAATACTACACTAATCAATGAAAAAAGATAAATGTCATATTTTAACTCATTAAACCTAATAGTTTTATGACTAAAGTAAAATACATGAGACTATGGTGCTTACCTGAAAATGAATTATGTAAAAAGGAGTTCCTAAAACTAGAAACAACACCTTGTATGGGCAGGAATCTAGTGTTTGATGCTAAGATTCCATGGAATTATGATTTTAGGGAGAGAAAACTTAGTATGTGAAGCTTTAATTATGTATATAAGTCGAGCAATACAAATATAGTATGTCTAATGTACATATGTGCACATCAAAGATTATGGGATGTAATAAGGAAGGAATTTAATGTGTAAGTGCATATAAGTAAATGATTATTCAGATAATGAGTATGAGTTGAGATGATAAATATGTCAAATGTTAGATGATAAGAGTGGAGCTTTGGGTAATCTTATACCAAAGAATGTATGACAAGAAAGTAAGGAAATAAATAATCATGATATAATGAGGATATTAGATAATTTGCTTAAGGAATGATCTCTTATGAATGTAATAATGTGAAAATCATGGGAGATTGAAGTAAATGCAAAGAAGGATGAGGACACAGAAGCCCTAATCTAGTATATAATGAGATTCATGTCTACAATGTATGGCGATTGTAACGACCCCGCCTCCCAAGAAAATGGATATTCCTTTAAAGTGACATTGATGGAATAAAGCTTAATAAAGAATTGGAGGATTGTAGTTAGATAAGTTCTTTCTTGGGTAAAGAATTCCACTTCCTATATTTTGTAAGGTATGAATAGAAAAAAAATTATTCCAATAAAAGTTTAGTTGTAGTAGAATTTATTAATTATTGTTGATTATTTACAAAACCACTGATCCTATTTTGGGATAACGTCTGTGACCTCTTGGTCTCCCTTAACTGGGGGTTACCGGGAGGCGGAGTCGTTACAGTGATAATCAAGAGGAAAATTGAGGTTGAGTGACACAAAAAGGGGGAAATAGAATATGTTTTTGTAATAATCATAAAATTGGTAGGTTGGTGCCCAAACAATAAGGATAAGTAATGAAATGATAGATGAATTTGATGTTTTCCTGATCCTTTGGTATGTTTGAAGATGCCATAGGTATGAATTAGATATTTTTGGAGTAGGCTTTCTTGGCAACAATATGTTTCAGCCATAAGATAAATCCAAGATGGAAGTGTTTAAAAGGAAGGTAAGAATACATGGCATGTACCCCTTTCAGGGTGAGTTTTATACGGATCAATAATAAAGCTAAAGTTGTTACCGAGAAGACAAGAATGAATATGTACACAAGTGGTATCCATTAATTGTATGAGTTTCAGGAACACATGAATTAATAACCTTGTTGTAAGAAATTATGTACATAAATATTTGATAAAAAGAGTGATTGCCTGAGAATGAGAATAGAAGATGATCATCCAACCCTTAAAAGGAATATGACAAGTATAATGATAAGGAAAGAAAAATAAAATGAAAAATAGACAATAAGTAAGTGTATTAGAGTATGGTGATCTTACTAATTCCTAAGCAGATTTCAAGGAACCTATGGAAAACAATAAACGACACATTAAAAGTAGAAGTTGGAAATAGGTAATATAGAATGTACCTAGGAGCCCAGAAGAAACTTCATGACAATCATGCACTATTGTATAAGATAAGCCTTTCCGAGGCTGTTTGAGATAGCTTTATAGGTTGTCCATTGTTGTTCTCTGTCCTTGCTTAGGATTTCATAGGAGAAATCCTGTTGAGGGGTTTATGGTTGTTAGACCATGAAACCAACTTTACCCTAATCTTCCTCTAATGATTATTGTTTATCATATTTGTGCGTTCTTTTTTTTTGGTAACTATCAAGAGGAAAATTGAGGTTGAGTGACACAAAAAGGGGGAAATAGAATATGTTTTTGTAATAATCATAAAATTGGTAGGTTGGTACCAAAAAATAAGGATAAGTAATGAAATGATAGATGAATTTGATGTTTTCCTGATCCTTTGGTATGTTTGAAGATGGCATAGGTATGAATTAGATATTTTTGGAGTAGGCTTTCTTGGCAACAATATGTTTCAGCCATAAGATAAATCCAAGATGGCAGTGTTTAAAAGGAAGGTAAGAATACATGGCATGTACCCCTTTCAGGGTGAGTTTTATACGGATCAATAATAAAGCTAAAGTTGTTACCGAGAAGACAAGAATGAATATGTACACAAGTGGTATCCATTAATTGTATGAGTTTCAGGAACACATGAATTAATAACCTTGTTGTAAGAAATTATGTACATAAATATTTGATAAAAAGAGTGATTGCCTGAGAATGAGAATAGAAGATGATCATCCAACCCTTAAAAGGAATATGACAAGTATAATGATAAGGAAAGAAAAATAAAATGAAAAATAGACAATAAGTAAGTGTATTAGAGTATGGTGATCTTACTAATTCCTAAGCAGATTTCAAGGAACCTATGGAAAACAATAAACGACACATTAAAAGTAGAAGTTGGAAATAGGTAATATAGAATGTACCTAGGAGCCCAGAAGAAACTTCATGACAATCATGCACTATTGTATAATATAAGCCTTTTTGAGGCTGTTTGAGATAGCTTTATAGGTTGTCCATTGTTGTTCTCTGTCCTTGCTTAGGATTTCATAGGAGAAATCCTTTTGAGGGGTTTATGGTTGTTAGACCATGAAACCAACTTTACCCTAATCTTCCTCTAATGATTATTGTTTATCATATTTGTGCGTTCTTTTTTTTTTTTTGGTAACTCAGGAGACTCCTAAGGCTTGAGCCGAACCCAACTTGGGGAGTTCAACCCCATCCCGTAAGGAGCATAGCCCATTAAGTCGTGCAGAGATCGGTTGTGCTACGGGAGAAACAATTTTGAATATCACCACTTAGGAGATTCGAACCTGGGACCCTTCATGGGGAGCCCCGTGCTGTGACCACCTGAGCTACTGCTCGCCGACATATTTGTACGTTCTATTAATATTTGATACAAATTGATTAAAATATATCTCTCATTTGGTTCAATTTTGCATGTTGATTGTCCTGTTCCAAGTTTCCTTAAAAGTTGTGGACTTTTTTTTTTGATAACTCCAAGATCCTGTTCATTAATTAGCCAAATCGGCAGTTACAAAATTCTGGATTAGAATGGGGATATTCCCCTCTTCTCTAGTGCAACTGAAGTCTTCTCGTAATGCTAGAGAAGCAGCTTCATGTGCCACTTTGTTATAGGATCTGGGAACATGCGAAAAGGAAATAAAAGAAAAACGAGAAGCTAGATCTAGAATATCATCCACGATCGGACCCAGATGGTCTAATCTGCTGAGCGGATTAATTAGTGCGGAGAAGAGAAACATGGAATCTGTCTCCATATGTACGAGGTTCCAGCCACCGTCCAAAGCCATGCCAGTGCCTTCTAATAGAGCCATGCCTTCCCCCATTTCAACCGACCATTCAGCCATTTTCCTCCGTCCTCTAGCCATTAGCACGTTGCCTTCCGCATCCCGTAGCACCATGCCCATCGCACACCAGTTCTGGTTTCTGATGCAGCCAGTCCGACGGGCGTTCGCATAGTCTTCCAAAAATGCTGTTGTCTCCCTGATGAAGAAGCCAATTGATTTTCCTCCGCCATTGAAGACACAGTGGTTCCTAAATTGCCAGATACCCCATATCATTGCCACCGCTTCAGAGAAAAGCGATTCGGTAACTCTTGTCGTCAATTCCAGTAAAATCTGGCTCGGGTTGAGTTGGAGAACAAGACTGAATTAAAGTAGTACTCGGGTTAGATGACCACAACTTTCCTGCCTGTGGACATTGAAAAAGCCATATGGACAATCTAGATTCCTTCTCCCTATGGCACTACGGACACACCCCGTCCACATGACAATGCCTATCAAACAGACGTCCTAGTGTAGCCAGCCCTCCCGGGCACACCCTCCATAAAAAACGAGACAGTTTTGGTTCCCAAATAAGAGCCCAGATTTTCTCATTTGGGTTAGAGCGGGAAGTGATGAAAGCGTGTCTACCTTTTTGTTTTTTTGATGAAAGCTAGACCTTTTTTTGAAAGCGTGTCTACCTATATGCCCCAGCCTATAGGCTGACCTGGTTGAGAACACCCCTTTATTGTCAGGCCACCAAAACGGACTGTCTTCTGGGAGTCGTTTGCTAATGGGAGTATCCACAATTCTCTGAACTATTTCAGGGGGAAGATAGCTTGAATTTTTCTCCTGTCCCATGACCGCGTATCCATATCCATCAGCTCATGCACATATATATGTGTGCGGTGTTGTTCTACGCTGATAATAAACAGAAGAAATGTAAACAAGAAGGAATACCAGACTGTTGAGGCGTGCAAGAATGTACTGTCCTTAAGAGTATTTCTGTCTTATTCAACGACGAACGTCGGTGCAGCAGTAATCCACGGCGGGTACCCTCCCAGGATACAACAACAAGAGGAGCGAAGCGTGCACCCGCAAATCCCTCCTCAGCGAGAGGTCTTTGATCGTTCTTCCTGGGATCACCGGAGTAGCGGCAGCGTCAGCGTCAGCGACAAAAAACGAGCGGAAAAGATAGTGTTTTTTTTTTCGAACTATAGCGGAAAACAAAATTAAATAACCAAGAAAGAGGTTTGGAACTGCCAAACGAACAGATGCATTGCAGCAGCCCAGGTTAAAAATTAGTTCAATGAACCGAAGGACAAAATTAAGCCGGGGCCGCGCTCGCACAAGGGGCTCCGGGAGGCCGGATTTGTACCCCCCTGCGTGCGGGATGCGACGTGCGCCGACGCGCCCGATTAAAGGATTTCCGGACCGGGCCGGCTCAAACCCCATTGGCAAAGCCCACCATGCGCGTGCGTACGGCCTATTCCCTTTTATTCCTCAATTGTACCATGGACAAGGGTCCATATATAAGGAGGAGGGAAGTCTCCACCACAAGTAATATGGGCCTAAACCTTTGCCTTTTGGTTTGAAATACAACAAAGAAGTATAACAATCCCCCACTATTTCAAAACAAACAATATAAAACTGAGTTGACCACTGGAAGAACTTAAACAAATGCCATGCATAAGCTTTGGTAGAACTGAGTTCTTTGAACTAAAACATAGAGTAGATGTACGTAATCTGTAGAAGATTAGTTGAACTATGTTCTTGAACCAATTCCTCCTTTATCTGATTAGTGGTACATTACTCACATGACATTCATAAAATCAATTACCTTTCTTACGGATTGGCGCCTTTAGGCCATGCGCCTACTGGGAAAATTCATGAATGCTCTAGAGATCTGCCCAAATCACAACAGGAGCGGCCCCACTCCACACTCATATAGTTAGACTTTCATCAAGCATATATTGCAGTATATACACCACCATTAATGGCTATGAAATCCATTAAGAAATATATTCAACTCAATCATTGCAAATTGTTATTTACATCATAAGAATGAGATACATATATTACAACACATTGAGTCATCCAGTGACTTATTTTTCCCATTGAACCTTCTTCCCGAGATCACCGTTCATGAAGGTTGGGTGTCCATCACTTCGACTTCTGGTATGGGCATAGTCCCATTCTCCTCGATGTATCGCTCACTAGTCGTTGACTTAATGGCTTTGTCAGAGGATCGGCCAAGTTTAATTCTGACTTAGCATAATCCATTGAGATTATACTATCACATACAAGCTGCCTTATAATATTGTGACGTAGGCGAATATGCCTACTCTTCCCATTGTAAACTTTGTTTTTAGCTCTTGCTATGGCAGCTTGATTATCACAGTGTATAAACACTGGTGGAGAAGGTTTCTCCCAAATGGGAAGATCCATTAGAACATGTCTCAGCCATTCGGCTTCAGTTCCAACCTTTTCTAAGGCAATAAACTCAGATTCCATAGTGGAACGAGCTATACATGTTTGCTTGGAAGATTTCCAAGACACAGCACCTCCACCCATAGTGAAGATGTAGCCACTTGTAGATTTCAATTCATCTGAATCCGAAATCCAATTGGCATCACAAAATCCTTCTAGCACAGTTGGAGATCCACAAAAAACCAATCCATGATTAATTGTGCCTTTAAGGTATCTTAAAACCCTATGTAGAGCATCCCAATGGTCCTTATTAGGATTTTGAGTATATCTACTTAATCTCCCCACTGCATATGCTAGATCTGGATGAGTACAATTCATTAAGTACACCATGCTTCCAATAACTTGTGCATACTTGACTTGTTGAACACTATTACCTTTATTTTTCTTGAGATTGCAATTAGAATTAAAAGGTGCACTTACCGGCTTACAATCAAACATTGAAAACTTATTGAGAATTTTCTCAACATAGTGTTCTTGGGATAGCAAGATGCAATCATCATTTTTAAGAAGTTTAATTCCTAAAATTACATCTGCCTCACCCATATCTTTCATGTCAAAATTAGAAGCCAAGAAGCCTTTTATACTATTTATTATATCAATATTAGTGCCAAAAATAAGCATGTCATCGACATAGAGACATATTATAACACAACCTTAGTTATCGACTTTAGAATATATACATTTATCTCCTTTATTTATATGGAATCCATATGATACAACGACCTTATCAAATTTCTCATGCCACTGTTTAGGTGCTTGTTTCAAACCATAGAGAGATTTGATTAGTCTGCATACCATATGTTCTTTTCCTGAAACTACATACCCTTCAGGTTGATCCATATAAATTTCCTCATCTAAATCTCCATTCAAGAAAGAAGTTTTAACATCCATTTGGTGTATGATTAATTTCTTAATAGATGCCAAAGCAATTAAAATTCTAATTGAAGAGATTCTAGTAACAGGAGCAAAGGTATCAAAATAGTCAATATCCTTTTGTTGTTTATATCCATTGGCAACCAAACGAGCTTTGTATTTATCTACAGTCCCATTTGTTTTCAATTTTCTTTCAAATATCCATTTACATCCTATGGGTTTAATACCTGGTGGAAGATCCACTAGTTCCCATGTATGATTAGATAATATAGATTCAATCTCACTATTAATTGCTTCCTTCCATAAAGAGGAATCAGTTGAATTAATAGCTTCATTGTAAGATTGAGGATCATTATCCACTATAAAGGAATAGAAATCATCACCAAGATTCTTTTCCTTCCTCTTCCTCATCCTAGTGGATCTCCTAGGTTCTATATCATCCGGTTCTAAAACATCATTAGAATTGGATGTACTTGGGATATTCTCGAAAATTTCATTTGAAGGATTAGCTAAGTTTTCTAAAGGAGTTTTCATAGGAAAAATATGCTCAAAAAATTCAACATTTTTAGATTCAACAATTGTATTAGGTTCTACAACATTATTGCCACTTCTAATAACCAAGAATCTATATGCAACACTATTCTGAGCATAACCTATAAAAACACCATCTAGGGTTCTAGATCCCAATTTTCGTTTCTTAGGCTCAATTAATAAGACTTTAGCTAGACACCCCCACACTTTAAGGTATTTCAAGTTAGGAGGATATCCTTTCCATAATTCATATGGTATCTTATTTGTCTTCCTACTAGGGATGCGATTTTGAAGAAAACAAGATGACAAAATCGCTTCCCCCCACAAGTTGTTGGGTGCTCCTGAATTGATTAAAATAGAATTCATCATCTCCTTTAGAGTTCTATTTTTACGTTCAACAATACCATTTGATTGAGGCGAATATGGAGGTGTGTATTCATGTATAATACCATGGTTCACACAAAATTCATTAAAGGGAGAACAATCATATTCACCACCCCTATCTGAGCGAAGAGTTTTATTTTCTTATTGAGTTGATTTTCTACTTCTATTTTATAATTAACAAACATTCCAAAGTCTTCATCCTTTGAATGTAGTAAATATAATTTTGTATATCGTGAGAAATCATCTACAGAAATAATGTAGAAACGTTTCCCACCTCTAGATAGGTTTCCTTTTAAATCTCCAAGATCAGTGTGAATTAAATCGAGCAATTCAGAATTTTTATGTGAAATTTGAGGACACGGTTTCTTGGTAGATTTAGTTTCAGCACATATTTGACATTTATTATATGAATTAACAACACCATCAATATCCTTTAGTAAACCTAAAGATTTCATGCGTTGTAAATATTTAAAATTAACATGTCCTAATCTACCGTTCCATACATCAAAAGAATCAATGATATAAGCAGAAGAACTTATTTCATTATCAGCAGAGTTTGGTACATTCAACATAAAAAGGCCATTTGAACAGTATCCCATGCCTATGTAGTCTCCAGATTTGGAGAGAATGACCTTGTTTGATTCAAAGGACACTTTCACCCCAAACTTCACAAGTTGAGAGACGAAAATTAAATTCACACGAATATCTGGGACAAACAACACATCTTTGATTAGCAGAAATTTTCCAGAAGTCATCTTGATCATGACATTGCCCTTTCCAGTCACAGGAGAAGCCGTGGAGTTTCCCATGACAACCCAGTGTTCCTCCTGTCCCACTTCAGTGAAATTCACGAAGGCATCTCTGTTGCCACTGATGTGGCGACTAGCCCCCGAGTCAATGATCCAATCATTCTGGTGGAATGATCCCATGTTGTCAATGCTGACAAATGCCACAAACACGTTCTCAGTAACAAGGTTGGTTGAAGGTTCCTTTGAATCCTGGATTGCTTCTTTCTTCCTATGCCTGCATTTAGGAGAAGTATGACCAGGTTTGCCACATACATAACAAAAAACATTATTTTTATCTATGTCGTTGCGGCCTTTGTTTTTATGATTGTTTATTTTATCCTTCTTCTTCCAATGATTTTTAGCATGATCAGAAGATTTATTATTTTGTTTAACATCAGAGTTAACAAAATTCACAGAAGAAATCAGTTCCTTATTCATATCAGATTTTTCTCTTATACGATTTTTATCTTCCACTCGGATGTGTATTATCACATCATCCAGTGACATAGTCTTTTGTTTATGTTTTAAATTATTCTTATAATTCTTCCAAGAACTGGGAAGTTTTTCAATTAAACTACCAACTATAAATGATTCAAGAAGATCTATCTTTTCATTTTTCAAATCATCGAGTAAAATTTGAAAGTCATGAATTTGAGTGATTATATCCTTGTCATCAGACATGTGAAATTCTAGAAAATTTGTAACTGTAAACTTTTGCGTAGAAGCCTCTTCTAAGACATATTTCTTGTTTATGCTTTCCCATATTTCAGAAGCAATTTTAACAGGGAAGTATGCATCAAACAGTTGGTTAGAAATGGTACTTAGAATAACATGACGACATATATGATTTGTTTTTTCCCATTCAACATAATCAGATTCAAGTTTCATTTGGGATAAAGCAAAAGCAACATTCGATACTTCTAATGCAGTGAAAACCTTTTCTTGCCATCGTCTGTAATGAACACCGTCAAATGTTTCAATTGTAGAAACATCAAGAAGAGGATTTTGCGAGACTGTTGAAACAGTAACAAGTTGGTTGTTAGGCGCAGACGGCGTTACCGGCGAAGAAGGTGTTTCGAATCCTTCCATTTAGTTAACCATCATAGAAACATATAATACTCTTAAGATTGTTGTTCTACGGTGATAATAAACAAAAGAAATGTAAACAAGAAGGAATACCAGACTGTTGAGGCGTGCAAGAATGCACTGTCCTTAAGAGTATTTCCGCCTTACTCAACGACGAACGTCGATGCAGCAGTAATCCATGACGGGTACCCTCCCAGGATACAACAACAAGAGGAGCAAAGCGTGCACCCGCAAATCCCTCCTCAACGAGAGGTCTTTGATTGTTCTTCTAGGGATCACCGGAGTAGCGGCAGCGTCAGTGGCAAAAAATGAGCGGAAAAGATAGTATTTTTCTTTTTTCAAATGATAGCGGAAAACAAACTTAAATAACCAAGAAAGAAGCGTGAAAGGATGCGTTCGGTTGCAAATGGAACTGCCAAACGAACAGATGCATTGCAGCGGCTCAGGTTAAAAATTGGTTCAATGAACCGAAGGGCAAAACCAAGCTGGGGCCGCGCCCGCACAAGGGGCTCCGGGCGGCCGGATTTGCACCCCCCTGCGCGCGGGATGCGACATGCGCCGACGTGCCCGATTAAAGGGTTTCCGGACCGGGCCGGCCCAAACCCCATTGGCAAGGCCCACCATGTGCGTGTGTAGGGCCTATTCCCTTTTATTCCTCAATTGTACCATGGACAAGGGTCCATATATAAGGAGGAGGGAAGTCTCCACCACAAGCAATATGGGACTAAACCTTTGCCTTTTGGTTTGAAATACAACAAAGAAGTATAACATGCGGCACCCCCGCTAGTAACCCGGTAATCTTCCAGGAGACCATCGTAGTTGTACACCCACCTATCATTCCAAATGTTAATGCAATTGCCATTTCCTACTCTCCATTTCACCCCCTCCAACACCACTGCCTTAGCGCTCGAAATGCTTCTTCATGTAAAGCTTGGATTATATGGCCTCTCGCTGCCTCCAAAATAGATGTATGAGGGAAGTACCTAGCTTTTAGTGTCTTAAATACCTAGGATTCAGGTTTTGTCATGAGTCCCCAAACTTGTTTAGCAGAAAAGCTTGGTTGAAGGCGTGCAAGTCTTTGAAACACACACCACCTCTTTGGTATTGCATAGATTTGCCCAACATTGCCATGATATTTTTACTTCATTGGCCTTTGCGCCCCACCAGAAGAGAGCAATGTAACTCTGAATATCATCAAGTAGGCCTACTGGAAGCTGGAACACGCTCATAATATAGGTAGGAATAGCTTGAGCAATAGATTTAGTAAGGATTTCTTTTTCTGGTTTGGACAATAACCTTTCTTTCCAACCTTGCATCTTCTTCTATATTCTCTCTTTAATGAGATTGAACACCATAGCCTTTGATCTTCCTATTGTCGTGGGTAATCCCAAATATTTTGCGTGCATGTCCACCTCTCTGACCCCTAGAAGATCCTTGAGTTGTCCTCTCAAGGCATATGGTACTCCTTTGCAAAAAGCCACCTTGGTCTTTTCAAAATCTATCTTCTGGTATGATGCTTGTTCATATTGTCTAATCACATTAGCAAAAATCAAGCATTCATGTTGAGATGTCCGAGCAAAGAGAATATTGTCATCTGCAAAGAAAAGGTGAGATATACATGGTACATGCCTACTTGCTCTCACCCCATGTAAGAGGTTTGAGCTAGCGACATGATAAAGAGAGGTAGAGAAAGCTTCCACACAAAGAATAAAGAGATAAGGGGAGAGAGGGTCACCCTGTCGCAGTCCTCGAAAGGGCTTTGTTCTTCGGCTCCGGTCACCATTGATGGAAAAACTATGGTTGCCAGAAGAGACGCACTCCTGAATTGTTTTCCTCCAAACACTGCCAAAACCCATCTTCTCTTGAACATGGTCCAGGAAGTCCCATTCCACTCTATCATAGGCTTTAGACATATCAAGTTTCAGCGCCAAGTAACCTTTCTTTGATTTTGGTTCATTCTTCATCTTATGGAAAAGCTTATATGCAATGAGGGCATTATCATTAATCATGCGTCCTGGAATAAAAGCACTTTGGTTTTCAAAAATAATACCATCCATGTGAGGTTTCAGTCTATTCGCCAGAACTTTAGAGGCCAATTTGTATATAACATTGCATAGGCTAATTGGCCTAAATTCAGAAAGTTCCTTAGGTGTCCCCACTTTAGGAATCATAACAACCAAAGTAGAATTGACAGTCTATATGTTGAAGTCTCCTTTCCACCAACCTTTAATATAATTTGCCACATCCTCCCCTATTGCATGCCAAAATTTTTGGAAGAACATTAGTTTCATGCCATCTGGTCCTGGGGCTTTGTTTGGATGCATCTATTTTAGAATAGTCATAATTTCTTCATCAGTGATGTCTCTCTCAAGATCTGAATTTATGTGAGCATCCATCATCCTTGAAATGTCTCTAGTAGCAATGTCAAAGTCGCTGGGATTGCTGGACTAACATATATCATAGTTTGAGTCTAGATTGTCCATGTACTCTCACTTTACTGAGGGATGGCTGGATAGTTTATTTTGAATATGATATGTTTCTTTCTAGTTGTTTCTTATTACGAGTTGTAAATTAAGATAGACATCATATATTATTGTGTCTTCATAGATATGGATTGTCTTATAAACCTAGTTGTTGCACTTAGCAAAGAGATTTTAATTTAATTTTTAATATTGTCTACTTTTGAGAAGATTTGAAATAAAAATATTATGCTTTCCTATGAGATCATTTGATGTTTTCTAATGATTTTTGTAATTGGATCTTTAAGAGGATTTTCTTTTACAAAATTTCAACTCAGTTTTTATGGTTCTTAGTTTTAAGTTGGGTTTTTTTTCTAGGGACTTGTTCTAATGATCACTTAGATTTTTATCAAGGGATGGGTCCTTACAAGTGTTGTAGTAGATTATAGGTTAGCTGAGTCTATAGGGACAATAAGAATTAGGATTAAAATGATCATTAAGTGATCAACATGGCACAATCACAATGCATACTACAAGAACTCAATGTTTGGATACCCTGGTCAGGTATTCAAAGTATTGTGGGAAGAATTAGTATGAAACTCTCTAGCTATTCTCTTTTTGAGTACTCTGACCAAGTAGTCAGTTTAAAATAGATTGAAGAGTATAATAAAATATTGAATCATGATGAAAATAGTGAGATAAAATATGACGAGAGACGTGAAACCCTAATTAAATCTAAATATATTGAACAAGAATCATGTATAAAATTGATTAAAACATATGATAAGATATACTAAACTAATTAATGAAGAAAAATAAATGTCATATCTTAACTCATTAAACCTAATAGTTTGATGACTAAAGTAAAATACATGACACAATGATGCTTACCATGAAAATGAATTATGTAACAACAAGTTCTTGAAACTAGAAAGGATACCTTGTGCGGGCAGGAATCTTGTGTTTGATGCTAAGACTCCATGGAATTATGATTTTAGGAAGAGATAACTTAGTATATCCTTTAATTATGTATAGAAGTCAAGCAATACATATATAGTATGTCTAATGTACATATGTGTACATCGAAGATTATGGGATGTAATAAGGAGGAATTTAAGGTGTAAGTGCATATAAGTAAAGGATTACTCAGATGATGAGTATGATTTGAGATGATCAATATGTCAAATGTTAGATGAGAAGATTGGATCTTTGGATAATCTTATACCAACGAACGTATGACAAGAAAATATGGAAATAAATAATCATGATATAATGAGGAAATTAGAGAAGTTGCTTAAGGAATGATCTCTTGTGAATATAATAATGTGAAAATCATGGGGGATTGAAGTAAATGCAAAGAAGGAGTAGGAGATAGAAGCCCTAATCTAGTATATAATAAGATTCATGTCTCCTATGTATGGTGATAATCAAGAGGAAAATTGAGGATGAGTGACGCAAACAAAGGAAAATAGTTTTTTTTTTGTAATAATTATGAAATTTGTAGGTTAGTGGCCAAGAAATAAGGATAAGTGATGAAATGATATATGAATTTGATGTTTTCCTGATTCTTTGGTATGCTTGAAGATGGCATAGGTAAAAATTAGATATTTTTGGAGCAGGCTTTCTTGTCAAGAACATGTTTCATCCATAAGATAAAGCCAAGTTGGTAGTGTTTAAAAGGAAGGTAAGAATACATGGCATGCACACATGTCAGGGTGAGTTTTATACAGATCAATAATAAAGCTAAAGTTGTTATCGAGAATACAAGAATGGATATGTACACAAGTGGTATCCATTAATTGTATGAGTTTTAGGAACACATGCATTAATAACCTTGTTGTAAGAAATTATGTACATAAATATTTGATAAGAAGAGTAATTTCTTGAGGATGAGCATAGAAGATGATCATTCAAACCTTAAAAGGAATATGACAAGTATAATGATAGAGAAAGAGATATAAAATGAAAAATAGACAATAAGTAAGAGTACTAGAGTATGGTGATCTTACTAACTCCTAAGAAGATTCCAAGGAACCTAGGTACAATAATAAATGATGCATTAAAAGTAGAGGTTGGAAATTGGTTATACAAAATGCACCTAGGAGCCCAGAAGAAACTTCATGAAAATCATGCACTATGGTATAGATAAGCCTTTCTGGGGCTCTTTGAGATAGCTTTAGAGGTTGTTTATTGTTGTTCTCTACCCTTGCTTAGGATTTCAGAGGCAAAATCCTTTTGAGGAGTTTATGGTTGTGAGACCATGAACCTAGCTTTACCCTAATATTCTTCTAATGATGATTGTTTATCATAGTTTTACATTCTATTAATATTTGATACCAATTGATTAAGATATATCTCTCATTTGGTTCAATTTTGCACGCTGACTGTCTTGTTCCAAGTTTCCTTACAAGTTGTGGACTTGAATGCATATGAAATATAGTATGAGGACCTAATTGAAATTATGTGAAAAATATTCAAAATGTATTTTACTTAATATTCATACATTTTTTAGCCTTAAAATAAATTAGCTAAATGAGGACGTTAATCAGACTTCAATGGGAAATATTTTCCTTGATCTTGTAATTACATATACATTTGTGGACAATTTGCATTTTCACCCTATTTGAGGTTTTAAATCAAAATTTAAGAATGTACTTTATGTATCCAGATGGTTCTTAACGTTTTTGCAAAATTTTATACCATTTGAACCTTGTTTGAGTGACCCAAGACCAAGGGTGTGGAATATACAATGGGTGGGAGTCTTTTGCACATAAAAGGGGGGTGAGGGTGTATAAATCTTTTTTCTCTATGGTTGCATATGAGACCTTTGAATTCTGATACATTATATTCCTGGACCTTTTTGGTGATCTGGAGCATTCTGGAACGAGCTTAGACAAAGAGGGACAGTCATGGCTTGGGGAAAAGTCATCCATATATGCTTTTATTGATACATGTTGAAGAATCAAGACTTTTTGGATGCTCCTTGAGTAGATGACCTCATTCCATACTGAAATTATTTAAGATACTTATTCTTCTTCATCACTCTTTCTATTGTCTCCTTCTTATTCTTCCTTGGGCCGAGCTCCATGAATTTTCATGGCGTTTCTTGCTCCAAATAACTAAATCACCCTCTTTTATCCTTATTTGCCCTGGATCTTGCATAAAGGAGATTCTTTGGACCTTTTAAAGGGCTTTCCATGAACTTTGATGATGAGTTGGTGGTTTTTTGGTGTGGATCTCAAGGTATTCTTCCATGGAGACTCATCATCTTGAGGAAGGAGCTTGTATATGCTTATATGTCTATGCATATCTATGCATATCACGATCAAGCTTCCATGGGACATTCCAAGTTTGTTGGCTTTGTTTCTAACATTGAACATGTAAGGTCATCTCTTTATTCTCCCATTTGCTTTTTATTATTTACTTCTTCTTCTTCTTCTTTGCCAAACCCCATGGTCACCCATGATGTTTTTAGCTTCCTAGAGATAAAAACCCCACCTTTTCCCTCATTTTGACCTAGGTGAGACTAAACCTAGCTAGATCGAGCCTAGATGGAGTTGTGGGAGGTTGATGGTGATGTTTGATGGATGATCCATGTTACCTATATGAGTAGGATCCTTCTAAAACGTTTTGTAGGTGGGTTTTTTTACTTTTACCTTGATCTAATCATGCATTCATAGCCTAATTAATAAAGAAATGTATAATCTCACATTACATACCTGGATCTTTCCCTATATACTTAAATGTATGACTACTATAAATTGATTTGCATCCCTATGGAAGAATATCAGAACTTCATGTTTATCTTAATGTTCTAATGTTGATTCATAATGTTAATAATTGTCTTCTTGTGACCTTATGGTTGAAAATCCGAAATATATGTGGTTTTTCCCTAAAAGTAACTCATTACAACTTTTGGGATACCATAATAATGGAAAACAAATTATATGATCTTTGTTTATGTATGGGAGATCATTTAGGCTGTTATAACACGTTTCTAAAACTTTCATGCTTCTAAAAACATATTGAGCATATTTCATATACCTAGAAGTAGCTCATCTAGACTTCAAAATGACATATATGTTCTTAATCTTATTTTAAACATAACTTGCTCATACGTTGGAATTTATCATGAAACTTTGTATGGTGTTTCGTGTCTATAATATGAATAGAAATATTTTTTTTGGTAAAAATGAATAATTAATTATGTTGAACCTCTTTATAGACAAATCGACATTGTGTGCATTAAGGATGTTATGATCCTTATTTGATGCCCATGAGTTTATATACATAACCCTCGTTGTGATATTATCTTTGACCTGGTTCAACCCTTGAAAATTAACATGAACTTACTTTGTGAACTTGGCATTGATATACCCTAAATGGTTAATTGAACTTTATAATGATATTTGTGTACCCTAATGAGTGCTTGGACATATATTCATGGGATACTTTATATCTTCTAAATATTTCTTTGCTCACACTAAGTAAAAATTAAATCTAGAAGAAAATTATTTAGATGCATAACTTTTTATTATGGGATCATAATTATGATTAAACATGAAATTATTTGGTGGTTTACAAATATAACATGAACTATATTTAATTTAGGGAAATCTTAATTGAATGATGTTACTAAATGGAATATCTCACCATCTCATATCATACCTATGATTCTATTTTCTTATCTTCCTACAACTATATGAATGTGAATAATGTGACCTTATATGGTGTATTTCAGATATGGGATTTAGAGTAGTCTCAGTCTATTTAGGATTTTTCCCTAAAGGCAATGATGTGGGTACCATTATGGAGACAATGGTAGGGTATGATGGTTAGAGTTTAATCTATGATTGGATAAAAACCAATTAGTTGAAAATGAAATATATTATCATGTACTTAATATGGAGTTTTGTGTGGTCATGTGTGTCAATACACTTTCCCTTGAGAAGATGAGATATTATTTACATACAATTAAGTGGGCCCTAGACGATATCTAGGGTGTGATGTGATTACTTTTGAATTAAATGTTCTTCGAAGAAAAAATATATGTGACACACTTAATGTTAAGGACTAATCTTGTAACACTTCATTGAATTTATCTAATAGTTATCTTGTTGGAAGCAAGTTTGAATTAGACTTGATAAGTCGATATAGTTCATTTGTGCTTAGCTTTGGCTTTCATGTACCCTACTATGAATTCAGCATACCTTCTACACCCTATGTATTTTGATTAGAATTGTGAATTCTATTTGGTTACTATAGTTTGAGGATATCTGCAAAGTTCCAGGTTGATATGGGATTCCTATTAGTGCTTATTTATATTTTTACCTTAATGATGTTATGGGCCTTGTTGTGTCTTATAATTGGTGAATTGGGGCCTTTTATGTCCTAGTATGGAATTTGAATCCCACCTTATGTGGTTTGGAATATGTGGATATATTTTATGTCTAATGAATAGTTAGACTTAATTAATTCTTAATTTATATCTATATGCCTTATTTGTAAATTGTTTAATGCAACTAAAATATGAGTAATTGGCTTAAATAATCAAGTGTAACCCTAATCATATAGTATCCTGTGAGCATAGAGCTATCTCAACATCAGGTCTTGATGGATAGTGACATCAGCTTCCTTGTAGAAATCACATATTGTGAGAAGGAGCTCAGAGTCATATACTTTTGAGTATATACGGGTGTGAGGAGGGTTTTATCTCTCATCCTCACCTCAAAGTGCTTTGAGAACAATCACAGTTGTGTCTCAGTTGATATGATATTCAGAGTGATTGCGAGCATAACTTGAATTTGAGGGTTGTATACCCTGGGTTTTGGTGTCCTGGCCTGTGTACCCATGATGGATCAAGTTTTTTAGTAGGTTGGGATATTGTGCCACTATAGTTTGTCACTCATTGGTTAGATAGTAATTTGAGTGGCACACCTCAAACTGCTCTGGGCTTAATAAAATATGTAACTTGGTAGTTTAGTATATCTAATTAGGATTATATTGGAAAATAACATTAGATATTACTATTTTTCTCTTATTATATGCAATTTTTTTATTCTTTATGAATTCTATATAATTGCAGGGAGTGCCTAAATCACTATAAGTAATGCTATCTTTATTGCATTCAAGATGATAATACTATGAGAAGATTATTGTTATATTATGAAATGTCTTATACTCTTGACTTCTATATGCCTTATACTAAATCAAGGAGTGATGTGGATAATTTGAATTTGAAATGAATAGTAAAATCCTCTATGTTATTTCTAGTCCATCATAAAAATTCCTCTCTATTATTTCTAGTCCATAATAAAAGTTATGTATGTTTATATCTTGATGGCAGTAATCCTCTTGTTGGGACTCTTTTAGAGTCTCACATGGTTCTTCCACAATGTTTTAGGTATGTTGGTGCAACAAAAAGGACATGGTTATCAAGATGTAATAAGATATATCATAGTTGAGTCTAAATTGTCCTTCTACTTTCACTTTCCTGAGTGATGGGTGGATATTTTATTTTGAATATGATGTGTTTATTTCTTGTTGTTTTTTAATTATTACAAGTTGTAATTTGAGACAAACATCATATATTGTTGTGTCTTGATAATATTTTTGTAAACATAGTTGTTCCAGTTAGTGATTAAATTTCCACTTGTCTTTCTATCTTGTCTATTGTTGAGATGATTTAAATGATACATATTATGGTTTCATGATCATTAAATATTTTCTGAAGATTTTTCTAATCAGATCCTTAAGTGGATTTTCTTATGGAAAATTTTAATTCAATTTTTTGTGGTTGTCAGTTTTAAGTTGGGTTTTTGTCTAGGGACTTTTCCTAATGATCACTTAGAATTTGATCAAAGGATGGTTCCTTATATGCTCCATTGTACTATCATCAAAGCTCTCCATTATTCTTACCAATCTCTCTCTCAACTTGGTGATTTGAAGGTGACTTCCTTGAAGAAGGAGGTGGTGAATCAAAGCTAAAGATATTCTACAAGAATGGGTAAATCCTTGAAGAAGGAGGAAGATTCTTGGTATGTAGATAGGTAAGACCTTTGTAATGGTTTATTGGCTCCTTGAACCTAAAACAATTGCTATTTTAGCCCTTGTTATTGATAATGATGGTCTCTTGTTCTAACTCTCCAATTGGAATGTAAAGAGTGTGACAAGGTTCAAAATCCTAGAGATTGACCCCTCTATGTAGTGGATGTACATATCCTAGTTTGGAGGTTGGAATCACTATGCATCTTACTTTTCTTTCATTTTTTCTCAATCTCTCTCTTCCTTTCTTTTCATACTAGCATTATCTTTTAGCAAATATCTTGAAGGTCTAATGAATCTTGTTTAAGTGGTTTTTGCTCTATTTATCCCCTCCATTTAGAGCACATAGATCCAATAGTTGGAAATAGAGCTTGGTATTCTTTAATAATCAACTCCTACTAATAAGAGAAGATGGGTGAAAATCTACTGGGACCTCTCAACAAAGAGGGTGGCTTCTCCATTCATCCACCTATCTTCGATGGCACCAACTTCCTCCATTGGAAAAGGAGGATGTAGTTCTACTTTCAAAGCATGATATTTGATATGTAAAAGGTGGTTGCTCTTCCCTACACTGAACCATAAGGAGAGGGAGCTACTTGAAATGAGGTAAGCATGAATAAGTCTCAACAAAATCTAGTGCATCATCTACTCCACCCTCACTCCAACAAAGTTCAATTGATTTCAGCTTGCGACACAACCCATGAGATTTGGGACAAGCTTTGCGTCACATATTAAGGAAACCAAGAAAGTCAAAGAAAACAAGGTATATATGCTAAATGGTATCCTTGAGAACTTCAACATGAGAAAGAAGGAAAATGTAGCTTAAATGTACTAAAGAATCTATACCATTATCAATGATCTTGCTTCCATGGGTAACATTATGGGTAGAGTAAAGATCAACTCAAGGATTCTTAGATCCCTTACTCATTGGCGGCAAACAAAGGTGTCTACACTTGAAGAAACAAAGACCCTCTCTGAGATTCCTACTAAAAATCTCATAGGAGTATCCAAGTTTATCAAGTGAGACTACACAAGCAAGAGGAGGAAGAAAGAGAAGAAGAGAGAAAGTCCAAGAAAAATAAAGTGGTTACATTCAAAGCCAAAATTGAAACTATTGTGCTACAGCAACTTATTGGTCAAGATTCTCCATCCTCAAATGAAGATGACTCCCTAAGTAACATTAAAGATTGCTACTCCATGCTAAAGCATTTCAAGGGTAAAACCTCTTCATCTTCCAATCCTACATTCTATGAGTGTGGTCAAAAGGGAAATTAAAAAAATGAATGCCCTAGATCCAATAATCCTCACCACTAGAGCAGCCATAGGAAGAAGTATCACTACAACAAAGAGGGTAAATTCAATAAGAAGGTTAAGAAATAAAGAAAAGTCCAAGTGCAACTCATGCCGCTTGGGAGGAGTCTTCCTCTAGTGATTCTAGCTCAAATGAAGGAGAATGCCTCATGAACCTCATGTATATCACAAGTGAGGAAGTGAGGTACACCCAATGAACTCCCTTAATATGCTCTTATTAATATGATTCATGCTTCCCGTTCTTCATACTCAAAAAATCATTGATGATTTTTATGCTAAAATAGAAGTTCTTGATCTAAATGAGAAAAATTAAAATCATAACATAGAATCTTTACAAGAATGGTTTCTTGATTTTGAACTCCAATATAATGGTGTAGAAGTATAGAATGGTGTTTATCTTAAGAAAAAAGAAGGTCTAAATGATGAAAACCAAATTTATCTTGATGAGTTTGTATCGCTTAGAACTAAAAATGCTGGACTTGTTCTAAGGTTAACAATCTAGAATCTAAACCTATTTAGCCAATTAAGGAAGTAGCTAGTGTTACTCTTGAAAAGGATTCATGTATATTGAAAACCCTCTATTTGATGGATGACCTATTGCATGCTCAAGATGATCTTTTTAGTCTCTCTTCTACTATTATAAATCTTAGCGATGATAACCATATGCTTAGAGCTTCCTTGCAAAAATTCATCAAGGGGAAGAAAGCCCTAAATTTTGTCCTAGAACACTCTACTCAACAAGTTGGTGCACTAGTGCATATATGACTTCTATTATCATTTGTTTTTTATAGGGGAAACCAACAGAATAATATATCATTGACTATGAAAAGAAAACTACCATGGTTGGTCAACTGAGTAAACACAGGTTGCGATTTATTTATCTTATTAGTTTCCTCATAAATAACTGATAACATAGACCGCCCACAAAAATTCAATTTCCCACAAAATTTTGAAGAGATTTCACTTCCCTTTAAAAACCCTATCTCGTTAATTTCTCATTCACTAACTGACAAGACAGAAGCATAACCCTTAGAATCTATCTTGTCAATTTCATGTACATTAACTGATGAGAAAGGTTATGCGCCAAATGTCCTGGGAATTCCCCCTTCTAAATTGGATTATCTCGTCACTTGTTTTATAATAACCAACGATATATGTTTTACTTAGCTCTGCGAGAAACCCCTCTTTCCCTTCCCCATGAGAAACCCCTCTAGATATGTGACCTCTATGTGATTTCACTTCCATCTCTGTTGATGCCCCCAACCCCTCTACTTCTGCTCAACAGCACCCGCTGTCGCTTCACCATCATCCTCCAGCTCCTTTGACACTACCATTTCACTACCTCCGCCGTCTACCACTGTTGCACTGCCTCCGCCGACCACAATGCCTCATCTTCTAGAGCCGCCAGCTACTTCCACAGGTATGTCCTCTCCTCCTTCCTCTCCTTCTTCATCTTATCTCCTCCTATAGTTATCTTTATCTCCCTTTCCCCTCTCCTCGTTCCCATTCCCTGTATGATTTCTATGCTTCCAATTGTAGTGAAATGTGATGAACTTGAAAAACAATCTTATGAATTGGGTGGAAATTGTAACAAATTGTATTGACATTGTGATGAATTGTATGGAAATTGTGATGAAAACACATATATAATGGATTACTACATGCTTATTATTGATTATTTGGCTTTTTTATGTCTCTAAGTTGTAGTTATTTATATAATTAGAATTGAAAATTATTTCTAAACCCTAATATGTAAACACTAATCTATATACTCTAATATATAATCCCTTAATTCTAATCCATGTTTTTGGCCTAGAAACCCGTCCAAGAGTTACCCATTAGGAGTAAACCTTAGATAATATCCAATTTGGGATTGTTCTTGAGCACTTAATCTCACTTAGGATGTAACTGTATAATGTCTATTCAATTTCAATAAATTTTGATAACACTTGCCTTTTTTTTCTTTGGGTACATATGTATAGGTGAGTATTTACCTATTTACATCAGTGTATTTGGAGAACTGTGGGGAAATGCTGCCAAAATTTATTGAAATTGAACACACATTATACACTTACTAATGAGATTAAGTGCTCAAGAATGGGATAGGTGATGCACATTCATCAATTTGAATGCTAATATATGATTAGGTCTTAATTCAAACATATTTTATTCTGAAATTGACTTTTTAGCAAACACCTGATGAGCTTCTCATCTCCCATCTATTCATAGCATTGTCAATGATGTATTTCTTATCCAAATAACTACACTCTAGAGTTTATTAAAGGTCTTGATCAGTTTGTAAGATTTGTAGAGGAACATAGAAAATGATCTGGAGATAGGTTCTACTGTCATTGTAGGAATTGTAGTAACAACTTGAAAGTCAACATTGTTAACATAATCAACAGTCATGCCATATGCAAGGGGATTGCACATGGATATATAGAATGATAATGGAATGGAGATAATCCTAGTATGAGATCAGCATATATTGTTAGTAGTAATTGTGTCAAAGAAGTCACTAACTATGTTGATATGAGTGAACCAATTCCAATAGAAATGGTTGATGTGATGCTAGATAGTTGTGGGGTAAATGTTACAGATCCACCTTCCTAATTTAGAAACATTATGCATGATGATGAGAAATTGTTATACTTACATTGTACTAAGTTTACAAAGTTGAGCATTGTGTTGAGATTGTATACTATAAAGGATAACAATAGATGGAGCGACAAAATCTTCACTTCTCTATTGTTGTTGTATAAACAAATTCTCCCTGAAGGCAACAAGCTTCCAATATCAACATAAGAAAAAAAGATGTTGTGCCCAATGGGAATTGAGGTTAAGAAAATACATGCTTGCCTGAATGACAATGCGTACCTACCTGAATGACTATGTGTTGTTTCAAAAGGACTATATCAATCTGAAAGAATGTGTGAAATGTGGGGCATCTAGGTACAAAAGGATGACATCAAGTAAGACCAAAATCCGAGTCACATGCTAAGGTGATGTGGTATCTACATATAATACCACACTTTCAACTCTTGTTTTATAATACCCTAGATGTACAAAATTTATCTTGGCATGCAGAGGTAAATAAAAATAATGATGGTATGCTACAACATGTGTCTGATTCTCCAAAATGGAACAAGATTGATTTATTATACCCTAAATTTGGGGAAGAAGCCATGAATTTAAGTTTTGGACTTTGTTTCGACAAGATGAATCCATATAGAACATTAAGCAACCAACATAGCACTTATCTTGTCATGTTTGTTAAATAAAATCTTCCTTTGTGGTTGTGTATGAAGAAAAAATATGCCATGATGTCCTTACTAATATCGGGCCCCAAACAATCTAGAAATGATATTGATGTTTAACTTGAACCTCTAACTGATGACCTAAAGGAACTCTAAGGGATAAGATGTGATGACTTATGATGCTTTGCGTTTGTTTTACTTTTGATATTATTTTGCACTATTAAAGACTTTTAGCTTATACAAACTTGTTTGGATATTGTGTCAAATGATCCAAGGCATGTCAGGTATGTGAGGAAAATATTCATTCAATCATGGTGGTAAGACTATATATCTTGACCATCGAAGGTTTCTGCTAAAGGTGTATCATTACAAAAGTTGCACAAAGCATTCAATGGCTCAACTGAGAAAAAGAGTGCCCTTAAAACTATGTCAGGGGAGGATGTTTATGAAAGAGTAAACAATATTGTAAATCATTTTGGTAAGAGACCATGTACTACTCCTATAGGTGATAAGTATTTATTCGAAAAGATTTTGATATTATGGAATCTTCTTTATTGGAGTTCTTTGACAGTTTGACATTGTATCGATGTCATACATGTTGAGAAAAATGTTTGCAACGGTATCATTAGTACTTTGTTGAATATACCAATCAAGACTAAAGATAGAATCAAATCCAGAATGGACCTTGCTAAAACATGTATAAGGATTGAATTAACAATAAAAGTTAGCAAGGGTCTCTGCACATATTTACCTCCTACTTGTTACACCTTGTCAATACAGGTGAAGAGAACTTTTTGTGAATGCTTGATTAATGTTAAGTTACCAGAGGGATACTCATCCAATATCCATAGATTGGTATCTATGAAGGATCTAAAGTTTATAGGTCTTATATCGCGTGATTTTGACACTCTAAAACAACATATATTTCTGTGGCTATTTGATTATCCTTCCTAAGCATGTAAGGTTTGAAATTACTAGGCTTTGCTTCTTCTTCAACACTCTATGCAGTAAATTCATTGATCATGAGAATCTAGATAAGTCGTAAAGAAAAAGTGGTCATATTACCCTGTTCCAACTTAAGAAGTATTTTCCCCCTTCATTCTTTGATATCATGGTACATCTGGTTGTCCATTGGACTAGGGAAGTCAAAATGTTGGGTCCAATTGTCTTGCATTAGATGTATACTTTTGAGTGGTACATAAGTGTTTTTAAAGGTGATGTTTGAAACCATAATTGGTCTAAAGGGAGTATCATTGAGGGCTATGTTACTAGGGAGGTTATGGAGTTTGGCAACGACTTCTTGAGTTGCAATGAAACTACTTCCAATACTATGAATCTTGATGTTTATTCTAGAAAAGGTACTTTCTAAGAACGACAGATATATACAAGACGAGAGCAGTGGGAATAAGCACACATGTATGTTTTATACAATATTGACAAAGTGGGTATTTATATCACCAAACACACCAACAGCCTCAAGACAAAATATCCCCTAGTTAGTTTAATGTGGCTTGTTATAGAGCATAATCAGACATTTATTAGTTGGTTTGAAGAGAAAGGATTCAATCAACTATACCAAATACCAACTAATGTTATAGAAACTATCAAATGGATCACATATAAGCCAAAAATGCACATCACATCATTAAAAGGTTTTGACATAAATGAGTTATCATACTAGACAAAATGTCAATATGATAAGAGTGTCATCCAAAATAGTGGGCATACCATGTTTGTTTTTTCATTGTCATATACAATTTTCATATGTGATATGACTTTTTTTCATATGTGATATAACAAAAAAAAAGTCTGATCACTTATGAAAAAGTCAGATCACATATGAATTTTTCATATGTTCACTTTTGATTTTATAGATGACATATGACAAGGAGCAAAGGGATCTTGAGCATGAGGATCATTACCGTGAGGATCACGTAGGGCCTCCTGATTAGGGCGATGACGGGGCTGCTCCCTCTACATGTATTAGAGGGATAACTTGGATGAAAAAAGCCTCAATTAGGGTTAAAGGAAGAAGTGCATTGTGGAATTTAATGAAGCAGGCACGCTGATTACCAAAGAGTTCACTAACTACTATGGGGTCCTTGCTTGAAGCAAAGTGTCGATTCATATTGAGGATTAAAGATACGTGGATAAGGCCCTTAAATACCTCATCTAGAGGGCATTAGAGGTGAGATATATGCATTTACATTTTTATAGTCTTTTCCTTTTTTTCTTTTCACATTTATGAAAGTAGTGAGTGTTGAACCTTTTCAGGGCTTGTATGAGCTTGATGAAAAGTTGCATCGAAATAAGATTACACAGCTTATCTGAAGAAGATGTAGAGATTGGAAGAAAATAAGAACACGATACTATATCTTTGGATCCAAGAAGGATGAGGACCTCACTTTGCAATGGGCTTATATTGATAAAGATGCTTGGTAGAAGTTTCTTGAGAAGAGACAAATCGAAGAGTTCAAGGTATTGAATTAATTTTATTCTTATGATTTCTTATGAATTCTTATGATTAGTTAACAATATTCTTATTGAATTAATTAGGCTATGCATGATGGTAAAAAAGAAAGGTGTGACAAGAATGTGCCCAACCACCAGTTGGGTTCAAATGATTATGATAGATGCCTCTAGTTGAGAGAGAAAGAGAAAGTGCCTTCAGCTTCTACTTCTGAGTCTTCTAGTGCTCCTGGATGGTTTCCTTTCCATTTAGAGTGGATATATGCGAGAAAAAATAAAGCTAGAGAAATCCCCACCCAAGCAACCCAGGATGTGGTTGCAAAAATGATAAATTTCTTGGTCGCACAGTTCATGTCCATGTTCTTCTTTCCTAAATTTTTAAATTGTACTAATTAATCAATTTTGATGATGAATAATTGGAGTTGCGTAAGAAAGGAAAGGAGGGCAAGTTCCCCCTCAGGAAACACACATAATTGATGGTTTCTCAGAAGATGGAAGATCATCCTAGATGTATTAGGATGATGGAGTTGGGTTAGGGTTAAAATATTATTTTATATCATCCCAAAAAAAGATAAAATCTACCAAGAAAGGGGGAACGGACTAGGAGGATGTGCAAAGATTGATTGTTGTAGCTTTAGATCAGTTTAAGCTTCTGAGGTGGTGCAAGATCCTCCGATAGTCACAGATTGTGTATAGTATCTCACATCCCAGGAGGGTATTGAGAGTATTCCTTGGGACTCGCATGTCGTGACCAAGATGAGATTCAATATAATTTAATTTGTATGTTCTGTTTACACATTATGATAAAGTAATCCCTCAAGTCAATATATATGTGTGTCAATTTAAATATTGTATTTCATAAAATTATAGATGGCTAAAAATATGGTTTGGCCATTAATTCTCCATCATACAACATCATGGAAGATGGAGAGGTTTTTCTACACTTTGACACAGTTCATGGTGTTCCCCTTCTCAGTGATCATGTTCATATGTCTATCATATATGTCTTTCTGACATGGAAAGAAACACCACTCCCATAAGAGCACATGGATGCCACCACAGTCGGAGAGGCAGAAGGCGACTATACTGGGTGGTCCAAATAGCTCATCATATTTCTTGATAAATGGAAAATCTATATTGAATTTATAAATAACTAGAAGCTAATATGAGAATACATGCATGCAGACCACAACAATTAAGAAGCCTCCTATGGTCCCAAAGACTCTGCCCCCACATTATATTCCACGGTAGCTATTCTACTCCTTACACCCTAAGTGCAAAGCGTTGACACTATGGCTACACAATACTAATCCATTAGATAACATGGTGATCAACCTTTGGGAGGAGGTCGTAGGTATAGATCACGACACTATTATTGTGTTGATTTATGTTTTTGAGCTATTCTGTTATTAAGGACTGAACACATCAATGATAGAACTTTGGAAACAGTGACTCTTAATGCCTTATTGTACAAGAAAAATACATATTTTATAATTATTTTCTATATACTAACTGATTATTTCATATATTCACTCAATCATTTGTAGTGCATGGTTGCTGAGTTCAGATTATCAAATATGGCATTTCTTATGTCATCAATGATTACTTTAATTTTTTGGTCTTGTTATTTATATTTCTAACTTTTGAATACACAATTATTGTGGAATTTATTTTTTATTTTATTTTCCTTCTAATCACTTAGAAATAGGCATTGATAGTTGTTAGTGATTGTTCTTGAGATTTTTACTATGTATTTCCTTGATCTTTTGGGTATAAAACTAACACTGAATGAGGAACACCCATTGAATTTTCCAATTTACACATAAGTATATTTTTTCCATGCTCAACATATTGGTTATTGCTTGCTTTGTATGACAACTTAATAATACACCATGTTAGTTAATTTAACTTATAGGGGTATAAAAAATTTCCATAGTGGTAGAGTGATAGTGGACATAAAAAATCATTAGCTTGGAGGAATGTTAAGGTATATAGTCTTTTCACTCCATTGTGTATATTACCAACTCTGCTTAACTAAATTTATTAACATAATTTTAAATCTACAAATTCATGCACAAGATAATGGTTGGGCATGTGGATATACGTGATGATGTACATGGACAACATTGTTTGAGAAGCAAGCTTGAGTGATAAAAAAAACACATTGTCAGGCAGGCCATATGAGAAATCAAATGTATATTGAGGGTATTATTATAAGCCTTGGATCATAATTAATCAAGTAGTCTCATTTGATAATACAAACATTCAAAAATAATTTGAATTATGTCACATTCTCTTTGCAAAATTTTGACACTACTCAAGTATATACGTTGGAGCGGTAGAATGATCTATGCACAGAGTGGGTAGACTATTTCATCAACTGTGTGAACTTATAAATTAATAGGGATGATTTTTTATATTGTATTCCTTTGATGTCAATATTTGGTGTTGTCACCAAAACCTTCCCTGGTTGACAGAACGTCCCGCTACTGACACATCAAAAAAGTTCGACGGTCTTGTCGCTTCGGTGAATAACTTGAGCCCTGATACATTTTCAATGCAATGGATCCTGACCAGTAAGCTATTACACTTTCTTCAAAGGATGAATGCTTCCAAGCCCACCTCCTGGTTTTCATCGCTCAATCACTTCCTTTTCCACTAAGTGATTTCTTAGGGACCTTAGCGTATGATCTGGATTGTTTCCCTCTCAACTTTGGATCTTAGCACCCAAAAAGTCTATTTGTACAAATAATGACGGCCTATATTCGGAGTTTCCCTCAGTTGGTCAACCGAAAGCCCCCTGAGACCATTGAGTGATCTACCTCAGGCTACATATACCACCTCTGGTGTTGGTTAAAATAGCCCTATAATTTCATCTTTGTACCAACACCTAAGTGGGCGACACTACAATTAAGCACCTACTATGAAGGTTTTTTGGAAATGCACAAATCAATGATATAGACCCAGCCTCGATTAAGAAATCGACGACCCGACTGATGATTCCATGCTCTATTTCATCAATTTCGGTTCAATAATCGAAGTTGTATTGCCATATCAGGTAACATTTTTAACTGATAAAGGTGGTTGTGTCATCGGTTTTGTAAATATAATCGATGATATAGACTATTGTGTCGTTGGTCGGCCTCAAAAGTCGACATCTTAATGCCATACCATGTAACATTTGCAACTAATAAAGGTGGTTGTTCTGTCAGTTTGTACATATAAATTGAGGTTCTATATATGTCTATGCGTCGGTTTAGATGTTGTAACTGAAAAACAAACCAAATTTATCGTCAGTTTAGGGTTACAATCAACGTTTTAGATCTACAATGTAGGTGCTTTGCTAGTAAATAACGATACATTCATATTTTTTTAAGTAACAAGTATGTAGATCTACTGTCTGGTTGTTCAGTAGGTTACAAAACATGTAGTTCATTAGAATTGTAGGTTCCATCCTGTGTTCAACTTAACAATAGGCCAACATACCTACAAAACCTACATTAACAAACACACACAATTAATCCACCCACATAGAAGATCCAATCTCCAATTCCATTCTCACGACATGCACATTTATAATTCTCATTGTATTCATTTATCTCACATTCATTCACGCACATGTATATATATATCATTCACATATGCACCAATTCTATTATGATGATATGTACAAATGCAATTCTTGTTGTATTCATTCATGTTCACATTCATTCACACACATGTATATATTCATCATTCACATATGCACCAATAATTCACTCACATGAAACTCAAAGTTGCAAGAAGTCGTAAGCACCATATGAATATAGAAATGATGACATAAAAGTTTAGAAAACTCATATGGTATCCCAATCAAATTCAAAGTTTACTTCTTTAATGAAGATTTGTGCCCATTGTTCTCGTATCTCATTTATATCTTCTTTTGTATAGGACTTTGTCATGTCAAATAGCAACAAAGAGAATGACATAATTAAAGAGTTTGATTTGATATTTTCATATTATCAAATGAGACTATTTAATTATGATGATCAAGACTATATAGATTACATTTTGCAAACAATGGACGTGTAGTGTTGCATGTCTGACAATCAGGTTCATATATATATCATCACGTAGTATCTCCATGCCCAACATTGTCTTATATACGACACTATAAATTTATAGGTATATGGAACTTTAATAAATAAAATTAAGCATAGTTGGCATATATATGGTCAAAAACTACCTCAACGCATTCTTCAAAATCAATGCTTTCTTTTTCTTATCCATCTTTCCTCCAGACCTTTTGAATTCTTTTATACCCCTATAAGTTAATGTAATACATATAATTGAATTAGTAAATAGTCATGTAATTAACAATACATTCGTTAATATATGTTGATAGATATAAAAAATAACTCACATAAATAATGCCTTTTTCATTGTGTGTCCCCCACTGTCTATTTTGTCAACCTTTGGATTTATATAACATGATGTTAGATTATCAGAGACAATTATCAACAACACTCAATGATCAATCCTGGGTGAAAAGAAGGCAAAACAAAAGAAAACTCAAAATCCCCAATGAAATATAATTCTTAAGTCAAAATTACAAACAAAGCATCCAAAACTTACTCGATATTGAAAGGAGACATAACCACACTTTTTCTCGCATTACCAAAATATTTAAATGCAATAGAGTAGTATTCGATATTAGATATTGGGTATTTATCTACACATCTAATCAATGATAGAACTAGATCACATGGGGTAGTGTGAACTCTTCACACACAATATATATGTAGTAGCAAAATGTATATCATGTATACATTAATATATAAGAATGACACACCAACATATATAAAATGAGGCATTTAGACATAAAATCTCACCATATCCAATTTTTATCGTAGTTATATTCAACCAAGCATAAGTAAACAACTCCACATCTTATAAAAATACAATAGTATCACGAGTTTGACCTGCAACATCCTTCTTAATATGGACCATCATAGTCGACCCTTCTTCTAAGTCGCTTAGCCATACCCCTGCACTTAGGACCTAGTGAATCAAATAGGCCCTTTGTTATATATATACATATATATATATATATATATATATTCTCATATCGATTGCAAATTATATACACAAGTAGAAAATAATCACAAATGCAAACATGATGTAAATACAACATACACTGGTATAGACAACTCCCACTTTGAGCCACACAACCATGCCTCCTTCTGCATAATATATCATCTTGTGGTGGAGGTGGCCATATGGCACTGTTGTCTATTTCCAAGTGTCATAGACAAGCCTTGGCGTCAAGCAAACCACATCGACGAACATTAGAACATAATTAATCGTATCACTTAGAAGGCATGGATAAGCCTCCCCATTGCAATGACATATTCTAAACACAAACATATTGTACAAATCAATCTAAAAGACTACAATATCACACAATAACTTACAGTGGATGTGCTCACTGGTGGATTTGTGGAATTACTCCCAACCACCTCTATTGTAGGGGGTCCACATCCTATGAAGAGCAGGGTGGCACAGATACTGTCTGAGGATATGATTGAGAATGAGAAGCGTGATATTGTCTCATTTCTTCCTCTATTCCCTTTTCAATCATATCTTATACCTTCTCTTATGAGTATCCTACTTTTTGGATAGATTTGCGCTTATGAACTGATGGCCCAAAGAAGGATCTTATATGGACACCAACGCCAACAACCCTAACATGCTCAGGTTGCTCTTGAGTACCTAGAGAAACTGTCAATTCATCCCTTGGGCTCTCAAGGATGAACTTGCCTTCTATTATTTGCTCTTAGAGATCCCACTAATAATCTTCAATAGTAATTGGTAAGTAAAATATAACAATCAAGGTCAAAGATGAGCATGCACTATGAGAGTTGAATTTTACCATTATTTTAGCCACATCAACAGTTGCGGGGTTGGAAAAATTCTCTAGACTAGGTTTGCCTCAAAGTTATCCACTCCTTGTGGCAAAGTATAGGTACATTAGTACTAGATGACTCATCAGTATGTTGAGAAGAAGACGCCACCAGTCTCTGTTGGCAAAACCTTGTGTAGCCACCTAGACTCAACTTGTGGTCAGACACATTCTTTGCATTCCTTTCTTTTTAGCTTTGCATAAAGCCTATTAATCCAAAACATATGTTAAATACATAATATAATGAATTCATAAGAATGTATTCTAATTAGAAGGCTTAATACCTTGAATTCATTGGTTTTTCTTGAAGCAACAACACACATCCCACACCTTTGAGTTAATATAGCACCATTGCTCATTAGAAGACTTCTTCTTATCATTAACTATGTATTCTCTTGTTAGATTTGTCCTATTAATCCTTAGTACCCTCCCAAAGTGTTGAAGCACCTTTTTATGATGCTTTTTTCATGAAGGTCAAATATGCTCTTCAAAAGTTCATATACTTAATGGAATATTGTTATAAACATAATTGTCAATATCTTTAAAAGTCAGAATATCTCACTGCTAGGTCCTTTCATATGTAGTCTTTTGTGTGTTGATTGATTTTATGTCAAGATTCTATGTTTATATCCACTTTGCTACCAGTAAGAAACCCCAAATATTGCGTGAAAGAGCGGTGATTCCTCCTAATAGGATTTCATGTATCATCAAACTCAATGACCAGATTCGGTCTTTTACCCCTTATATCTACTAACTTGTTCATCATGGTGATGTCTCTTTTATGTGCACGCTCATGTTACTCCACAACAAGCTCAACAAGATCCACAAGGCGCACGTCCTCAATATGCTAAAATTTATAAGAAACACATATAAGTTATAAAAAATATAAATTATAAATGTGATAGACATTCTAAAATGCACATCTGTGTAATGAAACAATACAAGTTATACCAGGATCAACCCCACAGTTTGCATCGTCATGGTGCTCATCCTCACCGTAATTTTCCTAACGGCCAGACACCATCTAAAAAATATCATATCAAAAATAGTAAAACAATGAAATATAAGTGATAAGAATGTAAAGATGTACATATAGCATATGAAACATATATAATTGTGATAAAGAATGTAAAATTCACAACTAACATTTAAGAAAATAAAATAAAGTGCATGCCTTTTATATTGATTAAATCTTTGATCAATTGGCATTCCTTAAGTGTGATCTCCACGTGTTTATAAGTCAACGTTAGCTTCAACATTTACTAGTGGCAAGACAACTGAGAATGGACTGGAGTCATTATGCCTATCATAACAATCTTCTTCATCTATAAGATCTGCATGAATTTCCTTTTACCATAAAGAATAACCGACCATTTTTCATTTGCAGGATCATCGATGTAAAATAATTACTTCGCCTGTGATGCTATTATAAACTGTTCACCATTCTCGCCAATCTATTGAAATTTTAGTAACGTGAAACCCAATTCATCCACTTCAACTACTTTGTTGTTATCAATCCAATTACATCCAAATATCATAACTTTGAAATCTATGTAGTCAAACTCCCATATGTCTTCAATGACACTGTAATTAGACATTTTAGCTTCACATGGACTTATATCCTTCACACTGAAAAAATACAATGAAGACGTTTGTAGGGTGACCACTATTTTGGATGACACTCTTATCATATTGATGTTTTGTGTAATACAAAAATCTATTTATGTCAAGCCCTTCATAAGGCATAGCATTCATTTTTTGTTTAAAGGCGGGCCATTTGATATTTTCAACAATATTATTTGGTGTTTGAGATAGTTGACGTAAGAATTTTATCTTCAAAACACCTGATTAATATCATATTATGCTCTCTAGCAAGACATGTTGAACTAGCTCAAGGATATTTTGTCTTGATGAAATAAGTATGTTTGATGATATAAATACTCACCTCGTCGATGTTGTGTAAAATGTACAAGTGTGCTTGTTCTCACAATTCAGGACTGATTACTTCCACTCGTTCTCCTAAAGTTGTTTTGCCAGAATAGGGATAACTATTCTTTTTGTTGTCAGGAGATTCATTACAACTCAAAAAGTCATTGCAAAAGTCCATAACATCCCTATCCACATAACCCTCAATAATGCTCCCTTCAGACTAATAACAATTTCAAGCATCACCTTTAAATCACTCACGTACCATTCAAAAGGATATATCCAATGCAAGAAAATTGGTCCTAACATTTTTACTTCCCCGGTTAAATGGACAACAAGATGCACCATGATATCAAGAATGAAGGAGGAAAATACATCTCAAGTTGGTACATGGTAATGACCACTTATTTTTGCAACTTATCGAGATTTTTAGGATCAATACCTTTATTTCATAAAGTGTTGACGAAGAAACAAATCTTGGTGGTTAAAAACCTTATGCTTTGACAGTATATATCGAATAGCCAAGGGACATATTTGCTACATTGAAGTGTAACAATCATGAGATTTAAGACCTATCAGCTTCCAATCCTTCATTGATACCAATCTACAGATATAGGAAGAGTATCCATGTTGTACCTTAACACTCACTCATGAAATGTTTTCTTCTCCTATCTAGACAATGTGTAACAAGTAGGAGGTATATATGTTTTTTGATTACTCCTAAATTCTATTCTTAATTTTTTTCTTATGCCCATTTCACGTAAGTCTGTTCTAGATTTGATTCCATCTTTTGACTAATCTGGTATGTTCAATAAATTATCAATGACACCAACACAAACATTTTTATCAATATGCATGATGTCGATACAATACCTAACTGCCAAAGAACTCCAATAAGAAAGATCCCAGAATATTGGCTTTTTCTTGAATAAAATTTTCCACTCCATGTGGGAATAGTACATTGTGATCTCTTACCGAATGAATTGACAAAGTCTTTTACTCTTTCATAAATAAGTCTTTTACTCTTTCATAAATAATGTACCCTGATATAGGTTTAGGGGCACTCCGTTCTTTAGTTGATCCATTGAATGCTTTTCTTAACCTTTGGTAAGGATGCACTTTTGGAAGAAACTTTAAATGAACAAGATATATAGTCTTACTTCCATGTTGTAGTCATATGGAGTCAATGTTCTCCTCACATATAGGTCATGCTTTGGATCCATTTACGTTATATCCAAACAAATTCCCATGTGCTAGAAAGTAATCAATAGTGCAAAACAACATAGCATGCAAACAAAATGTCTCTCTATTTGAAGCATCATGGGTCATCACACCTTCTCCCCAGAGTTTCTTTAAGTCATCAAATATAGGTTCAAGATAAATGCCAATATCATTGTTAGGTTATTTGGGGACCGATATCAATAAGGACAACATGACATACTTATTTTCATACACAACCAATGAGGAAGATTGTATATAACAATCATAATAGGCCAATTACTATATTGGCTACTCAATGTGCCATATGGATTCATCCCATCAGTACAAAGACCAAGTCTTATGCTATTGACTTCTTCACCAAATTTAGGGTACAATAAATCAATCTTCTTACACTATAGGGAATAAGACGCATGTTGTAGGATCCCATCATTTCTTTTCTTTTCCTCTGCATGCCAAGTTCAATTTTGTGCATCCATGGTATTGGGGAAAAACATTGAAACCTTTCCACTATATGTAGATACACATCACCTTGGCAAGAGAGCCAATTTTGGACTTCCCGGAAGGCATCATTTTATACCTTGACACCACACATTTTGGACAATCTTTCAAATTGATATAGTCCTTTTAAAATAACACATAGTCATTCAACATGCATGTATCTTCTTAGCCTTCATTTCCATTGGGCGCAACATTTTCTTTAATTTATATGCTGATATTGGAAGCTCATTTCTATAAGAAGAATTTCTTTCAACAAATAACAACAATGACGTGAAGCTTTTGTCGCTACATATAATGTTATTCTTTAGAGTATACAATCTCAACACATCACTCAACTTCATAAACTCAATACAACCTAAGTATAATGATGTCTCAACATCATGAACAATGCTTCTAAATAATGAAGGTGGATTTGTAATATTTACCCCATAACTATCTAGCTACACATCAACCATGTCTATCAAAATTGGGTCATTCACATCTACATCATTGTCGGTAATTTCTTCTTCAATGCAAGTACTACTATTGACATCTACTACTCTCATAGTAGCAATATCTCCATTACAATATCATTCTATATAGCCCTGTACAATACCATTGCTCATGACATGACTTTTGATTTTGTCAACAATGTTGACTTTCAAGTTGTTACTGCAATTCCTACATAGACAATAGAACCTATCTCTAGGCTGTTTCCTATGTTCTTCTAAAAATCTTATAAACTGATCAAGACTAGTAATAAACTCAATATTGCAACAATTAAGAATGGACATCCACGATCTATCCATTCTATGATCATAAAGAAAACAAGTATCTAATCAGGTGTCTAGAGATTACCATTTAGAGATAAGGATTTATAGATTTGGTTTTGGGGTTTACAAATTAGGGTTTAGGGTTCAATAATGAATGTGTGTACCGCCTATCCCATTCTTGAACACCTAATCTCACTAGTAAGTGTACAATGTGTATTCCATTTTAAAAAAAATTGGCAGCATTTCCCCATAGTTCTCCAAGTACATCGACGTATATAGGAAAATATCCACATACATATGTACCTATAGAAAAAAGGGAAGTTTTTATGAATTATCTTGAAAACCTTATACACATTATACACTTACATCATAAATGAGGTTAAGTGTTCAAGAACAGTCCCAAATTGGGGACTATCCTAGATGTACTCCTTATGATTAAATCTCGAACGGGTTCTAGGCCAACAAATAATGTTGTCATTTATATACCTATGATCTTAGTTTTATCATTCATATCATATGTGCTAAGAATATACATTAAAATAGGTTTAAAATAATGCATGCATTTTCAAGGAAATGTGATCCATGTTTTAATGTAATTTTGATGTTCCATCTTCCTTATATAATTATTAGAATATTTATGTCAATTATGCACAAGAAAGGTTAAGGTTCACCAATACATGAGAATTAGACTAGTTATGAGTGGATAAAAGTATCAAGCCTCCTTATATCAAGGTTACGGTTCTATATATATATATATATATATATATATATATATATATATATATATATATATACACACACACACACAAAGAGATCCAACCAATATAAAGAAAGTCAAAAATTTTATTGAAAATAAATTGACAACTAGACATCCAAATATAATGAATTCAGTTCCAAATTTTAATAAGAAATGCAAATAAATACTATTATCACACAAAACTAGATTTCATTTCCTCATAAATTATAAAATCTAGAAGAATAAAAAAGTAGTTATACATGTATTTTCATTTCTAATTTTATAAAATAAGAAATTTTACATGAATTCCAATGGGGTAGAAACAAAATTAAAAAACAAAGTAAAAAACAAGAAGGGGGAAGAGGCTCACCTCAATGGCTGTGTCAGTGGTCGTGTAGAAGTGGTAGAGGCAGTTGGCACATCAGTGGCAGTGACTACTGAAGCAACAGTGGAGAGTAGTGGCGGCCGGTGTAGTAGTGGTTGGGTGAGTGGCAGAGCAACAGAGAGTTCTGTCAGAGCCAAAGAGCAAGTTGAGTGCCACAAGAGATCTAGGGAGGCAAAGCAACAGAGAGTGGCAGTAGAGGCAGAGCAGATCACTGACGATGATGAGGAAACAATGATGAAAGCTCGAGTGTCAAAAATGGCGGTGTTAGCACTACTAAGAGAAGTAGAATGGGGGATTTATAGAGCTAGGTATTAGGGGAGCGATGAAATAGAGAATGGGAGATAAATATAGTAGCTGCTATCAAGCAGAACATAGTCGTTGGTTGCTAGGAAAAACTGACAACTAAGTACTTAGTCGTCAATTTTAAACAGGAAAATCGACGACAGAGGCCCTCTTCCAAATAAAAAATGCCATGCTCAGTAAGAACTTAGACGTTAGTTTTGAAGAGGGAAATTGATGACAGAGACCCTTATACACATAAAAAATTACATCCTTAGTAAGAACGTATACATCGGTTCTGAAGAGGGAAATTGACGATAGAGCCCTTTACCCAAACAAAAATTTCATCCTCAGTAAGAACTTAGACGTTGGTTTTGGTGAACAAAATCGATGACATAGACTCTTATCTTAATCAAAAATGTCAGCCGCGATAAGGATTTTGTTGTCATTTGGTTCACTTAAACTGACGACATAGACCAATTTGGGGGGGGATATATTTTCATATGTACGTGGTGTGAACCTCCTATCAACGCTTTCCTACTAAGGAACTGACACTATAGGATTTTGGAGGTAAAACTTTTTCATAGTTGAAAGGACGTACAACGTCAGTGTTTCTATAGATAAACCAATGAAAGAGGTATTTTGGAGGCAAACATTTATTTTGTGGGAAGGGGTATGCCGACAGATATAGCATTTTGGAGGTAAAACTTTTTTGTGGTGGAAAAGACATATAATGTCCAGTTTTATATAGATAAACCAATGATAGAGGTATTTTGGATGCAAAATTTATTTTGTGGGAAGGGGTAAGTCATTGGTTTGTTAAAAATTGATGCCAAACTTAATTGTTTTTGGAGACAAATTTTTTTCCTAAAAATTTGAATTTCGTAGGCTATCTCAGACATCGGTTTTCGGCATGACTTGTCTTGACGTTTCTACTCTACCAAATGATGATATATTTCTTCAATGTCCTTTGGATCCAACATTACAAAAGTAATATTAGAGTCCAAAAATGTTCTTGTGATATCTTGTTTAATATATTATACATGTGGACTTAAACCCTATGGCAACTGACGTGTATATGTATTCATGCATATGTGTGTGTATTGAACGTGACATGCATGAGGAGGATTGGATGTTATTGAGTCCACTTTCTAGTGTGTATTTGTCCATATGTATGAAATTGAATGTGTGGATGAGAATTGAATCTATTGAGATGTGAGTTCATGCATATGTATGTGCGTTGAAGTGATATGCATAGAATGTTTCTTATATATATATATATTCTTGTAGGTTTGCTGGTATGTTGTTAAGATGTGATGTTTGTAGAGCCTGAAGTTCTAACGAACGGAAGGCTCCAGAAAGATTAGTAGCCAGACAACAGGTATGCAAACCTGCTATATTAAGAAAAACATAGTTCGTCAGTTATTTCATGAGAAACATACTACATAAATCTTTGTCGATTCTCTAAAAGAAACTGACAACAAATCCCTTCCCTAAGAAAAAAATATTTCACTGATATTAATAGTTACCTCCACTTTAGATATTAATAGTTACCTAGTTAGTTCTTCTAGGAATAACCATGAGGTACACCCAAGAGAAACCAAATTTGTTTTGTAAATGGTGTGTTATTTTGTCAGTTTGGCTATAAAGTGGATCCTCGAGATCTATATTTCTTCAATTTTTATTTTTTCCAAATAATCGACAATGTACATTCTAAGTTATAGCATTGTCCACTTATTCGTCAGTTTATAACTGACGAGATATGTCAAAAATAACTGACTATGTAGGGCATATCTGTACTAGTAGTAGTGGTGGTTTGGGATATGAAAGGGGCCTAAAGAGTAAGGGAAAGGTCAAGAAAAAGAGCAAGGGGACTCCAATTTACCATGGAGATACTTCCACCTCTAAGAAACCAATGGTTTGTAGTCACTGCAAGAGTGATGATCATTACTCCAATTTTGTCCTTATAAGAAGGGGACCAACCCAAACATGAGATGGGTCCCCAAACTCACCCCAGATTACAAAATTTGAATTGGGCACCAACCTCTCCTTTTCTTTTAATTGGTTTCTCCAAGCACATGACCTATGAGATGAGCCACTTCAACACCTTGACAAGAAGAAAAGGAGGTTCGATAACTTCTAGGGACAACAAGAAAGGTAAAGTGGTAGGTGAGGGTGATGTAGGTGAGTTCACTATTTGTAAAGAATATTCTTCTTGTGGATTGCCTACATACCAATTTAATTAGTGTTAATCAACTTTGTGACATTGGTTATCTTGTTCTCTTTACATCACTAGAATGTTTGCTTCTAGATTCCCTCACTTACAATGTCATATATAAGGGAACTAGAATAGGAAAATCTATATACTATTGTTATTAGATCTCTTAATCCTATTCTTAGTAAATGCCTTGTTTTGGATAAAATGATATATCTCTGTTGCACCATAGGTAGGGTCATGTAAATATGCATCAATTGAAAATTTTGAGAAAAAAGGAATCGGTCAAAAGGCATCCAACATTAGACTTTGAAAAGGGTGAGAAATGTCAACCTAGAACACAAGAGAAGCAAACCAAATCCCCCTTTAAATCCAAAGGAGTTCTTAGTACCAAAAGAGATCTTATACTTCTTCATATTGATCTATTTGGACCCATGAGAACTCAAACACTTTGTAGTACAAAGTATTACCTAGTGATTATCAATGATTTCTATCACTCTACATGGACTTTCTTTTTTATTAAAAAGAGTGGTTGTCTTTATGTTTTCTCTACTTTTTGCAAATGAATTTAAAATGAAGCTCCCTATCATATCATCTCTATCTGTAGTGACAATGGGAGAGATTTGAAAATGATTTGTTTGAAATCTTTTGTGAAGAATCTAGATACATACATAATACTTTTCTTCCCGATATACACCTCAACAAAATGGGGTTAAATAGAGGAAGCATAAGTCCTTGTAAGAAATGGCTACAACAATGCTCTTGGAGTGTGACACTCCCAAGAAGTTTTGGGTCGAAGTCGTTAGTGTTTCTTATTTTGTGCTAAACCAGGTTTTTAGACATCTTTTGCTTAAGAAAATCCCCTAATTGTTATGGCATGGTAGAAAGCCTTCTATCGACTTCTTTCATGTTTTGGTTCTCCATGATTAGTTTTGAACACCAAAGACTCCCTTGACAAGCTTGATGCCAAATTATATGAGGCTTTGTACTACTAGTAGAGCATATTGAATCTTTAACATTTAATTGTGTAAATAGAAGAATTTATCAATGTTACATTTATTGTAACCCCTCTATTTCCAAGAATTCTATCAAAGATGATGTTTGAGATGAGGTGATTCCCAAATTAAAGAAGTTAGTCATCAACAACAAAGGTAAAGAGGTGTCTGAAGTTGAATGCTTAACATAATATGAAAGGAAGGACCCTACTCCCCGCTTTGCAAGAGATCATCCTAAAGAGCACATAATAGGCAATCCCATTGAAAGATTGAAGGTGTGGGTTGCCTTCAACAAACAACAAGTCAACAAGGCATTCATCTCACAACTTGAGCCAAAGAATGTACAAGAAGCTCTTGAAGATGATGATTGGATCCTAGTCATTCAAGAAGAACTTGAGAAAATAAAAAAGAACAAGGTGTGGACTCTAGTGCTAAGACCAAGTGATAGAAAGATCATTGGCACAAAGTGGGCCTATAGGAACAATATTGATGAAAGTGTCAAGGTGGTAAGGAACAAGGAAAGGTTAGTAGATTAAGGTTACAACCAACACAAAGGTATTGAATTTGATGAAACTTGTGATCGTATTGATAGTATTGAAACTATTAGAATGCTACTTGCCTTTGCTAGCCATAAGAATTTATTTCTTTATCAAATGGATGTTAAAAGCACATTTTTTAATGGAGATTGGGAGGAGGAATTATATGAGATCAACCTCATGGATTTGAATATAAAAAGTATGATAATAATGTATATTCATTACAAAAGGCCCTTTATGAACTCAAACAAGCCACAAGATCTTGGTATGAGAATTAATTAAATTTTTAATTGATAATAGGTATGTCATAGCAAATGTTGATTCTACTCTATTAAGAGTATACTTAAACAACACAAACCATTATCAAAGGATGTCATAGCGGAGATTGATAGCATATCCAACATAGAAAGAATTCATTCATGCCCCAAAGGTGAGGTAATAGTTGATTGCAACAATTATGTGTGGAGGAATTGGTTCTGTAGTTGTAAAATCCGGTACTGATAACACCCAAATTCAGGCATCTATGCTAAGCATTTATTTATGGTTCTGTGTCATTATAGCCTTAATATGCCCATAATAACCATAGATTCTTATCTTTTAGTGATTTATATCTTTTCATAGATAAAGTTGCTCAACTAGCCAATTTTGGGACTTGCAAGCACCGAACTTGAGAAGACATCTATTATCCAAGATTCCCCCCAACACATAGTTTTTGTAGCAGCTAGACTTCCATCTGTCACGACCACGGTGGACTAAGCATCGCATATGTGCACCAGTTTAAGAAACTTTTGATTTCTTGGATCATATTTTCGATGGCCATTCATTTATCAGAATACATCCTCGCCAATTAGAAGTTTCATCGATGCGGGCCCATGACCACCAGTAATACCCCCCTGTGGGGGTGGGTTTGATCTAGGATGTTGTGACCACAACCAAGAAGACCATGTCACGACCACGGGCAAGATGTGTGTCGACCGACACTCAGCACAACTGGGCCACCTCAGCACGGTCGGGACGAGGATAAGGTCGTGACTGTGGGACATGACTGCGGACTACCTCGAACGTGACACGACCTCGACCACGACCATGGACTACCTTGACCGCCTGATCCACCTCGATTGTGGGATCCACCTCGACCACGGTGTCTGCTGACTGACCATGACCCTTGGCATGACCGTTTCGAGCCTGGAATGGTCAGACCAAGACTAGGGTCGTGACTGAGACTGATACTGCAACAATCTTCCAACTTTTCCTATAAATACTCACCCCCCGTGACCTAGAGAGGGGTTTCTAGATCTGAAGTTCCATGTTCTGAATTTTGAGAAGTTCCACCTTGTGGTTCTACACATTCTTGGTTCCCAAGGCCCCGTGGGAGAGTTCTGAGGTCTAGAAAGGCTGAACTACTCATCCTACGTACATTCCTCCGATTTTCTTTTCATCTACCACCATTTTCCACCACCATTCACCCATATTCTACCATTCCCAACCATATTCCACCTCCATACACCCACCAAGCTACTGTTTGGGGTGGAATCAAAGAGAAAGGAGGCCAAGGAGTCCAGAAGACTAAGGAGGATGATACAAAGATGAGATCTAGCCTATAAGGAGGCTAAGGAGCGAGATCCACCTCTTCTCTACGGGCTAAATCTCTTCTTCTTCTCCTTTCTTCAATTGTTCTCCTTTGTTTCTATACAAATGATATTATTTCATCTTTGTTTGATGCCAACTATGGTTGTCCATGGCTAGTTGAGCTCCTTCTTGGCTATGTAGCTGGTTTTGGGCATGTTTATGTACTTTTACCTTAAGCAAGCAGTTTTATTTTAGATCTAGTATGTTTGTTGTTCTATCTTCTCTTTCTGGTTATGATTGCTAGTTTGGTTGATCTCTTTCTTGCTTGAACTTCGATTTCTACCTATATCGAGAGATTCATTGTAGAAATACATAAGAGAAGGTAGTTTGAATTGGAATCTGAAAGGAGGACGGTTCAAGGTGATTTGTGTAGAACTGTAAACCTGGGAATGATCGGTCCCATCCTGGCACAGTCGGACCACTACCTAGTTCTGCCCAGATCACACCTGTTCCTAGCACCTCAGAAAATTCTAGACCTGGGAGGGTATCTAGAATGTTTTAGGGTGCTGACTTGTCATCCTCGAGAGAGGTTTCATGTCATTGATGGATTTTAGTCACGCTGCACAAAAGCGAGTGGGATGACCCCACAAGATCAGATACCATAGTACATACTATGTTTGGATGTAGGTTTCTTGTTGGGGTGTTCAAGGATTGTCTAAACTTGAGAACGGGTGCGTAGACTGCCCAACTTGTGGTTACATAGGCAGGAACTCCTTTTTTATTAGTAGAATCCTATAGACTCTGTTTTGTTTTCTTTTCTTTATTTTGTTTTACTTTGTGACATTTTGCTAGACTAGTTCTAGCTCCATACTTTTATCGACTATCAAATTGGCTTATCTGACTTAAGAGTGAGATCTTAAGTGTCCTAAATGTCCCCACGTCCCTATGTTTGACCCTGTATATCTACTTTGACCTCATAATAAAGTTTTGTAGGTCCTTGAAGGTTTCAGGTTATAAATTTAAAGTTTGATTCCTTCTGAGTCTGCCTCCTTTCAAACGTGTGATTCGGGCCGATCAAGTATGTAGATAGATTGTTGAACATGTGTGTTGGCATTTTGGTGTTGACTGGAAAAAAGCTAAAGGTGGAAGTGTTTTTTCAAGAGAAAAAAGATGATCTTCCTCATCAGTTGATTGGAGTTGAAAAAAATATCTAGGTCAACCAAACACTCTAAGACTGAAAAAGGTGCCCACTATTGGGAGGGACATCAAATGTAGCAGTACGTTTTCCCTTCATCACTCTTTTTCTTTTGCAATTCCAATGTCAAATTTTGGTTTATCTTATATTCTTACTTATTACAGAAGCTTTCAAAGTGGGTCAACTGCTACTCATGAAAGTGGTGAAAGTGAAACCACCAACGAAAAATGAAGTCCACATTAGAATTCTCTTCACATCAATATACGACATGGACATCTTCTTTTAGAAGGTGAAAGACATGAATCCAATCTTCCCCCGTATCCTTAGACACAAGGTGGTGGCATAGTAGAGAGTATAGGTGAAGCAGTGACTGGACTGTTTTGGATGACTATGTCGTGGTCATAGTCAACTTGACCAACATATTCAAGGAGTGCCGCCACGACATTAACACTGACACAGGGGTCATGCTCAATGGACAATATGATTTCTCATTGTCAGGAGATCCCATTTATCATACCCTCGGGAAGTCCATCTTCAATGAGTACGCCATCCTACATGAAGCATGCCTCACAAGGATCGATCCCAAAGATTTGTTGAATGAAGTTTTCATTCTCAGTTGTTGCATCTCTAAAAAATAAAAAAACATGTCATTCTCTTATTTGGCTTGGGTTTTGTGGCGCTTCCAAAGAGTCAAAGGGCAATGTACGCCTTAGGATTGAGGCTCTCTAATTCTCAATTGAATAGAAAGAGAAATTCAATCATATTTGTATTCCATTATTTGCATGAAGTAAGCCAAAATTTGTTCCCTCTTATTTTAATTCTCCAAACTTTTTTATCCTCTTTTACTCTTGAAATGATGTCTATACATATTTTTGCCAACACTGGGCTTTTTCCTCTCTATTAGGAGTGTTGAAGACCCAACCTATGAAATTAGATCCAAACAAGGAGCTCATGATAAAAGAGGAGTTTGTCAATGTCTCGTTCTTAAAGATCAATGTTACTTTTGTTTACATACTTGTTGGTCAAGACATTCGCTACCTCATCTGGATGAGAGAGTAAACAATTGATCATTTGATTGAATTCCTCCAATTTCTAGTGTATATTTATTGGGTCTTCATAGTCAAACATCAACCTAATGACAATATTGATTGTTTCAAGGAACTCTTAGTTGATAAGTGACAATCATATACTTTTAGCATTGACTATTTTGAGACCCCCCTGGTCCTTTCTCATTTTAACTCTAGGAAAATGCATGTTGGGATCCTAATACTCTAAAATATATGTATTTGCCATAGGAAGAATTCAAATGAGTGATCAACATTTTACTCCTTCATCCATATGAGGTAGCAAATGTCTTGACCAACAAGTATGTAACCAAAAGCAACATTGATCTTTGAGAATGACACAATGACAAACTCCTCTTTTATCTAGACCTCCTTATTTGGATATAATTTCATAGATTGGGTCTTGGGAACTCCCACTGGAATGGAAAGAACCCAGTTCTGACAAAGAAATGTAGAGATATCGTTGCAAGAGTAAAAGAGGATAAAAAGTCAAAAAAGATAAAATAAGAAAGGAATGAGATTTGGCTTACTTCATGTAGACATTGGAATGCAAATATGATAGACTTTCTCTTTATATTCAATTTAGAATCAGGGAGCCTGGATACTAAGGCATAATTTTCCCTTGTCATTTTGGAAGCCATGCAGCCCCCAAGCCGAACAAGACGACAGTAGGTTCTTTGATTGGTCTAGATATGCAGTAAGTGCGAATGAAAAGTTCATCTGATAGATCCTTGGGGTCGATCTTAGTGAGGCATGCTTCATGTAGGATGGTGTACTCACTGAAGGTAGATGTCCCAAGGGTATGATAAATAGGATCTCCTTACAATGTGAGCATGGATCTCCATTAATCATGACCCCTTTTTCATTGTTAATGTCAAGGTGACACTCCTTGCATATGTTTTTGATGTAGACCACGACCACAACATAGTCATATAGAATGAGTCCAATCACTGCTTCACCTATGCTCTCTACTATTGCCACCCCCTCATGTTTAAGGATATGGGGAAAGATTGAGTCATCTCTTTCCCCTTCAAAAAGAAGATGTCCACATCACATATTGATGTGAAGAAAATCTTTATGCAGACTTCTTTCTTATTTAGTTGTTTCACTTTCACCACTCTCATGACTAGTGGTTGACCCACTTCAAAAGCCACACTGGTTATAGTAAGTAAGAAAATAAGATAAGCCAAAGTATGACATTAAAATTGGAAAAAAAGAGTGATGAGGGGAAAACTTACCGTTACATTTGATGTCCCTCCCAACAGTGGGTACCTTTTTTGGTCTTAGAGTGTTTGGTTGACTGAGATATTTTTTCATCCATCCAATAAGCTACGAGGAAGATCATCTTTCATCTCCTGAAAAAAATATTCCACCTTTAGCTTTTTTCCAACTAACGCCAAAATGTCAGCGCACATGTTCCATGATAGGTCTTTGTACTAGATTTTAAAAGTGCAGAACCAATTCCATCTTGCATGGTTGATGAAATCAACTAATACATCACCTTTGGGGCCTGAATAAATTCTTTCTATGTTGGATATGCTATCAGTCTCCACTATGACATCCTTTGATGATTGTTTGTGTTGTTTAAGTAGCTAGTTCCATGATGATCCCAATAGCTTCCCCGTCATGGGTTGCAATTTGTTTCTCAAGCCTCCATAATACTACACCGCTCTCATCATACGACATTAATTCCTTGGTGCTGATTTTATTAAAGAAAAACCAAATTTCCTACATGATCTCGACAAAACACACCGATCCCACTACAATGCGGTTCAAGTTCACAAGAACCCAAAAAATCCATATTTAGTGTATGGACATCCTCTAGTTTCTTCTCTTAGAGAGTTATCTCAAAGTATCAAGCACAAAAGAAGAAGAAATATGAAGAAGGTATTTGGCACCAGCATGTGTAATGATTTTATCGAAATTACAACCGACCATTTTCTTCTAAGAGACAAAATGGAATTTTGAGAAATTATAAAGCAACCAAACTTTTGGTAAAACTAAATTAGTCCATGGAGAAATTTCATGCATGTTAATATGACTAATATGTAAAGTAGTAGTGGCTAGCTATGGGCAGATTTTTTCTAATATAACGACAACACTTTTCACACCTGTCATTTCTTCTAATTTTCCATATTTTGAAATGGAAAGCACACGTGATGATGTTAAAGTAAAATTGTAGATCTTGCTCTATTCGACAACACGTCTACATTTCTTCTAATTTTTCAAATTTGTCCGGGTAGCGGTAAGACACGTCAAAAAATTATGGGCAGGAGGAAACATTGTTTCGTTATATCGATTTCCAATATATTTAAGCATTGTGCAACTAGCCAACACTTGCAGTTCATCTCATATTTTCAGTTCGATCAGTGATCAGTGACTGAATGGGTTGCGATGGTACGCAACACGTGCCCAAATGGTACAAGAGTAATAGAGTGATCTGTCAGTAGTGAGAATCGTGATTGCATTTTCAAATATCATTGCCGTAAACAACACACCTAAACCTATTACATAGAGTCCAAGGCTTCATATAGCATTTGCAACTAAAGTGGAACAATGAAGCTAATGGTCCCATGTTGCCTCACCCAATGTAAATGAGAAAAGAGTTACTAATAACTTAAAAATCATGTGATGTAGTGTTAGTACATGGTATAGATTTGTTGTTGGACTTGAATAATATGATAATTCTTCATCATTTTCACTAAAGAGGTTAATCAAGAAATGAATGACATGAATGTTTTGTAGATGAATTATTTTTTAAGTGTGAGAAGATTGTGATCATGTATTTATATTTCTACCTTTTAGGGAAAAATCCTAGAAGATCGCCTAAGAATGCTATTCGCAGTCCTCAAACACTCATGCCGCCTTAGCTGGCATATGATTTTAATGTGAGAGATACTGAGATAAAGGACGTAACTAGGGTTTTGATAGTCAGTTGGAAGGTTGTTGTAGTTCACATTGGGTTAAAATTCATTGAATTTTTGTTGGATTGTATGTGAAACTTTATACCAAGCAATGATAGGGTTTCCTTTCTATATGTAGATAAGGTTCTTGTTTCTTCCAATATGGGTGTTTCATTGACTTTAGGCTAGGCTACTCATATAGTTTCATAAGGAGAAAATGTTACTTGGAGATTCCATTCCATGATAGGTGAACATGTATGTATAAAATGTTGAGCTAGATAAATACAACATGGTTATCTTGTCATTCAAACAAAAACAAAAGTAATATTAAATTTCCACACTCATAGAGATCTAATGGATATACAATATATACAATATATATATATATATATATATAGATATAGATATATAGATATATATATAGATAGAGAAAGAGAGAAACACACACACGTATGCATAAAAACAATATATATATAGAGAGAGAGACATAGTCATGCTAGAATACAGTAGAGTGTACATATCCCACCATACACCCCAATGGTGTTTGTCTATCTAGACCATTTTGTTGCAATGTCTAAACCATTGATCTTCATTGTCGTAATAATAATAGGCCATATGAGCATGTTTAGATGAGTGTAAGTCTCTCATTGATGAGTGCATATTCATCCCAATTTAGTGGAACTTTTAGCCTAATTTTGCACTTAGATCTCTTACTTTCACCTAATTAGCTTGTCTTGATCAATTTTGGTTTTTATGCTAACTCGTAGGAATTTGATACTTTTCTTGACTCCCTTATAGATTTCAAGCTTTGTCACTCTACAACAAGAATGTAAAGGGGTTCCCACTCCTCAATGGGAGTGGAGAGGAGGACGCCTCTCCTGGGGTGTGGGACAATGCCCCAGACTGAAATAGATTTCGAGTACATTTAGAAGGCAAATCGATCAATAATTGTTCAAGACCATGATCTTCAAGGCCATTGAACTCAATGCCCCACAACCCATTAATTGACAAGATTCATGCTTAGCAATGCCCGATAGTCTTTTTCCACCTCGTTGGTCTGCACTTCGCTAACCTATGGATGCAATCTTTATGGTCTATGATGCTCCAACGCCCCATGAAGCCTCAATGCACGATGATGTTTTAGTGGTCGTTGAGGACATTGCGCCATCAGTCCCATGACATTCTAGACCTCTTTGACCAAAACATTTTCCTACACTTCAATGCTTGAGGGTACTTCAGTGTCAGTTGGAATTTTAGTTCCCAATGGAACATCAATGACTGATGGTACTTTGGTGCCCAATGACTCCCCAAATGTCATCAACCGTCGAGCCTAATGCACACCCAGAGCTAACAAATACTCGACTCCCTCATCCATTAGAAGGGATCTCTTCCTCTCTATTATGTCGGGAGGTTGTCTCTCCACACCCAACAAAGGAAGATGGTCCCAATCGACCTACACTTCATCTCCATCATCATATACACCCCAGTGGTGTCTTTGCTCCATCATCTATCTATCACACCTTCTCTAACAAAATTGAGTACAAGAAGAGAGGGAAAAAGTGAACAACAAGATCATCCACGTCTACCCAAGAATTTGATTTCTACCTTTATCCTCCATATATATTTTGATTTCTACCTTTGTCATATGTATATGTTCTGTGATGACCTTCTTCTTGTAAACGTTCCAGGATCTAACGTCTGCTTACTATATTTTCACAAGTACGTGCCTATGATCCTAACGATTGGATTCTTGATGAGTTAAAGATGTGACTAGGATTTGAAAGAATGGAGGGTCCTATAATCACCAGAAGCAATCTCGGCTAATCAGGACATTTGCAATTATATTAGAATCAGACTTGAGAGGATGCCTAATACCTTTTGCATTTCCCTTTCTCCAATTCATGTTTTATAGTGTAAGTTTCTTTTCTGTTCGAATGATGTCATGTGTAACCAAAGGTTGTTGTGATTTGTTCAAGAGAATCCTAGCTACTTCACTAATATATGATGCTTGTTATTTGGCAATGTCTAAATTATTCAATTATTAATACCTTCTTGGTATTTCAAAGAGAGAACAATGATATTTTGTTTTTATATAAAAAATAAAGAAGGAAAAATTATTGCCCAAATTACCTATTCCATATTTCCAAATTCCATTTCTTTTGTCTTGCTCTTTTATTTCATTTTAGAATTCTAAATGGTAGGAGAGAAAGAAAAGAAAGGGGAAACTAATATTTTTCCTTTTGAGATAATTGCAAAACATTATGGCATATATGAAAGATAAAAGTTTCATTTTATTATTCTAAAAGGAATATCATTTGATGATCTTTTTACATGATTCCCCTCAGCTACTTTTATTTAAGAAAATCATATTATAAGGTGCAATTTAGTTGTAGAAATTGGGATTTTAGATTTATTGATCAATCTCAATTTTGAATATTATCATCTCCAACCTATATAAAAATATGGGTTACATTCTTTTGTTTACAACTTGAGCTCGGGCAGATTACAAATTATCTTATCCAAATTAAGTTATGCATTCTTAATTCTTTGTAGATTTCAATGTATTGATATTAGTTAGACACATATTTCAATTTTTTTGATCCCACTCTTCCAACCCGTCAGTCTATACTATTTACATTTCACACTCAAGTCGGTTATTTTCTTTGTCAAAGTAATGACATTGCATCACATCAATTTAATTTGTTGGTAACAATTTTCTCATTCATGTTGAGTGAGGCAACATGGGACCATTTTCTTCCTTGTTCCACTTCATTTGTAAATGATAGGTGAAGACTTGGACTTGAGTGGAATAGGTTTAGGTATGCTACTTGTGGACATGCTATTTAAAAATGTGATCCAATTGTCGTCGTTGATAGATCACTCTATTACTCGTGTACCTTTAAGGCACATGTTGTGTGCCATCACAGCCCATTCAGTTGTTCTTCAGTGATTGGACTGAAAAATCTACATTGAACTACAAGCATTGGATGGTTGCACATTGCGTAAAATATATTGGAAAAGGATCAACACTCACAATCAACATTTGGAAACAACATTTCCTCCTGCCCGTAATTTTTTAAAGCAACTGCCATTACCTAGACAAAATAAGGAAAATTTGAGGAAACATTGATGCATTTTCAAACATATCAAGATTATAGTTTCACTTTAAAGTATCATCTCGTGTACTTGTCATTTCAAATATGGAAAATTAGAAGAAACGACATATGTGAAAAGTGTTGTCATTATGTTCAAAAAAACCTATTTGTGGCTACCCACTGCTACATTACGTAGCAGTCATATTTACATGCATAAAATTTCCTGTGAACTGACTGGGTTTTACCGGAGGTTTTTGTTGCTTTATAATTTCTCAAAATTCCATTACTACGACCTTGAAAAAAAACAAAGGGTCACACTTTTGGTAGAAGTGTTACATTGGCTAGATGTTTCCAAATACCTTCATCATATTTCTTCTCCTATTGTTATTGATTATTTGAGATGAGTCTCTGGGAGAAGACTTTGTAGGATGTCTATAAACTAAACATGAATTTTTTGGGTTCTCGTGAACCTGAACCAGATTATAGGGGGGTCAGTGTGATATGTCGATATCATGTACAAAATCATGAATTTTGTTATAAAATCAAAGCCGAGAGATTGATGTTGTATGATGAGAGAAGTTTTATAATATGGAAGCTCAAGAAGCAAATTGCAACCTATGATAGTGAAGCATTCGGGATGATCATGGCACTATAGCTACTGAAACAACACAAACCATTATCAAAGGATGTCATAGTGAAGATGATAGTGTATCCAATATAGAAAGAATTTATGCAGGCCCCAAGGGTGAGGTATTCGTTTTTGCATAAATCATATGTGGAGGAATTGGTTCTGCAATTGTAAGATAGTACGTAGATAGATCATTGAATGTGTGCGTTGACAGTTTGGCATCGACTGGAAAAAAAATAGAAGGTGGAAGTGTTTTGTTAGGAGATAAAAGATGATCTTCCTCATTGGTTAATTGGGGATGAAAAAATATCTGGGCCAACCAAATGCTCTAAGTCTAAAAAAGGTGCCCACTATTGGGAGGGACATCAAATGTAACTGTGAGTTTTCCCAAGGATCGACCCCAAAGATTTGTCAGATGAACTTTTCATTCTCAACTGTTGCATCTCTAAACAAATAAAAAAGCATGCCCTCCTCTTATTTGTCTTGGGGTTTTTGGGGCTTCCAAAGATTCAAGGGGCAAAGTATGCCTTAGGATTGAGGCTCCCTAATTCTGAATTGAATATAAAGAGAAATTCAGTCATATATGTATTCCACTACTTACATGAAGTAAGCCAAATTTTGTTCCCTTCTTATTTTAACTCTCAAAACTTTTTTATCCTCTTTTACTCTTCCAACAATGTCTATACATTTATTTGTTATCATTGGCCTCTTTCCTCTCTATTGGGAGTGTTGAAGACCCAACTTATGAAAATAGATCCAAACAAGGAGCTCCTTATAAAAGAGGAGTTTGTCAATGTGTTTTTCTCATAGATCAATGCTGCTTTTATTTACATACTTGTTGGTCAAGACATTCACTACCTCATCTGGATAAAGGAGTAAAATTTTGATCGTTTGATTGAATTATTCCAATTTCTAGTGTATATTCGTTGGATCTTCATTGTCAAACATCAATCTGATGACAATATTGATTGTTTCAAGGTACTCTTACTTGCTAAATGGTAATCATATACTTTTAGCATTGACTATTTTGAGAACTCCCCTTCCCTACTCATTTGAATTCTAGGCAAATAAATGTTGGGATTCTAGTACTTTGAAATATATGTATTTTCCATGGAAGAATTCAAATGAGCAATCAACATTTTACTCCTTCATCCAGATGAGGCAGTGGATGTCTTGACCAACAAGTATGCAACCAAAATAAACATTGATCTTCGAGAATGACATAATGGCAGACTCCTCTTTTTTATGGAGCTACTTCTTTCGATCTAATTTTATAGGTTGGGTCTTGGACACTCCCACTAGAATGAAAAGAGCCCAGGTCTAACAAAGAAATGTACAAACATTGTTGCAAGAGTAAAATATGATAAAAAAGTTATAAAAGTTAAAATATGAGAGAAACAAAATTTGTCTTACTTCACGTAGACATTGGAATGCAAATATGATTGAGTTTCTCTTTATATTCATTTTAGAATCAGGGAGCCTTTATGCTAAGGTGTACTTTTCCCCTTGTCACTTTGGAATCCATGCAGCCCCCAAGTAAACAAGATGGTGGTGGGTTCTTTGATTGGTCTAGATATGCACTATGCGAGAATGAAAAGTTCATCTGATAGATCCTTGCAGTCAATCTTAGTGAGGCACTCATCATGTAGGATGGTGTACTCCCTTAAGGTAGACATCTAAAGGGTATGATAAATGGTATCTCCTTACAATGAGAAAATGGATTCTCCATCAATCATGACCCCTTTGTCATTGTTAATGTTGTGGAGACACTCCTTGAATCTGTTGTTGATGTTGACTATGACCATGACGTAGTCGTCCGGAATGCATCCAATCACTGCTTTGCCTACGCTCTCTCTTATGCCACCCCCTTGTGACCAAGGATATGGGCAAATATTAGAGTCATGACTTTCCCCTTCCAAAAGAAGATGTCCACATCGCATATTGATGTGAAGAGAATCTTGACGCAGGCTTCTTTCTTATTTAGTGGTTTCACTTTCACCACTCTCATGACTAGAGGTTGACCTATTTCGAAAGCCACAATGACTGTAATAAGTAAGAATATAAGATAAGACAAAGTTTGACATTAGAACTGGAAAAGAAAAAGAGTGATGAAGGGAAAACTTACCTATACATTTGATGTCCCTCCCAATAGTGGGCACCTTTTTCGGTCTTAGAGTGTTTGGTTGACCCATATATTTTTGCATCCATCCAATAAGAGATGAGGAAGATCATCTTTCATTTCCTGACAGAAATTTTCCACCTTTAGCTTTTTCCTAACTGATGCCAAAATGTTAGCACACATGTTCAACGATAGGTCTATGTGCTAAATTTTAAAACTGTGGAACCAATTCCTTCTTACATGGTTGATGAAATCAACTAATACGTCACTGTTGAGGCCTGAGTAAATTCTTTCTATGTTGAATATGCTATCGATCTCCCCGATGACATCCTTCGATGATTGTTTATGTTGTTTCAATAGCCATAGTGCCATGATGATCCCAATAGCTTCACCATCATGGGCTGCAAATTGTTTTTCAAGCCTTTGTAATACAACACCTCTATAATCATACGACACAAATGCCTAAGCTCTGATTTTATAGAAAAATATCAAATTTCTTACATGATCTCAACAAATCACACTGATGCCGCTACAATGTGGTTCAAGTTTACAAGAACCTGAAAAATCCATGTTTAGTGTACAGACATCCTCCAGTTTCTTCTCTTAGAGAGTCATCTCAAAGTATCAAGCACAACAGAAGAAGAAATATGAAGAAGGTATTTGGCAACAACCAACCTATGTAATGATTTTACAAAAAGTACAACCAACCATTTTCTTCAAGGCAAAAGTAATGGAATTTTGATAAATTATAAAGCAACAAAACCTCTAGTAAAACTAAATTGGCCCATGGAGAAATTTAATGCATGTAAATATGACTACTATGTAATGCAATAGTGACTAGCTATGGGTAAATGTTTTCTAATATAACGACAACACTTTTCACACCTGTCATTTCTTCTAATTTTTCATATTTTGAAATGGAAAGCACATGTGATGATTTTAAATTAAAATAATAGATCTTTCTCTGTTCGACAACATGCCTGCGCTTCTTCTAATTTTTCATATTTCATTTGGGTAGTGGTAAAACGCGTCAAAAAATTATGGGCAGGAGGAAACAATATTTCCATATACCGATTGTGACTGTTGATGTTTTTCCATTATATTTTAAGCATTTTGCAACCACCCAACACTTGCAGTTCACCGCTTATTTTTGGTTCAATCAGTGACCAGCGATTGAATGGTTGTGATGGTACATAACACATGCCCAAATGGTATAAGAGTAATAGAGTGATCTGTCAACGGCAACAATTGTGATCGCATTTTCAAACATCATGGCCATTAACGTCATACCTAAACCTATTACATCGAGTCCAAGGATTCATCTAGTATCTATAAATAAAGTGGAACAAGGAAGTTAATGGTCACACATTGCCTCGCCCAACATAAATGAGAAAACAAATACCAATAACTTAAATTGATGTGATGATGTGTCACTACATGGTATAAATTTGTTGTTGCACTTAAATATTACAATTCTTCCTCTTTTTCACTAAAGAGGTTAATCAAGAAACAAATGTCATGAGTGTTTGATATAGGAATTATATTTGAAGTGAGAGAAGATTGTGATCATGTATTTAAAGTTCTATATGTTAGGAATCAAATCCTAGAAGATTGCCTGAGAATGCTATTCACAGTCCTCAAACGCCCATGCCACCTTAGTTGACATAGGGTTTTAATGTGAGAGATCTTGAGATAAGGGATGTAACTAGGGTTTTGGCAACCAAATGGAAGGTTGTTGAGGTTCACATTGGGTTAAAAACATGGATTTTTGTTGGATAGTATGTGAAACTTTATACCAAGTAATGATAGGGTTTCCTTTCTATATATAGGCTAAGGTTCTTGTTTCTTCCATTGTGGGTGTGTCATTGGCTTTAGGATAGGCTACTCATATAGTTTCATAAGGAGAAAATATTACTTGGAGAATCCATACCGTTATAGGTGAAGATGTATGTATAAATTGTTGAACTAGATAAATACAACATGGTTTTCATGTCATTCAAATAAAAAAAGTAATATTAAATTTCCACACTCATTGAGATCAAATGGATATACGACATATATATAAACAGAGAGAGAAACACACACCTATACACACAAACAAACAAACAAACAAACACACACACACATCTATATGTATATATATACATATATATATGTATGTATATATATATATAGAGAGAGAGAGAGATAGTTAGGCTAGAATGTAGTAGAGTGTACATATCCCACCATGCACCCCAATGGTGTTTGTCTATCTAGACCATTTTGTTGCAATGTATAAACCATTAATCTTCATTTTACATTAACAATAGTCCACATACAAAATTTGAGTCTGTTTGGATTGATGAGTGCATATTCATCCCAGTTTAGTGTCACTTTTTAGCCCCGTTTTGCACTTAGATCTCTTAGTTTCACCTAATTAGCTTTGTCTCGATCAATTTAGGTTTTAATGATAATCTGTAGGAATTTGATACTTTTCTCGACTCCCCCATGCAGGTTTCAAGCTTTGTCACTCTACAACAAGAAGGTCAAGGGGCTCTTCAACAGGAGTCGAGAGGAGGATGCCTCTCCCAGGGTGCAGGACAACACCCAGACCAAAATAGATTTTGAGCATATTTAGAAGGTAGATTGATCAATAATTGTTCAACACCATGATTTTTAAGGCCATTGACCTCAATGTCCCACAACCCATTAATCTGCCAGACTCATGCTTAGCAAGGCCCGACGGTCATTCTGCCACCTCGTTTGTCTGCATTTCAATGACCAATGGATGAAGTCTCGATGGTCGATGATGCTCCAACGCTCGCTCAAGCCTCAATGCATGATGATGCTTTTGTAGATGATGAAAACATTCTTCCATCAGTCCCATGACATTCTAGGTTTCTTCGATCAATGATTTTCACACACTTCAGTGCTCGACAACACTTCGGTGCCCGATGGAATTTTAGTTCCCGATGGACATCAATGACCGATGGCGCTTTGGTGCCCAATGAATTCCCAAATCTCGTTGACCGTCGAGCCTATTGCACACTCATAGCCAATAAATACTTGACTCCCTCCTCCATTAGAAGGGATCTCTTCTTCTCCATTATGTTGGGAGGTCGTCACTCTGCACCCAACCAAGGAAGATGGTCCCAATCGACCTATGCTTCATCTCCATTGTCATAGATGCCCCATGGTGTCTTTGCTCCATCATCCATCTACCGCGCCTTCTCTAACAAAATTGAGTACAAGAAGAGAGGGAAGAAGTGAAGAAGATGATCATCCACGCCTACCCAAGAATCTGATTTCTACCTCTATCATACATATATATTTTGTGATGATCTTCTGCTTGTAAATGTTCCAGGAGCTAACGTTTGTTTAGTATATTTTCACAGGTACTCGCCTATGCTCCTAACGATTTGATTCTTGATGAGTTAAAGATGCGACTAGGATTTGAAAGACTGGAGGATCTGATAATCACCAGAAGTAAACATGGCTAATCTGGATGTTTGCAATTATACTAGAATCATACTTGGTAGGATGCCTAATACCATATGTATTTCCCTTTCTCCAATTCATGTTTCGTAGTATAAGTTTCTTTTCTCTTCGGATGATGTCATGCTTAACCAAAGCTTATCGTGATTTGTTTAAGGAAATCCTAGATACTTCACTAATATATGATGCTTGTCATTTGGCAATGTCTAAATTATTCTTTTAGTAATACCTTCTAGATCAATGATATTTCTTTTCATCTTAAAAATAAAAAAAAGGAAAACGTGTTGCCCAGGTTACCTATTCCATATTTCCAAATTCCATTTCTTTTGTCCTGCTCTTTTATTTCATTTTAGAATTATAAATGGCAGGAGAGAAAGAAAATAAAGGGCAAACTAGTAGTCTTCCTTTTGAGATAATTGCAAAAAATTATGGCATATATGAAAGAAAAAATATACTTTGACTTTCATTTTATTATTCTAAAAGGAATATCATTTCATGATCTTTTTATATGACCCCTCAACTACTTTTATTTAGGAAAACCATATTAAAAGGTGCAATTTAATTGTAGAAATTGGGATGTTAGATTCATTGATCAATCTTAATTTTGAATGTTATCATCTCCAACATGTATAAAAATATGGGTTACATTCTTTTGTTTAAAACTTGTACTCCGAAAGATTACATATTATCTTGTCCAAATTAAGATATGCATTATTAATTATTTGCATTCTAATGCATTGATATTAGTTAGACACATATTTCAATTTCCTTGATCCCCCTCTCTTCCAACTCGTCAATCTATACTATTTACATTTCACATTCAAGTCGGTTATTTTCTTTGTGAAAGTAGTGACACTACATCACATCAATTTAAGTTGTTGGTAACTCTTTTTTCATTAGCATTGGGTGAGGCAGCGTGAGACCATTTGCTTCCTTGTTTCATTTCATTTGTAAATGATAGGTGAAGACTTGGACTCGAGTGGAATAGGTTTAGGTATGTTATTTACGGCCATGCTATAGATAGATCACTCTATTACTCTTGTACCTTTTGGGCATGCTTTACTGTGCCATCACAACCCATTTAGTTGTTCTCCGGTGATTGGACCAAAAACCCGCAATGAAGTACAAGCGTTGGGTGGTTGCACAATGCTTAAAATATAATGGAAACATACCAAGGCTCACAATCAGTATTTTAGACACAACATGTCCTCCTGCTCGTAATTTTTTGACGCAACTGACCGCTACCCAGACAAAATAAGAAAAATTAGAAAAAATGCTGACGCATTTTCAAACAGATCAAGATTATAATTTCACTTTAAAGTCTCGTCATGTGCACTTATCATTTTAAAATATGGAAAATTAGAAGAAACAACAAGTCTAAAAAGTGTCATAATTATGTTTGAGAAAACTTGTCTGTGGCTGCCCACTGCTACATTATATAGCAGTCATATTTACATACATAAAATTCCAGTGGACTGATTCAATTCTACTAGATGTTTTTGTTGCTTCATAATTTCTCAAAATTCCATTACTGCCACCTTGATGAAAACAAAGTGTAACACTTTTGGTAAAAGTGTTACATATGCCGGTTGTTGCCAAATACCTTCATCGTATTTCTTTTCCTGTTGTTCTTGACTATTTTAGATGAGTCTCTGGGAGAAGACACTATAGGATGCCTATAAACGAAACATGGATTTTTTGGATTCTCATGAACCTAAACCAGATTCTAGCGGGATCAGTGTGATATGTCGATATCATGCATAAAATCTGGTATTTTGTAATAAAATTAGAGTTGGGAGATTCATGTTGTATGATGAGAGCGGTGTTGTGGTATGAAAGTTTGAGAAGCAAATTGCAACCCCATGATGGTGAAGCATTCAGGATCATCATGGTACTACAACTAAAACAACACAAACCGTTGTCGAAGGATGTCATAGTGGAGACTGATAGCATATCCAACATAGAAAGAATTTATTCAGGCCCCAAAGGGGAGGTATTAGTTGATTGCATCAATCATGTGTGGAGGAATTAGTTATGCAGTTCTAAAATCCAATATGTAGATAGATCGTTGAACATGTGCGTTGACATTTTGGCGTCAGCTGAAGGGGTCATGCTCAATGGAGAATCCAAGTTCTCATAGTTAGGATATCCCATTTATCATACCCTCAGGGCGTCCATCTTCAATGAGTACACCATCCTACATGAAGCATGCCTCATAAGGATTAACCCTAAAGATTTGTTAGATGAACTTTTCATTTTCAACTGGTGCATCTCTAAACCAATAAAAAAACATGTCATCCTATTATTTGGCTTGGGGTTTGCGGGGATTCCAAAGAGTCAGGGGAAAAGTAAACCTTGGGATCTAGTCTCCCTTATTCTAAATTGAATATAAAGTGAAATTTAATCATATATGTATTCCATTGTTTACATGAAGTAAGCTACATTTTGTTCCCTTTTTATTTTAACTCTTAAAACTATTTATCTTCTTTTGCTCTTGCAATGGTCTATACATTTATTTTTCAGCATTGGGCTCTTTCCTCTCTATTGGGAGTGTCGAACACCCAACCTATGAAATTAGATCCAAACAAGGAGCTCTTGATAAAAGAGGAGTTTGTCAATGTGTCGTTCTAAGAGATCAATGATGCTTTTGTTTACATACTTGTTGTCAAGACATTCATTGTCTCATCTGGATGAAGTAGTAAAATGTTGATCTTTTTTATTGAATTTCTCTAATTTCTAGTGTATATTCATTGGGTCATCATTGTCAAACATCAACCTGATGAGAATGTGGATTATATTAAGGTACTCTTAGTTGCTAAATGAAAATCATATACTTTTAGCATTGACTATTTTGAGAACCCCCCCTTCCCTACTCATTTGAACTCTAGACAAATGAATGTTGGGATCCTAGTACTCTAAAATATATGTAGTTTCCATGGGAAGAATTCAAATGAGTGATCAACATTTTACTCCTTCATCCAGATGAGGTAGTGAATGTCTTGACCAGCAAGTATGTAACCAAAAGCAACATTGATCTTTGAGAATGACATAATGACAAACTCTTCTTTCATCTGGAGCTCCTTCTTTGGATCTAATTTCATAGGTTGGGTCTTGGGAACTCCTACTAGAATGGAAAGAGCCCAGTGCTAATAAAGAAATGTATAGTCTTCATTGCATGAGTAAAAGAGGATAAAAAGTTAGAGAAGTTAAAATAAGAAAGGAATGAAATATGGCTTACTTCATGTAGATATTGGAATGCAAATATGATTAACTTTCTCTTTATATTCAATTTAGAATCAGGGAGCCTTGATGCTAAGGCATATTTTTCGCCTTCTCACTTTGGAAGCCATGCATCCCCCAAGCTTAATAGGATGATGGTAGGTTGTTTGATTGGTCTAGATGTGCAGTATGTGAGAATGAAAAGTTCATCTGACAGATCCTTGGGGTCGATCTTAGTGAGACATTCTTCATTAAGTACAGTGTACTCATTGACGATAGACGTCCCAAGGGTATGATAAATGAGATCTCCTTACAATGAGAACCTAGATTATCCATCAATCATGAACCCTTTGTCATTGATAATGTCATGGAGGAACTCCTTACATATGTTGTTGTTATTGACTACGACCACGGTGTAGTTGTCCACAATGAGTCCAGTCACTACTTCACATGCACTCTCTACTATGCCACCCCTTCATGTCCAAGGATATGGGGAAAGATTGGAGTCATGTCTTTCCCCTTCTAAAATAAGATGTCCACATCACATATTGATGTGAAGAGAATCTTGACGTGAACTTCTTTCTTCTTTGGTGGTTTCACTTTCAACACACTCATGACTAGAGATTGATGTAATACAAAAGCCAGAGCGGCTGTAATAAGTAAGAATATAAGATAACCCAAAGTTTGTCATTAGAACTGGAAAAGAAAAAGAGTGATGAAGGGAAAATTTACCTCTACATTTGATGTCCCTCCCAATAGTGGGCACCTTTTTTGGTCTTAGAATGTTTGGTTGAACCAGGTATTTTTTCATCCATCCAATAAATGATGAGGAAGATCATGTTTCTTCTCCAGACAAAAATCTTCCACCTTTAGCTTTTTTTCTAGCTGATGCCAAAATGTCAGTGCATATATGTTCAACGATAGGTCTACGTACTAGATTTTAAAACCATGGAACCAATTCCTTCACATGGTTGGTGAAATCAACTAACGTCACCTTTGGGGCCTGAATAAATTCTTTCTACATTAGATATGTTATCAGCCTCTACTATGACATCTTTCAACAATTGTTTGTCTTGTTTCAGTAGCCATAGTTCCATGATTATCCTAATAGCTTCACTATCATGAGTTGCAATTTGTTCTCAAGCCTCCATAATACAACACCACTCTAATCATACGACATGAATTCCTTGGCTCTGATTTTATAAAAAATACCATATTTCCTACATCATCTCGACAAATCACACCGATCCCACTACAATCTGGTTCAAGTTCACAAGAACCCAAAAAATCCATGTTTAGTGTATCGACATCCTCGAGTTTCTTCTCTTAGAGAGTCATCTCAAAGTATCAAGCACAGTGGAAGTAGAAATATGAAGAACGTATTTGGTAACAACTAGTCTGTATTATGATTTTATAGAAAGTACAACTGACTATTTTCTTCAAGGCAACAATAATGGAATTTTGAGAAATTATAAAGAAACAATACCTCTGGTAAAACTAAATTGGTTAAAGGATAAATTTATACATGTAAATATAAATCCCATGTAACGGAGCAGTGGCGAGCTACGGACAAATTTTTTCTAATATAACGACAACACTTTTCACACTTGTCATTTCTTCTAATTTTCCATATTTTGAAACAAAAAACACATATTATGATTTTAAAGTAAAATTGTAGATCTTGCTCTGTTCGTCAACACATCTGCATTTTTTCTAATTTTCCATATTTTGTTTGGGTAGCGGTAAGATGCATCAAAAAATTATGAGCAGGAGGAAACATTGTTTCCATATACCGATTGCGACTATTGGTTTTTTTCCATTATATTTTAAGCATTTTACAACCACCCAATGCTTGCAGTTCACTACAAATTTTTAGTTCGATCAGCCACCAACGACTGAATGGGATGTGATGGTACCCAACACATGCCCAAATGGTACATGAGTAATAGAGCGATCTGTCAACGACGATAATCTTGATTGCATTTTAAAACAACATGGCCATAAACGGCATACCTAAACCTATTACATCAGGTCCAAGGCTTCATCTAGCATTTAAAGTGAAACAACGAAGCTAATGGTCCCACATTGCCTCACCCAACGTAAATGTGAAAAGAGTTACCAATAACTTAAATTGTTGTGATGTAGTGTCACTACATGGTATATATTTGTTGTTGGACTTGAATATGATAATTCTTCCCCATATTCACTTAAGAGGTTAATCAAGAAATGAATGACATGAGTGTTTGATAGAGGAACTATTAATTGAGAGAAGATTGTGATCATGTATTTATAGTTCTACCTTTTAGGAAATAATCTAGAAGATCTTCTGAAAATGTTATTCGCAGTCCTCAAACGCCCATGCCACCTTAGTTGGGACATGATTTTAATGTGAGAGATATTGAGATAAGGGACATATCTAGGGTTTGACAACTAGTTGGAAGGTTGTTGCAGTTCACATTGGGTTAAAAATCATGGATTTTGTTGGATTGTATGTGAAACTTTATACCAAGCAATGATAGGGTTTCCTTTCTCTATGTAGTCTAAGGTTCTTGTTTCTTCCAATGTGGGTGTTTCATTGGCTTTAGACTAGGCTACTCATATAGTTTTATAAGGAGAAAATATTACTTGGAGATTTCATTCCATTATAGGATAACATGTATGTATAAAGTGTTGAACTAGATAATACAACATGGTTATCATGTCATTCAAATAAAAAAATAGTAATATTATATTTCCACCTCATAGAGATCAAATGGATATCCGACACACACACACAAACAAACAAACACACACACACACAGATATATATATATATATATATATATATATATATATATATATATATATATATATATATATATATATATATATATATATATATATATATATATATATATATATTGTTAGAGAGTCTATATTAGCCTATTTAGTTAATAGGTTAATTAGTTATTGGGCTTTTGTATTTCAACCCATTTAGATTACTTGGGACACAACTCGTAGGGTTTCTCCCTTGCTCCTATTTATAGGACAGGGGTGTCCAGTCTTGTATTCATCTAATCCCATTGCATTCAATCCAATCTTATTTTTCACATGGTATCAGAGTAGTGAATAGTAACGACGACATGAACAGTAACTCTGGCGGTGAATAATACACGACGTGAATAGTAACTTTGCGTGCACAGTACACCAGAGTGAACAGTAATCCCTACGTAACTGCCGCCCCTCCTTCCTCTCCTTTCCGGCATGCATAGCCCTAACCACCGCTCATCTTTTCTAGAGAGCAACTGAGGAGAAGAACCCCCGCCTGTGGGCGGCCGCCACCGTCGCCATGGCTTAGGTCGGATGCCCGCTAGGCATCTCCCAGACTCTATGGCATATCTTTCTCTTTCTCAAATGATCTAGTTTTATTTCTGTGCGTCGGCACCATCACCTTCCCATTGCCATCATCATCCTTCTCGTGCAAATGCCGCCACTAGAAATAGATAGAGCCGTCACCATGCCTCTATCCCGCGTAATTAGTGTTTCCACCAGCAGCTACATCAAAAGTGCTGCCATCTGCTAGCGACAACAGCCACCAAGCACCATATCCATCAGCAGCATGCCGCCACCGGCGATCACCCAACCATCATTCTAAGCGGTCACTAAAAAGCAGCCACCATTCACATCAGTCAATGCCATCACACACGCATTATTCAACAACCATCTACCGATGCATCGCCCAGATGTCCTCAGCTCTAGCCTTTGTTGTCTCATAAGGAGAGGCTCTGCACTTGACTCTACATGTAGCCTCATGGCATGCAATATCTCTGGAGATGTGCAGGAGGCCAGTATCATCTCTTTCATTGTGGCCAAGTGCTACATCAGCCGAGCGACACAATCATCATCATCTGTCCTACTGTTGTGTTATTGCCATATCATCCAACAACCATATCCCCAACCGCCGATCACAACATTCAACCGTCGTCATCATCCATGCCCCTAGTTGCAACTCCACTACTACTCTCCATCTTGTCGTTGCTGCCCCAACATTTTTGCCTATCCTTGGCTGAAGCACAGTCACCCATCACTCTCCACCGCTACCAAACAACCCTATTACTGCCCCCATATACCAGATGCCTGTTGATATTCATATCCTTAATTGGATTTGCCCTTGGCTAATCAGATCCAGTTTTAAGCCTAATCAGACTTTTCATGGGGCTCCGCCCCCCCCCCCCCACCCCCAGATTTGTTTCCCTAACGGGCCAAACAAATCCCTTTTCGGGTCGGGACTAGACCCATTTAATTTTTCTATCCAGATCTTACATTGACCTATTTAGCATATTTTCTCCGGTTATTGATTTCATTCTCCACATATTACACATCTCCATATCACAAAATCCTCTCAAATCTGTCGATTCCTTTCCCACCCACCTATATCATGTGTGTATCCCTTTCCACAGTGTGGGGGGTCATATATCCATTTCTCCACACCAAACACTCACTCTCATCGTATTTGGTATGTGGGGGGATAGAGAGGAGAGGAAGAGATGAGAAGAGAGAGAGTGTGAGAGAGAATATGTATGAGAGAGAGAATGAAAAGATATGATATATGTATCTAGGCTATATATGTTCCAAGCTATTATCTTCATGGAGCTTCGCATTGTTCAGCAAATTTGTTCTCTACTTCTAGACAGCAATGAAGGATCTTCATTCAGTGTCAACACCATGCTATCTACATTTGTACCGTGTTATGTACGTCAGGTGTTGATGGTGTACTTCAGCTGCATTCACATGAGATAGATGGGTGCTTCTTCAGATTTTCAGAAGCTTAGAAAGCCTGCCAATCTACTTTTGCAAGGTTGATTCTTTCCTTGATGGATGATATATCCTTTCCTGTCAAGCCCCCAAGGTTCATGTGATAGAGTTATGGTGCTTGTATCGTATCACCAGCATATCATCCGTTCGTGTTTGTTCCACATTATGCATGTCTTCTCAGACAATTTGAAGATTTCACTACTGCTACATCAACATTGGACATCTGTGTTTGTGCTACAATAAGTATGTAATCCAATGAAGATGACGTAGTGATGGTGTTGAGGATTGTCTGCTCCAAGTGGCGAATTACTGTTGTAGTATCAGGTTCCATTCTTCAGATGTTCTTCATTCCAGATGCACTCCAAAGACCTTCTTCAAAGCTCGAGGATCTCCATCCTGTAGAATACAATTTCAAAGAAGAGAGGCATTGTCACCACATGGTTCAGGGGGAGTATTAATTAAGGGGAGTATCAATTTTTGTATGGGGAGTGATATATATCTTTTATCTTTCATTTATCATTTGTTTTATCATTTTATCGAGGCTTGTAACCTCCAAGCTTCGGACATGTGTTTCACCCATGCTCCAGCTTGAGGGGGAGTGTTAGAGAGTCTATATTAGCCTATTTATTAAATAGGTTAATTAGTTAGTGGGCTTTTGTATTTCATCCCATTTAGATTACTTTGGACAAAAGTCTCATGGTTTCTCCCTTTCTCCTATATATAGGACAGGGGTGTCCAGTCTTGTATTCATCCAATCCCATTTCATTCAATTCAATCTTATTTTTCACACACACACACATATACATATATATATGGGCATTCATTCGTTGCCCGCAAGGGTAGCCTGGATTTTCGCTACCCAGCAGCCAAAAAAGTAACTCTCCTAGCCAAAAAAGTAACTCTATTGTCAAAAAAGTAACTATGGTGATCAGAAAGTAACTACACGAATAAAAGAGTAACTCTGTACAAAATATACAACAGATATATATAAGGACGGGTTTTTTGATTTTGGAGGGGCATATGATATTATTTTTGGCTAAATTTTTTTGGAGAGCTAGACAAAATAGTCCTCTATAATTGCAATTAAAAAAAAAGTGGTCCGAAGGGTGGGCGGGTAGCTACCCATGCGGGCAATAAAGATGGGCCCTCTATATATATATATACATACATATATATATATATATATATATATATATATATATATATATATATATATATATAAAGAGAGAAATACACACAAACATATATATATATATATATTGGTCTTTTGTATTTCATCCCATTTAGATTACTTGGGAACAAGTCTCATGGTTTCTCCCTTGCTCCTCTATTTAGGATAGGGGTGTCCAGTCTTGTATTCATCTAATCCCATTGCATTCAATTCAATCTTATTTTTCATATATATATACATATATATATATGCATACACACACATATACATATATATATATATATAAGAGAGAGAAACACGCACAAACAAACACATATATATCGAGAGAGAGAGAGAGTGTGTATGAGAGGCTAGAATGCAATAGAGTGCACATATCCCACCATACACCCCAATGGTGTTTATCTATCTAGACCATTTTGTTGCAATGTCTAAAATATTGTCTTTCATTGTCGTACTAATAATAGGCCACATACAAAATTTGAGCCAATTTGGATGAGTGTAAGTCACTCATTGATGAGTGCATATTCATCCCAGATTAGTGGCATTTTTTGCCCAATTATGCACTTAGATCTCTTAGTTTCACTTAATTAGCTTAATCTTGATCAATTTAGTCTTTTATGCTAATCTTTAGGAATTTGATACTTTTATTGACTCCCCCTATAGGTTTCAAGATTTGTCACTCTACAACGAGAATGTTAAGGGTGTCCTGCTCTTCAGCTGGAGTGGAGAGAAGGACGCCTCTCCCGGGCTGTGGGGCTGCACCCCAGATTGAAATAGACGTCGAGCACATTTAGAAGGTAGATTAGTCAATAATTGTTCAAGACCATGGTTTTCAAGGCCATCGACCTCAATGTCCCACAACCCATTAATCGATAAGACTCATGCTTAGCAAGGCCCGATAGTCATTCTGCCACCTCATTGGTCTGCACTTCGGTGACCGATGGATGAAGTCTGAAAGTTGATGATGCCCCAACGTTGTTGAAGCCTCAAAGCACGATGATGCTTTAGTGGATGATGAAAACATTGTGCCATCAGTACATGACATTCTAGATCTCATCGACCGATGATTTTCCTACACTTCAGTGCTCGGCGGCACTTCAATGCCTGATGGAATTTTAGTTACCGATAGCACATCCTATGATCGATGGTGCTTTGATGCCCAATGACTCCTCAAATCTTGTTGAACGCCAAGCCTACTACACACTTAGACCCAATAAATACTTGACTCCCTCCTCCATTTGAAGGGATCTCTTCTTCTCCATTATGTCAGGAGGTTGTTACTCTGCACCCATCCAATGAAGACGATCCCAATTGACCTACACTTGATCTTCATCGTAATAGATGCCCCATGGTTTCTTTGCTCCATCATCCATCTACCGTGCCTTCTCTAACAAAATTGAGTACAAGAAGAGAGGGAAGAAGTGAAGAAGAAGATCATCCAAGCCTACCCAAGAATTTGATTTCTACCTATATTATACGTATATATTTTGATTTCTACCTCTATCATACATATATATTTTGTGACAATCTTCTGCTTGTAAACATTCCAGGAGATAATGTCTACTTACTATATTTTCACAGGTACTCACCTACGCTCCTAATGATTTGATTCCTAATGAGTTAAAGATGTGACTGTGATTTGAAAAACTGGAGGGTCCGATAATCACCAGAAGCAAGCTCGACTAATCAGGATGTTTATAATTATATTAGAATCAGACTTGAGAGGATGCCTAATACTATTTACATTTCCCTTTCTCCAATTCATGTTTTGTAGTGTTAGTTTCTTTTCTCTTCAGATGATGTCATGCATAACCAAAGCTTGTTGTAATTTGTTTAAGGAAATCCTAACTACTTCACTAATATTTGATGCTTGTTATTTGGCTATGTCTAATTTATTTAATTAATAACACCTTCTCGGTATTTCAAACAGAGATCAATGATATTTTCTTTTCATATTAAATATCAAAAAAGGAAAACTTCCTGCCTAAGTTACCTATTTCATATTTCCAAATTCCATTTCTTTTGTCTTGCTCTTTTATTTCATTTTAGAATTCTAAATGGTAGGAGAGAAAGAAAAGAAAGGGGAAACTAGTATTCTTCCTTTTGATATAGTTGTGAAACATTATTCTAAAAGGAATATCATGAAAGAGAAAATATACTTTGAGTTTCATTTTATTAATCTAAAAGGAATATCATTTCATGATCTTTTTACATGATGGCCCTCAACTAATTTTATTCAAGAAAACCATATTATAAGGTACAATTTAGTTGTAGAAGTTGGGATGTTAGAGTCGTTGATCAATCTTAATTTTGAATATTATCATCTCCAACATGTATAAAAATATGGGTTACATTCTTTTATTTAAAACTTGCACTCAGACAGATTACAAATAATCTTTTCCAAGTCAAGTTATGCATTCTTAATTATTTGTGGTTTCCATGCATTGATTTAGTTATAGACATATTTCAATTCCCTTGATCCCCCTATCTTTCAACCTATCAGTCCATACTATTTACATTTCGCACTCAAGTTGGTTATTTGCTTTGTGAAAGTAGTGACACTGCATCACATCAGTTTTAGTTGTTGGTAACTCTTTTCTCATTCATGTTGGGTGAGGCAACATGATACCATTTGCTTCTTTGTTACACTTCATTTATAAATGATAGGTAAAGACTTGGACTCAAGTGGAATAGGTTTAGGTACGCCATTTATGACTATGCTATTTAAAAATGTGATCAAGATTGTCGCCACTGATGGATCACTCTATTACTCTTGTACCTTTCAGGCACTCTTAGTGTGCCATCACAACCCATTCAGTTATTCTCTAGTGATTGAACCAAAAATCTACAACAAACTGCAAGCGTTGGGTGGTTGCACAATGCTTAAAATATAATGGAAAAAGACCAATGCTCACAATAAGTATTTGGAAACAATATTTCCTCCCGCGTGTAATTTTTTGACGCAACTGACCACTACCCGGACAAAATAAAGAAAATTAGAAGAAATGTTGACACATATTCAAACAGAGCAAGATTATAATTTCATTTTAAAATCTCATCCCATGCACTTGTCGTTTCAAAATACGGAAAATTATAAGAAATGACATGTCTAAAAAGTGTTGTCATTATGTTTGAAAAGATCTTCCCATGAGTGCCCACTGCTACATTACGTAGCAGTCACATTTACATGCATAAAATTTCCCGTGGACCGATTTGGTTTTACCAGAGGTTTTTGTAGCTTAAAATTTAAATTTCATTACTGCCACCTTGAAGAAAACAAAGGGTCCCACTTTTGGTAGAAGTGTTACATAGGTCTATTTTTGCCAAATACCTTCATCATATTTCTTCTCATGTTGTGCTTGATTATTTGAGATGAGTCTCTATGAGAAGACATCGTAGGAGTTCTATAAACTAAACGTGGATTTTTTGGGTTCTCGTGAATCTGAACCAGATTCTAGTGGGATCAATGTGATATGTTGATAACATGTAGAAACTCTGGTATTTTGTTATAAAATTAGAGCCAAGAGATTCATGTTGCATGATGAGAGTGGTGTTATAGTATGGAATTTCAAGAATCAAATTGTAACCCATGATAGTGAAGAATTCAGGATCATTATGGCACTATAGATACTAAAACAATACAAACCATCGTCGAAGGATGTCATAGTGGAGACTAATAGCATATCCAACATAGAAAGAATTTATTTAGGCCCCAAAGGCAAGGTATCAGTTGATTGCATCAATCATGTGTGGAGGAATTGGTTCTGCAGTTCTAAATCCAATACGTAGACACATCGTTGCATGTGTGCGTTGACATTTTGGCGTTGGCTGGAAAAAGGCTAAAGGCGGAAGAGTTTTGTCAGGAGATAAAAGATGATCTTCTTCATCGGTTAATTGGATGGATGAAAAAATAAATGGGTCAACCAAACACTCTAAGACTAAAAAAGGTGTGGGAGAGACATTAAATGTAGTGGTAAGTTTTCCCTTCATCGCTCTTTTGTTCTAGCGATTCCAATGTCAAACTTTGGCTTATTTTATATTCTTACTTGTTACAGTCATTGCGACTTTTGAAATGGGTCAACTGCTAGTCATGAAAGTGGTGAAAGTGAACCACCAAAGAAGAATGAAGACTGCATCAAGATCTTCTTCACATCAATATGTGACGTGGACATCTTTTTTTGGAAGGGGAAAGACAGGAGTCTAATCTTCCCCCGTATCCTCAGACACAAGGGGGTGGCATAGTAGAGAGTATAGGAGAAGTAGTGAGTGGACTATTCTGGGTGACTACGTTGTGGTCATAGTCAACGCCAATAACATATGCAAGGAGTGCCTCCACGACATTAACACCGACAAAGGGGTCATACTCAATGGAGAATCCAAGTTCTCATTGTCAAGATATCCCATTTATCATACCCTCAAGACATCCATATTCTACGTGTACACCATCCTACATGAAGCATGCTTCACAAGAATCAACTCCAAAGATTTGTCAGATGAACTTTTCATTCTCAACTGTTGCACCTCTAACCAATAAAAAAACATTTCATCCGCTTATTTGGCTTGGAGGTTGCAGGGCTTCTAAAGAGTCAAGGGGCAAAGTATGCCTTAGGATTGAGGCTCCCTAATTTTGAATTGAATATAAAGAGAAATTCAATCAATTATGTATTCCATTGTTTACATGAAGTAAGCCAAATTCTATTCCCTTCTTATTTTAACTCCTAAAATTTTTTTGTCCTCTTTTACTCTTACAGTGATGTCTATAAATTTATTTTTCAGCACTAGGCTTTTTCCTCTCTATTGTGAGTGTCAAAGAACCAATCTATTAAATTAGATCCAAACAAGGAGCTCCTGATAAAAGAGGAGTTTGTCAATGTGTCATTCTCAGATATCAATGATGCTTCTTTTTACATACTTGTTGGTCAAGATATTCACTACCTCATCTAGATGAAGGAGTAAAATGTTGATCATTTGATTGAATTCCTCCAATTTATAGTGTATATTCATTGGGTATTCATTGTAAAACATAAACCTAATTACAATATTGATTATTTCAAGGCACTCTTAGTTGCTAAATGACAACCATATACTTTTATAATTGACTATTTTGAGAACCCCCCCCTTCCCTACTCATTTGAACTCTAGGCAAATGAATGTTGGGTTCCTAGTACTCTGAAATATATGAATTTGCCATGGGAAGAATTCCAATGATGGATTTTCCATGGGAAGAATTCCAATGAGCCATCAACATTTTACTCCTTCATCCATATGAGGCTGTGGATGTCTTGACCCAAGTATGTAACCAAAAGCAACACCGATCTTTGAGAATGACACATTGACAAAGTCCTCTTTTATTACGAGCTCCTTCTTTGGATCTAATTTCATAGGTTTGGTCTTTGGCACTCCCACTAGAACGAAAAGAGACCAGTGCTAACAAAGAAATGTACATATATCGTTGCAAGAGTAAAAGAGGATAAAAAAGTTATAAAAGTTAAAATAAGAAAGGAACAAAATTTGGCTAACTTCACGTAGACATTAGAATGAAAATATGATTGACTTTCTCTTTATATTCAATTTAGAATCAGGGAGCTTTGATACTAAGGCGTACTTTGCCCCTTGTCACTTTGGAAGTCACATAGCTCCCGAGCCGAACAGGACGACGGTATGTTCTTTGATTGGTCTAGATATGCAGTAAGTGGGAATGAAAATATCATCTGACAGATCCTTGGGGTCGATCTTAGTGAGGCATGCTTCATGTATGATGGTGTACTCACTGAAGTAGACATCCCAAGTGTATGATAAATGGGATCTCCTTACAATGACAACATGGATTCTCCATCAATCATGACCCCTTTGTTAGTGTTAATGCCATGGTGACACTCCTTACATCTGTTGCCTACACTCTCTACTATGCCACCCCCTCGTGTCTAAGGATATGGGGAAAGATTGGAGTCATTTCTTTCCCCTTTTAAAAGAAGATGTCCACATCAGATATTGATGTGAAGAGAATCTTGACACAGACACCTTTCTTCTTTGGTGGTTTCACTTTCACCACTCTCATGACTAGCGGTTGACCCGCTTTGAAAGCCACAATGGTTGTAATATATAAGAATATATGATAAAGTAAAGTTTGACATTAGAGCTGGAAAAGAAAAAGAGTGGTGAAGGGAAAACCTACCACTACATTTAACGTCCCTCCCAATAGTGGGCACATTTTTCGGTATTAGAGTGTTTGGTTGAACCAGATATCTTTCCATCCATCCAATAAGCGATGAAGAAGATTATCTTTCATCTCCTGACAAAAAATTGCCACCTTTAACTTTTTTCCAACTGTCGCCAAAATGACAGCACACATGTTCAATGATAGGTCTAAGTACTAGATATTAAAATTACAGAACCAATTCCTTTATATGGTTGATGAAATCAACTACGTCACCATTGGGTGCTTGAATAGATTCTTTCTATGTTAGATATGCTATCGGTCTCCACTATGACATCCTTCGACAATTGTTTGTGTTGTTTCAGTAGACATAGTGCCAAGATGATCCCAATACCGTCATTATCATGGGTTGCAATTTGTTTCTCAAGCCTTCACAATACAACTTTTCTCTCATCATATGATATGATTTCCTCAGCTCTACTTTTATTAAAAAAAATACAAGATTTCCTACATGATTTTGAAAAATCACACTGATCCTGCTACAATCTGATTCAAGTTCACAAGAACCCAAAAAATCCATGTTTAGTGTATAGACATCATCTAGTTTCTTCTCTTTGACAGTCATCTCAAAGTATCAAGCACGGTAGAAGAAGAAATATGAAGAAGGTATTTGGCAACAACCTGCCTGTGTAACAATTTTACCAAAAGTACAACTGACTTCTTCAAGGTGACAGTAATAAAATTTTGAGAAATTATAAAGCAAAAAAATCTCTGGTAAAAGTAAATTGGTCCACAGAGAAATTTAATGTATGTAAATATGACTACAATGTAACATAACATTGTCTAACTATGGGCAGATTTTTTCTAATATAACGACAACACTTTTCACACGTCATTTCTTCTAATTTTCCTTATTTTGGAATGAAAAGCACATGTGATGATTTTAAAGTAAAATCGTAGATCTTGCTTTGTTCTACAACACGTCTGCTTTTCTTCTAATTTTCCATATTTTGTCTGGGTAGTGATAAGATGCGTCAAAAAATTATGGACAGGAGGAGACAGTGTTTCCATTACATATTGCAATCGTTGGTGTTTTTCAATTATATTTTAAGAATTTTGCAACCACCCAATGCTTGTAGTTCACCACATATTTTTGGTTTAATTAGTGGCCAATGATTGAATGGGCTGTGATGGTACACAATACATGCCCAAATGGCACAAGAGTAATAGAGTGATCTATCAATGGCGATAACCGTGATTGTATTTTCAAACAGCATGGACGTAAACGGGATACCCAAACCTATTACATCGTGTCCATGGCTTCATCTAGCATTTACAAATAAAGTGGAACAAGGAACCTAATGGTCCCACATTGCCTCACCCAATGTAAATGAGAAAAGAGTTACCAATAACTTAAATTGATGTGATGTGGTGTCACTACTTTCACAAACAAAATAATCAAATTAAGTGTGAAATGTGCATAGTATAGACTGATGGGTTGGAAGAGAGGGGATCAAGGAAATTAAAGTGTGTCTCTAAGTAATACCAATAGATTGAAATCCATGAATAATTAAGAAAGTGTAACTTAATTAGGTCAAGAAAATCGGTAACCTGCCTGAGTGCAAGTTTTAAACAAAAGAATGTAACCCATATTTTTATACATTTTGGACATGATAATCTTCAAAAATTAAGATTGAAGAAACAACACTAACATCCCAGGTTTACAACCAATCAACCTTAGAATGTGATTCTCTTAAATAAAACTAGTTGAGGGGGTTAATGTATAATGATCATGAAATGATATTCCGTTTAGAATAAAAAGGTGAAATTAATAATAGATTTTTCTTTCACCAATGCCATAATATTTTGCAATTAACTCAAAAGAAAGAACATTAGTTTTCCCTTTATTTTCTCTCTCTTCTACCATTTAGGATGTTAAACAAAATAAAGGAGAAACATAAAAGAACTGGAATTCAAAAATACAAAATAAGTAACTTGGGTAAGAAGTCTTTCTTTTATTATCTTGGCTTTTAATATAAAAAAGAAAATATCATTATCCTCACTTCAAACAATAGTGGTCGACAGTCAATGGTTGTTGATCATGTAATTGAAGTGATTTTCATGATATAAAACATTGTGTTCATTAGTTCCACATGATTGTGGTAGGGAGATGATTTTAGTTTCAACCAAATAGTTTTTCATGCTAGAAATTTCTTCTATGTATTGGGCACTTTTCTTCTTATAAAGTGGAGAAGACATTCATACATATTACCCCAAGAAAGAGTTGGTTCTCTAGACATTACTTTTTTTAGAAAAACTAAACATGATTCGTAGTTTATAAAAAAAAGTCACATCCTTACTTAACAGAACAGAACTAAAGTACGATTTATTGTCTAGTTTAATGCTTACATCATAAGAGGCGATAGTGATTCCCAAACACGATGCTGCAAGTAGGTAGGATTCACATGTTTGGTAGGCAGGCTAGGATGTCCACATCCGTAATAACGACAGAACAAGATTTGTCTTTATCCTCCTCCCAAAATCAAAATAAAGCATGTCAGAGCTTCAAACTAGGATGAAGGAATGTCTTTGAGGATAAAATCCAATAGAAGAAACCTCTTTTACAATGAAGACCCTATACCTGAAACTTGGTTTTTGGAGTACCTATTGAAATGGTATTAAAGAACCAAGTGTGGTACAATGGATGATTGCTGGAAAAAAAATGGCATCCTCATTTTTTTCATTTTTTTGGATCATTAAGAGGATGGATGAAGTCTTTTTTTCTTATATCAATTCTTCTCATAAAAATAGGTGTGTTATATTGTGAGTAAGAAGGAATAAATACTTGGACTTGTTAAGGGAGAGTTACAAGAAAGATAGTGATGGTGTGTATGAATATTTTGCCGCATGTCATACAATCATCTTATGTTGTGGGTACATGAAGAAGTAAGATATGTTGGGATTTTGAGGAAGAGTTTCAAGAAAGAGAGTGATATGCATATAGTATTATGATGTGTGCAACAAAATCCTCTTATACCATGGGTAAGTGAAGAAGGAAGAAATATTGGGAGTTTGAAGAAGAGTTATAAGAAAGAGTGATGGTACCAACCTAAGTAGTTGGAGGTTGAATGTTGTGGGATGATCCTTGCAAAATAAGTGGTGTAGTCATTAACTAAAACATGAAAGACAACAAAATAGAGATAATGACACCATACAAAAGGCAAGACAAGTATGTCTATCAAGTGCTAAGAAGCGTCCAATTTTGGGAAAACTAACACTATTTTTAGTTAAGTCAGTTGAAGGTAAGAGTAGTCCAAAAAGTGGCTTGAACAAGGAAACATGGAATGTAACTATGTTTTTAAGGACAATCAAAAGAAGATGCCTCAATTAAGTTATACATACAAATTAATAGAAAAATGTAGGATATATATATGGTGATTACCTATCATATTTGTTACCTTGCATGGATTCAACATCAAACTACCACTTGGTTATTTTCTCGTAGAGACACTAGATACAAGAAAGAGATATGATAGGCTTATGTAGGGATGGAAAACATTGTGCATGGTAGGATTATGGTAGTGAGGTCATAAAGGGAGCTAAAATGGGGGGAATGGGGTGGGATTGGATGAAAGATAACTATTCCATAAATCTCTTTCTAATAGACACTAAAGTAATGTGCCATTAATGGTTTCACCTACACCTATAACGGCAAGACATAGTTTCACGACAGTAAAACTAGGACCCATGTTTGTAAACAGGAAGCACCATTATACTTTAGGAAAAATTAGGAAAACCACGACTTATGAAATATGATCAAGAAACTTTAATGTTGTATAGGTTTGGATTTGCCATACTCTATTATAGTTTTCTAAAGGATTTGAATGAACCACTTCCTTGCAATGCCCATTATACATGCAGTATAAATTTGTTGTTAGACTTAAATACAAGAGTTCTTCTTCATTTTCACTAAAGAGGATGATCAATTGTTGAGAAATATTGACATGGATGTTTGATAGAGGAATTATATGAGAGGTGAGGGAAGATTGTGATCATGTATTTATAGTTCTACCTATTTTGAAAATGTATTGCCTAGAACATCACACTAGAATGCTACTCATAGTCCTTGCATTCCCAAGTCACCTTAGTTGGTGCAAGGTTTTAATGTGAGAGTTTTTGGATAAGGGACTTAACTAGGATTTTGATAATCAGCGGGAAGGGTGTTGCAGATCATATTGGGTTAAGGCACATGGACCTTTGTTGGATCATATGTGAAACTCTATGCCAAGAAATGATAGGTTTTCCTTTATAGATGTCGGCTAAGGTTTTTGTGTCCACCATCATTTATGTTTCATTGGATTTATACTAGGTTAGTCATATAGTTTCAGAAGGAGACAATTTTACTTGGAGCGGCCATTCCATTCCATCTGAGCATGCATGCATAAAATGTTGAACTAGATAAATACAACATGATTTTTATGTCATTGAAACAACAATAAAAATATTATTAAATTTTCATAGTGATAGTGATAAAATGGATAATTTGATATATATATATATATATATGTGTGTGTATGGGATTAATAGAGAAAGATTTCTCCCCCCCCCTCTCCCATGCCTGTGGTAGAGGCCGAATGCCTGGGAGGGTGGTAAATCAAGGCGGCAACTAGGATGCAAACCCGGGTCCCTTCATGAAGAGACACCGTGTTTGACCACTTGAGTCACTCCTTGTCGGCAGTGTGTGTATGTATATATAAATAATGTATGTACATATTTGTGTATATGTATTTGCATGTGTGTGTGTTTCTATTTGTGTAAGAATATGGGTGTGTGTGTGTATACATATATGAGATCATTAATAATGACAATTGGGTAACACAAACTTCTAGTATCTTTAAATTCTTTACATTGAGCTTCAATCCCTTGCCCCCAGTTCCACTAAAGTTTTCCTCGACCCAACCATTGATGCAACTGTCCACATTGAATAGTCACTACATGTAGAATATTTCCTAGTTGACTCATTCAATTCACCATAATGTTTAGCCACATCATTAGTAACTACGACCTCTTCTAGCATTGTGGAACTTTTGTCATTTTGATTGAGGCATCTGACCCTCTAAATATCCTCCACTTGACTTAATAAATCCAAGCCATTGTTTTGCAATATTGAATCTTATGAAGGTTGGTGGATTTCTATCTCATTTTCACCACCTTTGACGTTAGAGAAAGCCGTGGGTGATGTTTGATGACCTTCAAAAGGTAAAAAAGAATTAGATATCGCTCCCAAGCCTCTCACTATAGTCTGAAGGCACATTTCACTATGCCCTTTCATTTGATACTTTTATAGAATTTATATATTAGAATAAAAACCCAAAATTAAACTTTAGTATAATATATAAAAATCTAGATAGTAACAAAAAATACCAAATAATGGATATTAATTAATTTTCATTTTTTTGACATAAAATTCTGAATGTTAAAAATATGTCAATTGATTACTATTTTTTTAAAATGATGTATCTATTGATCACTAATTTGGGGTGGATGCTATTATATTGTAAATGGATCTATATATATTATTGGTTGCTAAACCTTAAATACATTGGTTTTACTTTGGATATATTTTCTTCATAGACCTTTTTCATAGAGATAAATATAAATAAAATATTAATATTGTGATCATTCTCCATATACCATATTAATGTAATCCCAACCCGAGTTTGAATAACTATGGAATCCAGGAGTATTCCGGTGATCCTATTTGGCCTAATTTAGTATCGACAGTGCATTATCGACGAAACACTATTTTGACTTACTAAAGTTAATCTTAAGTTGCAATCCATGATTAATTACTTCCATAATTTCCATTTTTCTCTAGATGTTTTCAAATATATATTTTATTATTAGTTATTCATCACTTAATGACACTTAGTAGTTTTTTCTGCTTTACAGTGTCATGGCCAAGATGTCCATAAGTGGTGAACTCAAGGAACCTTAAGGACAAGGATAACCCTAAGATGAAAAGAATAACAACATGCCCAAGTGGGGTGCCAATTATCTGCATGACTAATTGTTCACATAACAATTATACATTATCCATATTTTGATGATGACTTAACCATTCCATTTATGTTTATCTCATATGTCTATTTGAGATCAATTTTAGGTATTAGGTACATGAAGAGTATGAAATTAGCAAAACCTAGTTTGCTGGAAATCAAATCAAATTCAACACAAATGCAAGAATTGAAGAACAAGTAGTATTTCTATTAGAATCATGTTGTAAATCATTTGTATTGAATGTATGACTTGTAACTAATCTTAATAGAAATTTGGAGCACTTAAATTGAATGTGTAAACACTTTTTTGACATTTTTCATTAGTCTTCACAGGAAGGCTTGTCAATCGAGATTCCTCTAAGGTAACTCACATGACATTGAAACATGGCTTTTGTCAAAACCTAGGATTAATTGAGTTTGTCTTGATGATAACCCAATCGGTGGTCTGCACTAATGAAGTCATATGCAACCCTCAGTCAAGTTTCCTATAAAAATAAACTCGACCAATAAATGCACTTGGCTTGATAGGCGGTGTTGTCATCCAATTTTCGCAAATGGTAACTCAGTCGACAACATTGTATGATAAAGTGTAGAAAAGTGTTTCTAGCCATTTATAGTGTTGCAGTCTTCCACAATAGAACAATTGCAACCTCCAAAATGGCTATAATTCTATCAAAGTGTCTCTACTAGCTAGTAGGCAACCTCAACTATACAAAGGATCTCATGGAATTTATTCCAAGTTTTCCTTCTATGTTCCCTTTATATAGTTGAGTGATTGTGCCTCTAAGAGCCCCTTAATCTCCCTCTCAAGCTTGATTACTACTCTACATCCAATATAAGTTAGATAGGATTGTTTTTATAGAGTTTCTTTGTAAGACCATGAACCTAGATTTACCCTAATATTTCTCTAATCTTGATTATTTATCATCAATAAATTCATCTTGTCATAGAAGATAGACATGACAGCTAAGGCTTTGTAAGAGTGACCGGAGGAGCTAATAGTTTCACCGCCCATGCCGATCTGCCAATTTTCATGCACTGACTTTCCGCTTACACCGTGTGTTCTGTTAATATTTGATACCAATTGATTAAGAAATATCTCTCATTTGGTTCGCTTTGCATGTTCATTGTCCTAGTTTCAAGTTTCCTTACAAGTTGTGGACTTGAAATATAGTATGAGGAACTAATTGCAAATTATGTTAAAAATATTTAAAAATGTATTCTACTTCATAGTCATACATGTTTGAGCCTTAAAATAAATCATTTAAATGGGGAAGTTAATCAGACTTCAATTGGAAAATATTTTCCTTGATCTTGTAATTACATGTACATTTTCCTTGATCGTGCAATTTAACCCTAATCGAGGTTTTTAATCAAAACTTAAGTACATGTTATATATATTGAGATATGCTTCTCAACATTTCTACAAAATTGTATAGCATTTGAACCTTGTTTGAGTGGCCATAGACCAAGGATGTGGAATATACAATGGTTTGGCATCTTATGCTAAAAGGGGGGTGTGGGTATAGAAGTCTTTTCTCTCTATGGTTGTATATGAGACCTTTTACTTCCAACATTTTCTATTCTTGGACCCTTTTGGCAACCTGGGTGCCTTCTATAATGAGCTTAGAGGAAGAAGGTTGGTCATGGCTTGGAGAAAATTCATCCATCTATGCTTTTGTTGGTGCACGTTGAAGAATCAAGACTTTTTGGATGCTCCTTGGGTAGATAACCTCATTCCATAACCAAATCATGTAATAAACTTCTTATTCTTCTTCATCCTAAATTTTGTTCTCTCCTTTTTCTTCCTTGGGTAGAGCTCCATGGAGTTTGATGGTGTTTCTTGCTCCAAATAACTAAATCATCCTCTTTTATCTAAAATTTTCCCTAGATCTTGCATAAAGGAGATTCTTTGGGACATTTAGAGAGCTTTCAATGAATTTTGATGTTGAGTTCATGGTTTTCTAGAGTGGGTCTCAAGGTATTCTTCCATGGAGGCTCATCAACTTGAGAAAGGAGCTTGTATATGCTACTTATATGTCTATGCATATTCTATGAATATTGATTATCAAGCTTCCATGGGACATCCCAAGCTTGTTGGCTTTGTTTCCAGCATTGACCGTGTAAGATCATCTCTTTCTTCTCTATTTTTCCTTTTTTTTCCTTACTTCTCCTTCCCCTTGGCTGAACCCCATGGTCACCCATTATGGTTTTAGCTTCCTAGATCTAAAAATCCCACCTTTTCTGTAACACCCCAATTTCTATAACATGAGCGGAAGCTGATTTTTTTCATCTTTTTGGGAGTGTCACAAACATAATATATATTACAATAATGATAGAAAAGAACCATTACAGACTTTGTATGAAATAAATTCTCATCATATTCTTATAGTAGAAACTTTAAAACATAGAATTATACAAAACTTACATCGATATAACATACTGAAATCTTGACTTAGACTGTTGGGTTGTGTAGATGGCGCCCCACCAAGCTAAAGTCTTCTTGCATCCCGAGTTGGTCGATAGGTAGGTCTAGTTTTGTTATCTCTCCTTCAGGTGGACATCACACCCCCAGTCATACAAAGAAAACTAGAAAACTCAATTAGAGTAAGTGGCAATGAGTAACATTAGATTAACTAAAAATTAAATATACTTTCGAGAAAACATGAATTAAACATTTTAAATATTGAATATTTTCATATTGTTTATCTTTATCTATATTTCTCTTTGCATTGACATTACTATCTTGGGTTGACTATATTGTCTTTCGTCCATAACCTTGCTTCTCGAGAGCTTGAATATGCATGCACTAAAGTGCTCATTACACTCAGGAGCTTGATAAATAACATTTCTATCAAGAGCTTGATCTATGACATTTCTCCTAGGAGCTTGATAATTAATACTACTCTCTAGAGCTTGAATATTGCATTGCTCTCATGAACTTGATCTGTAACATTTTCTCTTAGGATCTTGATGAATAACATTACTCTAAAGAGCTTGATTTGTGCCTAAAAGGGGAATGACCTGGAAGGAACAACATGAATCAATTATATTTTAATTAAAATTACTCTTGAACATAATAACTTAAACATTAAACAGACTTAGTAAAATGTTCATGTTGTCGTTATCATCTTATATAAGAAAAATATAATGAAAATTCATAATTTGAATCATAAGCCCTTATCTTGCAAGTATTGATTGGAACTATGTATCTAATACGATTATAATTGATTATCATAACCATAAGCGGATAAAAACCCTTGAACCATACCTATTACTCAGAGAGCATGATCCACTTACCTTTATTGAAGAAACTCCTAATAATTATCTAAATGATGATGAAACTCTATTATAGCTTCAAGTCTTTGTCGGGACATGTATTCCTGAAAATGAATATGATTTATATATATCAAGAATTATATCTAAAAAGCCTAATTTACCCTAATAGACCTTATAGATCTTCATATCCATGTTAATCTTTTTTTTTAATTTAAGTTTCATACATATGAGTCCATCCTATAATATACTCTTACATGATCACGAATCCTCAAATATCTCATGTCCTCAAATTTACATCACTATTAAACTCTTCAGTTCATTACTATCATCAATTAGATCATAATATTGGCTTCTATACCATAAAATACATCATTCACATAAAATACAATCTTTATTCAAATCCAACAGTATGTTAATGATTTATACCTTAAATAATATCTCTTATAAGTTTCCTCAATTTCATATCATTATTTAATGCATCAAATCACCAAGTATTCCTAATGGGTGAAATCAACATGATAAATTATACACATCAAATAATACAGTTCAAACTTCATATTCTTAGTGTAGACTTCAACATAATCACAAAAATTTGTTTCACCAAAATCCTACATTTGGATCACAATCTATTGCATGAACATCTTTATCATATAATTTTCTTTCATAAAATATTTAGCCAAATAAGCCCCTAATTATCATCAACTTAGTATTTTTATAGGAATTTAGACTTTGATATCTTTCTTTCATGAAACTCTATTATAGCTTCAAGTCTCATCGAGACATGTATTCATGAAAAATGAATATCATTTATATATATCAAGAATTGTATCTAAAAATCCTAGTTTACCCTAATAGACCCTATAGATCTTCATGTCCATGTTAAATATTTTTATATAAGTTTCATAGATATGAGTCCATCCTATAATATACTCTTACATGATCATGAATCCTCAAATATCTCATGTCCTCAAATTTACATCACTATTAAAGTCTTTGGTTCATTACTACCATCAATTAGATCACAATATTGGATTCTATACCAAAAAATACATCATTCACATAAAATACCATCTTTATTCAAATCCAATATATGTTAATGATTTATACCTCAAAATAATATCTCTTAAAAATGTTCTCAATTTCATATCATTATTTGATACATCAAATCACCAAGTACCCTTAATGGGTGAAATCAACATGATAAATTATACACATCAAATAATTCAATTCAAACTTTATATTCTAGGTGTAGACTTCAACATAATCATAAAAAATTGTTTCACCAAAATCCTACATTCGGATCTCAATCTATTGCATAAACATCTTTACATATAATTTTCTTTCATAAAATATTTAGCCAAATAAGCACCTAATTATCATCAACTTAGTATTTTATAGGAATTTAGAAATTGATATATTTCTAACAATACCTTGTTCATCATTACTGGACTTCTAAGTCAAAATATATGATTAAATAAAATAAAAAATACCTTGGGCCATGGATTTTCAATCTAACAGGGTTGATCCCAGGCCCTCCTTGCTTTCCTATTTTTATCTCTCAGATCTTCTTATGGGTCCAGTTCGACGAAAAAAACCACTACCTGTCGAGTCATCTCTTTATAATAATGATAGAAAAAACCATTACAAACTGTGCATGAATTGAATTCCTATCATATTCTTAAAAAATAAACTTTAAAATATAGAATTTTATAAAATGTACATTGATATAACATACTAAAATTTGGACTTAGACTCTTGGATTGTGTAGATGGCACCCTTCAAGCTAAAGCCTTCTTGCATCTTTGAGTTGGTTGATAGGTAAATCTAGTGTTTTTATTTCTCCTTCCTGTCGGCATCGCACCCCCAATCATGTAAAGCAAAATGAAAAACTCAATTAGAGTATGTGGCAATGAGTAATATTATATGTATTGAAAATAAACTATACTTTTGAGAAAACTTGAATTAAACATTTTAAACATTGAATATCTTTCATATCGTTTACCTTTATGTATGTTTCTCTTTATCATTGACATTACTATCTTGGGGTTGACTATATTATCTTTCTTCCATAACCTTACTCTCAGGATCATGAATATACATGCACCAAAGTGCTCATTGCTCTTAGGAGCTTGATAAATAGCATTACTATCAAGAGCTTGATCTATGATATTTCTCTTAGAAGCTTGATGAATAACATTGCTCTCTAGAGCTTGAATATGACATTACTCTCAAGTGCTTGATCTGTAACATTTTCTCTCATGAGCTTGATGAATAACATTACCCATAAGAACTTGATCTGTGCCCAAATGGTGAATACCTTGGAAGGAACAACATGAATCAATTATCTTATAATTAACATTACTCTTGTACATAATAACTTGAAACAATAAATTTGACTTAGAAAGATGTGCATGTTATCGTTATGATCTTATACACAAACAATATACTGAAAATTCAAAATCTAAATCATAAGAACTTATCTTGCAAGTATTGATTGGAACTATGTATCTAATATCATTATATATATATATATATATATATATATAGAGAGAGAGAGAGAGAGAGAGAATTGTATATACAAATGCTAAGTTACCCTAATAGACCCTATAAATTTGCATGTCCATGTTACTTTTTTATTTAAGTTTCACACATATCATTCTATCTATAATATATTGTTACATGATCATGAATCCTCAATATCTCATGTCCTCAAATTTACATCACTATTAAAATCTTCGATTCATTACTATCATCAATTAGATCACAATATTAGCTTCTATACCACAAAATACATCATTCACATAAAATACGATAATATTCAAATCCAGTAGTATGTTAATGATTTATATCTCAAAATAATATCTCTTATAATTTTACTCTATTTCACATCATTATTTGATACCTCAAATCACCAAGTACCCTTAATATGTGACATTCCTCTCAGAAGCTGGATGAATAACATTGCTCTCTAGAGCTTGAATATGATATTGCTCTCATGTGCTTGATCTGTAACATTTTCTCTCATGAGCTTGATGAATAACATTACCCATAAGAGCTTGACATGTGCCCAAATGGTGAATAACTTGGAAGGAACAACATGAATCAATTATCTTATAATTAACATTGCTCTAGTACATAATAACTTGAAATATTAAATATGACTTAGAAAGATGTGCATGTTATCGTTATGATCTCATACACAAACAATATACTGAAAATTCAAAATCTAAATCATAAGAACTTATCTTGCAAGTATTGATTGGAACTATGTATCCAATATCATTATATATATATATATATATAGAGAGAGAGAGAGAATTATATCTACAAATGCTAAGTTATCCTCATAGACCCTAGAAATTTGCATGTCCATGTTAATTTTTTTTATTTAAGTTTCACACATATCATTATATCTATAATATATTGTTACATGATCATGAATCCTCAATATCTCATGTCCTCAAATTTACATCACTATTAAAATCTTCAGTTCATTACTATCATCAATTAGATCACAATATTAGCTTCTATACCAAAAAATACATCATTCACATAAAATACGATAATATTCAAATCTAGTAGTATGTTAATGATTTATATCTTGAAATAATATCTCTTATAATTTTCCTCAATTTCACATCATTATTTGATACCTCAAATCACCAAGTACCCTTAATGGGTGAAATCGGCATGATAAAGTATATGCATCAAATAATTCTGTCCAAACTTATATTATTAATGTAGACTTCAACATAATCATGAAAATCTATCTCGCCAAAATCCTACATTCAGATCACAATATATTGCATAAACATCTTTATCATATATAATTTTTTTCATAAAATATTTAGCCAAATAATCACCTAATTATCATCAACTTAGTATTTGTGTAGGAAATTAAACTTTTTTTTGGATATATGGAAGAACTTCTTATCCATACCGCTCTTCTCGTGCAGGAAAGCTTATCTTTCTAGCGGTACCTTGTTCATCATTACTAGACTTCTAAGTCAAAATACATGATTAAAAGAAGAAAATACCTCCAGAAGTAAATCTAGGCCATCAATATAGAATACTTGTTTTGCTTGGTCTGCCATGATGTCTCACCAATCTTTTTAAAATTCACCAATTTGAAACCCAACTCATCCACTAAAACTCCTTTGTTGTTGTCAACCCAATTACACCTAAAGATAGGAACTCTGAAATTTGTATAGTCCAATTCCCATATGTACTCAATGACGTTTTGATATGACATCTCAACTTTGTGTGGTCTTTTATCTTTGGCACTAGCAAAATACAACGAACAAGCTTGAACAATGACCCCACTATTTTGGACCACACTACTTTCGCCTTGACGCTTTCTGTAGTATGAAAATCCATTTATGTCATAACCTTCATATGACATGACATCCATTTTTGGCTTAAAGGTGAGCCATTTTATGTTCTCAGCAACATTATTCGGTGATTCAGATAGTTGATTAAATACTTTCTCTTCAAACCACCTAATAAATGTTTGATTATGCTCTCTTGAAAGCCACATTGAACTGGATCGTGGATGATTTCTCTTGATAAGATCATTGTGTTCGGTGATGTAGCTACTAACTTCATCGATGTTGTGTAAAATATACAAATGTGCTTGTTCCCACAACTCATGACTGATTCCTTTCACTTGTCCTCCCAGAGTTCCTTTGCCACAATAAGATTTAGTTTGATGGGAATTTTTTAGATCGCTAGAAGTTTCATTGCAATTCAAAAAATCATTACAAAAGTCCATCACCTCCCTAGCCACGTAACCCTCAACAATACTCCCTTCAGGACGATAATGATTTCAAACATCACCTTTAAAAACACTCATGTAGCATTCAAATGGATACATACAGTGTAAGAAAATTGGACCCAACATCTTCACCTCCCTTGTAATATGTGAAACTCTTATCGCTCCATCGGTTTTGCGGTTTAAGAGTATATAATCGCATCACAGCACTCAACCTCGTGAACTTAATACAACCCTTATATAATGGTTTTTCAGCATCATGGACAATGTTTGCAAATAAAGAAGGTGGATCAATGACATTGTCCCGACAACTATGTAGCATCTCATCAACCATATCATCCTGAATCCGGTCATCTTGAATCAGTTCATCATTAACATTATTATCATTATCTATATCTTCTATGTCACAACTATTAGTATCAACATTTTCTGATCCGTAATTAAATTTCTCTCCATGCCAATACCATTCATTATAACCTTGTATGATCCCATTGCATATGACATGATTCTAAATTTCCTCACCAGTATCAACTTTCAAATTGTTACAACAATTTCTACATGGACAATATAGCCTATCTGTAGATAGTTTTCTATGTTCCTCAACAAATCTGATAAATTCATCAAGACCTTTGGCAAACTCTGGACTGCAACGGTTCTTGATAGACATCCAACTTCGATCCATTTTCTATATCACATTAAAATTAATTATAAAACTAAGTGTTTAATATTGATACTATAAGCTGTAAGGTTTTATTGATAGGAAGTTAATTACTTTTATACTAAAGTGTACCACCTGTCCCATTTTTGAATATTTAATCTAACTAGTAACTGTATAATGTCTGTTTAGTTTTGAAAAAAATTTCAACAGCATTTCCCCTAAGTTCTCCAAGTACACTGATGTAAATGGCAAATAACCACTCACATATGTACCCAGAGAACAAATGAGGAAATCCTACTAAAATTTTCTTCAAAACTAAACATACATTATACAGTTACATCCTAAGTGAGATTAAATATTAAAAACAGTCCCAAACCGGGGACTATCCAAAGTTTACTCCTAATGAGTAAATTTTGAACGAGTTTCTAAGTTAATATATAAATGCATTATTTTCATATTTATATATTAAGTTAAACATCATGCATCAACCCTAAAGTATCAATCTGGGAGTACACATGTCTAATCTCATATTAATTTCTAGAATTTATAAAATGATTACATATGAAAAAATACATGTTTTTATTATTGGTTGGGTTATCAAATCATATAAAATGGAAAAACAATATAACTGTGCAGTTAAAGGAGCATAGGTCCACTCTCGGCCGACAATTTGTCGACCAAGAGCCCACCTGCGCGCGGCGTCCAGGTCCACCCTCGGTCGACGAATTCTCAATCGAGAGTGGACCTGGATGCTACACGCAGGTGGACTCTCGGTCGATGAATTCTCGACCGAGAGTGGACTTGGATGCTACCATGGTGGCGGGAACAAACTCGGGAACTCGGGAACGAGGCAGAGGCCTTACTTGGAAATGGCGACGACCTTCATGGAGGATGTGACGACCTTCCCGAAGAGGCGGTGACCTTCGTGGAAGTGTGGAGAGGTGGCGACGACGAGCTCTCTTCGCGGAGAGGAGGCAAGGCGTTGGCGGCGTGGAGAGGCAACAAGGGCTTCACAGACACCACGATCCCTTTTCAAACACGACAACGAGCTTCTTGGAAAAGGCTTTGGTGGTGTGGCAGCTCTCTTGGTAAGGAGAAGCTTTGGCGGAGCGGCAACGAGATTTCTTGGCAAGGAAGAGCTTTGGCGGTACAAGAGAGAAAAGAAGCTAGGTCTCGGTAGCGAGAATGGAGGAAAATGAGACCCCGACTCGCTTTGTTATTTCCTCGAGACCTGTAGGGTCGGTTATTTGCAAACAACCGACCCAACAGGTAAGCGATGTCCGAACAACCTTCTCGGTCGACAATTTTGTCGACCGAGGATTCCTACAAGGTCAGTTATATGGATAAAACTGACCCTAGAAGTACTTATAGGCAAAATGGTACTCGTGTTTTTGTCTCGGTCAAAATTCATCTTGGTCCACAATATTGGTCGACCGAGGGGCCCTCTAGGGTCGGTTATAAGGAAAAAACCGACCCTAGAGGTGCATATACACGCACGAAAGGAAATATGGATCTAAAAACCTAAACAACAAACTCTTTCTCGGTCGACGAATTTGTCGACCGAGTAGTTCTCGATCGACAAATTCATCGACCGAGGGGAGCTCTAGGGTCGGTTAAAAGTAAAAAATTGACGCTAGAGATGCTTATACATGCGTGAACTAAACTGGATCCAAAATTCATCTCGGTCGACGAATTTGTCGACCGAGAGGTTATCGGTCGACAAATTTGTCGACCGAGGGAGATCTAGGGTCGGTTAAAAGTAAAAAACTGACGCTAGAGGTTCTTATACATGCGTGAACTAAACTGGATCCAAATTCATCTCGGTCGACAATATTATCGACCGAGGCGGCCTCTAGGGTCGGTTATAAGTAAAAAACTGATGCTAGAGGTGCTTATACATGCGTGAACTAAACTGGATCCAAAATTCATCTCGGTCGACAATATTATCGACTGAGGGGCCCTCTAGGGTTGGTTATAAGGAAAAAACCAGCCCTAAAGGTGCTTATACATGCATGAACTTACCTGGATCCAAAATTCAACTCGTCGACTGAGGAGCCCTCTAGGGTCGGTTATAAGGAAAAAACCGACCCTAAAGGTGTTTATACATGCGTGAACTAAACTGGATCTAAAATTCATCTCGGTCGACAATATTGTCGACTGAGGGGCCCTCTTGGGTCAGTTATAAGGAAAAAATCAACCCTAAAGGTGCTTCTACATATGTGAACTTACCTTGATCCAAAATTCAACTCGTTCGACAATATTGTCAACTGAGGAGCCCTCTAGGGTCGGTTATAAGGAAAAATACGACCCTAAAGGTGCTTATACATGCGTGAACTTACCAGGATCCAAAATTTAACTCGGTGGACAATATTGTCGACCGAGGTGACTTCTAGGGTCAGTTATAAGAAAAAAACTGACCCTAGAGGTGCTTATACATGCATGAATGCAAACTGGATCCAAGATGTCTCCCGTGTTTTTTGTAGACATATAAGGTCGGTTATTTGGAAAAACTGACCCTATAGATCGAGGCGCGAAGCCAAAATCGAGCAAATTTTTGCCGCGGGAAACTGTAATTGGCTTTCTAATCCAATTGTCTATAAGGTCGCTTATTTTATGAAAATCGACCCTATAGAGATACACTACAAGGTCGGTTATTTTAAGAAAAACGACCCAAGTGGTAGCATTTTTTATAAACATATAAGGTTGATTATTTGGAAAATTGTCCCTATAGAGATACACTACAAGGTCAGTTTAAAAAAAAACAACACAAGAGGTCTTAAGTGGTGCTCGCGTTTTTTGTAGACATATAAGGTCAGTTATTTAGAAAAACTGGCCCTACAGGTAGTGACGTTATAACCCATTTCTGTACTAGTGACCCCAATTTCTATAACATGAGCGGAAGCTGATTTTTTTCTTCTTTTTGGGAGTGTCACAAACATGATATATATTACAATAATGATAGAAAAGAACCATTAAAGACTTTGTATGAAATAAAATCTCAGCATATTCTTAGAGTAGAAACTTTACAACATAAAATTATACAAAACTTACATCGATATAACATACTAAAATCTTGACTTAGATTGTTGGGTCATGTAGATGGCGCCCCACCAAGCTAAAGCCTTCTTGCATCCTGAGTTGGTCGATAGGTAGGTCTAGTCTTGTTATTTCTCCTTCCTGTGGACATCGCAACCCCAGTCATGCAAAGAAAAATAGAAAACTCAATTAGAGTAAGTGGCAATGAGTAACATTAGATGAACTAAAAATTAAATATACTTTTGAGAAAACATGAATTAAACATTTTAAACATTGAATATTTTTCATATCGTTTATCTTTATCTATATGTCTCTTTGTCATTGACATTACTATCTTGGGTTGACTATATTGTCTTTCTTCCATAACCTTGCTTCTCAAGTGCTTGAATATACATGCACCAAAGTGCTCATTGCACTCATGAGCTTGATAAATAACATTTCTATCAAGAGCTTGATCTATGACATTTCTCCTAGGAGCTTGATAATTAATATTACTCTCTAGAGCTTATATATGACATTGCTCTGAATAACTTGATCTGTAACATTTTCTCTTAGGAGCTTGATGAATAACATTGTTCTAAGGAGCTTGATTTGTGCCTAAAAGGGGAATAACTTGGAAGGAACAACATGAATCAATTATATTTTACTTAAAATTACTCTTGAACATAATAACTTAAACATTAAAACTGACTTAGGAAAATGTTCATGTTGTCGTTATCATCTTATATAAGAACAATATAATGAAAATTCATAATCTGAATCATAAGAACTTATCTTGCAAGTATTGATTGGAACTATGTATCTAATACCATTATAACTGATTCTCATAACCATAAGCGAATAAAAACCCTTAAACCATACCTATTACTCAGAGAGCATGATCCACTTGCCTTTATTGAAGAAACTCCTAATAATTATCCAAATGTTGATGAAACTCTATTATAGCTTCAAGTCTTTGTCGAGACATGTATTCCTAAAAATGAATATGATTTATATATATCAAGAATTATATCTAAAAAGCCTAATTTACCCTAATAGACCTTATAGATCTTCATGTCCATGTTCGTCTGTTTTTTAATTTAAGTTTCATACATATGAGTCCACCCTATAATATACTCTTACATGATCATGAATCCTCAAATATCTCATGTCCTCAAATTTTACATCACTATTAAAATATTTGGTTCATTACTATCATCAATTAGATCACAATATTGGCTTCTATACTACAAAATACATCATTCACATAAAATACCATCTTTATTCAAATCCAACAATATGTTAATAATTTATACCTCAAAATAATATCTCTTATAAGTTTCCTCAATTTCATATCATTATTTGATGCATCAAATCACCAAGTACCCATAATGGGTGAAATCGACATGATAAATTATACACATCAAATAATACAGTTCAAACTTTATATTCTTAGTGTAGACTTCAACATAATCATAAAAATTTGTTTCACCAAAATTCTACATTTGGATCACAATCTATTGCATAAACATCTTTATCACATAATTTTCTTTCATAAAATATTTAGCCAAATAAGCCCCTAATTATCACCAACTTAGTAATTTATAAGAATTTAGACTTTGATATCTTTCGTTGATGAAACTCTATTATAGCTTCAAGTCTCATCGAGACATGTATTCATGAAAAATGAATATGATTTATATATATCAAGAATTGTATTAAAAATCCTAATTTACGCTAATAGACCTTATAGATCTTCATGTCCATGTTAATTTTTTATTTAAGTTTCATACATATGAGTCCATCCTATAATATACACTTACATGATCATGAATCCTCCAATATTTCATATCCTCAAATTTACATCACTGTTAAAATCTTCGGTTCATTACTACCATCAATTAGATCACAATATTAGATTCTATACCAAAAAATACATCATTCACATAAAATACCATCTTTATTCAAATCCAATAGTATGTTAATGATTTATACCTCAAAATAATATCTCTTAAAAAATTTCTCAATTTCATATCATTATTTCATACATCAAATCACCAAGTACCCCTAATGGGTGAAATCGACATGATAAATTATACACATCAAATAATTCAATTCAAACTTTATATTCTAGGTGTAGACTTCAACATAATCATGAAAATTTGTTTCACCAAAATCTTACATTCGGATCACAATCTATTTCATAAACATATTTACATATAATTTTCTTTCATAAAATATTTAGCCAAATAAGCACCTAATTATCATCAAATTATTATTTTTATAGGAATTTAGACTTTGATATCTTTCTAACAATACCTTGTTCATCATTACTGGACTTCTAAGTCAAAATATATGATTAAAAGAAAACCAAAACCTCTAGAAGTAAATTTGGGCCATGGATTTTTGATCTGACGGGGCTGATCCCAGGTCCTCCTTTCTTTTCTTTTTTTATCCCTCAAATCTTCTTATGGGTCCAGTTCGACGAAAAAACCCACTAACATGTCGAGTCATCTCTTTATAATAATGATAGAAAAAAACATTACAAATTGTGCATGAATTGAATTCCTATCATATTCTTAAAAAACAAACTTTAAAATATAGAATTTTACAAAACGTACATTGATATAACATACTAAAATTTTGACTTAGACTCTTGGATTGTGTAGATGGCTACCTTCAAGCTAAAGCCTTCTTGCATCTTTGAGTTGGTTGATAGGTAAATCTAGTGTTTTTATTTCTCCTTCCTGTCGGCATCGCACCCCCAATCATGCAAAGCAAAATGAAAAACTCAATTAGAGTATGTGGCAATGAGTAATATTATATGTATTGAAAATAAACTATACTTTTGAGAAAACTTGAATTAAACATTTTAAACATTGAATATCTTTCATATCATTTATCTTTATGTATATTTCTCTTTATCATTGACATTACTATCTTGGGTTGACTATATTATCTTTCTTCCATAACCTTACTCTCAGGTTCATGAATATACATGCACCAAAGTGCTCATTGCTCTTAGGAGCTTGATAAATAGCATTACTCTCAAGAGCTTGATCTATGATATTTCTCTCAGAAGCTTGATGAATAACATTGCTCTCTAGAGCTTGAATATGACATTACTCTCAAGTGCTTGATCTGTAACATTTTCTCTCATGAGCTTGATGAATAACATTACCCATAAGAACTTGATATGTGCCCAAATGGTGAATAACTTGGAAGGAACAACATGAATCAATTATCTGATAATTAACATTACTCTTGTACATAATAACTTGAAACAATAAATCTGACTTAGAAAGATGTAAATGTTATCGTTATGATCTTATACACAAACAATATACTAAAAATTCAAAAATCTAAATCATAAGAACTTATCTTGCAAGTATTGATTGGAACTATGTATCTAATATCATTATATATATATATATATATATATACAGAGAGAGAGAGAGAAAATTGTATCTACAAGTGCTAAGTTACCCTAATAGACCCTATAAATTTGCATGTCCATGTTACTTTTTTATTTAAGTTTCACACATATCATTCTATCTATAATATATTGTTACATGATCATGAATCCTCAATATCTCATGTCCTCAAATTTACATCACTATTAAAATCTTCGATTCATTACTATCATCAATTAGATCACAATATTAGCTTCTATACCAAAAAATACATCATTCACATAAAATACGATAATATTCAAATATAGTAGTATGTTAATGATTTATATCTCAAAATAATATCTCTTATAATTTTCCTCAATTTCACATCATTATTTGATACCTCAAATCACCAAGTACCCTTAATATGTGACGTTCCTCTCAGAAGCTTGATGAATAACATTGCTCTCTAGAGCTTGAATATGACATTGCTCTCACGTGCTTGATCTATAACATTTTCTCTCATGAGCTTGATGAATAACATTACCCATAAGAGCTTGACATGTGCCCAAATGGTGAATAACTTGGAAGGAACAACATGAATCAATTATCTTATAATTAACATAGCTCTAGTACATAATAACTTGAAATATTAAATCTGACTTAGAAAGATGTGCATGTTATCGTTATGATCTCATACACAAACAATATACTGAAAATTCAAAATCTAAATCATAAGAACTTATCTTGCAAGTATTGATTGGAACTATGTATCCAATATCATTATATATATATATATATATATATATATATGTATATGTATATATATATATAGAGAGAGAGAGAGAATTGTATCTACAAATGCTAAGTTATCCTAATAGACCTTATAAATTTGCATGTCCATGTTACTTTTTTTATTTAAGTTTCACACATATCATTCTATCTATAATATATTGTTACATGATCATGAATCCTCAATATCTCATGTCCTCAAATTACATCACTATTAAAATCTTCGGTTCATTACTATCATCAATTAGATCACAATATTAGCTTCTATACCACAAAATACATCATTCACATAAAATATGATAATATTCAAATCTAGTAGTATGTTAATGATTTATATCTCAAAATAATATCTCGTATAATTTTCCTCAATTTCACATCATTATTTGATACCTCAAATCACCAAGTACCCTTAATGGGTGAAATCGGCATGATAAAGTATATGCATCAAATAATTCAGTCCAAACTTATATTCTTAATGTAGACTTCAACATAATCATGAAAATCTATCTCGCCAAAATCCTACATTCAGATCACAATCTATTGCATAAACATCTTTATCATATATAATTTTTTTCATAAAATATTTAGCCAAATAATCACCTAATTATCATCAACTAAGTATTTGTGTAGGAAATTAAACTTTTTTTTTGATATATGGAAGAACTTCTTATTCATCCCGCTCTTCTCGTGCAGGCAAGCTTATCTTTCTAGCGGTACCTTGTTCATCATTACTAGACTTCTAAGTCAAAATACATGATTAAAAGAAGAAAATACCTCCAGAAGTAAATCTAGGCCATCAATTTTTGATATGACGGGGTTGATCCCAAGCCCTCCTTTCTTTCCTCTTATTCTTTTCTCGCGGATCTTCTCATGGGTCCGGTTAGACGAAAAAACCCACTAGTCGAGCCGTCTCCTTTCTCCGTCATCATCGGCTGAGACGCCTGTGCGTATGGCCGCACCATGGCTGCATTTTGACAAGCAGTCGGCAAGCTACCATGCCCTGCGAGGATTGCGGCTCCACATAAAGATCCTACGTCTTCCTTCGGACAGGTTCCTTCTTCTTTATCGACCGTCTCCGTCTTGACCCATAACGACGGTGGCCCCTCGGTGCTCGATTTTCCCTGTAATGGGGCATTCCCGCAAGCTCTACTCCAATAGGGTGAAATCCTCCTACAAAGTCACGTCTTCCCGGGACGACGGCATAGACAAATCCTCACAGATTGCGCCGCCTCCATGAGACACTTTTCCCTTATTGGTCCACGCCTCTCAATCGCGCCTTCTCCCTGTACCTCCCATGCTTCTATTGTGCGTGGAGCCGCATCGAAAGACCAACGACGGCTATTCCTCGGGGCACACCTGATCGCCACCTCCAGGTTGGCTCTGCCATCGGAAACAGGCCTTCCTCTCAGCTTTGCCGGTGTAGAGCATTATACCATTATAAGTTGGTCAGATTGCATATTCAACCTTCAATGTTCCACTTCTGTTCAAAATGGGTTGAAATTCAGGTTGAAGTCATTATACTTGGCGCATATGTCCAAATGTCAACCTACTAAAGTTTTGTCAAATTAATCATATACTTAGATAGGGTATGAAAATTAAGGTGTGACATTTTCTCTCTCTTTGACCTAGGTGAGACTAAACCTAGCTAGATGGAGACTATATGGAGCTTTGGGAGGTTGATGGTGATGTTTGATGACTGGTCCGTGCTACCTGAAAGAGGAGGATACTTCCCATTTGTTTTGTAGGTGGGTTGATTACTTTTGCCTTGATTTAATCATGCATTCATAGCCCAGTCAATAAAGATATTCTTGAATCTCACCTTACATACCTAGATCTTACCCTATATGCTTAAATATATGACTACTGGAGATTGATTTGTGTCCCTATGGAAGGATCACAAAACATATTGATGATCTTGTGACCCTATGGTTAAAAATATGAAATATATGTGGTTCTGTACTAAAAGTAACTCATGTATAGCTTTTGAGATACCAAAATAATGGAAAACAAATTATGTGATTTTTTTAATGTATGGGAGATCATCTAGACCATATATAACATGTTTATGCATTTTTCTTACTTCTGAAAACACTAGTGAACGCACACGTGCACATGCACGTGATATATAAAATTTGTTGAAAATGTGGGGGGAGGGGACTCGTCTGTGAAAGGGTCCCTACGGTAAAAGATATTTGTGTTGGTTGTTTGAAAGGAGAGAATCAAGGAACTATTTCCGTGAGATGGAGAGAGAAATACAAAATTAAAGATAATAAAAGTTAATAGAAGAGTGTGGGAATAAATATTTGTAGACGCAAAATTCCTTGAAAAAAGGAGAGAAGAGAGTGAATCAAGGAGAGTGCAGCACCAAACTCGCTCTTTTTATAGTACTATAGATATTGAACATATGTCATATACCTAGAAGTAGCTCATCTAGACTTCAAAATGACATATATGTGATATATTTTATTTTAGCCATAACTTGCTCATACTTTAGAATTTGATCATGAAACTTTATATGGTGTTTCATGTATGTAATGTGAATAGAAATATACTTTTGGTTGTAAAAATGAAGACTTAATTATGTTGAACCTCTTTATGGACAAACATGACTTTTCGTTCATTAAATGGGTACTTTGAAGGATGTATGAACCTTCTTTGACTCTCACGTGTTTATATACATAACCCTCTTCGTGATATACTCTTAGACCCGATTAAACCCTTAATTATTATTCTGAAGTTACTTTGTGAACTTCACAATGATATGGCCTAAATGGTTATTTGAACCTTATCATGATATTTGTGTACCCTAATGGGTGCTTGGACACTATCATGATATTTGAACCTTATCTTCTATATATTCCTATGTTCACACTAAGTTAAAAATAAATCAAGAAGAAAATAATTTATATGCATAACTTCTGATCATGGGATCATAACTATGAAGTAAGCATGAAATTATTTGGGGGCTTACAAATCAAACATGAACTTTATGTAATTAAGGGAAACCTTAATTGAAAGATGTCACCAAATGAAATATCTCACCATCTCATATTAATATCTATGATTCTATTATATTATCTTTATATAATTATAAGAATGTGAATGGTGACCTTATATTATAAATTTTGGGTATGGGATTTAGAAGTAGTCTATCTTACAACCGCAATGACTACGAGTAACATACCCAAGATATGAAACAAATGAATTGTGATTCACTCCAATTGCATTTCCTGCATTATCAAAATCCACAACAAGTTTAGGTCCATTGCCCCTTTGCGCTATTAACTTCTTCATCATAGTGATGCCCCTTCTCTTGTTAACTTTTTGGTGCTGGTGATCAAGTGCCTCAAGTACTTCAGAGGGTACATGTGCATCATCAACCTAAAATTTGACAAAATAAACACACTTACAGGATATAACTATAAATGGACATGTACATATAAATATATGATATATTTTTAAAACTTACATTGTGAGGCGGCGCATTGATGTCCTCACCCTCACGGTAATCATCAGCACGCTCATCAGGAGAATGCTCAGCCATCTGAAAGTCCACATTCATATTGTAAAGTTCACATTGTAAAGTAATTCACATTGTAAAGCTCACATTGTAAAGTTCACATTCACATTGTAAATTAATTCACATTGTAAAGTTCACATTGTAAAGTAATTCACATTGTAAAGTAATTCACATTGTAAAGTTTACATTTGTAAAGTTCACATTCACATTGTAAAGAAATTCACATTGTAAAGTTCACATTCACATTGTAAAGTAATTCACATTATAAAGTTCACATTTGCGAGGCATTTGATAGTTTTAGTAATATCATCTGGTGTTTGAGATAGTTGATGTAAGAGTTTATCTTCAAACCACTTAATAAATGTCTTGTTATGCTCTCTAGCAAGCCACATTGTATTGGCTCGAGGATATTGTCTCTTGATGAAATTGGTATGTTCCTCGATATAAACACTCGCTTCGTCCATGTTGTGTAAAATATACAAGTGACCTTGTTCCAACTGCTCACGGCTGATTACTCACCCGTGATCCCAAAATTCCTTTGCCAAATTGCGCCTCAATATTCTTGTCATTACCAGGAGTGTCATTACAACTGAGAAAGTCATTACAAAAATCCATAACATCTCTCGCCATATAACCCTCAATAATACTCCCTTCAGGCAGATAACGGTTTTGAACATCACTTTTAAAAATGCTCATGTATCGTTCAAAGGGATACATCCAATGCAAGAAAACTGGTCCCAATATTTTCACTTCCCTAGTCAAGTTGACAACAAGATGTACCATGATATCAAAGAACGACGGAGGAAAATACATCTCAAGCTGACATAGGGTAACAACCACTTCTCTTTGCAAATTATCAAGAGTATCAGGGTCAATAACTTTGATGCACAGACAGTTGAAAAAGAAACAAAGTCTGGTGATTGCAAACCTTACATGCTTCGGCAATATAGATCGAATTGCCACAGGCAATATTTGTTGCATTAGAGTGTGACAATCATGAGATTTAAGACCTATCAACTTCAGATCTTTCATTGATACCAATCTACGGATGTTGGATGAGTAACCCTGTGGCACCTTAACATTTACCAAACATTCACAAAAAGCTTTCTTCTCCTTTCTAGAAAATGTGTAACAAGCGGGAGGTAAGTATGTTCTCTGATTTCCCATTTCACATAATTCTGTTAATTCTAACCTTATTCCCATTTCACGTAGGTCCAGTCTGGATTTTATCCCATCTTTAGTCTTACCTGGTATATTCAACAAAGTACTAATGACACTATCACAGACATTTTTCTCAACGTTCATGATATCGATACAATGCCTGACTGTCAAAGAACTCCAATAAGGAAGATCCCAAAATGTTTATTTCTTATTGAATAAAGATTTGTCACTCCGTGTGGCCATACATTGTGCTCTCTTACCAAATTCATTGACAAAGTCTTTTACTCTTTCATAAACAACCTCCCCTGGTATAGGTTTAGGTGCACTCCGTTCCTCATTCAATCCATTGAATGCTTTGCGCTTCCTACGATATGGATGGAATTTTGTAAGAAACCTTTGATGACCGAGATATACAGTCTTATCGCCATGTTTTAGTCTTGTTGAATCAGTGTTCTCTTCACATATAAGACACGCTTTAGCTCCTTTGACACTATATCCAGACAAATTCCCATATGCTGGAAAGTCATTAATAGTGCAAAACAACATGGCATGCAAACGAAATGTCTCTCTTTGTGAAGCATCATAGGTCATCACACCTTCACCCCAGAGTTTCTTTAAGTCATCAATCATAGGTTCAAGATAAACATCGATATCATTTACAGGTTGTTTAGGGCCCGATATCAACAACGACAGCATTACATACTTATTTTTCATACACAGCCAGGGAGGAAGATTGTATTTAACAAGAATGATTGGCCAAGTGCTATGTTGCCTGCTCAATGTTCTGTACAGATTCATCCCATCTATACAAAGTCCAAGTCTTAGATTCATGACTTCTTCACCAAATTCAGGGTACAATAGATCAATCTTCTTCCACTGTGGGGAATCAAACGTATGTTGTAGGATCCCATCATTATTTTCTTAACATCTGCATGCCACCTCAAATTCTTCGCATCTATCAGATTGGCAAACAAGCGTTGAAACTCTGATATTATAGGTAGATACCACATCACCTTGGCAGGAGAACCAGTTTTGGACTCCCCTGAAGTCGTCAATTTATACCGCGACGCACCACATTTTGGACAATCTTTCAAATCCACATAGTCCTTTTGAAATAATACACAATCATTCAGGCATGTGTGTATCTTCTTGGCATCCATTCCCATTGGGCACAACAATTTCTTTACCTGGTATGTTGAGATTGGCAGCTCATTTCCTTCAGGAAGCTTTTCTTTCAACAAAGACAACAATGACGTGAAGCTTTTATCGCTCCATCTATTGTTAGCTTTCAGCTTATACAATCTCAACACAGCGCTAAGCTTCGTAAACTTAGTACAACATGTGTATAATGATATCTCAGCATCATGCACAATGTTTCTAAAAATGGGAGGTGGATCGGAGTGCTCTACCCCCACAGCTGTCTAGCATCGCATCAACGATGTCTACTGGAACTGGTTCATTCACATCTACATCATTGGAGGCAATTTCTTCTTCCAAACAAGCACTTCTATCGACATCCACTGGTTTTGGGTTTGAAATCTCTCCATGCCAGTGCCATTCTGTATAGCCTTGTATAATCCCGTTGCACATGACATGAATTTTGATTTCGTCACCAGTGTTGACTTTCAAGTTGTTACCGCAATGCCTACATGGATAGTAGAACCTACTCCAGATTGTTTCCTATGTTCCTCGGCAAATCTAATAAACTAGTCAAGACCAAAAATAAACTCTGGGGTGTAACGATTGCGAATGGACATCCATGATCTATCCATTCTATGATCAAAGAGAAAACAAGTATATATTACAACAAGATTAGGGTCTAGGGTTAACAAATACATGTGATGTCATTCTTATATATAATAAATGTATACCACCTATCCCATCTTTGAACACCTAATCTCACTAGTAAGTGTATAATGTGTATTGGGTTTTCAAGAAAATTTCGACAGCATTTCCCCGCTGTTCTCTAAGTACATATGTACTTAGAGAATAAATGGGGAAATGCTACCGAAATTTTCTCTAAAACCCAATACACATTATACACTTACATCCTAAGTGAGATTAGGTGTTCAAGAACAGTCCCAAACTGGGGACTATCCAAGATTTACTCCTAATGAGTAAATCTTGGATGGGTTTCTAGGACAAAAAATACATGTGATGTCATTCTTATATATAATAAATGTGTACCACCTATCCCATCCTTGAACACCTAATCTCACTAGTAAGTGTATAATGTATATTGGGTTTTCAAAAAAATTCCGGCAGCATTTCCCCGCTATTCTCTAAGTACATATGTACTTAGAGAACAAATGGTGAAATGCTACCGAAACTGTGGGCTCTGATCTTTAAAACACAAGATAAACGTAGCGGAAGCGGATCGATTAACAGCGGAATATGACAAATCACGATAAATTAAAACCTTTCGAAAATGAGATCTCGAAAACTTGAAACTCCTTTCATAAAAGTAAGATGAACTGTTTACATCTCTGATAAATCACTTCTCGAGTGATTATATACATCATGATACAAAATCTCAAGACTTCAAAATTCTCAGATCAACAAACTCCTAGGACTGGAGTGTACAGAGACGACATAAGACTATTCTATCTACAAGACTAGGCAGCACAGTGTTTCCACATGAAATCACTGCTGCTCCTGGTTTTGCCGCTGCTGCTGCTGTCCACCTACAGATCGGTTCCTTCGACCTCGACGTCCACCTAAAGGTAGAAATCTACGGGGTGAGACAATTTTAAATAATTGTCCCAACGAGAGTTATAACTCTCCGCCAGAAACTTTGTTAAAAGCAATCAAAGGAATATCATGAGCAGGTAACTTTAGATTATTCACAGTAGGCTTGATAACAATTACTCATCTTTATTAAGGAATATGAAGAACATGTATACTAATACTTGAACAGGATATTAAATGCAAGCAATGTAATATCAATCAATGTTCCTCGTAGTTCAACCTAAGCAGTTATGCTACGCGGTTGATTATGTTTTACAAACATCATTATGCCCTGCGGAGATGAGGTATACCGCTCATGCTCCAACCGATCACTAGTAAGTCACATCGGTATCATACTAGGTCATTGAAAGAGCCGAATTCTCATGACCTTCAACTACCTCAGTCAGAATGAGGATAAACATGCAGGACATCTAGTGTCTCTGCTAATATAGCTCACCAGGGTATTCTGGTACTTCTCTATTAGAGTCACAGTGGCATTCTGCACTCTCTTCGCTATTGAAAGATTTCATGTTTATCTCTCATCGATGTGGTATAAAAGATTCCCTTGGGAGAATAGTGTTACATCATCCCGGTATAAACATATAGTGAAGGGTTGATGGATTAAAATACATCCACATCAACTCCTACACTAGGATGTAAGGATATACACATCCATATTCCCCCACATACTCTAAAGTATGTGATCCAGGAGTTCCCTTAGGAAAACCTGTTTCACCATCATTTAAACTCTGACAATGATGGATCTATGATCAGGGCTCTACATTATATGATTAAACTTGGTTATTAGGTACATTTCAGTATTCTTTTAGCATCATACATGTTTCCAAACATTCAAGTACTAAACATGGCTATAACAGAAGAATACTAAATGTAACAGGTATTACTCATATCGGTTATCAGATAGGTATCAATTCTTAATCATTTTATCACTATGATTTAGGAACATGGGTGCTCACACCCTTATATCATCATAACACTTGCTATCAAATGACATGTCAGCATCAAGTCATCTATTAGCATGACCTTGATGTCATTCATGGCCCTTAAGGCATATCAGTTTCATATGATGCCACTTGCATCTAGGCAACATAGTTATTTCTGTTCATAAGCTATTGACATGCTTTCAATGAATATGATGCCATGATCCTTTCCTGGATATGATTATTCTCTTATAAGAACCTGCATGATTAATTCAATTGATAATAATCAACAATTCATAATCAGATCAGCAGTCAATAAGACAGAATTACCCCTTTAATTCAAAGGTTATACTTTTATGTCCTTACAAAGGGTAAGATTCCCTTGTTTACATCATTTAGGGTTATTCACCCCTTTCATTATGATTGGGAATAATAATTCCTCATCTCATATCTTGATCATACAATTCATGCTTAAAGGAATAACATGAGTTTAGAGTTTATTGTTCATTTCAACATATTACTATGAACTAGGGTTTACTATTCACATTACTCATGATTACCCTAGAATTAGGGTTTACTATTCACATTACTCATGATTACCCTAGAATTAGGGTTTACTATTCACTTCATAATGAAATGAGCTCATAGCATCATCATGAATGAGAAACATCATCATTGATGCTTTCAAATTAGGTTAAGACTCATCAATTATCTTAATTAGGGTTTTCATGATCACCCATAAGTGGATCATACCCTAATCCTGCATATTCATATACATTGAAGGTACTTTATTTGAGTTTTAACCATAAATGGTACTTTCTCTCTCTCCTTACTGATGGATGGTGATTACATCACTCTAAATAGGGTTGGGTTAAGTCCTTATTGATTAACATAAACCAAATCACCACTATCATGTCATTAGGGTTTACATAAAACAAGGTATCCTTTAATTGAACCGATTTAAGCTTAAACGAGTGTGGACCCACTTGAGCTTAAACGAGTGTGGACCCATTTGAACTTAAACGAGTATGGACCTGTTTGAGCTTAAATGAGTATGGACCTATTTGAGCTTAAACGAGTGTGGACCCATTTGAGCTTAAACGAGTGTGGACCCATTTGAGCTTAAACGAGTATGGATCTGTTTGAGCTTAAATGAGTATGGATCTGTTTGAGCTTAAACGACTGTGGACCCACTTGAGCTTAAATGAGTGTGGACCCATTTGAGCTTAAACAAGTGTGGACCCATTTGAGCTTAAACGAGTATGGATCTGTTTGAGCTTAAATGAGTATGGATCTGTTTGAGCTTAAACGAGTGTGGACCCACTTGATCTTAAACGAGTGTGGACCCATTTGAGCTTAAACGAGTATGAACCCATTTGAGCTTAAATGAGTATGAACCCGTTTGAGCTTAAACGAGTGTGGACCTGTTTGATCTTAAACGACCTTGAGGTCGTTTGGATCCAAAAGGGTTCAAACCGCATGGACATAAAAGGTGAAACAAAGGTTATTTTTTAATAGGATTTCCTATGTTGAAGCCGTCAATTGGCCACGCCCTTGTTAAACATTTACAAATTGAGTCAATTAGAATTAGCCTTAATCAATTGGACACCAAATTGATTCTCAATTGAAAGCTAATTGGGGTTAAATCCCACTCAATTAGGGTTTTCAATCGGCTAATCATCAATTTTCAACAATGTGAAACAAATTGTAGTTGAACCCATCAATTGAGCTCCAATTGGGCCCAAACTTGGCCCAAACGGTCTTGGGATCGTTTGGATATCCTCCAAACGATCTTGAGACCATTTGCCCAAAGTTTTATCAAAAACTAAATCAAATTGATAAGGATTGAACTCTAACTAGGTCCAAAATCAGCATTTTTATCAATTCATCAACCTATTGAAATTGGACCCTCAAACCATCAAATTTCCTTAACCCTAGACTTCCAAACGGTCTTGGGTTGTCACCAAACGGTCTTAAGACCATTTGAGTGAACCCCCAAACGGTCTTGAGACCGTTTGGGCCCTTCAACCCAAAGTTCACCAAAATCTATCATTGAAAAACTCAATTCAACCTGATTAGGGTTTAAGGAGTTGAAGTGCCCTCAACCTGTGATTGGTTTGGAATTGGGTTATGATTCTTTGTAGGAATTAATTCAATATGCTTACAACAATTCCTTAAATGGTCTTCCCTTGGTCAACCCTATCAAACGGTCTTGAAGACCGTTTAAAACTAAACGATCTTACAAGATCGTTTGAGATCAAACGGGTTGAGCCCCTTTTTGATTTCAAACGGTTGCAAACCGTTTAGACCTATTGGTCCAAGATCGTTTAATAAAGATGGATAAGGACCAACATAGGTATTAACGCCCTTCATCTTCAGCCTTGAAACCAAGGTCTGTTCTTCATGAAAAAGCTTGCAAGAGTGCAAAGAAAGATGGGGAAGAAGAAGAACTAACTATTATTTGCAAGAATAAAAGTATGCATAACAAAGCAAGGTGTAGAGTTATAAAACCCGCCTCAAACGTTGTTCCTAGAACTCCAAGCTTCCAAGCTTAGAAATTTTAATGGTGGCTTGAGCTCCACAGGTCATCCAAGGTTGTTTCTTCAAGGAAAAGTTGGAAAGGATCGGCTAGGAAGAGAAAACTAAGTAAGATAACCATGAAACCAACCTTGTAACCTGGTTTCCTCCATGAATTCGAGCAAGATGATGATAAAAGCTTACCTAGATGAACTTGGTCATCTTCCTCTACTCCTGAGCTCTGTCCTAAGTCGGTCTAAGCAAGGGAATAAGAAGGGAAGAAAGGAAACGTTGCCTTTGGTTGCAAAGGAAAGGATCATATATACTTTGAGGTTATTTTCATCATAAGGACAACTTACTCCTCCTTTTCACAACTAGGTCCTTCCTTTCTTTTAGGCACGTCCCTCCTCTTCATATCTAAGGTAAAACTTCTTCTAAGACCAAGGACTAAAGGCAAGGAAGGTCAACTTGTCACTATGGTGCACATATACATATAAGGGTCTCCTTTACTTACAACTTTGGTGGTTTAATTACAAAGGTATTTCTTATAATATGATTATTCAAATGAAGTGCCTCCTTCATTATTATAACTTTAAATGATGTCAAAAGTCATAAAAGATATTCTAGAAAGTGTATATCACAAGTTGCACCCCTCATTTTGGGTAAATTGCACTTTACACCAAAATTAGGGTTTTAAGCACAAGGATTGCTCCACAAGCTGCACCTTGGTGCCCAAACTTGGGAAATCCATCATACCTCATCATATTCATTCATATGATGTCTCTTTGTTAGAGGAACATCTTAACCTATGTAATTTGCAAGTTAACCCCTCTAATTGGGTAATTTGCACATAGGTCCCTGTGTTACCAAACAATACTACAATCATTGTTTTAAAAAGGTCAGAAATGAAAATGTATGTTCCTTAGGAACTTAATTACATGCCAAAAGATAATCACAAGGATTTAATTACATATTTAGGCAAAACACCTAGGGTTAATTCATAACCCAGGTCAGGGATGTTACAAATTATCCACCCCTTACAAGGATTTCGTCCCCGAAATCGATAAAACATATTAAGAGAAAAGAGCAGGGTATTTCCTTCTCATCTCTTCCTCTAGTTCCCAAGTGGCTTCTTCAACACCACGGTGATTCCAGAGGACTCTTACAAGACTTATATCTTTCTTCTTTAGCTTTTTAATTCTGTTATCAAGGATTGACACTGGTCCTTCCTCATAAGTTATATCTTCATTCAATTCTACTTCCATAGGTTGTAGAACTGACTCGGTATCGGGATGACATTTCCTTAACATAGAAATGTGAAACACAGGGTGTAGTTTTTGTAATTCTAGTGGTAACTCTAGTCTATAGGCTACCTTTCCAACCCGTTCAATGATTGGATAAGGACCCATAAATCTAGGAGCTAACTTCCCTTTCCTTCCAAAGCGAAGGAATCCTTTCCAAGGCGAGACCTTGAGATACACTTTGTCTCCAACCTGGAACTCCAACGGTCTACGATGCTTGTCAGCATAAGATTTCTGCCTATCCTGTGCAGTCTTAATCCGTTGTTGTATTACTTTAATCTTTTCCGTAGTCTACTGCACAAGATCAGGACCTAACAACTGATGTTCACCAGTCTCATACCAGCATAAGGGTGATCTACAACGTCTGCCATACAAGGCTTCATAAGGTACCATATCAATACTATTTTGATAGCTATTGTTATAGGCAAACTCTATCAAGCTTAGGTGCAAATACCAACTTCCTGTGAACTGGAGAACACATGCTCTCAACAGATCTTCCAAGGTTTGTATAGTCCTTTCTGACTGTCCATCAGTCTGTGGATGAAAGGTTGTACTAAACCTAAACTGGGTGCCTAGTTCCCTATGTAGCTGTTCCCAAAAATGACTTGTGAACTGAGGACCTCTGTCAGAAACTATAGTGACAGGAATTCCGTGCAAACGCACTATCTCTTGAATGTATAACTGGGATAACCTTTCAGCAGAATAGGTTGTTTTGACAGGTAAGAATTGCACTGTCTTAGTCAACCTATCAACAATTACCGAAATGGAATCATGTCCTTTGTTTGTTCTAGGTAGGCCAACAACAAAGTCCATGGTTACATGATCCCACTTCCACTGTGGTATGGGTAAAAGTTGCATTGTTCCTGTAGGCTTCTGGTGTTCAGCTTTAACTTGCTGACACACTGGACACCTCAGAACAAACTCAGCTACATCCTTCTTCATCCCAGGCCACCAATACATATCTTTCAAGTTTTGATACATCTTGGTGCTCCCTGGATGCATAGAACGCATAGAAGAATGAGCTTCCTCCAGGACTAACTTCCTCAGGTTATCCACATCTGGCACTATCATCCTCCCATGATAGCATGCCACTTGATCATCTGATTCATGAAAACCTTCTCGCCTCTCATCACCATACTCAGATCTGATCTACTGAACTGCAGCATCAACTTGATGTGCCTCCTTAATCTTCTCTCTTAGGGTGGGTTTGATATGCATCTCAGCCAATAACCCGACAATCCATGACACCTTCATCTGTACATTGTCTTGCCTTAAGGAGATAAGCATATCTCTCCTAGGGCATACTAAAGAGTTTAATTGTGCCCTATCAGAGGATGATGTTGCTGATTTCCTACTCAAGGCATCTGCAACTACATTGGCCTTCCCTGGATGGTAATCTATCGTACAATCATAATCCTTGATTAACTCCATCCAGTGACGTTGCCTCATGTTAAGGTCATGCTGAGAGAAGATATACTTAAGACTCTTATGATCAGTGAAAACCTGGAATGTTTCTCCATATAGATAGTGTCTCCAGATTTTCAAAGCATGAACCACAGCAGCTAACTCTAAATCATGTGTCGGATAATTCTCCTTGTGTTTCTTAAGTTGTCGAGAAGCAAAAGAAATCACATGCTTATCCTGCATCAGCACACATCCGAGTCCATTCTTGGAGGCATCACAGAAAACTATGTATCCTTTGCCTTGCTCAGGTAACACAAGTACCAGTGCACTTGTCAACCTTTCCTTGAACAACTGAAAGGACTGCTGACACTTGTCACTCCAAGTAAAAGAAACATCTTTCCGGGTCAACTTCGTCAAGGGTAGAGCTATAGAACTGAAGTTCTGAATGAACCTTCGATAATAGCCAGCCAACCCTAAGAAACTACGATTCTCCATCGGTGTCTTCAGTTGTTCCCACTGTAGAACAGACTCTACCTTTTTAGGGTCAACACGAATTCTCGAGGCAGATACCACATGTCCAAGAAAAGATACCTCTGGCATCCAGAACTCACACTTGCTAAACTTAGCGTATAATTTATGTTGTCTTAGCAAAGTTAGAGCCTGACAAAGATGCTATTCATGCTGCAGAGCATCTCTACTATAGATCAGGATGTCATCTATAAAGACAACAACACACTGACCGAGGAAAGGTCGGAAGATTCTATTCATAAGCTCCATAAATGCAGCTGGTGCATTAGTTAGTCCGAACGACATAACTGTGAACTCATAGTGAACATACCTTGTCCTGAAAGCAGACTTGGGTATGTCACTGTCCTTCATACGACGTTGATGATATCCAGACCTCAAGTCTATCTTCGAGAAGACGGTTGCACCACACAACTGGTCAAAAAGATCATCAATTCTCGACAGAGGGTACTTATTCTTTATCGTTACTTTATTTAGGTGTCTGTAATCAATGCACAACCGCATTGATCCATCCTTTTTTTTAACAAAAAAGATCGGAGCACCCCAAGGTGAAGTACTCGGTCAGATAAAACCTTTCTCAAGCAACTCTTGAAGCTGTTTCTTGAGTTCTGCCATCTCAGCAGGTGCCATCCTATACGGTGTTTGTGCTATAGGTTGGGTATCTGGGATCAATTTGACTTCAAAATCAATTTCCCGAGGCAATGGCATACCTGGAAGTTCTTCAGGAAATACATCTTCAAATTCCCTGACTATAGGAACTTCAGCAAGGTTAGGACTCTTCATGGTGGTATCTATCACATGGGCCAAGAATGCATAACATCTTTGCCTCATCATCTTATCAGCAACCATAGCAGACACAAGACAGGTGGGTAGAATCTTTCTCTCTCCTTGAAAGATCCGTGTGTTTCTCTCATCAGCAAACACAGCCTGCTTGGATTCACAACCCAAGACAACTCTATACCTTTCCAAGGTATCCATCCCAAGGATTATATCAAATCCTTGCATATCAAGTGGTATAAGATCCACTTGAATGCGATGATCAGAAAAGAAGAGAATGCAGGGAGAGCATACCTCTTGCAAAACAGCAGAACCTCTCAACGGAGTCTCAAGCAACAAGCTATCTGCCCTATGACTCACTATCATATTGTAGTTACGAATCACTCTTCGAGTGATAAAAGAGTGTGTAGCACCCGGGTCAATCAAAACAGATACAACACAGAATTTAGACATATCAGGATATAAAAGTTCCATTTGACCTGCCACAACCCGTGGATTGGCCACTGCTTCTGGTGGGTTCATAGCATAGAACCTTGCTGTCGCCTGAGGTTGAGTTGGTGCTGACGATCCAGCCTGAGACGCTTGCCCACGTCCTCTAGCTGCTCCTTGAGACTACTTTCTTTGTGATCCCTGTTGATTCTGCCTCAGAGGCTGTGTCATACTGACAGGCCTAGACCTGCAGTCCTTCATCAGATGTCCCACCTTCCCACAGTTGTAACAGCTTCTTTCCAGTTGTTGTGGTCTTGGTGGTCCTGTGACCGACATTGATGTTGAACTGTGAGTCTCTCGTGGCGGTAAACCTCATCCTCTACCTCTACTTGGGGACCACTGAGTCTGAGAACTAGATCTGGGTGGTTGAGGTGTAGGTGCAGAGAATCTAGGCTTCTTAAAGTCTCTAGATGAAGATCCCTGGAACTGTGGATATCTCTTTTAGGTTTGTCTTTTCTCGACTACGGATCTCTCTATCCTTCGGACTGACTCAATGAAGGTAGAGAATCTCTCCCGGTTTTCTAGTGCAGACACGGGAGTAGTCATGTCGGCATTCAAACCCTTCTCAAACCTCCTAATCCTTTCTTCATCTGTGGTAGCCATATGCGGACAGAATCGCAACAACTCCATGAACTTAGCCTCATACTCGCTAATGTTCATCATACACTGCCTCAGTCTCTCAAACTGAGAGATCTTCTCATCCAGGAAGGTCTTTGGAAAATATCTGTGGACAAATTCCCGACGAAAGTCTTCCCACGAGATCTCTATTCCAGGCCTCTTCTGCTCTTCCATGGTCCACCAGTGACCAGCACTGCCTTTGAGAAGATAGACAACATGTCTAACCTTCTCACCTTCGGTGATGTTGAGGATTCTGAAAGCTTTCTCCAACTCAGTTAACCAGAGGTTGGCATCTGCCGGATCAACTGTTCTAAAGTATTCGGACACTCCGACTCGTCGAAGTCACTCAAACGTCTTACCGATACCTTGTCCTTCAGGTTGGGTAGGTGCCCTAGGTGCAGCATAGGCATCCTATCTGTTATGTGTGTCATGGCAGTCATAAACTACCCAAACATGGTCTGAACAGCTGGGTTTCCCATGTCAGCTGGGTCAAACTGAGGTGGCTCCATAGGTGGCTCAGGTACAGGTTGCTCTATTTCTAGGTTCCTTGCACCTTCTCGAGGTGCAGAAACACTACTTTCTGCCTCATACTCTTCCTGTAGTCCAGACATCCTTAATTATCTTCTTCTCCTGAGGAGCAGAAGACTCTATTAGATAAGAAAGAAGTACTAAGGATATACTTGACATTCTAAGTCCTATGTCTCTGTAGACTCAGCGAACCTAGAGCTCTGATACCACTAATTGTGGGATCTGATCTTTAAAACACAAGATAAACGTAGCGGAAGCGGTTCGATTAACAGCGGAATACGAAAAATCACGATAAATTAAAACCTTTCGAAAATGAGATCTCGAAAACTTGAAACTCCTTTCATAAAAGTAAGATGAACTGTTTACAACTCTGATAAATCACTTCTCGAGTGATTATATACATCATGATACAAAATCTCAAGACTTCAAAATTCTCAGATCAACAAACTCCTAGGACCTAAGTGTACAGAGATGACATAAGACTATTCTATCTATAAGACTAGACAGCACAGTGTTTCCACCTAAAATCACTACTGCTCCTGGTTTTTCCGCTGCTGCTGCTGTCCACCTGCAGATCGGTTCCTTCGACATCGACGTCCACCTAAAGGTAGAAATCTACGGGGTGAGACAATTTTAAATAATTGTCCCAGCGAGAGTTATAACTCTCCGCCAGAAACTTTGTTAAAAGCAATCAAAGGAATATCATGAGCAGGTAACTTTAGATTATTCACAGCAGGCTTGATAACAATTACTCATCTTTATTAAGGAATATGAAGAACATGTATACTAATACTTGAACAGGATATTAAATGCAAGCAATGTAATATCAATCAATGTTCCTCGTAGTTCAACCTAAGCAGTTATGCTACGCGGTTGATTATGTTTTACAAACATCATTATGCCCTACGGAGATGAGGTATACCGCTCATGCTCCAACCAATCACTAGTAAGTCGCATCGGTATCATACTAGGTCATTGAAAGAGTCGGATTCTCATGACCTTCAACTACCTCAGTCAGAATGAGGATAAACATGCAGGACATCTAGTGTCTCTGCTAATATAGCTCACCAGGGTATTCTGGTACTTCTCTATTAGAGTCACAGTGGCATTCTGCACTCTCTTCGCTATCAAAAGATTTCATGTTTATCTCTCATCGATGCGGTATAAAAGATTCCCTTGGGAGAATAGTGTTACATCATCCTGGTATAAACATATAGTGAAGGGTTGATGGATTAAGATACATCCACATCAACTCCTACACTAGGATGTAAGGATATACACATCCATATTCCCCCACATACTCTAAAGTATGTGATCCAGGAGTTCCCTTAGGAAAACCTATTTCACCATCATTTAAACTCTGACAATGATGGATCTGTGATCAGGGCTCTACATGATATGATTAAACTTGGTTATTAGGTACATTTCAGTATTCTTTTAGCATCATACATGTTTCCAAACATTCAAGTACTAAACATGGCTACAATAGAAGAATACTAAATGTAACAGGTATTACTCATATCGGTTTTCAGATAGGTATCAATTCTTAATCATTTTATCACTATGATTTAGGAACATGGGTGCTCACATCCTTATATCATCATAACACTTGCTATCAAATGACATGTCAGCATCAAGTCATCTATTAGCATGACCTTGATGTCATTCATGGCCCTTAAGGCATATCAGTTTCATATGATGCCACTTGCATCTAGGCAACATAGTTATTTCTGTTCATAAGCTATTGACATGCTTTCAATGAATATGATGCCATGATCCTTTCCTGGATATGATTATTCTCTTATAAGAACCTGCATGATTAATTCAATTGATAATAATCAACAATTCATAATCAGATCAGCAGTCAATAAGACAGAATTACCCCTTTAATTCAAAGGTTATACTTTTATGTCCTTACAAAGGGTAAGATTCCCTTGTTTACATCATTTAGGGTTATTCACCCCTTTCATTATGATTGGGAATAATAATTCCTCATCTCATATCTTGATCATACAATTCATGCTTAAAGGAATAACATGAGTTTAGAGTTTATTATTCATTTCAACATATTACTATGAACTAGGGTTTACTATTCACATTACTCATGATTACCCTAGAATTAGGGTTTACTATTCACATTACTCATGATTACCCTAGAATTAGGGTTTACTATTCACTTCATAATGAAATGAGCTCATAGCATCATCATGAATGAGAAACATCATCATTGATGCTTTCAAATTAGGTTAAGACTCATCAATTATCTTAATTAGGGTTTTCATGATCTCCCATAAGTGGATCATACCCTAATCCTGCATATTCATATACATTGAAGGTACTTTATTTGAGTTTTAACCATAATTGGTACTTTCTCTCTCTCCTTACTAATGGATGGTGATTACATCACTCTAGATAGGGTTGGGTTAAGTCCTTATTGATTAACATAAACCAAATCACCACTATCATGTCATTAGGGTTTACATAAAACAAGGTATCCTTTAATTGAACCCATTTAAGCTTAAACGAGTGTGGACCCACTTGAGCTTAAACGAGTGTGGACCCATTTGAGCTTAAACGAGTATGGACCTGTTTGAGCTTAAACGAGTATGGACCTGTTTGAGCTTAAACGAGTGTGGACCCATTTGAGCTTAAATGAGTGTGGACCCATTTGAGCTTAAATGAGTATGGATCTGTTTGAGCTTAAACGAGTATGGATCTGTTTGAGCTTAAACAAGTGTGGACCCACTTGAGCTTAAACGAGTGTGGACCCATTTGAGCTTAAACGAGTATGAAACAATTTGAGCTTAAACGAGTATGAACCCATTTGATCTTAAACAAGTGTGGACCTGTTTGAGCTTAAACGACCTTGAGGTCGTTTGGATCCAAAAGGTTTCAAACCGCATGGACATAAAAGGTGAAACAAAGGTTATTTTTTAATAGGATTTCCTATGTTGAAGCCTTCAATTGGCCACGCCCTTGTGAACCATTTACAAATTCAGTCTATTAGAATTAGCCTTAATCAATTGGACACCAAATTGATTCTCAATTGAAAGCTAATTGGGGTAAAATCCCACTCAATTAGGGTTTTCAATCGGCTAATCATCAATTTTCAACAATGTGAAACAAATTGTAGTTGAACCCATCAATTGAGCTCTAACTGGGCCCAAACTTGGCCCAAACGGTCTTGGGATCGTTTGGATATCCTCCAAACGATCTTGAGACAGTTTTCCCAAAGTTTTATCAAAAACTAAATCAAATTGATAAGGATTGAACTCTAACTAGGTCCAAAATCATCATTTTTATCAATTCATCAACCTATTGAAATTGGACCCTCAAACCATCAAATTTCCTTAACCCTAGACCTCCAAACGGTCTTGGGTTGTCACCAAACGGTCTTAAGACCGTTTGAGTGAACCCCCAAACGGTCTTGAGACCGTTTGGGCCCTTCAACCCAAAGTTCACCAAAATCTATCATTGAAAAACTCAATTCAACCTGATTAGGGTTTAAGGAGTTGAAGTGCCCTCAACTTGTGATTGGTTTGGAATTGGGTTATGATTCTTTGTAGGAATTAATTCAATATGTTTACAACATTTCCTTAAATGGTCTTCCCTTGGTCAACCCTATCAAACGGTCTTGAAGACCGTTTAAAACTAAACGATCTTACAAGATCATTTGAGATCCAACGGGTTGAGCCCCTTTTTGATTTCAAACGGTTGCAAACCGTTTAGACCTATTGGTCCAAGATCGTTTAATAAAGTTGGATAAGGACCAACATAGGTATTAACACCCTTCGTCTTCAACCTTGAAACCAAGGTCTGTTCTTCACGAAAAAGCTTGCAAGAGTGTAAAGAAAGATGGGAAAGAAGAAGAACTAACTCTTATTTGCAAGAATAAATGTATGCATAACAAAGCAAGGTGTAGAGTTATAAAACCCACCTCAAACGTTGTTCCTAGAACTCTAAGCTTCCAAGCGTCGAAACTTTAATGGTGGCTTGAGCTCCACAGGTCATCCAAGGTTGTTTCTTCAAGGAAAAGTTGGAAAGGATCGGCTAGGAAGAGAAAACTCAGTAAGATAACCATGAAACCAACCTTGTAACCTGGTTTCCTCCATGAATTCGAGCAAGATGATGATAAAAGCTTACCTAGATGAACTTGGTCATCTTCCTCTACTCCTGAGCTCTGTCCTAAGTCAGTCTAAGCAAGGGAATAAGAAGGGAAGAAAGGAAACGTTGCCTTTGGTTGCAAAGGAAAGGATCATATATACTTTGAGGTTATTTTCATCATAAGGACAACTTACTCCTCCTTTTCACAACTAGGTCCTTCCTTTCTTTTAGGCACGTCCCTCCTCTTCATATCTAAGGTAAAACTTCTTCTAAGACCAAGGACTAAAGGCAAGGAAGGTCAACTTGTCACTATGGTGCACATATACATATAAGGGTCTCCTTTACTTACAACTTTGGTGGTTTAATTACAAAGGTATTTCTTATAATATGATTATTCAAATGAAGTGCCTCCTTCATTATTATAACTTTAAATGATGTCAAAAGTCATAAAAGATATTCTAGAAAGTGTATATCACAAGTTGCACCCCTCATTTTGGGTAAATTGCACTTTACACCAAAATTAGGGTTTTAAGCACAAGGATTGCTCCACAAGCTGCACCTTGGTGCCCAAACTTGGGAAATCCATCATACCTCATCATATTCATTCATATGATGTCTCTTTGTTAGAGGAACATCTTAACCTATGTAATTTGCAAGTTAACCCCTCTAATTGGGTAATTTGCACATAGGTCCCTGTGTTACCAAACAATACTACAATCATTGTTTTAAAAAGGTCAGAAATGAAAATGTATGTTCCTTAGGAACTTAATTACATGCCAAAAGATAATCACAAGGATTTAATTACATATTTAGGCAAAACACCTAGGGTTAATTCATAACCCAGGTCAGGGATGTTACAAATTATCCACCCCTTACAAGGATTTCGTCCCCGAAATCGATAAAACATATTAAGAGAAAAGAGCAGGGTATTTCCTTTTCATCTCTTCCTCTAGTTCCCAAGTGGCTTCTTCAACACCACGGTGATTCCAGAGGACTCTTACAAGACTTATATCTTTCTTCTTTAGCTTTTTAATTCTGTTATCAAGGATTGACACTGGTCCTTCCTCATAAGTTATATCTTCATTCAATTCTACTTCCATAGGTTGTAGAACTGACTCGGTATCGGGATGACATTTCCTTAACATAGAAATGTGAAACACAGGGTGTAGTTTTTGTAATTCTAGTGGTAACTCTAGTCTATAGGCTACCTTTCCAACCCGTTCAATGATTGGATAAGGCCCCATAAATCTAGGAGCTAACTTCCCTTTCCTTCCAAAGTGAAGGACTCCTTTCCAAGGTGAGACCTTGAGATACACTCTGTCTCCAACCTGGAACTCCAACGGTCTACGACACTTGTCAGCATAAGATTTCTGCCTATCCTGTGCAGTCTTAATCTGTTGTTGTATTACTTTAATCTTTTCTATAGTTTACAGCACAAGAACAGGACCTAACAATTGATGTTCACCAGTCTCATACCAGCATAAGGGTGATCTACAACGTCTGCCATACAAGGATTCATAAGGTGCCATATCAATACTATGTTGATAGCTATTGTTATAGGCAAACTCTATCAAGCTTAGGTGCAAATCCCAACTTCCTGTGATCTGGAGAACACATGCTCTCAACAGATGTTCCAAGGTTTGTATAGTCCTTTCTGACTGTCCATCAGTCTGTGGTTGAAAGGTTGTACTAAACCTTAACTGGGTGCCTAGTGCCCTATGTAGCTGTTCCCAAAAATGACTTGTGAACTGAGGACCTCTGTCAGAAACTATGGTGACAGGAACTCCGTGCAAACGCACTATCTCTTGAATGTATAACTGGGATAACCTTTTAGCAGAATAGGTTGTTTTGACAGGTAAGAATTGCGCTGTCTTAGTCAACCTATCAACAATTACCCAAATGGAATCATGTCCTTTGTTTGTTCTAGGTAGGCCAACAACAAAGTCCATGGTTACATGATCCCACTTCCACTGTGGTATGGGTAAAGGTTGCATTGTTCTTGTAGGCTTCTGGTGTTCAGCTTTAACTTGCTGACACACCGGACACCTCAGAACAAACTCAGCTACATCCTTCTTCATCCCAGGCCACCAATACATATCTTTCAAGTTTTGATACATCTTGGTGCTCCCTGGATGCATAGCATACATAGAAGAATGAGCTTCCTCCAGGACTAACTTCCTCAGGTTATCCACATCTGGCACTATCATCCTCCCATGATAGCATGCCACTTGATCATCTGATTCATGAAAACCTTCTCGCCTCTCATCACCATACTCAGATCTGATCTGCTGAACTGCAGCATCAACTTGATGTGCCTCCTTAATCTGCTCTCTTAGGGTGGGTTTGATATGCATCTTAGCCAACAACCCGGCAATCCATGACACCTTCATCTGTACATTGTCTTGCCTTAAGGAGATAAGCATATCTCTCCTAGGGCATACTAAAGAGTTTAATTGTGCCCTATCAGAGGATGATGTTGCCGATTTCCTACTCAAGGCATCTGCAACTACATTGGCCTTCCCTGGATGGTAATCTATAGTAAAATCATAATCCTTGATTAACTCCATCTAGTGACGTTGCCTCATGTTAAGGTCATGCTGAGAGAAGATATACTTAAGACTCTTATGATCAGTGAAAACCTGGAATGTTTCTCCATATAGATAGTGTCTCCAGATTTCCAAAGCTTGAACCACAACAGCTAACTCTAAATCATGTGTCGGATAATTCTCCTTGTGTTTCTTAAGTTGTCGAGAAGAAAAAGAAATCACATGCTTATCCTGCATCAACACACATCCGAGTCCATTCTTGGAGGCATCACAAAAAACTATGTATCCTTTGCCTTGCTCAGGTAACACAAGTACCGGTGCACTTGTCAACCTTACCTTCAACAACTGAAAGGACTGCTGACACTTGTCACTCCAAGTAAAATAAACATCTTTCCGAGTCACTTCGTCAAGGGTAGGGCTATAGAACTGAAGTTCTTAATGAACCTTCGATAATAGCCAGCCAACCCTAAGAAACTACGAATCTCCATCGGTGTCTTCAGTTGTTCCCACTGTAAAACAGACTCTACCTTTTTAGGGTCAACACGAATTCTCGAGGCAGATACCACATGTCCAAGAAAAGATACCTCTGGCATCCAGAACTCACACTTGCTAAACTTAGCGTATAATTTATGTTGTCTTAGCAAAGTTAGAGCCTGACGAAGATGTTATTCATGCTGCTGAGCATCTCTACTATAGATCAGGATGTCATCTATAAAGACAACAACACACTGATCGAGGAAAGGTCGGAAGATTCTATTCATAAGCTCCATAAATGCAGCTAGTGCATTAGTTAGTCCGAACGACCTAACTGTGAACTCATAGTGACCATACCTTGTCCTGAAAGCAGACTTGGGTATGTAACTATCCTTAATACGAAGTTGATGATATCCAGACCTCAAGTCTATCTTCGAGAAGACGGTTGCACCACACAATTGGTCAAAAAGATCATCAATTCTCGGCAGAGGGTACTTATTCTTTATCGTTACTTTATTTAAGTGTCTGTAATCAATGCACAACCGCATTGATCCATCCTTCTTTTTAACAAACAAGATCGAGCACCCCAAGGTGAAGTACTCGGTCGGATAAAACCTCTCAAGCAACTCTTGAAGCTGTTTCTTGAGTTCTGCCATCTCAGCAGGTGCCATCCGATACGGTGTTTGTGCTATAGGTTGGGTATCTGGGATCAATTTGATTTCAAAATCAATTTCCCGAGGCAATGGCATACCTAGAAGTTCTTCAGGAAATACATCTTCAAATTCCCTGACTATAGGAACTTCAGCAAGGTTAGGACTCTTCATGGTGGTATCTATCACATGGGCCAAGAATGCATAACATCCTTGCCTCATCATCTTATCAGCAACCATAGCAGACACAAGACAGGTGGGTAGAATCTTTCTCTCTCCTTGAAAGATCCATGTGTTTCTCTCATCAGCAAACACAACCTGCTTGGATTCACAACCCAAGACAACTCTATACCTTTCCAAGGTATCCATCCCAAGGATTATATCAAATCCTTGCATATCAAGTGGTATAAGATCCACTTGAATGCGATGATCAGAAAAGAAGAGAATGCAGGGAGAGCATACCTCTTGCAAAACAACAGAACCTCTCAACGGAGTCTCAAGCAACAAGCTATCTGCCCTATGACTCACTGTCATATTGTAGTTACGAATCACTCTTCGAGTGATAAAAGAGTGCGTAGCACCCAGGTCAATCAAAACAGATACAACACAGAATTTAGACATATCAGAATATAAAAGTTCCATTTGACCTGCCACAACCCGTGGATTGACCACTGCTTCTGGTGGGTTCATAGCATAGAACCTTGCTGTCGCCTGAGGTTGAGTTGGTGCTGACGATCCAGCCTGAGACGCTTACCCACGTCCTCTAGCTGCTCCTTGAGATTGCCTTCTCTGTGATCCCTGTTGATTCTGCCTCAGAGGCTGTGTCACACTGACAGGCCTAGACCTACAGTCCTTCATCAGATGTCCCACCTTCCCACAGTTGTAACAGCTTCTTTCCAGTTGTTGTGGTCTTGGTGGTCCTGTGACCGACATTGATGTTGAACTGTGAGTCTCTCGTGGCGGTAAACCTCGTCCTCTACCTCTACTTGGGGACCACTGAGTCTGAGAACTAGATCTGGGTGGTTGAGGTGTAGGTGCAGGGAATCTAGGCTTCTTAAAGTCTCTAGATGAAGATCCCTGGAACTGTGGATATCTCTTTTGGGTTTGTCTTTTCTCAACTACGGATCTCTCTATCCTTCGGACTGACTCAACGAAGGTAGAGAATCTCTCCTGGTTTTCTAGTGCAGACATAGGAGTAGTCATGTCGGCATTCAAACCCTTCTCAAACCTCCTAATCCTTTCTTCATCTGTGGTAGCCATATGCGGACAGAATCGCAACAACTCCATGAACTTAGCCTCATACTCGCTAATGTTCATCATACACTGCCTCAGTCTCTCAAACTGAGAGATCTTCTCATCCAGGAAGGTCTTTGGAAAATATCTGTGGACAAATTCCCGACAAAAGTCTTCCCACGAGATCTCTATTCCAGGCCTCTTCTGCTCTTCCATGGTCCACCAGTGACCAGCACTGTCTTTGAGAAGATAGACATCATGTCTAACCTTCTCACCTTCGGGGATGTTGAGGATTCTAAAAGCTTTCTCCAACTCAGTTAACCAGAGGTCGGCATCTGCCGGATCAGCTATTTCAAAGTATTCGGTCGCTCCGACTCGTCCAAGTCGCTCAAACGTCTTACCGATACCTTTTCCTTCAGGTTGGGTAGGTGTCCTAGGTGCAGGCATAGGCATCCTATCTGTTATGTGTGTCATGGCAGTCATAAACTGCCCAAACATGGTCTGAACATCTGGGTTTCCCATGTCAGCTGGGTCAAACTGAGGTGGCTCCATAGGTGGCTCAGGTACAGGCTGCTCTATTTCTAGGTTCCTTGCACCTTCTCGAGGTGCAGCAACACTACTTTCTGCCTCATACTCCTCCTGTAGTCCAGACATCCTTAATTATCTTCTTCTCATGAGGAGCAGAAGACTCTATTAGATAAGAAAGAAGTACTAAGGATAGACTTGACATTCTAAGTCCTATGTCTCTGTAGACTCAGCGAACCTAGAGCTCTGATACCACTAATTGTGGGCTCTAATATTTAAAACACAAGATAAACGTAGCGGAAGCGGTTCAATTAACAGCGGAATACGAAAAATCACGATAAATTAAAACCTTTCGAAAATGAGATCTCGAAAACTTGAAACTCCTTTCATAAAAGTAAGATGAACTGTTTACATCTCTGATAAATCACTTCTCGAGTGATTATATACATCATGATACAAAATCTCAAGACTTCAAAATTCTCAGATCAACAAACTCCTAGGACCTAAGTGTACAGAGATGACATAAGACTATTCTATCTACAAGACTAGACAGCACAGTGTTTCCACCTGAAATCACTGCTGCTCCTGGTTTTGCCGCTGCTGCTGCTGTCCACCTGCAGATCGGTTCCTTCGACCTCGACGTCCACCTAAAGGTAGAAATCTACGGGGTGAGACAATTTTAAATAATTGTCCCAGCGAGAGTTATAACTCTCTGCCAGAAACTTTGTTAAAAGCAATCAAAGGAATATCATGAGCAGGTAACTTTAGATTATTCACAACAGGCTTGATAACAATTACTCATCTTTATTAAGGAATATGAAGAACATGTATACTAATACTTGAACAGGATATTAAATGCAAGCAATGTAATATCAATCAATGTTCCTCGTAGTTCAACCTAAGCAGTTATGCTACGCGGTTGATTATGTTTTACAAACATCATTATGCCCTGCGGAGATGAGGTATACCTCTCATGCTCCAACCAATCACTAGTAAGTCGCATCGGTATCATACTAGGTCATTGAAAGAGCCAGATTCTCATGACCTTCAACTACCTCAGTCAGAATGAGGATAAACATGCAGGACATCTAGTGTCTCTGCTAATATAGCTCACCAGGGTATTCTGGTACTTCTCTATTAGAGTCACAGTGGCATTCTGCACTCTCTTCTCTATCAAAAGATTTCATGTTTATCTCTCATCGATGCGGTATAAAAGATTCCCTTGGGAGAATAGTGTTACATCATCCTGGTATAAACATATAGTGAAGGGTTGATGGATTAAGATACATCCACATCAACTCCTACACTAGGATGTAAGGATATACACATCCATATTCCCCCACATACTCTAAAGTATGTGATCCAGGAGTTCCCTTAGGAAAACATGTTTCACCATCATTTAAACTCTGACAATGATGGATCTGTGATCAGGGCTCTACATGATATGATTAAACTTGGTTATTAGGTACATTTCAGTATTCTTTTAGCATCATACATGTTTCCAAACATTCAAGTACTAAACATGGCTATAACAGAAGAATACTAAATGTAACAGGTATTACTCATATCGGTTATCAGATAGGTATCAATTCTTAATCATTTTATCACTATGATTTAGGAACATGGGTGCTTACACCCTTATATCATCATAACACTTGCTATCAAATGACATGTCAGCATCAAGTCATCTATTAGCATGACCTTGATGTCATTCATGGCCCTTAAGGCATATCAGTTTCATATGATGCCACTTGCATCTAGGCAACATAGTTATTTCTGTTCATAAGCTATTGACATGCTTTCAATGAATATGATGCCATGATCCTTTCCTGGATATGATTATTTTCTTATAAGAACCTGCATGATTAATTCAATTGATAATAATCAACAGTTCATAATCAGATCAACAGTCAATAAGACAGAATTACCCCTTTAATTCAAAGGTTATACTTTGATGTCCTTACAAAGGGTAAGATTCCCTTGTTTACATCATTTAGGGTTATTCACCCCTTTCATTATGATTGGGAATAATAATTCCTCATCTCATATCTTGATCATACAATTCATGCTTAAAGGAATAACATGAGTTTAGAGTTTATTGTTCATTTCAACATATTACTATGAACTAGGGTTTACTATTCACATTACTCATGATTACCCTAGAATTAGGGTTTACTATTCACATTACTCATGATTACCCTAGAATTAGGGTTTACTATTCACTTCATAATGAAATGAGCTCATAGCATCATCATGAATGAGAAACATCATCATTGATGCTTTCAAATTAGGTTAAGACTCATAAATTATCTTAATTAGGGTTTTCATGATCTCCCATAAGTGGATCATACCCTAATCCTACATATTCATATACATTGAAGGTACTTTATTTGAGTTTTAACCATAAATGGTACTTTCTCTCTCTCCTTACTAATGGATGGTGATTACATCACTCTAGATAGGGTTGGGTTAAGTCCTTATTGATTAACATAAACCAAATCACCACTATCATGTCATTAGGGTTTACATAAAACAAGGTATCCTTTAATTGAACCCATTTAAGCTTAAACGAGTGTGGACCCACTTGAGCTTAAACGAGTGTGGACCCATTTGAGCTTAAACGAGTATGGACCTATTTGAGCTTAAACGAGTATGGACCTGTTTGAGCTTAAACGAGTGTGGACCCATTTGAGCTTAAACGAGTGTGGACCCATTTGAGCTTAAACGAGTATGGATCTGTTTGAGCTTAAATGAGTATGGATCTGTTTGAGCTTAAACAAGTGTGGACCCACTTGAGATTAAATGAGTGTGGACCCATTTGAGCTTAAATGAGTATGAACCAATTTGAGCTTAAACGAGTATGAACCCATTTGAGCTTAAACGAGTGTGGACCTATTTGAGCTTAAACGACCTTGAGGTCGTTTGGATCCAAAAGGGTTCAAACCGCATGGACATAAAAGGTGAAACAAAGGTTTTTTTTGAATAGGATTTCCTATGTTGAAGCCTTCAATTGGCCACGCCCTTGTTAACCATTTACAAATTGAGTCAATTAGAATTAGCCTTAATCAATTGGACACCAAATTGATTCTCAATCGAAAGCTAATTGGGGTTAAATCCCACTCAATTAGGGTTTTCAATCGGCTAATCATCAATTTTCAACAATGTGAAACAAATTGTAGTTGAACCCATCAATTGAGCTCTAATTGGGCCCAAACTTGGCCCAAACGGTCTTGGGATCATTTGGATATCCTACAAACGATCTTGAGACTGTTTTCCCAAAGTTTTATCAAAAACTAAATCAAATTGATAAGGATTGAACTCTAACTAGGTCCAAAATCAGCATTTTTATCAATTCATCTACCTATTGAAATTGGACCCTCAAACCATCAAATTTCCTTAACCCTAGACCTCCAAACGGTCTTGGGTTGTCACCAAACGGTCTTAAGACCGTTTGAGTGAACCCCCAAATGGTCTTGAGACCGTTTGGGCCCTTCAACCCAAAGTTCACCAAAATCTATCATTGAAAAACTCAATTCAACCTGATTAGGGTTTAAGGAGTTGAAGTGCCCTCAACTTGTGATTGGTTTGGAATTGGGTTATGATTCTTTGTAGGAATTAATTCAATATGTTTACAACAGTTCCTTAAATGGTCTTCCCTTGGTCAACCCTATCAAACGGTCTTGAAGACCGTTTAAAACTAAACGATCTTACAAGATCGTTTGAGATCAAACGGGTTGAGCCCCTTTTTGATTTCAAACGGTTGCAAACCGTTTAGACCTATTGGTCCAAGATCGTTTAATAAAGTTGGATAAGGACCAACATAGGTATTAACGCCCTTCATCTTCAACCTTGAAACCAAGGTCTGTTCTTCACGAAAAAGCTTGCAAGAGTGCAAAGAAAGATGGGGAAGAAGAAGAACTAACTATTATTTGCAAGAATAAAAGTATGCATAACAAAGCAAGGTGTAGAGTTATAAAACCCGCCTCAAACGTTGTTCCTAGAACTCCAAGCTTCCAAGCTTCGAAACTTTAATGGTGGATTGAGCTCCACAGGTCATCCAAGGTTGTTTCTTCAAGGAAAAGTTGGAAAGGATCGGCTAGGAAGAGAAAACTAAGTAAGATAACCATGAAACCAACCTTGTAACCTGGTTTCCTCCATGAATTCGAGCAAGATGATGATAAAAGCTTACCTATATGAACTTGGTCGTCTTCCTCTACTCCTGAGCTCTGTCCTAAGTTGGTCTAAGCAAGGGAATAAGAAGGGAAGAAAGGAAACGTTGCCTTTGGTTGCAAAGGAAAGGATCATATATACTTTGAGGTTATTTTCATCATAAGGACAACTTACTCCTCCTTTTCACAACTAGGTCCTTCCTTTCTTTTAGGCACGTCCCTCCTCTTCATATCTAAGGTAAAACTTCTTCTAAGACCAAGGACTAAAGGCAAGGAAGGTCAACTTGTCACTATGGTGCACATATACATATAAGGGTCTCCTTTACTTACAACTTTGGTGGTTTAATTACAAAGGTATTTCTTATAATATGATTATTCAAATGAAGTGCCTCCTTCATTATTATAACTTTAAATGATGTCCAAAGTCATAAAAGATATTCTAGAAAGTGTATATCACAATTTGTACCCCTCATTTTGGGTGAATTGCACTTTACACCAAAATTAGGGTTTTAAGCACAAGGATTGCTCCACAAGCTGCACCTTGGTGCCCAAACTTGGGAAATCCATCATACTTCATCATATTCATTCATATGATGTCTCTTTGTTAGAGGAACATCTTAACCCGTGTAATTTGCAAGCTAACCTCTCTAATTAGGTAATTTGCACATAGGTCCCTGTGTTACCAAACAATACTACAATCATTGTTTTAAAAAGGTCAGAAATGAAAATGTATGTTCCTTAGGAACTTAATTACATGCCAAAAGATAATCACAAGGATTTATTTACATATTTAGGCAAAACACCTAGGGTTAATTCATAACCCAGGTCAGGGATGTTACAGAAACTTTCTCGAAAACCCAATACACATTATACACTTACATCCAAAGTGAGATTAGGTGTTCAAGAACAGTCCCAAGCCGGGGACTATCCAAGATTTATTCCTAATGAGTAAATCTTGGACGGGTTTCTAGGCCAACAAATACATGTGTTGTCATTCTATAACATTTATTTCAACATTTCGAGTGTCCATGCATGTTCATCATCAAGATAAAGATTACACATAAATTAGTATGACCTAGGGATGGAGAGATTCATAATTGATTTCAAAATTTCAAACTAGCTCATGCATTATCATCAATCTACATCATACAATAGGGATTCATAAAGATGTTAGGGTGACACATCACTACAAAATCAGAGATTTAACAATAGGGTTTTAATATCTTACATAGATTGATCACAAGATTTCAGCAATATACTTAATTCAAGATTATGGTGAAATGTGTATTAGGGTTTTAATATATTAATTCAACATGCATCAAAATTTACAGAATCAGGTCAATCATTAGTATTCAATTGCAAATGTATCTTCTTCTTCCTACTCCCTCCTTACCAAATGGATAAAAGTAAGGCCACAGCCGTGGCTGTGTTGGCCTACCACAGTCGTTTTGGACAGCACGGCCGTGGTCGGTCAACACAGCCACGGCCGTGGCCAGCCCACACGGTCGTGACCTCCTCATGTTGCTTCCAGGTAGAGGATCAGGCAGCGGAAATCCAAGGGTAGAACGGCGGGGTGAGCAGGTGTTGAGCAAGTAAAAGAGAGGGAGAAAGTGAAGAGGGTACCTCCTCTGTCGAGCGGCGGTGGCGGCGACGACGAGCAGGTATTGAGCGGCGGCGAGAAGTGAGGGCGATCGGCGGGTATGGCGCGATGACGATGAGAAACAGGTGTCCAGCAGAGGCGGCGGTGTGGCGGAAGCGGAGGCGGCAACTTGAGCGGTGACGGTGGTAGGCGTGGAGGTAGTGGCAGTGAGAAGCGGAGGGGATGGGGACAGAGGAGGAATCACCAGACCAAACCCTGGAGTAACGCGAGAATGAATGAAACAGAGAAAGGGGAAGAGTCGGGCTCGCGTGGGTGCTGTTAAGTTAACAATAGGTGTCGGTTCTTAAATAAAACTGACATAAAAAACTAAAGGTGTCGGTTCTACAAACACACCGACACCTATTCTCAATTATAGTCGTCACTTTTTACTAGAAAAAAACCGACGTCTATCTACATATATGCTGATTAAAAAAAAATGTTCTCGATTAATGACCATAGTTGTCGGTTTCTTTCGAAAACCGACGCTCAAAGGGTGTGAAAATTTTCCCGAGAATAACGCGGGAAAACCCATAAGCGTCGGTCATTGTTGCAAAACCGATGACCAAAATGTGCCCAATTTCTGTCTCGCGAATAACCTTTCGTCATCGGTTTAATGGTTAATAACCGACGCCATATGTTAAATTTTGGAGGTAATTTTTTTCACTGGAAATTTTGGATTTGGCGGTTAATTTTAGGTGTCAGTTTATTATTCGGGAACCGACACTAAATAAAAGTGATACCCGTGTCTGGTCACCCTTCACAGATAGATGTCGGTTTTTTTATTAAACCAACGTGTTAGGTTTTAGGTGTCGATATATTTATACAAACGACGCCTTTAAAAGTGACGTTATAAGCCATTTCTGTAGTAGTGCAAACAATGAATTTCTATAAGTAACCCTCAATTGATTAATTTATCATTAATCTTTTACATGTATTGAAAAATTATGCCTTCTTGGTTCTAGTTACTCCTAGTAGATATTATTAAAAGGAAAAAGGGATATGTTACTAGCATAATTAATAATGTCCCAAGGGAAATCAAGGTTGAGATACATACCCGAATTCGAGTATGTTACGGAAATTAGATGAAATATTTTAGATTTTACAATTAGTTTCTTGATTAAGGTGAATTTCATATTAGTCCTTAATTGTACATGACTTTGTAAATTAAAGAAAGCAAGGTTCAATTGAAGTCAAATTGAAGTTGTATCTTAACCAGTTATTTCCAAGTCCCAAACAAGTATGACTATGAAGCAAAAGTTATTTTTTTATATTTTCACATAATTTGTAGTTAGATACTCATATTATCTTGGATTACAATTATGTCTGCAACTTGCATGGAAACTTGATATTAGAGCAATCAACGTGCAAATTGAATCCAATAAGAGATATCTTATAATAGATTGGTACAAAAGTTAAATAAATAACACAATCATGATATAAATCAAGATTATAGGAAGTCTATTTTTAATATAGGTTCACTTCTGACAACCATAAACCCCTCAAAAGGATTTTGCTCCCAAAATCCCAAGTTTAGGGTAGGGAACAACTACAAGAAACATGAACCTTGTCTCCAAAGCATTTTAATACAGCTTATGCTACTTTATCATCATTAGTGCAAAATTATCATGAATTATTTTCTTGGTTCTTGAGAAAATTATGTATATTTTATTTTAAGTTTTAGCATTTAATGCACCATTTATTATTTTACCCAAGTTCCTTGGCATCAATTTAGGAGTTAGAGAGACTATCATGTCCCATTAATAATACTTGTAATTTCTTAATCACTCCTATGTCTCTCTCCTTGTTATTATACTTTTCCTTATCTCCTTAAGGGCTCAATCAATATATGGTATATCCATTCTTAAGTAGTTACTCTACTTAACATGTATTTATGTACATGATTTTGTTGCAACAAGGTGATTAATTCATGTGTTCTTGAAGCTAATACAATTAACGGGCACTTATGTGTATAGATCCACTCCTACCTTGCAGCTAACATATTTAGGCTTGTAATTGATCCACGTCAAACTCACCATCACTTGGGTACATTTCATATATTCTTTCTTCCCCTTTAAATATCATGATCTTGGCTTATCTTTATGGTTGAGACATATTCTTGCCAAGCAAGCCTACTCTTGAAACATTTGATTCATATATATGTTGTCATCCAAACATGCCAAAGGATTGGGACAAATCTTATCCAACTGTCAGTTCATTATTTATTCTCATTTCTCCCTAGGACCAACCTACTTATTTCATGATTATAATAGCAAAAAGTCATACTTGTCCCTCTTTGTGTTATTCCACATCCGTTTACATCTTAATTATCACCATATATCCTAGATAGGGATCTTGTTCTACACCAGATTAGGGCTTTTATCTCCTTATATTTCTCTAGATTCACTTCAATTCCTCATGATTATTCACACTTTTTCATTCATGGGAGATCATTTCCTAAGTAACTTCTCTAATATCCTCATTGTATCATGATTGTTTAGTTCAACTCTTTTTACACGCCTTGGTTTATCTGAAATTACCTAAGGGGTCTGTTATTTCCATATAACATTTGACATCTTTATCATCTCAATTCATACTCATCGTCTAAGCTTTCCTTTCCTTCCATGGATCTTACACCTTAAATTCGTTCTTATTACATATTTTCTCCAAGAACTTCCATGCACACCTTCATAAATTGGACACACTATATTAGGATTCCCTTACTTATATACATAAGATAAAACTTAAAAATTTAAATTATCTATACATAATCTCATTGTCTCTAGAATCTCAGCTTCAAACATTGGACTCTTATCCATATAAGGTGTCCTTTCATGTTCTACAAACTCCTTTTCACATGATTCATTTTCATGTTAAGCGGCATTGTGTCATATCTTTTCCTTTAGTTATCAAAATCTTAGGTTTATGAGATAAGCCACACCTATATTTTTGATGTGATTATATTAGTACTTACAATCCCTTTTTATCTAGTTTTAAACATAGTTTTGGTTCAACATATCTAGATTCATTTTGAATTAAGCATCTCTTGTTATTTTTAACTCATTCTTTTCATTATGAGTTCTTATCTTAATATACTTTAGGGTTGTTTTTCAACTGATTACTTGGTTAGAGTACTCAAAAGGAGAACAATCAAAGAGTTCCATATTGTCTACCTCAATGCTTGGATACCTGACCAGGACATCCACACACTAAGTTCAAGTAGTATAAATAATTTTTGTGTTAGGTTCATGGACTAACTCATGTTGTTCTTATAGACTCAGCTAACCTTTCCCCTGATACCACATTTGCAAGGACCCATCCTATTGATCAAACTCTAATTGATCACTAGGATAAATCCTTAGACAAAAATCCAATTAAAAACTAACAGCCATAAAAAACTCAGCCAAAATATTTAATAATAAAGTGATCCACGTAGGTATCCAATTATGAGAAACCACCATACAACCCTTGCAATTGATATATAGAAGTGTACAACTGCATGGAGACACAATAGGGAACAATTGAAACCTCTCTTTATTATTTCACCAAAGGGCTTACAAAAAGTGTCCACAATTATGGAAATATAGTTATTCCTTATAACCAATTTAGTTTACAACTCAAGATCATAGAGAAAAATAAAGAGAAACAACTTGATAGATACATCATCAACTTCCCACCCAACTCAAGAAAGTGAGAATACATGGAGTTCTCTAGACTAGATTTACTATATTATCCTTTGTAACATCTTGATTAACACATCATTTCCACAATCTACCTCACCTAAAAGATGTGGATTACCACAGGGGTGAGACCCCAAGTCCCATTGATATGATATAGCAAAATCTAACATGATTATTGCTTGTAGGAACATGTTAATAGAATTATTTATAGGTATATTAATCAATAGTTAAGTATCTCTAAACATCATATATGCATCAAGTACTTATTCTCTTCACATTGATGTATAGTTAACAAGTAGAAAAAAGGTTAAATTGGTAACCATACATGATCGATACGCTTGTCTATATAGAGTAGGAAATATATACAATGGTATGAATAAGTAAAGGAACACATTTGTCCATCCATGTGATGCGTCAATTAAACCTAGATAGATATACTACATAGTTGAGTTACACATCTTATTTATCCATGTGTAGTTTGAGGCGTACAACACAAACTACTCGATGATCACTGTAAAGTGTCAATAAGCCATGTATAAGATCTAGGATGACCAAAATCCTAAAGGTATCTTCCCCACGGTCAGTATGAGTGACAATGTAGTGGCACAATGGCTCAATTACCAGTAGGGCACAATAGCCATCCCACTAAATACCTAATTCATTCTGGGTACACAAGCCATGGAACCAAAAACTAGGGTATACAACCCTCAAATACCATTTACATTCACACCCTCTCCCAATCACATACAAGACATGCACCTACATATCGACTCTGAGCTCCTTTTGGATTAATCATTTCACTAGCCAGTTAAGTTTGACACTAAGATAGTTCTACGGTTATAGGGCAATGCATGATGAGGGTTACACTTGCTAATTAATCCAATTAATCGTATTTCAGTTGTATAAAGCACTTCCAAGCAAGGCAAAGAGATATAATTGACATATTAATCAAGACGAATATCTTCAAATGATATAAAAGTATTCTAAATTATGAAAATGATGTATTAATGTAGAATTACCCATATTTGGCAACAAAAATGTCCAACATCTCAATCTCAACCACAGTAGGTCATATCATCTCTGCAACAAAAAGGCACAACATATTATTCCTGGCTACAACAAGGTCCATCATAGAAATTCACGGAACATCATCCATAAGCAAGGCATGACCAAGGATGGCTAATACTATTTCATCTCAAACTATGAATAGTATCACAGAGTATATGTCACTAAGAAATACATAAAAAATTTCAAGAACATCATGTATGACAAGACATGATCTAAAACATGATTAATCATCACAATTTAAGTAGAAGAGTATCATTTGGGACTATCATATTACATTTTCTTTAATAACATTAATTGAAGTTAACCTAAAGTCTACCTTTTTATGATATAGTGTACATAATTATCTAAGCATAAGGTTATCAAACACATATCATCATGTTGTTCTCCCACTTTAATAGTTTCACCATCTTATCCATCATTTTATACTGCATTGATGTACAACCATGAATTAATAATAACCTTTGGTCCTTTCCATCCTCCCAATTATGAAATTCACATCATTGCATTTAAGGTATTAAACTCAAGGAATAAATCCTACATGTATTCATCCCTTATCCAATATATTTCTTGTATTATCACATTTTGATACATACTTATTCAATCTCCTAGGTTTTGGATCAAAGGGCACTAGAGGGGGGTGAATAGAGCTAAAAACACTCACACAAAACTTGTTAGACCTTCAAGTTACTTCAAGAAGAACTATTGAAAATGGAGAATTTGAATTGCAATCTAAGCATACATATAAAGGATGAAAGGGATTGAACATACACAAGAACAATCTATGTAGAGTGGTTCCTATCTTCAAACTAGGAGAAAGTCAGTCCACTGCCTAGAGAGGTCAAGATCTAGGATTTTGCAACCAATGTATAGTTATATTCCATTATAAGACATACAATATGACCTTCCTTTTCTGGTCCAAGGATACCCAGACTCCTTTTTAAGTACCAAAAGAAGCAAATAAACCAACCAAGGACTTACATGTCCTTTGATCTAAAGTCTTCTACCTCTAGAAGGTCTTACCCACTCTTACAAGAAGTTGGACACCTTCGCCAAGGAGATCCCCTTCTTGCACCGAGTCTTTTGCCTTGAAGGATTTACCCACTCCACTCTTGGATCTTTAGTCTTGACCTTCCCCTTCACCTTGGAGAAGCTTTTGCACCTTATCCTTCACTTAGTGAATCTTTCACCAACTTGATCTTGAAGAAAGGGGTTGGGGAAAGAGAAGCTTTGAGAGCTTTATAAGTCTACAATAGAGTAGCTCTCTCATACATATCCTATCTCACTCATATGGATGTTTTGATTTGCAAAAAAGAGATAGAAATGGGCTCAAGTGGACCAAATGCACTCAACTATAGCTAGGAGCTTGAATAGTATAAAGGATCAACCTAAGAATTGTTGGATCCTACATGGGTGATTAGATGCTCTAGAGGGGGGGTGAATAGAGCTGAATGCACTTAAAAAAAAATTCATTAGACCTTCAAGATATATCAGAAGATAAGGTTGCTAAATAGGAAATTTGTGTGCAACTAAAACATGCATAGCAAGGGAGAGAGAGATTGAACATACACCAATTGACAAGCTGTTTAGAGTGGTTCCACACTTCAAACTAGAAGTGAGTCAGTCCACTACCTAGAGAGGTCAGCCTCTAGGATTTCTTAACCTTGCATATTCATTATATTCATTATAAGAGATAAAATACATGACCATCAAAGGACTTACCTATCCAATACAAAGAGTCTTCAACCTTACTAAGGACTTACCCACTTTGCAAGGAGTCTTCCGCCTTCTTCCAAGGACTTACCTACTCTTGCACAAGTCTTCCGCCTTCAAGGAATTACCCACTCTTCTTGGATCTTCCTCCTTTGACTTCACCTTCACTCAGAGAAGCTTCCACCAAGGACTTACCCACTTGAGCAAGGAGTCTTCTGCCTTTACCAAGGGCTTACCCACTCTAGCTCCAAGTCTTCAGCCTTGATCTTCACTAAGGGACGCCTTCCCTTGTTCTTATTCAACTCTCTTGGCCAAGAGGGAGAACCTTCATCTTCATTGTTGAAATGAGAGATAGGGAGGTGGTGGAAGTGAGAGCCTCACAAGATATACATGTAGGACTAGCTCTTTTATAGATATCCTACTCACTCTAATGGATGTAGTAAGTGATTAAGCTTAGAGAGAGAGAGGAGGTTGTAGGAAGCACTCAACTATAGATTAAGAACCTCACATAGAGTTTTGCATTGAATGCTCAACCTTGGAATGAAGCCCAAGGGGTCCTATTTATAGCTGGGGATGCCTCTTAGCCTTTGGGAACACTTGAGAATGAAAACTAGTCATTTTGTGGCTTGCAATGGATATATTTTCACTTGTTGCAACTCCACAATGGCTAGAAGCACTTTTCTGTACTTTTCCATACAGTGCAATCGGTCAAGTTTCGATAAGGGTAACTCGACCGATAGAGTAAAAGACAAAGTCGATATTCAGACCATCGGTCGAGTTTGTCCTAGGGAAACTCGACCGACCAATGAAAATTGAATTGGTCAGGTACTCAATCGGTCGATTTTTGTGAAGTGTAAACTCGACCGATCAAAAGTCATTTTCAAGATCCAATCAGGATCGGTCGAGTTTGCAACTCACAGAACTCGACCTATGAACAACTTGATGTGAATTTTGGAAAATGGCTTTTGAGTGCTTTAACATTCGATCTAAGTGCTCCTGATTTTTTCTAAGCTTAATTATAAGTCATACAATCATTACAAGTGATTTACAACATGATTCTAATGGATTTACATCATATTACAAAAATTTGCACTTGTATTGACTTTGACTTATCTTTTCTCCAATTTGATATGAGCAAGTTAGGGCATTTGGAGTGTTTGTATACCTAATCTAAAATCACTCAAGTAGAAGCATTAGACACCAATATGTGGAATGGTTAGTCATCATCAAAACACAGGTTTAGTCAATTTAGACATGAGTCAACGTTGACCTAATTGACCTTGAGTCAACATTCTCCCCCTTTTTGAAGATGACAAACCATTCCATAAATGTATTGAAAGCTTTTAAGTAAAATCATACCTTCGAAGAAACCTAGGGGTTTTAATAGGATTGAGCTCATATGCTCCCCCTCAATTGATGTGTATGGAGTTCTCACACTCCCCCTCAATTGATGCTATTTCTCCTACATGGTTAGCTTTCATAACATTTATAGAAACTATGTCTTCTACTCATATATGTTCTGCACATATGTCTTCTCCCCTTTACCTACTCCCTTTACATGAACATATTTCTCTTCTTCATGTAATACATACCTTCTTCCTCTTTTAAAGGAAGACATACCTTTCTCCCCCTTTGTCATTTCAAAAAGTGGGGTTATGAAGAAATAAGAAACATCACTTGTTAAAGAGAAAGGAGATAACACAAATATATATAAGGAGAGTAGAAGAGCACAGATAGGGGCTTGTCCAAGCATATAAAGAAAAGGAAGTTAAAGCATATACTTGAAAAACCCAAAAATGCAAGATAAGGTGTTGTAGAAAAACAATAAATTGCAATTTTGACCCTTAAGATGATAGAATTTTCCCAAAAATTGTCAGGGCTCATGGAAAATAAATGAGCCTTTCTTAGAAGGTCGTTTCTGCATAAAAAACACTACTCTTGCAGCAAAAACTGAAACTGGAGCAAAGTCTGCATAAAATCAAAAAATACTCCAATTTCTACATATAATGTAGATCTATGTACCATGCATCACAATGTTATGCAAGCAACTCAAGATAGTAGATATGCAATTCAAGGAACAAGCTTGAGCATGTATGAGATAAGATACAAGCATAGCATATAGATGAGCAAAGATGCCAATTATAAACAAGGATAGAACTACATGTATATGAACTACTAGTAGATGTTATCACAAGTTAGGACTACTAGTAGGATCTAGACCATAGCAAAAGATGCACAAGTTAAAGAGCAAACTATGAGTATATGTAGAGATATATCCAAACAAAGAGATAAGCAATTTTAGAAGCATGAAAGGATATAACTCACTAGATATGCATCCTTACCATAAGATTATTGCCCCTAAGAACCTCAAGGTTGTATCAAAACAAGATATACACCTAGATAGATGTAGCAAGTTAGAGTACAACAGAAGCAATTTTAGACACAACTAAGAGATCCAAAGAGATCAACATCAAAACCTGCAAAACAACTCACAGCAAGTAATTGCAAGATATAGATATACCAATTTAGAGAAATTAGAGAGATAGAGTTGTAAGCAAGATAGGAAATTTAAAGCATGGAAATATGCATATATAAAGGTACCAAAAGAGAGCCAAAAATAAGACTATTGGCTGAGAAAATCTAGTTGAGAGGGAAATTCTCATTCAATAAGCCAAATGTATATTATGTGCATAGTGTTATCGGTTGAGTTATGTGCATTGAAAACTCAACCGATGATAGCTGCTGGCAACACCCATTGGTGCCTATCGGTCGAGTTTCTATCAGGACAAACTCGACCGACAAAGTTGCTGACAAAAAGCACATATTTTTCATAAAAATATATTTAAAGCATTGCTAAAAATTCAAACCATATCTAAACATGTCTAAGAAAGTTGGTAATGCACTATAGAAGCATTAGAAATAGTTTTTGAGCAAGAGTGTGAAGAGAATCACAAAATACCACTTTTGACTCAAAAACCATATGTATAGTGCACACCATCTTGAAAAAATAAGTTAGGATTGGTTATAAGCAAGAAAAACATTACCTTTGTGCTTATCATTGCTTTTCTACTTATTTTCACCTCCTACACATCTCACCTTTCTTCTTTCATGTGGATTGACAAGTCAATTTGCAATTCAATAGCTCAAGTCAATCCATTTGCAAGTACCTACAAGAAGAAAGATGAAATGATCCCCAATCATGTTTTTGGGTCTGGAGGGGTTAGCTTAGCAACCCAAGTCCTATTTCTCTTGGGTGCTTTCCTAAAAGGACAACAAGTAGAATAATGGCCAATTTTATTACAATAGTTGCATGTGCCCATAGTCTTGGAACTAGAGGATTCTCCATGGAATATTGGAGGTCATTTACCTTTGTTGTTCCTTTGACTACCATCATACCCTAGACCATGTCTACCAATTTGTTTAGTAGTATGGTATAGGATATCATTAAGGCTCTTCTTACCAACTAAGAATCTTTGCAAAGAAGATCTCAAACTATCAATATCATGCATAAGAGAGGTAATAGTAGAAGACAATTTATTAAAATTATCTCTAGCATGCAAAAGATCATTTTCTAAGCAAAGAGCTTTAGTTAAATAAGAATCTCTATCAATATGAAGAGCAGCAACATCATTTTCTCTACTAGTAGAACTAGAAGAAGATTCATGCACATTGATTTTAGCAAGAAAGGAGGCATTTTCTGTTTCTCATTCTTGCAAAACAAAATCTTTGTCCTTGTTTTTAGATTTAAGAACATCAATATCATGCATGAGAGAATCAACAATTAAAGTATGCTCTTAATTAGAACTAGGCATGAGAGGCTGAGCTTCTAGAAATCTAATCTTATCAAGCAAACAAGCATTTTCAAGTTTAAGAGAGTCTACTTGGCTAAGACAAGCATTTTTATCATCAAGCAAGCAAGAATTAGCATGTTCAAGATCATTTAATTCTACATGCAAATTATCAACAATTCTAGCAAGCTTTTTCCTTTTCCTTTTAGAAGACTTAAGAGAGGCACAAGTATCATGAATAATAGCAATCAAATATTCTTTATCTAAAGATTTTAGATTTACCTCACTTGAGTCCTTACTTGTTGATGCCATAAGAGCAAAATGACATTCTCCTTCATCACTAGATCTTGAGCTTGATCCTTCACTTGAATCTTCACTTGAGCTTGAGTCAGAGGAGCCACTTGAGCTTGAGTGGCACTTATCTTCTCTTTTCTTGTGATGATGGGTCTTCATAACTTGTGGGCAATCTATCTTGAAGTGACCCTTCTTTCCACACTTGAGGCATCAGATGGAGGAGGACTTGCCTTTGTAGAGTTTACCCCTGGAGGACATGGCATCTTCTTTAGCTTGAGAGGATGGAGAGACTTGTTCCATGATAGCTTCAATTTGAGCCTTCATTTCAGTCTTCTTCATTCTCTTTAGCTCTTTCTTCTCTTGTCTTTCTACTTCCTCCCTCTTGTCAAGTGTGGCTTCATGTGCTTGTAGATTTCTAATGAGCTCTTCAATAGGAATATCCTTAAGAGACCTTGCTTCTTCAATGGAAGTCACCTTGGGTTTCCACCTCTTGGGAAGAGTTCTAAGGATCTTTGAGTTGATGTCTCCACTAGACATAGGATGACCTAGAACTGCAAGACCATTCACAATGGTGTTGAGCTTTGAGTACATGTTGGCTATCATCTCCTCCTTTCCCATCTTGAAGTTCTCAATCAGTCCTTTGAGCATGTAGACTTTGCTTTCCTTCACTTGATCTATCCCTTCATAAGTGATGCATAGCTTTCTCCATACCTCATAGGTTGTTTCACATGAAGAAATCCAGTTGAACTCGGTGGGGGTCATTGAGGCATAGAGGATGTGCATGGCTCTAGCATTCAAGGTTGCTTTCTTCAAGGTAGCTTCATCCCATTCTTCAATCTTTGTCTTTGGTAGCATGTATGGGATATTCACCATTTGCCACATCTCAAGACTTGATCCTTGGATTTAGAATTGAAGCCTTCTTCTCCAATAGAGGAAATTGCTCCCATCAAAGATTAGTAGGCTGATCAAGTATCTCTCTCCTTGGTAGTCACCCATCTTCTCCTACTTGTTGAAGTATGCTTGGAGAAGCCCCTCTCTGATACCAATTAGGATCGTAGATGGGTGATTAGATTCTCTAGAGGGGGGTGAATAGAGTTGAATGCACTTAAACAAAATTCATTAGACCTTCAAGATATATCACAAGATAAGGTTGCTAAATAGGAAATTTGTGTGCAACTAAAACATGCATAGCAAGGGAGACAGAGAGATTGAACATACACCAATTGACAAGTTGTTTAGAGTGGTTCCACACTTCAAACTAGTAGTGAGTCACTCCACTACCTAGAGAGGTTAGCCTCTAGGATTTCTTAACCTTGCATCTTCATTATATTCATTATAAGAGATACAATACATGACCACCAAAGGACTTACCTATCCAATACAAAGAGTCTTCAACCTTACCAAGGACTTACCCACTTTGCAAGGAGTCTTCTTCCTTCTTCCAAGGACTTACCTACTCTTGCACAAGTCTTGAGCCTTCATGGAATTACCCACTCTTCTTGGATCTTCCGCCTTTGACTTCACCTTCACTCAGAGAAGCTTCCACTAAGGACTTACCCACTTGAGCAAGGAGGCTTCTGCCTTCACCAAGGACTTACCCACTCTAGCTCCAAGTCTTCAGCCTTGATCTTCACCAAGGGACACCTTCCCTTGTTCTTCCTCACCTCTCTTAGCCAAGAGAGAGAACCTTCATCTTCATGGTTGAAATGAGAGATAGGGAGGTGGTGGAAGTGAGAGCCTCATAAGATATACATATAAGACTAGCTCTCTTACAGATCTCCTACTCACTCTAATTGATGTAGCAAGTGATTAAGCTTAGAGAGAGAGAGGAGTTTGTAGGAAGCACTCAACTATAGAATAGGAACCGCACATAGAGTTTTGCATTGAATGCTCAACCTTGGAATGAAGCCCAAGGGGTCCTATTTATAGCTGGGGATGCCTCATAGAATTTGGGAACACTTGAGAACAAAAACTAGCCATTTTGTGGCTTGCAACGGATATATTTTCACCTGTTGCAACTCCACAATGGCTAGAAGAAATTTTCTACACTTTTCCGTACAGTGCAATCAGTCGAGTTTCGATAAGAGTAACTCGACCGATAGAGTAAAATACAAAGCCGATATTCAGACCATCGGTCGTGTTTGTCCTGGGGAAACTCGACCGACCAATGAAAATTATTGGTCAGGTACTCAATCGGTCGAGTTCTGTGAAGTGTAAACTCGACCGATCAAAAGTCATTTTCAAGATCCAATCAGGATCGGTCGAGTTTGCAACTAACAGAAATCGATCGATGAACAGCCTGATGTGAATTTTATAAAATGTCTTTTGAGTGCTTAAACATTCGATCTAAGTGCTCCTGATTTTTTCTAAGCTTAATTACAAGTCATACAATCATTACAAGTGATTTACAACATGATTCTAATGGATTTACATCATATTACAAAAATGTGCACTTGTATCGACTTTGACTATTCTTTTCTCCAATTTGATATGCGCAAGTTAGGGCATTTGGAGTGTGTCTATACCTAATCTAAAATCACTCAAGTAGAAGCATTAGACACCAATATGTGGAATGGTTAGTCATCATCAAAACACGGGTTTAGTCAATTTAGATGTGAGTCAACATTGACCTAATTGACCTTGAGTCGACAGGAATGAACTCCAAGAGGTCTTATTTATAGTTGGGGGTATCCACTAGAGGCTAGGAGCACTAAGGAACCTTTTCTAGCCATTTGGGGTGTTGCAACGGATATACTTTTGAGTTTTTCAATGCTCCAATGGTTAGAATCACTTTTTATACACACTTCGTATAGTGCATTCGATCGAGTTTCAATAAAGGTAACTCGGCCGATTGTACTATATGATAAAGAAAATTTGAAGCATCAATAGAGCATATCTAGGATGAAACTTGGTCAGTCACTAAAATTAGTTTTGGCTGTGTAGGGTGTCCATCGAGTTCTATGTATTGGAAACTCAACTGAACCTAGACATTTCCAAAATGCCTCGAGGGTGTCAGTCAAGTTTGTCATAGGGGAAAATCGTCCGAATAAACACTCTGTGATGTATTTTAAAAAAATGTCATTATAGTATTTGAATGTTCAAATTAAGGGCTTTTGAATCTTACTTACAAGTCATATCATCAATACAAATGGTTAAAAAAATAATCCCAAGGGTTTTAGGGTGTTTTCCATAAAAGTGCATTTGCATTGCTATTGAGTTGAACTTAATCATGATAGGGCTCTATTAAATTGATCCTTTTCATCTACCTAATACCTGAAATTGATATCAAGTAGACATATTAGACACATATGAATGGAATGGTTAAGTCATTATCAAAATATGGACAATGTATAACTCTTAGGTCAACATTCTCTCCCTTTTTGACAATGACAAGTCGTTCCTTAAAATATTGAAAAGGATATGAAAAGTAAACCTTTACCTTGTGAATTGCAAGGGGATACATGAATGAACAATGTTAATTGCTTCCCCTCAATTCATGCTTACTTTTGCCTACATTTTTAGCTGTTCCACAAATAAGCATAGCACATATATATACTGCATGGTCCTCTAGAAAGTCACATGATATTTCAGATAATTGACTAGAGAAGGATCAATAAGCAATAAAATTAAATATGGATGAGCTCATTTATCCCCCTTTGTCATATCAAAAAGGCAAGTGGTAGAAAAGCTTATAAAACATAGGTCTTTGTCACAGATACAAACTACACAAGCAACCACTAAAGCAAGCATCAAACAGAGACAAAAAAGAGAGAAACAAGCAATCTAGAGTCATAATTAAAATATGGGAGCACATACCAACAACTCATAAGATGTAACAAAGCAAAGAGTTAAGGTACATCATATAAAGATTACAACACTAGATATGTCCTCTCGATATAAAAACTACAAGATAGTGAAAACAATGATATAAGAAAATAGTATGCCTCAGATATAGTGCCCACATGTTTAGTACATGATATTCTGCAAAAAGAGATATGTATGAACACCCGAATAGACTGCAGAACTAAATATCTAGGCTATCTACATCAACAACATAATCATCCTCATCTTCAGGCTGGTAATCCATGTCTTCATCAGATGGTTCATCAGTGGAAGAAGGTGTAGCCTCACCATCATCACCATCAGAAGATCCATCATCACCAGCATCACCATCAACATCCTCATCATCATCACCATCGCCAGCATCTTCCTCAACATCCTAGTCAGGCATCTCCTCATCAGCAGGAGGTCCAAAAGCGTGAGTACCAGGCCACTTGGCATTCTGCACATCTTAAGACATGCCACATGCATGTAATGCATTTGCTTGGTCGAAATTGGGAGTAGAAACTCTATCATAGCCAGCAAGTAGAGTGGCAGCAGGGCCATCAAGAAGATCCAAAAGTAGAAGAGCACCAGGGGCAGGGAGAGGTCCACCATCAAAAGCAATACTAATTACAACGGAAGCAGCAGGTGGTGGATGAGTTTACAACTGACTATATGCATAAGAAGCATAGTCAGCACCAAGGTAAGCCTAGTAGGGAGGGTAGGTATGGCTGTAGGATAGGTTCATGCGTGACATGATTTTAACGAGGTCCTGTTAGAGGTGGTCTTGAACTAGAAGGTTGTACTCTTATTGATGTATCATTTGTCTCATGAGGGCTTCATTTGATATAGAAAATGAGGTGTGGTCAAGTCTAGGTGGTGGTTATGGAGGGGCATGGGTGGCGGTAGAGGCACCTAGTGTGGTGGAGGAGGCAGGAAGAAAGGTTTTATTTATGGTAGTCTCCCTAATGCAAACTCCTTTCTGACTTATTTTGTAGCTAAGGTCATGGAAGAGAAAATTTTTAGCATGGTGAGAAAGCACACCACAGATCAGGTTAGGATAAGGGAATGGGTAGTGGTGGTGCTCTTCCCTGAGTCAAAGCAGATCATATGATGAAGAATATAATGACCCCACTTGAATTTGATATCATTCAATAGACAGTACATGATCACAGTAGAATTATCTACAATCTCTATTTGATTATGCTTGGGATGGATATTGCAATTGAAAACTATAGTAATCATACATGTCTTGATATCAAGGGAAGATGAGGGTAGGGTGGACTGCTTTTGGAAGGGACATAAGGATTTTTCAAAAACTTATGGATATCAGGAAGGGTATGCACAAGGTCAAAGCTTTTGTAGAAACTCTTGGGGTCCAATAGGTCATGGTATGAAAGGTAGGAAGCCAACCAATAAGCGATAAAGTCATTAATAGAGAAATATGTATTCAATGATCCTTAGATATTTAGATCTTAGTACCAACTATCATCAAAGTCAAGATGACCTGGATATTAGGTGGTGTCACATTGGTAGTATAGTTGCACATGAGATTGGCATAAAAGTTATGGGCATCCCTTCATTCTAGACATGGAATTTGTGAAGCACAGATGCTCTACACACAAAGCACCAAGATGGTGTTCTTTGAACACCTTAGCAACCTATTTGATCACCTTACTTGTTGAAAAATGAGGATCAAACAAAGCATGTAAAGAAGAGGGATTTCTAGGAAGGGGTTCCTTGTACCTATTCACGGCTTGAGTTGAGATGAAAGAGGTTCCATCAAAGGAGACATGCCTTGGAGCAGTAGAGGAGGATGGAGATCGAACTGGTCTGGATCATCCTATGGTTGGAGGCCAGTTAGGTCAGATTGAGAGTTAATGACCACCAAATGAGAAGGAAAATGCAAGAAGTAGGTTGCCAAACCACCTAGTTCACAGTTGGGAGAGACAAGGAGGGTTGATCAGAGGCAAGGAAGGGTGTAGGAGAGGTTGGATTATCCTAGGGTTGGAGGATGAATATTGGAGGTCTACTATCGGTCAACTTTCTCAAGTTGAGAGGAAGAAAAGATGGTCGACACCCTTTTTAATTTGCATCCATTCATGTTGTCGGTCGAGTTCTCTGTTTAGCAAACTCAAGTGATATTGCAAGTAGTTTGGTCCTTAGCCAGGGATCAATCAAGTTTGTACCAGGTTCAAATTGACTGAATGGTCATCCTATCCAAAATAGAGAAAATTTAATTCTAAGCCTCTGGAGTGCTATACAAATTTATTTTTCTAGCCTATCATGTATTTTAAACATATTGAAGCACATTCCACTCATCATTGGATACTATTTGGTGATAAAATATGTGCTTGTGAAAATATCCAAAAATAAGCAAAACAAGGCATAAAGCATGGCAATTGTAGCTCTTTCAAGTAAAACATGACCAATTATAAGCAAGAAACATATAAGGATGATAACATCTATCTAGATTGCATGTCAATATCATCACGAGCTATTTTGAGTAGTTTTGAACTAATAAATGTAAATTTCTCTCCAGATATAGGTTTTGTAAAAATGTCCACAAGATGATTCTCCGTGTTCACATGCGTGATATAGATACCCTTTTTGGCAATGTGGTCACGAAGAAAGTGATGACAGACCTATATATTTTTAGCTCTACTATGTAATATAGGATTATAAGAGAGACTACTCACACTAGTATTGTCACAATATATAGGACAAGCATCAAGATGAATGCTAAAGTCTTGGAGCATTTGCTTCATCCATAGGACTTGGGCACAACTCCCAGTTGCAATGCATTCAGCCTCGGTAGTTGAAAGAGCCACTGTGCTTTGTTTCTTAGATAACAAAGAAACCAAGCATGGTCCTAGGAAGAAGCAAGTGTCACTTGTGCACTTTATATCAATCAAGCACCCTGCATAATCAGCATCACTACAGGTAGTGAGAGTAAAGTCCTTTGATTTGGGATACCATAGTCCAAAATTTTGAGTTTTGACTAGATACCTTAAAATCCTCTTAAGTGGTATGAGATGTGATTTTCTAATATTTTATTGAAATTGAGCACACAAGGCAATACTAAACATTATTCATGTTTAGAGGAAATTAAATATAATAAATTTCCAATCATACCTCTATAGAGCTTCTAATCCACTTTCTCACTTCCTTCATCTTTGTCAAACTTGGTGGTGTTAGACATGGGGTGTCCATTGTCTTGGTGTTCTCCATTCCAAAGTGCTTCAAGAGTTGACTTTTGTATTTGCCTTGGTTGATGAAGTTACCTTCTTTGGTTTGCTTGATTTATAAGTCTAGGAAGAAAGTAAGCTTCCACATCATGCTCATCTCAAACTCACTCTGCATAAGAGAGCTAAACTCCTTGCAAAGATCAAAACCAGTTCTGCAAAATATAATATCATCAACATAAATTTGAATGATGAAAAAGTTGCTAAAATTATGTTTTAGAAATAGAGTAGAATTTACTTTGCCCATGATATAGACATTGTCTAGCAAAAAGTTCTTTAGTTTTTTCATACTAAGCTCTAGGGGCTTGTTTGAGTCCATAGAGAGCTTTTTGCAACAAATAAACATGGTTATGCAATTTATCATGTTCAAAGCTGAGAGGTTGAGCCACAAAGACTTCCTCTTCTATTGTACCATTCAAAACACACTTTTAACATCTTTTTGATAAAGCAAGAAATTTTTATAGCTATCAAATGCAAGTAACATTATAATAGTTTCAAGTCTAGCAATAGGACCATAAGATTCATCAAAATCAATACCTTCCTATTGATTGTATCCTTGAGCAACTAACCTTGTTTTATTTCTTACCACTTTTCCACTTTCATCCAACTTGTTATGGTAGACCCACTTGGTGCCAATGATCTTCCCATCATTTGGTCATGGCACTAAGATTCACACATTGTTTCTGTTGAACTATTCTAACTCTTCTTGCATGTCTAGGATACATTCATCATCCTTAAGAGCTTCTTGCACACTCTTGGGCTCAAGTTGTGAGATAAGGCGCTATCAGCTTGTTCTTTGTTGTATGCATCCTGTGTCTTCACACTTCTAAAAGGATTACCTATGATGATCTCTTTAGGATGATGTTTTGCAAAGTGGGGAGTTGGATCCTTCATTATCTTATTCATCAACTATCACCTCGTTTCCTTTGTCAACAATGTTGAGCTCTTTCAAGTGAGGGATCACCTCATCTACAACATTATCATTCACAATATTCTTGAAAATAGAAGGGTTAGTTTCAAAAAAGTTAACATTGATATATTCTTCAACTTTAGACAATTCAATGTTAAACACTCTATAAGCCTTGCTAGTAGTGTTATAGCCAAGGAAGAAAGCATTGTAATATTTCATATCAAAATTTACGAGGGAATTCTTGGTGTTCAAAACAAAATAGGGACACCCAAAAACATGAAAGAAATTAATATAGGGCTTTCTACCACATCATAACTCATCAGGGGTTTTATTTAAAGATGGATGAGTGAAAATCTAGTTTTGATATCTAATCCCGCCTTCATGATCCATTAAAGAACTTGAGTAAGGACTCCATTTTGATATCTAATCAAAGATAAAAGTAGCCTACCCACAAGAGGTATGAAGAGTCCAAAATGTTTGTTTACTGTGTTAAATTCCTAGAGTGGTTGGGTCTAGGTATATAAGGAACCTGGAAGAATATGACCTAGACTCTTTCAGAACTCAAAGTTTTAAATATGTAAGTCCTATGATCCTTTAACAAGTGAAATGATTTAATCTGTGGGATGTAAGGACCTTAGTGAGAGCATATATGTAACATTAATAGTAATGTTGATCTCATCAACCACACCCTTTAGTGATGTTGAAAGACCATATCGTTCTTTACTAAAATTTATTCCATGATTTGTTGGAACTAATATGGATCCTTTTTAAATAATAAAAATAATAACTTAATACTTTAAGAAAATGTATCTTACAATTAGCATCTATTGATAGGGTCAACATATGGAAGGATGGTGATGTATGGGATTCATTGAAGCCTCATGTGGCACACTTTGGGATAGGTGATTAGATTGATAGGGATGGATCGAGTCAAGTTGGCTACCCAATGTGTGCTTAGGGCCGGTTCAGGGGGTCACTTCAAGCAGAAGGTTGGGACAAGCAACTACATCATCAGACCTAATGCATGATGAGTGCCACAAATGCTACAATACTTGCATGGTGTCACCTCATGAGAGTGTGCATGCTATCAATAATAAAAAACAAATCACATTCATGTAATAGGATGGGTCAACATGTAGTATAGATTAAGTTTGTTCCACATGAAGGCAATGCAATTCAACAAAAACTAATTCTAAATTAATAATGCCATTCAAACAAGAAAAGTTGGGTGGTTTATTAAGTCTTGAATTTAACTAAATAATCATGAGATATCTTTCATAATGATCAATTGAAATATCTAAATCTGGTTCCTAGACACTCGTAAGTCATATGATGAATAATTACACAAAACATACATGATCTTCTCTCTTATGGACATCTCGCACAACATTTCAATTAATGATTTTTACCTATTAATCCTTAGGTGGCTATATTACTCATCTCTAAACTCCTAATTCTAGAATAGGATATTAAGCTATCTTGTATCGCTTCAAAAAGAGTTATGAATACACCATTACATAAATAAGGAGATTATATATGAAAATATCTTTTTACTGTCATGTAATAGAATATTTGTAGCTCTAGTTTCCATCATGTAAACATGTACCACTCTCAGTATATGCTTGGGAACTTATATAACCTAGGCCATTGATTATCATGAACAATTAATGACAGTTTTAGAACCACATGAAAAATTCACAATATTAAAAGTTGGCATTCCTCACATGACAAGTAGGTGTCATTTTGGCACCAAAAAAAAGGAAAATCACTCCATTCTAGGTGATGATGTACAAAGAAGTTTGCACATATAAAATAACAAGTTCTATGGAGGAAAGAGAGGAAAACAAAGTAGGAGAAGGAGAGAAATGAGATACAACACTTTTGAAGGAGTTATCCTCTACAATAGAGTTGTACTTGAAGCTTCCTAATCTTGAGTTAAAAATTCCCCTCCAATGCTTTCTTATTTCTTTAAGTATCTTGTAGAGTTAAAATCCCTCCTAGGTCTCCTCTCCTCTTTTACCTAAGTTGTAATGAATACAAAAATATATCTAGTCCTAACTTCCTCTCACTCTTTATATTTTTTCCACTTATGTGATTGTGCACATTGTGAAGTAGATGGTGCATGACATGCACCTTGGCAGTTGTCAAAGATCAGAATCAAAACCAATCAACAAGTCATGCACATAAAGATGCACATTGTGTTAGAGGTTATGGGAGCAGTTGACGATGATATTTTTTGGTGTGTTACTTACCAGACATGTTGTATAAGCTTATAATCACCAAAGTTGTTTCTACTGATGAGGTTCATGGCATTCTTGGATGTGAGATATGGTGCACTTTGTGGTCAAGTTTGTCGAAAACTCCAGTATTGGTTATGACATGCACATGTGGTGGAACTTTGTGTAAGAAACTTGAAGAACTAGAGTGATCGTCTGGATGTATGCACATCATACACAGGGGAATTCAAGTAATGCCACAGTGTATAATGGTCATGCTCATGATTTCCCTTGTAAGTGACATAGTATGCATGGGTTTTAGGTGGACCAAGCTTCATAATATATGCAAGCTTCATAATATATGCAACATTTAATTAGTTCAAATTGTAGTAAAAAATTAATTAACCTAATTACGCAATTGTAATCTTAAAATGTAAAAAATGCATTAAATTTAGATCATTAATTGCATTAAATGAGGACATAAAAAGTAGTATTAGGTGCATTCATCAAATTACCACAATATTAAATCATTGCTTGTCCTTAAGAAATAATATCCAAAGTAAGATTTAAAGAATATAGAATGCATTCATAAGAAGGAACTGAACTTATATCAATGTAACTTTTTTGAGTCAAGGGGTTGAATGAAAAATCATATTCTTTAAGGTGTGGTTCATTTCAAATGAAATAAAACACCAAGTTCTCCCTGTATCCTTGAGATACATTGTTATACATGATTTACCCCAGATAATAACCACAAGACCCATCCCCACGTAAGAACTCTTCATATCTGCTCAATTGTATCTTCCATTTTTTTAGCATTTCATATTGTGGCACATTGGCACCCTTTTTTAATAAATATTAAGGTACATGGCCATCAGGTCAGCATTCTAGATTATGTTGGTATACCAAGTGAGTTGTTAGTTCCTCTTTTATAGGTTTTGAGTTTCATTTCTTTATTTTGACAAAGCACCTAACCATCATGACCAAATCGGCATTTTCAGCTATTTTATCATATTAATTGAGAAATTTATAGAATATTCACCAATTAAATGAAGTTTGATAAGGTTTGATGCTAAAGGTGAAGTTTTCTAAGTGGTTTAGTTCTCAAGATCAGTAATAGGCACTATATATTGGTTAAGTCAAGAAAACAATGGGGAGGGATGACTCCTCGTCTCAAGAGAAAAGATTGATAAATTTAATTTACTTCAACAACTACATTATTCATTTTCATCATTCATGTCCATTAATCACTTGCAATCTTACAACAATTTCAGGTTGATAAGTTCAATTTTATTTTGTAATGCAACATTGTTGTCTCATCATTATATCAACAAAAAAGTGGATAGCATCATGGTATAGGGAATGAAATAAAATGAAAAACTAGTTCAACAATAAAATTACATTCCCATTTTACATGATAAAAATATTTATAAATATAAATTCCTTGCATTTTTATACAAAAAACTTGCAATTAAACAAATGCACAACAGAAATAAATGCTCTTACATGAAAACAAAGATGAAAAATTTCAAACTGGGTGCATACATGAGACGAGATAAAATATGTTACATGAAATTGGTAGGAAGGCATACATGATGATAGGAACAAAAAACAATACAAAAGAGTAGTAGACAACTAAAAAGATATTCTAGTTCCACCCAATCCACCCCACGATTATTTGAAACACTAACCATGTGTAATAATGTGATATGCACTTACCAAGAGTCACTCATTTCATTCAACATGCCAAGATTAAGCTAGAGTACCTTTTAAGGGCAGATATTTCAGACTTGGGAAGATTTGGAAAAATGGTGCCAAATTGTCACTATTCACATCAATATCTAACTAAGAAGTGTAAAACAATAGGATGGAAAATCAAGCTAATAACATCCAAACTAGAAGAAAAACTACCTATAATGCAATATGAGTTGATGGAATGAAAAATATGCAAAAAATGAAACATTACAGGAAAATGCAAGGGAATGAACTGCATGTGATGCAATGGTGCAATATGCAAACATGTCAATCAAGAAGTTCAAAATTATATGTATGGGTCAGTCAAAAACCACACAAACTATATCAAACTAATTTCCTCAAAAAAAAATTATAACAAAATTGCACAATTGAGAACAAATGAACAAATGATAGGAGTATACCGACCTACCACGCCAATATTTTTAATCATGTTGTCTTCAATATGAAACAAGGTTTGAAGTGATAGGAGAATGACTAATGATGCTCGAGATCTCGTATATAAATTAGTTCGATGGAGTTTATACCACCTCAGCCTTTCTGTCTAGAATGGTCATTGTAATCATGGTAGAACAACATGTTTGTGGTCATTTTTCATTTCTCATAGAGTGATATTATCATTTATTGATAATGGTACAACATTAGTGTTGTTTCTAGAATGCCCATTTTGTCATGTTTTCTAAAGTTGTTCCGTTCAATCTCAAAAATCGTATTCATCATTTTGTGGATATTTAATCGATTTGGTCATCTTATAGGCATTAACTTCTCTTATGTCTCACGTCCTGTGTCACATCAAAAATAAACTAAAAATATCAAGTTTGGTATGTATATGTGTTTCTTGGAAAGTAAAAACAAAACAAAAGTATTATAAAAAATGCAAAGTATTGGGTTAAAATTTTGCAAATCAAGATGGTTGCCTCCCATTAGCATTAAATTTCTCACCCTTATTCGAGCGTGGTGTTCCTCAATTCGTAAACCTATAGAAAACCTTATATCCTTATCATAATAGATTGTTTTTTCAATGGTATTCAAGATTTGTTCCTCTTCCATCTGGATCATCTTAGTCAATATGACAATATCAAAACATTGATTGGTCTTGTTGGGCCTACTTCTAGAATTGGCCTTAACCTTTTTTCATTCAACACTAAATCTGTGATTCCTTCTCTTTTCCTTATATCAGGATGAATTCATATGGGTATATATGCATCACTTGATATGGTCATTCCCATTTTGATCTCAGGTTTTTGGGGAAGAATTTCATGTAGGATATGTAAGTCCAAACCCATTGACCATGTTCAATCTCTTCTTCCTTGTGAGCTTAACATGCAAGAATTTCATTATCTCCTTGTATTGATTTGACATCTCATATGATCCATGCCTAAACTCTACAACCTCACTAAGATTTAAATTCCTCTTTATTCCAATGGTATCCATATTATCATCAATGGATTTTAATGCCCAAAGGGTCTTGTGTTGCATTTCAATGGTAAAATGAAAATTCTTGCCATAAACGAGCTTGAAGAGAGTGGTATCAATCATGTTTTTGAATGATTTATTGTGTGCCTATAAGGCCTTATTTAGATGGAGTGACCAATCCTTAATATATGCCTACAACCTCATCTTCAACTCTATGTGGTGTCGAGGCTCCCTCTGGTGGTTGTTCCTACCCAGATCTCTTTCTCCTTTGCCACCCGCGGCAGATCTGTCTGGTTTGGAAGTTCTCGCCTCTTTCCCTTCTTGTTTCCTTATCGGCTTGTCTTTTTTCTTTTTGGTTTTCGTTGGTCTCTTTTGGTTTGTGGTTTCTCGGCAGTTCAGCTTCCATGTTTCTCGCCATGTTTCTTTGGCAGTTCTCTCTCCTCCTTTCAGGGAGGTGGACAGGGTGTGGGGTTCCCCCGAATCTCTGGCCAGCGACGGGGCTTCTCCTCGTCACCTCATTTTGTGTCCAGATTGTTGGAGCGTGCTCAAACGTTGGGCTTTGACTTTGGGAAGGCCTATTGCTAATACTAATGGAGATGATGCTCTAGTTTATGTACAGGCAGCTGGGTTTCTACTAGTCAGACTGATGATCAAGATTAAGGAGGGTTTCTATCGACGAGCTGCTTATTATGCGCTTACCAACCTGGAATGCAACGCCCGGGCCCACTTCCCAATTCTCTAGTAGAGTTTCAGGAATGACGACTGGCCCCAAAAACCACCACTAGCCTTAACTACGCGCTTTAATCTCACTCACGCGCAAGCTAGGATCAACTTCCCGACTGGTCACCCATCCTAGTACTACTCCAAGCTGAGCATGCTTAACTATGGAGTACTTTAGTGATGGGCTCCCAGAAAAGGAGGTGCACCTTGGTGATATGGGTAGTCCAATCATTCCTTTTAAGATCATGTTATCTGAGATCTCAAATCCTGGGATGTTACAATCTCCCCCACTTAGACTCTTGACGTCCTCGTCAAGACTCAACTATAAGGCCTCATAATCTCTTCCCCATTTCAGTGCAGACCCACAATGGCCCATGGACACCCAGCTCCCGATCACAGAATATCGGCGCAAGGGTGGCTATGTAACCATGGACAACCCTTTTCCTACATGCCTGGACCGCGTGCCCATGTGGGCCCACCTACTGGAGGGGAATTGGCTCTGGTACCATTTGTAATGCTCGGGCCCACTGCCCAATGCTCTAGTAGAGTTTTAGGAATGACGACTGGCCCCACAAACCACCACTAGCCTTAATTGCACGCTTTAATCTCACTCACGCGCAAGCTAGGATCAACTTCCCGACTAGTCACCCATCCTAGTACTACTCCAAGCTGAGCACACTTAACTATGGAGTACTTTAGTGATGGGCTCCCAGAAAAGGAGGTGCACCTTGGTGATATGAGTAGTCCAATCATTCCTTTTAAGATCATGTTATCTGAGACCTCAAATCCTGGGATGTTACATGGAACCCAAGCTGAAGCGGCTAATCAATTTCCAATCTCATCACTGTAACATGGTTATTCCCTTGTTCCTGATCTGGAGTAACAGTAGATCTTTTTGTAGATGTCGTATGACCTTCATGATATAATCCAATCTGTTGTTTCAAAAAAAAGATTGACTAGTTCAAGGATGGTAGGGAGTTTCCACGTGGAGACTCATACGATGGTTTTTACATAAAATATTGAAGTATATATGGAAGAAATGCCTCCCTCCATTAGTAATTGTGGCTCTTGACACTCCAAAATAATAGAACATTTTAGATTTTACAAACTCATAAAAAACCTTGTTATCAATGGTTCCAATCACAATAGCTTCAACCTACTTGGAGATATATTCAACATATGCTTAGACATATACAAAACCATAAGAGGGAGGGAAAGGGCACATAAATTCAGTACCATAAACATCAAAAACCTCACTAGTAATATATGAGATACAGGCATCATATACATCTTAGGAATTGTGCCCACCTTTTGTCATTTCAAACAAGATTCAAAAAATTCATGAACATGTTTAAAGATAGTGGTACAATAGAATTGACATTGTAACACCTCAGTCGTAGTCTTTTAGCCCCCAAAATGCCCTCCACATGCACTAGAGTGGCACATGGTGAGAATGTCACTTTTCTCATTATCAATATTGCATCTCTGAATGAGTTGGTTGGAGTAATATTTAAAGAGATATGGGTCTTCCCATTTGTAATTATGTATGACTACACAACGTATTTGTCTCTTCACTTGACCATGTATTTGATACTCTCCCATGAGCCAAGAAGACTGATATGTGTGTGTACCAAGTGTGTTGGATTGAGATGATTACAAAAGTTGTTCATGAGGCAAAGTCTCATTGATTATTTTCACACCATCATAAGGGGATTCAATGTGGGAGGTGGTTGGAAATAAAATTTTAGATCATTTCTTGTCACAAAATCAAGATCAAACTCTTGAAGCAATAGAACCCACAAGATTCACTTGTCTTAGAATCTTTCTTATACATACGCTACTTTATGGAAGAATGGTATGTGTATACAATGACCTTGTTTTGAAGAACATGAGATCAAAATTTGTCAAGAGAAAAGACTATAGAAAGAAACTCTTTTTCAGTAGTATAATTTCTTTGGGCATATCCAAAGTCTTGCTAGCATATTAAATGGCATGAGGCACACATCCAATTCTTTGTCCAAGCAGATCCATGCTTGTAATATATGATGCATCTGTGATGATCTCATTTAGCATAGAAAACTATGGGGGTGGGGTTGCATGGTCACTGCATAACAAAATCTAGACTTCAATCATTGAAAGCTTTTACAAATATGTCACTAAAGTAAATCTCTACATCTTTTTCTAGAATGAAACACAAAGAACAAAGATCTTGCTAAAAAATTATATAAAACAAGCACGGAAATATGCATGCCTCATCTTTTACAATGGAAGAAATGGTCAATGTTGAGACTTACCAAACCTTGAGTTTTTCAACATCTATTCTAGATTGTGAAATTCTATGTACTAAAACTATACATTTGGGGACCATAAATTGGCTCTTTTTCTAGGATAGAGTCAGTCTACATTTTAGACAACTCTCAAGGATAGCAGTGACATGAGACAAGCATTCATTTAAAGACTTTCTAAAAATAGAGAAATCATCCCAAAAGACCAAGGGAAGAGTTTAGCATATCAGACAATATAGAAGTGACACATATCTCAAAAGTGGAGGGCATTTTCCAAAGACTGAAAGGCATCCTTCTATAAGAAAAAGTACTATACGAACAAGTGAGCAGGGTTTTCTATTGGTCTAAAGGGCGAACTTTCACTTGGAAATATCCAGAATAACCATCAAGAAAGCAATAGAAACTTTGTCATGCTAGTCTCTCAATAATTTTATCAATGTGTGGTAGTGGGAAGTGATACTTCTTTGTCTTTGCATTTAGTTTTCTATAGTGAGCACATATTTTCCACGTGGATTGTTCTCTTATGGCAACTAGCCCTCCCTCTTTATTAGGTGCAATAGTGATCCCACCCTTCCTGTGTACCACTTGGATGGACTCATCCATGGGATGTCAAAAATGGGGTATATACTACATGCATTAAGTAATTTCATGACCTCTTGGGTCAAAATATTTCTCTATTTTGGTTTTGACCTCCTTATAATTTCTTTATTAGGGATATGTCCTCCTCTATATATATGAGGCATCAATAAATTTAAGGATTCACTCCCCTCAAATCAGCAATAGACCATCTAATGATTTCAATACTTTTGTGGAGCACATTAACAAGAGCATATTCATGGTCCAAGAAAGAAGAAACGAAATGATAACCAGGAGGGTGTCATTTATACCAAGGGAATAATATAAAAATTCGTCTAGAAGGGTCTTCATCTCCATAATGGGGGTCCTATATGGAATTTTTCATGGGCTTGATAAAAACGAAGGTATATCTTCACTAGTAACCACTACTTCAACCTCTTGGATATTTTCAATTGGCTCTTTGAGAAATTTGAATTTGTTCCAACCCCATGTCTTTGGTAGCAGTATCAATCGATGTTGGGGTTGACATTCTACAACAATGTCTTCTAAAAAAATCAAGCAAATAATAGCCTTCCACAGTAGCTTCTACAACTTCTGATTTGACATTTACCTTGGAGATATTCTTCATGATCTTCATGTGCATAAATGTTAAAGATACGGTACCAGTACTAACATGAATCACAACATAAACAATGGATAATAATGGCCTCTCTAAGATTATAGGAATTTTCTTTTTGCCTGGATCCATGCCAAGTGTGATGAAATCAGCTATGAAGATGAAAGGTGCATGATAGTCAATTTTCACTACCACATCATCTACCTGACATATTGGGATTTTCACAGAACAATCTATCAAATGAAGGTTTCAATTGGCCAGTTCTAGTTGGCCCATGTCAAGTTTGACATACATGTGATGAGGCATCAAATTCACATTTGACCCTAGTCTAGGAAGGCTTGCTCATTACGATACTCACCGATGTTGCAAGGGATGATGGGAACCCCCCGGTCCTTTCTTTTGGTAGGAATGGAGTTTTGTCAAATTTCACACTTTTTAGTGAGTCTCATTTTGGGAGGCATCCTTCCCATAGACTTTCTTTTAAATCTACATTTCTTCAAAAAAAAAATCATATGGGAAAATTTTATGACTGCATCCAAGAGAGGTATATCAATGTGCACTTGTTTAAATGTCTAAGGGGCATCTTAAGTGTAATTTTTATTCCTATTGAATGAAGAGGGCTCATCTAAATCATCTGGAAATGGAGTCTCTTGCGCTTGATCTTGACCAAGGAAAACATGATCATTTTGATGCATCACACTAAGGGTCACATGTGGCATGGTATCATCCACTATCACAATATCACTACCCAAAATAATAGTATCATCAATCTCTGGAGTCACAATATAAACATTATTATCTCTTACAATACCACTTTCAAATTTTTCCTTAAACCTTTAAAGTGTCTTGCCACTTCTTAGAATAGTTATAACCTTTGCATGATCTTGAGAGAAATGAATGAGAGGAGGAGCATGATATTGTGGTTGTGGAGGATGTGATCGTTGAACAAGTTGGTGGGCATGTCCTCTCTTAGGGTGTGATTTACTTGGTGGTGGTGGAGAGAAATGGTTGTTGTGGTTGTGGGGTGCATAAGGGTTAGATGGGCCTTAGTATTGAAGAATGAGTTATACTTGCACTTGTGGGTAAAATGGATTATGATGGACTCCCATTCAGCTACCCACATTATTCAGGTTCACCATTGTATGCGAAGGAAGTATCCCCTCATATAGTTGTGCAAGTGTCAAGGGTAGTTGATCTAGTATTAGCTCAATCTAGTCACATTCTTCTTAACTTCATTAAATCCTTTTAACCTAGAGAGGACTTCATCTTCAAATGTTGAAATCTATCTTTGACTTTGTTTTTTTCTTGTCTATCCTTATCCTTGTGACTCTTGGTTTCTATAATATTGGAGTGTATTTACCTCCTATAGATTATCAACAACTTGCACATTATTACCTGATGAACCATCCCTTGATGCTTCATCAAGTTCATCATATCATCTATAATCTTCATTAGTTGAGGATTTGAGTCATTGGAAGATGAGGGGGATGCAAGAGGTGTCATGCCAATATTCCAATCATTGTTATTGATCACATTATTAACTCGATGTCTTAAATTTTCCTCTAAATACTCAAATAGAGTCCATGATTATTCAGGAAGTTTGACCATGGAAGCACCTCCATAAGATGAGTCCATCCCAATTTGACTGATTTGGTATATCCCATCATAGAAGTATTGCACAATTTGCCATAGAGGAACATTGTGATGGGGGAAATATTAATAATATTTGAAACATTTCCCAAATGTTGTGGAACTTCTCATGAATCAATTGGCCTAAGTTCACAATAGCATGCCACACTATAGAATAGAATTTCTTTAAGAAATCTTTCTTTGTATCTGACAAATTGATGATCTTCATTTTTTAGGAATGTCTCTCTTTGACTTTGTCATTTAGAGAGAAGGGGAACAAATTCATATGGATGGCATCATAAATTGTGACTAAAGAACAGAAGTTTGAGAAAGACTCTATAAAGGAGTCCACATGTCGGTTGGGATTCTCATTGTCCAAAGCATAGAACACTGGAAGCATTTGCACAAAGACAGGAGATATGAAGAAATATTGCCTTGGCACAGCACTCATTGTTTTCATGGGAGATATGTAAATGCCTCAAAGGAAGTAGTCTTAGAGAGTCCTTGCAGGGAATCCATGGACATCCTCTTAGTACAGTCTTGGCCCTTCATTGGAATTAGCCATTTCTTCATCCTTTAATGTGTAGTGTAACATACACCTTACACAATAAAGAAGAGTTAGCAGTCTCAAATTAAAGAATAACACAGAATAAAAAATAGCACGGCAAAGGCAATAGGAAAAGTCAAATTAAAACAAATTATCTAGGTTAAGCACCACTCTCCTCAACAATGGTACCTGAAAGCTTGTTGCATGTACACCAAGGCTAACAAAAGAAACCTTGATATTGCACTCTCAACAAATGATCTACAAATGCACAGGGTCACAATGTAGTGTAGAGGTAGTTGCAAGTAAAGGGTCTAATCCATAGGGACACATGGGGGAACTAGAGCTAGTTTGTTTATACCATATTTCTAAAGCAAAGTGTCGGGTTTTTATGGTTTAAAGTTGGGTTTGGTTTGGACTAAGGATGCATGAAAGATATAAAGAAAGAATGAGACTTAATTTAAACCTAGAATTTAATATTAGCTTACTAAACAAGAGAGAAATTGTAGCTAAATTAACAAATACAAATCCTATGTGCACGGGGCTAATAAAGGAAAATAACTACCTATCCAACTTTAACTACCACAAACAGACCAAGTGACCGCAATTATAGCTATGTATCGTTAACAAGGCAATTAGACTAGGAAACAAGAGAGGAATGTATATCAACTAACATCAACTCGTAAGGAAAGTAATCAGGGTTTTTGATCAACAGTTAAGGTTAGTAGGCCATTCTGGGGGTATGCAACTATCAATTTTGCTTGGATCATATTTATGTAAACACATCCAACAATTATGCTACCAAAATAATCAACTTAGGGTAATGGGGAAGTATAGTCTTATTCTACTAGTTGGTCATGGGTGGGATAGAGTGTCTATAGAGAAACTAGTCCCTATTACCTCCTATCCAACCTTATGAGGCTCAATTGACTGGAATAGATAGACTCCAATCAAGACCATTGTAGTCTAGGTTTCAACGAGTGACTCTCCTAATACACTCGGTGGCAAGCGATGAAATGGAGTGTAGGATAAGGATTTTTCACCTCGAATTACCGTCCATCCAACCAATCAACATGCTCTTTGCAAAATGCACCTAGAGATGCATACGTAGTCATTGTTATCTCACATCTGGGGATAGTGGAGCAGAAGGATAGGTGGTAAGAGAGGAAACTATCTCAAGATCCACTAGTTGAACTTAGGAATGTTTTCTCTCCTAGCCTCATGTTTACCCTTCTCTCTATACCATATGGTTTTCATACACAAATACCATAGAAAGAGTTAGGAAAGGAGAACAAGAAATAACATAGAACATTAAAATGAAATGAAATTGCTTTGCATTATCAATTTCCAATTATAGTAACAATTTATTTTCCTCCAAATTACCCATCAAAGTGGCTTAGCTACTCATGGTACAAGAAAAGGAAAAAAAAGGAGAAGAAATATATATAAATAGTTATGATGATCAAATTAGATGGCTTATCATCCTTATCCAACAACAAAAAATTCAAGATACTTCTCTCTCTAAGGGTATAAAACATGAAAATGAGGAGAAGAATGGACAAAACCCTATAAAGGTAGGTTTTTGGGGTGGGGAGTGGAAGGAAATGGAAGACATAGGGTAGAAGAGAGTGTGTGGCAGAATTGAATGCTAGGGGGCCAACATTTGACCTAAAACCATCACTATGTCTTATAGAGGGTCTAGGGTGTCTAGGCATAAGTGAGGGAGAAGTGGTAAAAGTGGTAGTAGGATGAATTGGGGTTTTAAGGGTAGAATGTCCTTTCTGGGTAGAGAGGTCGTGGTGGATAGGTAGTGAATAATAATTGTATTTTGGAATGATTATACTAAGATGGGGCGGATTTAGAAAAAATAGTGATGAAATGAATGTAGGTAGAATGGCCATTTTAGGTAGAACAACACTGGTGCATAGTAGGTAGCATGATTTTTCTAGGTAGAGTGTTTATGTTGAGAGGGGATAGAGGATCCCTTCCACTATGGAATGGCCATAGTATTGTGTGGTAGGCACACTCATGGTGAGTGGAATTAATGTGGTGGCCTCCACTTGCCATAGTCATTTTTCTTGCACCATCTATTCTAGGGGCAAGTGCATTCAACCAGGAAAAGTCGATAACGCTATGTATATGTTCTTTGTAGCACATTTGTGGTGATGTACCATGACCATTTTAGCGGGGTTTCCTGTGCATTTTGGTTCTAAACTTGGACCCATGAAGCTCTTTGCTTCAATACATTCCTTGATCACCTAGGATAGGTTGGTGTGATATTGGTATCACTTTGAGGTTGTATAAGCTTGGGTAATTCCCAGGATCAACCTCCTGATATGATAAATCATCACACTTGAAATTTTCTAAGATAGAAAATCCTAGTATTTACCTAATCTAACATGCAATAATCACCACCACAAGTAGACAATTCTTATTGTTGTATAGCTTTAGGATCAAATACAATGGGCAAAATTTTAATAACATATTGGATTTAGAGTACTTAAGAAAAGTGATTAAAAATATAAGTGAAGTCTATTATTCATTTCATTATCTAATTTAACTAAGGAAACAAACTAATAAAGTCAAGAACTAAAACTAAAATGAATGGATGATAAAAGAGCTAGGGCACGAGGTTTCACCACCACTACTTATATTTTATCTCTTCCATTGCATAACTCACATGTACAAATATTGATTGGGGCCAAGGAAATTACATATCCTTTCATATGATGGAAATCACAAGGGAAGATTTCCCTATAGGGTTGAGGTTTTGTTTCCTACAGATTCTAAACTCGTCACCCTAGAGAATGCCCTTCCAATGTCACATCTCGGGTACAATGATGATTATTGATAATATAATCTTAGAATTAATGTCTCAACATTGATAATTATAATAGATACACAAGGTAGGTAGCTAGTTGATAAATCATTCAATAAACACCAATATATAAACAACTATGGGCAGCAGGTCAAATCTCTACACCCCAATATATAAACAACTTTACTATCATGTTAATGATAAAATAATATAGAGAGAATCAGAAGAAGACCATGGAATATGTAGTAGTATGGAAGACATCCTATCTGCTCTACACAACCAGCCTCCAAACAACAGCTACAATCTCTAATCATGTTTTCCAGCATTTGTTGAGGTTGTCTCTGGCTCTCCCCAATGATGTTCAATGTTTGGGATGGGAACTATATATAATAGGATCCTTTCTATAGATGTCCCTCTGGTGTTTCTATAACATGCATTGAGAATTCAAGTCGATATGACATCATACAACTATTGTGAGCAATTTGTTGCATATTTATGATGCAGGAGAAACAAAAAACTCAAGGACAAATCATCTGATTGGAAGTGGTCAGTAAATATATTCCTTCTATATGTAATATTATGCATCTAACAAATTTTGGATCAACCAGTTTTGATATTTGATGTGAAATTTGGATCCATTTTAATAAACAGATACACTTTGATGATCCTCTCAATTGACAATGTTGGGGAATGGGGATTTTATATTTTGACTTATTTATTTGGAATTCCATCAAGGCTTTATGTATTCTCCTTTTCTACTTGCATTGACCTATAATTAAACATAATGCTAATTATTTATCTAATAAATCTCATAAACTAATGAAAAGCTAAAACAAGTAAAATGCAATAAAGATGTGCAAAATTATATACAAGATGCAAATAAAATATGATGAATAAGCATTCGTCAAACAATCCAAATATTGGTGTTGCTCGTCCTCAAGTAATACAAAATGTTAAATACTCCCAAACAAATACTTTTAACCAATGGTTTTCCTCATATTCACATCGTGTTTGAATCCATGCCACCAATATAGAAAACTTACCTAACCCCCTGAGATTAGGGAACAAAAATGGACATGTCCTCATTATCGACTTTGCTTTTCAACACCACTTATTCACTATATTCTCTAATACTATGCATGTCTAACAATTTCATGAAAAAATGAGAAATTCCACAAAAGTAAGCACACAGTCAAACACTAGGGTATGTCAAATGGATATCAAAGGAGCATGTAACATGGTAGGGCATGGAAAATGGAGTGAATGGAGGTACAGAGGAAGAATGCACATCTATCATATATTTGACTTGAGATTGCATTTTATTTTTGGAGATACATATATTGCAACATCTTTCTTTTCTTTTGTGCACATTGACATCTTTTTATTTATAATTTTGGTGATACACCACTATTACATAGAGAGGGATATGGAAGATGTGATTATGGAGATTATGGAGGTGTGCCACCCTGAGCTTAGGATTTCTTACACTTTTTGGACTTTTTCCATTTATTTCTGGTGGATGGGAGGTAAGGAGATGAAAAAAAAAGTGTAGAATAGGAATTTTTTTGATTAAATGCATCATATTGTTCCTCTAATTCACTAAAGACAAATAATGACATGCTAAGGGGATGTGTTTCAATTCTGTAGATATGATTCATTAATCAATAGTAGGAGCGTCATTATTTGATCACTATTAGCTCCTTTAACACATGTCATTCTTTCCAAGGACTATGATGCTTATATTGATTGGGTACAAAAGGTTATTCCTAACCATTGGCATGTTTTAGAGAGATATTCAAAATTAATGATTTACTTCAAGAAAGTAGGTTTTATGACAAAATTTATATGCAATGAAACATGAATGAAAACTATGCTGACTAGACAGTGGCTTCAACTAACATTGCAAAAGCTAAGAACTAAAATAGCAACAGTTTTAAGCTACATGCAATTCATGTAAGCTAAATACAAGTGATACATCCAAAACTAACATGATGAAATAAAAAAAGAATAAAAATAGGTAAGTATGGGTGGAAGGGAGTATGTACCACCCAATCTCCACCCCAAGATTTTAAAAATTTGGCATCCTCAAGCAAACACTAAAACCAAAATCGAGGGGAACATTAACACTCATCTAGGTGGCCCTAGAAACTCAGAGAGTGTCTAGATGAAAGGAATGTGAACAAGGGTTGGAACCTTGAAAATGAAATCTTCGTGATGCAACAGTCATGGCATCTCAAATGAGCTTTTAGGATGCTTGAAATGATGTTTTTTTTCACCCCACAATCCATCCAATAAGATCCACAAATGCTCCTCTAACATTGAAGGTAGTGTAGTAGATACATTGGGATCTACAAGAAGTTCCATCAAGTAGGATTGGTGCTTCGCATGTGGACTTAAGATCTGCTTAGATTTGAATATTGGAGGTGGACTGCCTTCTTATGTGGTTATGCAATAAATTCACAAATGGTAAGATCTGTCTCATATGTGAAATTGATCCAATAATTATATTTACGATGTCATGCATCCCCATGGTCCATTTTCTAATCAATGTTAATGTCAATAGAATCCTTGGGATCCTTCACAATATCAACATATGGATCTAGTTCTTCTATGTGCAACACATCCAACTCATTCTTGGGTTTTTTAGCAAATAGAGTTGGACATGACATAGAATAATTCAAGTGGGGGTGGCTTGTATATTGTATTCTAGAGTGGTACCTCATCATGTGAAACAGTTGATATCAAATATAAGTTGGTTTTCCATCTTCCACAATAAAGTGGATCAAGTTCGTTGATCACTATAAGAACTTGGATCTGATCCTACAAAAGGGAATGGTGGTGGAACATCAGAATTTCCTTCCATGTCATATCCGTACTCCTACTGAAATTTTTTATATTGACATATCAAGGCCCCTAATGATGAGAAGGATGGAATATAAGTATATGTGTCAACCTCTATCTCTAGTTCCTCCATCTCTATCATTGTTACTATCTCATGCATTGTCATCTAAAGAATAACATCACCTCATCCTCATCAATAATCATGATTGTCAGCTACTCTATCTACTTTGGGGATCTCTCTAGTTGACCATCAAGTAACACAACCAATGGGAGAGATTTGATGTTATCTGAGCCAATAATGTCAATGTTCTTTTATTTGATGCTTCTTGTTCAAAGATCATCATTTCTTGGTTGGAAAACATCTTCTCATAGGCACTCACCCACTCATTCTATTCACATGATGTTGCTTGTCATAGTAAGACTCTTCATTGTTGTTAATTGAAGTTCATTTCATTAAATTATTGATTTTCATAATAGTGATCTTAGGAACAATGTGGATTGCAATTTGCTTTGTATCCCACCATTACAGGAGGCCTTGGCATTTTCTTGGGTACTGATGCAACAAAGTGTTGCCTTTAGCTGTGAAGAGATGTTGGTGTAGTCAAAATATGTATAATAGTAGTATCCATGCATTTGAAATTGTACGCACTTCGGTGTTGATTATTCTATATAATGTGGTATCTAAAATATAAAATACATTAATATCAAGCTCAAAGAGTAGAAAAGTCCAATGAATGTAGATATACAATTGAGTTTTTTAAAGAATATTAAACAATAAGTTATCAAAATATCAAAGGGAATAACAATTAAACAAATATGACTAAGCTATTACAGAGCTAAATAAAACATTACATTGATAAACTAACAATTAAAAAAACAAATTATGGAATCAAATGATACTTAAAATTACAAATCAAATGAATAAAGAAAAATCCTAACTTCATTTAAATAGATTAAAAATCACATATCATGTTTTCCCCATTAATGAAGGCAAATGTGATGTAGGGAAATATCACACATGAAGATCACTAAGATATGAAAATATAGTTTTTACATAATCTAACATGTATAATAACCACCCCCAAACAGATGGGTCTTATCACATTATAGTTTTAGGATCAAACCTAACAAACAAAATTTTTAAGAACATATTGGATTTCTAACCCATTTAAGAAAAAGTGATTAATAGGTATAAATCAAGGTTATTGTTTGTTTCATTATCACATTTAATTAAGCAAAAAGAATAATAAAGGCAAGAATCAAAACTAAAATGAATGAATATAAAAGAATTGTGGCACGAGGATTTCATGTCACTACCTATATTCACTCTCTTGAATTAAGTCACACACATGTATGAATATTATATTGGGATCAAGGAAATTTCATATCCTTTTGGAGAATTAAACTAAATGACATATTACCCGATAGCTTGAGGTCTCATTACATATGGATCGGGAATCCACCACATAGAAGAACGCCTTTTCAATGTCTCGTCATTGGTTCCACGATGATTTTTTGATATTCTAATCCTAGATTATAATGTATCTAAATCTAGTGTTATTATAGGTGAGCAAGATGAATAGATAATATATAGATTATACTTTAAATAATAAAGCAAGAACCCAATGGTTTTAAACAAGTAGTAGTTCACAATGAAAGATTATGAATTACAGGAAGTGGGGCTAATCCCCACACCCCAGTACATAGATTACTCTCAAATCATGTTCATGATACAAGAATATAGAGAGAGGAAGAAACTCATGGATTGTGTAGTAGTGTAGAACATAGGTTTCATGTCTATAAAGACAATCTCCAAGCAGCAGTTGCAATATCCGTTCACATTCTTCGATAGAGCACATTTCCACATCAAACATCGATGTTTGTCTCTGGACCTCTCAAATGATGGATACGATTTTGCTATTAGGGATGTATGGAATAGTATCATTTCTCTAGATATCACTCTGGTGTTTTTATATCATGTCCCAATGTATCAATTTGATCTGACATCATACAACAGGTGTGAGCAGTTTGTTGCATATTTGTAGTGTTGGAGAAATGAGTGAGTTAAGAACTAGTTGGGTGATTGAGAGTGGTCAGTAAATATTCTCATTCACTACATAACAATATTACACATCCAACGGATTTTTATTGCCCAATTCCAATATTCGGTGAGAAATATGGAGACATTTTAATAATTGGATACACTTTATTTATCCTCTCTCTAGTTGTCAAAGTTGGGTAGTGAGGATTTAACATTTTTTCTTACTTATTGGAAATTCCATAGAGGGTTTAGGACTTCTCTTTGAATCAACATACAAACTAAGTATAATCTAACAAAATATTAATTAAGTTACATAAATTACTAAACAGATAAAACAAGTGACAACTCAAGTGAAATACAATATAAATGTAGAAAATTAAATATAAAATGCAACTACAAATATGATGAATAGACATTCATCACCCCCATATCTCTCTTCCATCAAGTAGTTACCAACGTACCTAAAAAGTATGTAAAAATAATCCATAAGTGCATTTGACATATAGCATGATTTATTGGGGGAAATACATGCATTCTAAGCATGTTCTCTCACTCTGCTCATGGAGCATCATATTGAAAATCCCTCTCCCTATGGGTCGATTCGTCCCTCTCCCAATTAATGGCAAAGTTATACAAGATGAAAACCTAATTAAGGGCTTCATCACCCTTCATTCCTTGTATTTTTTTGAACTCTAGGCTCAGTGCACAACTTGTTGTAGTAGATGCACATTGTTCATGGCTCCATACATTCTCCAAAACTATAAACTTTTCAGCACGCCATGTTGGGTTTCCACATGGAATGCACAAATTTTGAATGTAATGGATTGTGATCCACTGGACAACACATTGTGACATCACACTAACACAATGTGTAGATGCTCATTAGAAGATGATTTGTCACTGGTTAAGTGGCATGGTGTGCTACTCAAATAGCATGTCGTGTAAGGATATTGTTGATCTCATCTTCCTCCTTCTAAACATGTTCATGATGTGCATTTTTAAGTGCAAATCATGCAAACATAGACTTTTAACAACCATGTTGCAATTTACCTGCATCAAATGGTTAACATCAAATCTTGAGCGACAAGCATCATGAACAAAACTAAGAAATCATATTCACAAATATGCATTTAATTGAACAAAACTGAATCATTTTAGCTAAAAATAAACAATTAAAGCCTAAATGAAATTAAAAATGTGAATTAGCACTTGGGTTTGATGTACCTAAATTGTACAAATTTCTTCTATTAAACTGGTTTGAACCTAAATATCTTTCTCAACAATGTCTTCATGAATATCATCATCTTATCTTTTCATTTCCAACCCAAGTGTTGGGCCACCTAGGTCCACATGCTTCAAAGAGAAAGTTATAGTCTTCTCACAAACGTTTGTACTTAGTTTACCATTATCTACACCAATGTTTGATAATGTTCCATGGGGTTCCACTTTTTTCTTCAACAATTACAAAGACCACTGATACATAGCAACCTTCAACCTCTGTCAAAAACTTTTTCCACCATGGATATAGAGCTCGTCCTAGAATGGTATGCCAATCAAAAAATAATTTTCACTTGCTTGGGTACATTTAAAACCAGCTAAGTAGATACATATGGTGGTGTAACATTTAAGGTAGCACCTTGATCAAATAAATGGTAGAACTATATCATTTATGATGTAGAACTATCTTCCATCATGTTGCTTGGGAAGAAGATTATATAATGCTATGGCACTTACATTGAGTGAAAAAGTAGCGTCTTTAAGTTCACCTATCCTTCCATCTATTGGATTCCCTTCTTCCAAAAAAAATAGAGTAAGATTGTCTTTGCTCTCCTCTTTGTGGGTGATGACATTGATGGGTTGTAAAATCAGCTGCAATGTTTCGTTCCTCAAATGGGGTCAAGGCAGCAGTCTTCTCTTCTAGCTTAACTTAAGTGGATTTCCTCTTGTTTCTCAAATGTGGGTTAGTGTGCTTAGGGAATAACATGGTAAACACCTCCACTTGTATCACTTGTATGGGTTGTTTTTGGGATCAACCTCTTTGTCTACTTAGTTCAAGTAGTTTACTTGGATTGAGTTACATGCTCCCTAAGTTTCAACTCTATTTTCCCAAAATTTCTCCTTCATTTCTCTTGAATCCACCAATGAATGAAACTAACTACCTCATTTAATACTCAAGCCCTTTGATTGATGTTGTTTGATTTTTCATAAATGTAGACACCTCATTCAGGAACTTAGAAAAAATACCTTGAAGCCAATCATTATATTTGAGTTGTTGATGGTGGAACCCTTTTTGGTAGCCTATCCTGAGGGTTGTTCATATTATGATTGTAATGGCACACTAATAAAGTAATTCCATTTATCATGTGTTCTTCAATATGAGATAATGACACATAAAACGATGTCTCAAGAATATATGACTCAATGACACATGATATCATGATAACCTAAACATAAGATCATGTGTATGATAAGAGTATTTATCCATTTCTAAGTCCCTAGTCAGATTTTATTGTGGAACTTAGGACAAAAATAATACACTAAGAGTAGTATGTGTGTTGACTGATGGCTATGTTGCATTAACCATGATATTAGATATCAAGTCAAACACATAGGTACTTGTTATGAACAAGTATACTGGATAACCCAACTTGAGTATGATACATGGAATCTAGAAATGGCAGTAAAAATCATATATAAATGTGACAATGGTGATTTTGTTCATTATACTTGAAGTCAGTACAATGATCGCATGTTGTTCAGTGTATTTTGAGATTGCTTAATGTGACCTTGAATAAGGGTTTCCATATAAGTATTTTTTGGGTTCATTATGGCACATGTAGATTATTGTGAATGATGTAGACGGAATTTGTCCCTCATATTGGAGTGATATCTTTGCCACATGATGAGTGAGACTATGAAATGTATGACCATGCTATAGGGATACCATATGTGTAATGCTTGGGTGCACTGTGACTCATGTAGATTATTGTCAAACATGTAGATGGAAATTTATCCTAGCCACTTGTTGAGTGAGACTAAGAAATGTATGATGACGCTCATGTGAGTCAATATATTATATTGAGCTCAAACGTATCTCAAATAGTCTACTCCATATGAAGGAGCAAAAATTTCACATTTGGCATATTATGTTTCCATGTCTCGGATTTAACAATTAGATATAAAGGGATTAAGTGATCATTGTAAGACTAGTCAAAGAACTAGGTTGAAGTTGTTCTCAAACTTTTACAACTACTTATGTGGCAATGAAGTCTTACTAGATACCAATCATTGTCTATGAAGTCGTGATATGATTACAAAAATAACTACCAATGTAATTTGGATCCTATAGGGTCACACTCATAGGATGTATAAATAAGAGGACTACAACCATGGACATAAGATTAATTTGTTACTAAAAGGTTTAGGTAATAAATAGATCATTGATAGACGGATAGAAGCCTAATGAGCTGATTGGAAAGTCCAATTGACCGAATAGACATACTAACTAATCAAATAGAAAGTCAAGTTGATCAATAGAGTTGAGATTATCCCAATCAGCTAACCAGACAAAGATTGTCCTAGTTGGTCTATTTCCCATTCTAGTCGGTCAATTGTGTACTCCAATCATGTTGAGCTGAAATCACCCCTATCAATCGACAAGATAGACTAGTCAATTGAATGGACAGGATCATTAACTTAGTTGGGTCAATTTTAGGAAGTTCTAATACAATCCATTCAACATAATGGATCCATTTGGTTGAATGGATTTTCTTAAGCGGGCCACTAAACTACAGTCAATGCCTTTTCATTTCCCAGTTGTTTTTAGAAATCTTGATTCCTTGCCTCTCCTACTTCAAGGGGGTGATGACTAGGGATTTGGTTACACATTTTGACACATGAACTATAGTTCTCTTTATGCATAAGGGGTAGAGAGAAGTATAAACATTACAACACTACAAATATGCCAACCAAAAGGTTTCTCCTTCCTACCGGCTCTTACAATATAATGTGGTTGTCCCATCATCAATGTGGACTATATAGAGGCATTGTGTTATATGAGTGTATTAGGAGGACATTGTCAATCATCATTAGTGCAGCACCACATATACCAGCATCTTCATGTGAGGAACATCGCTAGCTTTACTCTATGATAATGTATATCTCACATCCCTTCTTCCAGATACATCATTATTGATGAGATTTTCTCATGATAAATGTGTAGATTTTATTACTTTTGATATGCATGTAGAATTACAATAATGATATTAGATCCAAGTCAATCCAAGGTGTATTGGGACTATAAGTCAATATTATTGGATTTGTATTAAAAAAATTGTGTTTTTTAATATGATGTGAATGACAATAAATTTATTGTGCATATCACGTTGATTTTACATGTGTAACACTCTATATGTCAACCATAATTCATAGGGAATGTCTAGTATGAAAAGATGTATTATTATATATATACGTGTGTGTATGTATGGATGGATGTATGGGATTAAGAGAGAAATATTTCTCCCCCCCCCCCTCTCCCACGCCCGTGGCGGAGGCCGAACACCTGGGAGGGTGATAAATCAAGGCGGTAACTGGGATTCGAACCCGGGTCCCTTTTTTAGGGGACACTGTGTTTGACCACTTGAGCCACTCCTTGTCGGCTGTATGTATGTTTGTTTGTATGTATGTATGTATGTATGTATGTATGTATGGGATTAAGAGAGAAAGATTTCTCCCCCCTCTCCCATAACCCGTGGCGGAGGCCGGACGTCTGGGAGGGTGATAAATCAAGAGATGCTTCTCTATGTAGTTTCAAACCCGGGTCACGTCATTCGGGACTAGTGGAATTCGCCAATCGGGCTATTCCCTTGCTGGCGCATGTATGTATGTATGTATGTATAATATTTGACATCAATAAATCATATGTATCTCCTTTCGAAATATGTTATGTTTAGTGGATGATTTCATGGTTATGTTCAAAGGCCCCTTCTTTTGTGTGCATGTGGTTTTGGATGGACTATGCTTTGAATTAGGTTGATAGGAGTATTTGGCTTGCATGTAGAGCACCATCTCTTTTATTCCATATACAATGGTTTCTATTCCTTATACACTCCCCTCAAATGTAAATTTAGGTTTCTACAAATTATATAGAATATATAGTTTAGAATTAGGTTTCAAAGACTTGACATGATGAGACAACCCTAAAGATTCAAGGAGCGTCCATGAATCCTTTGATCGTGGTGCAACACAAACGCATGTTCACGTGGGAGTTCATATACTGATGATGCATAAGATGCAAAGGACATTAAGTGGACTATAATATTTTGTGGATCAAAAGTACTACATTAGTATGGCCATAAATAATGTTCTAAGTTTGTAATTGTGATTGTGGATTGTGGATATAATATGTATATGATATGTAACAAGTATGTGGTGTTCGGATATGCATATGTATATGTATATATTTAAAATTTCAAATAAAATATTAAGTCATAGATGTTTTCTAATGTTAAACATACATGGAAACTTTGATCGACTATGTTTAGGCGTGGCAAATAACTATTGAAAAAATAAAGAAAAATTACATAATGGAAATTCATAATCAATATTAAATAAATATATAAATTTGCAAATCAAAAGAAATGTTGAGAGAAGAAAACGAAATAATAGTAACTTAGTCTAGAGCATCTACCATTATACCTACAATGATTGGCCATACAATTGCAATTTGGGGAATTGTGAGAATAGATAGGTGGTTCTGCCAAATCAGGAACCATGTTATATTGTGTTTGCATTTGGATCGGACTTACTAGGTGATCTTCACATAATTAAGCACCTAGAAGCATGTAGATGGTTATGACAAAGAGTTAGCCAAGAATTGCATAAGATGCAACTGATAGATATTTCCCACAAAATAATCAAGTTGTGTGGTCAGACAAAGTTGACTCATGGTTGAGATGAAATATGGATGTTGACCCACTACAAGATTGTTCGATGCAATATTGTGAATTAATAGTGAGGTCTATTGATGAAGTCCTATTTTAGGGCTTCATCTTGTGTCAAATTGCATTTCAATCACATATATACCTGTTAGATTACATGTTGTTTCTCCTAATATGCATATATGTGTAAAATGCACTTATGGACATTATTTGCATGTTTCTCAGGCATTTGGACCATGCTTGGATGGATGAGTGAGAGGATTGATACTAGGGTTTCTCTACCCTTGGAGAGTCCTAAAGTGAAGTTAGAGGCTCCCTCAATCTACCCCTAGTGGCCAAAGCTCCATGGAAGCAAAGATGTCTAAGAAAATCCAAGAAATCAAGTCAAAGTGTTGCAATGGAGACCACCACAGCCATGGTACATCAGAACGGTCATGATGGCTCATCCAAAATCAACAGAGTCAACTTCAAGCAATGCCAAAATCACCACGTCCATGCCACTCAGAAAGGTTGTGGTAGATGGACCAAGAATGGTCGTGCCACCTTGCACGGCCATGTGGCAACTGATGAAGAATGTTCTTGGAGCTAAGAATAGGTAGAGTATTCCAAGCCACCACAGTCTTTGTGACCACCACGGTCGTGCTACCCTTGCCCCACCGTGCTCGTGGTGACCATCATGGTCGTGCTACTTCATGTACAAAATTGACTAAGTTAGTGTGATTTTTCCCCAATTTTCACCTCGATCATGCTCTCACACCACGACCGTACTCCCCTACACCCACCAAGGCCGTGGTACCCCACCATGGACGTGCTACTCATAAAAACCTAGCTATTTTTTCACTGCATTTATACCTCTAATTTTAACAATTTTAATCAAGTACACGCAAAAACTTTGATTTATTTTTTATCCAAATCCAAATCCATTTGGGTTATAATTAACCAATTAGGGTTTTAAGATTTCATTAGAAAGGACCATGCCCTAACTCATACTCCACTCATCTCAAGAGCATTAGTGTATGCTAATTACTTACTTATCTTTCAAGTCTTAGTTTCTCTCTCATCCTCACTAGGATGTAAATTACTTAATTCACATCTTTAAGGTCTACAACCTTATCAATATCAAATGAGTTAAGCTCATTGTATCTCAATGTTACATTAATCATATTCATCACTTCGCCAATCTTAATACTTGAGGACATGCCTACCATATCAAGTAGCATAATTGATAATTTCATTTATATACCATCTTGTCAAGTATTCAATTTGTTCATGTGGTATAACCACATCCTCATATCAGGTATAGGGCATATCCCCTATCACCATATCGTGCACTCACCTAGGTTACCATTTTGTGCACCCACCTAGGTTACCATATCGTGCACCCACTTAGGTTACCATATCGTGCTCCATCTTGGGTTACCATATCGGCCATGCATATTGGGCACCATATCGACCATGCATATTGGACACCATATCGGCCATGCATATTGAGCACCATATCGGGTACCCATGTTAAGTGATACCTCATGACCATATCGAGTGCCCATTATTGATAAGAACCCTTACACTCAAATTATGACAAGATGGATACCAAACTGATCCTTTAACACAAGGAGGTATAATGGGTTTCTAAAGGTCAAAGAGCATATTAGGTTCCCCATCCTCATCCTAGGGTTTTACTCATATCGAGCACAAGGTATTGTTTCACCTTTGTACTAAGTACAAGTGATAGATAAGGATCCTTCATATCGTCCATAAGACCTATTATTACTTACGTACATATCGAGCAAGTCTCCATGTTGGGTCCCATATCATTTTTCCCAAATCGTCAACCCATGTAGGGTTGCAAGACCCTCAACCCATATTGTGTTGTTCAAGAGTGATCAACTCATATCGGGTATCTAAAGATGATGTCATCATCATCAACCTCAAGATAATTAATCTAATTCAAAACTATGGATAACAATCCTAATTACATTTTGGAACCCATGATTACATCAATTGATCATAGGAAACCCTAATTTGCAAATAATCAACAAATTGAATAATATTGAGAAAGGATAATAATATTGAAGGGTTTAAGTTATATAACCCGCCTCTCATGAACTTTCAAGCTTCAAGCTCCTCTTCCTCATGTTCCAATGTTGAGGATGGACCTTCTCCAAGCTCCAAGACTTGGGTTCCAAGCTCTTGCATGATATCTCTAACCACTTTGGATGATATCACCTTAATTGGCTGCTTCAATCTTCTTGGCCGATATCTCTCCTCCTTGGCTGATACCACTCAACTCTCTTCACTATGGGTGACACAAGAGAGGGTGTTGCATGATATAAGAAGAAGGGCACTTGCTAGATCTGAAAATCTTGCCAACAAATGAAGGTCAAGGTATTTATACTTGAGGTTTATAGAAAAGAGTGCAATAGGTGTCATTTGCTTAAGGTACTTCATGCCACCTAGCCATGAAAGGTCAACACATGCTCTTGCTTGCATGCCACTTATTATATTTCCATGCAAAAAGGATGAATAAAAGATAAGGGGTGTCTCTTGAGTTGCCTCCTAGGGCGATCTCTCTTCCACTAACTTATTATTTTATTCAACTCCATCATATCCAAGACAAAAGCAAATTGATGCCTTATATATTTCTTGAAGTGCCTTGCCTATCAAGGGTCAAACCAAGGCTCCAAAAACTGATATGATGCTCTCCTTATGGCTCTCTGGCCGATAGGAGCTCCTTTCCTTAGTCCACAATCGATATGGCTCATGTGTATAACTTCATCTTATGCATTATCTTGTTTTCTTTATCATTAAGAGTACTAACACTTCAAGATGCTTCAATCATGTTGTCTCCTTCTTTCTCTTCCCTCTAGATAACACTAGGTAAGAGTAAAAACAATCTAGAGGTGATAAATTACATATTAACGCTACATTTTGTACATATTGCAAATTGTACTATATTTGATGCACCTAGCACTTAGCATTATTTACACAAGTTCTCACTTAGGGTTTAGGCTTTGCACAAGCCACCACTTAGCATCATATTCTCTTTCATGTCATACAAAACACTTAGAATATATTCAACATATAATATTTTCATCATAACCTTTATCTTGCTTTTCACTTAGGTTATTATATATAAGATAAATTTTGAGAATAAATTTACAAAGGCCTTAATTACTTTTCCCAAAATATAAGAACAAGTTGTAATAAGCTTACTTAAGCAAAACATCTTGGGTTAGGCCATAACCCAAGTCAGGGGTGTTACACTAAGGGTTTGAATACCCAAATCCAGTAATCATGATGATGATGATATGAAGGGATGAGAATTCCCAATAATGTGATAAGGGACTGGAATCCCAAGTGTTATGCATAAGTGTGATTGTAAAATATGATCAGTCGTGTAACATATTTGCTTAAGGATCGAATACGAAAAACATTGTTTGATGTGCAATTTAGTTATACATCTTAGTTTATATGTGTTATTTATGTTTCTTTACATTCCTTGTAAAGTAGATAGATGGTTTATTACTCTACCATGGGTAGATGTATCATTTTCCTTAAGTAAAGAGATAACTTTGTTCTATTCATACAATGATTAATCATGTATGTTAATATAAAAGAACCCATGCTCAATTTTATAATGTTTATCTGTAATAATAATATGGTCGGCAGAGAGTTATATCTCTTGTTGGGACAATTGTCTCATCCTGTGGGATCCACAATTTTTAGGTGGATGTGCATGAGGTGGTGGAGGCCTTTCTGCAGAAGAAGAACATCATATGGGGTTGCAGTAACAACTCAAGTTGAGTGTACTGTCTGTCATGTCTTGTAGATAGAAGTCCTATGTGTCGTCTCTGTACTCTCAAGTCCTTGGAGTCAGTTTGTAACGATTTCATGAACAAACTGAGCTTTTGGCTTGTAAGCCTCGAGGTTTTAACTTGCTCCAGTATGTGTTTTGATAGAGAAACTGTCATATGTTCTCCTCGAAATGAGATGAAACAGTGTATGTATAATGTGAATCACGTTATGTATAAGATTTGGATCTTTTAGTAAGTGTAACACCCCTGACCTGGGTTATGACCTAACCCTATATATTTTTCCTAAGAAAGATGCTTACATACTTGTTATTATCTTTTGAAAAGTAATTAAGGCCTTTGTGATGTATTATTTTCAAAATGGAACTTATATGCAAACTATGTGTGCATGTTATGTTATTCTAAGTGAAAAGTGCAATTTACCCAAGATGAGGGGTTGTGTTACAAATGTTACATGTTGAATATATTCTAAGTGTCTTTTATTTCATGAAAGTGAATATGGTTCTAAGTGGTGGCTTGTGCAAAGCCTAAATCCTAAGTGAGAACTTGTGTAAATAATGCTAAGTGCTTGGTGCATCAATTGTGGTACCATTGCAATATGTACAAAATGTAGGGCTAATGTGTAATTTACCACCTCTAGATTGTCTTTCCTCTTACCTATTGTTACAAAGGAGAGAGAAAGGAGGATAAAATATGTTTGAAACATCTTAGAATGTTAGTACTCTTAATAATAAAGAAACCAAGCAAATGAATAAGTTGAAAGCTATGTGCATGAGCCATATTGAGTTGTAGATTTGAGAATAGAGGTCCCTATCAGCCATTGAGCCATAAGGAGGGCCTCCTATTGGTTTTAGGAAGCCTTGGCTTGACCCATGATGGGCAAGGCACTCCAACGAAGAATGAGGCATCGATTTGCTTTTACCTTGTGAATGATGGAAGTAGAACATTATAATAAGTTAGTGGAAGGAGAATTGCCCTAAGAGACAACTCAAGAGCCGCCCCCTTATCTTTTATTTATCCTTTTTGCATGGAAAAATAATAAGTTGAAAGTATGCAAGAGCATGTGTCGTCCTTGCATGGCTAGGTGGCATGAAGTACCTTAAGCAAATGACACCTATTACACTCTTTTCTAAAAACCACAAATATAAATACCTTGACCTTCATTAGTTTGCAAGATTTTCGGATCTAGCAAGTACGTTTCCTCTTGTTTCATGCAACACCCCTCCTTGTATTTCCCATAGTGAATAAAGTGGAGTGTTGAAGCTTGGTATTGGCTAAAGAGGAAGGATATCGTCCAAGGTAGGTTGAAACAACCAAGCAAGGTGATATCGCACAAGGTGATTGGAGATATCATGCAAGGGCTTGGAGTTCAAGTCTTGGAGCTTGGAGAAGACTCATATTCAACCTTGGAACGTGTGGAGTAAAGCTTGAAGATTAGAAGCCCTTCAAGAGGTGAGTTATATAATTTAAACCCTTCAATATTACTATCCTTCTTCAATGTTGTTTAACTAGTTGAATATTTGTAAATTAGGGTTTTCTTATAATCAATTGATATAATCATGAGTTCTAAAGTGTAATTAGGACTGTTATTTATAGTTTTGAGTTAGATTAATAATCTTGAGGTTGATGATGATGACATCATCATTGGATACCTGACATGGGTTGATCACTCTTGAGCAACTTGATATGGGTTGGGACCTTGCAACCCGATATGAGTTGAGACTTGGGAGAACCGATATGGGACCCAACATGGAGATTTTCCCGATATATATAAGTAGGTTATATTTTGTAAGATAATTCCTATGGACGATATAGAGGATTCCTAATCCTTACCTTGTACATGATACTAGGGTAAAACATTACCTTTTCCCGATATGAGAAAAACCTTAGTAAGAGGATAGGGAACCCGATATGATCTTTGAACTTTGAAACTCGATACACCTCCCTTGTGTTAAAGTATCAACTTGGACTCCATATTGTCATAATATGAGTGTAAAGTTATTATCAATGATGGACACATGATATGGCCAACAGATAACACTTAACATGGGTGCCCATCATGATGCCCGATATACATGGCCAACATGATGCCCGATATACATGGCCAACATGATGCCCGATATACATGGTAAACATGATGTCCGATACACATGACCAATATGATGCATGATACACATGACTGATATAGCACCCAATAAGTATATAACCCTACATGACATCTAAAGTAAGAAAACTGATATGATGGATAGCATAGAAATACAATATGGTAAATATGATACCACTTAATATAGAGTGATATCCAATAAGGATGCATGATATGATGACTTCAGATAGAAACTGATATGGTAATCCAAGAGGTTGCCCGATATAATGAGAGACCTATATGGAAGTTTAATCAAGAATGTTTATGACCAATCAAGGTGAAGAACAAAGATGATATTGTCGTATGAGATATGATATAACTATAAAGGTATACCTGATATGATGTGCCCCGGTACACGATATGAGGATCCAATGCACCCTAATACCCAATATGGAAATAATGATTTAACCCACACATGATATGAGATTGACTTGATATGAGAAAATAAAAGTGATACCTAATTACATGGTTACACGATACAATGATAAGGGAAATGCTCTACACCCAATATGAGGATGTAGTTTCACCACATGATCAAAAAGGGAAGCTTGTTAAGATGATATATGTATTTATAAATACAATAGAGTGATAATATTAATTATGATACCTGATATGATAGCCATGTCCTTGATTAATAAGCCTGCCTAAGTGATAATCATGATTAATGCAATATTGATACCCAATGAGTTCAACTCAATAATAATGAGCTAGTAGACCTTGAAGATAAAAGAGGAAACTAAGAATCAAAAGATAAGTATGTAATTAGCATACACTAATACTCTTGAGATGAGTGGAGTATGAGTTAGGTTATGATCTATGTCGATGAAATCTTGAAACCCTGATCGATTGAATATAACCCTAATTCATTAGGAGGATGTGTTCCTTAGTAATCCATGGTTAAATACATAAGTTGAAATTGTTGATAACATGATATAATAATCATGCAAATATCTTAAAGCAATAAGCATGGCTAAGTAAGAGCTATGTGACTATGTGATACAAATCCAATGAGCTATGTGGACTATGTGGATAAGTATCTGGTTCTGATGACCCTGAGATAATGATCATCTGCTAAGTGGTGACAGTACTTAGTGATGAATGAAGGGTTGAACACCCAAGTGTGATGATGACAAGAGGTTGAAATCCTAAGTGAACTATGTAACTCAGTGAATATCAAAGTATCTGATAAATGTAATTATGCTTATTTCTAGTAGCAATTGTTCTAATTATGGTTTGTAACTTGATTGATGCTAAAAGATACAATAATGCACATAATTAAGCAAGCTGAACATTATCATGTAGTTGCCCAGACCATAGATCCATTCAGTGTCAGTAATTACTGAATGGTGAAATGAGTTTTACTCGAAATGCATATTTTTTAATATGTGATAATATAAGGGTGCTCAGTGAACTCCCAAACTAAATAATGGTGCTTAGTGGACTCCCCAAATACATCAGGATGCTCAGTGTACTTCCTGATAAAATCAAAACAGGATCGCTCGATGGTCATCTTGATAATCCGGGAAAGCTAAGTGGTCTTCTCCCGAAGAGAGTACATGCTACGGCAGTAACTCTATAGCGAAGATGACACTATACCACGGCATATCTAATTATAGTAGACACAACATGTCATGCTAAACCTAAGTGTTACCTAAGTGTTCTCGTGCTGACTGAGAAAGGTGAGGTCTTGACAGTCAGCTCTGCCCTTGACCTTGTATGGTACCGATTTTGACTTACTAGTGGTCGGTTGGAGTATGAGCGATATATCTCATCTCCTCTGGGCATAAGTATGAATGTGAACATGTAATCAGTTGTGTAGGTTGTTTGTTTAAGGATTAAATATGGAAACATTGGTTGATGCCTTATTATTTTCATACAACTGAGTAGATAGATGTTATACATGTTTTTCATATTCCCTTTCAAGCAAAAGAGAATTTATAGATGTGTTATTAATGTCTATACTTTGCACTTAAATATATATCTATTAATCAATGAAATACCTATAGTTTAATTTTATATTATTCTCTGTGATAATAATATTGTTGGCAGAGAGGTATATCTCTCACTGGGACAATAGTCTCACCCCATGGGATCCAAAAAAATTGGGTGGTCATGGACGAGGGACTAGAAACCAGAGTGCGGAAGAAGGATCGTTGTAGCAAGGACAACAGTAGTATTTCAGGTTGAGTATGTTTCCAGTTAGGGTTTGTAAATAGAAGTTTATGTGTCATCCCTGTACTCTCAGGTCCTTGGGAGATAGTCTTAGTGGTTTTCACAATCAACTTGAGATTTTTGTTTGCTTATCTCAAGGTTTTTATGTTGCTACTATGTGTAATAAAGTAAAGCACATGATACTTATTATCCTCGAGAAGAGACGACATACTAAATGTATGACATGAACTATGTGTATGTAAAGCTTTGGTCCTTTGTGTAAAAGCTTATTGAACAAGAATCTATGTGTAAAGATGGTTTTAATTTTTAGTGGTTTTTGTTAACTCCGTTATTTGTGATAATTCCGTGTTTTACTAGTGATGGCTTGATTTGTAATTAGGTCATCACAGTAAGAGTTTCCTAGAAAAGGATCTCCTTGTAAAATGGTTTTAATTTTAGTGATTTTTCATTAATCTGGTGTTTATGATTATTCTACATAATTAGTAATGATTTGGTTGTCAGTTTGGTGGCGGTCATTACAAGTTTGGTATTAGAGCTTAAGGTTCACTGAGTCTACAGAGACATAGGAGTAAGGTGTTGAATCTATTCTAGTGTCCTCCAATATACCCTATAGTGACTTATTCTTATGTAGAAGAAAGGGCGAAGTTTAAAAATGACTGGAGAACACAAGGAAAATGTTGCTGAGAGCAATGTTGTTGCACTAGGAGAGGGTGCAAGGGAGCAGACAAGAGAAGAATGAGTGCCTGAGAATTCCCATCTTGACCTAATCAAGATAGAGAATCCTACTTTTTATGCTCTTGTTGGGCAGGTTAGGATAACAGTGATGCATAAAGTAGACTGGATACTAGCATTACAACCTAGGTTACCAGTCCTCAATATAGAAACTTTGGGTTCTGAAAGGGTTCTTGAATGACATAGTCATGTTGGAATAGTGGAAAATGTGGGAAGGATTAGAATATGGCAAGAAAATAGACTCTGCCATAAGTATAGACAGATAGTACATTTGTGATTGCAATGCCCAAGGAGGGGCAATAAGCTGAGAATTAAGGAAAGATCTCTACAATTCTAGAGACATTTTCCTAGTTGTTATAAAAAGCCAAAGTTTTTATTGCCATCAGTGCAATAAATGCCTAGTGCACCAGGGCAATAGTCACTAAGTAAAGGCAAAACCCCTAACTTTCCACCTGTAAGAAATCCTGGCTTAGCTTCTACATCGGTAATAAGACTGATAAGACCATGGTACAAGGACAATACATGTTATAGATGTGTAATGTTGAGCATACTAAACCCTTTTATTCAAAAAGAAGGGAGGAAATGACCCAAAAACTGAGACAAACTCTGTAGGGTTTACAAAAGTTACGACCCAATAGTGTAAAAAGGCAAAAGCAACAACATGAAACAGCCAGACTCTATGTGTTGAGTCAACCTGAAGTGGTAGATGACCGTGAGGGGTAACAGTCAGATAGAGCTTTTTCATTTTGATATGCCTTCTCTTGATGTTATCTGATAATCATAAGAAGGATTTTTGTTATGGACTTCCCTATTGATTGCCCTATGGGGACATAGGGAAGAAATGATGAGGACTAGAATTTATATTCTGTTCAGTATTATTTTAAATGCTTTATAATTGCTCTTATCAGTGTGAAAGAGGATGAGGTATAGAAGTGATGCCTGGAGAAAATCCAGGAATGCTAAGTCCTATGTTTTTGATGATATGAAAAGTAAGGAATATGATAGTAAACAAAGTGCATACTACCTAATCTCAGTACTTGTATACCCTGTCTAGGTATTCAACTATTGAAGATAATGTTAGTATGGAACTCTTAGATTGTTATCTTTCTGGTTACTCTGATCAAATAGTCATTTTGAGACAATCTAGTGAGCATAATGAAACTGGAAATATGGCATGGATATTTTTATCACATCCTAAGTGCAATAAATTGGAATCTGAGATGATCTCAGATCAATCTATGTGTATGAGCAAGTAAAAAGTATAATCATCATGATAAGGGAAAGAAGAATGAGGGAGATGATCCATGTTTGATAAAGTCTGTGTGAATAGTAAGGATCTTTTCCATAATGTGGAAATGGGAAATGTGATAAAATTATAGAATGTTCATCAACATGTTAGACCATAACAAAGAAAGGAATGATGATATGAGGGGTTGCTAAGTCGACTTCCCCAACTAAATACGGATTGCTAAGTGGACTTTCCAAACTAAATAGGGATTGCTAAGTGGACTATCCCAACTAAATAGGGGTTTCTAAGTGGACTTCCCTAACTAAATAGGGATTGCTAAGTGGACTTTCCCAACTAAATAGGGGTTGCTAAGTGGACTTCCCCAACTAAATAGGGATTGCTAAGTGGACTTTCCCAACTAGATAAGGGGTTTCTAAGTGGACTTCCTCAACTAAATAGGGACTGTTGAGTGGGATTTCCCAACTAAATAGGGGTTGCTAAGTGGACTTCCCCAACTAAATAGGGGTTGCTAAGTGGACTTCCCCAACTAAATAGGGGTTGTTAAGTGGACTTCCCCAACTAAATAGGGATTGCTAAGTGGACTTTCACAACTAAATAGGGATTGCTAAGTGGACTTCCCCAACTAAATAGGGATTGCTAAGTGGACTTTCCCAACTAATTAGGGGTTTCTAAGTGGACTTTCCCAACTAAATAGGGATTGCTAAGTGGACTGCCTCAACTAAATACATGTCTCCTCTTTGATGAACAACCCTGGGTAATGATGGGGTGATAAAAGGAATATGTTCCTTTATGTTCTTTCCTTTCTGGGACATGGCAATCAAGTGAGTCTTATGATACCTGATGTGTATGAGATAGAAATGTTCTATTGACGGATACTTGGAAAAATATCACTATGTCTTGGACTTTGGTTCCAAGGTAAAGATATGTGTAATAGGTAATGTCCCGAGATGAAAGAAAGATCCTTTTGTCTGACTAACTTTGGTATTAACAATAAAGAGATGGATATGATGAAGATGTGATGTGTTTTTGACACATGTGGAGGATACCAAGGTAAGGAATTCTGGTATCCAAGAAGTGTCGGGTGGTATGAGAAAATGAGAACATGTCCTAATAAAATGATTAATGTTTGATTACCTAGAAAGGCTAACTTTGAGATCAGTCTAGTTATGTACCTATAGTATGGATGTCATGTGTTAGGGGTTTATGCTCTGCATAAACATGACTTCAGCAAGGATGTATGAGTTGAAGAAATAGTTATAAAATCATTTTGGGAAAAGCTTATTAAATTAAAAATAATTCCTTAGAGTATCCCTATCTAGATTTGTTGAGGCAACTTATACATAACATCTAGAGATACCTCTGAGATAAGTTCTTCTTTAATAGGTGGTCTCTCCTTATGACAAGGGAATGTACAACTAATAAGATAGTTGGTACAAGTCGTAATAAAGTTTAGTGTTGTGTCAGCAAATTAGATGGCACAACAGATGTATGATAAGACTTGTAGTCCCAAGTGGGTGACTAACTGTGGTCGTTCTTTAGAGGTGAAATGCTAAACTAAATGAGGAGTATGGAAGACTCCCTAGAATCAAGAATCTTGTCACATAAGTTGTAAGTTGAGAAAGGTGACAAATCAGTGAGGTTTGACACCTGAGTTAAATAAGGTATGTATAGCACTTCTCTGACTTAGAAAGTGTTACCTGACATAGAATTGACACTATAGTCATTAATAAAAAGGACAGTTGAATATGTGTCATGTATGATAGGTTCTATGATGACCCTGGATGGAAGGACTTTGTGCTGGTCAAAATTCTATGACATCCCCATAACATCAAGATGTTATGTGGAGACTTGATGTTATGATGTATGAATGACAATTGTTTTCCTTCATCTGGGATTTCGGGGGTAAAATCCTTGTTAGGGGTTTATAACTTGTAATGACCCTGACCTGGGTTATGAGTTAAACCCTATTTGTTTTGGATAATAAAGTTTCTTAGAAATTTAATATAATCCTCTAAGGATTTTTGTTATTATGTGATACACTTATGTTCCAAGTTTGGTCCCGATTGAATGATGTTTGAGCAATGTTCCTTTATTTTGGACCAAAGTGCAATTTACCAAAGATAAAGGGTTATATTGCAATATGTCACATGTTGAAAGTGCCTCAAGTGTTTTATAATCATAAGAGAGATAATGATGCTAATTGGTGGCTTGTGGAAAGCCTAAATGCCAAGGTTGAACTTGTTTGAATAATGTTAGTACCTTGTGCACCAATTTTGGTACAAATTGTAATTTACCCAAAATGTAGGGTTGATATGCAAATGAACACCTCTAGAGTATTCCTACTTCCACTATGTATCATTTATAGGATATATAATGAATGATACACCATGTTTGAATCATTTATGAGTGGTAGTATTCTTGGTGATGAAAAGACCAAGAAAGGGGTTGTATAGAAACCCTAAATTGAGCTTGTATTGAGTGTATCGGGTTGTAGTGTTAAATGGGAGTCCCTATCGGCCAAGGAGCCAAAGAGGAGACCCCCATATCGTTCTTTTAACTCTTTTCATTTGCAAAAACTAGCTAATCACCTCAATAAAGAAATGGATATTGGCTTGCAACTTTTCTTGGGAAAGGTTGCATTGAATTGTGAATATTATAATGTGAGCGGAAGTGGCTTGTCGTAGAAGATAACCAAAGGGGACCGACCCTTATCCGTTGCATTATCCTCAAGTATTTATTTTGCATGGCAAGATAAATATGGAATGCATGAAAGTAAATGTGTCAACCCATGCATGGCCATGTGGCACCTACTAGTATTAAGGTGATGACACCTCTTACACTCTCTCCCATGAACCTCAAGTATATATACCCTTCCTTTCACCCCTTAGTGAAATTTTTCGAATCCTACCACCTCCATGCTCTTAGATATCGTGCATATAGTCTTGGCATCGTGCATAGGTGAAGTGGTATCGTGCATAGGCCTTGGGTATCGGCCATAGCAAGTGATATTGTCCATAGCATGTCGATATTGGCCATAGCAAGTTGTTATCGGCCAAGTGAAGTGATATTAGCCACAAGTGAAGGGGATATCAGCCAAAAGTGAGGGAATATCGTGCATGATTAGTGGGGTATCATGCAAGGTGCTAAGTATCAAGAAGGATCTCAAGTCTTAACCCTAAGGTGAGGCCATGATCATCTTCAACCTTGGATTGAAGCATGGATCTAGGGTTATGATCTTCCATTCTTTTCTTCTTCACCAAGTTCTTAACTATGGTGATTCCTTGTGTATGAAGGAGTTGTGAACAAGCCTTGTACTTTTGATAAGTCATCTTCAACCTTAGGAATGTGAAGCTTTGGAGCTTGGAGCTTTGAAGTTGTTCTTGAGGTGGGTTATATAACTTGAACCCAAGCATGTTATTATTCACCATCTTTCTTGCTATATTGATGATCTATTTTAAATTCCAAAATTTTCTTGAATACTTGATATATCTATGAGTTATAGTAGTTTCTTAGACCTTTTATCATTGTACTAGAACAAGTAGAATGAAGGTCTAGAGCTTGAATATGATGGTATCACCTTATAAAGTGATATCGGGTTCAAGCACATAAGCAAGCACCTCTAACCCGATATGGTGATGCACCTACACCACTAAAACGATATGGATATGAGTTTATACTTTCTTGGAAGATATGGTGATTTAGTATACACCTTTTGCACGATATGAGGTCAAGCATACACCTCTTTGCCTGATATGGTGTGAAGCACACACACACCTCTTTTCCTGATATGGTGTGAAGCACACACACACCTCTTTGCCCGATATGGTACAAAGCACACATACACCTCTAAAGTGACATGGTATGCACACATACACCTCTAAAGTGATATGGTAAGCAATGATACACCTCTTTTCCTGATATGGTGTGAATCACACACACACACCTCTTTGCCCGATATGGTGTGAAGCACACACACACCTCTTTGCCCGATATGGTGTGAAGCACACACACACCTCTTTGCCCGATATGGTGTAAAGCACATATACACCTCTAAAGTGACATGGTAAGCACACATACACCTCTAAAGTGATATGGTAAGCAAGAATACACCTATTTTCCCGATATGGTGTGAAGCACACACACACCTCTTTGCCCGATATGGTGTGAAGCACACACACCTCTTTGCCCGATATGGTGTGAAGCATACACACACCTCTTTGCCCGATATGGTGTAAAGCACACATACACCTCTAAAATGATATGGTAAGCACACATACACCTATAAATTGATATGGTAAGCACACATACACCTCTAAAGTGATATGGTAAGCAAGCATACACCTCTTGCCCGATATGGTAAGCACACATACACCTCTAAAGTGATATGGTAAGCAAGCATACACCTCTTGCCCGATATGGTAAGCACACATACACCTCTAAAGTGATATGGGTAGCAAGAATACACATCTAAACCGATATTGGGTTAAGAATACACCTCTTGGATGATATGGTGTTGATCACACATCTCTAAAACAATATGGTGGGTTACCCAATACACTAGATGATAAAAGTGTTAAGGTGGCTAATACCCTAGAACATGTGATGGCCAATACACTAAAGTGTGGTGTGGCTAATATCTTCAAGAGAGATGAGGACGTTACACTCATGTATGGTGAAGGTGATACACCATATGATTGGTAAGGTTGATACCTTGATGGGTAAGGGTATGAGGGATATGATGATGTCTAGCCCAATATACACCTAACCCAATACATGTGTTCAACTTGACATACGTGATTCAACCTGATACACCTTGTAAAGGTGGGGGTAAAACACTCTTAGGAGTGACTATTGTAACACCAAGTAAGGGTGTGGTTAATACTTTTATTGGTGAAACACCTAAAGTGGTTGATAATGTTCAACCCTATATGAACAATGCCTTAACTCGAGATGAGTCCATATCACTTGATGATAGTTGGATAATTCAAATACAAGATAAATGTGATGAGTTAGTGCATAAAGTATTAGGATGGGAAATACCCTAATACAAGATAAGTTGATGAACTTAAGGAAGTTAAAAGTGATGAGGGAAGTTATACACCAAAGCATGATAAATATCACATCCAGTACCTCAAGTTTGATATACCTTGATATTTTTGGTTGAGTAACACATGAAGTGTGTCATGTCAATTGTTACATTAAGATGTAATGAGTTTAATGCACTTTGATAAGTGTAGGCTAATATACCTTGAGAAAGGGTTAAGCCAATTTAATCAAGTATGGTGTAATCAACATCCTAGTGAGGATGAGAGAGAAACTCATACTTTGTGTTAATAATCATTTAATGATAAATGATGAGAATAAATAAGTATGATTGAATACTTATGATATCAATGTATGCTCCGAGATGTGTGGATCAATGAATTAGGGTTTTGATTGATAATATGAACTTGAAACCCTATTCGACTATAAAGGGAAACCCTAACCCTAATAATGGGAAGGTTGTATTTCTCTTATTGAATAAGCCTTGTGAAACATGTTAAATACTTATATAACAAGTATAATGCTTATATGGTCTGATGACCTAAAAGATAATTGCTGCCTAGTGCGAGGTGATAAGATGTTTAATGGGCCTTGTGAGCCATGTGAATAATTGTTGCCTAGTGAGAGGTGACAAGATGTTTAATGGGCCTTATGATCCATGTGAATAATTGTTGCCTAGTGAGCGTTGGCAAGATGTTTAAATGGGCTTTGTGAGCCACGTGAATAATTGTTGCCTAGTGAGAGGTGACAAGATGTTTAATGGGCCTTGTGATCCATGTGAATAATTCTTTCCTAGTGAGAGGTGACAAGATGTTTAAATGGGCTTTGTGAGCCATGTGAATAATTGTTACCGAGTGAGAGGTGACAAGATTTTTAATGGGCCTTGTGAGCCATGTGAATAATTGTTGCCTAGTGAGAGGTGATAAGATGTTTAAATGGGCTTTGTGAGCCATGTGAATAATTATTGCCTAGTGAGAGGTGAAAAGATGTTTAAATGGACTTTGTGAGCCATGTGAAATACTTGTGCAACAAGTATGATGAATACCTAGGTCTGAGGACCTAGAGGTAATAGTTACCTATTATAGAGGTAACAATGCTATGGGGTGATCTAAGGGTTTGAATACCCAGATCCAGTAATCATGATGATGATGATGTGAAGGGATGAGAATTCCTAGTAATTTGATAAGGGACTAAAATCCTAAGTGTTATGCATAAGTGTGATTGTAAAATATGATCAGTCGTGTAGCATATTTTCTTAAGGATCGAATATAAAAAACATTGTTTGATGCACAATTCAGTTATACATCTTAGTTGATAGATGTTATTTATGTTTCTTTACATTCCTTGTAAAGTAGATAGATGGTTTATTACTCTACCATGGGTAGATGCATCATTTTCCTCAAGTAAAGAGATTACTTTATTCTATTCATACAATTATTAATCATGCATGTTAATATAAAAGAACCCCTGCTCAGTTTTATAATGTTTATCTGTAATAATAATATGGTTGGAGGAGAGTTATATCTCTCATTGGGACAATTGTCTCATCCCGTGGGATCCACAATTTTTAGGTGGACGTGCACAAGGCGGTGGAGACCTTTCTGCATAAGAGGAACATCAGTTGGGGCAGTAGTAACAGATTAGGTTGAGTGTATTGTCTGTCATGTCTTATAGATAGAAGTCATATGTGTCGTCTATGTACACTCGGGTCCTTGGATTCAGTTCATAATGATTTCGTGAATAATCTGAGTTTTTGGCTTTAAGCCTCAAGGTTTTAAGTTGCTCCAGAATGTGTTTTGATAGAGCAACTATCATATGTTGTCCTCAAAATGAGATGAAATAGTGTATGTATAATGTGAATCATGATATTTATAAGATTTGGATCTTTTAGTAAGAGTTTCCTGGAAGAGTATCTCCTTGCAAAATAGTTTTAATTTTAGTGATTTTTCATTTATCCATTGTTTATGATTATTCCGCATAATTAGTAACGATTTGGCTGTCAATTTGGTGGCGGTTGTTACAATGTTACTTTTTATGCTAGTTGGTAATTCATATTACATATCTCTCTCTAAAATAATCACTTATCAAACCATACACAAACCCCTAGATCTAAGATGTCATGTGTATACCCAAATTATTACAATTTGGTCTTCATCGTCGTCATGTATTTGAGTAATTAGATGCACACACCATAATCTAGTAAATGCTACATTGGGAATGGCCACATTAAGGAGTGTAGATCAAAGTTGAAAATGTGAATCTTGACCTTAGGTATTGATATGTGACTTAAATATGAGAATGATGTGTGTATACAATATCTAATCAACCCACGTATAGTATCTAAATAAATGGTGATACATATTTGAACATGGATGACTATGCAAGGAATATTGTACCCTACCTTAGAATGGAAATGTATGCATGTAATAACTATAACCATTAAATTAATAGATATGTGATCGAGTCTCTATTCACCCAATAAGATTACTAACCCTAAAATGCAATTAAGTAATGAAGATTAAGATAAGACAAATGTATATATTATACTAGGGATTTATATGCATGTTCTCCTTGATTTGATTGACATACCTAATATGTTTCTAGGGTGAAAACTTGTTTATGAGGATATAAAAAATCATAGAGTTAACATTTATGTTATGAAGACCAGGTATGTTCTTTTTCCCAATTTTATTTTGGCATATAATGATTAAACCCTAGATTCTAATCCATGATGCATATTTTGACTTAAACTCCTACTTTTGAATCTCTTTAATCCTTTCACAATCTTAAACGTTATTCACACATTTCTTCATTGATGATTATTGGAATCCTACTTCTCATGTATATGGATCTTTTGACCCCAATTTATATATGTTGGATGCTTTCATCATTATTGTACTTTTCATACTTTGGTCAGGCTTATGATCTTGCATTCTCTACTATTAAACTTGACAAACTGGGTCAAAATTCTTGGCACCCATGAGTCGACCCGTTTAAGCTGGGTTTGGGTGATGAAATTTTCTACCCATTGAAAATCACCCAGACCCATATCCACCCATTCAAATAGTGGGTTTCATAGGTGATTAGTTAACTGAATTCAATACATTTATATACATATTATACACATACACCAATAAAAGATGTTGTCTATTTCACACAGGTTAAATCTTTACATTTACCTACAATAATAGTATTCTCTTTATTTTGTGTTTGTAATAGACAACAAGTACTTATAATATTAGCAATGTCTAACTTTCAATAGCTTGGGTGGTATGGGATCGGGCTCCACAATGAAGTGACCCAGGTTTGAAACCCAAGTTGTGCTCCTACAAAACCTCTGTCACATAGGTCGGCCCATTGTGTGATTTGAACAACCCCTCTGATGTTCGGGTAGTCGGGGGCTTTTCACTGCCAGGGTGGAATCACTGAAGTGACTCCTCCTGAGGGGTGGTTCCCAAGTACCAAAAAATGTCTAAATTTGAATGACAAATTTACGTGTTGTTTTTATGATATTTTATGCATTAAAAGTACATTAATTTTTCTGATTTACATTGAAATACAACAACTAGATGTTGTTTTTTCTTTTAATTTTGTATAAACATAAGCTAACAACTAATTGATTGGTTTGACGTCAAACATGGTAGTTATCTGGTTTTTTGCATTATATTTGAAAATAAAAATATAGTTATGAGTTGTTTTAATTGTTGTTTTTAGTGTTAGTAGATGCAACTAGCTACTCATTGTTGATTGGACATATTTTATAAGGGCACCCAGGTAAACCCGCAACATGTTGGGTCAGATTTGGGTGTGATTTTCTTCCACTAATTTCGAATTGTATCTTTTTGACCTGCACCCACTAGACCCACGCCTTCAATGATCCAACTCAAACCCAGAACACCCACCCATTTGACAGGTCTATCTATTACGCATGTGTGATTTCTGTTGATATGTAAGCCCATAGAGCCATCCCGAGCGATTGCATAGAGTCAAATATTATTTAATCAATTAATATGATTAATTGGTTAATTAATTAATTCATATATGTTTTCTAATTAATCCATGAGATTTTTAATTAACGCAGTCTTTCTGTTTACTGAAAGGTTTGGGAAGCCCTTCTTCCTTTCGTCTCCAATTTAAAAGGGCTTGACGGTCGATATCTTTATGAGATATTGAGAAAGACTTTTCAGTTTACGTTGATGTACGTAAACCCTAGTCGTCACCATCCTTAAGAGAGTAAGGAGAGTACCATGATGCTAACATGTCATCACATAGAGGCTACTCCTTCCTGTCAGCTTAGGAAGCGTGAGTGGAGTTCCAGTCCATCTGTGTGGATGAAGTCGAGACACAGACACTCAGATGCCTATGTGCATAGGACATCAATGACTATACATATGCACTACAAGCGGCATTCATCACTGCACAAAAGGAGCGCCGTCGGATCTTCTTACGATGTGTTTGGAGGATGGGAGAGAAGTACCATCTGTGTAAGCTAGGAGTGTTGCACACCATCGTATAATGAGACGTCATTGGACTTGCTCTGTGATAAGGTATGTCCCGCGAACACTCTTTCTGAATACGATGTTGTCGACAAGATCCTGTTGTGGGTTGTGTGAAAATATATTTTATTTTTTTACTTCCATCGTGCATGTTTCCTTCCACAAAACCCAATAGTGATATCAGAGTGGCGTCAATATACGACGTATTTGGATTTGTTTCGATATGATTTAATCGTTGTATACTATTTTTTGTGGTTGCATACGATGTGCATTTAAAATTGCTAATGTGCATATCTAAACCTAATTTCATGTACGCCGCAGGCTGCTATTTTTGACATTTCAAATGGGGTCGAATATGGAAAATATTGATTTTCCTAAGTGCACGAAAGTAAAATTTGTAGCCCTTTTAGGGCGTTGCCCCTATGTACCCCGCATAGTCTGTGTGGGAGTCGAAAATTTGTTTAATGGGGAATGTCCTGCATTAGAAGTACTATAATTTTAATATGTATATATGTATATGTAGATATACCTATGATATCATAGATGTCACCTTTAAAATCTATTTTATGTGGTGAATGTGTGCACGGTTATGGCCTAGAATCCCCTTTTGTGAATGTTGTGAATGAATGTGGTTGTGAATGTTGTGGATATGTTTGTTTGTGAATGCTATGGATTTATAACGGTTATATGTGGATCCTTTGTATAAAGTATTCGGATTGCATGTCGAGCCTCATCTATTATTTCAAAGTGTAATTAATTCTTTCACTTTATATTTGTACTCATATGATGTAATAGAGATAGGATTAATTTTAGTCTTTGTAAACTTGATTGAAGAAGGCCACTTGAAGATCCAACTCCAAGGAGTGTCCATAGAGAAGCACCATGAATATCCAATTCCAAGAAGCAAATTTAAGATCCAACTCCAAGGAGCATCCATGGAGAAGCAACATGAAGATCCAATTCTAATAAGCAGCCTAAAGATCCAACTCCAAGGAGCATCTATGGAGAAGCAACTTGAAGTTCCAACCTCACGGAGCATCCATGAAGTTGTTCATTGTAAAGTTGATCCTTACAGGTTGATTCATAGGTGTTGTTGCATGATATGCATAAGACCTTAAGTGGACTGTAATCCTTTGTATCTCCAAAGGATTACAGTAGTATGGACATAATCGATGTTTTTATGTTTGTGATTGCATGTCTATCATTTGTGGTTGTGGATATAGTAGTATATGATACATACTATAAGTATGTAGTGTTTAGATATGTATATGTATTAATAAAACCCCTCAATTAATAATATTAAGTTTTAGCTGCCTTCCATAAAGCAACACACATGAAAAGCTTGATCAACTATGTATGGGCATGCCTCTGTGTGGTACACTATCTATATCACGGAAGTGTGATGGTGGATGTGTGGGTCTGCCTCCGCAGAGTGCACACTCATCGTGTTGTCTTATGGGTTGGACTTAACTAGGGAACCTTGATAGGATCAAGTACCTAGAGGCACATAGATGCATCATGGCAAGGAGTTGTGCATGATCATCTATCCAAGAGCTGCATATGATGCAATTGGAAAAAGTTCCCTACCTTAGTATTTGGTCTTTGACGCCGGTGTTGGCTGAGCATTAATCCAATAATTTTGGATCTTGTCTCACTAGAAGGTTGTACATTGCAATCTTTCGGGTTGATAGTGAGGGCTATCAATTTGAATAAAATAGTAGGAGCATAATTAATTAAAGGCCTAATTAATCTTATTTATCAAATCTTTACAAGTCAAAATGTTTTGGACTAAATGCAAACTTTTTCTTTTATAGCAATCAAATGGCAAACTACACTCACACATTCTCATTGTGATCGGTCCTTGAGAAGAACAAACTTACCAGAATCAACTTTCAAAACTGGTTTAGGATGCTGAGAATTGTTCTCACGCATGAGTGTAACCTCTATGCCCTTGAAACACCAGAGCCAACAAAACCTGCCTCAAATGCACCCAAGGCTGAAAAGGATGCTTACAAGAAGCACCTTGATGATGCCTTGGATGTCAAGTTCCTGATGTTGTGCTCAATGAACCATGAGTTGCAAGTGTAGCATGATAACATGAATGTCATGGAGATGGTAACACATCTCAAGAACATGTATCAGCATCAAGCAATATAGGAGAGATATGACGTCTCCAAGGTATTATTTAGAAGTAAGATGAAAGAGAGAGACTCAGTTGACACCCATATACTCACTTTGATTGGGTACGTGGAAAGCATATCCAAGCTGGGATTTCCCCTAGGTTAAGATTTGGCCACTGACATGATTCTACAATTGTTTCCTGAATCGTATAGTCATTTTGTCATGAACTACAACATGAACAATCTTGACAAGCTGTTGTCAGAATTGTTGGGAATGTTGAGGATAGATGATGCATAGATGAATAAAGACAAGCCCAAGTCTGTGATGATGATCACCAGAATAAAGGGAAAGTCAAAAGGCAAAGGCAAGGATAATAAAAGTTCTAAAGTTGGGCATAAACCAAAGTCATCTGTGCTCAAAGCTAAAGGTGGGATCTCCAATGAAGGTAGTTGTCACCATTGTCACTAAGCTAGACATTGGAAAAGAAATTGTCCTCTCTACCTAGAGGAACTGAGGAAGAAGAAGCAAGAGATAGAGATCTCCACTTCAAGCATATATGTTATTGAGATAAACTTAAATACTTCTTCATCATGGGTAACAGATACCAATTGTGGATCTCACATATGTTCAAATATGTAGGATCTGATCAGAAGTAAGTTGTTACAAAAGGGGCAAGTCGAGTTGTTGGTCGCTAATGGAGCAAGAGTTGTTGCACTGTAGTTGGAGTTATTGGTTTATCTTTTCCTATGGGCCTTGTAATAGAATTTGAGAATTTCTATTATGTACCTACCATTAATAGAAATATTATTTTTGTATCTTGTATGGACAAGAGTGGATTTGAATTTCACATTAAGAATGGAATGATTTCTTTTTCTAAAGATGAGATCTTTTATGGAAATGCCCCTACGTCTTATGGTATCTACTTGTTAGAACTCGAGACTAGCATTTATAGTGTAAATACTTAGAGGCTAAAACTTGACAATTCAAACAAAACATACTTATGGCATTGTTGTCTTGGGCACATAAACGAGGAGCACATATCTAGACTCTATAAGGATGGTTATCTATACTCTTTTGATTTTAAATCATTAGAGACATGTGAGGCTTGTTTATTAGGCAAGATGACCAAGACTCCTTTCACTAGACACACTGAGAGAGCCAGTGATCTGCTAGGGCTCATACATATTGATGTATGTGGACCTTTTAGATCAAATTCTAGAGGAGGATATCAATACTTCATTACCTTCGTTGATGACCTCAGTAGGTATGGTTATGTATATCTTATGGAACACAAGTCAGAAACTCTTGAAATGTTCAAGACTTTCATGAATGAAGTAGAGGAGCAACTTGGTAAGAGTATTAAAGCACTCCATTCATATTGTGGTGGTGAAAACTTAAGCCAAGAGTTTGAGGACCTTCTGAGAGACTATGGTATTGTATCACAATGGACTCCACCTGGTACACCACAACATAATGGTGTTTTAGAAAGAAAGAATCGTACATTATTAGACATGGTACGATCAATGATAAGTTTAGTTGAACTGCCAATATCGTTATGGGGATATGCTCTTGAAACCGTAGTGTTTACGCTTAAATATGTACCTTCTAAATCGGTTCAAAAGACACCATATGAGATATGGAATGGGAATCATCCCAATTTGTCTATGTTAAAGATTTGGGGATCTAAAAAGCTTATGTTAGGAAACAATTTCCTGAAAGGCTTGGACCCAAATCTGACAAATGTTGTTTTGTTGGATACCCCATGGAAACTCAGGGATATTACTTCTACACACCAACTGACAAAAAGTGTTTGTTGCTAGGACTACTATATTTCTTAAAAAGGAATTTATTTCCAAAGGGATCAGTGGGAGGAATGTAGATCTCAAAGAAGTTTGAGATCAACAAGAAAGTAGAGAACCCAAGGAGGTACATAAGGAACATGAAGACTCACAAACTATTGTGGATTTTCAAGTTCTAAATGTAACACAAGAACCTCGTAGGTCTAGTAGGACATGACTTGAGCCTGAGAGATTTGGATTTCTCATGACTCAAGATAGTGACGAATTAGGCATAGCAGATGAGCCAACTTCCTATCTAGAAGCTACTCAGGGACCAGAATTTGAGAAATGGCTCGAACCCATGAGATCTGAGATGGAATCCATGTACACCAACAAGGTATGGATCTTGGTGGATCCACCTGAAGGGGTAAACCCCATAGGGTGCAAGTGGGTCTTCAAGAAGAAGACTGACATGGATGGAAATGTTCAAACCTATAAAGGTAGATTGGTTGTGAAAAGATTCTGAAGAATTCAAGATTTTGATTATGACAAGACCTTCTCGCTAGTTGCCATGGTTAAATCCATTAGCATCATGCTTGCCATTGCATCTTATCATGACTATGAGATTTGGCAGATTGATGTTAAAACAACATTCTTTAATGGGTATTTACATGAGGATGTGTACATGACTCAACCTGAGGGTTTTATCAATCTGAAGGAAGCCAATAAAGTATGTAAGCTACAAAGGTCACTCTATGGATTGAAGCAAGCATCTCAGAGATGGAATCTACATTTTTGACAAAGTAGTCAAAAAGTTTGGCTTTAGTCAAAATGAAGATGAACCTTGTGCTTACAAAAAGGTTAGTGGGAGCACAGTCGTATTTTTCATATTGTATGTGGATGACATACTATTGATGGGAAATGACATCCCTACTCTTTAGACAATAAAAGGTTGGTTGGGGAAGACCTTCTCTATGAAGGATTTAGGTGAAGCATCCTATATACTAGGAATAAAGATTTATAGAGATAGATCTATAAGGCTTCTAGGCCTAAGCCAGAGCACATAAATTGACAAGGTTCTAAAGAGGTTTAGCATGGAGGGTTCTAAGAGAGGTAACTTGCCCATGTCCCATGGGGTTTATGATCTTTAAATCCCAATGTCCTAGTTCATGTAATGAATGGGTGTGCATGAGTAAGATTCCATATGCATCAATAATTAGATCTATCATGTGCGTGATGTTATGTACTCATCCTGATGTGTTGTATGATTTGAGCATGACGAGCTGATATCAGTCAGATCCAGGTGAATGTCACTGGACAGTCATAAAGAACATCCTAAAGTACTTGAGAAGGACTAAGGATCAATTCTTGGTATACAGAGGTAAGGAAGAGCTCGTGGTAAAGGGTTACATCGATGCTAGCTTCCAAACTAACAAAGATGACTATAGATCAAAATCTGGATTTGTGTTTTGCCTGAATAACAGAGTTGTGAGCTGGAAGAGTTCTAAGAAAGAGACGGTTGTAGATTCTATAATAGAGGTTGAATATATTGCCACATCTAATGCTGTAAAGGAAGCTATGTGGATTAAGAAGTTCATTTCTAAACTTGGAGTGGTTCCAAGTGCTAGTGATGCAATTGAGTTGTTTTGCGACAACAACATAGCAATTGCATAGGCTAAAGAACCAAGATCACACCAACATCCCAAACATATTCTACAGAGGTTCCATCTCATATGAGAGATCGTACAATGAGGAGATGTGAAGATTTGTAGTGTACCTACGGAAAGCAATATGGCTGACCCGCTCACAAAAGTACTTTCATAGCAAAAACATGACCGACATGTTCGATCACTTGGATTGAGATTCATGAGTGATTAGGTATAAGTGCAAGTAGGAATTTGATGGTATGTATGCCCATAGAGAGTATCATTTGATGATTTTAATGGGATATTATGTAAATGATTTTTAATATTATATTGATCATATCAATAAAGGCAAATTTCCAGTCTATATGTTTGTGTTTTATATTGTGAGATGACCACAAAATGTATACATGTCTATATAGAAGTATACTCAATGGCATATGTCTTCTGGTTGATAACCTGAACAGTGAGATCATATGTATGCTAAGAGTATGTATTCTTATTTTGTCCCTAATCAGTTGTTATGGTGGAAATATCCATAGACATCAATAACACATAAGATTGGAATGTATGTTGGTTGATGGAAGTATCTCATTAGCCATGATATGGAGATATCAAACCAAATACATAGATACTTGTTAGAGAATAGTGTATCAGACAGACCCACCTTGAGAGTGACACATGGATACCATGATTGGTAGTTAGAGTCACATCTCATAGTGATGGTGGTGATTGTGGTTCTTAGATCTGAAGTCACTACACTTATCACATGTCATTCGGTGAACTTTGACATCATCCAGCATGGTCCTGAATAAGGATTGCCATAAAGATGGTTCTTAGATGCTTTTTGACACATGGGGATGATTGTGAGTGATGTAGATGGAATTTTTCCTTCCTACAGGAGTTTGATATTCCGACCACTTGATAAGCAAGACTGAGAAATGCATGGCCATGCCGATGTGAGTCAATATGTGATATTGAGCTTACATATATCTCATATCGTCTGCTCTAGTTTAAGGAACTTGGATTGAATGTTGAAGACGATAACAATTCCATCACTCAAGTTCAATTCGGATATCAGTGACAAAGGAACTATACAATCATTGTAACACCAGTCATGAATGATAGGTTAAGTTGTTCTCCAATTTCTCCAATTACTTGGGTGGCAATGAAGTCTTGTTAGATGCCAATCATTGCTTGTGAAATCATAATGTGATTATGGGTATCACTACCAACGTAATTTAGAGCCTACTGGGTCACACACATAGGATGTGCTGGAATAAGAGTATAATTGTGGATTTTATTGGAATTGTTTTGAATCACATTGATTACTTAAATGTTAATGTAATCCATTAGAATAACATTTTAATATATTAAAAATTTTGATCCAATTAATTGGAATGACTGGCTCTAGGTGCAAGTGGGAGTCTGTTGGTATGTATGCCCATATTGGTATGTATGCCCATAGAGCCATCCCGAGCAATTGTATGGATTCATGTATTAATTAATCAATTAATATGATTAATTGGTTAATAAATTAATTCAATAATATTCTAATTAATCCATGAGCATTTAAATTAACGCAGTCTTTTTGTTTACCGAAGAGTTTGGAAAACCTTGCTTCCTTTCGTCTCCTATTTAAAGGGGCTTGATGGTTGATATCTTTAAGAGATATTGAGAGAGGCTTTTTAGTTTATGCTCATGTATGTAAACCCTAGTCGTTACCATCCTCAAGAGAGAAAGGACAGCACTGTGATGGTATCATGTCATCATATAGAGGCTACTCCTTCCTATCGGCTTAGGAAGTGCAACGTAGAGTTCTAGTCCATCTGTGTGGATGAAGTTGAGACGCAGACGCTGAGACGCCTCCATTTGGAGGATGTCAATGACTATCCATACATGCTAGAAGCCATACATCACCACACGAAAGGAGCACCGCCGAATATTCTTGTGACGCATTTGGAGGATGGGAGAGAAGTATCATTCCTGTAAGCCAGGAGCGTTGCACATCATCGTGTAGCAGAATGTCGCCGGACTTTCCCCACGACAAGGTATATCCCAAGAACACTCTTTTTGAATACAATGTTATCGACGAGATCCTGTTGCAAGTTTTGTGGAAATATATTTTATTTTGTTGCTTCCGCCGTGCATGTTTCCTTCCACAAAACCCAATAATTTCGGCTATCATATCTAGAAGTAGATCTAGCACATTTTTTTCCTTTGGTATTAAGATTTCAGTCCTCTTGACACAAATTGAGGTTTTAGTCCTCATGCCAAGTAATGGGGTTTTATTCCCCCTTCACATAGTATATATTTAAGAATAGAGGTTTTAGTCCTCTTGTCCAGCAATAAGGTTTAGTCCTCCTTCCATTCTATATTTACTAAGGTTTTAGTTCTCCTACCCTTGGTTTGGAATTTATGGTTTTAGTCCTACTTTTTAGGTCATGCTAGTCTTCATGTAGTCAACATGCATTTCAAAATTAACTATTGTTTATGGATTTATTCAAAGTCTCAAGAATATTTATTTTATTTCTCATCTCATATGAATGTCTCATTCTTTTAATTGTCATTATCTTGACACTATTATTTTATTTTAATTTATGTTGAACATATCTGAATGTTATAGCCAACATTTTATTGGAAACACCCTTGCTTTTATCCTTATGTTATGTTATTACCCAAATATTTGTTCATCTTACATATACCAATTTTATCTTACCCAAATATTCTCTTTTCCATTCCTCTTTTAGGTTTTTTCCCTCACCCAAAGCGTAGGTAACCTGTGGATATGGATTTTGAAGATCAAGTAGTAATCAAGATTTAAAGGAATACATTCAAAAGTAGAAGAAGAACCCAAGATGCCTAGGTGGCCCTCCACCTCAACCCTACATAGTTTCTGATGATTTCATTTATACTTCCTTATGTCCATCATTGACCATTATGTTGAACAAGGTTTTTTAATTTTAATAATTTAGTTTTGCTCCCTTACAAAGACTTTATCTCTACCACACTATTTATGATTAAGGCTATGAATCCACATTCTTATTTTAATTAAAGAAGTATGGGGTTTTATTTCTTATTCTCAAAATGGAAGTAAGGAGTAGTTCCATCATTAGGGACCCACTCCTTAAAATAGTTCTTTTTAAAATATTCATGTCTCACATACTAACTAATTTTTGGAATAAGAGAAGGGGTGAATGATAACACCCAAATCTATGCATTTTCACTATGCATCTTATCTTTAGTTTCATGCCACTTTAGTCTTAATTTGCACAATAATGCTTACGTTTTATATTTTCTATCTCTCATTAGATAATGTAGTTAGAATAGCCAATAATGTAGCTAAATAGCCAGTGTTGGACTTGCATGCACTGAACATAGATGATCAACCTCTTATCCTTGCTCTCTCTCTGCTAAACTGAGGCCTAGTGAATTGTATTATTTTATATTTCGTCTAATGATGAACACATATTCATGGGCCCAATTTATCTCTAATTACTTGCTTATATTGCCTAATTCACATCATACATCATGACCTAGCTTAATTGACTTTAACTTGATTTTTATTGGTTTTATTCTTGATATACAGGTCTATTTGGGCCCAAACCAGTGGGGTCAGCCCTTTGTATCCATACGCGGCTATAGTGCTCGAGATTCTCCTTTCTCCTCTCGAGTCCAACCCTAATCGTGATCACAATTCCCTCTAGCACCGGTCACGATCTTTCCCCCTTGCAACCCGCAGTTTTCCCTCCAAAAAATCGTGATCGCGATGCACTAAACCGAGATCGCGGTTCTCATCCATCTACCTGCGGTTCTCCGCACCCCCGCACACCACAACCTCCCACCAGTCAGTCGTTCTCATCTCCACCACCATCCACGCCACGGTAGAGATGCCACCACGCCACTGCTACCTCACCTACCATCGCCTTTCCTCCCCGATGTAGTGACGACATCAACTTCCTCCATCTTCCTCAAGTGCAGCAGTTGTCTCCGCAGGCATCACCCCATCTCATCACCACGACCGTCATATATTGTTCCTACACCCATGACCACAAGCACCCGTGGTCTACTCCTCCCCACACACCGCGACCTCCTCTCCCTTATCCACCTCACAACAGTGCCAACCGCAACTTGTCCTCACTCCGGACCATGACCTGCAGTGCTTTCAACTGCGGTCGCGGTCCCTATTCCTCCCGCTCACGGTCTTCTTATAGTGGCTAAGTATGGCACCCGAGGTCAGTAAATAGAGGCAACTGCGATCATGGAATATCGACCCATCTACCTCCATCACCTCCCGCCATCACCCCAACATCGTGACCACTGACCGTCGCAGTAGCAAGACCGCGGTCACCTGTCTACGATTCCAAAGAACCGTGACCTCTACTACTAACCATGACCACAGTTTCAGCAGCAAGGGTCATGACCTACTGCCTCCTCGCCATGACCATTAACAGCCATGACCCCCCTTTCCCATAATCGTGACCACTTCTCACACCGCTACCTGAACACAAAAGAATCGTGACCAGGGAAAATGAGCACGACCACGATCCCTCTCGATCGCATCCTGCTGCAAATGACCACGATATGGGTTCTTGTACACCGACTTAACTCAAAAAAGGGACACGTGCAAAGCACATGCCACGTGCCCAGCCCAGCCTATAAATAGAAGGGTACCCCCTACCTTTGGGGATCGAATCCAGTCCAAACGCCGGAAGGCTGCCGGGTTGGCGCCAGAGCCTCGGGGGAGCATCTCAAGGTCCGAGAGGACCAAGGCAGCCAGTCTACGTGCTCCAGCAGCCACTAGCCTCCACTCTCTCTCCTCTATCTCCATCTCAAATCTATTCTCTCCAAGGGTGGAAACCAAGGAGAGAGAAGATATGTTCAACGTTCACCCTCACCACCAAGGAGAGAGAAGATTTGCATCACCACCCTCCTCTAGTACTGGTCTACGATCTCCATAGGTGGAAGCTGAGGAGAGAGAAGATCAGTCTCCATCGACATCTGCATCACCTCCATAGGGCTACTGTTTGGAGCAGATCTAGAGAGAGAGAACCAAGGAGTCCAGATCTGATCAAGGAGAAGGACCAAAGGACGAGATCCAGCCTATACAGAGGCAAAGGAGTGAGAGCCACCTCTCCTCCATGGGCTATATCTCTTTTTTCTTCTCTTTCATTCTACTATGTTCCTTGGTTTCTTGTACATTGATGTTCTTCCATCTTTGTTCGGTTCCAACTATGTTTGTCCATGGCTAGTTGAGCTTCTTCTTGGCTATGTAGCCCGATTTGGGCATGTTTATGTACTTTTTCCTTAAGCAAGTAGATTTATTTCAGATCTAGTATGTTTTCTTATTCTATCTTCCCTTTTTGGTTATGATAGCTAGTTTGGTTGACCTCTTTCTTTCTTGAACTACTATTTCTGCCTGTATTGAGAGATCCATTGTAGGAATAGCTAAGAGACGATAGTTTGGATCTGAACCCAAGAGGAGGATGATCCAAGGTACTATGTTCCTAATATCTCTGGATGTCCTAAGACCCGAGAGGGAACTTAGCATATTCTGAGATATTGATTTGTCATCCTTGAGAGAGGTTAGATGACATATCGTTGACGGTTTTAGTCACGCATCGCGAAAGCGAGTGGGATGACCCCACAGGACAGATGCCATTGTGCATACTAGATGCTTGCTTAGGTGTTTGAGGGTTGTCTATACCCGAGAACGAGTGCATAGACTGCCCCGTTTATGGTTACATAGCCAGGAACTCTCCTTCTCTGATTAGTAGAACCACGAGCTCTGTTTTGTTTTGTTTTCTTTTCTTTTCTTTGATTTGTTTTAAATCGTGACAACCCGCTAGACTAGTTCTAGCACTCCTCTTTTATCGAATATCACGTTCGGCTTATCTGACCTAAGAATGATATTTGTGGCATCCTAAATGTCCCCACGTCCCTGTGTTCGACCCCGCATATCTATTTCGACCCCATAATAAAAGTTGTGGGGGCCTAGAAGGATTAGGGTTATAAATTTAAAAGCTTGATTCCTTCCTTTATCTCGCATTCGTATTCGAACGCGAGAAAAGGGCAGATCAACTTTTGGCGTCATTGTCGAGGATGTGGTTTGCCATGTTTATACACCTAAAGGATTTTGTTCTGTCACTAAAAGCTTGTATATATATGCATAGTTTTCCTCGTGCTTTACACATACTTGTCCATATATACTGAATAGTTTTTCTTTCTTTTTCTTATACCTTTTTCATACATGGATCTCGCTTTGGAAAGACAAGTGATCTTGTCCACCTTTCCTCTCGAGTTTTTCCGCAGTTCCGACTGCTAGCAAATAATTGAAAGTCGTGCCTTACAACTCATTGAGTTATATTTGCCCCCACCGTCATCATACGAAGATACCCTAACAACGGAGACTGCCAGTCAGCCCTTGACTTCCGTGCCATCATGGGAGCAAGAATTGATCAAGGCAGTGGAGTTGAGCTGAGAAAGTGCCAACACACTCACCTCATTAGCCCCTCATATCCAAGAAGATGTCGATCCAATGCAACAACTCCTAGAAGAGCAGGATCATCATCTCAAACTAGTCACTGAGGTTGTAGACCATAGTAGTAGTATTATTCTTCATATAGCAGTTTCCCCTCACATGTGCATGGAAGAATCGACGGGTCTCAAAAGCATTGCTGCTCAAGTACAACAACGACATGATAAAGATGTTGAACAGGGCAGGAGGATCCAAGAGCTCATCGATTTGGTTACAATTCGGTTACAACTGCCATCACAAGACAACGAAGAAGTTAGTCATCAAGACCATTCCATTGGTTCTGAAGTGGAGTATACACCATCATCCTATTCAGACCATCAACTGGATTCATCAAGATTTTTTTGTGAAGACCAGCCCACTTGGGGAAGCCCTTCATTCTATCTAGATGACCTAGTTGATTAACCAATGGAAGATATTAGTAATACACATGAATGGTTTGATGATGACGATGATGACGATGATGAAGACTCTTATCCTCATAATGATAGCCAAACAACCTTGCATCCTGAGGGTTGGTTTAAGGAACCCGAGTCCGACATTGACCCAGACCAGGGTGATATCTCTCATATTGAGACATGTCACTTAGCTTCGAGTAGTGCGCCGATCATGGTTTGGAACAATTTGTTCGATGATGACGATGACGATAGCTGCTCAACATGGAGCACTGAGTATACTGACGATAATGAGTTGGAACAACACGTGCTGCCATTTGCACCCCTACGTTTACAAGGTAGGGTGGACGTCATGGGGGAAGGATGGACAGTCCACTACAACATGGTTGTTGAGCATGAAGATACCCCTGACTCCATGCCAGGTGATAAGCTTTGGGTGGTAGAACCACAAACTGATTCTTCAGGGAGTACTTCTTGTTCAGAAAATGATTGGATGACCCAAACTGTATATAGTAGCTTATCTAAGCATCCAACCTCAAGTTCAGAGATGGAGGGAGGAGAAATGGATCCTACCCAAGTCATTCAACCTATCCCCTCCATCTCATCCTGTGTCGACATCCCAGGACCTTCATATTCATATTCATATAATGAAAGGTACCTTGAGGATGATATGTCAGAGAATTCATCCCAGTGCAGTTCAAGCCACTTCTAGCACAGAGATGACTTCACTGAGTCACCGGATTTCACTTCACTTCTTTAGACTCGGCATGGCACACATCTCTGCATATTCTACTCTGATTATGTGGCGGAAGCCATTGGCAAGACACAGGTGACACTGGTCCCAAAACTTAGGATTTGGGATCCCAGTGTCGGTATCATGGGGCATCCGCCCCCTTTTCTCTTACCCACCCTCCCGCCCTTTTATTACAATAAATTTTGCTTTTCATGTTCTTGTTAGTTAGTTTCTTTCCTCTAACTATTTTTATATCCTTGCATCCAGCATCATCTTTAGAACTTCAATAACTACTGTTAAAATCATGCATTCCTGCCTCACTATTTCAAGTTTAGATCTTGCTCGAGGATGAACAAAGTTTTAAGCTTGGGATGGTAGGCTTCGCCTTTCTATCTATTCATCCTTCTAGCATGCATGTTTACTTCCTACATTTAGTTTTAAAATTTTCAAAATTTTTAGCTTTTAGCTTTGCAATTATGGCTATATGGTGTGAATCGAATAGATAAATGCTTGACTTTATGCCTAAATGCACAGTTTTCATCTTTAAAATTGCTTGACCTTTTTCTTGGCTCGCTCTTTGACTCTTTCCTTGAGTATGGTAATAAATCTAAGGTTATGTGCCTTTTTCATAGCTTAAAGCTAAATTCCCTTGATCTATGTTGTGAATGGAAAATCTATGGTAAAGGACTCTTGGAATGAGCTAAAACATGATCAAAGAATCCTAGATGTAGATTCACAAGCTTACCTCTATTCTAAGGATTCTTGAATCATAATTGCAACTTCTCACACAGGTATCAACGGATCAATGATGAGCTTTGAGCTATAATCAAGATAAAATGTTTTTCCTCGATGGACTACATGCCTTCTCACATTAGATTGAGTCAAAAAGATGAAAAATATAAAAATGTGCAAAAGAGGCTTGGCCGCCCACAAAATCCCAAAAAAATCTATATAGTTCTCACCCAAGCCTACAAATAGAAAGTAGATGATAAAATTCTGAGTGTGAATAATAAAAGAGCATTGTTTTCTCTTTTAGGAGAGTTGAGGATGGTGCCCAGCCGGTGTATGATTGCGCTCACGAACGTGGGTATGTCGTGCCTGGTAGTATCATTCCAAAATCTCATTAGAGAGTCATTAGGAACCCCTAGGTGACCTATGAGATCATCTCAGTAGCAGGGTTGGTTCGAGCGTAGTACAAGGAGTTCGTCTCACTACTTTGGACCAACTGGTTCAGACTGCAGGGACTGTTGCTCGCTACATGGACCAATCTGACGCATATTGAGATCCTCAGAAGTCATTAGAGTCTTTTTGCTTTTTTTATTAAGGACATGAATAAGTGAGAGGCGCATTGTTCTAGATTGGTATGCATGGATTCATGGTGATGGCTCATTGCTCATCAACCGTGTGATCACATATGTGACAATTCTCTCATGTTTAATAATTATGATTCAAACCCTCATGAGTATCGACAGGTTGTACTGAATTTGCTTAATCTTGCCTGGAAACTCTTTGATCTTGCTTTCGCAAGACTGAGGTTGATTGGTGGGGGTTTGTTCTGAAATGACACGGATCAAGAGTATTGATGCTTTAAACTGTTTTGCTTAACCTTAGCATCTGTTGCCAAGCTTAATTTTGATGTTATCTTTTTATTCTTTAAGTAGAGTCTTGCTTGAGGACAAGCAAGTTTTAAGCTTGGGGTAGTTGATAACACCCAAATCTATGCATTTTCTCTATGCATCTTATCTTTAGTTTCGTGCCACTTTAGTCTTAATTTGCACAATAATGCTTATGTTTTATTTTCTATCTCTCATTAGATAATGTAGTTAGAATAGCCAATAATGTGGCTAAATAGCCAGTGTTGGACTTGCATGCACCGAACATAGATGATAAACCTCTTATCCTTACTCTCTCTCTGCTAAACTGAGGCCCAGTGAATTGTATTATTTGATATTTCGTCTAATGATGAACACATATTCATGGGCCCAGTTTAGCTCTAATTACTTGCTTATATTGCCTAATTCACATCATACATCATGACCAAGCTTAATTGCCTTTATCTTGATTTTTATTGGTTTTATTCTTGATATACATGTCTATTTGGGCCCAAAGCCAGTGGGATTGGCCCTTTGTATCCATACATGGATATAGTACCCGCAATTCTCCTTTCTCCTCTCAGGTCCAACCCTAATCGCGATCATGATTCCCTCTAGCACCGGTCGTGATCTTTCCCCTTGCAGCCCGCAGTTTTCCCTCCAACAAATTGTAACCGCGATGCACTAAACTGAGATCGCGGTTCTCATCCATCTTCGCGGTTCTCTGTGCCCCCACACACCGCAACCTGCCGCCAGTCAGTCGTTCTCATCTCCACCACCATCCACACCATGGCAACAATGCCACAATGCCACTGCTACCTCACCTACCATCGCCTTTCCTCCCCACCGCAGCGAAGGCATCGGATTCCTTTGTCTTCCTCAAGAGCAGCAGTTGTCTCTGCAGGCATCACCCCATCTCATCACCGTGACCGTCATCGCTCCTACACCCATGACCACCAGCACTCGCGGTCTACTCCTCCCCACACAGTGTGACCTCCTCTCCCTTATCCACCTCACAGCAGTGCCAACCACGACCCGTCCTCACTCCTGACCGCGACCCACAGTGCTTTCAACTGCAGTCACAGTCCCTATTCCTCCCGCTCGCGGTCTCCTTCCAGTGGCTAAGTATGGCACCCGAGGTCAATAAATAGAGGCAACCGCGATCACGGAATAGCGACCCATCTACCTCCATCACCTCCCGCCATCACCCCAACATCATGACCACTGAACGTCGCAGTAGCAAGACCGCAGACACCTGTCCGTGATTCCAAAGAACCATGACCTCTGCTACTAACCACGACTGCAGTTTCAGCAGCAAGGGTCGTGACATGCCGCCTCCTCACCATGACCATTAACAACCGCGACCCCCCTTTCACATAATCGTGACCACTTCTCACACCGCGATCTGAACACAAAAGAATCACGACCAGGGCAAATGAACACGACCATGATCCCTCTCGATCGCATCTTGCTGCAAATGACCGCGGTTTGGGTTCTTGTACACCGACTTAACTCAAAAAAGGGACACGCGCAAAGCACATGCCGCGTGCCTAGCCAGCCTATAAATAGAAGGGTACCCCCCTACCTTTGGGGATTGAATCCAGTCCAGACGTCAGAAGGCTGCTGGGTTGGAGCCATAGCCTTGGGGGAGCATCTCAAGGTCCGAGAGGACCAAGGCAGCCAATCTACGTGCTCCAGCAGACACCAGCCTCCACTCTCTCTCTCTCCTTCATTTCCATATCAAATCTATTCTCTCCAAGGGTGGAAACTAATGAGAGAGCAGATCTATGCTACATTCACCCTCACCACCAAGGAGAGAGAAGATCTGCATCACCGCCCTCCTCTGCTACTAGTCTACGATCTCCACAGGCAGAAGCTAAGGAGAGAGAAGATCAGTCTCCACTGACATCTGCATCACCTCCATCGGGCTATTGTTTAGAGCAGATCTAGAGAGAGAGAGAGAACCAAGGAGTCTAGATATGATCAAGGAGAAGGACCAAAGGATGAGATCCAACCTATACGGAGGCAAAGGAGCGAGAGCCACCTCTCCTCCACGGGCTATATCTATTTCTTCTTCTCTTTCATTCTACTGGGTTCCTTGGTTTCTTGTACAATGATGTTCTTCCATCTTTGTTTGGTGCCAACTATGCTTGTCCATGGCTAGTTGAGCTCCTTCTTGGCTATGTAGCCCGATCTGGGCATGTTTATGTACTTTTGCCTTAAGAAAGTATATTTATTTCAGATCTAGTATGTTTTCTTATTCTATCTTCCCTTTTTGGTTATGATAGCTAGTCTGGTTGATCTCTTTCTTGCTTGAACTGCTATTTCTACATGTATCGAGAGATCTGTTGTAGGAATAGCTAAGAGATGATATTTTGGATCTGAACCCGAGAGGAGGATGATCTGGGGTACTCTATTCCTAATATCTCTGGATGTCCTAAGACCCGAGAGGGAACTTAGCATATTTTGAGATATTGATTTGTCATCCTCGAGAGAGGTTAGATGACATATCGTTGATGTTTTAGTCATGCATCCTGAAAGCGAGTGGGATGACCCCATAGGACAGATGCCACTGTGCATACTAGATGCTTGCTTAGGTGTTCGAGGGTTTTCTATGCCCGAGAACAAGTGCATAGACTACCTTGTTTGTGGTTACATAGACAGGAACTCTCCTTCTCTGATTAGTAGAACCATGAGCACTGTTTTGTTTTGTTTTCTTTTCTTTTCTTTTCTTTGCTTTGTTTCAAATCGTGACAACCCACTAGACTATTTCTAGCACTCCTCTTTTATCGACTATCGCTTTCGGCTTATCTGACCTAAGAACGAGATTTGTGGCATCCTAAACATCCCCACATCCTTGTGTTCGACCTCGTATATCTACTTCAACCCCGTAATAAAAGTTGCAGGGGCCTAGAAGGATTCGGGTTATAAATTTAAAAGCTTGATTCCTTCCTTTGTCCCGCGTTTATATTCATACGGGAGAAAAAGGCCGATTAGTGAACCCCCTTGTTTCCAAATGATCACACAAACCCTAGGTTGTGCAATGAGGGAATAAACCATGGATTGGTTTCATGGATTCAAACTCATATCTTTACACACTCTTATAAGCCTCTCTATTCTTATTTTTTTCTTGAGAAATAATCAATGTAACTATGACACCCCATTATTAGAAGTCAAGATTATTCAAATCAAAATCCTGATTAAAACTAACCAACCATCATTAGCAGAAATTGATGCATAAACATCATGGAATAAGAATTTTCAATCAACCAAAGAATGGTATTAACAAGACCCTTACAAATATATTAATATTCCACATATATATACATTCAACAAAGTTTAGTTACCTCAGTCACACCTATTTTCAGGGAGTATGCTAACAATTATATTACAACATGTATATCTAGTACAACATTATAAGACAAGTAAGTCAAATCTCAAACTGTTTGATATAACTTCCCAATACTTTCTTCCTCGGCCTTAATAGAACGACAACTCTATAACTAGTCATATCAAACATGTAAGCATCACCTAACTCTAGGTGATCACATAAACATCACCTACCTCGAGGTGATGAGTTTCCTCCAATAGATGAATATTCTTCACTACAATGTAGTTTATCTGCGGGTCACCTAAAAAGATGTGAGAAATCTGGACATGAGACTGCAAGTCCTAATGATATGATATAACAACTAAAACGTATATTACTTACAAAAATAGTAATTGTTACAATTAACATGGCATATAATTATTAGATCAGAAAAGCAAGTAAGTCAACTAAAGAAAGAATATATCATGAACATACCTAAGTCATACACTCACTTGTATATAATATGATTAACATGTAATAATTATAGCAAGTAAATCACACCAAATCACATCCATATAATTCATTAATTAAACCTAAATAGGTATACTTAATGACTGAACTACACATTTTATTATTCCCTAGGTAGTTTAAGGTGTACCACACAAACTACTAGCTAGTAGTTTTGTATCCTAGAGTAGTCATGTACAAGATCTAAGGATATCCATATTCCATTATATCACTCTAAATACCACAAGTCAAAGTGAGGGTAACAAAGGTAGAGCACTCAAAGGCCAGATATATTATGGAATTACTTAAAAGTAGATTCACATATCATAGGTCTATCTCAGGTACATAGGTCACATCACCAAACACATGGTATACAAGCCATCAAATAGTGAGACATGACTTTGTCCACTCTACATAACATATTACACATCACTAAACCATCAATTTGAACTGAGTCCATCAAGATTTAAAGACGTCAGGGTATACCAACCTCAATTATACATATATATTCAGTAATATACGAATCAAGTATATTTTCACAATTCTCATATTACTACAATATTAAATTGATTCATTGTTTCCCCGACTGATCCAAGGAAACATATTTATAGACTCACGGTGCTGCATGATTAGGGTTGCACTTATTTACTTAAACCATTTAGTCATTTCAAGACGACAACAATCAAGTTACATATAACCAACATAAGATAATTAAAATATTGATCAAGCCTTTATAACTTAAGAAAATATAAAATGTATTGCCATTAAATCTCAACTAACCAAACCAAGGTTCATTATAAAATCTCTCAGCCACATTAAGGTCATATATTAAGATTGGGGTACCATAGGACCTATTATTCATCAAAAACCATGTCAATGTATAATCCTCTTAAGAATATCACATCAAACCATCACAAGGAAAACTTCACTTAAGAACACCATATTCATTTGGGATCTTTTACATATCCTCACATGCAATAATAATGTAGCACATAAAAATATGCAAGTGATGTGCTAGTTTTGAGATCAAGATATAAGAAAGGCAAACTTCAAGCTTGGATAGACAATTCAACATAGTGGTTCTTTTCCAGTTTACTTTGAAGAGCATAATAGCTAGTAAAAGCGTTAACTACATTTTACAAGAGTTCCTCAATTGTAAGGGGTATCACACAAATTGCATTCTACATCACATGATGTAACACAACTATAAAGGTACCCCCTTTAAGATCATATTGTGATGCCCAACACCACAAGAGTGAGATTACTCAAAAATGAAATTTAAAACTTCAACACATCATCAAACGCATAAGCCACATAGAGATCACGAAGTAAAATTCTCACCAAGTACCACTAATAACATTATATGCCTCATTTAATCCACATAATTTTACGGATTATAGGCCTTCAAATCAACAAAAAGGCCAAGAGCCTCATTTACAATAACTCATCAAAAGAAAAATAGTTGTTGGTTTAGATATTTGGTGCTACTATAGAACATGTGTGTTGGATATTAAGAAACTTGACATACTGCCTCCAAAGACCTAGCATGCATGGCAAAATACAAGGCAAACAAAGGATACCACATAAACATTGCCACCCAGACCTGAGAAGACATGGATTGGTATGAATTTACCATTATATGCTTTATCTCTGGAGGAGGTCACACAAACATCACCTACCTCTGAGACTCTTTCACGTAAACATCACCCATCTTAGAACTTGAGATCACCTCCCTCCTTGTTGATATTATTCACCACTACCAAGACAGTTGAGCTGCTCTCCTAGAAAGTGTAGAAAATCACTAGTGTGGGACCTCAAGTCCCACAATGTGATATACTACATGAAATATATACCACTAGCCCAAATAAATATTATAAAAAAGACATTTAAGGGAGTAAGCATATGAACTATCAGTACACCCACATGTAAACCCTTACCCATTCACTCTGGAGTCAAGGCCACCGGTAAAAAATGTTAGAAAACACATGCATATAATTTAAAATGAAGAATACCCATTCCAAGGAGCGACCATGTTTCAATTAAACCTAAACAAATATGATACATTGTTGAGATATATCTTGGATGTCGTAGGGTGATTGAGGTGTACCACTCAATTGGCGAGCTAGATGCTAACAGACCATCCTATCAATCCATACAAGATCAATGACATCCGGATTCACTAGATCTCTCCTCACAATCTTTGGTTAATCAAGGTAACAAAAAGGCAGGGAGCACTCCTACTAGGCCATAATGGATATGTGCCTAAAAGTGGGTCCACCAAACTCAGACATCCCTACTTACATAGGTCATAGCGCCACAAAATAGAGTAATAACACTTCATAAAAATCTCATTCCTCATGCATTTTTGACGGGCCGTCAGCCTTCACCTAGTCTAAAAATTGTTTTAAAGATGATAAGATATTAAATCCTAAGTGTTCCTATATATTCCCTAGTATAGGATCCAAGCATTTTCTCATGAGATTAACTCACTTCATTATTCCCTATAACAACCCAGGTATATAGATCTATAGACTCAAGGCTCTATGATTTGTGTTTCCCTCAATAATTAGATTCATTATTATATGGTTACCTCAACTAGAGTATAAGGCAACCTATTTGTAGATAGACAAAAAATAAAGTAGTAAATAACACCATAAGATATAAAATATTCACTCATAATGACCTAAACTCTCATAATAAGGAACAAATCTCACCCCTCTAGGATCTTTTAGGCATTTCACATAAATCCCTCTATCAAATAAATAAGGATAATAAGTCTATCAAAAACCACCAGTTTTCATAACTTTAGGCATTCACAAACAAACAAAAGGAATCTACATAGAACCCTCAAGGGGGGATTTTTATGCACTCAATAACTAAACAACAATAGAATAACTCAAGGCATGTACTTTGAATGTACAATAGTTAGGATCAGCTAACAAGCTAACATCTTTCACATATGCAAGTCATATTTCAAAATTAAAGAAGAAATCATAAACTTTCTCCTACCATGTAAGCTACTTCCTTACTATAGGACAACAAATAATTATCTTTTATGTAAAGGAAGGGTATTCATGACACATAATGATGACATGCAAGTAGATAAATCCATAGTTCTAGGCCAAAGGTACTTAAAGTTACCATATTTAACATTTATAGGGTTTATAACAACAAGATATACAACATGCGAGAACTTAGCATGTAATCAATGAGTCAAAAGTAATCTCACTTTCCTAACAAAGTCACAAATTGGTCTAGGCACAAAAACTATTGTGAATATCTCAACTTCATGAAAAACTCCAACATCGAAGGCAAACTCATAGAGATATGAGTTTCTCTCCTTCAACCATTCTTAACTACTAATGAATCTTGACCAAAGGAGACTAAGAAAGAAAGAGAAAGGTGGGAAAAAGGTGTAAGAATTCAAATCCAAAACCCTAGATAAAACATGTAATGACCCATTTTTTGTCTTGGCTAGCTAATTAGGGATAATTACTCAGATGATCACATGCTTTACATGATTGAACATTATTTAAGATAGATTAATGATGGTAGTATAATTATGATGTTTGAAACATATTTTAGAAACTATAAGCATGATTTTTTAATAATTAGGGTTTAATAAATTGAGAAACCCTAATTGGCCTATTTAAGAACTCTGATAGCACAAGAAAATAAAAATGTTATAAGTATAGTGGTTTTGTAAATATCTTTTAATAATTTATTAGTAGCTCTAATTTCTTTATAATTTGGATACATTTTGGATGACTCAGACATAAGTTTTCATGCAAATTTATAAATTTTTAATGTTTTTTGGACATATTGGTCGACGAAGTTTCCCCTATACAAACTCAGCCGACCATGCATTCTGGATGAAATATAGAAGTCTGATGTTTGATTTTTATTCCTTTTTTACATTCAAATAGGCTATAATTTTAGTTGAAATTGGAAATTCAATTTTAAACAAGATATTACATTTTCTTAATTTTTGGATGATGTTGGATGATCACATAGTGTTGTGTCAAATGAGTTTCTTATCATAAACAACTCATCTGACCAACCAGTCTGTATAAATAATAATAGAGTAAAAATAGAGTTTAGACTTGTTTGTAAATGTTCCAAACAACTCACGTAATCTATACAATCAACATAAAACCCTTGTAGATCCCACAATAAGCTATTCTTGTCCAAGACAAAAAATTCTTGAGAGAGATGGAGAATTAGGGTTTTGAAGGAGAAATCGTCAAAAATGATGATTTAGATTTTAGCTTCCTAAAGCTTGTGAATTAATGTAAGTTTGTCAATCCTAGATAGTCTTTTATAGTGAATATTCTCTCCTATGTCCTAAATCCATATTCCTCTAATTTTAATAAAAATGATATCAAATCACCCTCTTTTCTCTTTATTTCTCTCCAATCTCCAAAGGAGGAAGAAAAGGAGTTGATTTCTAGGAATTGAATGCATTTTATAATTTTGGTCCTTGGGCCTAGGAATAAAGGCCCTTTAGTCCTTTTGTGAGTGTTATCTCTATTAATCTTTGTAATTATGTTGAATCCCTAATCCTATCCGGCTAAAATATTCAAGATCCTTGCTTTTAATTGTATGTGATTGGGTAATCAATTGGGAAGATTTTAGGAAATCAGATGCTTCTTATTTAGATTCTTGCTTGTTGGTTTGTAGATGTTAAGTTCATGATTTTTTATCTAAATTGTTTGAGAAATACTATGGATAGAGAACTATGTTGTTTTATATGAATATTGTCTAAAATCAACCTAATGAAGGTTATGCTTGAAAACTTACTTAACAAGTGTAGAATCATGCTTGAACTTAAAAAGAATATGTTACTCAACTATATTTTTGAATCTTTGTTAGAATTACATATTGCATGTACATAAAGATAATTATGAGTGTTTGAAATCACAATATTCCATTTCTATGGTTAATGTTGAGGGATAGACTCAAATGAGCCAATCAATCAATGCATACTTTTAAATAATGGATTGATTGTGTGGAAATGGAAACTAGGGTTTCCATGTGACATGAATATACTTAATGGACCTTCATACACCCTAATGAGGTTAGTGAGTAATAAGGTTATAATGACATGTTGAATTAAGCCTACTTCTTGAAAACTCTACACATTCTTGTTGGGAAAGTGGGGCAACAAGTAAGACAACCGAAACAAACAATTTAATCCTCGATTCCCTAATCAGCAAGATCTCATCAACAATGATGTATCTGGGAAGGAAGGTAACAAGAGTTATACCTGGTCCTAGATCAAGTCCAGCGATAAGTCTTGAAGCAACATGCTTCTTCTTCAAGCAGTACTCGAGTAGTCATCAACAACGACATCCTGGTGTAGCACCACAAACGGCGGTTGACGACATTCTCCTAGTGGTAGGAAACAACCTCCTCGCCTCTAGAGTAGTCCAAGCGGACCACCAGGAACTTTGTGTTGTGCTACCAGAGACAACATGAAGGATTTGTTCCTTCAAATGTAAATCTTCTAGAATTGATTTACTCTCACACAATTGCCTCTCCCTTGTTGCCCCTCCCTTTTATGGGTAGGACTTGCTCATGCTCTCTATTGGTTACCACAACTAGAAAGGATAATAATTGTCAGATATTATTGTTGTGTCTGCGAATCCCTCAGTACCCCTCTATATATAGGAGGGCTAGGGTCAGGGTTTCCAGTCAGTGTGGGAATCAAAGAGATGGATTTCACAAATTTTCTAAAAACTATGAATAGTGAACCGATCAATTCACTGTCCAACCAGTCATTCTACAGGTGAACTGGTCAATTCATCTCTTGAATTAGTCATTTAGTAGTTTTCCTAGTTTGAACAAAATTGGCATACAATATTCAATTAATGCAAAACATTATGTCAACATCAATCCTTGATCCAGTCAAATTGGCCATTGAACCAGACAATCCAGATGATGAACTGGTCAGTTCACATCATGAAATGGCATTTCATATCATGAAACGATCATTTCACTTTTGAAACTGTCATTTCATAAGTGAAATTATCGTGACATATGTGAAATAGTCATTTCACATGTCCATCCCAAGAAAATATTCGGCCAATTATTGTTTGCAATTGACCTAACACTCCAACCAATTGGTTCAACATTTGAACCAGTCGGTTCAGATTCCAGTCAGTCAATTTTCAACCAATGTTGTTTACATTAAATACCTAAACACTTTTAGTAATCAATTTAAACATCATTCATGAATAAAATCCTATTCCAAGTGCATCCTATGCATGTGACCCTACAGGTCCCAAATTATGTTGGAAGTGAAAGTCCATAGCCAACATATGACATCACAGGCAATGAGAGGTATCTAGCTAAACAAAATTTCTACCCAAGTAGTTTGGAAAGTTTAAGAACAACTTCAACCTACAATCTGAGATTATTGTTACCATGATCATATAGTTCATTCGTCTCATATATTAGGATTGAACTCGAGGTGTGGAATCATCATCCTCTTCAACATCTAATCCATGTTTCTTGAAGTAGAGAAGACAGTCTGAGATGCATGTGAGTTCATATATGATATATTGAATGACATGAGTATAGCCATACATTTCTCAATCTCGCTTATCAAGTGGCCTGGATATCAATCTCCTTTTAGAGGAACAAATCCCATCTACATCACTCACACTCAATCCCCATGTGTCACAGTGTACCTGAGCATCACCTTTATGGAAACCCTTATTTAAGGTCACAGTGGATGATGTCAAAGTACACGGAATGACATGCGATGAGTATAGTGACTTCAGGTCTAAGAACCACAATCACCACTATCACTACAAGAGATGTTTCTCACTACCATTTCATGATATCCATGTATCACTCTCATGGTGCGTCTGTCTGATACATTGTCGTCTAACATGCACCTGTACTTAACTTTCTATCATATATCATGACTAATGAGACTTTTTCATCAGTCAACACACACTCTAGTCTTATGTATTGATATTTTCTATTGTGCTTTCATGGTAAAAATTTAACTAGGGACATAACAAGAATGTATGTACTCTTATCATCCATATGATCTCATTGTTCGGGTCCTTAACCTGAAGACACATGTCATTGAGTAACATCATTCTTTAGACATGTATTACATTTGTTTCATCATCTTGTGATTGAAGCAAACTTAATAGATAGAATTACCTTTATTACTATCAAATCAGGTATCTAATGCCTCATTGTGATCATCATATGATTGGCTCTATAGGCATACATACCAATAGACTCCCACTCACACTTAGAGACAATCATCCATGAATCTTATTTCAAGTGATCTTAACATGTCCATCATGTTTCTGTTGTGCAAGTGCTTTTATAGAAGCTTAGCAACATTTTCTTGTAGTCAGTATTTTGCAAGTTTCACATATCCCCATTGTACGACTTCTTGTATGAGATGGAAGTGTTGTAGTATGTTGTCTGAGATTCCTTTTCCTAACCAATGGCTCCATTGTTGTCATAGTATTTCTATAGTGAAATTAGTGGTTGGAACCTCCAACAAGCTATAGAATTAAGAAATTGTCTCTAGTTCAGAACTTTTCCAATTTACAGTTCTCAATTGAGGTCAAACATAAATTTAAATTCTGATCATTAATTTTATTTGTCACTTTAGAAGCTTGCATCAGTGTAACTCTTTACACCCAAATCTTCCTTATTACCATAACTAACAAACGATTCCTTTTAGTGCTTCTCAAGTACTTCAGGATGTTCCTTATGGCATGTCCACTCATCATGTGCAATACATACGAGACAACTTGGATGAGCACATATCCTCTTGGCATGTCCAATACATACAAGATAACGGGATGAGTACATGGTAGATCAAATTGTGAATGCACATGGCATCTCGCTCATGTTTTCCCATTCTTCACAAGAATAGGGACACTGGGCTCTTGAGAGACTAACACCATGGAATGTGGATAAGTTTTCTCTCATTTAATCATGTATGTTGGATCCCTTCAACATCTTGTCAATATATGTTCTCTTTCTTAGGTTGAGAAGCTTTCTAGATCTATCTCTATAGATCTCAATTCCTATCACATAGGATGCTTTGCCTAAAATATTAATGGAGAAGGTACTTTTGTTGCTAGGTTTTAATATATGCAGTATAAGGATGTTATTCCCCATCATTATGTGGAATAGGAATATGCTCCCACTAAATATTTTGTAATCATGGATTTCATCTTCATTCTGACTCAAGTCAAATTCTGTGATTCTCTTATCAAATCAAAGATTATAGCTCTAAGGTGTTTGCTTCAATTCATAGATTGACCTTTGTGACTTACAAACTTTATTTGTATTATCATATTTATAAAACCTTTAGGTTGTGTCACCCACACATCCTCATGATTATTATAGTCGAGGAATGTAGTTTTAACATCCATATGCCAAATCTCATTGTCATAACAAACTGTAATGGAAAGCATGATCCTGATGGATTTAACCATGGCAACTGGTGAAGATATTTCATCATGTTCAACACTTTAAACTAGTTTGAAACTCTTTACAACCAATCTGTTCTTATAGTTTTTTACACTACCATCCATGTAAGTCTTATTTTTGAAAACCCAAGTGCACCTTATGGGTTTTATCCCTTCAAGTGGATCCACCAAGGTTGTACCTTGTTGGCATTCATGGAGTCCATCTTAGATCTCATATTTTTATTCCTCAATAGCATCTAGGTAGGTTGTTGACTCATCATCTATGATCAACTCGACACCCTTTTCAATCATAAGATATCATAATCTTTCAAACTCAATGTGTGTTATACTAGATTTATGAGTTTTTTGTGTTACATAAGGAACTTGAGATTCCACAACAATTTGCAATTCTAATTGTTCCCACTGTACCCCTTTAAGTTCAATATTTTCTTATTTGTCTTGAACATTTTGAGTTCTTCTTTTCTCCCAGCGATTCCTTTTGAACTAAGTTCCCTTTAGGAATATAGCAATCCTAGCAACAAAAACTTTTTTTGTCGGATTGGAATATAAAGTAGTATTCAACAAAATAACATTCATGTGATTTGTGGACAAAGCTTTTCAAGAAAAAATTTTCCTTACATAAGCTTTCAATATTAATCCTTATAGAATACATATCGGGACACCTCTCATTCCATATCTCATATGGTTTCTTTTGAACAAATTTAAGACGGTACATTGTTTTAGTGTAAAGCATGTGCCAAAAATGAAATTACAAGATTAGCTAGATTTATTGATATTCGTACCATGACTTAACATAGTGTGATTCCTTCTTCTAATATATCATTATGTTTCAGGTGGAGTTCATTGTGATACATTATCACAGTTTCCTAAAAGGTACTCAAACTCTTGGTTAAAATATTTCAACATTGATCATATCAAGGTGTCATAATACTTTACCAAGCAAGTTATGTACTTCATTCATGATCTCCTTGAATACTTCAAGAGATTCATACTTGTATTTCATTAAATACAAACTACTATATCTACTGATATCATCACTAAATATAATGAGTTACTAGTAACTACCTTTAGCATTTATTCAAAAAAGGTCTATGTACATTAGTATGTATGAGCCCTAATAGAATAGTCACTTCTTCACTACATCTAGTGAAGATGCTTTTATCATATTTCCTAATGAATAAGACTTGCATACCTCTATTAGTTCAATAACCAAAAGAGTCTAAATAACCATCATTTTGGATTCTAGAAATGTAATTCTAATTTACGTGCTTTAGATGACAATGCTATAGGTATTCATTGTTTGAGTCATCTAGTATATATGTCATACACATAGTTGTCTTTAGAACTATCAAGTATAGTTTGTGAGACATAGGGAATTTCCATATAAGATCTTATCTTTTGAAATGAAATATCAATTTTTCATATAGGATACATGATGTTTTCATTAATGGCTGGTATATAATAGCAATTCACTAATTCTATTACATGCCCATGAATGACATATTCCAATTGTATTAGCAGCAACTCTTGCTTTGTATAGTTCTAGCTTACTTCTTCTCAGGTCCTGAAATGGAGATCTCTATCTCCTCTCTTATTCCTAAGATCCTTTATATAAAGAGGGTAGTTCCTTTACCGATGTCTAGGCTGGTGAAATTAGTGGTACTTTCCTTCCTTAACCTTTTAAGTGAAACGGACATATTCCTTTTGCACTTACCCCTCTCCATATCTTTAGTGCAGAAGATTTGGACTTCAGCTTAGCCTGAGAACTCTTCTTGGCCTTGCCTCTGTCCCTGGAATTTCTATTGATCATCATCATGGGTTTGTCCATCTTCATTCGTGCTTTGACATTAATCAATATGCCAAGCAATTCAGACAATGGTTTGGTCAAGTTACTCAAGTGATATCACTCGATAAACTGGCTATATGATTCAGACAATGATTTTAGAATCATATCCATGGAAAATGATTGACCTAAAATAAATCCCAATCTCTCTACATGCCCAATCATATTGAGCACATGGAGCTTCCTCTATCAGTTTTCACTCAAACAATACTTTGGAGACATTATACCATACTTGATTTACATGATTCTTAAAATGTGTTACCATCTTGAGAATATCCATGTTTTCATGTTGTTCATGCAACTCATAGTTCATATAGCTCAATATTAGGTCTTTGATGTTTGCATCATCATTGGCATGCTTCAAGTAAGCATTTGTTTCAGCTTGAGGTGCATTTGGAGCAGGTTCCTTTGGCTCTAGTCTTTCAGGGACATCAAGCTTACACTCATTTGTGAGAATGCTTCTCAAAGTCCTAAACCAGACACGAAAGTTAATTCCACTTAGTTTGTCCTATTCTAGGACTTATCACAATGACAATGTGTTTGTGTTTGCCATTAGATTCTACAAAATAAAATTTTCAACTTTTATCAAAACATTTTTTATTTGATTTGATAATTTTGTCGATATCAATTAGGCCTTCAATTAATTATCACTCCCAATTTGTTCAAATTCATAGCTCTCACTACCAATTTGTAAGACTACAACATACAATCTTCTAGTGAGACAAGATCTATATTTCATGATCGCCTACAACTTGACTATTTAGGTAGACAACATTTGTCAATTGTATCTCATGCAACTCTTGGGCAGATGGTGCACAAAACTCCTTGTAACAATCCATCTCCATGCTTCTAGGTACTTAATCTCATTAAGATCGCCTAGTTAAGACTGACCTAAAAACCAACACAATAGAGTATGTATCCTACTTTGGCAGATCTACATACCTACCATCACACTTCTACGAGATAGATGGTGCACCATGCTTTGCTATAACTTACGCTTGGTCAATCAAGCTTTTCATCTGTGACACTTATGGAAAGAACCTTAGACTTAATATTTATTGAGGGATTGTATATATAAGTACATATACATATCCAATCATCACATACTTATGTACCATATACATGATATAACCATAAATGAAAACTTGCAATCGGAAATATACAAGCGATGGTTATGGACAATATAATTCAATTCCTTAGAGCCACAAGACATTACTACCACCTAAGGTCCACATCACATGTACAACTTGTTCTTATAGAAAGTTGTGCTAGAACCATTCCAAGATCATTGGTTCAACTATTGAACCAATCGACTCACCTCCTAGTTGATCGGTTGATCTCTTAAAGCAGTCATCTAGTTCTTAGGTTCAAGCGACGTCTAGACTCCTCCAGTCAATTGGTTGGGCCACCAGTTTATTGTTTCCTCCTTTTTTCTGGCCTCCTTGGTCCTCCAGTCTATTGATTCATCTCACAAGTCGATCGGTCATCTGGTGCAGAACATCTTCTCATGACAAACATAAATTAAAATTTCCTATGTCACTTTGCATTGTAAAACGGAAAAGCTCGAGTTACATTCGAGAGAAAATAGGAAGAAGAGCATTAATTTACATTTGGAAAGGAGGAGAGAGACTCGGTATGCAGACTGGTAACAATATAAAATAAACCGAACAACCAAGAGCACAATCCACAAGAGTTTTGTCTACAACCATGCTCACATCCACCATCAAATCACTTTTAGGGCAATGTGTGTTGATTGCATGTGTGTGTATATATATATAGAGAGAGAGAGGGTTGATCCTATGAGAGCCATCTTACCATGAGAGCATGAGAGCCCTTTTCATAACTACAAATTTAGAATATTTTTTGAAATCCAACCATATGGATGTGAAAAGCAATATTTCCATCAGGTTTACACAAAAAATCATCATGATAGAACATTGTTTTCTCAACCATATATACATTTTACATATATTACATCTAATGGTCAGTCCAGAATTCAATATAGAAAGTTAAAATGCTTTCTATTACCACAGACAATCTATAAGTCTGATGTATATGAATTTTTTTGGGTAGGTAAATACAATGACATATTTTCAATCCATATGGTTGAATCTAAAAAAAATGGATCATTGTTGGGAGTTATTCAAGGGGCTCTCATGCTCTCACCATATTAGGGCTCTCACTGGATCATTCTTCTCTCTCTCTCTCTCTATATATATATATATATATATATATATATATATATATATATATATATATATATATGGGCGTTCATTCATTGCCTGCGCGGGTAGCCTAGAATTTCGCTACCCGGCAGCCAAAAAAGTAACTCTTCTGGCCACAAAAGTAACTCTACTGTCAAAAAAGTAACTATGGTGATAAGAAAGTAACTACACAACTAAAAGAGTAACTCTGTACTAAATATACAGCAGATATATAAGGATAGGTTTTTTTATTTTGGTGGGGCAAATGATATTATTTTTGGATGAAATTTTTTGGGGATCTAGATAAAATGCTCCTCTGCAATTGTGAATTTTTTTTTCAAAAACAGTGGTCGGAAGGGTGGGCGGGTAGCTACCCATGCGGGCAATAAAGATGGGGCCTATATATATATATATATATATATATATATATATATATATATATATATGTGTGTGTGTGTGTGTGTGTGTGTGTGTGTGTTTGGAATTGTCTGTGGTATTTAGTTAGATATGCACATTAACTAATTTAATATTAACATCATATGAAGTAAAATAGATCTGATCATATCGATTTAAATCTATACACCGTAAATTAATGTGGCTTTGATGCCACTGTTGGAAAGTTGGGATAACAAATAAGGAAGCAGAAACAAAAAATGTAATCCTCGATTCCCTAAATAGCAAGATCTCATCAACAATGATGTATCTAGGAAGGTAAAAAGAGTTATACATGATCCTGGAGCAAGTCCAATGACAACCCTTGTGGCAGTGTGCTTCTTCTTCAAGCAACACTCGAGCAGCCGTCAACAACGGCCTCCTGGTGCAGCATCACAGACAGCGGTTGACGGTGTCCTCTTAGTGGTATGAAATAACCTCCCTACCTCTAGAGTAGTCTAATCGAACCATTGGGAATTTCACATTGAACTTCTAGAGCTAATGGGAAGGAGTTTTCCCTTCAAACATCAATATGCTAGGATTGATTCACTCTCCCACAATTGTCTCTCCCTTGTTGTCCCTCCCTTTTATGGGTAGGACTTTCTCGGGCTCTCTATTGGTTACCACAACTAGAGAGGACAACAATTGTCATAGCTTATTGTTGTGTCAGGGAAGCCCCTGGTACCCCTCTATTTATAGGAGGGCCAGGGTCAAGTTTTCCAATTGGTCTGGGAGTTAAACAGACAAATTTCACAATTGTTTTGGAAACTACAAATGGTGAACCTATCGGTTCATTGTCCAACCAGTCGGTTCATCTATGGAATCGGTTGGTTCAATAGTTTTCCTATTTTGAATCAAATTGGCATTCAATATTCAATTAATGTTAAACATGATGTCAGCATCAATCCTTGATCCAATCAAATTGATCATTAAAGGACAATCTAGATGATGAACCTATCAGTTCACATCATGAAATGGTCATTTCATATCATGGAACAGTCGTTTAAGTGAAATGGTCATTTCATATGTGAAATGCCCATTTCAAATGTCCAGCTCAGGCAAATATTCAGCCAATTTTTTTTCCAGTTTACTTGACACTCCAATCGATTGGTTCAACACTTGAACTTGTGCTTTAGAGTCCAGTGAGTCAATTTTCAACCAGTGTTGTTTACATTGAATACCTAAATACTTTTTGTAATCAATTTGAACATCATTCATTAATAAACTCCTATTCCAAGTGCATCCTATGTGTGTGACCCTATAGGTCCCAAATTACGTTGGCAGTTAATGTCCATAACCAACTTATGGCATCACAAGAAATGAGAGGTATCTAGAAACATATCATTTCTACCCAAGTAGTTCATAAAGTTGGAGAACATTTTCAACCTACCATTTGTGCGTGATCGTATAGTTCCTTTGTCTCTGATACCCGGATTGAACTTGAGGCATGGAATCATCATCCACTTCAACATTCAATCCATGTTCCTTGAAATAGAGAAGATTGTCTGAGATGCATGTGATTTCACATATCATATATTGAATCACATGATTATAGTCATACATTTCCTAGTCTGGATTATCAAGTGGTATGGATATCAATATCCTGTAGGGGGGACAAATCCACTCTACATCACTCACACTCAATCCCCATGTGTCGTAGTGTACTCGAGCATCACCTTTATGGCAACCCTTATTCAAGGTCACAGTGGATGATGTGAAAGTAAATGAAATAACATGTGATGAGTATAGCGACTTCAGGTCAAAGAACCATAATCACCACTGTCACTATGAGAGCTAATTCTAACTACCATTCCATGGTATCCATGTATCACTGTCATGGTGGGTCTATATGATACATTTTTCCTCTAACATGTACATGTGTGCTTGACTTCATATCATATATCATGACTAATGAGACTCTATCATAAGTCAACACACACTCTAGTCTTATGTATTTATATTGTTTATTTTTCTTCCATAGTAATATCTGATTAGGAACATAACAAGAATGTATATAATCTTATCATTCATATGATCTCATTGTTCAGGTCCTTAACTTGAAGACATATGTCATCAAGTAACATCATTCTTTAAACATCTATCACATTTGTGTCATCATCTCATGATTGAAACAAACATAGTTCTAATGACCCAAAATCTAGGATCCTATCATATTCCCATGATTAGAAATCTAGTGAGATTTGTTCTTTGAACATAAACAAACAAGAATAAAAATCAAAACACATTTACATAATAACTTAATTATGTGCCAACATGTAAATAAAATCATGAAATGTGTTTCATATATGCTTTGGAGTAACATGTGGAAATTTCATGTTCATAAATAATAATAATGTCCTATAATTTATATAAATACGGAATTAATGGATATAATAGGAAAATTGTGTAATATGTGGAATTTTGTGTATAATAGTAATATACAACTTTTTTGTAACCAATTGAAGATAATAGAAATCGATTAAGTGTTGATAGTAAAGATATATTACATTTTGATAAAAACAGTGCTAATGTGTCAAAAATCCCAATGGTATTATAACTCATTAAAGGAAATCTCCAAACTAAATTATATTGATAAAGGCATGTTTCTTGGGTCTTTATTAACTTGGGTGCCAAGTTTTATAATAATTGAACAATAATAACTATCTGAATTTATATAAAGAAGAAAATAGGAGAAAAGGCCAAAGGTGTTAAATAAATTACTAAAAGTCTCCAAAAGTGGAAATAAACCCCAAATTTGAAATCTACATACCAAAATCAATTTAGTATGAATTTGCACATATGTACAAACTTATCTCTCCTTGTGTAGTCTAGGAGAGAGAAAGTATATTAAATACCAAAATATTAAATAACGTGATAAATAAACCCAAAAGCAAAAACTAATTCTAGAATCATATTCTACATATTTTAACTTTATTATAGGCCAAGTTTCACATCTTTTAGGAGTTTCTAGATGCCTCAATTCATAAAGGAAAGAAAATGTGTGATTTTATCTAAAAGAATCAAATAACATACTGGATGTCTTCAAAAGTGAAATCTAATTCCAAAATTAGAATCTACATGTCCTAATTAGTATAGGGTTAAAATTTCATACCAATTGGATCATGTTTAATCCCCAATTTAATTAGGAAAGACAAAGAAGTTAAAAATACATTTAAATGGTAAATATTTGAGACATTAATGTTGCTTTCCTATAGTTTTTTTTTCATCGTTGTCACGTCAATTTTTCGAGTCACTCGACAAATATGGATTTAATACCATCCACCCAATTAGAATTTGATGGAGCACCCTTTGTCTCCTTCCTTGACCCCGATTAGGAAACTAGGAGATAGCGTTTCTACAATCCAACTTCCTCTCCTTCTCCCTTCCACTTTTGCCCCAGTTTCATCTCATTGACTTGCAACATCATGTTTTGAACCTAGTAGTGATATATATTCTAGGGTTTTGTGGTATTCTCACCAAGTTTGCAACTAAATCCCTTTATACTATGTTTTTCCCATGTATCCTTTCCCTTTTCCATCCTCTCGCCTCTTCAAGCCATTAGACGTCTAAAAAATGCCACCAACACGATTGTGCAACACCCTTGGACCATTTCTAGGCATTCATTTGCCCTCGTTCTCCCTGACGCATATCTTCCTTACTCAACCTACCTTTGCCTACTACTGGCTAGTCGACCCAGAGCCTAAGACATCCAGTATCGCCGGAAGTGATGTACAAAACATCACAGTGTCCATGTGAAGCCAATACTACCAACAATTTTCTCTCTATCACGATAAGAAACTTACCCCTCTTTATCGCCCTTATTCTTCTAGTTTTGGCATGATTGTGATTTCTATATTGTCGATTGCCCTTGTCCTACTTTCTCTCACCTCTAGCTTCGTGATGCTTTTCCAAGCATGTTGGTGACACTTTATTTTACTTCCCGTGACCCTATGCTCTGATGAGACAATTTGTTTCCTTGTAGCTTCTTGATGGCGACCACTGGTTGTACCTTAGGCATCTTTGTGCCCTATGTTTGGGTTCACCAAGAGTGCAAGTGGTGGGGGATCGATCTCTTGGGATCGTCGGGAGATGATGACCAATTTGGTTGGGATTGTTGGTTCTCACAGTTGATCGAGAAGTATCTTTGAGCCTGGTCAGGTGAAGGTGAGAAGGTGAAGATGATCACCAAGAGTTTTCTTTATATACCCTTGTTCTGATCTTTTATTTTGTTGTCACAATGAGGGGAAAAATCGATTATTTTCTTCTTGCTTTGACCTTTACGCTTTGAACTATATGTCTCTATTACTGATGTAGGTGCAGACCACACGGCTAGCCCTGATAGGGCCCTATTAGCCAAATTTATTAAAATATTTGATAATGTGGTCCATGTGTCTTATTCAGATTTTATGATTGGTGAGAGCTATAAAATCTGTAGTAAATTATTTATAGGTCCAAGAATAAAATAAAATATGTTCTGAAATCAAAGAATTATTTTCAATCCAGTGGTTTTAGTTTTATCACTAAATAAAATATAATAAATATGTGATTTTTCAAGGATTTTCCTAATTGATAATATATCCTAAAATCCATAACTAATAATATATAAGTCTGAAAAACAAAGTAAAATATGTTACAAACTTAGAAAAATGTAAAATCGAAAATGATACAATTTTGATAACCTGATTTGATAATAATAAAAAGGTGATTTTTAGGGTTTATACAATTAATGTTGACCTAAACCTAATCTCACACATGAATTTTAGAGGTTGCTTATGGATTGAGATGAAATTAGGGTTTTGATCTTGGACATTTGTAGACTTCATGTGAGGTATGATTGCATCCTACATTACTTCTATATTGAGGAACTTCTAATTTCTCTCTCAATGTATGTTTTCATTCAATATTATTCCTGTTGATCAATCACCTATGTTTCCATCTTCTGATCTATTTGAAGACCCAAAATCCTAATTTGACTACTACATGTATCTCCTCTGAGATTTCTCTTGAAAGATATCTTTCGATTGTTTCTTTAACATCATTGGGATTGTTGAATCTTCTTTAATAAATCCTTCGACCACACTTATATTGATTGGATGTTTTCATCCCTCATATTTGGATTTAGACTTTCTTACTCTTTTGTATGCATCATGTGGTTACAACTAGTATAATGTGGCATATGTTATTCATGTGGATGTGTAAATTCCCACATTTGATAATGTAGAGGTGATAATTCCTGAAAGTGATATTATTAGAGCATATTGTATCATGTCCTACTCAGAGCAGATGTGTAAATGTTCCTACTCACCCATCTTTTTGGTAGATGTGTTATTTCCTACCAACATATTTGTATCGGTCTAGTATTGTCATATGTAAAACACATGGATTCCTTGCTCCTATTTATCATTTTATTGAATTATTATTCTTTTATGCCTGGTTGGTAGTCCTTTCCTTTTTCTATGGGAGTCCTAGTTTAATTGACATCCTTTATTCTCTATATTTCTCAATCTATATTTATTATGCACATACCAGCTTTTTTTCTCATACTTCTACCTTTTTTCCTTTTGTTCGGGTATGCTTTCAAACCCATGTGTAGGACTTGAAAGATAGATCTTTGTAACGACCCCGCCTCCCGGTAACCCCCAATTAAGGGAGACCCGAAGGTCAGAGCCGTTATTCAATTAACAGGATCAAAGGTTCGATAAATGATCAATAACAATTAATAAACTTTACCAACTAAACTGAAAACTGGTATAAAATAAAACTTTTCTTACCTTGGAAAAACTGTGATTTTTAAACTTCTATCCATGAAGGTGCTAAACTAAATAATCCTCCTATGCACATTATTTATCATTTAATTCCACATCTGCCACGTTACTATTTATTCTTTTCATTTGTACCTAAAACACCGACAAACAAAATGTCGGTCAGCAAGAAGCTGGTATGTGGGGGAAACAATAATGGTGCAACTATAAAGTAATCAGCCAATTATCATTTAACAGCCAAGATTACATTTTAAACCATACTACTCAATCCATTCCTATCCCCTATCTCTGTGATGTCCCTACAGCGGACTGAGATACTACTTCTCTCTAGGTAGATCCTTACCAAACCCCGCATGATCCTACCTAACAGGTAGATCAATATCTAGGGTTGAGTCGCATGGCACTACTCGAAGGTAGCCCAATATCTAACTCATTATGACTGGATGGTCCTACCCCATTGGTAGCCATTTACTAAGTCATCTAATGACCTGACGGACCTACCCCATTGGTAACCATTTACTAGGTCAACTATTAAGCCACAGAGGGGACCAGGATTTGAGCTAGTAGGCACATATCTTATGTGATAGTCATATTCACATTATACTTTGCATGAATTAAATACATCCAACAGTTTAATTCAAGTCACGATGGAAACATTGATAAAATCCCGGAAAACTAATTCGGGTAGTCATAAGCTTAACCACATACTTGTACATGTAGATTCAGGTGTAGGAATAATCCAAACAACAACGACCAAGCAAGCATTCAATAAGATCCTGAAACAATTATACAATCTCCTTTTATTACTCATGTCATTAAGATCTATTAAATCTAGTTCGCTTCCTAGGGTTTCTAGTCCACTTTTAGGGTTTCCATTGCAATTAGGGCATCCATTCATCTTTTACTATTTTAAACCCTAATTTAACGCAATTGATCACAAACCCTAGTTATTTCTACATCTAATCCTCAATTTTGGATTAAAGGCACAATTAACCATTAATTAAGCTTATTAAGCCTCTTTTTATTAAAGCTACTATTTTTATCCTTTTGATCCATGACAAGATCATTATACGCATTTATCATCAATTCATAGTTCATTATGGTCCAAATCACATATGAACTCGATTTACCATTAATTCTACCTTTTATTCATGTGAAAACCCTAATTACTACATTTAGGGTATTTATCCACAAATTAGGAACTTTAATGCTCGAAATATCTTACAACCATGAAAACTCAGTTCTATACATGAAATCGAATAATTAAAGCCATAAGTAGTCCTAATTACCAACATTCGGGTTTCAAGGCCCATTACAGCCTATTTATGCCCATAAACTCTAAATTAAATGAATTACGTGCAAAGTTCATCCTTTTTATTCCTAATGTTTCTTTTTATCATTAACAGGCTAGTATCAACTTTAATCATCAATTAAACCCTACTAATTACATTAGTCATATCAAAATAGGGTTTCTTAATCATTATTACATTAAAGTTAATAACTTCCATTATTTTTTTGAATTGCAAGAATAATTAGCTTCTAAACATATTTTTATTGAATTTCTCTCATTTTTCTGAGAAAAATTCATATATAACACATTGTCATCCGAGTTACCAATTTTGAGTTAAGATTTTTGCAAGAAAATCATATTCTGACCAACTGGGTGAGGACACGTCAGCAAGTAATATAACTCGGCCCATTTTAGAAAAGGCAAAAAGACTCCCATGCCCCCATCCTTTACGTACGCATGGGGGGTACTAGAGACAATTTACTCTATCTCATCCCTAACCTTGCGACGGCGGCAGCCTCTGCCCTAGCAGAGCGGCCACGCGTTGTCCCCAGGTTTTCCCACGCTGCGGGGTCCAAAAGAAGACCCACCTAGCCCCGCCAGCCCACGCCGGACCTAAGGGGCCACTGGGAACCGCCAGAGATGACGGTGGTGGGCAGAACTAGATCTAATCAAAACTATGTGTTGCAGCCGTTCGTAAGGGAAATACGGTGGGTTAGTTCATACCTCACCATCTCCTGTGAAGTCTCGGAGTCTAGCTAGTTCTTGTTGAACCTTGAAATCTTCGTTCCTCGACAGAAAAGGCCTCGCATCAGTTGTACCAAGTCATAGGCCTGGGTATCGAACACTCAGAGGAGATCAGGGCACTTCCACGCTCCCCGCCACTTCCAATCAGGTTCTGGGTGCGGCCTAGCATCTCGCCAACACCCTTCTCGTTATTACGGCCGTTGGAGGACAGGATAGCCCATGATCTGGGACCAAGATGAAAACTAGGTTGACACCCTCTTTTCTTTTCCCAAGGTCGGGGATCTCACGACCTTACACAGCCATCGCGGTAGAGAGGGGGGAGGCTAGGATGGATATCAACAGATACGCGAAGCATATATATAAATATATCCTCTTGTACTTCCCTTTCACGTAAGCCTTCAACCATGTCATCAAACACTTAATCATTTCCTTCGATTATCCGGTAATCAGATACAAAAGTATGGGACTTTCTCTCGTGTCCCCCCCTATTGTTACCTTCCATCTTTTTTTTTATTCATTAATTCATTTATTCTATTGCCAAAAACTATGAAAAAGACTACTCTATACTTATTGGAATCTTGATCTTGGCAAATAAAAGTCATTAACGAAAAGTACATAATTTATTGACTAAAACGATCATGACTTTTAGAGTACTCTCTTACTTTCTTATAACAAAAGTATTTCTTTTTTATAATACCAAAAATCATTACTCATATAACGCATTACCCTCATATTAAGACTTTTATATTATCTTTATTTTCTCTTTCTCTCTCTTCATTGGGACTCCTTGGATACCAAGAAACTCTATTATTTCGAAATCCTTTTTATTGGATACTCATTATCCTTCTAGATGCATCTAAATGCATTATTTCTCATTATCATGTGTATTTCTTATTAAAATATCTCTTTTTGAGGATTTCTCTTTATTTCTCTTTTATTTTCCTCATTGGTATTCCTTTTAACATTATAAATCCTTGTGATATGAAATTCCACCAAGGATAACTCAATTATACCTCTTTTCACTTACTTTCCACATTTCATCAATATTTTCAATTTCTTTATTACAAGGAAATACGCATTTGATCTTTTCTTTTCTTATTGTATTCTTTATGCACTTTTGGACTCCTCGGAATCCAAGGAACCCATGTGGCACGAAATCCCATCCTTGGATTTGCCTTCTAGAGGTTTCCACATTTTTCTTTTCTCAAATATTCTATTATTCATTTATTAATTGAATTTCCTTATTATTGGGCCCAATAGCCAATAAAGCCCACAACACAATTGTCAAGGCTATTGTAAATGAAATTACATCATTATTTGTCCAATTATTTGTAGTACGAGAAATTACATTTCTCATAAATTGAACCCAAAATTGGGGTTGTAACATCCTTCCCCTCTTATAAGAATTTTGTCCTCAAAATTCCGTCAAGCAAACAAACAATTCAGGATAAGCCTTTCTTATGTCCATCAGGGCTCCCATGAGGCTTCACCTTTCCCATGGTGCTTCCCAAGAACCTTCATCATCTCATATTATTTTATCTGAGTTCTTTCTTACCTTGGTATATCATACCCTCATAGGTGACTCAGGACATTTCAGCCTCTCAAAAGCTGAATAGGTTCAGGGCTCAACACATGGCTTGGATACCTCACATAGTGCTCTAGATCGGACTCATGGAACACATACACATCATGTTATCCTGAGGGGCAAGGCTAAACACAACCATCTCCACCAATCCATCTTAAATGGACCCATATATCGGGGACTCAGCTTTCTCAGCTGTAGCTTAGAGGGGTCGGATTTTCACATCACATATTCTCCCATAGTGAACTGCATGTCAGTCTGCTTTGCATCAGCTTGTGACTCATGTTACCACTGAGCTCTCTCTCAGCCATTGCAGGATCAAAGCGACTTCATCTGCACACATTGTGGTTCTGTTCTGACCTTCGTGAGGCCTCCTTCACCAACATCATCTTAATGAAGTGGTGACCGACACATCCTCTCTATAAGACTTCTTGCATCCCGATAAAGGTTATGGTGGTTAACATCACATCTTTAGAATTGTCTCTTGGTATCACCCTGAACAAGCACACTTGCTCTCATCAGACCCTCTAGTATGGATCATACTAACCATTAGTTAGGGGTGATAAGCGGTACTAAGAACGAGTTCTCCATGCACCTACTTCCACCACATGGAAGTAACCTTCTACTTATGCTCAAGAACTTTTGAGCTCGCATCATGGTGTAGTTGAACCATTTCTCTCTCTATAGTAAGTAGTTCAAACCGATCTGCCACTTGACAGTACTCTTCTTTTTCCTGTCATCTAGGTAAGGTGATCTACCATAACGCACATTGATCTTCCTTGGTTAACGGGAGATTTTCCCCATCATCCATAGTGATGAACTCCCATTCCTCTCAGGGACTCTTTTATCCTCTATATCGATACACTACGTTACTGGTGTTCGTCCTTCACTTCTATCATGCATGGCCACAAGCCACATGCATCTTCATCTTAAGCATCCAAAGTGCCACTATCTCTTACTATCTCAGTAATATCATGGTATATGGTGATCTTAAAATCATGATCTCCAGTGTGTCATGATTCCTCAAGCTTGATTCCTCAGAAACCCTACACCACTCTAATCAATGTTTCATCACCTCCCTTTTCAGAGGTGTGTATCTGAGGTTCTACAACCATCCTTTCATTATATCATGGACTAGGCTAGCTAACCAAACAACCTTTAACTTGATCAACGATATTGTTACATATGTGTGTTAGCCAAACTTATCTCGTTTCCAACTGAGGGTTAACCTAACAACCTCTTCTAGCCTCCATCTAACTAGGCAGCTATATCCCAACCAAAGCATTTATTACCACTTCTTATCCTTAAGTGTTAGGTACAGTTGAAGACATACTCTTCCATGTATTTCACTTATCATCTCAAACTCGAATTCTAAGTCTATCTTCATTGAGAATACTTTGAGCTCATTTCCTTGATGATCAAACTCAACTTTGTATAACTTGCAGACTCCACATAGCTCCTGATAAAATATCCTCAAAAGATGATTTCCTTAATACTCTTATCGTTTGTACCTATCCATGCATCATTCACTCCACCACGGTATGTTATCCTATCTGTCCTCATACCTCGTAGCAACGTTCCAACTCGTATCATCCTTTATCCTTGGTGTAAGGCATGCGTACTGTCCTATCTCTCACTCCCATAACAAGGGGAAATAAGCATTTGGCGGCCGTCCAAATACAGAGTTCTTCCCATTCCAAGAGTAGAGATGGTACATCCCACCTTGTCGGTACACCTTCAGATCTAAGTTAAAACGTGCAACTCGTGTCTCCACATCACAATCATCACAATGTCGAAAATTACTTCCAGGGAAAACTGGTCTCGAACCTACTAGGGTCACCACACAATCCTTGGTCATCTCCTATTGGTCTATAGGGTGCCGGCACTTTTGGGGTCATCCTTCTTCCCTTATGCATCCAGAGAGTGCCCTACTCATCTGCCCTTTGGGTCCCATGAGTTCATGAAGGTGATCAATCTCCTAACCCATGGCCCTCAGACAATGATAGTTGTTTCCTCCTGACCCTATGGTCATGTGCAACTAGGGAATTAGGTAACTCCTACTTCCATCGGTCTTATCCCCACCTGACCCTAGGATAGATTTAGGATTTTATCATAGTACATGTCCGACTTAGAACCTTACCCAAGCCTTCATCACCTCTCTCTCTGCATTCGTGGGATGACTTCCATCCTTTCATAGGGATCATGGAAATCTGCCTACCTTGGTCAAGCCCCATATCGGTTACTTCCACGGTAACACATCCACATGCACATAGAGATGGTTATCTATGGGTCTATAGGTTCATTCTCATGCCATGTACTCTTCACTTAGCTTCTCAAGATCCTATGAAACCTTCTTAGGTTACCTCAAAACCAACCAAACTGGTAAACCCCCTAATAAAGGGCCCCACTCGCAGGATGGGAGGAAACTACACCTTGATAACAAAGGTCACAAGTGTCCCTAGGGTTTACATTCACATGAGTATGCTTAATCCAGCAACTACTAAGGCACCAGAGTACCTACTAAACCATGCTATGTCACACTTGTTCTCATCCTCAACATTAGATCAACTTAGTCGTGAGGGGTTCATCAAACATACCCTTACCTTAAGGGGTTTCCTTTACCTCTACACATTAAGAGTAACATGCTCAAAACTATAGACTCAAATCTCACCATGATCATTGGATACATTGCTTCTCCTCTTAGGCCTAGGAACTCTAGGTTCTCCTTTGGATATCCAACTACATGCTCAATCTCTTAACCATGAATCAATCATGTCCAAGGTATGCCATGTACTCCCATGATCCTTTTATATGAGCAACACCTCAGAGTTGAGTCCTCCTCAAGGACATTCAACTAGGTATAAAACCTCACAATAGGGTACTTAAACCTCCTCAGGGTCTAAGGCACTCTTTATCTCATCCAGCAGGTAATCACTTATACCCTAGGTACTAGAAGCATCATCCTCTCTCTAGGGTTTGGTTCCTCTAAAGGCAACCAAGATATCATCATCCTCCACGGATCAAGCGTAAGGAAACCAATATCATCCACTTAGGTCGCATCATTCTCGACTCCCCACTATTCCTCAAGTTTCGGGGTTTTACGCTTCCAACCTCCCTGTTGGGGTTCTGCTTCCTCTCTCTAGAGCTAATTCCACCTCTAATCATACCTACTACAGGTCCCTTCTCCATGAAGGCTCATGCTCATAAGCATACCCCTATGTGGTTGAAGCCTATGCTCAACTCATGTTTGGTTCAAAAGCATCTATACACCTTACATAAGCCATCCATCATGATCTCTTAACTAGGATTTCATCAAGCTATACTCTACTTGCCAAATCCAATAGGGTAACTATAGGTTCTCTAACCTCACCCACGAAGGAGCTATCCTTTTCTATGGCATGCAAGACCCTCTCCAGGGTTGGGTCGCCAAAGGTACTAGGTCATCTACCCTCTTATGGCATCCCAAAGGCATGTCCAACCAAACACTCGGTCAACCATGACATCTAACTCATCATGTCCTCTCTCTCTCTAACCTTCACTTAGGGTTAGGGTTAACATCATCCTCAAAGGATGTGCTAGGTCTCTACTTTTAATGGAGTTCTCTACCTCCAAGACTAACTCTCTCCACTCATCCTCCTGCCAAGGAGGTCTATCCTCAAGTCTCTCATGAGGGCAATGACAGCTCGTGTCATGCGACCTAAGCATGTATCTAATCCTTTACGCTTACTCTATTAATCTTATGTCCATGACATCTTATTTACATGCCTTTTATTAATTTGGTGGAGGATTCCTTAATCCTTATCAACCTTACCCATACCTCAAGAGGGTGAGGAAAAGAGAGAAACCCCTAATCCTTAAGGTCCTTAACAGAATTTGAGTTGAGAAGGGATGAACAAGGTGAGAGAGTCCTAAAGGTATCTTATTTCAAATCATACCCTAAGACTTTGGCCAGGCAGTCACACGGATCCGGGATTCCTCGTATTTCGACTAGCAGTGCGGAGGAAAATATTGCCAGCCCCCGGTCGTGATCCTTTTCTAGACACCTCTGTCTTTCAGGTTATCATCTAATAACTCCCTCGGTTCTATGGAATTTGTAAAATTTAATAATTATTAATGATTAGATGAGGAACCTATGCTCTGATACCAATTGTAACGACCCCGCCTCCCGGTAACCCCCAATTAAGGGAGACCCGAAGGTTAGAGCCGTTATTCAATTAATAGGATCAAAGGTTCGACAAATGATCAATAACAATTAATAAACTTTACCAACTAAACTGAAAACTGGTATAAAATAAAACTTTTCTTACCTTGGAAAAACTGGGATTTTTAAACTTCTATCCATGAAGGTGCTAAACTAACTAATCCTCCTGTGCACGTTATTAATCATTTAATTCCACATTTGCCACGTTACTGTTTGTTCTTTTCATTTGTACCTAAAACGCCGACAAACAAAATGTCGGTCAGCAAGAAGCTGGTATGTGGGGGAAATAATAATGGTGCAACTATAAAGTAATCAGCCAATTATCATTTAACATCCAAGATTACATTTCAAACCATACTACTCAATCCTTTCCTATCCCCTATCTCTGTGTTGTCCCTGCAGCGGACTGAGATACTACTTCTCTCTAGGTAGATCTTTACCAAACCCCGCATGATCCTACCAAATAGGTAGATCAATATCTAGGGTTGAGTCACATGGCACTACTCGAAGGTAGCCCAATATCTAACTCATGATGACTTGATGGTCCTACCCCATTGGTAGCCATTTACTAAGTCATCTAATGACCTGATGGACCTACCCCATTGGTAGCCATTTACTAGGTCAACTATTAAGCCACAGAGGGGACCAGGATCTGAGCTAGTACGCACATATCTTATGTGATAGTCATATTCACATTATACTTTGCATGAATTAAATACATCCAACAGTTTAATTCAAGTCACGATGGAAACATTGATAAAATCCTGGAAAACTAATTCGGGTAGTCATAAGCGTAACCACATACCTGTACATGTAGATTCAAGTGTTGGAATAATCCAAACAACAACGACCAAGCAAGCATTCAATAAGATCCTGAAACAATTATACAATCTCCTTTTATTACTCATGTCATTAAGATCTATTAAATCTAGTTTGCTTCCTAGGGTTTCTAGTCCACTTTTAGGGTTTCCATTGCAATTAGGGCTTCCATTCATCTTTTACTATTTTAAACCCTAATTTAACGCAATTGATCACAAACCCTAGTTATTTCTACATCTAATCCTCAATTCTGGATTAAAGGCACAATTAACCATTAATTAAGCTTATTAAGCCTCTTTTTATTAAAGCTACTATTTTTATCCTTTTAATCCATGACAAGATCATTATACGCATTTATCATCAATTCATAGTTCATTATGGTCCAAATCACATATGAACTCAATTTGCCATTAATTCCACCTTTTATTCATGTGAAAACCCTAATTACTACATTTAGGGTATTTATCCACAAATTAGGAACTTTAATGATCGAAATAGCTTACAACCATGAAAACTCAGTTCTATACATGAAATCGAATAATTAAAGCCATTAGTAGTCCTAATTACCAACATTCGGGTTTCAAGGCCCATTACAGCCTATTTATGCCCATAAACTCTAAATTAAATGAATTACATGCAAAGTTCATCCTTTTTATTCCTAATGTTCCTTAATATCATTAACAGGCTAGTATCAACTTTAATCATCAATTAAACCCTACTAATTACATTAGTCATATCAAAATAGGGTTTCTTAATCATTATTACATTAAAGTTAATAACTTCCATTATTTTTTTGAATTGCAAGAGTAATTAGCTTCTAAACATATTTTTATTGAATTCCTCTCGTTTTTCTGAGCAAAATTCATATATAACACATTGTCATCCGAGTTACCAATTTTGAGTTAAGATTTTTGCAAGAAAATCATATTCTGACCAACCGGGTGAGGACACGTCAGCAAGTAATATAACTCGGCCCATTTTAGAAAAAGGCAAAAAGACTCCCATGCCCCCATCCTTTACGTATGCGTGGGGGGTACTACAGACAATTTACTCTATCTCATCCCTAACCTTGCGACGGAGGCAGCCTCTGCCCTAGCAGAGCGACCACGCGTTGTCCCCAGGTTTTCCCACGCTGTGAGGTCCAAAAGAAGACCCGCCTAGCCCCGCCAGCCCACGTCGGACCTAAGGGACCACTGGAAACTGCCGGAGATGATGGTGGTGGGATGAACTAGATCTAATCAAAACTACGTGTTGCAGTCGTTTGTAAGGGAAATATGGTGGGTTAGTTCGTACCTCACCGTCTCCTATGAAGTCCCGGAGTCTAGCTAGTTCTTGTTGAACCTTCAAATCTTCGTTCCTCGACAGAAAAGGCCTCGCATCAGTTGTACCAAGTCATAGGCCTGGGTATCGAAGACTCGGAGGAGATCAGGGCACTTCCACGCTCCTCGCCACTTCCAATCAGGTTCTGGGTGCGGCCTAGCATCTCGCCAATGCCCTTCTCATTATTATGGCCGTTGGAGGACAGGATAGCCCACGATTTGGGACCAAGATGAAAACTAGGGTGACACCCTCTTTTCTTTTCCCAAGGTTGGGGATCTCACGAACTTACACAGCTGTCGCGGTAGAGAGGGAGGAGGCTAGGATGGATATCAACAGATACGCGAAGCATATATATAAATATATCCTCGTGTACTTCCCTTTCACGTAAGCCTTCAACCATGTCATCAAACACTTAATTGTTTCCTTCGATTATCCGGTAATCAGATACAAAAGTATGGGACTTTCTCTCGTGTCCCCCCTATTGTTACCTTCCATCTTTTTTTTTATTCATTAATTCCTTTATTCTATTGCCAAAAACTATGAAAAAGACTACTCTATACTTATTGGAATCTTGATCTTGGCAAATAAAAGTCATTAATGAAAAGTACATAATTTATTGACTAAAACGATCATGACTTTTAGAGTACTCTCTTACTTTCTTATAACAAAAGTATTTCTTTTTGATAATACCAAAAATCATTACTCATATAACGTGTTACCCTCATATTAAGACTTTTGTATTATCTTTATTATCTCTTTCTCTCTCTTCATTGGGACTCCTTGGATCCCAAGAAACTCTATTATTTTGAAATCCTTTTTATTGGATACTCATTATCCTTCTAGATGCATCTAAATGCATTATTTCTCATTATCATGTGTATTTCTTATTAAAATATCTCGTTTTGAGGATTTCTCTTTATTTCTCTTTTATTTTCCTCATTGGTATTCCTTTTAACATTATAAATCCTTGTGATACGAAATTCCACAAAGGATAACTCAATTATACCTATTTTCACGTACTTTCCACATTTCATCAATATTTTTAATTTCTTTATTAACAAGGAAATACTCATTTGATCTTTTCTTTTCTTATTGTATTCTTTATGCACTTTTGGACTCCTCAGAATCCAAGGAACCCATGTGGCACGAAATCCCATCCTTGGATTTGCCTTCTAGAGGTTTCCACATTTTTCTTTTCTCAAATATTCTATTATTCATTTATTAATTGAATTTCCTTATTATTGGGCCCAATAGCCAATAAATCCCACAACACAATCGTCAAGGCTATTGTAAATGAAATTACATCATTATTTGTCCAATTATTTTTAGTATGAGAAATTACATTTCTCAGAAATTGAACCCAAAATTGGGGTTGTAACATCCTTCCCCTCTTATAAGAATTTTGTCCTCAAAATTCCGTCAAGCAAACAAACAATTCAGGATAAGCCTTTCTTATGTCCATCAAGGCTCCCATGTGGCTTCACCTTTCCCATGGTGCTTCCCAAGAACCTTCATTATCTCACATTCTTTCATTTCAGTTCTTTCTTACCTTGGTATATCATACCCTCATAGGTGACTCAGGACATTTTAGCCTCTCAAAAGCTGAATAGGTTCAGGGCTCAACACATGGCTTGGATACCTCACATAGTGCTCTTGATCGGACTCATGGAACACATACACATCATGTTATCCTGAGGGGCAAGGCTAAACACAACCATCTCCACCAATCCATCTCAAATGGACCCATATATCGGGGACTCGGCTTTCTTAGTTGTAGCTTAGAGGGGTCGGATTTTCACATCACATATTCTCCCATAGTGAACTGCATGTCAGTCTGCTTTGCATCAGCTTGTGACTCATGTCACCACTGGGCTCTCTCTCAGCCATTGCAGGATCAAAGCGACTTCATCTGCACACAATGTGGTTCTGTTCTGACCTTCGTGAGGCCTCCTTCACCAACATCATCTTAATGAAGTGGTGACCGACACATCCTCTCTATAAGACTTCTTGCATCCCGATAAAGGTTATGGTGGTTAACATCACATCTTTAGAATTGTCTCTTGGTATCACCCTGAACAAGCACACTTGCTCTCATCAGACCCTCTAGTATGGATCATACTAACCATTAGTTAGGGGTGATAAGCGGTACTAAGAACGAGTTCTCCATGCACCTACTTCCACCACATGGAAGTAACCTTCTACTTATGCTCAAGAACTTTTGAGCTCACATCATGGTGTAGTTGAACCATTTCTCTCTCTATAGTAAGTAGTTCAACCCGATCTGTCACTTGACAATACTCTTCTTTTTCCTATCATCTAGGTAAGGTGATCTACCATAACCCACATTGATCTTCCTTGGTTAAGGGGAGATTTTCCCCATCATCCATAGTGATGAACTCCCATTCCTCTCAGGGACTCTTTTATCCTCTATATCGATACACTGGGTTACTGGTGTTTATCCTTCACTTCTATCATGCATGGCCACAAGCCACATGCATCTTCATCTTAAGCATCCAAAGTGCCACTATCTCTTACTATCTCAGTAATATCATGGTATATGGTGATCTTAAAATCATGATCTCCAGTGTGTCATGATTCCTCAAGCTTGATTCCTCAGAAACCCTACACCACTCTAATCAGGGTTTCATCACCTCCCTTTTCAGAGGTGTGTATCTGAGGTTCTACAACCATCCTTTCATTATATCATGGACTAGGCTAGCTAACCAAACAACCTTTAACTTGATCAAGGATATTGTTACATATGTGTGTTAGCCAAACTTATCTCGTTTCCAACTGAGGGTTAACCTAACAACCTCTTCTAGCCTCCATCTAACTAGGCAGCTATATCCCAACCAAAGCATTTATTACCACTTCTTATCCTTAAGTGTTAGGTACAGTTGAAGACATACTCTTCCATGTATTTCACGTTTCATCTCAAACTCGAATTCTAAGTCTATCTTCATTGAAAATATTTTGAGCTCATCTCCTTGATGATCAAACTCAACTTTGTATAACTTGCGGACTCCACATAGCTCCTGATAAAATATCCTCACAAGATGATTTCCTTAATACTCTTATCGTTTGTACCTGTCCATGCATCATTCACTCCACCACGGTATGTTATCCTATCTGTCCTCATACCTCGTAGCAACGTTCCAACTCGTATCATCCTTTATCCTTGGTGTAAGGCACGCGTATTGTCCTATCTCTCACTCTCATAACAAGAGGAAATAAGCATTTGGCGGCCGTCCAAATATAGAGTTCTTCCCATTCCAAGAGTAGAGATGGTACATCCCACCTTGCTGGTAAACCTTCAGATCTAAGTTGAAACGTGCAACTCGTGTCTCCACATCACAATCATCACGATGTCGAAAATTACTTCCAGGGAAAATTGGTCTCGAACCTACTTGGGTCACCACACAATCCTTGGTCATGTCCTCCAGGTCTATAGGGTGAAGGCACTTTTGGGGTCATCCTTCTTCCCTTATGCATCTAGAGAGTGCCCTACTCATCTGCCCTTTGGGTCCCATGAGTTCATGAAGGTGATCAATCTCCTAACCCATGGCCCTCAGACAATGATAGTTGTTTCCTCCTGACCCTATGATAATGTACAACTAGGGAATTAGGTAACTCCTACTTCCATCGGTCTTATCCCCACCTGACCCTAGGATAGATTTAGGATTTTATCATAGTACATGTCTGACTTAGAACCTTACCCAAGCCTTCATCACCTCTCTCTCTGCATTCGTGGGCTGACTTCCATCCTTTCATAGGGATCATGGCAATCTTCCTACCTTGGTCAAGCCCCATATCGGTTACCTCCACGGTAACACATCCACATGCACATAGAGATGGTTATCTATGGGTCTATAGGTTCATTCTCATGCCATGTACTCTTCACTTAGCTTCTCAAGATCCTATGAAACCTTCTTAGGTTACCTCAAAACCAACCAAACTGGTAAACCCCCTACCAAAGGGCCCCTCTCCCAGGATGGGAGGAAACTACACCTTGATAACAAAGGTCACAAGCGTCCCTATGGTTTAGATTCACATGAGTATGCTTAATCCAACAACTACTAAGGCACCAGAGTACCTACTAAACCATGCTAGGTCACACTTGTTCTCATCCTCAACATTAGATCAACTTAGTCGTGAGGGGTTCATAAAACATACCCTTACCTTAAGGGGTTTCCATTACCTCTACACATTAAGAGTAACATGCTCAAAACTATAGACTCAAATCTCACCATGAGCATTGGATACACTGCTTCCCCTCTTAGGCCTAGGAACTCTAGGTTCTCCTTTGGATATCCAACTGCATGCTCAATCTCTTAACCATGAATCAATCATGTCCAAGGTATGCCATGTACTCCCATGATCCTTTTATATGAGCAACACCTCAGAGTTGAGTCCTCCTCAAGGACATTCAACTAGGTATAAAACCTCACAACAGGGTACTTAAACCTCCTCAGGGTCTAAGGCACTCTTTATCTCATCCAGCAGGTAATCACTTATACCCTGGGTACTAGAAGCATCATCCTCTCTCTAGGGTTTGGTTCCTCTAAAGGCAACCAAGATATCATCAGCCTCCACGGATCAAGCGTAAGGCAACCAATATCATCCACTTAGGTCGCATCATTCTCGACTCCCAACTATTCCTCAAGTTTCGGGGTTTTAGGCTTCCAACCTCCCTGTTGGGGTTCTGCTTCCTCTCTCTAGAGCTAATTCCACCTCCAACCATACCTACTACAGGTCCCTTCTCCATGAAGGTTCATGCTCATAAGCATACCCCTATGTGGTTGAAGCCTATGCTTAACTCATGTTTGGTTCAAAAGCATACATACCCCTTATATAAGCCATCCATCATGATCTCTTAACCAGGATTTCACCAAGCTATACCATACTTGCCTAAGCCCATAGGGTAACTATAAGTTCTCTAACCTCATCCACGAAGGAGCTATCCTTTGCTATGGCATGCACGACCCTCTCCAGGGTTGGGTCACCAAAGGTACTAGGTCATATACCCTCTTATGGCATCCCAAAGGCATGTCCAACCAAACACTCGGTCAACCATGACATCTAACTCATCATGTCCTCTCTCTCTAACCTTCACTTAGGGTTAGGGTTAACATCATCCTCAAAGGATGTGCTAGGTCTCTACTTTTAATGGAGGTCTCTACCTCCAAGACTAACTCTCTCCACTCATCCTCCTACCAAGGAGGTATATCCTCAAGTCTCTCATGAGGGCAATGACAACTCGTGTCATGCAACCTAAGCATGTATCTAGTCCTTTACACTTACTCTATTAAGCTTATGTCCATGACATCTTATTTACATGCCTTTTATTAATTTGGTGGAGGATTCCTTAATCCTTATCAACCTTACCCATACCTCAAGAGGGTGAGGAAAAGAGAGAAAACCCTAATCCTTAAGGTCCTTAACAGAATTTGAGTTGAGAAGGGATGAACAAGGTGAGAGAGTCCTAAAGGTATCTTATTTCAAATCATACCCTAAGACTTTGGCCAGGCAGTCACACAGATCCGGGAGTCCTCGTATTTTGACTAGCAGTGCGGAGGAAAATATTGCCAGCCCCCGATCGTGATCCTTTTCTAGACACCTCTGTCTTTCAGGTAATCATCTAATAACTCCCTCAGTTCTATGGAATTTGTAAAATTTAATAATTATTAATAATTAGATGAGGAACCTATGCTCTGATACTAATTGTTACGACCCCGCCTCCCGGTAACCCCCAATTAAGGGAGACCCAAAGGTCAGAGCCGTTATTCAATTAACATGATCAAAGGTTCGACAAATGATCAATAACAATTAATAAACTTTACCAACTAAACTGAAAACTGGTATAAAATAAAACTTTTCTTACCTTGGAAAAAATGGGATTTTTAAACTTCTATCCATGAAGGTGCTAAACTAACTAATCCTCCTGTGCACGTTATTTATCATTCAATTCCACATCTGCCACGTTACTGTTTGTTCTTTTCATTTGTACCTAAAACGCCGACAAACAAAACGTCAGTCAGCAAGAAGATGGTATGTGGGGGAAACAATAATGGTGCAACTATAAAGTAATCAGCCAATTATCATTTAATAGCCAAGATTACGTTTTAAACCATACTACTCAATCCTTTCCTATCCCCTATCTCTATGTTGTCCCTGCAGCAGACTGAGATACTACTTCTCTCTAGGTAGATCCTTACCAAACCTCGCATGATCCTACCTAATAGGTATATCAATATCTAGGGTTGAGTCGCATGGCACTACTCGAAGGTAGCCCAATATCTAACTCATGATGACTTGATGGTCCTACCCCATTGGTAGCCATTTACTAAGTCATCTAATGACCTGATGGACCTACCTCATTGGTAGCCATTTACTAGGTCAACTATTAAGCCACAGAGGGGACCAGGATCTGAGCTAGTAGGCACATATCTTATGTGATAGTCATATTCACATTATACTTTGCATGAATTAAATACATCCAACAGTTTAATTCAAGTCACAATGGAAACATCGATAAAATCTCGGAAAACTAATTCGGGCAGTCATAAGCGTAACCACATACCTGTACATGTAGATTCAGGTGTAGGAATAATCCAAACAACAATGACCAAGCAAGCATTCAATAAGATCCTAAAAAAATTATACAATCTCCTTTTATTACTCATGTCATTAAGATCTATTAAATCTGGTTCGCTTCCTAGGGTTTCTAGTCCACTTTGCATGAGGTATATGTGTTCTGTATAACACGCAATGATGATAATCCTTGTTGATGGGATAACATATATCACCTCTATGATGTTAAAAGGGGTATGTTGAGCTGAAAAAGGCTGAGTGCCTAGTTGAGGTGTTATCCTCTGATGTTGAGATAAGGGATTTTTATCCCATGATGATGATGTAAGCCTTGAGAGGCAGTGGCATTCTGTGATGAGGGATTGAGATCCCATGATAATGTGATAATGAAAGTATTAATATAACTCAATGTTGTTTATGTCTTACAACTTGGTTGCCTCAACAATCCACTTAAAATATACTAATTAATTATAGTGGAACATATCATGTAGTTTGCCCTGGCCATAGATTCATCATCGTCAGTAATTGGTGATGGTGAAATAGGTTTATCCTGTGAGATTACCTGGAGCGCATATTGTTGAATATGCGGGGTTTTTTCCTAGCCAAAAGTAGGAGGATTTGAGTACAATTGCGGTTGGGTATAGAGCATGGTGAACAGGCCCATGGCTCAGTGATTATAGAGCATGGTGAATAGGCCCATGGCTCAGTATTATTGAAGGGTATCCTGCGGAGCTGACCCTGTGGCTAAGGCCACTCAAGTAAGAGACTGCGGTCCTGCTTTGGTTTTCGTACACTAACCATTAAGAGGTGAGGTCATGGAGTCCGGCTCTCCCAATGACCTTGTATGGCACCGGTTTTTGGGCTTCGCAGCCAAAGGTTGGATTTGAGTGGGACGTCTCACTTCCTCAGGGCATAATAAATTATATCCAGCCATATAGAATATATTGCTTAAGGCAAAACACGAAACATTGATTGAGGCCTTTCTTGTACAGTTGATCTAGTTATACCTTGCAGCTATTTGTACGATCCTTATATTTTGTGATAAGTTCTTATAAATCTTATCTTGTCAATCATGTTCCATAAAGAAATATCTGGTTATATGCCTCTTGCATATCTGGTAAGATTGTTAATAAAATAAGTTCTGCTCAGGATGCTGCTCTTATGATCTGCTGATATTAGTTATCTGCTTTACCTGCTTTTCTTGAAGTTGTATAGTTCTGGCATGGAGTTATGTTTCTCGCTGGGACTGTGTGTCTCACCCCATTGGTTTATAACCTTTTTAGGTAATCACGCTAGACGTGGTGGTGGTCGTGAGGTTGCAGCTAAGCAGCAAGAAGAGTAGTAGGAGGCAAGAGATGGATATGCTGCTATTTTGGTTGTTTTGTAGTAGAGTCCTAGAGTCATCCCTGTACTCTTAGTTCCTCAGAGGTGTTTTGACAATGTTTTATGATATATAGCTGATGTAGCTCATATATCCTACTGCTGGCCTGATGTGGCCTATTATGTATGTACAAAGAGGTGATGAACTCTGGTGCTGACAGGACAACTGGTTCCTATAAGCTGTGGACATATATCCATGCTTGTGCATATTCTTACTACATGTTTCCTTATAGGATGAGGATCTGGATGTAATAGTTCTCTTTTATATGCTTTCCGCAAACGGTTTTAATTAACCAGTGTTTTCAGTAATATGTGGTTTATGGTGTTTCCACACATTTTTGTGTGGCATTTCGTTGTCTATGTGATAGTGGGATGTGGCATGACAAGTTTGCTATCAGAGCTCTAGGTTGGCTGAGTGTACAGGGATCTAGGACTAGGTTTGTGTCTGTTCTTGTGAGTATTCCAGATTTTCTTATAATAACCTTCTGTCCTCAGCAGAAGATAAAGCTTAAAGATGTCCGGAAACCATGAAGAACATGATGCCGAGAGCAGTGATGCTGCATCTATTGATGGAGTACGAGTGCAGGCACATGAAGATCGGGTGCCTGAGGTCCCCCAACTTGACCCAGCCATTCTTGAAAACCCTTCCTATCAACAACTTATGGAGTGGTTGATGGCTACAATGGATCACATGGTGGATAGATTTCCAGTGCCTCTGCTAAGAGCACAGGCTCCCCATGGTGAATCTTCGCGTATTGGGAAGACCTTCGAGTGGCTTCTCCGAGTCAGAGCTTCAGATTATGCTAGAACGGATGACCCAACATATGTAGATCTGTGGTTGATAGGTCTTGAGAAGGCCTTCTGGATCCTTGACATTCCCAAAGCAGACAAAGTCAAGCACGTTGTCTACCTTCTGAAAGGTAGTGTTGGCCACTGGTGGGCCATCAAGAAGGAGAAGCGACCCAGTGAGGTGATCTGTTGGGAAGTCTTTCGATGGGAGTTCATTAACCGATACTTCCCAAAGACATATCTGGACAAGAATATCAACCGGTTTGAGCGTATGCGCCAAGGATCGATGAGCATCACTGAGTATGAAGCCAATTTTATGAATCTGTTGAGGTTTTGTCCTCACATGGAGGCAACAGATGATGAGAGAATCAGGCGGTTTGAGAAAGGTTTGAGTGTCGAGCTGTCGACACATGCTGCTACTCTGGAAAATTGAGAATGGTTTGCCACATTTGTGGAGTCAGTTTGGAGGATTGAACGGTCAGTCTGAGAGAAGAGAGAGACTATGACCAGGAAAAGGCCTACTCAGTTTTAGAATCAGAGGTTTGATATCCACAAGAAGCCGAGGTTTTCTACACCTTTTATGAGGCAAGTTTCTAGTGCACCAGCATAGTGGTCCCCGAGTAAGGGAAGAGGGTGTGGGTCTTTGCCATCTAGAGCTTACAACACAACTTCAGTAGAAGTGACGGGGTCATCTAGGCCGCAGTTAGAAGGTAGGTCATGCTATCACTATGGACAGACTGGGCATTTGAAGTCAAATTGCCCAAGGAAAGATGTCGAAGTGACGCAGCAGCCGAGGCAGAATCAACAGGGGTCAGATAGATAGTAATCTAGTGGTAATAGAGGGCTAGGATGCAATCAAGCATCACAAGCGGGATCATCTACTCAAAGAAGTAGAGGACGTGAATAGCAAGCAATGGCTCAATTCTATGCTATGAGTCATCCGGAGGCAATAGTCAACCCGCGAGTGGTGGCAGGTCAGATAGAGTTATTTCATTCTGATTTGTCTTCTTCTTGCTTTATATCTGTTCTGGTTGACCCGGGTGCTATGCACTCTTTTATCGCACGTAGTACACTTGATAACTGTCTTTTACCTGTTAGCTGTAAGAAAGATAGCTTGTTGTTAGAAACCCCTCTTAATGGTTCATCAATGCTTTGAGAGGAGTGTCCATCTTGTGTTCTATCTTTTTCGGGACACATTATACAAGTGGATCTTATACCACTTGATATGCATGGATTCGATGTGATCCTTGGGATGGATACCTTAGAGAAGTATAAGGTTGTGTGGGACTGTGGTTCCAAGAAAGTAGTGTTTAATGACGATGGTGAAAGGTGGATCTTCCAAGGAGATAGGAAGATTCTTTTGACATGTTTAGTATCATCTATGGTGGCAAAGAAGTTGTTGTGGCAAGGATGTAAGGCGTTCTTAGCCCATGTTGTGGATATCAAGGCAAAAGGTCCTAGCCTTGAGGAGGTGGTTGTTATCCAAGAGTTTGCATATTTGTTTCCCAATGAGTTCCCCAGTGTTCCCCCACCTCAAGAGATTGACTTTGAGATCAATCTGGTGCCAAGAACACAACTAGTTTCTCAGACACCGTACAGGATGGCTCCAGCTGTGATGGCAGAGCTAAAGAAGTAGTTACATGAGTTGTTAGATAAAGGTTTCATCAGACCGAGCACATCGTCATGGGGTGCTCCAATCCTATTTGTAAAGAAGGACGGATCGATGTGTTTGTGCATAGATTACCGACAGTTGAACAAAGTTACGATCAAGAACAAGTACATGTTATCGAGGATAGACGATCTGTTTGATCAGTTGTGTGGCGCTACAGTGTTTTCAAAGATCGATCTACGGTCTGGATATCATCAGTTAAGGATTAAGGTGGATGACATATCAAAGTCAGCTTTTAGGACAAGGTATGGTCACTTTGAGTTCGTGGTTATGTCGTTTGGGCTAACCAATGCACATGCTGCTTTCATGGATCTCATGAATAGAGTGTTTCCTCCGTTTCTAGATCAGTTTGTTGTAGTTTTTATAGATGAAATATTGATCTATAGTCGGGATAGACACAAACATGAACAACATCTTCGACAAGCGTTGACTCTTCTATGCCAACATTATTTGTATGCCACATTTAGCAAGTGTGAGTTATGGTTGGAAGAGGTAACTTTCTTGGGTCATGTGATATCTGCAGAAGGAGTCAGAGTGGACCCAAAGAAAGTGGAGTCAGTTGCAGAATGGGAGCAACCAAAGACGTTGACTGAAGTTGGTAGTTTTCTGGGTTTAGAAGGATACTATCGAAGGTTTATAAGGAACTTCAGCGTGATCGCGTTACCGTTGACAAAGTTGACCAGGAAGGATGTACCTTTTGTTTGGGATGATCATTGTCAGCAAGCTTCCAAAGTTTGAAGGAGAAGCTGACTAGTGCTCCAGTGTTGGTTCTTCTAGAGCGTGGGAAAGGCTATGTTGTTTTTTGCGATGCTTCCAAGAAAGGCCTAGGATGTGTGTTGATGTCGGAAGACCATGTGGTTTCTTTCTCTTCGCGACAGCTTAAGAAGCATGAGGAGAATTATTTGACGCATGATTTGGAGCTGGCAGTGATGGTCCATGCGTTAAAGATTTGGAGACACTATCTTTATGGGGAAGTGTGTCAGATCTTTACAGATCATAAGAACCTGAAGTACATCTTCTCACAGAGTGAGATGAACATGCGACAGTGCCGCTGGATGGAGCTGATCAATGATTACGATTGCACCATTAAGTATCATCCTGGTAAGGCAAACGTGGTAGCAGATGCGCTTAGCAGGAAGTCTTCTTCTCTTACTATGAAGAAGGCACAGTTGAGTTCCTTGGTATGCCATAGGCGGGATATGTTTGTCTCTTTGTGGAAGATGAATGTATAGTTAGAAGTTTCCTTGCTGGCAGGACTGTTGGCACAGATGCAAGTAAAGCCTACGTTGAGATAGAAAATCAAAGATGAATAGTAGGCAGATGCTTCAGTTCAGTTGATAAGATCATAGTTTGGCAGTGAAAAGCATGATGGCTTCCATGAGTCCGAGGATGGACTAGTTTTCTATCATGATAGGATGGTGGTCCCCAATGTTGATGATCTAAGAAAGCTAGTGCTCGAGGAAGCACACACATCGATTTATGCAATGAATCCATGTGTCACCAAGATGTATCATAATTTGAAGGACTTGTATTGGTGGCCTGGCTTGAAGAGAGATGTAGTCGAGTTTTGTGGCTAGGTATGTGGTATGCCAGCAAGTCAAGGCTGAGCATCAAAAGCCGGCAAGTACATTGCAACACATGCTGATACTGCAGTAGAAATGGGATCATATAACCATGGATTTCATAGTTGATATGCCGAGAACATATAATAATCATGATTCCATCTGGGTGATAGTGGACAGATTGAAAAAAGTCTGCTCATTTCATGCATGTAAAGACAACTTATATAGGAGAGAAGCTTGCTCAGGTGTATGTGGATGAGATAGTGTGTTTGCACAGTGTGCCCGCAATGATAGTTTTTGATAGAGGTCCCCGGTTCATGAGTCATTTTTGGGAACAATTACACAAAGCGTTGGGAACACAGTTGAGGTTCAGTACTACTTTCCACCCGTAAATAGATGGACAGTCTGAAAGGACTATTCAGACTTTGGAGGATCTTCTCCAAGCATGTGTTTTGCAGTTTCTAGGCAGTTGGGACGTGCATCTCAATTTGATAGAGTTTGCCTACAACAATAGTTATCAACGGAGCATCGACATGGCTCCTTATGAGGATTTATATGGTAGGAAGTGCAGATCTCCTTTGTGTTGGTATGAGTCAGGCGAGTATCAGCTTTTGGGTCCTAAGTTAGTGCAGCAGACAACAGAAAAGATTAAAGTGATACAACAATAGTTGAAAGCAACACAGGACAGACAGAAGGCGTATGCAGATAATCACCAACGACCCCTAGAGTTCCAAGTGGGAGACAAGGTGTATCTCAAGGTCTCACCATGGAAAGGCATGCTGAGGTTTGGCTAGAAAGGCAAGTTGGAACCTAGGTATATGGGGTCATATCCAGTAATAGCATGTGTTGGCAAGGTAGCTTACAAGTTAGAATTACTACCAGAGTTGCACAGGTTACATCCGGTGTTCCATGTTAGTATGCTGAAGAAAAATCATCCAGACACAGGGACAGTGATACAGCCAGTTGACGTTGAGCTTGAGGAAGATGTGACCTATGAGGAAGGTCCAATGATGATTCTTGGCAGACGTGTGAAGAAGTTGAAAAGGAAGGACCTGGTGCTTGTGAAAGTTCTTTGGCATCATTGTGGTATTGAGGAAGCCATGTGGGAGCTCAAGGAAGAGATGAGGAGGAAGTATCCCTCGCTTTTCTCTTCAGATTTTGGGGGCGAAATCCCTTTGTAGGGGTTTATGGCTTGTAAGGACCCTGACCTTCGTTTTGGGTTTATCCTATTTGCTTTGCCTTAACATTATTTTTAGATGCTTTCTAATCACCGGGGGTTGTGATTAGGGTTCATTTGTGCTTTGTTGTGAGTTGGAGGTGCAACTTGCAAATTATCCAAGTTTTGGGGTTGATGTGCAAGTTTGTCACCTTGAGAGATGTTTTCTCTCTCCTTGCATCCTCTAGGGTTGAGAGGATGAGTTGGGCTTGTTGCTTGAGTAGTTTCGGGCTTTGTTGAGCTTTGTTGGGCTTTTCTTTGCCTTGTTGAGGCCTCGTGTTGTGTAAAGAGCACCTTGGTGACCTGTGTTGCCCATATGGGGTGTGTCGCCCAGTGGGCTGTGTCACCCAAGGTGACCACTTTGACCTTGCCTTGTTTTTATCACCATACCTTGGACAAGTGGTCGATCCTTTGTTAATTGGTGGCATGACATGAGCATGTGGTTTAGCAAGGTGGCATGGCTTTGGACAAGTGGTTCCTTGGACATGCACATGTGGAGCAACACCAAGGTGGACGCCCCATAGACCCTCTTGTATACATACAACCCTCTCCTTAGTTGCTTAGATCTTTAGTTCCTTTAGTTGCTCCTTTCTCCTTTGGTGGCCGATACACCTTCCCTTGGTAGAGCAATCTTGGTGGCTGATCTCCTTGGTGGAAACTCCTTCTTCTTCTTCCTCTAGGTGGTGGTCGAACCCTAGAAGGGCCTTGCTTCCTTGGTAAGCATCTTCTCTCTCTCCTTAGCACCTTCTTCTCCTTCTTGCTTGTTCTTCGGCCATGGTGGTTATGAGATTTGCTTCTCTTCTTGTGGTGGCCGAAGGTGGGGTGCTTTGGAGCTAAGAGCTTAAATCTTGGTGCTTGGAGCTTTGGAGATTAAGGAGCCTGCTTGAGGCGGGTTACATAACTCCTAACCCTAGCTATACTACCTTCTTTTATGTTAGATGTTCATATCTGATCTTGATCGGCCTTGCATCTTGTTGGATATGTTTCTTGCTCTAGTTTGTACCTTTAATCTTGTTGGACTTAGTGTATATGTTGTTAATATTTGTGTGACCTTGGACCTTGTTGTCCGAACCTATGGTTTAAGGTTTCCTTTGGGGAATACCCCTTTCTCTCTTTGGTTTTGAGAAGTGAGCTTGAGCTCTAGTGCTGTAGGCAAAACCCCTCTCTTCCTTAGTCGTTGAGAGGTGAGTCTATACTCTAGTTGCTTGGACAACACCCTTCTCTCACCATGGATTTGAGAGGTGATCCTTTGGTTTTTGATGACCTAGTTGAGGTTGAAGGGTTGACCGATATAGATGACCTACCTTGATGCCTGATATGTGATGGAGGTTGTGCAAAACCCCTCTCTCTTGGTTGTTGAGAGGTGAGCCAACTCTCTTGATCTTTTAGGGTTTGATGATGTTGGTTTTGAGGTTGAAGATGACCAACCTAATGTGATTCTTGTGCCCTTGCACGATACCCTTTTTGGTATTTTACATAATACCTCTCATCTAGGGTTTGTCTTGGATGATATGCTTAGTTGGGTTGTGTTAACCTTGTTGCCCGATATGGTGCTTGGGTGATGAACCCTAGATAGATGCCCTAGTGTTGGCCTATATGTTGTGCCTGGCTGATACCCCATATGGAGGTGTGTTACCCTTTGACCAATCTGCCTTGCCCATCACATGTCTCCTTTTGGTCGGTTACTCATCATGAATAGGTGTTTGATAGCTTGGATAGCTCTAGATTTCAGATCAAGGCTGATACATGTGTTGAGCATGGATAGTGCTTTGGATGATACAAGTCAAAGGGATGGGTCTTGGCTGATATGTGGACCCAAACCCTAGATGGACGATAGGGTGTCTTGGGTGACATGGTGGAGGGAAGTAGAATCCCTTGGGTGTCATGAAGAGTTTGTTGGGCGACACAGTGTTGAGCTTGGGCGCCATGACCTTGGTCGATATAGTGATGATGGTTGCCTGATAAGAAACCCTAACCCTAGTGGGTCATAGGGTCTTGGACGATAAGAGATGCCCATATGTTTCCTGACACACCTTTGCACTTGGTTGCCCGATACCACCTTGTTCTTGCATGCACGATACCCTCTTGGATCAGGTTGCACGACACAACACCAGTCCTTGTTGCACGATACCCTTGGTGCATGGGTGTACGACATGGATGGCCGATATGTGTGGCTAAGTGCCCTAGCCGTTAGAGTTTTGTGAGGGTTATGATCCTGCCCGCTACCCCTTTGGGTGAGGGGCGGTGCTACCCGACACTTCTCTAGTGAGGGAAGACAGTACCTTTGGTGAGGGTTATGCTTAACCCGGGAAACCATAATAGTTACTTTCTTGTACCTTGTGGATCATGGGATATGGATGAAAGGTTGTGACCAATGATGTATGACTAGGCTATGGTTGTGTAATCCTTAGGGATGTATTCCTTGATAATGATCATGCTCATGATATTTTAGGGCATAGTGGATGCTCATGGTTTGATAACAATAATGTAATTGGTTTACAAGATACAGCTTTGTGCTTCATGTAATTATAATCATGGATGTTGTTCCAATCATGTACCTTTAACCCTAATAGCATGATAATCATAAAGATCTATGTTTGGTGATTCAGATATCTCTCTTGATATGCATACTAATCATGCATGTGAATCAAGTGAATTCATAGCCAGGTAAGATCTATGAGGTGTATGTGTTCTGTATAACACGCAATGATGACAATCCTTGTTGATGGGATAGCATGTATCACCTCTATGATGTGAAAAGGGGTCTATTGAGCTGATAAAGGCTGAGTGCCTAGTTGAGGTATTATCCTCTGATGTTGAGATAAGGGATTGCTATCCCATGATGATGATGTAAGCCTTAAGAGGCAGTGGCATTCTATGATGAGGGATTGAGATCCCATGATAATGTGATAATGACACTATTAATATAACTCAATGTTGTTTATGTCTTACAACTTGGTTGCCTCAACAATCCACTTAAAATATACTAATTAATTACAGTGGAACATATCATAGTAGTTTTCCCTGGCCATAGATTCATCATCGTCAGTAATTGGTGATGGTGAAATAGGTTTATCCTGTGAGATTACCTGGAGCGCATATTATTGAATATGCAGGGTTTTCTCCTAGCTAAAAGTAGGAGGATTTGAGTACAAGTGTGGTTGGGTATAGAGCATGGTGAACAGGCCCATGGCTCAGTGATTATATAGCATGGTGAATAGACCCATGGCTCAGTATTATTGAAGGGTAGCCTGTGGAGCTGACCCTATGGCTGAGGCCACTCAAGCAAGAGAATGCGGTCCTGCTTTGGTTTTCGTACACTAACCACAAAGAGGTGAGGTCATGGAGTCCGGCTCTCCCAATGACCTTGTATGGAACCAGTTTTTGGGCTTCACAGCCAAATGTTGGATTTGAGCGGGACGGCTCACTTCCTCAGGGCATAATAAATCATAATCCAGCCGTATAGAATATATTTCTTAAGGCAAAACACAGAACTTTGATTGAGGCCTTGCTTGTACAGTTGATCTAGTTATACCTTGCAGCTATTTGTACGATCCTTATATTTTATGATAAATTCTTATAAAGCTTATCTTGTCAATCATGTTCCATAAAGAAATATCTAGTTATATGCCTCCTGGATATCTGGTAAGATTGTTAATAAAATAAGTTCTTCTCAGGATGCTGCTCTTATGATCTGCTGATATCAGTTATCTGCTTTACCTGCTTTTCCTGAAGTTGTATAGTTCCGGTAGGGAGTTATGTTTCTCATTGGGACTGTGTGTCTCACCCTATTGGTTTACAACCTTTTTAGGTGATCACGCTAGACGTGGTGGTGGTCGTGAGGTTGCGGTCGAGCAACAAGAAAGAAAGTAGGAGGCAAGAGATGGATATGCTGATGTTTTAGTTGTTTTGTAGTAGAGTCCTAGAGTCATGCATGTACTCTCAGGTCCTAGGAGGTGTTTTGATGATGTTTTACAATATATAGATAATGTAGCTCGTATATCCTGCTACTGGCCTGATGTAGCCCGTTATGTATGTATAAACAGGTGATGAACTCTAGTACTGATAAGACAGCTAGTTCCTATAAGTTGTGGACATATATCCATGCTTGTGCATATTCTTACTACATGTTTCCTTACAGGATGAGGATTTGGATGTAATAGTTCTCTTTTATCTGCTTTTCGCAAATGATTTTATTTAACCCGTGTTTTTAGTAATATGTGGTTTATGGTGTTTCCGTACGTTTTCGCGTGGCATTTCGTTGTCTATGTGATAGCGGGATGTGGCACGATAGTAATGGTCTATAGATTAATTATATTCTCAGAATCGTCTATTACGAAGGATGACTAAATCAAATCACATTTCTATTGAGTAGTAAACTAATTGAAGAATGGTAAAAAGAAAAAGAGGAGCATTAAGTGTGTGCACTTTATGTTTTGAGATTTGTTCATATCTATACAAAACAGATGGAATAAGTATATGTTGTATGAAAAACATGCTCTAATGATGATGAATGATACAAGATGTCAATATGCTCATATGGTTTCCAGCTTGAATGTCTCCATGAATATAAAATGAAAATTGTGATATGAAATGCCTTGACAAAAAAATGCTTGGATTGAATTAACATGCAATGGTTACATTTGAGAAACCCTATTTAGGATAAATACTAGATAATAAGATGATGTCTCGTGTGCATAGTCGACCCATGATGACTTATATGAATGACATGAAATTGAAAAAAAAACATATATGTTGCAAATTGCATATTGGTGTGCTTATTGTTATAATCATTGTCTTTTGTGATAAGCCTGGTTATATTCATATCATTCTAATTGCACGAGAATATACACATATCATATATGATGGTTTGAATTTTCTTGAAGATGAGTAAAAAGGATTAATAACAAGTGAAACGATGCCACATCTTGTTAGGTGACCTGATGATGCAGGATGAACTCCATTTATTTATATTTATTTTGTATTATTTTTATGTGCAGTGACCTAAGTGAAATTTATCTAGTTACATGCACTTTTGTAAAAATCTAGTTACATGCACCTAGTTGCAAATATAAATGCTCTATTTCTAATTTTATATTTTATTAGGCAATATATGCAATCACCTCAAACACATTTAATGTCTTTTAATATTAATCCTTGCTTTGGGGGTTTGTTTTGGATAGTTGAATATGAATTAAAATAACAAGATGTCATTTTATCCTTTAGTCTTTTTCATCTATGGATATCCCATTAAGGGCACATTATTTTTCCTGGATGCAGTTGGATTGGACTGTACTCATAAATCCATTAGTAGAAAGTTAATTCTTGATTACATGGAACTAAAAAAGTAATCAATCCAGCAATTATGAAGTAAGTAATAAGTGCATGATTATCATGTATATTTGAAATTGTTCGGACATCGCGATGTAGCAAGGGACGGGACAGTCGAGCATCATGTTTGTCATACACAGGTTGTCAACCACATGGGATAGTTGCTTTTTTATATAAATAGTCTTGATAAAGCTCGTTACAAACCTCAATGAGCTTGAAGACCTAGTACATCAAAACCATATGACTACGCAAGGTGTCTAGTTGAGAGGGGTGAAGACATAAGAGTTATTCAACCCATCATCTAGGACATGAGAGTTCCCTAATATAGTAGGGGTTTGTGTTATAACTACTCTTATAACAAACCCCCCCCCCCCACACACACACACACATATATATATATATATATATATATATATATATATATATATATATATATATATATATGGGACCATCTTTATTGCCCGTGCGGGTAGCTACCCGCCCACCCTTCCGACCACTTTTTTTCAAAAAAAAAATCGTTATTGTAGAGGACTATTTTGTCTAGCTCTCCAAAAAATTTTGGCCAAAAATAATATCATTTGCCCCTCCAAAATAAAAAAACCCGTCCTTATATATATCTGATGTATATTTTGTACAGAGTTACTTTTTTTGCCAGCAGAGTTACTTTTTTGGCCACCATAGTTACTTTTTTGACAGCAGACTTACTTTTTTTGCTAGGAGAGTTACTTTTTTGGCTGCAGGGTAGCGAAAATCCAAGTTACCCATGCGGGAAACGAATGAACGCCCTATATATATATATATATATATATATATATATATATATATATATATATATATATATATATCAAAACATTGTTGGTAGGCATGCTGTCACAAGTGATGATGTCTAATTTTTGCCACCACCACCTTCCAGGATATGGTTCATGGAGCGGTCCTTCTGGGTACTGGCATAAATAAGATCAATGTTGAGGGTGTATTACTCCTTGTGCTGTCCGCCAACATTGCAACCTATAATGGGAAAATTCACGATAATGGATATCAACCTATTGATATATTTCTGGTAGAGTATGTTGTGGTTACCAAAGATGTTTTTGTTTCATATGTTCCATAAGGTCCAGATGATGGTAGCAATCAATGTATTGTGTCTATTGTAGTTCTCGTGGTGACTTCTAGTGTTACAAAGTCTATGAAATATATTAAGGAGGGGGCTAGCAAGGATAGTGGTGGTTGTGGTGAAGTGAGTCCAAATATGTCTAGCTAGGTGACACCCAAAATAATGTTTTGGTTGGATTCCATGTTGTTATGACAAATTGTGCATCGAGATGGTCTAAGAAAGCATATGGTTCTCATGCTGAGGTCAGTAGGGTTTTTCTCTTGACTGATCGGCCAAAGTAGGATCTTGACCCTAGGTTGGAAATGGGTGTGCCATATGATGTTGTACTCCATAATATGTCTCCTAAAAGAGAAGAACATGGATGCTTGTTTGGTTGTGTATGGTTTTCCCCATATCTAGGTGACATGATTGGATGTGTTGTTTTCTAAATGTGCCAAGATATCTTGGTAAGGTGAGGGGTATGTCTAGTTTAGCAAGAAGGTTTTGAAGAGGTTGTTTATGTGTCTTCCAAGCTTTTGTAGAGCCTGACTACTATTGTATTTGATGATGGAGTTTGCTTCTATGAATGAGGTTAGTTGTATGTTTATAGGTCTAAGTCCATGCCACCATGGGTCTGTCTAAAATTTAGTGTTGGTTCTATGGTGAGGTGGGACATGATGATACTCATGACAATGTGTAGGGTGTGGACAGATGTTTCCACAGAGTGGATACTTAGCAGGATGCTCTAAAACACCATGGTGATTGATGTTTGAGGTACTTATCTATGATCATACTGGTCCAGAGTTTATCATTTATCTGATAGATGGAAGTAGTGATCTTGTGAATGAGGATAGGTCTTGGAGTTTAAGGTTGATGATACCCCATCCTCCCTCCTCCTTAGGTATGTAGATCGTATCCCATCTAATCATATGTAATTTCATCCCATGGTTTTCCCATAGGAGGTTGCGATGTATTTTGTCAATCGCATGGAGGATCAAGGCTGGTAAGGGGATGTAGGCCAAGTGGTATTTGATGATGGGTGTTACGGTAGAGTTTGGTAGTGTAAGTCTACCGATGATGGAGAGGAAATTGTTCTGCCAGGAGCAAACACACTATTTTTATTTGTTTATGATAGTGTGCCAAGCAAAGTTTGGGATACAAAATGGTGAGTGTGGCAATCCTAGGTATGTTATAGGGAAGGTTTCTAGTTTGCATCCAAGCATACTCTAAATCTATTCATAACCAATTTGCTGACCATGGATCCTATGATGGTAGATTTGGTGAAGTTTGTTTTGAGGCCTGAAAGATGTGAGAAAATAACCAGGATCATGACCATGATAATAACCTCGGTGTCCTTGGGTTTGATGAAAATAACTGTTTCATCAACATATTGGACAATATTGTGCATACATCCCCTTGGTTTGTTAATGGTGTGGTTAGAGGTGGCTATGTGGATGAGTGAGTTAAGAGCAGAGGTGACGATTAGGGGGAGAGTGGATCACCTTGCCTCAGTCCATTAGTACTCTTAAAGTAACCAAAGGAAGAACCATTAATGAGGATGAAGAAAGCACATGTACTGATACATTAGTGAATCCATGCAATCCATTAGTCTGGGAAGCTTAGGACATGCATACATTGTATGAGGAAGAACTAGTTAATGTTGTCAAAGGCTTTTTAGTCAAGCTTAAGGGTGAGGACCAGTTCATGGAGAAATATACATGTGTGTAGGGTTTCCTTGGCAGTGATGTATGCGTCTTGAATGTTTCTATCAGGCAGAAAGGCGCATTGGCGTTGATCAATGACGATTTGTAGAAGAGGTTTCATGCGGCAACTGAAAAGTTTAGCTACAATTTTGTAGGAGGAGTTGTTGAGGCTAATTGGATGGTAGTCTTTGATGGGGGTGGTGCTCTCAATTTTGCGAATAGGTGCAATGTGAGTGTGGTTGATTGTAAAGAGGTGAGATCACCTCCTTACTAAAACTTAAAGGAAATATAAAACATCCACTTTTTCCAAGAAAATAGACATTATGGAATGCATGTATAATAATCCAAGTAAATAAGTATGTTTTAGATACATAAAAATTTTCAATAGCAGTAGAAAGAAACTAAGTTATTACATTGCTTTTTGAACTCTTGTTCACTACATGAGTTTCTTTGAAAAGGAAAGACTGAAAAGAAACTATAGGATCTAGCAATAAGCAACCTAGTCATCCTTGATTGCAAAACTTGAATCTACTACTCTTGAACTTTGTCACCTTGGCCTTGTTCAACACCTTGATCTAACCCTGGGTGGTTGGGAAAGTACCTAGTAAAATGGGAAAGAAAACAAGGTATGTGTTAGAGAAAATGAACAAGGACAAAAGATAAGGAAAACTATATGGAAATAAAGGCTAAGATTTCATCATAAGATGAAGATGATCAAAAATAATGAGGCATAAGTAAAATAGAGGCTTGCCATACAAAAATAGTAAAAAGGTTGCATGCATGATTAATATTGACTACCTAAACTATGTAGGGTTGAGGCACCTACCCAAACTCAACCAATAGGTGAGGGAGAGTAACACATTCCAATCACCTACAAATATTCTATATCTGAGAGATTAACACATTCCCCAGGGTGAATTTACACATGCCCTATCTATGGGTGGTTGTATAAAAGTACCACTACACTAGTTCAATAGTCTAATAAAATCAACATGCTAAGAACTATGGCAAGTATAAGCTTCAAGTAAATATAGACATGGCACTGGGGTACAAGACCCAATATAAATATTAAAACTGATTTTGAAGCAAATATAGCTAAGGAATTGTCAAAAGAGAAATTAGGGTTTTATAGAATCATCATTAAGGAAACTATGTTAGGGTTATAAATTTTCCCAACTTAGGTGTCAGGAAAGCACATAGCTTTCTTAAGAGATTCAATTACTTCTTCTTCTCTACTTTAATCGATTTCAAAACCCACTTTCCTATTTCCAATGTATAACCATGAATTAGAGTTTACTCATGTATAAAGGCAAGGAAACCCTACATTTTGGACTTTTCAAACAAAACCTCGATTTTGACTCTAAAATTATCACCATTGGTCTTATTAGGTTCTCCTGATTAAGAAAACATATATTTTTGTCTATTTTGGAGTTATGAGGATAAAAGTGCATTTTTGGTGATTTTTATCTATTAAATTCATTTTTATAAAACACCTTTTGATGAAACTCAAAACAAAAATTTAAAAACATTTTTAATAGAAAGTGTACATTTTTTATTCCAAAACATATTTTCTTTTAATTTTTGGATAATGGAGTAAAAGATATGATTTTTTGAATACTAACCAATGAGGGAGTGACACGTCATCAAAGTGATCTCAAAGAGGCAAAGAGAGATCGGAGAATGGACCCACCTCGCTGACTTAGCACAATCAGAGCCAACCAAGTCAGGGGTCAAAGTTGCGACTTTGACTCGCTCAAAGAAAAGCAAACTGAGGAGAAAGGATGATACTTCCCTTACATGGAAAACAAAGGAAAAAGAAAATGAGAGGATAGAACGGTAAAAGAACCAATGGGATTTCTCCCTTCCTTGGCTCACAAGCCATGTCTGCAAACAGCAAGCCCCGATTTTGGGTGATTTTGCTATACGTGACCAAACTCAAAAACAAGTACACGAAAAGAAAGAGGGAAGCATTACGAACCTAAAGGACCAAACAATTCGCACTAAGGTGCCGAGGAGAGGGAGAACCACCCGCCACAAGGCTTGGATCGAAATTCAAATGCTGGTACATGAGGATGCAAGAACATGAGCAATTGAAGAGTGAGAAGAGGTATAAGAGGGTTGTGGAAGACTCAGGTACCAATATTTATAGGCAAGGTTGTGTAGGAAAGCGAGAAGGAAGTGGCCCAAACTTGCTTATTATAACATCCCTGACCTGGGTTATGGCTTAACTCTAGAAGTTTTTCTTAAGTAATTTACTTACAAACTTGTTCTAATCTTTTGAGAAGTAATTAAGACTCTTTGTGAAATTTATTTTCAAGCTTGAGCTTATTTGCAATCTATATGTGCATTATATGATAGTCTGAGTGTAAAGTGCAATTTACCCAAGATGAGGGGTTATATTGCAAATATCACATGTTGAATGTATCCTAAAGTGTTCTAACATCATGAGAGAGAAAATGATGCTAAGTGGTGGCTTGTGGGAAGCCTAAATTCTAAGTGAGAACTTGTTTGAATAATGCTAAGTGCTTTGTGCATCAATTGTGGTATAAATTGTAAATTATCTAAAATGTAGGGGTGGTGTGTAAATTAACTCTTCTAGAGTGTCCCTACTCCTTCCTAGTATTATCTAGAGGAGAGAGAAAGAAGGATACACCATGTTGGAATCATTTTTAAGGGATGATATTCTTGGTAATGAAAAGACTAAGAATGTACTATAGTTATAGCCTTTGTATGAGTCATATCAAGTTGAGGACTTGAAATGGGAGTCCCTATCGGCCATAAAGCCATAGAGGGAGTCTCCTATCAGTTTGTTATCACTTTACATATCACTTTAGTATAATGCATAGTGAAGAAGATTTGAGCTTAGAGCTTGGTATCGACCATAGAGAGGATATCGGCCAAGCAAGGTCATAGAAACCTAGCAAGGTGATATCGGCCATTGGGAACGTGAAGAGTTAGAGCTTGAAGTTTGGAAGTTGCTTTAGATGAGGGTTATATAACTTGAACCCAAGTATGTTATTATGTACTTTCAATATTGTTGAACTTGTTGATTACTTTTAATTTTGAATTCCTTTGATCAAATTGACGTTCCTTTAAGTTCCAATAAGTTGTTAGGACTGTTGTCCATGATTTAGAATAGCAAGAAAAAGGTCTTGAGGTTGATGATAATGACGTCATCATGGAACAACCCGATATGGGGTTGATGTACCTTAAATCTGATATGGAAACCCAAGATGATAAGTAACCTGACATAGAAATGAGTGATACCTCATGAACGATATGAGGCATGTCTATGAACAATATGGGAGGTACCTACTTACACCTTATACACGATACAAGGTTAAGATTTTATCTTTTACACGATATGGTACCCCTAACCGATATGAAGATTAAAACCCTAGATAAAGAAGTTGAAATCCGATATGCCTTTGAAATCTGACATACCCCTATTACTTTATGATGGGTTGAAGAGCAACTAGATACCTAGCTTGATTACTTAATTATATAATACAACTGATCCTTGAAGGCATAAAGGGTTATGAGTTTATTAGTCTAACCAACTTGGTAACCCAATATGCAACCTAATATGACAATCCAAGATGGGAAACCGATATGGTATCTTGTATATGCTACTTGGACGATACCATAATGAGGCATACACCTTATGCCTGATATGGTGCACATATAGTGCACAATATGGTATCAAGAATACCATTATACCCGATATAAAGTCAAGCATCTAGCTCATACAGAATATGAGGATAATTTGAACTAAGTGATAGCTTAACTGTTGTGTCCGCTAGAGGTGCTACCCACTAGCTGATTTGACTCAACTAGATGCGCCCCACGAGCTTAGAACACACGGGAGGGAAAATTTTTGAAATTTATATTGGCCCTAACCAAGTTGATCACAAAACTAAATAGGTCGCCCGCAAGCGCACGGGATACTGTTGTAGCATAGGTGATTGGCAAGAAAAGGGGTCAGTCCTCAGGGATAGAGAGGGCACTAGATCTAGGGTAGTGCTTGCTATGTTCCTAGTGCGGAGATCAGGGTTTAAGGATTTTAAAAGGGTTTGTTTGTTGATTACTCTAAATGAAGAAGAAAGAAAGGCGGAATTAAACCTAGGTTATCTTGAACAAGCAAATTTAGCAAACTAGGTTAACAAACTAGCTGAGCAAGGGCAAGAGTAAGCTACACTATACTAGACAAGTGAGAAGCAATTAAGAAGCTAAGTTAACCACTAGAAAGAGCAAGAACCTAAGTTAACACTAAAGAGCAGAACTAAGCAATTAACTAAGTTAACCAAAAGTAACTAAACTAGACTAGCATGAACAAGCAAGCAAAGCAAGATGGGTTTTAACAAGATGATTAGGGTAGGTGGGCCGTTTGGGGATGTAACTTTGATATTAGTTGGGGGAGGTTATTAGACAAGCATGGTTCTCATTTTACATCTAGATTACCAAACCAAACAATAAGACTAATGCTATTAGAATGTACCCTATACTACTAGTAGAAGACTAGGGTTAGGTGTAATTCTAATAGGATTAGCCAAATCTAAGTTTCTAGGATAAGTGATATTGATAAATTGAGGGTTGAGTGTAGATATGGGAGTAGATATGAGGATATTTGACCTCATGCCACTAGCCATTCTAGCCTTTAGAAGACCCTAGGCAATCACATCAATCCCACTTATACTAGTAACTTAGGTCTCATACCAAGTAGTATGAGAGGAGATATGCATGTAGGAACAAAGGGGACTAGTTAGGGATCCCCTATTGGGACCTAGGAGTCACACCTAAGATTGCCACATGCATCCCAATTCCCCTAGAAACATGGTATCATCAAGCACCACCAAACAAGCAATTAATAGCAAAAAGTATGCACAAACATGGCAATGGGATAAGAGACACAAGCATGGAGCAATCATCATAGATAAAAATGATTTCATTATAAGACAAAATTCCCCCAACATGGTGTCAAAGTCACATTTTATCCCCAAACAGCCCACCACTAGGGGCTTAGCTACACATAGTCAAAGAAATAGCAAAAGAAATGGGAAGAAGGGGAAGAAACGCCATGGAGCTCGGGGAAGTAGCCTTCTTCTTCACCTCCTTACTGCTATGGACGACCTCTCTCCTCTAAGGGTGCAGGAGAGCATGAAGATATGGGGGATTATGTATGAAAACCTAGAAAACTAGGTTTCCAAGGTGGAATGGAGGTGGAAATGGTGGATGGAGAGCACAAATGCAAAAGAAATGCACTAAATGCTCAAGGAGGAGTGATGGAGGTTAGGAGAAGCTATAGGATAAGTTAACCTAGTGTTGTGGCTGCCACCCATGTATATATAGGTGGTGGTGGAAACACTAGGGTAAGTAGGGGTACTGTGAGAAAGTTAGTGTAAAAAGGGTTAGGTTTTAGGTGGCAGCATGGCCGTGGTGGGTGGATGTGAGAACGGTCGTGGTGGAGGAGAACGGTCGTTCTGGTGAAGTGTGAAATCACAGGTTGGATGGGTGAAATGAAGGCTGGTAGCCAACACGGCCATGGTGGTGGCTAGGTAGCACGGCTGTAGTGGTGGAGTTGTGAGGAGGTCGTTCCCCAGAGCACGCCCGTTCTATCCTTCATCTAGCACGGCCGTGCTGGGTAGTACGGCTGTGGTGGGGGCTTCATGGCACGGTCGTACTGGGTAGCACGTCTGTGGTGCCTGAGTTGCTAAAACTTCAAGATTTCTCAATTCAACATGTAACTTTGTGTAATTACCAACACAGCCGTTCCTTGGCACCACGGCCGTGTTGGGGTCTTAAAGTGCTAAAATAGATTCAAACTTCATTATCAAAGGACTTCTTTGCTTGATGTTGAATCTTGGCCATTGGGGTAGGTTGAGGGAGCTCTTGGGCCCTTCTTTGGACCCCTCCATGAGTGGAGGAACCCTAGGACTCCTTCCTTCTCTCTCGTCCATCCAACGTATGGTCCAAGTACCTGAAAATAATGCAAAGAAAGTCCATAAGTGCATTTGGCAATGATAAACATATAAGGGGAAATAGCTTGCAATCTACTTTGTTTAGATGTGATAAAAGTACAGAAAGGCACAAGATGGAGCCCTAAAATAGGGCTATATCACCACCCCAAACTTAAAACATACTTGTCCTCAAGTATGCTCCAACTCAATCTCTCTTTTTCATGTTCTTTTCAACAAAAATGAATGACAAATGCATATCAACAAATAATTATTGAGTACATGGTCTTGGGAGTGACTAAGTGCATGTGCTTCACCTCTCTCCTCTCCTCTTTTGCAAACCATTCATGAATTGAGCACTGAGCATACAAACTTCAAATGTATAGCATAGAAATACAAGTTGTCCATATGTCCTTCATGTCATTCTGGGTAAACCGTTTCATGTTGGTGTTAATCAAAGATGACTAGGAGTGTTGTTTCGCTTTCATGCATTCACTCTTATGCTTCAAACTAAACTAGATGACCCACTTGGCTGTAGAAAGGGTAAAGTGAGCTCGATTTGATGTATTCTAGCTCAATGGGTATGAAAAAGGAAGAAAGGATTGTGGCAAGATTTTGGAGTGCTTTTTCACACCCATCTTTTCTTTATTTAAATGCTCTAAAACATGAGCATCCTTTTATTTTATTTTTTATTTTATTTTTCTTTACCCTTGGTGTAGATAGGGAATATGGTGGATAGAGTGAAGCGGGGAGGTTGAGATGTGGCCACCCCAAACTTTTGGGGGTGGCCACGGCTGCTATGAGCACTTTGGCATCTTTTCATGAGGCGGAGAGGTATGAAGGTGGTGAAAGAATAGTCGGATCAAAGAGGGGTCATTAGTGTAGTTTCCAACATAAGATATCCTACATGAAAGCTAATCCAACACTTCACCAAATGATATCACACCACATGATAGAACAACATAACATTCACATTTCTACCAAGTGATTCCATAGGCTTTAAGTGCTTGTAGCTTGCTCAATTCATGATTCAACCAAAACATTCACAAACTTAAGAGAGGTGGTGCGCATGTAAAAAGTCAACAAACAAGAGCATATAGCAATAAGATCTAAGAATGTAGCATGCATTTGTCAAAGGATTAAAAACATTTCATTTCAAACAGTGGAGATGAAGTCAAAACATACTTTTAGGGCAAGAACAGTCAAGTTTGGGCAAAATGGGTCAAAATGGTGTCAATTTGCATTAAATCACATCTAAACCTACTTTAGGGAAATTTAAAACATAAAGCAGCAAACCCTAGTTAACATGCACAAGAAATAACCAAAAACTACATGAGAATGCAATGCATGATATGAAATAGCAAAAAGAGCAATTTTTTTGAAAAATTACACAAAAATGCATGAAATTAAACTACAAGTATGCATGAATGCAAGTAAAAGAAAATCCACACTAGGTGGGTTAAAAATCAAACAAACAACGATCAGGTGGAACAGGAAACTGTCAAAATAAGCTGAAACTGAGGGCTTACCGCCCTACCACCCCAAACTTTTGAACCATGTTGTCCTCAACATGAAACTAAAGCTTAGGGATGATAGGGGAGAAGTCATGGCTCTGGTGGTGTGGGGTCCTACGGTGGGCTAGATTGTGGAGGAGGTTGCTGGTAGTAATGGCCCTAGTGGTCTTCCTATGGAGGCGGGTATGTCTCCTGGTAACCAAAAATTGATCCCCAGAAATCCTCCCCCCATTGGGGGTTTCTCTGTGTCTGCGCATGCTGGTAGTGGTACATGTGGTTGATTTGATGATGCATATGTTGTTGATCCAACCACATGTCCTATTGTATCTTCTAAATTCCCTCCAACTGTGCGTGAATAGATGACATGTCATATGCATTTGTCAGAGGCGGCTGCACATCAAAATCTTCCATTCTCGGTCTAGTGCGGCGTGGTTGCTCAAGTGAACACTGCTGCTCTGGCACATTTGTTTCCCCCTCTTCTTCAGGTAAGGCTACACTTGGTGCTATGTACCCCTCTCTAGGGTTTGTTTCCTCATAGCATGATAACAATGCTAAAAAGTCATCCATAGGCCCAACATCCCTGAGAAGAAGGTCAGTGTGTATGGGAGTTCCAGGTTGACACCAGGATAGCCGGGGTTCAGAACATAGAAAATTTTGTTATCTTTGAGGGAAATCATTTGGGAACTCACAAGATAGTTTAGATCCACATATTTGTTTCCATCTACCTTGGTAAGTCCCTCTAGAGTACATCCCATTGCCCTTGCCAAAGTGGCAACAATCCCTCCCATGATGAATGGATTTTTACTTTTGGATAGGATTGTCTTGAAGTGATCAATCACCATGGCACCAATGTTTACAAATCCCTCACTTACAATTGTGTCCATAACAAATAAGTCTTTCTGAGAACTAGATCCTTGATTATCATAGTGTCCAAATAAGGTGTTTGCTAGGACCTTTTGCAAGTATCTCAAGAAAGGGTTATAGATCTTTCTCATTTTAGATTTCCCTGCAGAAAAGGTATATTGGCATGTGATCGTCTTCCACATCTTGGAGTAATCTGCTTTACCGTTCTTGTCAAATCTTCCCTCATCAATTTTTTTTTTCCATTTCTGATTGGGGGTAAAGATTGCATTGATCTGAGAAGCTTTAAGGACATGTGTTGAGCAATTTAACTTGAACCTAATAGCATCCTCTCCTTGATACTGAACCTTCTCTAAGGTTGTGAAGAACTCATTAGTAATCTCCAAGTATGTTTCTTCAACCTTAGTTAAAATCTTGTACAGTCCACATTGTCATAAATGACTGTCAAATACGAAGTTGACCGCTATGGCTTGCATTATGGGAAAACATGCATATCTGGTGGGAATCACCCTTCTTGTCATGCACTCAGGGTGGAGAGGTCTCATTGTCGCCTTTCTTGTTATTCCTCTGCCATAAGTGGTTCCTTCTGGTTGCTTTCCCACCCATGTCAATCTGTCCTCCTCTAGCCTTGACACGATGTCCACCAGTTCATCCTCCAATTCCTCGCTCTCGGTGTTGTCTACCTCTTCTTCTTCATAGGTGTGTGACCCCGAACTTGTGTCCAAGTTTAAGGGCACTCTCTCATGGCTTCCACTAGGCCATGATGATGATGTGGAAAGCCTCACTGGAGATGGTCGTGGCGGCAAGCGTGAGGAATATGCCTCATTAGTTTTCTTGGTTCTTCACTCACGAGTCGGTGCATTGACTTCAATAGAATCTACAATGTTCTCCAACTCTTCTTCTTCTTCCTCCTCCTCTTCCCTGAGGTTGCTGTAGTTTGGATCTGAGATGTTCTCGCTGGAGGAAGAGTGGAGTCAGGAGGCATTCATCGACGTCGATCGTCCAAAGGAACATGAAATTGAGTTGGACGGCGAGGAGGCACTGCCGGACTGCTGTGAACTGGGTGCTCATTTAGATCACCTTTTTCTACCAGTGAGGATGTTTGTAATCTTATATAATACCCTCTTGATGGCCTTTCCCATGCTCTTCATTTTTGCAAGGCTCTTTGGTGAAAAATTGACCTAGAACTGGAAAAACACAACTTCGGGCTGTAGGGGTGGAATCTGCTTGTAGGTGGAGAAATCGGTGGTGATGGACGGTGGAAATCATATCTAGAGGTTAGGGAAAGTGATTAGGGACTAAAGGAAACTCAAATCCGGAGTTTGGGAGCAAGAGGAGGCGATTTGGGGGTGTTGGGAACTCGCCCTAGTCGCTTGGAGTCGCGAAACGGCCATGCTCGGATGTAAAAATGAATTTGGGGTCGTGCTGGTTTGGGTTGAATCGGGCCACTTAAGTGGTTTTTCTAGGACAGCACGGCCATTCTGGCCAGCACGGTCGTGCTGGCGGGGAGCTGGCATGGCCGTTCTGGTCAGCACGGTCGTCCTGCCAGTAGCCAAATTCTCAAAACAACATGTTGTTTTTAGTTAACCAGCACGGTCATTCCACACCATCATGGTCATGCTGGATGGATGCCAGAACGGCCGTTTTGTCAGTTCAAAAACTCTAGATTTCATCAAATCTTTCAAAAACTCATCATCTAATCCACTTGAATGATATTTGTTGTTGTCATATCCACCACTTTGATTGAATGTGCCCTAATTCTCAACTTGATCCTATTTGACCTATCGTTTCATCAAAACTAAAGACAAAAACTATCAAGCACAAGTGTGCGTGTGTGTGTCTTGTGTAAAATAAAACAAAAGTATCAAAAAGTAAGGTTTGAGAATCTCAAACCACGTGGGTTGCCTCCCACTAGTGCTAAATTTTATGCCTTCAGCTGGGCTTATTGATTCTTGATTTCTTTCACTTCTTTGGAATTCTCAAGGCATCTTTGTAGTATATTTCTTTCTCATCCGCTTCCAAGCATATTTCTTCATCAGATTGTTCTTCTACAAGCATAACAAAATCAAAATTTTGATTGGCCTTGTACGGGTCTACTTCAACAACTGGTTTCAATCTTTATCCATTGATGGAAAATTCTTTTGCCCCTTCTTTCTCACATATCACAACAGGTCCGGATGGGTACACTTTCTTGATAAGATAAGGACCTTCCCATCTAGACCAGAGTTTTCTGGGAAAGAACTTCATTCTTGAATTTTACAGCCATACCCACTTGCCGGGCTCAAACTCCTTCTTTTTGATCATTTTATCATAAAGGAACTTAGTTCTCTCCTTATAGATCTTCTACATGTCATACGCCTCATGGCACATTTCCTCCAGCTCATTAAGTTGAAACTTCCTCTTCGTTCCAACATTTTATCCATCAAGATCCATAGTCTTCAAAGCCCATAATGCCTTGTGTTGCATTTCAACTGGAAAATGGCAGCTTTTTCCATAGATGAGCTTGAATGGGGTAGTGCCAATAGGGGCTTTGTATGTAGTATGGTATTCCCATAAAGCTTCATTTAGATGGAGTGACCAATCCTTTCAGTCCGGTCTCACCGTTTTCTCTAGAATGAGCTTTATTGCCCGATTGGCCATCTCAACTTGGCCACTAGTTTGAGGATGGTAAGGAGTGGATACTCGATGGTTTACTCCATGCTTCTTGAGAAACCCTTCAAAAGTGTGGTGAATGAAGTGACTTCCCCCGTCACTAATAATGGCCCTTGGGATGCCAAAACGGCTAAAAGTGTTTGATTTCACAAAGTCGCACACCACCTTGTGGTTATTCGTATGGGTTGCAATAGCTTCTATCCACTTTGACACATAGTCCATGGAGACCAAAATGTAGGTATACCCAAAGGAAGGTGCGAAAGGACCCATGAAGTCAATCCCCCATACATCAAACACCTCCACCACAAGAATGGGTGATAGAGGCATCATGTCCCTTTTTGAGATAGTGCCTACTTTTTGTCACTTCAAGCAGCTTTTGCAAAACTCATGTGAATCTTTGAACAAGGATGGGCAATAGAACCCACATTAAAGAACCTTTGCAGCCGTGTGTTTTCCTCCAAAATGACCTCCACATATTTTGGAATGGCACATGGATAGGATTTCTTGCTATTCTATTTCCAGAACACATCTCCTTATGAGCTGATCGGGGCAATATTTGAAGAGGTGAGGGTCATCCCAAGCATAATTCTTGATCATGGCATATAGCCTTTTGCTTTCCTCCCTTGTCCATGTTCTAGGTATCCTCCCAGTAGCCAAGAAATTGGCTATGTGTTGATACCATGGCCTTTGAGTGGATGAAAGAAGGAAGAGTTGTTCATGTGGCATCATTTCCTTGATTTGATTTGTATCATCGAAGGGGTAATCAATTCGGGAGAGATGGTCGACAACATCATTTTCCACCTCCTTCTTGTCTACAATCTCCACATCAAACTCTTATAGCAATAGAATCCATCTGATCGACCTTGGATTTGAATCTTTCTTTGACATGAGGTACTTTAGTGCAGCGTGGTCCGTGTATATCACTAAGCAAAAGATATGATCAGAATTTGTCAAGGGCAAAGATGACTGCAAGCAACTCTTTCTCGATCGTTGTGTAATTTCTTTGGGCTTCGTCTAAAGTCTTTCTCACGTAGTAGATAGCATGATGAATCTAACCAACTCTTTGGCCCAACACAGCCCCCACTTCCATGTCGGATGCATCGGTCATAATCTTAAATGGCAAAGAGAAAACCGGGGGCTGCATGATAGGAGCAAAAATGAGTCTTTTCTTCAAGTGATTGAAAGATTCAATACACTTGTCATCAAAATGAAATTCAACATCTTTTTCAAGCAAGTGACATAGAGGTCTTGAGATTTTACTAAAATCCTTGATGAAACGGCGGTAGAAACCTACATGTCCCAAGAAAGACTGAACATGTCTTATGGTGGAAGGAATGGTGAGAGTAGAAATGAGGCCCACTTTGGCCTTGTCAACTCCAATCCTGTCCTTTGAAACTCGGTGACCCAAAACTATGCCTTCAGGTACCATGAAGTGACTCTTTTCCCAAGATAGAACTAGGCAAACCTTTACACATCTCTCAATAACAGCAACCAAATGTAGCAGGCACTCATCAAATGTCTTATCAAAACTGAGAAATCATCCATGAACACTTCCAAAGATGAATCAAGCATATCAACAAATATCGAGCTCACACACCTCTGAAATGTACAAGGGGCATTATACAACCCAAATGGCATTCTCTGGTAGGAAAAGGTGCCATTCGGGCAAGTGAATGTTGTCTTCTCTTGATCTGCAGGATGCACAAAAATTTGGAAATATCTAGAATATCCATCAAGGAAATAATAGAAGCTTTGCCCCGCTAGCCTCTCTAGAATCTAGTCAAGAAATGAGAGAGGATAGTGGTCCTTCTTGGTCTTTTCATTGAGCTTCTGATAGTGGACACACATTCTCCACTTGGATTGTTCTCTTACCGGCATAAGTTCACCATCTGCATTCTCCGCAATAGTGATCCCACCCTTCTTGGGTACAACTTGGATGGGGCTCATCCATGTACTATTAAAAATAGGATAGATGATTCTAGCATCAAGAAATTTCAAAACTTCTTGGCTCACAACCTCTTTCAGCTTTGGATTCAACCGCCTTTGCATTTGGTGGGTTGGCTTTGCATCATCCTCTAGATAGATCCTGTGCACACAAATGGAGAGATCAATACCCCTCAAGTCATCTATAGACCATCCAATGGCTTGGATGTTCTTCTTTAAGACTTTCATTAATACCTCCTCTTGTTTTGGTGAGAGAATGGAAGAAATGATCACCGGGAGGGTGTCATTTGCCCCTAGAAAAGCATACTTCAATCCTTCTGGAAGTGATTTCAACTCAAGAGTGGGAGGTTCTTGAAGAGAGTTCTTTAATGGTTCATAGGTAGAAGGGACGTCGTCACTTGTAGCCACTAAGGCTAGCTCATTCTCTTCATCATCTTCATCATCATCATCGGGGAACTCAACTATCGGCTCTAGACCTCTACCTTGAGTGGCAGTTTGAATCCACGTAGGTAGGCATTCCTCCACAATTTCATCTAGGCACTCAATGAGATAGCAATCTTTTTCAGTGGCCCCTATCACCTCGACCATGGCTGACGATTTAAAGATGTTCAACCGGATCTTCATGTGCATGAATGTCATATACATTGTACCGGTCCTCACATGAATAACTACATCCGCTGTGGCTAGGAAAGGTCTCCCCAAGATGATAGGAACCCTCCTTACGTCTTTTTCCATGTCTAAGACAATGAAATCGATAGGGAAGAAGGCAGGCATCTCATCATCAAGTCTCACAAGCACGTCATCCACATGCCCTCTAGGCATCTTTACCAACCTGTCAGCCAACTATAAAGTACAATGAGCTGGACTCAATTGCCCCATTTGTAGCTCTACAAACACATCATACGGCATTAAGTTGACACTAGAGCCCAAGTCTAGGAGAGCTTGGTCTATGTGATGCACCCCAATGTAGCATGAGATGATAGGAGCACCGGGATCTTTTCTTTTACTTGGCATGGTGTGCAGTAAGATCGAGCTCACTTACTTGGTGAGCTTCACTTTCTTTGGGGTTCTCCTAGTGGTCTTTATCTTGAAGGTGCATAGATCTTTTAAGAACTTATCATAAGAAGGGATTTGCTTGACTGCATCAAGCAAAGGGATGTTGATTTTCACCTGTTTGAAGGTTTCAAGGATGTCTTCAGTGTGCTTTTTCTTCTCCTCTCAGCAGAAGGCTCCTTAAGAGCCTAAGGAAACGAGGGAAGTTGGGATCCCATATGGTGTGAATCAACAGTATCATCAATAGGTATCACATGAATCACAATATCATCATCCTGTATTACAATATCAACCCTGGATCTCATCACGGTATCCTCAAACTACATATCAGTATCAACCTACCGAGTCTCATTATCACCTCTATCAATAACAACAGTATGGGGGTGCTCTAATGTCTGGACACTCCTCAGAACAGTCATGGCCTTCACATGCTCATGTGTAGTGGAAGAAGAGGCTTGTGGAGGTGGTTGTGGCTGTTGGGGTGGTGGTGGCCTTTGGTGAGGTGAATTTGGGTTTTGGAGGATGAATTGCGATTGTGGTTGTTGTGGTGGCTGTTGTTGTTATGGATGGGGGTGGCATTGCGGGGGTGGATGCTGGTATGAATGAGGTGGAGGTGGAGCATATTGGTAGTTAAGAGGTGCCTGCATAGGTGGTGGAGCATAGGGGTTCGGCGGTTCTTGGTATGACAACAGAGCATATGAACTTAGAGTGTTCCCTAGGAAAGTACCATCATTATTTGGGTTGGGCATCGGTTGAGATGGAAGTCTTCCTTCTTCCCTCCTTGCAAGAGAGAGAGATAGAGAGAGAGAGAGAGAGAAATCTGATCCAATCTTTGCTCGAGGCGGTTGATGGACTGCCCATGTGATGTCACATCCTTCTTTACATCATCCAAACTTCTTAACCTTCCAAGCACCTCCTCTTCAAACTTTGAACTATAATGTGACCTCTGCTTCCCTTGTCCTTGTCCATCCTCATTTTTTTATTTCCAAGAAAAATTCAGATGGTTCCTCCACTCGGGAGTGTAGGTGTTGGACATGGGAACTTGATTGTTGCGGCTGCCAAAGGAGTGCAAAGCATTCACTTCCTCATCCACAGAGTCGACTTCCATGGTGGGTTGGCTAGGAGAGCCACCATCTTGATTCTTCATCATTTTCATCATATCCACCATCATTTTCATCATATTAGGGTTGGTAGCATTGTGGGTTGAAGCCGCAAAGGAAGGTGGAGGGATGTAGCTTCGACCACAATGCTCCCCTTTTGTAGAAATGTGATGGTGTGAGTTTTCAGCTAGATGTCCAAACAAGGGCCATGATTCTTCGGGCGACTTTGCCATGAAAGTACCTCCACAGGAGGAGTCGACGTTGTTTTGGCTTTTCTCTTCAAGCCCAGTGTAGAAGGCTTGAATGAGTTGCCATAAAGGCACTTTATGGTGAGGGCAGTTGTAGAGAAGTTTTTGGAACCTCTCCCATGCCTCGTGGAAGGGTTCATTCTCTTTCTGGGCGAATTAAGTGATGCATCTTCTCATGTAGGACAACTTTGCAATAGGAAATAACTTCTTGAGAAATTAATTTTTAACTTCATTCCATGTAACCAGATCTGGCTTTGACACATACCGCTCTTTAGCTTTCTCTTTTAGGGAGAAAAGAAAGAGGGTTCTGTGTTGGGAGTCTTCAATAGCGGTGGGGGTGCGGAAAGTGGAGCACGTCTCAAGGAAAGCATCAATGTGATGACAAGGATTCTCATTCTCCATCCCATAGTAAGTGGGAAGGAGTCCAAGGAGTGCAGGAAGAATGGAGAACTGTTGACCCGTCATTTGGTCAACTAAGGCAGTGATGGGGGAGTTATAGTTCCCTGGGATGAAGTATTCGTGGAGCAGGCGGTGTGGCGGTGGAGGTGGTTGAGCATCCAGATGCGGGTTGTTTTCTGCCATCTCGACCTCTCAGTGTTGGTTGCGGCAACTTTGGCGCCTCCTTCTACCAATCTCGGGGTCATACAACACCAAGTTGGTACAAGTAGAATGTGTGTGGCGTGTGCACAACTGTCACCTACACAATATACAAACAAGCAACAAGAAACCAAGTTAGCAAACCAAGATGTAAAGTAACACAAAGAATAAAGAATAGAAATGGTGAGGGTAAAAGGAAAGAATAAGCTACACTAACTAGCTAGGCTGATCGCCTCTATCCCCGGCAATGCCGCCAGAAAGCTTGTTGCGTTCGCTAGAGGTTCTACACACTAGCCGATTTGACTCGACTAGATGCGCCCCACGAGATCAAAACACATGGGAGGGAAAACTTTCAAAAATTATATTGTCCCTAACCAAGTCGATCACAAAACTAAACAGGTTTCCCGCAAGTGCACGGGGTACTATTGTAGTATAGGTGATTGGAAAGAAAAGGGGTTGGTCCTCAGGGATAGAGGGGGTACTAGAGCTAGGGTAGTGTTTGCTATGTTCCTAGTGCGGAGATCAGGGTTTAAGGGTTTTAAAAGGGTTTGTTTGTTGATTACTGTAAATGAACAAGCGAGAAAGGCATAATTAAACCTAGGTTATCTTGAAGAAGCAAATTTAGCAAACTAGTTTACAAACTAGCTGAGCAAGGGCAAGAGTAAGCTACACTATACTAGACAAGTGAGAAGCAATGTAGAAGCTAAGTTAACCACTAGAAAGAGCAAGAACCTAAGTTAACACTAAAGAGTAGAACTAAGCAATTAACTAAGTTAAGCAAAAGCAACTAAACTAGACTAGCATGAACAAGCAAGCAAAGCAAGATGGGTTTTAACAAGATGATTAGGGTAGGTGGGCCGTTTGGGGATGTAACTTTGATATTAGTTGGGGGAGGCTATTATACAAGCATGGTTCTCAATTTACATCTAGATTACCAAACCAAACAATAAGACTAATGCTATTAGAATGTACCCTATACTACTAGTAGAAGACTAGGGTTAGGTGTAATTTAGGATTAGCCAAATCTAGGTTTCTAGGATAAGTGATATTGAGCAATTGAGGGTAGAAATGGGAGTAGAGATGAGGATATTTGACCTCATGCCACTAGCCATTCTAGCCTTTAGAAGACCCTAGGAAATCACATCAATCCCACTTATACTAGTAACTTAGGTCTCATACCAAGTAGTAGGGGAGGAGATAGGCATGTAGGAACAAAGGGGACTAGCTAGGGATCCCATATTGGGACCTAGGAGTCACACCTAAGATTGCCACATGCATCCCACTTCCCCTAGAAACATGGTATCATCAAGCACCACCAAACAAGCAATTAATAGCAAAAAGTATGAATCACAATCATGGCAATGGGATAAGAGACACAAGCATGGAGCAATCATCATAGATACAAATGAGTTCATTACAAGCCAAAATTCCCCCAACATGGTATCAAAGTCACATTTTATCCCCAAACAACCCACCACCAGGGGCTTAGCTACACATAGTCAAAGAAATAGCAAAAGAAATGGGAAGAAGGGGAAGAAACACCATGGAGCTCGGGGAAATAGCCTTCTTCTTCACCTCCTTGCTGATGTGGACTACTTCTCTCCTCCAAGGGTGCATGTGAGCATGAAGATATGGGGGATTATGGATGAAAACCTAGAAAACTAGGTTTCCAAGGTGGAATGGAGGTGGAAATGGTGGATGGAGAGCACAAATGCAAAGGAAATGCACTAATTGCTCAAGGAGGAGTGATGGAGGCTAGGAGCAGCTATAGGAGAAGCTAACCTAGTGATGTGGCCGCCACCCATGTATATATAGGTGGTGGTGGAAGCACTAGGGTAAGTAGGGGTATTGTGGAAAAATCAGTGTAAAAAGGGTTAGGTTTTAGGTGGCAGCATGGTCGTGGTGGGTGGATGTGAGAATGACCATGGTGGAGGAGAACGTCCGTTCTGGTGAAGTGTGAAATCACAGGTTGGATGGGTGAAATGAAGGCTGATAGCATGACCGTGCTGGGAAGCACGAACGTAGTGGTGGCTAGGTAGCACGGTTGTGGTGGTGGAGTTGCGAGGAGGTCATTCCCCAGAGCACGTCCATTCTATCCTTCATCTAGCACGACCATGGTGGGGGCTTCATGGCATGGCTGTGTTGGGTAGCACGACCGTGGTGGTCGAGTTGCTGAAACTTCAAGATTTCTCAAGTCAACCTGTAACTTTGTGCAATTACCAGCACGGCCATTCCTTGGCACCACAACTGTGTTGGGGTCTTCAAGTGCTAAAATAGCTTCAAACTTCATTATCAAAGGACTTCTTTGCTTGATGTTGAATCTTGGCCATTGGGGTAGGTTGAGGGAGCTCTTGGGGCCTTCTTTGGACCCCTCCATCAGTGGAGGAACCCTAAAACTCCTTCCTTCTCTCTCGTCCATTCAAAGTATGGTCCAAGTACCTGAAAATAATGCAAACAAAGTCTATAAGTGCATTTGACAATGATAAACTTATTAGGGGAAATAGCTTGCAATCTACTTTGTTTAGATGTAATAAAAGTACAAAAAGACACAAGATGGAGCCCTAAAATAGGGCTACATCACTAACTCGAGATGGTTACACTATATGGTGTTAGGGGACACACCCTGAACATGATAGGATGATGTGGTTTCATCACATGACCGACATGGATACACAATAGGATGTGAAGGTTGTATTTCAAACACAATATGATAACATATATACACCATGATGCCCAATATGGTAAGTATGCTTCAATTCAAAGTATTTAACTTAGTGACATGTGTTGTATGTTAAATGCAACATTAAGATGTAATGAGTTTAATACAATTTGATAAAGATGAGCTTATGGACCTTAAGAGAAAAGGTAAGCAATCAACATCCTAGTAGGGATGAGAGAGAAACTTATATAAACAATGTCATGAGTATATATATTGGTTCTCCTAGAATAAATGGAGTATGAATTAGGGATTAATCACATATGATGTAATCTTGAAACCCTAATTGGTTATTAAAGGTAAATCATAACCCTAAGAATGGGTGATGAGGTGATTTGAAACCCTAATCGGTTGATGAAGGAAAACCCTAATCCTAATTTAATGGGAAGAATATGTTTCTTTTGCAATGTATGGTTATGACATGTATGTGATATTGTTTTTAGCATGATATATTAACCATGCAAGTATCATAAGGTGATGAGAATAGCTAAGTAAGAGCTATGATGTTTATGGGATACAAATTTAATGAGCTTTGTGAACTATGTGAATTAATACCTTGGTCATATGACCTAGAGGTAATAGTTACCTGCTAAGTGGTGATAGTACTCAGTGATGAATTAAGGGTTTGAATACCCAATCATGATGATGATAAGAGATTGAGATCCTAAGCGTTATATGTGTTCCAAAGATCATGTAAATACTTGATAAAAATATTATATCTTTCTTGGTAGCATCTGATATGATTCTTGTTTGGAACTTGATTGATGCTAAAAGATATTGTAATACACTAAATTAATCAAGTTAAATATTATCATGTAGTTGCCCAGACCATAGATCCATTCAGTGTTAGGATTTGCTGAATGGTGAAATGATTTTTACTCGGTATGCACATTTTTGAATATATAATCATTATACCGGGGTGCTCAGTGGACTCCCCAAACTAAATAGGGGTGCTCAGTGGACTCCCCAACTACACCATGTTGCTCAGTGGACTTCCTGATGAAACTAAACTAGGATCGCTCAGTGGTCTTCCTGATAACAAATAATCTAGGAAAGCTTAGTGGTCTTCTCTCGAAGAGAGTACATGCTATGACTGTAACTCTATAGCGAAGATGCCGCTATACCCCGACATAGCTAATTATAGTTGACACAATATGTCCTGTCAGTTATCTCGTACTGATAGAGACAGGTGAGGTCTTGACAACCGACTCTGCCACTGACCTTGTATGGTACCGATTTTGACTTACTAGTGGTCGGGTGGAGCATGGGTGGTATACCTCATCTCCTCTAGGCATAAGTGTGAATGTGAACGTGTAATCAGCCATGTAGTGTATTTATTTAAGTATTGAATACAAAAACATTGGTTGATGCCTTATTGTTTTATACATCTTAGTAGATAGATGTTATACATGTTCTTCATATTCCTTTTAAAGAAAACATATGACTTATAACTGTGTTATCAATATTAATGCTTTGCACTGTAAATAAACATGTTTACTTGCATAAAGTATCCTCTGTTTAGTTTTTATTCTATTTCCTATGATAATAATATTGTTGGCAGAGAGTTATATCTCTCACTGGGATGAGGGAATAGAAACTGGACTATAGAGGAAGGACCACATCAACAAGGACAATAATAGTAGCTCAGGTTGAGTACACTGTCTGTCGTGTCTTGTAGATATAAGTCATATGTGTTGTCTCTGTACTCTCAGGTCCTTGGGAGATAGTTCTTAGTGGTTTTTACGAATGACTTGAGATTTTGGTTTGACTACCTCAAGGTTTTATGTTACAGTTATATATTTTAAAGTAAAGCAACTGGTACTTGTTATCCTCGAGATGAGATGGTACAATGTATGTACGATATGAACCACATGTATATAAAGTTTTGGTTCTTTTTGTAAGAATTTTCTAGAAAAGGATCTATGTGCAAAATGGTTTTAATTCTTAGTGATTTTTGTTAATTCTGCTGCTTATGATTATTCCGTGATTATTACTGGTGATGGCTTGATTTGTTATTGGGTCATCACACTTATAGAGCAAGGTTTGAGGCTTTCCTCATTTCTTCATGAAAATACAAAACTAAGGGATCATTGGGATCATTGGAAGCAGTTCCCTATTTGGAATCATTTGTAAAAGATTTCATACGATTTGATTGAGAAACGAAAGAGAAATCAAGAAAACAAATTCCACTTAAATATGTCCCTATTTCCCGATCGATGCAAGCTAGGTGATGATGGATGAGCCGTTGGATCAAAGATCCAACGGTCAAAATTAATTGTGTGGGTCAAAGGTCAATGTGACAAGTAAATCAAATTCCCAATCTTACTGGAATATAGTGTATTAATTTGATCCAATGGTCAAAATTGTGTCGGTCAAACGTCAATGTGACAAGTAAATCAAATTCCCAATCTTACTGGAATATAGTGTATTAATGCATTAATTTCCTTTTTTCTCTCTCCTCACTTGAAGGGGGAAACCATGCTCTAAATTAAATGAAAATTGACACAAAGCCTAATTTTGATACTAGGAATCCAAATATGCAGTTAGTTTTTCCTTTTGAGAACTTTTAATGTGTTAAATAAATAAAAACTTATTTTCTCTTTCCTCCTTTATTAATGGTTACAAGATTCTCCAAATTTGATGAAACTTCACCGACAAGTCACATTAAGTGCCTTGGATATGAATTTGCCATCAATTTTATATGTTGGAGTTATTTGTTCATTTATTTAATATTTTGAAGGTTCCACACTTTCTCTCTCCGGACCTCCTTTTAATCAAATATTCTCCGAATTGAGTGAAAATTCACCAAAGTCATATTTTAATGCGTAGATCACGAGTTTGGCATCCATTGTTACTTTTAGAGTCATTAAAGATTTTATTTTGTATTTTTAAGTTATCTCCTATTTTCCCTTTCAATTAATGCAATTATAATTACCAAATTTTCCAAAAGTTGTGAAACCTATCACCCAAGCAAACATGTACTCAAAGGATAGAAATTTGGATTTAGAATTATCTTTTAAGTTCCGCTTTTATGATTTTCTAGGCAATTTACACTTATATACACTTAATGGGAAAGCTAATTCATTTAATGTCACATTATCTTCATTTTAGGACTTTCTTTTCTTTTTCCCACGCAAAAGCCATAGAAACTTCTAGATCAATTTTTAGTTTATCATCATCCCTCTTAAGTGGAAATTTTGCAAATTAAACCCATTAGTAAACTTTCACTGAGGTATTTGTGCTTAATTCCTGATAAAGTAAAATATTGGGAACAAATGTACACCAAACCTTTATAATTTTGACTAATTCAACATCAAGGACTTAAAGGAAAGAAAAGCTTAGAAAATGTCTTAAACTAAGATTATACATGGATTTAAATTTGTTACATTGATATTCTTGATAAGAAATTCGATGTTGAGATTTAGTTATATTTGAGAGAAGAGGTCAAAGAAATCATATTTGATGACGTTCTAAGCCATTTGGTAGAAGGACATATCAAAGCCATCCGGCCTGGTGACTTGTCAATACTGAGGCTCCTCATAGCATCAAGAATCTCTGACTATATGAAAGGATCTAAGAGGTTGTTTACGTATGGGATTTTTCTAGGGAAGATTTTTTGATAAAATATCCACAACGTCAGTCAGAGTATGGCCATTATTGTAAAGTGATGCATAGTAGTTAACAATGTCTATGGCGATGTCCTCTTTGGAATGGTTGATGGAGTGTAATCCATCAAGACTATTGATAATTCAGTGACTGTATTTGTTGTTACAATAAGCATGGAAAGACTTTGACTTTTTTATCACAGTCTCTAAGCCATCAAATTTAGTCCTGTTGTTTCCATAGAGTTTCTTCAAGGGCTTTCAACTAGTGGATGTCATCTCTAAGTTGTTTTGGATCAACCACTTGTGTGGGATGGTTGAGGGAGTTCAACAATTTTTGCTCCTTCCTCCTAATGTTGTTGGGGATGGATCCAAAGTTATGTTTGTTCCATAGCTTAAGGGCAGGTCTGAGAAGTTTGAGTTTGTAGTGTATGGTATATCCCAAGTTGTTGGTGGAGGGGCATGAGTTCCAAATGTCTGTGGCCGTGGGAATGAAGTTCTGGTGTTGTGTCCAGAAGCATTCAAAGCAAAAAAGTTTAGGCCCCCAAGATTGATGCTGCATATCTAAAAGAACAAGGATATGTTCGGAGAGGTTGGATGCAGAAATTGATGCATAAGCTAAGAGGTGTCTCTCAGACCAAAGATTGTTATAAAGGAATCAGACCAATCTGGCTTTGTGTTATCTTGTATGCTAGGTCCAGGAACCACTGCATGTTAGTAAGTCTCTGAGGTTATGTATAGAGATGAAGTCACAAAATAGGGTGGAGTGACGAGGTAGAGGGGGTATGTCAAAGATGTTATTGTGGAATCATTTGTGAGGGTCTTTTATTATGCTGAAATCTCCGTATAAGATCCATGGGTCCAACATAAGAAGGTTAACAAGCTCTGCAAGTTCAGATAGGAAGGGTTCTTTATTGGAACCAGGGGGTCCATACGCACCTGTAAAATGCCATGGTGAGTTTGTGTTGGTGTTATGGAATTGTAAAGTGATGTTGTAGGTTCACATAGTGGAGTTGGTAACATGGAAGATGTTAGTGTTCCATCCTATAAGAATCCCACCACCAAAATCTAGCGTCAATATCTACATCCATTTATTGATATGCCAACCACCTATATTTCTAAGTTGGAAGTTTTTCAAAGTGGTTTTAGTTTCCTAAATGGTGATCAGATCAATATGTTGTTGGTAAATGATGTTTCTAATGGTGTGTCGTCTATTTGGGGTTGATATGCCACAAACTTTCCATGAGGAGATGATCATGATGGAAGGCTGGAAAATGAGATGAGAATTTAATGTAAAAATCTAGCAAAGGGGTGTCCCTCAAAATAATATTGTGTGTGCATCTCCGGTCAGTCAATTTGTTGTGGGTAAGGAATTCCAGGAGGAAGGTGTTAGCTGTGGAGTTATTTGGGAAGGATAAACCTATACTACATAGAATTTAATGAATTCAACAACATCATCATCCCATGAAGCTAAATGTGCTATGTTGTCCCTAGGTGGGTAATCTTGGTTAAAAGGTGAGAGTTACGTGGGGCTGTCAGCCGAGGTTTCTAATTTAGGCCAACTAACATCGTGAGTCAAAATATTTTCAGGAGGGAACATATCTATATTGTCTAGAGAAAAGAAGTTGTTACATTTCTGAGACTTTAGGGTGCATAGGAGGGAAGCGTAGGATTGTACAACTTGATGCTTTTTCATGTCTTGGTTAGAGTTCAGTAAGAGTAGACTAGTAGAAGCTCTTAGGTCTTCTGTGATGACATTTTTAAGCTTGTGGAAGGTGTCTTGATCCATGTCAGGTTGTTTAGTAGTTGGATAGTTGGGTGCGGTGTTGTGGGTCGATGGACCAAAGATATGTGGGTGTGGTTGGTGGTATATATTTTTATGTCTAGTCCTATTGAATCAAGGCTTAGGGCGGTGGGCTACAGAGGGTTGTATCTGGGCAGGGGATTTTGCGTGGAGTTCTCAGCTGTCATGTGAGTTTTGATTGAGGCAGGAGGATTTTGGTGGGTACGAAGGTGGTTTGGTTCAAACCAGAAAGCAAGGTGATTTTCTTGGCATTTGAAGATGGGTGTTCAACTCTGAGTTTTACATTATAGACCAACCCCCCACATCTGATGTTGACGTCACCCGGGATGGTGGTGTCTTTCATGAAAGAAAAGACACAATAGGCTTTGGAGAAGTCTGTGGGTAGAGTGAGTTGAGGTTAATGTACTGTAGAGTAGTCCATAGGTGAAGTGGGATATCAGAGACCGAGATCCATCATGAAACCTTGCTCGATCATTAGCGAGATATGCACGCTTGTGCAAATCCGTTACCACATGCAAAGGTGAAAGTTTGAGCCAGCATGTGTTCAAAGATGGATTTCTCTGATAGAGTGTATAGGAGTCTAGTAAGGAGAAGATCTTAGGTTTGAGGATCGCACGTTCAGGAAGGAGAGCCAAAGCTTTGGTAATCTTGAGGCATTAAATTTCGGAAAGGTTGGGGCAGTTGAGAATCAATTCCATGATAGTAGGAGAGGTTAGGGCCTTAAGGAGACGCATACTATGTACCGAAAGATGAATGGAGAATTCAATAGAGTTATTGTCCATTGAAGTGAGAAGGGGCGCGAGGGAGGAGCAACGTAGACAGTAAAATGGTAGTAGAGGGGGGAGTCCAGCGGGTTGGTCTAGGAACCGCATTTATGGTAGGTTGGTTATATGTAGGGATGATAGAGGGTATGAATAAAGAATGTGGAGTGGTGGTGCATGCAGTACGAAGATGGGGCTATAATCGTGTGGAGAGTCACAGAGAAGCGGCCGGGTAGAAAGGATTTGCTCGCAAGATCTTATGGTCGGTGTTGCATGTAAGTTGGTTGGTCGGGGGTAGGCAAAGGGTCGTAGAGTGTGAATGCCCGGTGATGATGACGATAGACAGCGGGATTGAGGGGGGGAGCTGTGTTTTGGGCATGCGTAGGAGATGGCCTGATTTTGCGCATGCAAAGTATCTTAAGAAGGGAGATTGGCAAGATCGCCTATGATGACCAAATGTAAGGCATCGTCAGCATATGATGTGATTAGTCTTGATGAATTTTTTGCGAGTAACCCTAATCCATGGGTGATGCGACTCCATTGATTGAATCTTGGCTTGCTCTAAAACTGTAGATGCTAAGTTCTATCGTATGGCTAGCTGTGGTGGCAGCAGCAACCAGCAGAGTTGTACAAGAGGCCAGTTGTGCCAGATCCTTAAAGGGGATCACGTATCTCTGCCTGGGTGTCAGTGGAGTAGTCGGGGTCGGAAATCTGTGTTGCAGCGGCGGAATCTTCGTGGCGGATGTACCCCTACTCCGGTTGTGTCCTGAACGTAGGGCGGGGGGTGGTGATGCCGCCCTGCGCTCGTGTACCTCGGCGAGTTGAGCTTCCCCGGTGGAAAGAGAGCAGTGTGGAAAATCACAGAGTAAATTTCGCATGTGACAGACTGACAGTGACAGTTAAACTTTTTATTGTGTTTTTAAGCCCAAGAACTAGTAGATGCAGAATGACGAGAATACAGTATTATGCAGGATCCATCTGAATCCCTTAAATCAAGCATGCTTTAAGTGGTATCAGAATCTAAATCAAACAGTTTAAGGTACAGTTTCTCTGTCTTCTTTATCAAGTTGCCGCCTTCCCGAGCATTGCTTGGCGAGCAAACACATCAGATTGAATCTTCACGTCTCCCTTTGACCTTCTACACCCTTAGCAACAGCCACAAGAAAACACCAATGCACGACTCAACCTTCCTCTTTCGTCAACCACCACGTATCATATTCCGCAAGAAACCCCCTTCCGAAAACCACGCAACACAACCCAACGCTTCCCTCGGTACCCAGATCCCTGCTAACCCAGTCGCCCCTGCTAATCCACTTGTGTTAAAGCCGGCTTCCCGCACACACGAACCCCCTAGTTTTGAATCCAGTCCCCACCGTCATCAGCATAACAACCCCTGTCCGTACCCCGCCTAGATCCTACGCTGCCCATCAACCCTGGCATACCCCTTTCTCTTTGCCCGGGACTTCTACATCAGAAATCCTTCCCCTTGCCTCCCGCTGCCTTACGCCTGACCACTGTCAACCCGTTTTCGTTCACCCACTTCTTTGCAAGAAACTACCTCGTCCGCAGCCCGCAGCCCGCAGCCGCTCTCACGTCAACCGCACCAGGTCTATCGGCTGCCAGTCAAGCTCCTCGCATTCACGTGACCGTCAAGCAGCACTCACCCTCCGCCGGCAATCACAGAACCCAACCCCGGGTCCCTGTGCTCCAAGCGGACACCCCGTTTTCCAGCCGTCAAGCGACACCCAGTATATCAGTGGAAGCCTGTGGGGCCAATCATCGTTCTCAAAATTCTACTAGAGTCTTAAATACTGGGCTTGTGCATTACACCTATGATGGGCCACTTCTCCCTTTTCGCCACCTCCTTGTACATGAAGAGGCCCAATTCAATCCTCCAGGACATCATCCAAACTCTCACCAATCCATGTGTGGGGTGTCGTTGTAATCAAAACATGGGAGGATTCTCCTATGGAAGCCTTCCTCACATCAAAGCTTTATGTCTTCAACCTCTTCCACTACCCAGGGATCCTCCTTGATGTATAATCCTTCCTCATATTTGTGAATCCATCATTAGTTATACGGAGGCACAATGTTAATTGGAAAGATCTAGCCCCACATTGTGCTCCATTTGTGGCTTTGAGGGCTTCAACCCCTTCGATATACGATCTATTGCTTTTATGGATGTGAGGGAAACCACGAATGACTTTCCCATTGCCACCCCTTCCCTATTAGGAGTTATACAAGATGAGTTTTCATATCCCACTCAAAGTACGAGATGACTATTTAACATATGTAGAGTTTACTATGGCTGACCTTTCACATTCGAGTTTTATATTTTTTCATTCCAATAAAATATGTTAACCAAAATTTGACCAATTCTCTCTCCAACTATTTAATATATGTAGAGTTTACTATGGCTGACCTTACACATTTTAGTAGCAAATTATGTTTTTACCACATATGGCCAGCCAAGCTCTATCCGGGCCCAACGAGACTCCAAACTTTGCGAATTACTCCCTTTTATAGGATTTATAAGAAAACAATTTTGTGTCATTTATCATTTATGATGGTCATGTTTAAGTTCTAACCTGTCCTCCAGCAGACTACCTTGTGATGGGCCGAAACTCACGAAAAGTAAAGTTTTGGGCCCAAGACACACCCGCACGATCAAAACCCTCCCCGCTTTTGGTTCCAAGGTCCCAGATCCAACCCAGCTTACGAGTACGACAAAGAAAGGGGCTTTCCCTTCTATACCACCTCCCGCTCTAGGCTTCAAGCTTGCAGCAAGCTTCGAGATCTAACCGTCGTTCTTGGCGGAGCAGCAGCAGCAGCAGCGCTAGAGCCGCCCGCCGGCTTCGCCCCCCGCCATGTCGTCCCCGGATCACCTCTTCGTCCTACGAAACAATTTCTATAGCGGGGCGTACCAGGCGGCGATCAATACAAGCAACATCCCCAATCTCTCGGCAGAGGATGCCGTCGAGCGTGACTGCTTCGTCCACCGCTCCTACATCGCGCTTGGACAATACCAGGTACCTGATTCCTCTATTACTGGATCTCTCTTCCTCGGTTTATGTCACTAATATGCATCTCCTCTGAACGACCTCAGCTCGTGATTAATGAGATCGACTCGTCGGCGCCCACCCCTCTCCAAGCCGTCAAGCTCCTCGCTCTTTACCTTGCGTCCCCTGATAACAAGGTCAGTACTCTTTCTCCGGGACCGGATCTATGCTGTCTGATCATCCGGTGATTGTTTAGATCCAAATGTACCCGCTTTTGGTTTGTGAAGAGCGATAGATCTTGTGTTTGTATTCAGATCAACGTGTATAGACCAATAAATAATTCATGGCTCTTCACAATATAATTAATCACTCCCGGATTTGTCTCTAACGGCCTCTTCGCATGATTCCAGATGTTGTAATTCGGAGGTTACTTGGCTTCTGGCAGGTTTTAAACATGCAAAATTGTCAATTGGAAAAAGAGTATCCGTGTCTGCTTTCTCTTTGGGGTTTTGGTCTGGGGGATGCTGTCTTGGAGCTGGTGTAGGTGTTGTTGGATTATACTGATGTCATGTAGATAATTCAATTTGTATTGCAAACAGCTTAATCATGCTTCACTTAAGCTCTTTCCTAAGAAAAACTTTGTATTATAATGCTGGCTAACTAGTCATGGTTCTAGTGTACTGAACCCGACCCTAATAATGGTATGGCCTAGATTATGATGCCTACTAGCCCTCAAAATTCACGGAGTTTCTTCGGTTCACCCTTTCCCCCCTTTTTCTGTAATTGATCAAGCCCGGGTCAGTTGAGCAGTGAATTCCTGAGCTTATACGTTACATCCCAAAGGGGGGAATATCCTCTGGAACCCCGTAATCCCCACTCATAGACACAAGAGTATGGAGTAAGGGTTAGAGGTAAACCAACGGCCTACACGAGTGAACTTGGTACTTGTTAGAAACTCAAAAATCTAGGAAGCACATACACTTCACTAGAGCTCCTTTGTTCACGCCTGACATGAATCAGACACTAACTCACCTTGGGCACTCCTTGAAACTTATTGGGTACTTATAGATTTGTCCTATCTGTCTCTAGGGGTGTCTTGCTTTCGTGAGGAATGGTAAAAGGTGAAAACGACTTCAAGTCCTTATATATCTTTTAACTCTTACATCACCTGACTTGGTTGGATGGAACTGTAGAACAAATTTGTGGCCCATTCTGGGGCATTCTCCAGGATCCAACGGTGGAGGCCTCGTCTACTACCTCCAGATTCTGTGGAGGAACTGGTGACAAACCCACACCCCTACATCACTTACTGGTTACTAGATTTAAGAGAAAAACATATAAGAAAATATCGTAAACTATCTTTACCTATTCTATTTGTAGCTAGATGTACATTCAAAGAGATATACAAACATCACAAACATAGTCACAAACTCGGAATTCGGGTCTCATTCGGCGAGATTGAAAAATTTGGCATTTGGGAGTTGTGCGGAAATTTGGATAAATTCGACACAGATTCGGTAAAAGTTTGGTCAGATTTTAGGGAAAAAATCAAATAAATTTTCGACAATGCAATATGTGTATATATCATCATCATTGTCTAAGTCTCAGTCCCAACTATGTTGGGGTCGGCTACATGGATCCTTCGTTTCCATTTAGCTATCATGGGTCATATTTTGGTCGAGATGTAGAGATTCAAAATCTCCCTTTATAAGCTCTTCCCATGTTAATTTAGGCCTTCCTCTTCTTCTATTAATTGCACTTAACTCAATAGCATTGCTTCGTATAGGCGCATCAATCGGCCTGCGTTGCACATGTCCATATTATCCGAGTCGGCCCTCGCGCAACTTGTCCTCAATGCTGACCACCCCCACTTTATTCTTGATATTGTCATTTCTCAAGCGATCTTTTTTTGTCTTCCATACATCCATTTCAGCATACACATTTTAGCCACACTCATCTTGTTGAGACCTTGTCTCTTCACCGCCCCAACATTCACTACCATAGAGCATGGCTGGCCGTATAGCTGTTCTATAAAACTTACTTTGTAATCTGAGAGGGTTCTTCCGATCAAATAATATTCCATTTGCACTCCTCCATTTCAATCATCTTGCAGCGATCTTGTGACAAATGTCATTTTGGACGTCCCCATCTATTTGAATAATAGAACCCAAGTAACAATATGTGTATATATACATACAAATATTACATATATATACATATATACACATGATAAACACATTGATATGTAATTTTATATATGAACACCATGATTTTCTTATTGATTTTTTATGCAATGCCAAATCATTTAATACGTTCTTATTCCATAAATGAACAATTCGTGAAGTTTGGGAACAATTCGTGAAATTCACGGACAATTCGTAAAATTTATGAATAATTTGTGGTATTCCGGAATAGTGCGGGTTTCTTGCGAAATTTGGTCGTAGCATTTGCCATATGAAAAACTCGTGAACTGTACACAAATATTTCAAAAATTTGGAGAATGTTGTGAGTCTGTGACTAGGACCGCAAGCATTCTATGTTATATCCTTTGCATCACTTTGATTGAGCTACAACATTTAAGCAGTTTTTGTTAACCGGGCTTTGATCAATAATAGTTTTGTTGGAATAAGCTAAAAATAGGACAATATATCCTGAATTCCTGATAAATGATTTCACATTTGGTATAGAGTTAAAATGTAGCTTTGCTGTAATTATATCTCAATATATTGTGTATAAATACATATATACTACATATCCATCATTCCATCTATGATTTCGAAATTCTCGCCACCAGCATATGCATCCTTTTATCACGCAGCTGCGTCCTTGCCCTCTATGTTTAGAAATTGACGAGTCCCGTGTTTGCATCCGGGTCTGTGTTTGAGCGGTGTTCATGCTTCCTAGTAAAAAATTCTTTTCCATGTGGGCTTTCAACCTAGGGCCACTTACATACAGACAGTCCGACCACTGCTGCATATATAGTGGCCTATAGTATAGTCACAGATCACAATATTCACTGTTTTTTTTTTGGAAACACCCAACCGAGTTACTTCGTTTATGGAATAAAGATAGAATGTAGAACGGATAAAAGAAATTAACAAAGACAAAAACCAGTGTGAAAAGTTCATCTGGTGTGAAACCCATATTCAATCACCGCATGTGAAAATGATGCACAAGCCATCCCTCCGTACCTTTCCTCCAGATCCTTGCCAAATACCTGCTGATAAACCTAACAACCCGCAGAAGGCTTGAGGGGATTCTTTCTTTCTTTTCCTCCAGCAATATACATTTATATCAGAATTTCAGACCTTAAATCACACCCTCCTGCACTTATTTCCCAAAACTGTTCCAAAACCTTGTGCGGTTCATACTAATGGCCTGAAATCTCAGATGATTGTGGATGATTCTAGTGTACTTCAGTATTTGGATATGATTACTGAATCCAGTAGTTGACTCATAGTCGGAACAGTCTTACATGGACTCGTTGCGTCCTATTGGATTGTATTTTATGTTTACACAATGTTATGAAGCATGCTTTTCTGCATGTTCAATGGCAATTACAATGCGGAAACATCTATTTTAAGGCTCATTCACTAGTAGAGTACTGTTTATAGAAAAAAAAACATCACTAATACATTGAAAATCGGTAATTGCCTTGAATTTAAATCAGGAACTATAAACTTTAGGGGTAGTTTCTTGAGATGAAAATTTTAGCAACGACATGCATTGGTGAATAAAAAATCAAATTTATCTCTGAAGTGGGATCAGGCAAAGTTGGATGGATGCTCCTACTTTGTCCGCAGTTTCCATATTCCACTCACAATCAACAATTTAAGCCATTACATGAGGCATTGACCCTGTTAGAGATGGTCACCACAATTGATTATGGTATTAAGACCCGAGCCTCAGGCGATCTCATCGGTCATCAAGAAGTTGAACTTGTGCCAAGTAATATGCACCCTTTTGATGAGAAAATTTTTAATGACCTGTTTGTATGGATTCTTTTCGAATGAGTCAAGTGAACTCTTGCTTATATATTGTTAGGAATTTGTTATTGGAAACCTACGGGAGTTGCTGGGTGATGCAGCCATCGGTAACAATCCCATTCTTCGACTAATTGCTGGAATTGTATTCATGCACGAGGAGGACTACAATGAAGCACTAAAGCACACTCATTCTGGTGGAACTATGGAATTGTAAGATCACCATAACCTTTTCTTCATGCTAGCTCAGTTTAGTATTTGTTTCTTTATGACGGATAAAGACACAAAGTAGGTAATACATGGGCTTGTCATTTTTGAATTTGGCTTTGGATTATTTGGCTTTTTTGCAAGCATAGTTTCTACCATTTAGTGTTTTTTCATGCCACTGTTTCACTGAAAGGTTGTTCCGTAAAGAATTCTAAGAGGATTACAATTTCTAGGTATGCCTTAAATGTCCAGATATATATTAAGATGCACAGATCTGATCATGCGGAGAAGCAACTTAAAATCATGCAACAGATTGATGAGGATCATACATTGACTCAGCTTGCAAATGCATGGCTGGATCTTGCAGTGGTAAACTCTTGTGACTAAAACCTTCCTACTTGGGGCATCTGATCTCTTTCTGTTTGGATGTTACAATTTTCATTGTTCTCATAGGGTGGCTCTAAGATACAAGAAGCTTACCTCATCTTCCAAGATTTTTCTGAAAAAAACCAAGTGACTGGGTTGATTCTGAATGGCAAAGCTGTCTGCTGTATGCACATGGGAAACTTTGATGAAGCAGAAAATCTTCTCCTTGAAGCACTCAACAAGGCAATTCAACGTCTTCTTTCTTTTGTGTTGAATATGAGCGTGCCATATATTCATTTCTCTGATATTATAGTTGGTGGCTTCTTATTTATACACGATATATTTAGCATGATTTGCATGCTCTATTAGAACTTACATTTAATTATTTGTGTTGGAATAGGATGCAAAAGATGCGGAAACATTGGCAAACCTGATTATCTGCAGTCTTCACCTTGGAAAGGCATCAACTCGCTTTGTGAAGTAAGTGCCTAAACAAGAGTTCTTCCAATAGTGTTGCTTTTGGGAAATGCTTGAAATACGAGTTAGATACAATATTGTTTGGAAGTGATGGAAGGAAAACCAAACTTCTTCTTCTTCTGGATTATATTTTATGTTGAGTTGAAGGGCTGATAACAAACCTCCCCTCTGTATTCCCTGGTATGATGCTTACCCGATGCTTTAAAACATGAAGCGAGAAGCGGGCGGACATGACCTTGAAGCCGCTTAAGTGCCAGGCGGTTGCTTTTTTGAAAAGCGACCTCCATAGTTCTTCAAAAAGGGGGAAAAGCTGGGAGTAATGAATTGTAGTATATATATGTATGTATGTATAATGCCAACATTTAAATATACATGCATAATTTATTCATAGGTATATGTGTTTGTGCGTATGTATACGTATAGTGTGTGTGTATATTAATGTCTATGTATATTACATGTGTATGTATATATCTATCTAAAAATGCAGACATATGAGCACAAAAATATGCGTGTGTATAATGAAATGTATACACATAAATATACAGATATATATCGAATGCAAACATACAAATAAACACACATATATGTGTGTATAATAAAACATATACATATATTTATATATATGTAATGTAAACATACAAATAAACTCACGTATATGTGAATGTGTGGGTGTGTATACATGTGTATGTATATATCTATCTAAATATAAGCATATACATGTGCAAACATATGTACACAAATGTGTGTATGTTATATACCTATATTGATATGTATGTATATTACATGTGTATATGTAACTCTCTCTCTCTCTCTCTCTCTCTCTATATATATATATATATATATATTTATATATATATATATATATATTACTATGTATAAGGAAATGTATACATATAAATATATATTATATAAATATACAAATATATATGGAAATGCAGGAACACAATTAAGCACGCATATACATGTGCAAACATATGTACACAAATGTGTGTATGTTATATACCTATATTGATATGTATGTATGTTACATGTGTATATGTAATTCTCTCTCTCTCTCTCTCTCTCTCTATATATATATATATATATATATATTACTATGTATAAGGAAATGTATACATATAAATGTATATTATATAAATATACAAATATATATGGAAATGCAGGAACACAATTAAGCACGCATATACATGTGCAAACATATGTACACAAATGTGTGTATGTTATATACCTATATTGATATGTATGTATGTTACATGTGTATATGTAATTCTCTCTCTCTCTCTCTCTCTCTATATATATATATATATATATATATATATATATATATATATATTACTATGTATAAGGAAATGTATACATATAAATGTATATTATATAAATATACAAATATATATGGAAATGCAGGAACACAATTAAGCACGCATATATGTGAATATGTGGGTGTGTATACATGTGTCTAAGTAGTTTGAACATAATTAAATAATATGTGTTGATAAAATATGTGCATATTTACGTGATTTCAAAAAGCGGCCTTATACACTCCATATATACGGCCAGTGGCAGTATACAGGGTGTATTATGCTTATGTGGTTCGACGAATAAGTCGAACTGCATAAGTGACCACTTAGATTGAATTCCCGAACACTGATCCCAATAGTGAAATCACCGTCGAAAGAGATATCTGAATTTAGAAAAACTCTCATTTAAAAATTCTGGTCCAGTCCACGCAGTCACTCCCAAGATACTTTACAAGACCTTGCAAATTGAATTGATAGAGGAATGAGTTTTCTTGGTGTAAGCACTTCACTAATGGTTAATGAGGAACGCGACAACAACAATTCCCCCTGGCGTCCAGCACTATGGTATCGGTTAATGAGGGGTATGCGGCAACGATTATCCTTGGTGCAACCAGCGCGAAACAACACAAAACAACATATCACCGCGATTCACAAGTACATGTATACTGTAAAGGTTTTCCTGTAGACGAGCATTGAAATGGAAACTGAAACTGACTCATGTGTAGATCATACACACATGTAAACTCATTATACATATACTTGAAAACTCAACAGTTTGTGTAGGATTTCTAACAATCTTCTAGATTTGGATGGTATCATGAGCCATACATGGCGACAACAATTGCCCTGTTGTCCTCTTCCTCTTTGACAGTCTCCCAATATAAAAACACCTCGTCTACTAGCCCCTTTTCTACTAAAGTAGCCTAATTCAGATCCATCGTTATCTCACCTTCAAGCTTACCTCCATAGCTAACTCCTCAAAACCCATGTAATCCTATCACTTCTTAGGTTTGATCTTCAAGGCTTTGTTGATGACACAGCAACCTACGCCCAGCCCTCCATGCTTTAGACGCCGCCTCTGCTTGCTTTGGTCTTCCATGCCCCAACCCTGCTTACACTGATTGGGTGTTGTAGAATCAATTCTTGTGTGTTGTTTGAAGAAGTGCTACTTGATATTGTTGGTCTTCACCCTCAAATGCTGCTTCGAAGGTCCTTCATACCCCCCCCCCCCCCAACAATGTGCATGTCCAATCGTACTATACCAAGTTTCACCAACAATTACACATATAACGCTTAAAATATGGAGTGTGACTGTGTGAGCATAGTTGGTAAATGTGTATGACATTCCATCTAGCTAATTCCAGGTGGGAACCATGGATGCTTGCCAACAAATTGTCTCCAACACTTGAGATACCAACTCTAAACTGTCATCTTGTCATGGCCATCCATAGTAGTAGTCCTAAATAAAACGTTAGGCCATACATTAGATATCATTGCAAACATTCTCTTGATCTTGCATTTGAAGTGAAAAGACTGCATGATCTCGTTGGAGCTTCTGCCACCACTGCAATGTTTTATCCACAACTCCTCTGTTTGAGCTGTGTTAATGGGGAGGGAAAAGATCTCATAGTTACATTGATTATAATTTATAAGTTTATTGATGCTACATTTATAGCTTGGATATTGCTAATTAGTAAGACAATATTAATGGAAGTTGAATTATCATCCTAGTCAAAATTCACCAATGACACACTTGTACAGGGAGCAGCAGCGTGGCTATATTATCTGGTTACTTGCATGATTTACCTGATTTACATGCTTGTTGATAGTGTAATAAGTGGGTTTTGCCTCACCTACCCCCCTGCTGCTGCTAGTTGCCATAATCTTTGTTGGTGTGACGTCTGGAACTGTGACCATGTGATAGCTATAACTTGCCTTGGATGTAGTATAAGGAGTGAAAAGGCCTGTTATTTACTAACTTTTCTTCCTACGTCCTAAATCTTAGATCTTTGTTTTTATTTTCCTGCAGCCAATTGAAGCTGTCTCATCCCAATCACATTCTTGTGAAGCGCACTTCCGCAGCGGAAGATAACTTCGACAGAGCTGTGCAGTCAATCGCATGACCTCTGTTGGGTGTTGGTTTTAGAGCTCCTTGGCTCAAAAATGCTGCTGTCTCCAGATGTCTTCTCTTTAGATCATCAAACGTTTGTAGTCTGCCATGAAAAACTTCAAGTTGCTTCACCTACCTTGTTCAAGAGACGTTCCCATGGCGTTTACGGTTTACATGCCACTGTAGCTTCAGGGCTGAGGTGCTATAAGATTACATTTTAATTTTTTATATCATGGGTCCCTGAAATTGGGGTTGTGTAATTGGTACCGGAAATGTGATTTAGTCCAGAAATTGTTGGATTGTAGACAATCTTTTGTTTGTGTAGCTTTTCTACTGAGCTATATATCTAATACATGTTGAAGTGTTCTTGCTGAACTGTGACTTAGGCCCAGAAGCTGTTGTACTCTTTTAACTCCCGGAATCGAACTAGGTCAAATCTTTATATCTATTATCCCTGCAAAGAAGTTCCAGATACCAGAGTTTGCCAAACACTACAAAAGGAGATGACGTGGCTCATCTTAGAGCCTATCGTGCAAATACCATTGAAATATAGGACCGCTGCAACTAATTTATCAAACTTTTCGGTAATAGTCTGATGGGACCAAACTTGACTTGATTACTAGCACAAGAATCGAACAGACCCGCTTCAAGTGTAGAATTGTTTGTTAAGTTAGTAGATTGTTTTACTTGGTTTGTTCTCGTAAGGTTTGGAAGCTCTAATTCAATATGATAATGAGACATCCATCTGGTTCATGGGAAGGACAGGAGCTAGCTACACAGGCCAAGAACATGTCTCTTAGAAAGTTAACATATGGTTGTTGAGACTATACCCGCCTTAATTTCACTTTTCACGTTTTAGTCTTATGATTCTCTTTCATATGGATCAAGACAACAATGAGAACTCAAGCGAGGCCTCAAAAGGCAACGATTTTGTCATCCCATCATCTATTCCATGTGCAACATCCACCAAAGAACCACTCTTCCACCGTATTTATTGTGCGAAGCGATATGTTTTTTACAGCCTAAAGCACATCCAACACCACTACCGCTACAATGAAGTGAGCTAGGAATGCTAGGCCGGATTGAAACATCACATTAGCTTAAGAGCGAGTGTGATACAAATGGAGATGCTCGTCATGCTTCAAGAGTTACACATGTAGGCCCTTTTTACATGACTTTTGAGTTTGCATGCGAATATCAGTATAGCGCAAGGATCACTATGACAAGTGTCAAGACCTAGAACATGTGGTTAAGGACTTGAAGAGTGCAACAAATCATGGTAGAACAATCATTTCAACTATCATCAAGAGATACATAGAATGTCTCACCAACTCCCACATATTATCTAGATTCTCTAATGTTGCATGTAAGGACATATCTCCCACCAAGCAGTAACAAATTCCATAAAAACTTAATCTTCATGATCAAGCTTGTAACGGTAGAACATATAAAACGTAAGTGATAGTGTGTGTAGAAAATGATCTTGGATCTAAAAAACGTAAGCTGTTGTTAAATAGTTTTTAAATGGCATGATAGAAGAACATATAAGGACAAATTTAACCCCTATTGACTAGAGGCTTCAAGCATAACCTAAAGTCAAGATAAAAGAGCTAACGGAAGATTTTCCTTTCACTATTTGCAAAATTTGTTCATTATTGCTCTTTGGCAACCTACTCTCTTGATTATTTGATGAGGGATGCGATGGTATCCCTTGCTCATATTATGACATGCCTAAACGGTTTAACATAACTTCAGGAAGAAGGGATTGAAGGGAGAAAGTTAGGTCTGTTTTGAATAATCATATAACCTATAAGAGAAATCCATATGAACAAATCCCCAATATAGTAGTACTATTATCTAACCCCATTAAAATCTAGGCAAACTTTCATCAAAATATATTAAGTAAACAAAAATAGTTGATAGCAAAAACACTACAATCAACCTTTTGCGCTCTCTCATAAGTATGCATCAAATAGTCAAAGATGGTATATCTTCATTTGTTTACAAAATTGGTATTCAACTTAATTTATCAAGATTCATACATCATTGATTTCAAAAATTATAGAGTACTCAAAGATATTAACATGATCATAATATATGGAAGATACTGATGCATAAAACCACTAGCAAAAACATAATAGAGAAACTCCAAGACTTGAGTGTCATAGGACTATTGAAACAAACTAACAGTGACCTATACTCTTAGTTTCTCAATGACTGGCATGTATCACCTATATATTTTAGTAAACTTTTTCACCACCTCAATGAGTGGGGTACTTACCACTTATTAGGAAAGGCAAAATTAAATATGTATTGATATCATGAACCAATTAGACATTTTTAACAAAAAAGGATTCATCAATCTCTACAAATAATTATAACAAAGTAAAGCATGCAAAACTATGATTATTGATGGAATATACTAGGATCGTTACATAACTATCTAGATTTATACTATAATTACAACATATATATTCCACTTGATATGATAAATGATAAATATGTCTTGTGTTTTTTTTTAATGTTTTTATGTTTGTTGTATTGATTGTAGAGCATTTTATTGTCTACTAACCTACTAAAACATAATATACTAACTCATGATAAGAACTATATAATTAGAGGCTTGGTGTTATACATCATTCTTTTTCATAATAAATAGAGAAGAAGGAGATGTGACATAGTGTAACCTTACCATAACTTCCTGAACCATAGAGTAAGGTTGCAAATTATCACATAAACTTGACTATCACTAATCCTATCAAGAATGTTTTGCAAGAAACCATGGTGTGTGACCATCTCTATCGTTTCACCATTGTGGATAAAATAGGTGACATGATGTCATCCAAACTATCATCAATAAAAATGATATATTATATTGAAATAAATTGTTTGATGGAAGAGTATGGGGAATGAAGGAGTTATGTGGTTAACAAATTTATTTAACAAGATCATGAAGACAAAGAAGATGCCGAATGAGTGGAGAAATAGTACTATAGTCCCCATCTACAAGAACAAAGGCCATGTTCAGAGCTGCACAAACTACAGAGGTATCAAGTTGACGAGTCACACAATGAAGCTTTGGGAGAGGATTATTGAGCAGAGGCTAAGATCTATAACATAGATATCAAACAACCAATTTGGTTTCATGCCCGGTAGATCAACAAAAAATGCTATTTTTCTGATAAGGAGGCTTATGGAGAAGTATAGGGAAAGAAAAAGAGATCTTCACATGGTTTTTATCGATTTGGAAAAGGCTTATGATCGAGTACCCAGAGAAGTGTTGTGGGTGGTTTTGAGGAAAAAGGGTGTGCCAATCCAATACATTGACTTGATTAAAGACATATATGGTAGCTCTACTGCAAGTGTGAAGACTCCTAGAGGAGAGACACCAACATTTCCCATCACAGTTGGGGTACACCAAGGATCCACACTTAGTCCATATCTATTCGTTCTTGTTATGGATGAGTTGACAAAGAATGTTCATGATGATGTTCCTTGGTGTTTGTTATTTGCTGATGATATTATATTAATTGACGAAACTAAAGATGGTTTGAATGATGAAGTTGAACTTTGGAGAAAGGAACTAGAATCAAATGGATTGATGATTAGTAGGAGCAAAACTGAGTATATGCATTGCAATTTTACCCAATCTCACAGTGTGAATGGTGGAGCCAAGTTGGATGGAGTATATATACCAAATTGTGATAAATTTCATTACTTGGGCTCTATCATTCAAACATATGGGGATGTCCAAAATTACATTTGTCATAGGATCACTACATGATGGTTGAAATGAAGGAGTGCAATTGGAGTATTATGTGATCAGAAGATCCCTCTAAGATTAAAAAGCAAGTTTTATAAAACTGCCATACGACCAACCATGTTCTATGGGAGTGAATGTTGGGCGGTGAAGAAACAAGGACTCAACAAGATGAACGTGGATGAAATGCGTATGTTGAGATGGATGTGTGGGAAGACAAGAAAAGATCGCTTGCAAAATGACTATACCAGGAATAAAGTGGGGGTGACGAGCATTGGGGACAAGTTGTGAGGGCCGACTCATAATGTATGGACATGCGCAACGTAGACCGACTAATGCACCTATACGAAGCAATAATATTGAGGCAAGCACAATTAATAGAAGAAGAGGAAGGCCTAAATTAACATGGGAAGAGCTTATAAAGAGAGATTTTGAATCTCTACATCCCAACCAGAATATGACCCATGATAAAGCTGAATGGAAAAAAAGGATCCATGTAGACGACCCCAACATAGTTGGGATTGAGGATTAGTTGATGATGATGATGATATTGAAACATACACACTGTAACCCAAACTATCTCTGCCCCTACACAACAAGCTAGTGTTAAGGGATATGATGTAGTGACATGCCTTTCGCCACACAATATACTGATGCTAATAGACTATCAAACTAAGCTAAAGACAAGGTTTTGAGAACCCTATGGAACATATTATATAATAATGATAATAAACACACATGCATACAATTGTGAGTAGGGGTAGAGAGAGGGTTATGTCTAGACAGATTCTGACTAATGCACATTTTATAAATACTTAATCCTAGTGATTCTACTATTTTATTAGTATCCAGAGTATCCATGGATGTTATAGGATTGACTTATTTGATAATTAATAGAGAGAAATCAAGAAAAATCATAAATACAAAAAAGGAGTATAGTTATCAAACTAGAATTAGAACAATCACCACAAGGAAAATTAGAGATTTGTTTGCGAGAAACATGATGAATAAGTCACTGATGAAATTAGGGGTGGCAATTGGGTTTGAGTTGAGCATGTTTTATTGTGGGCCATTTCTGGTCAACACTTTTTGGCTATACCCTAAACTTGAAAAAGATGGATTTTTGGGTCGAAACCCTTGACCCTAACCCGACCCACAAATAATCTCAGGTCTATTAGGTCTGACATGTAAATCAAACACCAAGACAATAGTTTTAAAAAATATGCTATGATTTGTCTAGTCATTGATAATTACCAAATGTAATTAACAAATTTGATAAAATTACAATGTGATTGAGAAGCGCATATAATGTAATGACCACATTTGTGCTTAATTGGTAAACTAGGGTTTAACTAAATGATTACATGCTTGATTAGATTGAACATCATGTAGACTTGATTAATGATAGTAGGTCAATTGTGATGTTTCAAACCTAAGAAGAAACTCTAACTATGATTTTAGTTTGAAGAATTAGGGTTTGAGAAATGTAAACCCTAATTGGCAAAAATTAGGTTTTGATAGTACATGAATATGGAATTTGATTAGGATAGCAGTGTGGTAAATGATTTTTCATAATTTCTAAAAATTTTGTATTGAATTGAATTTTGGATATGATATGGATAACTCAATCATGCATATTGGAGAAAAATTTCAGAATATTTGAGTGTTCTTTGAATGTGGTTATTATTCAAACTATACTTCGGCCAAAATGCTGACAGAGTGCTTTTTAGCAGTGTAGTGATTTATTTTTAATTATTTATTGGTAAAACCAAATGATTTGAAATTTTAATTAGAGATATGAAACTCAATCATAAACAACATGTAAAATTTTCATAATTTTTGTATGTGTTTAGACCTTATTAGTAGACGAATTACAATAATATTTTTATGACAGAAAATTCAGTTGAAATAAGAGAAAGTATAGTGAGGGGTCAATGTGTAATTGACCCAAGCAGCTCAATTGCTCTATATGGTCAACCTAACACATTAGGAGTTCTCATAATTCGTGATTCAATCTAGAGAAACGAAATCCTAGAGAGAGAGGGAGAGTTAGGGTTTGAGAGGAGAAAGTGATGGAGATGCTAACCTAGGGTTTTGCGGTCCGAGGAATGATGAAATCATGTAAGTTTAGCTTCTTTGCATAGACTTTAATGGTGAATATTCTCTCACATGTCAAGATTCCGTCCCTCCTCTGATTTGATCCAAAATGGTATCAAAACTTCCCTTTTTCTCACTCTTTCTTCATAATCCCTCATTTCTAGGGTTTCTGAGTTGAAAGGAAGAAGAATCAGGTGAATTGCTAGGGATTTGATATGAGATCGAGATTTTCAGGGATGAGCTGCATTTTTAAGGAGTTTTCACACCTTAGGGTGAGTGGGAACTTCCTCTAAACAGTATATTGCATGAAAATTGGGTAAATCATCCATAAATTTTAATTGCTTAGTATGCGACTACAAACCCTAAATTGTCTGTTTGATCTAAGTTGTTGCAAAATGATATGAAATGGATTCTTCCTCTATTTGTTTGAATTTCAAATGATAAATTCATATGAGAAATGTATAAATACATCCTAATGAGAATTCCCTAAGTAAGTATTCACAAAGGTTATAAGAGTAAACTGAAATATAGGGAATTTGTATGTGACTAAAATTGCTGTATAATTAAATAGAGAAATTTGTTTATCTGGATCCCCTTGGTTATGAATGATTGTTTATCTGAATGCGTAGTACATATATGTTAGATACTATTTTGGATTTCATGTGATGTGAATAGTGTTTTCTTGATATCTCAGTAAATAGGGTGAAACCCTAGATGTGAGGAAAGTTGGATATTTGTGAATAGATATTGTGAAATCCATTTGATTGGATTTTCTTGACATGATAGACTTTATTTATTCAATTTTATTATTGATGAATGTTATTTCAGTGAATGGCATAAAAACTCAAATCCAGCTCAGTTCCAAGGTTTCATACATATATTGATTTTATATGATTTGTTGATAGTAGTCTTTATTCAGTGAATGTTTATGTCGCATGAAATCCTTATGAGAGCCATGTGATAAGTGAATGAGGTAAATGAAACCCTAAGGATAGGGTGTTCAATTAATCAAGTATTTTGATATCAATGTTCTCAATATGAGATGTGGTGATGCACAACTCAAGATTTGGGTTGAGGTGCACGTTTTCCAAGAAAGTACAAATAATTTATAGGTGCAAATGATGATTATCGTATGTTAAGTAATTAACTCTTATCAGTGTATTAAGAAGTTCAATTGCACGATTCTAGTGTATAAAGTATCAAGTGGACATGTATTCTGTTATTTAAGAATTTTAGTCTGCCTGCAGGTATAAAATGTTGATTTCTCAGTATATTACAGTGTTTTGAGTATATTGCTCTGCCAAGTTTAGAATGATACACATGTTGTGTTATAAACATCAAATAAATAGACACAGTACCATAGAGATACCAGAGTCAAGTATAAGTAAGAGAAAAGATACAATGTAGAAAAAGCTTTCCAAGAATAATAAAATAATAGACATAGGTGCCACAAACACTGTAGATTCCCTACGGATGTCTGCACTATAGGGAAGAAATGATCCACCCTGGCAGCGACCAGTATACGAGGATCAGATCGCACCCACAGAGTGTGCGGGGAGACGAAGCCCTTGAGGAAGTCTCCTAAGAGAAGATAGGTTACCCAACATGAACTGGAGATCCCGGTGGTAACTCAGAGGTACCCACAGAGCGTACCAAGATGAGGCCCATAGATCGTCTCAGACCCTCCGCCTGTGTACTCAGCCTAGAAGGAGATGTCCAGTTAAAGGCCAGTTGTTTAGCAGCCTTAGTCAGACATGACAGTTCAAGTCAAGCAGACCCAGATTCAGTTCTAGGCTTAGCTTCCTGGGTTTTAAGCTAAGTCTTGTAAGGTGAGATCGTAGTTCTCTACAAGTCTTCATATGTAGAGTACACTGCATATGATCAGGGCATAAGCTAAAATATGATAATATAAGTTTTAAAGAGTTTCTTATAAGTAAGAAAGGCTAAGAAAGATTCGAGTACAGTTTCCCAGCAATTATTCTTTGTATGTTTTTGAATTATTAGTTCTCTTTGAAATTAATCAAGCATGCTCATATATTGATTTTCACTTGTTGATATCTATAGTATCCTGCCATATTTATGATTGTAAATGATCAATCTCTTTAAAGGTTATTACTATTATAATTGATATCAGTTGCTCAAAAGTATATCTGTAATTATATCAGTGCTTTAGACTATTTCTTTGAAGTACTCATTCACTTAGCGAGTAGGCTCACCCCTCTACTCACAATTTTTATGGATATCACATGGACTTGAAGAAGGTCTTTGCATCATAGTAGATCTGCCACAAGAGTTAAGTCTGAGTATAGTTAAGTTCAGTCGGTCCCTATCACTCTAGGTCCTTGTATAGATGTGAGAGAGTTGTAAATGATGTTTGTATCTTCGTTTCCTAAATAAGAGAGAATGCATTTGATTATCATGTCGTATGTACATTGAAGTGTGAGAAACATAATGAATGAATGGATGTGTATCATTAATGTTGAGATCATATTAGAGTAACCAAGGTTTAATTCTCTTGTAAAGTTTATTTATGTGATTCAATGCGAGAAAATAAAGAGTTTGAAAAAGAAGAAAAAGTTAAGGGTGATCTTTGTATTACGTTAAATCCTCAATTTATGCCCTAATCTCATGATTAATGGTAATTGTGAGATCGGGGTGTAACAACTTGGTATCAGAGCTTAGGCTGAGTTGTTAGGGACCATTAAGTTAGTAAGTTGGAGTCATAAGTGTGGCAGATAGGAGATGTTATGATGTTAGCTCTGGGGATTTGAGTATTTGGATATCCTAGCCCAGTATCTGAGTACTTGGATCAACCAGTATCAAGCTACTCTGTCTATTCTTTTATGTATACCCTGGTCAGGTATACCGTGGAAGGATGGTCTAGACAGGAACCCTAGAAATATTAGGGTTAGAAACAAGATAAGTAACATGAATTAAGAGCATAAATATAAAATGAGATAGAACTTTCATTTCATATTGTTGTTTTATCGGAGATGAATAGAAAAGCTCTTATATGTTTGAATTTAGATATTTAGTATTTTGAAATATATATGGGTCTTTAAGATTTGTTGTACACTATGTAGTTGTAGCATTTATTGATTACATTCTTTGGATCAAGTAGACTAGAAATGATCTTTGAATGAGCTTTCCTAAGTGGATAAGTTTTCTTCCACACATTTGAGATGAATAGGAGTTGAGTAATCCTGAGTAGCTCTTGGCTTCAGGACTGCAGGTTTGGCCTGGTCCAGCTAGAAGGATACGTTACTGGGATCTAATGACTCCTATTAGTAACATAACAAGAGTAAATTCTGGATAGATTAGATCCAAATTCTAGTATGAATGTATATACTCTAAGATTTTAAAGTATAAGGGAAAGACTGGGATAACTAAGAATCAGTTGGAACTGATATCTGAGATCCAACTTTGGGGCCTCATATGAGAAACCCTTAATTGGGAATAAAGGAACACAACATAAGGTTCAGATTAAGTTTAATTATTAGGATTATATGAACTCTAAATATGAAATATGGAAAAGATATGAGAAAAGTATGTAAGGGGCCAAGATAGTAAGAATCAATCATGAGGAATGGATTATATAATCGAGTACAATGTTTTTATGTACTCCAAAGCAAAGGGAAAATAGAAGAAAAGAGCTAAGTATACAATAAGTACATAGAAGTGAAGAGTCTTCAGAAGAGTTAAAGTGAAGAGAACTAGATGAGAATGTAAATCATAAAACTAGGATAAGAAACTTAGTTGAAAAAAGAGAAATGTTGGAAATAATGAGCTTGATTAAGGATTGAGGGTTATGATATAATTGAGAGCATGTAATGCATACCTTTATTAATAAGTTTAATACATTCATCCTTACTGCCTTTGGATTCTAAGTCTTTATAGAACAACAAACTAGTTTCTAAAAGAAGAACAAAAGTGTAGCTATATAAATGAATAAGTCATACAAAGGTAGACTATATTTAGGAAGGAAAAACTTGATTGAAAGAGAAACTATGTTTCACCCATGCATGAGCCGTTTGATTTAAAATGAATGATATGTAATGTATTAAACATGAGGTGATACTAGTAGAAAGATTATTGATTTAGAATTTCAACTTCACATTAGTAGAAGGATAAAAGGAAATATATGCAACATGGTATACATGATCATACACATAAAAGAAGCAACATGATCATAAGAGAAAACTAGAAGTTAAAGATGACATGTGGAATAGTAGTATATGGTAAGGGGATTATGGAAAGTAAAGAAGGGTTTGAAACAGAATGGAGTAATATAGATTATAAAAGAAAGAGGTTGCGAGATTCAAGAAAGTGCTAATTAGTCAAGTATCCTTGTTGATAATTAATTAAACCTACATATGAGAAATGTATTATTGTATGCTTGAAGATAACAATTATAAGTCTCAAAATCATCTTTTCTTTCATATCTTCCTTAATGAGAAGAATGTGGGAATGAAGTGATAAGAAAATGAATCATATATGATGCATAACCACCATGGTAAAGACATCTAGTGAATGTAATAATGACACACAATATGATGATGAAACCCTAGCAGGGTAATTGAGAATGTAATCTATCTGAATGGCCAAGTAAGGGAAAGGAAATTCAATCGATAAGATAAAGAAGACTTTAGTAAAACTTGTGAGATCCAAAGTTTGAATTTCAAATTAAGGGAGCAAAGTCACATCATAATAACGTCATGCTTCTGATAAGGACCAAACCCTAGAATGTTTAGAGTTGTAGTAGTTCAAGGGTTGTCACTAGTGATTTGACCTTGAATACTAGCATCTCTATAAAAAAAGATCATGAAATTTGCACTATGAGAAGTAAACTAGCACTGATAGTAATCCAGGGTTTAAAGATAGCTAGTATGAAAGGTAGATAAACAATATGGAAATGATTCAGAGTAAAGAGTAAGATATAAATTTGAAATGTAACAAGTGTGTTTTGAACAAAAGGAGAAATACAATATGAGTGAAGTGTGATATGAGATAAATTTTTGCAGTGATAGCAAGAATGATGAATAATCTATTTGTACCTTGTATGTTTCAATTTTAGGAATGTTTAATCTACATGATTAAAATGAGAAGGATAAGTAGCAAAAAGTAAGTAGTAGTGAATGAGGAGAGAGACAAGAGAAAACAATGGCTTTTAGTAATATGTGAATTTGTTTTTAGAAGTATAATTTGTTGAAGGTATATTAAGGGATGTAAATTGATTCTACGTATGATTTTAGTGTACATGTACAATCAATATGTTAATTAAAAGTGTCTGATAGTTGTAGTCATTCATACCAGTAATCCATATTAGTATTATACAATTGTGGTATGGTGATATGGATTGGATAATGATGGAACAAATGAAGGGTTACCCTAAATAAGGTAGTCTTACCTATTCACTCATATGAATAGAAGGGATGATAACCATATTGTATTGATATGTAACCCTAATGAGGTATAGCTTGTTGTACCTAGCTTTAATATAAATAAGTGATGGTAATTGGGTATGAATAGTCCTTGAATGAATAATACAATCATGGAGTACTTTGTTACTATTGTTGAAACCCTAGTATGCTATAACCCGATGGTTACACCTTGAATTATGTGTGGGTTCATACTTGAGAATAATATGGAATGTGATGGTAATGCTTCACCTTATGCATCTATGATGCAATGGGGATGCCATGAGTAGTATTGTACAATCGCTGTTGAATATAGTCTTCCAACTGAAGACTGTTTTTCTATTTGAGTAGCACAATAGTAAAATTTAAAATAACATGGTGAACTCTCTTTTGTGACTTAGAGGTAATACATAACAATAGTACATATTGAGCCGTATGAATTGAGATGGTTGGATCAGATTATCAATGTTGAGGTAACACCTCAAGAGTATAAAAAAATATTGAAATGGTTGTTTCTCTCTCTCTCTCTCCGCTATGATTGATTGTGGCATAGAGAATTTGTTTGTTGTCATTGAGAACTATTTACAACATGTTGTGATTAGAAAAGAAATGAAGGACCTAATGTTGAAAACTGCATTCAAGTATCAAATACAAGAATGTAATGACATGTAAGATTTAAGAAGCTTAAAATAAACTTTGAATATACTTTATTTGTGTATTTATGTTTCGGGGATGAAACTCTTTAAGGGGGTGAGAAATTGTAATGACCACATTTGTGCTTAATTGGTAAACTAGGGTTTACCTGAATGATTACATGCTTGATTAGATTGAATATCATTTAGACTTGATTAATGATAGTAGATCAATTATTATGTTTCAAACCTAAGAAGAAACTCTAACTATGATTTTATTTTGAAGAATTAGGGTTTGAGAAATGTAAACCCTAATCGGCAAAAATTAGGGTTTTGATAGTACATGAATATGGAATTTAATCAGGATAGTAGTGTGGTAAATAATTTTTCATATTTTCTACAAGTTTTGTATTTAATTAAATTTTGGATATGATATGGATAACTCAATCATGAATATTGGAGAAAAATTTCAGAATATTTGAGTGTTCTTTGAATGTGGTTCTCGGTCGAACTATACTTCGACCAAAATGCTGACAGAGTGCTTTTTAGTAGTGTAGTGTTTTATTTTTATTTATGTATTGGTAACACCAAATGATCTGAAATTTTAACTAGAGATCTGAAACTAAATCATAAACAACATGTAAAATTTTCATAATTTTTGGATGCATTTATACCTTATCAGTAGACGAATTATAGTAATATTTTTATGACAGAAAATTCAGCTAAAATAAGAGAAAGTATAGTGAGGGTCAATGTGCAATTGCCCAAGCAACTCAATTGCTATATATGGTCAAACTAACACACAAGGAGATCTCATAATTTGTTATTCAATATATAGAAATGAAATCCTAGAGAGAGAGGGAGAGTTAGGGTTTGAGAGGAGAAAGTGATGGAGATGCCGACCTAGGGTTTTACAGTACGAGGAATGATAAAATCATGTAAGTTTAGCTTCTTTGCATAGACTTTAATGGTGAATCTTCTCTCACATGTCAAGATTCTATATCTACTCTGATTTGATCTGAAATGGTATCAAAACTTCCCCTTTTCTCACTCTTTCTTCATAATCCCTCATTTCTAGGGTTTCTGAGTTGAAAGGAAGAAGAATCAGGTGAATTGCTAGGGATTTGATATGAGATCGAGATTTTCAGGGATGAGCTGCATTTTTAAGGTGTTTTCACACCTTAGGGTGAGTGGTAACTTCCTCTAAATAGTATATTGCACAAAAATTAGTTAAATCATCCATAATCTTTAATTGCATAGTATGCGACTGCAAACCCTGAATTGTCTGTTTGATCTAAGTTGTTGCAAAATGATATGAAATGGATTCTTCCTCTGTTTGTTTGAATTTCAGATGATAAATTCATATTAGAAATGTATACAATACATCCTAATGAGAATTCCCTAAGTATTCACATAGGTTATAAGAGTAACCTGAAATATAGGGAATTTGTCTGTGACTGAAATTGTTGTATAATTAAATAGAGAAATTTGTTTATCTGGATCCCCTTGGTTATGAATGATTGTTTATCTGAATGCATAGTACATATATGTCAGATACTATTTTGGATTTCATGTGATGTGAATAGTGTTTGCTTGATATCTCAGTAAAGAGGGTGAAACCCTAGATGCGAGGAAAGTTGGATATTTGCGAATAGATATTGTGAAATCCATTTGATTGGATTTTCTTGACATGATAGACTAAATTTATTCAACTTTATTATTGATGCATGTTATTTCAGTGAATGGCATGGAAACCCAAATTCAGCTCAGTTCTAAGGTTTCATACATATATTGATTTTATATGATTTGTTGATAGTAGTCTTTATTCAGTGAATGTTTATGTCGCATGAAATCCTTATGAGAGCCATGTGATAAGTGAACGAGGTAAATGAAACCCTAAGGATAGGATGTTCAATGAATCAAGTATTTTGATATCAATTTTCTCAGTATGAGATGCGGTGATGCACAACTCAAGATTTGGGTTGAGGTGCACATTTTCCAAGAAAGTACAAATAATTTACAGGTGCAAATGATGATTATCGTATGTTAAGTAATTAACTATTATCAGTGTATTAAGAAGTTCAATTGCATGATTCTAGTGTATAAAGTATCAAGTGGACATGTATTCTATTATTTAATAATTTTAGTCTTCCTGCAGGTATAAAATGTTGATTTCTCAGTATATTACAGTGTTTTGAGTATATTTCTCTTCCAAGTTTAGAATGATATACATGTTGTGTTATAAACTTCAAATAAATAGACATGGTCCCATAGAGATACCAGAGTCAAGTATAAGTAAGGGAAAAGATACAATGTAGAAACAGATTTCCAAGAATAATAAAATAATAGACATAGATGCCCTGAACACCGTAGATTCCCTACGGATGTCTGCACTGTAGGGAGGAAATGATCCACCCTGGCAGCGACCAATATACGGGGATCGGATCACACCCACAGAGTGTGTGGGGAGACGAAGACCTTTTAGAAGTCTCCTAAGAGAAGATAGGTTACCCAACATGAACTGGAGATCCCAGTGGTAACCGAGAGGTACCCACAGAGCATACCAAGATGAGGCCCACAGAGCATCTCAGACCCTCCGCCTGTGCACTCATCCTAGAAGGAGAGGTCTAGTTAAAGGCCAGCTGTTTATTCGCCTTATTCAGACGTGACAGTTCGAGTCAAGCAGACCTGGATTCAGTTCTAGGCTTAGCTTCCCGGGGTTTAAGCTAAGTCTTGTACTGTGAGATCGTAGTTCGCTACGAGTCTTCATATGTAGAGTACACTGCATATGATCAGAGCATAAGCTAAAATATGATAATATAAGTTTTAAAGAGTTTCTTATAAGTAAGAAAGTCTAAGAAAGATTCGAGTACAGTTTACCAACAATTATTCTTTGTATGTTTTTGAATTATTAGTTCTCTTTGAAATTAATCCAGCATGCTCATATATTGATTTTCTCTTGTTGATATCTAGAGTATCCTGCCATATTTATGATTGTAAATGATCAATTTCTTTAAAGGTTATTACTGTTATAATTGATATCAGTTTCTCAAAAGTATATATGTAATTATATCATTGCTTTAGACTATTTCTTTGAACTACTCATTCACTGAGCGAGTAGGCTCACCCCTCTACTCACAATTTTTAGGGATATCACATGGACTTGAAGAAGGTCTTTGCATCAGAGTAGATCTACCACAAGAGTTAAGTCTGAGTATAGTTAAGTTCAGTCAGTCCCTGTCACTCTAGGTCCATGTATATATGTGAGAGAGTTGTAAATGATGTTTGTATCTTCGTTTCCTTAATAAGAGAGAATGCATTTGATTATCATGTCATATGTACATGGAAGTGTGAGAAATAGAATGAATGAATGGATGTGTATCATTAATGTTGAGATCATATTAGAGTAATCAAGGTTTGATTCTCTTGTAAAGTTTGTTTATGTGATTCAATGCGAGAAAACAAAGAGTTTGAAAAAGAAGAAAAAGTTAAGGGCGATCTGGTGAAATTTTGGGGGTGATCTGGTGAAATTTTGAACAAAAGTCTCTTTAGACAACAAATCAATGTTCCTTCATACCCCCTCACTTAAAGTGGATGGTTGAGGGGTATTTTGGGCATTTTATGATGCCCTTAGGGCATCTAAACCTTTTGATTTCACGAATAACAAGTAATGTCATGAGATCTTGATTGGTTCATGAGATCAGACTCAAAAGGGCCAAGAATTAATAGTTTGCACATGTCAAAAAAATAAGAACATGCCGCACATCAACCTTTGGATTGTCCAATCCAAGGCCAGAGATGAACTGACCGAAGGCCCATGAGTGGTTGAAATAAAGATGTCTTGGGCCATGGAATGACTTATTGCAATTGCAACTAATATCTAATTGTGAGCCATAAAAGGAAGTACTTCACAAATACCATCAAGATCAACATGATATGTTACTTTAAAATAACACAAAAAGACATCACATCAAAGCTCAATACATATATGACCGACTACAACATATTCACTTAGAAACTATAGAAGTATTTAGTAAACATATAAACTCTAATAAATAGAGACCAAGGACCATCCATCATGCAATCTTATATATCCTCATAATTCAAAGTCATACTTAGTGCACAATTTAATAGGGTTTATACCCTCTTTCTGCGTCTTACTATTATCTTTCCTACTTATCCATATATATTCATTGTCAAGTAATAAATATATACAATGATTATAACATGCAACCTATTATCAATAGAGAACAAGCATACTATGTACCTATTAATATAAGCTCAACATATATAATAAAATATATCATCTTAAGATGACAAATAAACATTCAATATAGACTCAAAAAAATTTCATGTATTACTCATCTCACTATATTAAACTAATTCTTTAAATATAGGCACTCCATATTTAGTTTCATTTGATCAAGACATCATGTAAGACTACAAGCGAGAACAAATGTCAATATTACATTTCAATAAAGGAAGTGATATTCAATCACAAATCTCATGATAAAGTCCACATGATCTTTAATTTAAACAATAAATACTATTTTAAATAGTAAAATCACAATCAATTTAGACAGTTGTCTCGCATACTTTGTTCATTCTCATTTTTTCTTCTAATAAACCTTTTTTTGTGTTTGATAAAACCCATCCGGGTATCTCAACATGGTGAACTCTCGAGGTATGAGAGGGTGTGGTCCAGTCATCTAACACGCCTAAACTATTCATGTAAAAATGCAAGTGTACACATCGAGTAGTATAGGACTATAAGTCTCAAATTTCAAACTCAGAGAAACATACTCTAGAGACTACTACTAACTATAACCTAATCAGATAGGCCTAAAGAAAAGGTAATTGGTTGTTTGATTATAACTAATTGCAGAATTGAAAAATAAATTAAGTGGACACAAATTTGTGGATTCCTTAGGATTATAGTTTCATCACAATATACATTACAATTAATCCCATTTCATCAACAAGTATTTACCCTTAACCCTAGACTAAGGACTTTTAGAAAGTATTACCCACTCCCACAACATAATAGACTACCTATAGTAAGACAAATCCAACTCTCATCGCTAATTTAGGAATTATTTAGGTACATTAGCGATACCTCTGGGTTGTACCCTTCACATAGGTAAGCCCTCTCCCAAGGCACGATATAAGATATGCAAATCTATGACCTTACAACCCTTAATCCCTCTCCTAAAGCAACTAATGGTTTAAGTAATTGACTATGTTGATCAAGCATAGGCAATTTGTTAAGCAATCTAGATTTATGTCTAGGATTAAAAGAAGTAACTATATTAAATCATGGAAGTCAATTATAACATAATACCAAGATACTCCCAGGTCCTAAGGAACAATAATATTATCCTCACATAATTTCTAATATCCCATACATGGAGGCAAAAATAAAAAACACGATAAAAATAAGAAACTAATATAATCCCTGGAGAAATTAGTCTCGAAGATCCCCTCCGGTGAAAATCTCAATATGCAATGTTTTGAATGCAAATCTACTCTTCAGAGGTGCCCGAATCGTCCCAGACATGGTTGTCTCCTTCATCTCCTCTTCTTTCATCTTTGTGCTCAGTTGCAATAGAAAAGAACGTGATTCCTAGGTCTGGCCGAACTCCCCTTAGGTCATAAGTGGGACTTGGGCCATCATTAAATCCCAACTATTGGATCTGGATTAATCTTCAATCTCCACTGATCACACAAATTGGGTACCACCGACATGGATGTTGGTGGCACCACATCATCAACATGACTCAACCCACTCACTGAGTGTCGGTACTACTGATAGGTGGGCCGGTAGCATTGAGTTGTCATTTTGTGAGTTTTGACTTCTTCTACTTATGAAAGTAAATACTACTAACTTGGGTGTCAGTAGTACCGCATTGATATACCTCGATTACTGATGCTGTCTGGACAATATGTCGGCTTCATCATTTAGCATTTTGGTGGCATCAAACCATGTATTCTTAGCACCAAGTTTTGTCTCGGTAGCATCGATAATTTCTTTAAGTCCCCTATTGATTTTTCATCTTGAGTTGGTACCACTGACTTCAATGTCGGTAGCACCAAGCTTCCTTGTGAGTGCTCAAATTACCCAAAATGAGGAAAAACCAACATAAGTTGGAATAAAATATGATAAATTGACATAATTAGGTGAAAATACTTATTATTTGATGCAACAACATTTCAAAGGCTAATATCCATTAATAATGCACAAAATGTTAAAATGAGAAACAATGCATGATATACATGAAAAAATAGCATGTGAAAAGCAAATAAAACTCAATGCATCATCACACCCCCCCTCACCAAATTAGTGTGGGTTGCCATTTGCAGAGTGCCTTTGATATGGTTTGGACCTGGGTCCTTGATTAAGACTTATCAAACTCTTACCACCCATGCTACTCTGATCAAACTTTTCAAATAAACTAGTACTGATACAATGTAGGAAAGTATATCAATGCCAATTTATACACATAAGTGAACTTTAACTCATTATAAATTCGTTCATCATCACAAGGTTTTTTTGAAAAGATATATGGTTTATCATATTGTACACCAATTTAAAGAAAAATAGCACACATTGCAAACCCACTTTACATGCTATTGTTACACACCAAATACAATAGGGAAATTATCTCCAGAGTTTACCCTTTTAATGGAAAACTACACACTTGTAAACAAGTGGGTTGATTTGGGTATAGAAGGGGTTGGTCCCAAAGAACGACATTTTTAAGCATCAATCAAAACCAATTGCAACAAACAAACAATAAATTCCAAATTTGAGAGGAGTTTATTAAACTAGAACAAGGAAGTAACTTGCGGAAGTAAACTAAATTACCAAAGGAAAATAGACAAGAAAGTAAAGTTGTAGAAACAAACTAAATTATCAAGAGAAATAGAACAAAAGAAACTTGCAGAACAGAAACAAAATTAAACTTGTAGAAAGGAAATCAATTAAGGTTGGATTTTAGTTTCAATTTATGAGAGTTACTAGAATTCTAGGTTTCATCAGCACAAGACTTCATAATTATCTTATCTATTTTTAATTCCTTTTTAGATAAATTTAGATTAGTACCATGTAGATCCGTTCCTTTCAGAAACTAATCCCATGGACCAAACTACCCATAAATTTAAGGTATCAGTATTCTGCTGATCCTGGTCTAATTATCCAACAAGTTTTCATCTAGAGTCTCTTCAAGAGACTTGTGAGTTCCATATGATGTTCTGATTCATAAGTGTGGGGTCTCATCATTATGGAAAATAATGGTCATGAAATACATATGATCAGTTCATAAATCAAGCTGTTAAATAAATGGATAAACATCTTTTATTTATATAAAAGGAGTTATAATTTATGAAGACAACACTCGGGCTCATGGGCCTAATCTCCATATCCCAACAATGGAAGAACTGTTGCATATCTTTGTGGAAACAAGAATAAGAATTAGAAGAGGAGAATTCATAACAACAATAATACTTGCAAACTCCATATCTCCTTTCCTCATTCTGTTATGCCAGACAGACATCTGAGATAATATTGGCATGGATAAAGAACGAGATAAGAAGAGATCCCTTGTATTAGGAGTCGCCCCTCCTTGTATAAGGGAAAGGAGGGGTGAAAAACCCTAAAACTATGTTGGTGGCAGCTGGGTAGCCTGAGTCTGAGATTCCAGCCCATCCATTGGGGATCCAGTTGCTCGATTGGAGTATAGCTTGCTTCAACCCAAAAGCAAGTTGGTCAAACTTTGGTTGCAATGATGACTATCTTTATTTGACTTTTATTGGACCTATCTACAGGTAGATTGATTGGGGATCTAGTCGCTCAATTGGATTTAATGTCTTGTTTCAGTTTGAAGAAACCCTAAGGTGGATACTGGTAGCACTGTTAACTAGTTTTAAGTTACTGCTTCAACTCTGAGGAATACCCGTTGACCGGTTTGGAGTGTGAAAACTTTTTCATAGACTAGGTGTGACTGAATTTTCACTAGAGAGTCAGTTGACTAGGGTTTCCAATCGATCGATTGGAGTTTTAGGAAGCCTAGGTCTTGTACATGTGGGTTGACCAACTAGATGAGTTATTCAATCGACTGGAAGGTTTGAGAGGCCAAATAAAGACATCTGAGCCACTATTTCTTTGGGACTTCCTCAGATTTAGATAGATTTGACCATTTCACTACAAAAGTAAGCCAAATCTAGTAAATACCCCAATGAAAGGAAGACAAGTTAAACTAAGACAATTTACCCTGAAATTTGAGAATAATGAACAAAATGTTCCTAAAGAGAGATCTAAAATATGCAAAGAAAATGGATAAATATGCATTTATCAACTAACCCAACTTGAATGTTGCTTGTAATCAAGAAACAATACTAACACCTTGTTCAACTAGCTTGCATAGAACTACCTTGTCCTCACCACCTCTTATGGCCAAGAAAACTTGATTCCTGGAACCACACAAACATAATTTCGAAATATTCCTCACTTGAATTTGCTTCACCACTTGCTTCCATTTAAAGACTTGCAAGGAAATAGATGTTACATCCCTTTTGCCATCAATACTCCCGCATATTCTTACAAGAGTTTTGGACAAGACCACTGGTCTATTTTCTTGGGTGAATTTTGGGGGTATGGAGATTCCCCTAGGTAGAGAACAAAGTGAAGGAGGGTATGGAAGGAGGCGATCCCTCCTTTATTTGACTTGATATATTTTATTTTTACGTTGTGATTACACTGAACACATTTTTTCTATGCAATTTGGCATCTTTTCTTGGTGGTACACCCCTATTAAATTTACAAGGGCATGGAAAAAGCGGCATAGGGAGGAAGGGGTGTGCAACTCTGAACTTGGAGTTTGGCACATGTTTTTGGCTTTTTGTTTTTTGTTTTGGCAGATTAAGAGATAAGAAGGTGGTGGAAGAAGTGTAGAAAAGGCTAATCTTGTGCATTCTCATATTTAACATTTTAGCGCTTTAAGAGTATTATAGCATCAGTTCAAACCATTCTATAATAAGCAAAATTCTAGAAACTTAACAAGTTCATTCCATAAATGTAATGAAGACACATTGTGTTTGCTTCTTGTCTATCCATTCAAGCTTGCTAACTTTTCTGAGTAAGATTGCTAATTAAGGTCTTAGATTACATATGCTTTTAATAAAGATGGTATTTTGATAATATTACAAGAGATTCGCTTCAATCAAGGGGGGTATATGGAATGCATGCTTACAAATTAAAAGGCTGACTAGATAAAGGCCAAATAACATACAAAGAAAATGGAACAAAAGCTAATTAAACTACAAGCAAGAAAACATAAAATGATGGATATGCTAAAAAAGGGAAAGGATAGAGGGGGTGGAAGACGGTACATACCACCTACCTCCACCCTGAACTTACATTTTTTTTGTCTTGAGAAAATACTAAATTTGATGTGGAGCAAAGAAGATCACTAAGGGAGTGGATAACGAGGGGGTTAAGGGGTGGATGAAGATCTAGTCTCATAGTAGTCACATCCCCAATACTGGGAGTCGGGGTCAGGGTAAGCCCAATGAGCCCCATACTACTCATAAAATGATTAGGTGGGGGCGTAGTGGCCACTCTTAACATTCCAATGCTCCTGGGAGTGTTGTATTAGATAGAGGTGGTTGAGCTAGCAACCTTGGTACTGCTATTCATGCTCCATGTACTCCTAGGACTCCTAAACATGTTCCAACTATTACTGGATCTCATAGGCACCATAAGGTGCCTTAGAACCTTCATCCTCAATGGTATGGTGGTGGGTCCATCAAAGCTATGGAAAAAGTGGTCTGGTCTCACCATCGTTTGCCTCTAAGGGGATGCTCCCATAGTGGCCTGTGGGCTCAGGGACGATGTCTTCAGGGAGCAGATGCTCATGAAGGAATTGCAAAATCTGGGTCAGTAGGTTCTATAGATCATAACATAGATTCTTTGCTGCACACATGGCATGGAGGGGCTGTGCAAGATGGATAGTGGTATCATGGAAGACCAGAGAATAGGTACCTGCCTCGACCAGGGAGTAGTTGACATGGCTCACCTTCAAGTATGGGAGATCAGTTAATTGTCAAATCCCCTTAGGCTGAATAGCCTCAAAGGGAATATGAGTGAAGACCAGAATAATGGTGATGTAGATGACAATGTGGTCTAGGATGAAGGGTGAGCTGGTTCTATGACTAACTTGGAGGTGGATGTGGTCGATTTGGCACTCCCCTAGTTGAGAGGATCCCCACTAAGAAAGCACAATAGGGAGTACAGATATGTGAGAGTCACAATGTCTTGCTTGCCAGTCCTACTATAGACGATTCATGAAAGGATCCAATGAGATACATGTCGACAAGGCTATGGAAAATGCAGGCCTTCAGTCCCAAACGGAGAGAAGGATGCACATTTTTGAGATCCACCCAAATTTTTTTGTGATCATACCGACTATGGTTGGAGGGTGGGATCGTTATATGCATATGTCAAACCAAGAAGGATACCTACCATCAAGGATGTGGGAAGTAATCTGACTGAAGGTTAGGTGTGAATTCTCCCCAAAATTTCAAATCACATGTGGAACCCTCTTTAGCACAATAGTGCTTCTCAAATGTAGTCATGAACTCCAATGTGAGGTCACTGTAGACAGATATGATTTGGTATGGGAAGCGAGCGATGTGGTTTCATCATAATATGGTAAGGACAAACTCACAAATACTAAGAGTGGAGAGGGTGGCTCCACACCCCAATGAGGAAGCATAATGCCAATCCCTCCCATGTATTCAAACTTCTAGAAATGATCATCATCGACGAACTATATGTAGTTACCTGGGTAAGGGATAATGTGTGGGCAAGTATTAGACGTCAGTGTTGGAGTTAGACATGAGGCTCTGCTAGCCACAACATGGTCAATGAAGTCATCAAGGTCAAGCACCATCTCCTTGGTGATGTTAGGGGAGGAGTCGCCTCTGGGTTCCATAATGTGGATTCTTCCCTTTGAGTTGTGGTTGTGATGAGGGTTATGCGGGGGTGGTTTCTAGGAAACTTCTTTGCCCTTATGGAGGCGGTTGTGGAAGCTACCATGGAATCATCCTGTGACATTGTTATGCTACTAGAAGATCCCTGTTGACTGACTTGTGGTGAAAAAGTTGAGGTTGTAGGTGCATCGGTCGACCGACTGGAAGCACAATTCACTTGACTTGTGCGGGAGCTGAAGTGGTCGAGGATCATGCCAGTCAACCAATTTGTAGTATGAGTTGGGCCGAATCGCCTAGACAAAGTCGAAGATTATAGCATTGGTGTGCGAAGGTGCTGCATACGGAAGAGAGGCTTGGTGGAAGTAGTGGAGGATCATCATTTGATGACTAAGTGAGGGAGTCGACTTGGCACCGTGGACGCTCATCAGTGAGCAAGCCAATGTCAAGGCAGTGGGTTGGGAGATTGGAAGGAGGACCTATAGGAATAGGTGATGCAACTATAGTAGTAGGTCGAGCGACCAGTTGGCCGACTTGTTGGTAGAGTGGTGCTGGGTGGCATCAAGGGAGAACATTACATCTAGGGGGGTGGAAACTAGGTTGTGTGTTTTAGTTGACCCCCTAGTGTCCACCTTTATCGACTAGCTGTGACCTGCCAGTAGACTGATTTGGTAAGCGAGTCGATTGACTTAGCGGTCATGGGGGAAATGAAGTGATCAAATCCCCCTCCCAACTACTAGATTTAGTCGAGCAGTTGGGATACCAAATGAATGACTCATTTTTCTAAAACCTTTTTCCCGCAACATAAGGGAAATAACAACATAAATGAGGATGGATAAATAAATTGAGGAATTTGCAAAATTAAAAGGAAGGAAAAATAAAAAGGAAAGAGTGAAAGGGAAAGGGGAGAAAAGACTGGGTTGCCTCCCAACAAGAACCTTTTTTTACTGTAGCGGGCTTAACGCCTATAATCAAGTTATGGGGGATGGTTCATGTTTAGAAAGGAGAAAGGGTGGATGTTCCATTGTCTCTAGATCTACTGTGGGTGAGGGGAGGTAATATCATACACCATGCAGGAAAATACTCATCTACACTGAGATAGAACTTGAGCCTATGTCAATTCACTATGAATTTGCTTTGAAATTTATCCCATAGGATGAATGCTTCATGTGGATAAGCATGCTTTACAAGATGTGATATGTACCATTTGGACTTTAGTTTCCCAAGGAACAATCTCAATCTAGAGTTATAAACTAAGACTTGGTCACCTACTTGAATGTCTTTTCTTCATAAATGGCCATTGTGCCACATCTTAGTACGATCTTTGTAGATCCTAGATCTCTCATAGGCTGTCATGTGGAGTTATTCTACCTCTTGAAGTTGGAGGGAGCACTGTTCTTCGACTACAGACAAGTTGAAGGTAAGAGTTCAAATAGCCAAATTGGCTTTGTGTTTCATTTTTACAGCTAAGTGGTAGGACTTCTCGTAGATAAGACGAAAGGGTGTAGTTTTGATAGGTATTTTAAAGGCAGTGCAATATGTCCACAAAGCATTGTTAAGCTTCAAGGCCCAATGTTTCCTTATACAGTCAACAATCTTCTCCAAGATTGATATTATTTGTCCATTGGAGACTTCAACATGGCCGCATGTTTGAGGATGGTAGGGAGAGGCAACTTTGTGGTGAACATCGTATTTTATCAATAGGGCCTCAATGTTTTTCTTTATAAAGTGCAATCCGCCATCCCATATGATGGTGTAATGAACTCAAACTCGGGGGAAGATTGTATCTTTGAAGAGTTTATCACGAACTTGGAATCACTGGTCTTTGTGAGAACAACCTCTACCCTTTTAGACACATATTCCATTGATATGAAGATATACTCAAATCCATAAGAAGAAGGGAAGGGCCCCATGTAGTCGATCCCCCAAATGTCAAAGAGTTCAAGTTCATGCCATGAATTCATTGGCATCTAGTTTCTCTTTGAAATACTTCTAGAATTTTGACCTAGTCATATGCAATGACAAATTTGTAGGCATCCTTAGACATAGTGGACTAGTAAAAACTGCATTGGAGTACCTTCCTGGAGGTCTTTTGAGAACTCATATGCCCACCTATAGGGCCTAAATGACATTGCTTGAGGATATCATGTTTTTCTTATTCTATGGCACATCTATAAAAGATGCCATTTATGTAGAGCTTAAAAAGATATGGTTCATCTCAGTAAAAGATTTTTTCATAATGTAGAGATTTTGATTTTGCATGCCCTTGTATTGGGGATGCAAGACACCAACTACCAGGTAATTCACATAATCAATGAACCAAGAGAACCAAGCTTCGAATTTGAGCAATTGGTCGTCTATAAATGGATCATTGATAGGGATTTAGTAGTCCTCCTAGAAATGGAGACAACTGAGATGGTTTGCAATAACATTTTTTGACCCCATTTTTTCATGGATCTCCAGGTCAAATTCTTAGGGAAATGGGATCTATCAAATGAGTTTGGGTTTGACATCCTTATTATTCATCAAATATTAGATTGCAGAATGTTATGCAAAAATGATTACCTTAGATCCCACTAAGAAAAAAAATTGTTGAAGGCGTACACTATGACCAACATCTCCTTCTCAGTGGTGGTGTAATTTCACTATGTATCTTCAAGGGTCTTTGAGGCATAGTAGATAACATGGTGTTTCTGATCGATCCTCTACCCAAGGATACCTCCTATGACATTGTCACTAGAGTCACACATTATCTCGAGGGAAGTGAGAAATCATGTAATGACCGTCATCAAATCGACAAACAAATCGTTACTAATTAAGTGGAATAAACATAATCAGAGGATTAACAAAAATCACTAAAATTTAAAACCATTTTGCAAGGATATCCTTTTCCAGAAAACTCCTACTAAAAGATCCATAACATATATATATCATGATTCACATTGTACAAACACTATTTCTTCTCATCTCAAGGACAACATACAATAGCTGCTCTATCAAAAAACATACTGGAGCAACATAAACCCTCGAGGCATACAAGCCAAAATCTTAGATTGTTCAAAAAAACATTACAAACTGACTCAGAGGACCTAAGAGTACAAAGATGATATATACAACTTGTATCTACAAGACACGACAGACAGTACACTCAACCTGAGCTATTACTGCTACCTCAGTTGTTGTTTCTCCTCTGTAGAAAGGTCTCCACCACTTCGTGCTCGTCCACCTAAAAATTGTGGATCCCACAAGGTGAGACAATTGTCCCAGTGAGAGATATAACTCTCCACCGACCATATTATTATTGTAGATAAACATTAAAAAACTAAGCAGGGGTTCTTTTATATTCACATGCATGATTAATTATGAAAAAAATAAGATAATATCCTTTCTTAAGGAGAACATTGCATCTACCCATGGTAGAGTTATGAATCATCTATCTGCTTTGCAAGGAATGTAAAGAAGCATAAATAACATCTATCAACTAAGATGTATAATTGAATTGCACATCAACCAATGTTTTCTGTATTCGACGCTTAAGTAGATATGCTACACGGCTGAACATATTTAACAATCACACTTTTTCCCTGAGGAGATGAAGCGCACCCCGTTCATCTCCAACCGACCACAAACTTATCACAAGGTACCATACAAGGTCAATGGAAGAGCTGGTTGCCATGAACTCCCTTGTCCCGGTCAGTACGAGACCACTTAGCCTTAGTAGGACATCTTGTGCCAGCTACAATATAGCTGTGCTAGGGTACAAAGGCATCCTTTCTTAGAGCTACAACATCAACTATGCTCTCTTAGGAGAACATCTACTAACAACCGTCCCCATTTCTGAGTCATGGTCACTTAGGTACCATACTCTGAGTCATGGACACATAGGCACCATACTCTGAGCCACAAGTCAGTTCACCGTGCTCTATTGAGACATTCTTATGAAATTACTATGTCATGGTCACTTAGGCCCATGCTCCCACATATTCAAAAATATGCATTCCAGGTTATGCCGTGGGAAACTTGTTTCATCATTTAGCAAATTCTGATGCTGATGGATCTTTGGTCAGGGCAATGTTTTATAGTTTCTAATGATATATTACACGCATTACAACATTCTTTTAGCATCAAACAAGTTTTCACTACTAATCAAAATAAATGATACAAAGAAAGTGTAATACATCTATCATGTACTTTTCAAGTCTTTAAAACACATTTAGGTACTTGGTACTTGGGATCTCAATCCCTTATCACATTACTGGGAATCCTCATCCCTTTACATCATTATCATCATGATTACCGGATCTGGGTATTCAAACCCCTAGATCATCATATAGCATTGTTACCTCTGTAACATGTAACTATTACCTCCTAGTCCTCAGACCAAGGTATTCATTTTACTTGTTGTATAAGCATTTCACATAGCTCACATAGTTTGATTAAATATCCTGTCACCTCTCACTAGACAACAACTATTCACATGGCACACAAGGCCATTAAGCATCTTGTCACCTCTCACTAGGCAACAACTATTTACTTGGCTCACAAGGCTATTAAGGATCTTGTCACCTCTCACTAGGCAACAACTATTCACTTGGCTCACAAGACCATTAAGCATTATACTTATCATATAAGTATTTAACATGCCTCACAATGCTTATGCAATAAGAGAAATACAACCTTCCCCATTATTAGGGTGAGGGTTTCCTTTTATAGCCGAATAGGGTTTCAAGTTCATATTATCAGTCCAAACCCTAATTCATTGCTCCACACATCTAGGAGCATATATTCATATCATAAATATGCAATCATACTTATCCATTCTCCTCATTTATCATTTAAATGATTATCAACACAAAGTATGAGTTTCTCTCTTATCCTCTCTAGGATATCATACTTTTGGTTCTATCCTCCTTTTGAGGAATATTAGTTCATCATTAGAAATTCCCATCATCTTTTAATTAACACCACATTCAACATATGTCACTCAATCAATCACATATGATTGAAGTGTCTCTACCATATTGGTATCATGATGTGTATATGTCAACATGTATTGCTTTAATATACATTCTTATTTCATATAGTATATCCATATCGGGCAGGTGGTATAACCACATCATCATGTCATGTTTTAGGGTGTAACCCCTAATCATCCTATCATGTACCCATATCAAATTGACTATCACTTAGTTTTTATCATCTCAAGAAAATCTTCATATCGGGTATGGGCTAGGTACTTGACCCCATATTGGGTATAAGATATGTGCTAGGTGCCATATCGTGCATAAGATGTTGCCCATATTGGGCATAGAACATATGCCTCATCACATATCATTTGAGTTGTATACATAAGATACCATATCGGTTTCCCTTCAGGATTGTCATATCATGTATCCATATCGGGTAACATATTTGGTAACATATCGGGTAACCATATTAGGTAGACCCTGAAACTCATAACCCTTTCATTCCTTCAAGGATCAGCCTTAACATATAATTACTTGAAAATCTAGATGTCTTATTAAATTCTCATACCACAATCCATTACACAAAGGGGTAGGGTACATTGGGTTTCAATCCCTCATCTAGGGTTTTCCATCCATTTGGGTAAATTATACCTTATCGTGCATGAAGTATAAATTGTACCTCATATTGTCCACAAGTTATGAGTAAGTGCTATTCCTAGCATCCAAGGGATATCATTCATATCGTCCATGTGGTATCACTCACCACTTGTATCGACTTACCCATCACCTAGGGTTTCCAACTTTATATTGTTTAGAGTATTTACTATCTCTATATCGTGCAAGAGTATAATCTTGGACTTGTATCATGCATAAGGGGTAAATGGGTATCTCCCATATCGTGCAAAGACATAACCCATATCGTGTAGGAGATGTCATATATTTGCATATCAGGTTAACCCCATCTCGGGGTTTATATCGGATTGAGGTATTCCAACCATATCGGGCATCACCTTGTATTTTAATCCATGTCTTATCTTATGCATAAGTGTATACCTCATCAGTCATATTGTGCACTAGATGTGTGCTCCATGATATTGTGTACAAGTGTATATTACATGATCATATCAGACAAGGAACACTTGCTATTCTTCACTCATATCAAGTCACCTAAATTAAGGTTTCATATCGGCTTTCAAGTATACTTTAGACCTTATATTGTGCATAGAGTCTATACTTGACTTCATATCGTGCAAGCATATCATGCAAGAAATGTCTACACATACCTATATCAGGTTAGAGCTACTTGTGTGTATGCTTGAACCCGATATCACTTTATAAAGTGATACCACCTTCTTTAAGCTCTAGAACTTCGTTCTAACTGTTATAGTCCATGGAAACAAGTATAAGAAACTACTAGAACTCATAATGTCATCAACTATTTCAGAAGATTTCGGAATTAAAAGTAGATCATTTAAATATAGCAATTTAGGTGATGAATAATAACATGATAGAGTTCAATTTATATAACCCACCTTGTGAACAGCTTCAAAGCTACAAGCTCCAAAGCTTCACATCCTAAGGCTGAAGAAGAACTTATCCAAGGCCCAAGGCTCATTCACAACTCCTCCATGGATAAGAGATCACCATAGTTAAGCACTTGACAAAGAAGGAAAGAAAGAATATCCATAACCCGATATCTATCTTCAACTAAGGTTGATGATGACCAAAGCCTTACCTAAAGCTTGGTGCTCGAGCTCTCCTAGATCCTTGAGCTGCTTTGTATGATACCTAAGGGTATTTGCATGATATCACCAAGGGGGATGGTTATGAGGGTCGTAAACTTTCATAAGTTGATGAAATGTGAAGTATATATACTTGGTTTCATGAGATAAAGCATATAAGAGGTGTCTTCCCCTCATGCTACTATATGACACATGGCCATGCATGGTTGACACATGGTCATGCATGCACACATGTATATATTTCCATGAAGGAGTCTAGGGAATAACCTATAGACAATATCTTGGCCCTTACTTATCTTGTTGGGAAAGTTATCTCATCTTTATCTCATTAAATAAGCAACCCGACACACTTTTTTGTAAGGAACTTTGCAACTCATCATGGGCCACCTCTTTGAGGTTCTTTACCCGTCATGGCCTTTTCCAAGGCTCAACAAACCGATAGGAGGCTCCTACATTGGCTTCTTGGCCGATAGGGCTCCTTATATCAAGTCTACAATTCGATACAACACATATAAGGCTCTTACCTTCAACTCACTTTTAGTCTTTCATTACCAAGAGTATCACCACTCAAAGGTGATTCAAACATAGTGTCTCCTTCTTTATCTTTCCTCTAAAAGATACATATAGTGAGTAGGGACACTCTAGAGGTGGTAATTTACATTTCAACCCTATACATTGGGTAATTTACAAATTGTACCAAAATTGGTGCACACAATACTAACACTTGTTTAAACAAATCATAACTTGGGATTTAGGCTTTAAACAAGCCATAACTTAGCATCATTCTCTTTCTTGTGATAATAAACACTTAGAAAACATTCCACATGTAACATTTTGCAATATAACCCCTCATCTTGGGTAAATTGCACTTTTCACTCAGACTTTCATATAATGCACACATAGTTTGCAATTAAGCTCAAACTTGAAAACAAACTTCATAAGAAGCCCTAATTACTTTTCAAAAGATTAGAATTATACTGTAAGTATATTACTTAAGCAAAACTTCTAGGGTTAAGCCATAACCTAGGTCAAGGTATTATAATTATAAACCCCTAACAAGGATTTCGTCCCCGAAATCCCAGATGAAGGAAGACAATTGTCATTCATACATCATATCATCAAGTCTCCACATAACATCTTGATGTCATGGAGATATTATATAACTTTGACTAGTACAAAGTTCTTCCACTCAGGGTTATCATTTGAATATGTCATACAAGACATATATTCAACTATCTTTTCATCATTGACTTGCAGTATATATATTCTGTGTCAGGTAACACTTTCTAAGTCAAAGAAGTGCTATTCATACTTTGAATAACTCAGGTGTCAAGCCCCACTTAGTTTTAGCATTTCACTTTCAAGGAAAGACCAAGGTTACGTTCTGTCACCCACTTGGGACTACATGTCTTATCATACATCTTTAACTTTGAAAACCTTCTTTTTCTAAAATCATATCTTCAATTAATACATCTTTATCAAGGTTATGTTTATGCAGATCATAAACCCCTAACATATGATTTCCCTACTAGAGTTATCTCAAGGTTGGCCCTTCTAGGTAACCAAACATTATTCGTCTTATCAAGAGTCATATTCTCACTCTCCCATATCTTTGGTACATCTTGGATACCACAATTTCTTACCTTGGTACCCTTTACATGTGTCAAAAACACATTATATTCTCATCATATCCATTTCTCTATTGTTAATGCCAGAGTAAAACATACAAAATGATCTTTTTTTATATCTTGGGACATTATATATTACATATATCTTTATCTTGGAACCAAATTCCATGACAAACTTATACTTTTCTAAGTATCCATTAATAGATCACTTCTAACTCAGGCACATCAAGTGTCCTTAGACTCACTTAATTGCCATGTCCCTAAAAGGGAAGAACACAAAGAAACATATTCCTTTTAACACCCCATCATTACCTAGGGTTGTTTATCAAAGAGGAGACATCATCATCTCCTAAGATTATTACATGAGATTTCACTGTTCATGAGTCATTTACACTTGTTTCATCCTAGGTTCCTTGCCATCTGCACAGGAATTATATGGATGATTACATATCATCACCCCTTTCTTTATTATTTCCTATCATGTTCGTGAACATCTCATGATTTTATCACATTCCCCATTTCCACATTATGGGAAAAGATATTTACTATTCACACAGAATTTATCAAACATGGATCACCTCCCTTGTTCTCATTCTCATTTCATGAGGATTATACTCTTTACTTCCTTGTACACACTGACTGGCCTGAGATCATCTCAGATTCCACTTTATTACACTTAGGATGTGATACAAATGTCCATACCATATTTCCAATTTCGTTATACTCACTAGATTGTTTCAGAATGACTACTTGATTAGAGTAACCAGAAAGATAAAAATCTAAGAGTTCCACACTTACCTTATCTTCAATAGTTGAATACCTGGCCAGGGTATACAAGTACTAAGATTAGGTAGTATGCACTTTGTTTACTATCATATTCCTTACTTTTCATACCATCAAGAACATAAGACTTAGCATCCGTGGATTTTCTCTAGGCATCACATATATACCTTATCCTCTTTCATACAGATAGAAGAAATTATAAAGCATTTAAAAGATTACTGAACAAAATTTAAGTCCTCATCTTCCTTGTGTCCTCATAGGACTAATCAAATGAATCTCAATAACAACTACTTTCTTATATTTAAACACATCGAATCATGAAATGACATATCAGAATGACACTATTTCATCTGACCTATCTCATCTTACAGTTTGTTTACTACCTCAGGCTGATTCTTTTCATAGAATCTTGTCGTTGCCTAATTCCAATTTCGTGCTCTATTGCTCCGTGATGATGGACCTACTTAGGACGTCTGTGTACGTCCTAGTATGCCACAACTAGACCATTGCCTTTGAGAGTCTTGCTGACTCTACCTCGGCGGTTGGGTCATTTCCTCCTTCCTTTTTGGATAAGAGGATCTAATATGCCCAATCTATTTACACTTATAACACATCTTATAAGTATTCCCCAGTCTTGTCGGCCTTATAACCAATGTAAAGGCCAAATCAAGAGTTCCAACAGGTGGAACATCAGGTCTTTTACCCTTTCCGGGTAACCACTGCCCTGATGCACTAGACATTGGTTGCATTGGTGGTACCAAAAACATTCCCTTTTTGGAACTACTAGGCCTCTGTTCCCGAGTCTAGATAGGTCTTTTCTTAATTCCTACCTCATTATCCTCTTCTGGATAGTCTTTTATGATATGTCCAGGCTGCCTACACTTGTAGCAAACCCTGATTTTAGGTTGTAACCTATTTCTTTCATCATTTTCCATCGCTCCAACATATGAATGTTGATCAGGAATCATGCTAGTGCCCAAAATTTCATCATTAGGGGATGGTAATCTGGGTTGTGTTGCTAATACCTAGTCTACTATACACATCACTATTGTCCTAAATTGCCCAACAATGATATCAAAAGAAAGATCCCTTATCAAAACTAGATTATTTTTGGGATTCTCATGCAATCATTCTTCTCTCGCCTGCTCCCTTGCACCTTCTGCTAGTGCAGCAACATTGCTTTTAGCAATGTACTCCTTGTGTTCTCCAGACATCTTTAAGCATCACTCTATCTTATACATAAGCAAAAATCACTATAAGATATACTGGAGGACACTAGAACAGACTCAACACCTTAGTCCTATGTCTATGTAGACTCAGCGAACCTTAAGATCTGATACCAAACTTCTAACGACCATCATCAAATCGACAAACAAATCGTTACTAATTAAGTGGAATAAAAATAATCAGCAGATTAACAAAAATCACTAAAATTTAAAACCATTTTGTAAGGAGATACTTTTCCAAAAAAATCCTACTGAAAGATCCATAACATATATATATCACGATTCACATTGTATAAACACTATTTCTTCTCATCTCGAGGGCAACATACAATAACTGCTCTATCAAAACACATACTGAAGCAACATAAAACCTCGAGGCATACAAGTCAAAATCTCAGATTGTTCATGAAACCATTATGAACCGACTCCAAGGACCTGAGAGTACAGAGATGACATATAAGACTTGTATCTACAAGACACGACAAACAATACACTCAACCTGAGCTGTTACTGCTGCCTCAACTATTGTTTCTCCTCTGCAGAAAGGTCTCCACCACTTAATGCTCGTCCACCTAAAAATTGTGGATCCCACGGGGTGAGACAATTGTGCTAGTGAGAGATATAACTCTCCTCCTACCATATTATTATTGCAGATAAACATTTAAAAATTGAGCAGGGGTTATTTTATATTGACATGCATGATTAATCATTGTATGAACAAAATAAGATAATCTCCTTTCTTAAGGAGAAAATTGCATCTACCCATGGTAGAGTTATAAATCATATATCTTCTTTGCAAGGAATGTAAAGAAACATAAATAACATCTATCGACTAAGATGTATAAATGAATTGCGCATCAACCAATGTTTTCCGTATTCGATGCTTAAGCAGATATGCTACACGGATGAACATATTTCAACAATCACACATATGCCCTGAGGAGATGAAGCATACCCCATTCATATCCAACCGACCACAAACTTCTCACAACTCGTTACCATACAAGGTCAATGGAAGAGCCGGATGCCATGACCTCCCTTTTCTCAATCAGTATGAGACCACTTAGGCTTAGCATGGCATCTTGTGTCAGGTGGAATATAGCTGTGCCAGGGTACAAAGGAATCCTCGCTTAGAGCTACAACGTCAAATGTGCTCTCTTAGGGGAACATCTACTAACAGCCATCCCCAGTTCTGAGTCATGGTCACTTAGGCACCATACTCTGAGTCGTGGTCACATAGGAACCATACTTTGAGCCATGGGTCAGTTGATCGTGCTCTATTGAGACATTCTTATGAAATTACTAAGTCATGGTCACTTAGGCCCATGCTCCCGCATATTAAAAAATATGCATTCTGGGTTATGCCGCGGTAAACCCATTTCACCATTCAGAAAATTCTGACACTGATGGATCTATGGTCAGGGCAATGTTTTATAGTTTCTAATGATATATTACATGCATTACAACATTCTTTTAGCATCAAACAAGTTTTCACTACTAATCACAACAAATGCTACAAAGAAAGTGTAATACACCTATCATGTACTTTTCAAGTCTTTAAAACACATTTCGGTACTTGGTACTTGGGATCTCAATCCCTTATCACATTACTAAGAATCCTCATCCCTTCACATCATTATCATCATGATTTCCGAATCTGGGTATTCAAACCCCTAGATCATCATAAAGCATTGTTACCTTTGTAACAGGTAACTATTACCTCCTGGTCCTCAGACCAAGGTATTCATTTTACTTGTTGTACAAGCATTTCACATAGCTCACATAGTTTTATTAAATATTTTGTCACCTCTCACTAGGAAAAAACTATTCACATGGCACACAAGGCCATTAAGCATCTTGTCACCTCTCACTAGGCAACAACTATTTACTTGGCTCACAAGGCCATTAAGCATCTTGTCACCTCTCACTAGGCAACAACTATTCACTTGGCTCACAAGGCCATTAAGCATCTTTTCACCTCTCACTAGGCAAAAACTATTCACTTGGCTCACAAGGCCATTAAGCATTATGCTTATCATATAAGTATTTAACATGCCTCACAAGGCTTATGCAATAAGAGAAATATAACCTTCCCCATTATTAGGGTGAGGGTTTCCTTTTATAGCTAAATAGGGTTTCAGGTTCATATTATCAGTCCAAACCCTAATTCATTGCTCCACACATCTAGGAGCATATATTCATATCATAAATATGCAATCATACTTATCCATTCTCATCATTTATCATTTAAATGATTATCAACACAAGGTATGAGTTTCTCTCTTATCCTCTCTAGGATATCATACTTTTGGTTCTATCCTCCTTTTGAGGAATATTAGTTCATCATTAGCAATTCCCATCATCTTTTAGTTAACACCACATTCAACATATGTCACTCAATCAATCACATATGATTGAAGTGTCTCTACCATATTAGTATCAAGATGTGTATATGTCAACATGTATTACTGTAAGATACATTCTTATTTCATATAGTATATCCATATCGGGTAGGTGGTATAACCACATCACCATGTCATGTTTTAGTGTGTATCCCCTAATCATCCTATCAAGTACCCATATCAAATTGACTATCACTTAGTTCTTATCATCTCAAGAAAATCTTCCTATCGGGTATGGGCTAGGTACTTGACCCCATATCGGGTATAAGCTATGTGCTAGGTGCCATATCATGCACAAGATGTGCCCCATATTAGACATAGAACATATGCCTCATCACATATCATTTGAGTGGTATACACAAGATACCATATTGATTTCCCTTCAGGATTGTCATATCGGGTATCCATATGGGGTAACATATCGGGTAACCATATTAGGTAGACCCTGAAACTCATAACCCTTTCATTCATTCAAGGATCAACCTTATCATATAATAACTTGACAAGCTAGATGTCTTATTAAATTCTCATACCACAATCCATTACACAAAGGGGTAGGGTACATCAGGTTTCAATCCCTCATCTAGGATTTTCCATCAATTTGGGTAAATTATACCTTATCATGCATGAAGTATAAATTGTACATCATATTGTACACAAGGTAGGAGTAAGTGCTATTCCTAGAATTCAAGGGATATCATTCATATCGTCCATGTGGTATCACTCACCACTTGTATCGACTGACCCATCACCTAGGGTTTCCAACTTTATATTGTTTAGAGTATTTACTATCTCTATATCATGCAAGAGTATAATATTGGATTTGTATCATGCATAAGGGGTAAATGGGTATCTCCCATATCTTACAAAGACATAACCCATATCGTGTAGGAGCTATCATATATTTGCATATCGAGTTTCATACCAGATTGAGGTATTCCAACCATATCGGGCATCACCTTGTATTTTGATCCATGTCTTATCTTATCAATAAGTGTATACCTCATCAGTCATATCGTGCACCAGATGTGTGCTCCATGATATTGTTTACAAGTGTATAATAAAGAAAGGGGAGAGGGAAGCGGTCCTTTTGAGTGTCTTTATTCAGTTTACAGTAGTTAATACACATCTTCCACTTGATAACAATGCAGGTGGGGATGATTTCATCCCAGTCATTCTTTATGATGATAGTTCCTCCCTTCTTTGGTACAACTTGGACAAGACTCACCCATGGGGATTCAAAAATAGGATGTATAAGTTCTACGATGAGAAACTTGATGACCTCAAGGTGGATGACTTTTTTCATGTTGGGATTCATCTTTTGTTGAGGATCTCTTAAAGGCTTGTGTTATTCCACCATGGAGATTTTGTGTATACAGATGGTTTGATTAACTTGTGTTAGGTCAGTCATTTTATATCCCAAGGTGGCTTCCCATTTCCTTAGCTCTGCCATGAGCCTATTCTATTGCTCGAATGTAAGATTGGAATTTATTTTGATATGTCAATTTCTTTTCAATCAAGGATCACATACTTGAGTCCTATTGGAAGGATCTTTATCTCACAGGCCTTTGGTGACTCGACCTTTTATTCTATAATAGAGATCATTTTTAGATCTTCAAAATCAACTAGAATGTCTTATTCAAAGGTGTCAAGATGGGCTTGACACGGGTGAATCTACTCATCATCAAAGTTACTTGATCGGTGCTAGTAGAGATGTCTATAGTGGATCTTCAGAAAGCTCCCATTTTTTTTGTGAGTTAGGAGATTTTGTCCACTCAGTTGAGAAATACACTTCTTCTTGGAAGCGCCCTTCTTGCTTTTGAAATCTTGAAACTCCATAGTTTGATGTCCTAGACATAGGAGAGTTATGCCCTCCTCCACATCTATCAAGGCACGTGACGTGTCTAGAAGGACGACCAAATATGAGTAGACAACAAATATATATTTAATGTTCATGATGATGAAGTTGTAGGGAACATAGGCTTCCTTTCCTAGTCTCACTGGTACATCCTCAATGATATATGCCCATGCATTTTGTTCTAAGAGAATATGCAAGTTGGATAGTCATTACAGTTGGTAGCATATCTATGACACCCAATCTTTAACATAGACTATAAGGCATAATGGAGATATTGGTGCCTAAGTGTGCGAGCCCTTTATTGCAAGTGTTTTTTCCCAGATAGAAACCAGTCCCAAAGGATCTAGGGTCTTTATGTTTCCTGGGCATCTTATTTAGGATAATGTCATATGTGGTTCTTGCAAGCTTCACGATCTCATATTCTTTAGTGGTTTACTTTTTGGTCAACAAAAATTTTAGATACTTGGACCATGAGGGCTTCTCATAAAGGGCATCGAGAAAGGGTATATACACAAGGAGGTTATTCATATCATTTTTAAACTTCATGAATCTGGGTCCATCCTCCTCTACTTGAGACATTCTTGATAAGAAGGACGTGGTTTGTAGATTGTCACATCAGGCTTGCCAGTCTCAACTGGTGAAGTTTTGCCAATGATTTTTTTTCTCTACACTAGGACTGACAACTGCTTCTGATAGTTTATCTTTTACAATCAACACTGTGCCATCATCGTTGAAGTCAAGGGGAACAACGGGAGCCTTCTCAAGGAGATGAGGAGGAGGAGGAGCATACAAATTACCATAACATGTGGAAATGACTTTTAGTTGCTCGGGATTCTTAGGATTATTCTTAGGTTGTACAACAAAGGCCCTTACAGGAGGGCGTTGGTTGGAAATGAGTTGCACCACCTGAGAGTCTATTACATTTAGAGACACCATCTATGATAGGATCAATTGTTTCAACTTGCCTAATTATTTTTTAATGGAGGAGATGGGATTTGACTATTGTGTTTGGGGTGCTTAGTTGTGGTTTTGGAATTGTTGACCCTAATTCTGGAGATTACCCTGATAATTTCCTCAGTTTATGAAGTTTTTCTGATTGTTATATTGGAAACCTAGGGGTGGATGACCTTGGTAGTTTGTTTGAGGAGGTCATTGTTGCAATGCATTTTCTACTCTGGTGGGGTTGCCATGTTGAAAACCAAGATGATTTCTGGTTAGATTTGGATTATTGTAAGCTTGGCCAAGAATACTATGAATGGAGTTAAGTTCCACAATCTGCTTCCCATCTTCAAGTTGCATGGGGATGTTGTAGAGTAGTTTCCACTACCGTGTGACATGATCATAACCATGGAAAATACCATGAAGAAATTCTACAACTTGTACTAGTTGTTTTTGGGGTTTCCCTATTCTTTCATAAGCATTAAAAGAGGTTTCCATTCGATCTTGCTTTAGGTCTAGCATATTGACACTTTCGACACTGAACTTCATCTTAGAGCTATATTTAGCTTGGATACTGTGAGAATGACTCCCTACCCTCGACTATATTGAGATTGGGTTTCAGAGCTTCTCTTCATGACTTCCCATCCACTGTTAAAATTTTAAACATAAAATTACCTTTAGATGAGGTATAAAGGAAGGACTTTGTATCTTTTTCGATGCTCTAATAGAAGGTTTCCACTAATTGTACCGGGGAGGTTCCATGATGTGGGAAATGAAAAAGAAGTTCCTTGAATCTCTCCTAAGATTTGCCCAATGTTTCTCTTGGATATATCTTGAATTGGGTGATCTGTCCCAGAATTTGGTAGGTGAGGAATGGGGGATAGAACTTCTCAAGAAATTTAATTGGAGGGGCTCCCATATGGTGATGTAGTCGCCCTCCATTGCATTATACCAAATGTTTACTAGATCTATTAGAGAATATTTGAAAAGACACAATTTAAGGCCATCATTTTAGATATTTGATCTTGAACAAAGTGCAAAGATCTATAAAGTGTTGGAGATGATCTTGATAATTTTCAGCCAACCTTCCGATGCACATGCTGCTTTGGAGCACGCTGATCTATTGCTTGTGGATTTTGAACTATGGAGTGATGATAGTAGGGGGACAACATGATGTAGTGCATCAAAGATCAAGGGAAATGAGAAGTCCTTGAGTAATTTCTATCATTCTTCTTCATGAAGGGAGGCAACTTGAACTTCTAACTTGGCAATAGTAGCATCCTCTGACTTGACTACAATGACCTCTCTATGAGCGACTAAGGCCTGCTCTATCCATCAATTGATTTCTTCTTATTGGTCTATCCAGATCCCATGGGTTCAGTTTAGATGATCGAAGTAACTATCTAATTTAGGATCAAAATTAATTGGTGTATTGGGAATGCCTTGGGAGAGTTATATGCACTACTTGATTATCTAAAGAAGGAATATGGAATGGGAACAGAAGCTTTCAAAAATATGAGAGTGAATGTAAAATATCAAAAAAAGAAAATAGATTAAAAAACAATGCCGCCATCCCCTACGAAGGTTGTGAGATTTGATGTGATATTGTTACACACCAAATCGACTAGTGAAAGTATCCCTACAGTTTACCCTTTTAATGGTAAACTACCCACTTGTAAACAAGTAGGTTGATTCGAGTATAGAAGGGGTTGGTCCCAAAGAATGAAGCATCAACTCAAACCAATTGCGATGAACAAAAACTAAATTCTAGATTTGAGAGGAATTGATTAAACTATAACAAGAAGTAACTTGCAAAAGTAAACTAAATTACCAAAGGAAAATGAACAAGAGTTGTAGAAGAAAACTAAATTATAAAGAGAAATAGAAAAAAGACACGTGTATAAAAGAAACAAAAGTAAACTTGCAGAAAAGAAATCAATTAAGGTTGGGGTTTTATTCGATTTATGGGAATTGCTGGAAGTCTGGATTTCACCACCATGAGCCTTCATAAAAAAGCTAATTTTAATTCCTTTATTTATAATTTTAGATTAGTACCATGTAGATATGTTCCTTTCCAAAACATATCCCATGGATCTAACTACCCACATACCCAAAGTCTCACTATTGTGTGGATCCTGGTCCAATCGTCCAACAAGTTTTCATTTGGGGTCTCATCAGGAGACTTGTGAGTTCCATTTGATGTTCTGGTCCACAAGTTTGGGATCTCATCATCATGGATTATAACTGTCATGAAGTATGAATGATTAGCTCATAAATCAAGTTGTTAAATGAATGAAGAAACATCTTTTATTTATTTAAAAGGAGTTACAGTTTGACAAGACAACATTGGGGCTCATGGAACTACTCCCCATGTCCGAACAATAGAAGAGCTACTCCATATTACTCATAAAAATAAGAACAAGGATTGAAAGAGGATAATTCATAATGACAATAATACTTGTAAATTCTGTCTCTCCTTCCTTATTCCATTCTCATGTACATGGCTATGAGATGATAAGGCTTGGCTAGAGATCCCTTGTCTTTGGATTTCCCCCTCCTTTTATGGGGGGAAGGAGGGGTAAAAAAGCCTAAAACAATGCTGGTGGAAGATGGATAGGATAAGTCTAGGATGCCATTTGATCGATTGGGGATCCAGTCACTTGATTGTCGTATTGCTTGCTTTAGCCCAAAAGCAAGTTAGTCAAACTTTGAATGCAATGATGACTTTCCTGATTTAGCTTTTACTAGACCTGGCCATGGGTTAATTGAATGGGGATCCAGTCACTCAAGTGGCCTTAGTGTCTTGTGTTGGTTTGAAGAAACCCTAAGGTGGCTATTGGCTGCACTATTAACTAGTTTTGGGGTGGCTACTTTGGCTCCAAGGAAGGCCGGTCGACCGGTTTGGAGTGCGTCAACTGTTTGATAGACCTGGCTTGACTAAATCTTTCATTGGCATCGGTCGACTAGGCTTTCTAGTCGATCAATTGGAGTTCTGGGAAGATGAGATCTTGTACATGTGGACCGAATGACTGGATGAGTCAGTTGCTCGATCAGAAGGTTTGAGGGGCTGAAAATAGGCAATTGAATCACTATTTCTTTGGGCCTTCTTAGGATTTGGATAGATTTGATCATTTCCCTACAAAAGTTAGACAAATCTAGTAAAAACTCTAATAAAAAAGGAAAACATAAAACTAAACAATTTACTCTAAAATTAGAGAATATAAACAAAATGCTCCAAAAGAGAGATCTAAAATATGCAAACAAAATGGATAAATATGCATTTAGTACTACTCACTTATTGATCCATACCTAATTGATTAGTTATTTGGTTCTCGATTACACATAAATTTAACTCAAACCCAATATTATATACAGATAGGTTGAGGAGCCATGGGAGTTCATCCTTCTTAAACTAAGAATTTAGAATATGAATGATCCCTTTAAATGACCTTCATCTGTCTCCATATGAATCTAAAAAAGCTATAAATAAATGTAAAAGAAGAAATAAAAGGATTAAAATATGCATTTTACATTGAATAAATTGACTCAACGAACATGGCTCAACTAGAGAAAAAACAAAGAAAAGAAATAATGTTACTATATTTCCCCAAGTTTCTAAAATCTGTGAGGCCAAAATCAAAATCTTTTTCTTCAAAACTAGATTCTCTCCAAATCTCTTTTATTTATCCTCCATGGTTGGATCGCTGGTATATGGATTAGGTTTGATGGTGGAGGTGTAAGTGAGGTTTAAAAAGTCAAAATAGGATATATACCCCTTATATACACCTTCACATCCCACAATTTCAATTTCAATGAAATTATCCAGATGTGGCATCTGTAACATATTGAAACCAAGTTATTTATGTCCATGAGGTCCTAATTATATAATTGAAAGAATGCATTTAGTGTCCAATAGTTGAACCAGTCCTATTCAAACATGTTTTGAATCCCAATTATGTTCCCTTAGGCATGTAAGATTGGCATATAGTTTATACTTGAATGCAAACTCTAACCCTAAGTTTAGATATAACTCTCATATACATAATTTGACAAGTATATAAGGATGAGGTAAATAATGACATGCGTATATAAATTATTTATAGGCATTTGCATACCTAGTAATCACATGTAATGATCTAACTAGGGATACCATACTCTTTGGGAATTACATGCTAACATATGAATCAACATGTAACCTTACAATGAATATAGTAACTAACTTATGTAGGGGGGTGTGTGTGTCAGAAATGATACACCGATTATGTATGGGGTGAAATATAATACAATGAAATGAACATTAATAAACCTTATGGTAATATATGAAAATATGCATAACCCAAAATTCCATTTACTTAATAATGATAGAAATCCACATGTAATGTATATAATTATTTCACTTAACTATATCAATAAGGAGTTAATATGAATAAGCCTTCCAATAATATATTAATAGTTGAAATAGATCTAAAATATAAATAAATATTAATAGGGTATATAACACAAGTTTCAATCGTATTAAATAGACTTCATGGAAAAATAGTGCAATAAAGTATTTTAGGGAAGATAAATAAGTGAAACTTTCATCCTACTTGGTTATCTTATAAGGAGTTGAATACAAACATAATAACTAAATCTACATTGCGATAATATTTACTTACATATTGCTAAAAGAAATCCTTATCTGTAAGACAACCTAACAAACATTAAGAAAGATAGAAATTAATATAGGATTTAGATTACAAACATCCCAACTAGGTTAGCTTTTAGTTTCCATCTTTTTAGTATATGGTTTACTAGCTTGAATAATAACTGGAAGAAAATAAATATGTAATGGAAAATGAGAAATACTATATATCTTAATCAAATTGTTCTCCTATTGTTTTAATATCGTGCCTTGTTTCATATTGATTGGTCACTCATAATTTATGTGGACACTCACTAGGGCCACATGATCATCATCTAATGAGGTGGAGTTTATGTCCTACCTCGTACCACAACCCTTACTATCCTGAACATAATTCTTGTATATCCAAAATTTATGTCTTCTCCTTTTCCATAACATACATGATTCTTTGTCTGTTGGATTAGGGAGTCCAAACTGAGTAGAAAATCCCTAACTTAGGTTATATAGGTATCTATGTAAGGAGCATCCCTTCTTTCCTATACCCTTCCTCCACTAAAAAAATTGAGGTTGGATAATATTGAACTAGACATCGATCTGAGCATTAATGATGACCTATAAAGATTCTCTAACATCTTCTTAATTGTTTCCCTCTACTAATAGTTCCTAAGCCTCCTCCAACAAACTCAACTATTTACACCTTCTATCGAAGATACAAAAATGTTGTTCTTCATCATGGAGTGTAAATAGACTAATTACCTACATGATTATAATCTGAGTGACCCTCTGAGTTCTCCCTTTGGATTGTATATGTCTTGATGTGACCTAAGATTTGTGCCCATATCTGATGGCCCTAATTGGATGGAGCCACATTGCTGCCATGCTCCAAACTTCTAAGAGGTGGAAATAATACATGTTAGTTTGGAGTTGCCGCCTCGTGTTGTTTTATGTGCTTGGTGGTACAAAAACAAGGTAACGTTTAGTCCCTGAGTTTTGAGAGTCCTTCACCTACTACACTAAAATCTTTATTAGGACTCGTGCTTGACATTATTTATTGAAATTTACTTGTGTTTCCAGTTTTAGGGGTGTGTCAGAGGGGTTGACTTCATATTTATGTTGTAATTAGATATTTTATTACCATTTCTCTTCTTGATCTTGTCTGGATGGTTCTTATGAAACTCATCACAGTAGGAGGAGGATGATCTCTGTCCCAACATTTGGGATGGGGAAGGTGACATGGGGCTTCGTAATAGAGGTTTTTTCAATGAATCTATAGGTGATCGAGCTTTCTCTACTGTGCTGGAACTAGTCCTTCCTTTCAATGGGGTTAAAGTCAACGATCTACTATAATGTCGGGAGTGGAAAAGTTGGATATGATCATAGGTGAATAAATCCGTACCATGCCTTATTACATGATTAATTCACATAATATAGGAAAAGTAAAATGTAATGTCTTCATCATCTATTTTAATATACCCACAACTCTAGTATTAATGAAATGCACAAGGTGCACCTATCACACATTACCACCTAAAAGTCAATGCAAGGCATGCTGGTCTTGTAGCCCCAATTTTATACAACATAAACATCTTATTATGTTTCTAAATCAAGAGTCATGAAATCAAAGAATTTCATAATCATTGGAATCTTATTTACAACTAGGGAAGTATTTTGTATAATATGAATCTCAATTATGCACCACACTTATTATCTTAGTTAACTAGAGTAGAATACAAAATATAAGTGTAACGTCCTCGTATTTTCACCTTCTCAAAACCCCTTGGAGATGAGAAGACAAATCCGAAAACGTTAGCAATTATATCAGAGAGCGATGCGGAAGCAATATGCGCATACATGAACATACAACCATAGGCATACACCATAACATTTCTCAGCATTCAACATGTATATTACAAAATGAATTACATTTACATATTAAAAGAAGATTTACAAGTCTATGAACATGTATGCTAATCAGGATCTACACAAAAGGTACAACCTGGACAACTACTCACTTCCTTTCTTTTATCCCATGCTAGCTCTGAACCTAAAACATACGTGAAACAACGAATCAACACACAAGGTGTTGTGCACGTGGGTGGAAAGATACATACTAATATGTTTGCATAATTGAAATAACTTGAGAAAGAAAGATTCAAAGAAAATGTTGTTTAAAGCGATAATCAGGTAAACATTCCTTTTATTGCATTCACTTTGATGCGGTTGTACTACACATACTTGCACTTGACTTACATCTAGTGTGGGCAATATAGTATCATCATACATCTAACATGGGCCAATGAATCATACATCCATGTTAGGAAACATACATCCACACCAGGCTATGTGCTCTAGTAGCTACAACCCATCATACTCATTTATGTTCTATTAGATTTGGCGAAGTATAACTCATACTAATTCAACCAAGCAATCATATCCAAATACGAGCATTCAAGATATCACATATCATAGGCAACCAGAAAACTAGTCTTATACTTAATAAAAACCAACGTACTTGAGTTCAAAGATTCATAAATATCTTTGATCATCTAGACAAACTGGTCAGCACCTGATTAATAACAAAATCATATACTAGCATCAGATTCTGATCATCTTAACCCTAGTCATGTTCATTTTAGGGTTTACTTAGATCATTATGTTATTCTCATGATTACTTGTATTCTTACCTTATATTTATCTTACTGATGTCATTTTCCAGATTACAGTTCATCAACTGGATATACTCATGTGTCACATTATTATGTGGACATATTCAATCATTATGTCACTTTCATTAACCATATTAGGGTTGCATCACATGTATTAAGGGTGCTCTTCATATAACATGCATTCTATACATCATCATGATCTCATAATTAAATCTGAGTTTCCAAATATAGATATGAGCTTACTCTGTAAATTTCATCATTTATTGAGCATGCATGTATTTATTACATTTTCTTTAGGGTTATTAGCCCTAATTATCCATATGGAGAAAATTACATGATTTTGTACATCAACATCATAATTATTGACATCATATGGATTCTAAACATGATTATAGACTTACTGACATTTTATCATGATTTTAGGCCATTGTTTGATATTTATTACTCATGAAATAAGCATAATACACTTTACATGATATCACTGATATTAAAGAATTAAAAGGCTGATATTATGCTTCTATATTGTTCTACTCATTTTTCTGAGCATTTCGGTACCTTATTTGTATTTTTTTGATAAACATGCTATTTATTATGAATTATATAAGAACTGGGCATTTTTACCTTTTTCGGCCCATCGTGTGATGCCACGTGTCCTGGGTGCTTCATGGGTCCCAATCCAGATCCCATACAGGATCCACAAATCTGAGGATCCAGTTACTCGAGTCGGCTTCTGGCCCTTTCTCCGTTCTCACGCAACACGGGCGTGCGCCACAGCCGTGGTTTGCTCGCGATCTCGCACAACGCTGCAACCCGATCCCCTATTGTGGCAAGGCACCACCGCATCACCCAGCTCTGGCAAGGAATCAATAGCGATCCGGTCTTCTTTGCGAGCTCGTCACGCTGCCATCACATTCAGGCACCTTAAAGAGACCTCCACAGCCACACAGGTTCAAGATTTCATCTCTGGAGCTGTGGATCGATGGGAGCTCCGGCCTCCTCACTGACACCGCATCTAGTCTGCTCTAGACAAAGAAAACAAGTGGAAAAACTGCCTCCTTGCGAGCAGCAGGTGTCGCCTCCTCCTAATCAACTTCTAGGGCCTCCAACAGCTTCGGGATTCAACCAGGAGCGCCTCCGTCTTCTCCAAAATCGCCACTGTCAGCTTCGTGGGTGTTGTGTTGTGGATCTCCTGGAAATGACCGTCACCATGGAGGATTTGCACCTATGAGAAACCAATTGTGTGGTAGTTCTCCTCATCATTTCCTAGGGATAGCACTGGATCTCCTTCTCTAGATCTGGCTAAGGTTGTCTCCTCAACTCCAGAAGCTCCCTCGACGTTGCTCTCCTCTGTGAGTGACGGTGATGGAAGGTCGACTTGGTGGTGGTGCTCGGAGGTCAGGTGCCTCAAACTAAGTTTCAGGGGAGTCTAAAGGAGGTCATGAGAAGCTATTGGATGCCTTATATGGGTACTTGAGGGTGAGGGAAGAGAAATCCTAAAATCAGTCGCCGCCGCCAGGAGAGGCGCGAAGATAAGGGGAGCTCATTCTCCCAGATCCAAGGGCGAGGGGGACTGAGTGAGGGTTCGTTAGGTTCATTTTGGGGAGATGAGTTCATCCTCCAAAGATCTCGCCCAGGAGATGTGGGAGTCGGGCGCGTGGAGTCTCAGCTGACTGTTGGGGTCGGGACCGAAGAAAGCAGGAGGTAGGAGATGAAGTCTCCCCTGTTGGATCGCTGATCAATGTGCAGCAGTAGCTCGGCCAAAACCAAGGTCCGCGCCTCAGCTTCAAAGGGCTGCATGACACATATTTGACCAATTAAATCGAAATATTAGGTCCTAGGTTGGCGATTTATGAAATATATATACATCAATTTCAAATGCTCATATCTCTTAATTGGATGATCCAATTGCCACAAAATTTTAGGTGTAGCTTTATACTGTCATGATGTAGCTGTTTCATAGGTTTGGGAATGAAATTCAAAGGTTAGGCATGGTTATTGACTAATCACATTAAAACCTAAAGTTCACCTTCATGTGACACTTAGGGTATTACGTTATGTGAAAATGATATGCCATTTAGTCAAAGTTGACTCCAGAACTTCAACATTGGTTCATATGTATATGATTCCTCAAAAGAAATTAGTTCACTACTCACTGGATCACTAAATGAATGACTGGTCTCATGAGAGCTTCATCAATTAGTAAGGGTATTCATTCACAATTGAATTCAATTAGGCATCATAGTCCTCTATCATATCTCAAATCATCTAATTTGGGTGAAGGAATCCATGATTGTATTACCAATTCCTCAATTTGGTATTTGACATCTTACATAGAATGCTTGTCTCTCTACTATTGTATTAGTTATTAAAACTCAAAAATCTAGGTTATCACATTCACCCCACCTTATTTGGAATTTCGTCCTCGAAATTCAACTAATCTCATCCTTAAGAGGCTATTTTGGGGTCGAGCTTCATATATATCATTATTTCTTAGGTTCGAAGGTCACCATAGTTGCATACACTCTGATTTCTCAGCTTAGGGTCTAGAGATTCTTGGGTGTGTCCACCCCACCTTATATATGTGGAAGCATCACTTAATGTCTTAGCCATAACATGACATTATGATATCTTAGGGTTACATCACCTCTAAGGGTACATGTTTTGTTCATACTTTTAATGTTCAGGAGGAAATTCGTTTGTTAGCCATGATGTTCAGATCATTCAAATCTAACATCATTAATATGTTTTATGATCAACATCTTACAATGATTTTAGAATTAGAGGAGATTTATCTTCATCCTTGATATTCTGATTTTTCTACATAAGAAGGGCTTACATAACATGCTTGACCATTAGGGTTTCACCCTACGGTGTGATATTCATACTCAACTTAGAAGCATACATTGAGAAGGATCAAAGTTATGAACTATATTTCTGATCACATATCCTATGATCCAAAAATATCTTTATATCAAGTTCATGAGTTCAACTTTTTATGCCTTGCATGTATTATTTGAAGGAAAAAGAGAATATACTAAGTTTATACCATGATCTCAGCATCATATCTTTCATGTTTCATATGAAGGGGAAGAGAATATTTTATTGTCAAACTTATAATGATTTCAATCTTGGGTGCTACATGTATGATATAGGGGGAAATATAGAATAGGTCAAGCTTATACGAGTGACTCCTCATATATAACTCATCTATATAGATCAAGTGAGGTTTTTATCATCATATATTAAGAATGAGAAGAAGAAGGGAGAACATGTATGTTGAGTATCTTTTGCACAGAGCATCATACTCTCATAACTAGGGTTCATATATTACCTCACTTGCAACTAATGATGATATTTACAAAATATGTCACTCCATCTAGGACCTAAATTAGCCAAAGGATTGACTTTATCATATGGGTCATCTACCCATCCTTCTATTTTACCCAATTCTCACATATAGATTTGAATCTTGCATAAGGACTCAACTCAACACTCGAGAGTAATCTAGTATAGGACATTTTTTTTAAACACATATCTCATATATTGGAGGCTAGGTCCTATGACCTTCTCCCTGTGGGTCTTACTCTCTCTAGAGTTCACCACATATCTCATCCTACCACTAGATATCCTCCTTGTATAAGATCTTGAGGCTCATGCACACTCATCTCTATCTTAACTTAGCTTATCTTAAGTAGGAAAAGGAAATGTACTTTCATCATCAAGATTTTTCTTAAATTCTCCAAAAATTGGATTCAACTAATATACAATTCAAATCTATATAAGTAAACTTATAGCATCATAGATCAAACTTAGATAAGATTTCACATGCTTATTTCAACTATCATTCTATCATCTAATCTATGTATCACATATCTTGATAAGGCTCTAGACATCTAATCTAGGCTATTCTCTCTTCTAGACCGATGTCACTCCCTTTCACTTAGGTTGCATGAACACTAACTACTCTACAGTGTGAGGGACACATTTTTATATTTACATATAGGTAATAAAATATTATATAGTTTTTCTCCGAGAAGGCAGATGGCAGAGAAAACTATCGAGGCTCGAGCCGATTCAAAAATGAAACCAAATCAGCAAAACGAGTGTCCCACACACAGTAGACAGTCTAGTGCCATGTCACCTAGTGAAATGGTGAGAACATGGTGTAGATTAGTGTAGCTACCCAATACATATGAACCGTATATGGAAAGGGTTTCACACACTTATCTAAACCTAGTTCTCAAACATCTAGGTTCTAACTTAGAGGCTAAGTCAAACCTTATTCCTATAGGACAACTTACTAAGTTTCTTAGGTTTAAAGTGAAAGGTGAGATTTAGGTTTAATGTTTCATGGTGAGCAATTGTTAGGTGTAGCTATTGTTCATGCTCTGATACCATTTGTAACGCCCGGGCCCACTGCCCAAGGCTCTAGTAGAGTTTCAGGAATGGCGACTGGCCCCACAGACCACCACTAGCCTTAATTGTGCACTTTGTTCACACTGATGCGCAAGCCAGGATCAACTTCCTGACTGGTCACCCATCAGTACTACTCCAAGCCAAGCACGCTTAACTATGGAGTTCTTTAGTGATGGTCTCCTGTAAAAGGAGGTGCACCTTGGTGATATGGGTAGTCCAATCATTCCTTATAACATCATTTTATCCGAGGCCTCAAATCCTGTGATGTTACAATCTCCCCCACTTAGACTCTTGACATCCTCATCAAGGCTCAACTATATGGCCTCATAATATCATCCCATTTCAGTGCAGACCTAGAATGGCCCATGGACACCCAGCTCCCGATCACGGAATACCAGTGTAAGGGTGGCTACGTCAACTAAGGACAACCCTTTCCAACATGTCTGGACCGCACGACTCAAGACTGGCATGTCACATTCCCATGCGGGCCCCACCTACTAGAGGGGTTATGGCTCTGATACCAACTGTAATGTCCTCGGATTTTCACCTTCTCAAAACCCCATGGAGATGAGAAGACAAAATCCAAAAACGTTAGCAATTATATCAGAGAGCGATGCGAAAGCAATATGCGCATACATGAACATACAACCATAGGCATACACCATAACATTTCTCAGCATTCAACATGTATATTACAAAATGAATTACATTTACATATTAAAAGAAGATTTACAAGTCTATGAACATGTATGCTAATCAGGATCTACACAAAAGGTACAACCTGGACAACTGCTCACTTCCTTTCTTTTATCCCACGCTAGCTCTGAACCTAAAACATACGTGAAACAACGAATCAACAAACAAGGTGTTGTGCACGTGGGTAGAAAGATACATACTAATATTTTTGCATAATTGAAATAACTTGAGAAAGAAAGATTAAAAGAAAATGTTGTTTAAAGCGATAATCAGGTAAACATTCCTTTTATTGCATTCACTTTGATGCGGTTGTACTACACATACTTGCACTTGACTTACATCTAGTGTGGGAAATATAGTATCTTCGTACATCTAACATGGGCCAATGAATCATACATCCATGTTAGGAAACATACATCCACACCAGGCTATGTGCTCTAGTAGCTACAACCCATCATACTCATTTATGTTCTATTAGATTTGGCGAATTATAACTCATACTAATTCAACCAAGCAATCATATCCAAATACGAGCATTCAAGATATCACATATCATAGGCAACCAGAAAACTAGTCTTATACTTAATAAAAACCAACGTACTTGAGTTCAAAGATTCATAAATATCTTTGATCATCTAGACAAACTGGTCAACACCTGATTAATAAAAAAATCATATACTAGCATCAGATTCTGATCATCTTAACCCTACTCATGTTCATTTTAGGGTTTACTTAGATCATTATGTTATTCTCATGATTACTTGTATTCTTATCTTATATTTATCTTACTGATGTCATTTTCCAGATTACAGTTCATCATATGGATATACTCATGTGTCACATTATTATGTGGACATATTCAATCATTATGTCACTTTCATTAACCATATTAGGGTTGCATCACATGTATTAAGGGTGCTCTTCATATCACATGCGTTCTATACATCATCATGATCTCATAATTAAATCTGAGTTTCCAAATACATATATGAGCTTACTCTATAAATTTCATCATTTATTGAGCATGCATGTATTTATTACATTTTCTTTAGGGTTATTAGCCCTAACTAGCCATATGGAGAAAATTACATGATTTTGTACATCAACATCATAATTATTGACATCATATGGATTCTAAACATGATTATATACTTGCTGACATTTTATCATGATTTTAGGCCATTGTTTGATATTTATTACTCGTGAAACAAGCATAATACACTTTACATGATATCACTGATATTAAAGAAATAAAAGGCTGATACTATGCTTCTATATTGTTCTACTCATTTTTCTGAGCATTTCGGTACCTTATTTGTATTTTTTTGATAAACATGCTATTTATTATGAATTATATAAGAACTGGGCATTTTTACCTTTTTCGGCCTATCGTGTGATGCCACGTGTCCTGGGTGCTTCATGGGTCCCGATCTGGATCCCATGCAGGATCCACAGATCTGAGGATCCAGTGACTCCAGTCGGCTTCTGGCCCTTTCTCCATTCACACGCAACATGGGCGTGCGCCACAGCCGTGGTTCGCTCGCGATCTCGTACATCGCCGCAACCCGATCCCCTGTTGTGGCAAGGTACCACCACATCGCCCAACTCCGACAAGGAATCAACAGTGATCTGGTCTTCTTCGCGAGCTCCTCACACTGCCATCACATTCAGGCACCTTAAAGAGACCTCCACGGCCACTCAGGTTCAACATTTCATCTCTGGAGCTGTGGATCGATGGGAGCTCCGGCCTCCTCACTGCCACCGCGACTAGTCTGCTCCAGACGAAGAAAACAAGTGGCAAAACTGCCTCCTTGCGAGCAGCAGGTGTCGCCTCCTCTTAATAGACTTCTAGGGCCCCCAACAGCTTCAGGATTCAAACAGGAGCGCCGCCGTCTTCTCCAAAATCGCCACTGTCAGCTTCGTGGGTGTTGTGTTGTGGATCTCCTGGAAATGACCATCACCATGGAGGATTTGCACCTATGAGAAACCAATTGTGTGGTAGTGCTCCTCATCATTTCCTAGGGATAGCACTGGATCTCCTTCTCCAGATCTGGCTAAGGTTGTCTCCTCAACTCCAGAAGCTCCCTCGACGTTGCTCTCCTCTGTGAGTGACGGTGATGGAAGGTTAACTAGGTGGTGGTGCTCGGAGGTCAGGTGCCTCGAACTGAGTTTCAAGGGAGTCTAAAGGAGGTCGGGCGAAGCTGTTGGATGCCTTATATGGGTACTTGAGGGTGAGGGCAGAGAAATCCTAAAATCGGTCGCCGCCGCCAGGAGAGGCACGAAGATAAGGGGAGCTCATTCTCCCAGATCCAAGGGCGAGGGGGACTGAGTGAGGGTTCGTTAGGTTCATTTTGGGGAGATGAGTTCATCCTCCAATGATCTCGCCCAGGAGATGCGGGAGTCGGGCGCGTGGAGTCTCAGCTGACTGTTGGGGTCGGGACCAAAGAAAGCGGGAGGTAGGAGATGAAGTCTCCCCTGTTGGATCGCTGATCAATGGGCAGCAGTAGCTCGGCCTAAACCAAGGTCCGCGCCCAAGCTTCAAAGGGCTGCGTGACACATATTTGACCAATTAAATCGAAATCTTAGGTCCTAGGTTGGCGATTTATGAAATATATATACATCAATTTCAACTGCTCATATCTCTTAATTGGATGATCCAATTGCCACAAAATTTTAGGTGTAGCTTTATACTATCATGATGTAGCTGTTTCATAGGTTTGGGAATGAAATTCAAAGGTTAGGCATGGTTATTGACTAATCACATTAAAACCTAAAGTTCACCTTCATGTGACACTTAGGGTATTACATTATGTGAAAATAATATGCCATTTAGTCAAAGTTGACTCCAGAACTTCAACATTGGTTCATATGTATATGATTCCTCAAAAGAAATTAGTTCACTACTCACTAGATCACTAAATGAATGATTGGTCCCATGAGAGCTTCATCAATTAGTAAGGGTATTCATTCACAATTGAATTCAATTAGGCATCATAGTCCTCTATCATATCTCAAATCATCTAATTTGGGTGAAGGAATCCATGATTGTATTACCAATTCCTCAATTTGGTATTTGACATCTTACATAGAATGCTTGTCTCTCTATTATTGTATTAGTTATTAAAACTCAAAAATCTAGGTTATCACATTCACCCCACCTTATTTGGAATTTCGTCCTCGAAATTCAACTAATCTCATCCTTAAGAGGCTATTTTGGGGTCGAGCTTCATATATATCATTATTTCTTTGGTTCTAAGGTCACCATAGTTGCATACACTCTAATTTCTCAGCTTAGGGTCTAGAGATTCTTGGGTGTGTCCACCCCACCTTATATATGTGGAAGCATCACTTAATGTCTTAGCCATAACATGACATTATGATATCTTAGGGTTACATCACCTCTAAGGGTACATGTTTTGTTCATACTTTTAATGTTCAGGAGGAAATTCATTTATTAGCCATGATGTTCAGATCATTCAAATCTAACATCATTAATATGTTTTATGATCAACATCTTACAATGATTTCAGAATTAGAGGAGATTTATCTTCACCCTTGATATTCTGATTTTTCTACATAAGAAGGGCTTACATAACATGCTTGACCATTAGGGTTTCACCCTACGGTGTGATATTCATACTCAACTTAGAAGCATACATTGAGAAGGATAAAAGTTATGAACTATATTTCTGATCACATATCCTATGATCCAAAAATATCTTTATATCAAGTTCATGAGTTCAACTTTTTATGCCTTGCATGTATTATGTGAAGGAAAAAGAGAATATACTAAGTTTATACCATGATCTCAGCATCATAGCTTTCATGTTTCATATGAAGGGAGGAGAATATTTTATTGTCAAACTTATAATGATTTTAATCTTGTGTGCGACATGCATGATATAGGGGGAAATATAGAATAGGTCAAGCTTATACGAGTGACTCCTCATATATAACTCATCTATATAGATCAAGTGAGGTTTTTATCATCATATATTAAGAATGAGAAGAAGAAGGGAGAACATGTATGTTGAGTATCTTTTGCACAGAGCATCATACTCTCATAACTAGGGTTCATATATTACCTCACTTGCAACTAATGATGATATTTACAAAATATGTCACTCCATCTAGGACCTAACTTAGCCAAAGGATTGACTTTATCATATGGGTCATTGACCCATCCTTCTATTTTACCCAATTCTCACGTATAGATTTGAATCTTGCATAAGGACTCAACTCAACACTCGAGAGTAATCTAGTGTAGGACATTTTTTTTAAACACATATCTCATATATTGGAGGCTAGGTCCTATGACCTTCTCCCTGTGGGTCTTACTCTCTCTAGAATTCACCACATATCTCATCCTACCACTAGATATCCTCCTTGTATAAGATCTTGAGGCTCATGCACACTCATCTCTATCTTAACTTAGCTTATCTTAAGTAGGAAAAGGAAATGTACTTTCATCATCAAGATTTTTCTTAAATTCTCCAAAAATTGGATTCAACTAATATATAATTTAAATCTATATAAGTAAACTTATATCATCATAGATCAAACTTAGATAAGATTTCACATGCTTATTTCAACTATCATTCTATCATCTAATCTATGTATCACATATCTTGATAAGGCTCTAGACATCTAATCTAGGCTATTCTCTCTTCTAGACTGATGTCACTCCCTTTCACTTAGGTTGCATGAACACTAACTACTCTACAGTGTGAGGGACACATTTTTATATTTACATATAGGTAATAAAATATTATATAGTTTTTCTCCGAGAAGGCAATTGGCAGAGAAAACTATCGAGGCTCGAGCCGATTGGAAAATGAAACCAAATCAGCAAAACGAGTGTCCCACACATAGTAGATAGTCTAGTGCCATGTCACCTAGTGAAATGGTGAGAACATGGTGTAGATTAGTGTAGCTACCCAATACATATGAACTGTATATGGAAAGGGTTTCACACACTTATCTAAACCTAGTTCTCGAACATCTAGGTTCTAACTTAGAGACTAAGTCAAACCTTATTCCTATAGGACAACTTACTAAGTTTCTTAGGTTTAAAGTGAAAGGTGAGATTTAGGTTTAATGTTTCATGGTGAGCAATTGTTAGGTGTAGCTATTGTTCATGCTCTGATACCATTTGTAACGCCCGGGCCCACTGCCCAAGGCTCTAGTAGAGTTTCAGGAATGGCGACTGGCCCCACAGACCACCACTAGCCTGAATTGTGCACTTTATTCACACTGATGCGCAAGCCAGGATCAACTTCCCGACTGGTCACCCATCAGTACTACTCCAAGCCAAGCACGCTTAACTATGGAGTTCTTTAGTGATGGGCTCCTGTAAAAGGAGGTGCACCTTGGTGATATGGGTAGTCCAATCATTCCTTATAAGATCATTTTATCCGAGGCCTCAAATCATGGGATGCTACAATCTCCCCCACTTAGACTCTTGACATCCTCGTCAAGGCTCAACTATATGGCCTCATAATATCATCCCATTTCAGTGCAGACCTAGAATGGCCCATGGATACCCATCTCCCGATCACAGAATACCAGTGCAAGGGTGGCTACGTCAACCATGGACAACCCTTTCCAACATGCCTGGACCGCACGACTCAAGACTGGCATGTCACATGCCCATGTGGGCCCCACCTATTGGAGGGGTTATGGCTCTGATACCAACTGTAACGTCCCCGGATTTTCACCTTCTCAAAACCCCATGGAGATGAGAAGACAAAATCTGAAAATGTTAGCAATTATATCAGAGAGCGATGAGGAAGCAATATGCGCATACATGAACATACAACCATAGGCATACACCATAACATTTCTCAGCATTCAACATGTATATTACAAAATGAATTACATTTACATATTAATGGAAGATTTACAAGTCTATGAACATGTATGCTAATCAGGATCTACACAAAAGGTACAACCTGGACAACTGCTCACTTCCTTTCTTTTATCCCATGCTAGCTCTAAACCTAAAACATACGTGAAACAACGAATCAACACACAAGGTGTTGTGCACGTGGGTAGAAAGATACATACTAATATGTTTGCATAATTGAAATAACTTGAGAAGGAAATATTAGAAGAAAACATTGTTTAAAGCGATAATCAGGTAAACATTCCTTTTATTGCATTCACTTTGATGCGGTTGTACTACACATACTTGCACTTGACTTACATCTAGTGTGGGCAATATAGTATCATCTTATATATAACATGGGCCAAGGAATCATACATCCATGTTAGGCAACATACATCCACACTAGGCTATGTGCTCTAGTAGCTACAACCCATCATACTCATTTATGTTCTATTAGATTTGGCGAAGTATAACTCATACTAGTTCAACCAAGCAATCATATCTAAATACGAGCATTCAAGATATCACATAACATAGGCAACCAGAAAACTAGACTTATACTTAATAAAAACCCACGTACCTGAGTTCAGAGATTCATAAATATCTTTGATCATCTAGACAAACTGGTCAGCACCTGATTAATAACAAAATCATATACTAGCATCAGATTCTGATCATCTTAACCCTACTCATGTTCATTTTAGGGTTTACTTAGATCATTATGTTATTCTCATGATTACTTGTATTCTTACCTTATATTTATCTTACTGATGTCATTTTCCAGATTACAGTTCATCAATTGGATATACTCATGTGTCACATTATTATGTGGACATATTCAATCATTATGTCACTTTCATTAACCATATTAGGGTTGCATCACATGTATTAAGGGTGCTCTTCATATAACATGCATTCTATACATCATCATGATCTCATAATTAAATCTGAGTTTCCAAATATAGATATGAGCTTACTCTATAAATTTCATCATTTATTGAGCATGCATGTATTTATTACATTTTCTTTAGGGTTATTAGCCCTAATTAGCCATATGGAGAAAATTACATGATTTTGTACATCAAAATCATAATTATTGACATCATATGGATTCTAAACATGATTATAGACTTACTGACATTTTATCATGATTTTAGGCCATTGTTTGATATTTATTACTCGTGAAACAAGCATAATACACTTTACATGATATCACTGATATTAAAGAAATAAAAGGCTGATACTATGCTTCTATATTGTTCTACTCATTTTTCTGAGCATTTCGATACCTTATTTGTATTTTTCTGATAAACATGCTATATTATGAATTATATAAGAACTGGGCATTTTTACCATTTTCGGCCTATCGTGTGATGCCACGTGTCCTAGGTGCTTCATGGGTCCCGATCCGGATCCCATGCAGGATCCACAGATCTGATGATCCAATTAATTGAGTCGGCTTCTGGCCCTTTCTCTGTTCTCACGCAACACGGGCGTGCGCCACAGCCGTGGTTCGCTCACGATCTCACACAACGCTGCAACCCGATCCCCTGTTGTGGCAAGGCGCCACCGCATCGCCCAGCTCCGGCAAGGAATCAATAGCGATCCAGTCTTCTTCGCGAGCTCCTCACGCCGCCATCACGTTCAGGCACCTTAAAGAGACTTCCACGGCCACTCAGGTTCAGCATTTCATCGATGGGAGTTCCGGCCTCCTCACTGCCACCGCGACTAGTCTTCTCCAGATGAAGAAAACAAGTGGCAAAACTGCCTCCTTGCGAGCATCAGGTGTCGCCTCCTCCTAATTGACTTCTAGGGCCCCCAACAGCTTCAGGATTCAACCAGGAGTGCCACCGTCTTCTCTAAAATCACCACTGTCAACTTTGTGGGTGTTGTGTTGTGGATCTCCTGGAAATGACCGTCACCATGGAGGATTTGCACCTGTGAGAAACCAATTGTGTGGAAATGCTCCTCATCATTTCCTAGGGATAGCACCAGATCTCCTTCTCCAGATCTGGCTAAGGTTGTCTCCTTAACTCCAGAAGCTCCGTCGACGTTGCTCTCCTTTGTGAGTGACGGTGATGGAAGGTCGACTTGGTGGTGGTGCTCGGAGGTCAGGTGCCTTGAACTGAGTTTTGGGGGAGTTTAAAGGAGGTCGGGCGAAGCTGTTGGATGCCTTATATGGGCACTTGAGGGTGAGGGCAGAGAAATCCTAAAATCGGTCTCCGCCACCAGGAGAGGTGCGAAGATAAGGGGAGCTCATTCTCCCAGATCCAAGGGTGAGGGGGACTGAGTGAGGGTTCGTTAGGTTCATTTTGGGGAGATGAGTTCATCCTCCAATGATCTTGCCCAAGAGATGCGGGAGTCGGGCACGTGGAGTCTCAGCTGACTGTTGGGGTCGGGACCGAAGAAAGTGGGAGGTAGGAGATGAAGTCTCCCCTGTTGGATCGCTGATCAACGTGCAGCAGTAGCTCGGCCTAAACCAAGGTCCGCGCCCAATCTTCAAAGGGTTGTGTGACACATATTTGACCAATTAAATCGAAATCTTAGGTCCTAGGTTGGCGATTTATGAAATATATATACATCAATTTCAACTGCTCATATATCTTAATTGGATGATCCAATTGCCACAAAAGTTTAGGTGTAGCTTTATACTGTCATGATGTAGCTGTGTCATAGTTTGGGAATGAAATTCGAAGGTTAGGCATGGTTATTGACTAATCACATTAAAACCTAAAGTTCACCTTCATGTGACACTTAGGGTATTACATTATGTGAAAATGATATGCCATTTAGTCAAAGTTGACTCCAGAACTTCAACATTGGTTCATATGTATATGATTCCTCAAAAGAAATTAGTTCACTACTCACTGGATCACTAAATGAATGATTGGTCTCATGAGAGCTTCATCAATTAGTAAGGGTATTCATTCACAATTGAATTCAATTAGGCATCATAGTCCTCTATCATATCTCAAATCATCTAATTTGGGTGAAGGAATCCATGATTGTATTACCAATTCCTCAATTTGGTATTTGACATCTTACATAGAATGCTTGTCTCTCTATTATTGTATTAGTTATTAAAACTCAAAAATCTAGGTTATCACGAGAAATATCCATTTCAAGAATATGACCGACTAGGTCTTTTCACACATATAGTGCTTAAACCAAGTAAATGTACAACAAAATAGTCATATCAAAATGAACACAATAAATGTATACTACTCATTTGAGGTCACTAAAATTTCCATTTGAAACAAGATATATGGTTTAAGTCATCTAGTTCATGCATCATAGTCTGAAAAACTTAGATTTCGATATGATTCTAATCCACGAAATAAATGCACACGAGAAAGTACGATAAACTAGTAATTCACTTCTATATTTTATAAGGAGAAACTAACTATTCAATTGATCAACAAAGTAGTTCAATTCGATCTCATTTACCATCTTTAGCCCTCCTTATCTAGAAATTTGAAATAAAAATGTCAAATTCTTTTATATTTGAAAAGGAAATAAGTATGAACTCACTCTAATAAGAAGTAATACCTTTGTCAAACTCTTAATCCACCAAGATTAATAAATGGTAAGAGAACCACAAAGAACACCTACTTCATCACAATTGGGTTCTAAAATAGAAAGGAAATAAGAACATATGATAGAAGGAAAATGTTTATAGTTTTTGATGTGACCAAACCCACTAACCAGAGTTTTAGCCTATCAAGAGTGAGATTAGACAAAACATAACATTTAATCATTATTTGAAATTCAAAATAAAAATCCTCCATTTATTAAAAATATGAAACTACTAAACATCTTGTGATCTTACCAAACATATACTTGAATCAAACTTTTCACAATTGATTTTACAACATACTTGAAAAAAGAAAATTTATTTTTGACAAATAATATACATTATGTACAAGAATATAAACAATTTCTCTCATCTTCACCATACATGCCCAGGACTAGATGAAGAATAGGAGACCATATATCTATCTATCTATCTATATAAATGCTCTATAAACACCTTTGTCGAACTACTCCCAATGGTAACCTGCTTTTGGATCTTTCTGTTGGGATGAAACTATATTGAAAAATTGTTTAGTAGAAGTTGAAGTATAAATACATGGAATGTCACCTAATAGACCCATAAGTAGTTGATTGATTGAATTACATGTAGAGAAATACAGAGATGGTAGTTAATTATTATAAATCATACAAGAAAACTTGTCTATTGATATTTACTACTAGTAGCAAACAAATAAATTAAATTATATCTATTATTCATTTTATTATGCCCTAGATCCACATAGATTGTACCATGATATATGAAACTATCCTAGAAATATATGATCTTACTGAACAAGTCATAGAGTAGATTTATGAATCTAAGTTTCATAAACTAACTCTCTGACATGCAATAGCTATTGCCACATATTGCTTCAACAACTTTATCAGTTGATATATATATATATATATATATATATATATATATATATATATATTCCTACTTTAAATATGGGCACACAAGTAAAGAATTAAAGTAATACGAAAAAAATCCCATACTAGTATATACCCATTAAGATTGGTATATAATTTTTTATATTTACTTGATCCATTTTCCAAAATTTAGGACCTTTTGGGACATAATGTTTTGCAGTAAAAATAAAATTTGATTGAGAAACATGTTAGTCAAAACTTTACTTTGGCGGGACATAGCCGTTAGACAAAAGGTGGTTCCAGTACTATGTCACTCAAATTATGGTTTGATTGAGATTCATCTTGGTCAAACTACAATACAACCGATGTGTTATGTAATTTTTTTCTTAGTACATAATTAGCTATTTATTTCTCATTTTCTATCCTATAAAAACTAATTTACCACTGAATGTAACCCAAACACTCCCATAAACTATCTTATAAATTTTCAAGTGTATTTTATATATAGGAGTGCCTTATGAATAACTATAAAGTAATTCTATATTGCCTCTACATGCAATCTCTCTCAAGCTTAACATCTTAGATTGCTGCATCCAACTTCTTTGAAGCAAATCTAAGCCTATCTTAAATCTAATGTCCTACAACACCAAATATATATTTTTCTAAACCCACATGGAGTTAACCATCACTTGTTCAATAATACTACATTTATATATCATGTGGGATTAAATTTAGTTTCCTTCTTCCTTCTTGTTCCCTATTTGATTTTTTGCTTTTAAGTTACTTATTGTAAGAAGGCTTTAATATGATGTCATAGATATATTTCCCCTAAACAGACCGCACCCAAAGGTAGAGGAGATAGATTGGAATCTTCTCCAAAGAGAGTGGTATTCAAGAACCACATAAAGAAAGAGAAAGTTATCCCTACTTTTGAAAATGAGGTTCATCTTGATCCACAAAAGGAACCAACATTGGACTTTGTATCAACATATAAAAGGCAATAAAACAAAAATTAAGAAATCTTAGTTGGAAACACTAGGTCTTGGATCTATGGAATTTTAGGTAGGAACCACTATGCATATCTTTTGTTGTTTGAGTGCTTTATGACCAATCACTTCACTTCTGCTAAAAGTATTATTTGACTAAGTTGTACTTAACCGTCCTTGCACTTTAAAATGAAAGAAAATTGTTTTATTTATTTACTCCCATATATAGATTTCATGCAATATCATATTAAGGTATCAAGTATCTTTTAGAAATCTTGAAGATGGGGAGAGAACCTACTAGGCCAGATCAACCATGAAGAAGTACACATCTACCAACCTACTCTCTTGGATGGCTCCAACGAAACATATTGGAAGAACCATACAAAGTTATTCTTGTAGTTTTTTACCTTCTACCTTTGGAATATGCTCATCCAAACATACATGCCTCCAAAGATAGAGCTTAAGCAATGGGTTGCATCTATAGTGAAGAATGTTACATTTATTGCAAAGGCTATGGATATTTTATATTATTTCCTATCTCCTAGTAAGTTTAATAGAACTTTTCTATTGTGGATCTATCTATAATATATGGAGAGAACGCTATATTACTCATGAAGAAACCAAACAAGTCAAGGATAAAAAAAATCAATATAATTTTTCATAAACTAGAGTTACATCACATATAAAACATGAATAATTTCTAAAATGGACTATAGATTTACTTCATTATGAATGCGTTGAAATATCTAGAAATAATATTGAAGATAAAGATTTTGTTACTAAAATTTTGCATTCTCCAAACTCAAACTATGAAAAGCAAGTTACTTCCATTGGAGAATCTCTATGTCTTTCTACCTTGTATCTTGTCAAACTAATAGGTAATTTAAAGACTTATGACGTCATGCTACAAGAACATGAGATGAAAGATGAGGGAAAAATATACTAAGAAAATTAGCACAACCCTTGAAAGTAAGTGTTTCAAAATAATATTCTTCTTCATCAAGTGACTCAACTAGTAGCGAGGAAGAAAAGAATACTAAAGCTAAGAAATGAAATTCTTCTTCTATGTTTTTTTAATATGTTTTTCTACTACAAGTCATGCTATATAGGAAAGGGCACATTCGAAGGATGAATGATCAAAACTCAAAATGAAGAAAAATAAACATAAAGTCAAGTTAAATAAGTGGGCACATTGTGCTTATTGGGACTCATCTTCAAATTAGGGGTCAAATGATTATGAAGAAATTTTCCATCATGTAGTTGAATGCCTCATCACCGAACATGATGAAAATGTTGAAAGAGAAGAAAAATGATCACTAAATGATGATAGTGAGGTATCTATTAAAAATGAGCTGATAGAATATTGTTAACTTACTTTGGAAAACATATAAAATATAGGAAACATAGAAAGAATTTGGATACTAATAAGGTGTAAACGCATTACTCATGCTCTAATACCAATTGTGATATCCTTAGATTTTATCTTGAAACCATTTTATTACATCCTAAGATAATATATTCACATAAAAAGAGTGGTCCAAGATTGAAATCCTACACTATATATGCTAAGAGTATAAATAATGAAACATAATCACTTATAAATAGTACAATATACATAATTAATTACATGTTCATGCATAAACTATATTATCAACTCCAAATATTAATGAATTAGGGCTACATAACTTGTTTAAAATATTAATTAACATCTTTAGAATGGATACCATAGATATACGTGCACATACTAACAAAAGGGATCTATATAAAACATCCGCCAACACACTTACTTACATCACATACCATGCAATGAGGATACATCTAATTCTTAAATCTTGTAATAACAATAATAGTCTTAAATGTGCAAATAATGCAGTAAGCAAACCTATAATATTATATACAAGCTTGACAATATGACCTACACCTAAAGAATGAATGAATTCCAACTTTCAAGAATTAGTAATCAAACTCATATTTTATCACATCTTAGTTGTACTAAACTTCATGGTAATAAAAATTCCCTCAAATCACATATATGGTGTACCAACCCCACTTAAGTGATACAACATCTAGGGCCCAACAGTGAAACCTAATTCTTTAAGGCTGATGCATGCCTTATTTTTGTCTTATAAAATTTTATTATAGTTATCCATAACTTTTGATATGTGATGTTACACGAAATGTAAATTCATTTTGAATTACTAAATGATATAAATATTTTCATTTTGGTTTCAATGGTATCTCATTTATATGTTATTATTACATGAAATCTAAAATGAATATTTCAAGATAAGATACTTTAATGGTAAACTAAATTACATTCACCCAATATATTACGATCTTAGACACTGATTCAACTCTGATGGGCCAATTGATGTCTCCACTGTTGTCAAAGCACACTCTTATCTTGTAAAAAAATAGATACAAATTTGGGACTGCAATTAGGTCCAAACTGGGCTTAATTATCCACAATTGTGGCATGCATTGATTAGACTGTGCAATGTTGTACATGAACCACATGCTCACCTAAGATATCCTCTTCATCTCATTTCTATTTCCATGTTTGGAATAAATGCTATGAGGGGAGGTTCTAGGGAGCTTTACTACAATTTCTTATCCATGACATCATGATCAACCAATTTGGGAAGGTAAGTGATGGGGAAAGGAACCGCTGTAGTTGCTTTCCACCATGGGAGATCACAAAACCTTTAGGTTATACGAAATCTGCATCGCTATGTTAGATCTTGGTGGCTTGAATTGGAAAAAAGGGCTATAAGAAACCTTGGTCACACCCAAAGATGTCAAAATATTTGTATCATACATAAGACTACAATGATGGCTCTCAATTTTAGCTAAGGTGCCTAAAACCACCTCTAGTAACTTCATAATTCTCCTTGATCTTATTTTCATTTTCAAACCACTAGTTTATGTTACCACATCAAATTTCATTCTCTAAGGTCTTCCTTTAGATCTATGATTCATCTTTCAAATTGGATGCACCTTACTTGAGATCACCTCTCATACTCTTCAATCACATATGCAACAGGAGTCAAGAGGTAATAGGAAGGGGGGAAATAGATGCACTGCCTCTTCATATCACAACTCATAATCAAAGAGGCCATCAAGATTCCCTCAGTGATCTAGAATTTACCATCCAACTTGAATTGCCAACTGGTCAGTGATTTAGCAACTAGATGATGGGATTCATACCATAGATGAGTCCTCCACCCACTTTAGAAGTAGAAATTTATTTCATTGTCACAAATCAAATTGATAAATATGCTAAAGAGTACAATGGAGTTGATCCATCAGCTCATGCCTAAACTGCCTCTTACTTAGTTTGACAACCTAATAGTTTTAAGGTAGCTCAATTGAAGGTTTCATCCAGTTTTAACCAAAAAATTTGTATTTTCTTATATATCTTAAAATATCAATATCTTTCACCATGATAAATCTTTCTCCAAGAAAATTTAGACCAAAATATCATTGGTGGGTCACTTAATTTTATTTCTCAAGGTTTCTCATTTCCATGGTTTTAAGTATCTAACTAAGATCAAATAACCTTAAATATTCTCATTGGACCATATCATCTCTGGTACTCACTATAATTCCGAAGATATAGTTTTATGATAAAAATTTACCAAATACGTTCGCAATATTTTTCACAAACATATGTATGAGTCTATAGTCATATAATTTCTTAAATATGATTCTATCAAATGAACATACATCATTATTAATTAACTATCACATACTTTGAGATATGGACTAAAGAATTTGCTAGGGTTTCAAGATTCTCAATAGTCATTTGTTACCCTTGTCCTTGGAAATGGGAAATACAAGTTACAACCAATCACAATTACTATTATGTTATTGAACTTAGAGACTTATAAAACCTTAAGAGATTACTATATCACAGTGTCTCAATGGAGTGAATTGTTCCTTCTTAGATAATTACATATACTTATTTTGGTCTTGCAGTTAAATTATTGGTCTTCATGCATGATAGATGCATGTGGTACATGTGTCAACATAAAAGATATATACAATATGCTGGTGACTTGTGCTATCTTATGTTTAAAAGGAAGCATGTATTTGGTGTTAAAAAGAGAGAAAATTTCCACTCATGCATTTTCTTGACCAAGGAGTCATCATTTTACCCAAATAATTTCTTTCCAACTAACTACTATTTGGTACACTACCTAGATGCATAGTCACCTAAGATCATTAAAATATTTCTAATTTTAACCTTTTTATTTAGAGATATTATTTTATGTTGAAGTAGTGTTCCTTTGTATATTATCACAATATTTTTTAATTAGTTTATTATTTATTAATACCAACATAGAAGTTTTCATTAAACCAAATAGAGAACTAATTCATCTACCACCCTTGAAATAAGTTTCGTTCTCTAAGTTTCTTATATATATATATAATATTTTATATCAAAGAAAATACACCATCAATTGAGTATATATACAAATTCTATTCACGAGGGGTATTAAGTTTGAAATTTCATTTATTATATAGATTATTTTATTAATTAGAAACATAACAATATTTTTGCGCTTAGATTATCTTTTGAGGTTGTTAGATTTTTAGAAGAGAGGTTCCCTTCCTATATATCCTATTCCTTTGGATCACCACTTATTTTACTCCAAGTTCCATATAATAACTTTTGCAACTCTGTTCCCCATCACCAAGGATAAATTGTAAAATGTAGTAAGGGCTCCTTGAGATATAAGTATTATAATATAGAAGGGTTTGGTCAACCCACTTCTTTCCTAGAATCCCCAAATTTGGTAACAAGTATCTCTTTCCTTTCATATAGTTCCCTTCATGAGTATTATTAATTGGTATCTCCTTTACTTATCAGGCAGTCTAAGAAACTATAATAGAATGAAAAATGTCAACTATATAGAGGGATAGCTCACACTTGCAATTGACAAGTATTTCAACAATACATGGAGTCTAAATAACCATGAGGTTAACTTAAATTGTGGTAAGAAACTATGTTTTTGTTGTGGTATTATGATATCAAAAGAGATTTTTAAAGCTTCTTCTAAGTTTTATAATATATATGTTTGAAAAAATGAGGTTTAAGATACAAGGTCAAATTTTAGGTTGTCCAAGTCAAGACATGAGTCAAATGAATGCATGATGTGGACTTCATATCCAAGAATTTGGTACATAAAATATGCATTTATGGATCATACTTGTAAATGATTTGGGTTTCTAACAATTTTCCTTTTATATTATACCATTATATATAATAAATACTGCACTTAAATCATCCCAAGTCATAATGACCCAATCCTCCTATAAGAAAATTAATAAATAAAATCCATGGAATTCATTTAGAACCAAGAATCAATATAACAATGACATAAGAATAATTTTGTAAAACTCTTATACAAAGGTGGACTACATCAAATTTTTTTATCAAAACTATTATATATCAATGATACATAAAAAATAATGGAACTTTTGTATATATTTGGTTCTTGAATACCTTAATAATCTTTTCAAGATGAGTCTACCATATGAAAAGGACTTGATGTTATGCCCTCTATTTAAATATTGAATGTCTTTGTAAAAAGTTTTCTGCCTAAAGGAGTAGAAACTATGAAAGTAAATACACTTGAACATATAACTTGATCTTGAGTTAATAATATGATTACAAAATCAGTTTCATTTTACAAAAAAATAGTGATTTCCATAAAAATGCATCATAAAAGATCTCAACAAAACAAGTAGGAAAAGGAAAGAAGACATACCTAGTAATCAAGAGTCATGACAGTTAGAATTTTATCTAATAATAATATATAAGAATTTTTGTTACTAATTAAGACTCACCACTCTCACTCACATTATTACATATAAAACATGAACATAATAATGCATCAAGAACACTCGTGCTAAAAAATTCATATTTTAAAGGTATGAAAGTCTACTAAGTTTCTTCTAAATGTTCTTAGGGTCAATGTTATGTGATATTTCCACCTATGTATTGTTTCCATAGCCAAGTGAAATAAAATAGTCATTCATCATAAATGATATGTGGCATTGGTTAATATGAAGAATATAATATACCCTACATATTCACGACCACTAGAAATAAAGCAAAGTTTAGGAATTATCTCTTATCATATATATATATATATATATATATATATATATATATATATATATATATATATATATATATATATATATATATAAGCCTTTCGTTCACTACCCATGTGGGTAACTAAGGTTAGTTACCCGTGCATCTATATTGTAATAGAAAGGCACATTTTTGTAATGAATCAACCAATGTCGTAATGAGATGACCAAAAATGTTATAAAAAATACTCATTTTGTAATACTACGTAAACTTCTATTATAAATATCATTTTTTTACTATATTCAGAGGGAGAATAAAAATTTCACACTGTATTTGCAAAATGAGTCTTTGTATTAAAATTTTGGTTTTCTCATTACAATTAGGTGCCTTTCTATTACAAAATAGATCCATGGGCAACAAAAGTTAGCTACCCTCACGGGCAGCAAATATATGCCCATATATATATATATATATATATATATATATATCAAGACATCAATAATTTTTAATCATATAACAATAAGATTCATTACTTCAAAACAAATGTACTATTTTTCAGTTATGAAAATCATCATACTATAAGGAAAATACTTGAAATATCTCAAAGAGACGAAATCATAAAAATCACAAAAATTATGCATTGATCTAATTATTTATATGGTGTAATATTTTTTTGATAGGTAGTCCATGCATAGAGAATAAAAATTCTTGCAAAAGGTGACGCCTGCAAGCTAGAGGTAACAAGTTGTTTCATCAGGGGCACACATAACACTAGTGTCAACCCGCATCCAGATGAAGATATCAAAATAAAAATGTTGAGGAAAAATGGAAAGGAAATTATGTGTGTGGGGGAGACACCCCTTAATAGTAGGCCACATCTAAAAGATGAAGTAAAAACAAAACATATGGCATGTTGTGCTTCAACCCACTGAGAAAGCCCGAGATCTGGATCAGAACCTTGTGCCATCTTCTATGATGTGTTCCAGCGAGTAGAATCCTCCACCATTGTGGTCTCTAAACAGGTTAACCTGATCTTCTTCCGCTCCCAACACCTGTGTTGATGTGGAAGTCAATCCTACAATGCAAGTTTATGTACAAGGAATGTTCAATGTCAGTTAGTAGTAGATGAGCTGGTCGGAAAGTGTTGTTAAATGTTCTATTATTTCTTTCTAGCCAAATGTGCCAAAAGGTGTTGATAACCAGGTCTACTGGGGGGTAGTGATTATGTTTTTTAGGTGGTTTTAAGAGTGTGCTGTGGTATGGTAGGAGAAGGTTGCTAGAGATATTGTGTGGTGGAAATAATTCATACAAAAACTGTATTGTGATAGGACAACTAGTGAAGAGGTGTTGTGTTGTTTCTTCAGAGGTCTGATAGAGGTCGCATCTTGTAGGCCCCTGGAAGCCTCTTCTGGTGATGAGATGATCTATAGAGATCCTATTATTTGAGAGAAGCCAAAATAAGATTTTGAATTTTTGTGGCCATTTCACCTTCCACATACTTTTCAACTCTGATATGTGTGCTCTATATGTTAAGTGCATGTAAGAAGCTTTAAGAGAATATACCTGACCCCAAATATGAGATATGCAGTTAGCGGTGTTGTTTTCCAGGTCATGTTAGATGTCTAGCAAAGTACTCTCATGAAGGTGGTTTGTGAGGCAATCTTGAGAGAGTTTTATATATTGCTGGTAAGGAGTTTCATGGCTTTGTCTATATTGAGATTTTACAATAATGACAGAATATGGAAATTGCAGTTTAGGCTTTGAATGGTGTTATTATGGAACCATGGGTCTTCCCAGAAGTTTATGTTTAAAAAGGCATGTGGGGGGTATAGATTAGATGGGTAATGATGTCCAAGTTTTTATTTATAAACTTCTATAGAGGAGAAGATATACATTTGCTGATTTTATGCCAGGGTGGTTTATTTTTGTAGTATTTGTCTAGAATGAAATTTCTCTAGATTTTTTTTATATTTGCAGAGAGGATGTTGATGATCTTTGTGATGAGGAAAATGGCATGAATCTTGATGTTTATGATTCCCCAAACTCCATATACAACATGTGCTGTAAGAGTGTTCCAATTTACTAAGTGGAGTTTTTGTTTAGTATGTTCTTTGTTGAAGTGATTCCACAGAAACTTTTTCCTAATGGTGTCAATGACCTAAAGGGTTTTACTAGGTAGGGGAATGCAACTGAGGTAGTGTGTTGTTATTGGTGTAATGACACTGTTTAGGAGAGTGAGACGTCCCACAAGGTTGAGAAAAATGTTAGTCCAAGAGGAGACTTTTTGCTTAATTTTGTCAATGATGGGGTTCCAAAGAGAGTGCGTGATAGGGTGTGGTGTTGAGGGTAGTCTAAGATAGGTCACTGGGAAATTTTCAATCTTGCACCTGAGGAGAGTTTTGTATCTATCAATGAGGTCGGCAGAGGTGTTGATATCGATGATGGATGATTTTATGAGGTTTATTTTGAGTCCAGAGATGTATGAGAAAAGTCCAATGATGTGAATGCTATTGATGATGGTGTTGTCTTCTGGTTTAGCCACCAAAATCATAGTATCATCTAAAAATTGGATTATATTCTCATAGCACTCTAAAGGTGAGGAAATGAGGCCATGTGCGGCACTGAGCTTTATCATATTAGAAAGGATGGAGGTGACAATGATGAAAAGGTACGCGAAGAGTGGGTCTCCTTGTCTAAGTCCATTTGTGTTGTGGAAGTGACCAACTAGGGTTCTATTGATAACGGTGGAGAAGAATTTTGTAGAGATGCAAGCATGTTTTCAATTATTCCAACTATTTGGAAACCCATATCCAGACATGGTATGTAGGAGGCAATCCCAGTTAATGTAATCAAAAGCTTTCTCAAAGTCTAGTTTCATAACGATGACTGGGGATTTGTTTTTGCAACACAGGTGAAGCGTTTCATTTACCATAATGTAGGCATCATGTATGATACAGTTTTGAAGGCATTCTAGTTGTGAGGGATGATGTTCTCTAGATGTGGTTTGATGTGATTGCTTATAACCTTTGCTATGATCTTGTATGAGGTGTTGATGAGGCTGATAGGTCTGAATTGTGCAATCTGGTCAGGATGATTGACCTTCTCAATGAGAGCTATGTTAGTGTGATTGATAGTTTTGATATGTCTATGGACATTTTTGTTGCTGTGGATGACTCTAAGAAGTTTCATGAAATCTTCCTTGATGTGGTTCCAACTGGCAAGGTAGAATTTAGTGTTGAGTCCATTAGGTCCAGGGGATTTGTTTTTGCCAAGTAAGTAATATCATCATTAAGTTCCTCATGGCTAAATTCTTTGATGGTGTGTTGTGGGTATAGGATAGTTTTGCAACAAATATGTTTCCAATTTATTGAGTTAAGGAAGGAGGGTTTATGTCCAGTATTAAAGATGTGATCAAAGTGTTGAACGATGTGTCTGGTGATCATGTGCTTGTTTGATGTGATGCTGCCACTAATGCACAATCTAGAAATGATGTTTTTTCAAGCATTATTATTACATGTTTTATGAATGAATTTTGTATTCTTGTCTCCCTCCTTGACCCATTTGATTTTTTCATGTTGTTTCCACATGGTGTCTATGCCATATTTGACATGTTTGAGTTTATCTTTGATGGTGAGGGGAAGGGCTGGGTCAACAGTAGGATCACTTTCAACATAATAATGTTGTTGTTCAAGATAAACTAATTTTTGCATTAGGTTTCCAAATTTTTGTTTCTTCCAAGTTTTTAGATTTATCTCAATTTTCTTGGTATTATTGTGTATGTGATATCCTAGTTCTATGGTATGGTTATCAGAAGCAATCTAGGTGTTTGTGCAAAGTTCCAAATAGTTTGGGTCGGAGAGCCAAAAATTTTCAAATTAGAAAGGTTTGTGTCCCCATGTATCCGGTTTAGTATCAATAATGATAGACAAGTGATCGGAGATTGGTCGTTGTGTAACAATAACAAAGGAATGTGGGTAAAGATCTTGCCATATCATGGTAAAAATAAAGTGGTCGAGCCTAGCCCATGTTTTATTTTGGTGCCAAGTGAAGCGTGCATTTGCAGGGGGAATATCGATCTGATGGTGTTGTGTGATGAGTTGTTTGAATTTTATGCTAGTAGGGTGTATGTGTCCTCCCTATTAAGAAAGGTTACATCTGTCTGATGGTTGTGTGAAAAGGTTGAGGTCTCCTCCAATGAGAGAGGGCTTATCCTAGTATTTCCCAATAATATATTTGATCTCAACAATCTATTTGGTTGTTTTGGCTGTGTTCACCATATATTCCCATAAATACCCATCAATTGGCATTAGTGCTATTTGTGATGTGGAAGGTGATGGAGAAATTTAGAGACTCAACTTGTGTGGTAGTGAAAATAGTGTTTTCTATACCTATATCCAATCCACCTTTGAATCCAACTAGGGGAATGTGGTGCCAAGGCTTTATGTGTTTGTCCCCTATGGTTTTTAGTACAAAACGGGAGAGAATGGATTTAGGTTCCTGGATGGTGATAATGTTTGTGTTGTTTTTATAGATATGTTTTCTGATTTCTTCTCTTCTATAAAGTCTAGAAGAATTATAGACATTCCAGGATGTGATCTTCATTTGGGCATGTGCAAAAGATAGGAAACAATGTTTAAGTCTAGTTAGTGTAAGTGCAAGTTTTCAAGACTGGTATATGCATCATGGATGTTCCTATGGTTTCTCCAATTCTGAAATTTCTCTATATCATAAAGGGAATTATATGTCTATGTTTCATCTTCAAAAGTAATTCCTATTTTATCAGCAAAATATGTAAAAGATTGTATATCCGGTCATGATGCTATGCCCTCTATATTGTCAATATGGTTATCACTATTTGTAGAAATTATAATATCATCTGTATGTAGCGGAGTGTTGTTCTGAAATGAAAGAGACTGAGGGTGTACCTGGATCCTCCAATGCAAAGTAATTTCTTTGTGTTTTCCCCTCTGGTGTGGATTATAGTGGTTTGATAGATTGGATTATGGAGGGAGCTTTTCCTTTGTGATTCTTCTTCAGACTCTGCGATGATTGTATTTCATAAATGATAATAGTTTTTAGCTTCTAAAAAATATCTGAACCAATGCTAGTAGTGGATTTGGTACCATTGTTGTGGAAAGGGAAGGGTTTGAAGGAGTTTTGGAGAGAGTTATTGGTGTTGTCTACAGATGGGGATGTAGTTCTGGGTCTCTTGTCATTTGTGGATAGGTTTGTGTCTTCAATAGACATGGAAGTAGCATTTTTCCTTTCCCAAACCATGCTTCTATCAAATGGTTTCCTGGTGATGGTTAAGGGTTTGTTGGTGTTAGTGAGACAATAACATGATGGAGGGTGGACACTGATATCTATGAAGGTAGTTTTGATAGAAGTGGGGTTTTCATACGTAAGCTTAATATTGTAAATCTTTTACTCTAGTCTATTTTCATAGAGGCTAGAAGGGAAACAACTTGCTTACTAAGAAGACACATTAGGCTTTGATGTACTGAGATGGGTGGAGGGTGTCATGGCTGACGAACTAGAGAGTGGCTCCTATGGAATGTGCTATGGATCTAAAGACCTAGATCTCCCAAAGGTGGGGAGGTAGGTCAGTGATAGCTACCCATCTTGATCAACTAGATATGGATAATGAGGATCCTTGCTCAGGAGATCATCTGGTGATGTTAGCTTGTACAAAGCTTGTGCCATACGGGATTGTCATGACTTGTCTAAAAAGGTGCTCCAGTTTTGTGCCTTTGGGGACAAAATATAGAAGTTGAGAAAGGGAGAGAATCTTAGGTTTAAGGACCGAATGTCTAGGGAGAATAAGGGCAATCCCTCTAGATAATGTTGACAATGTTATTGTCAATATTGTTTATGATAGTGACGAGGAGGCTCCTACCAGTGAAGACTTTCAACAGTCTCATGGAGTTTGCAAGGAGGTCAAAGGGAAACTCTCTATCAAGGTGCATAGAAGGCACCATTGAGAAGGGGGACCTAAAGGAAGATGAAGGAGTTGCAGAGAGGTGTGATGTATGGGGTGAGAGTTGGCAAAGGTCTGGAAATGAGGGTTTCGTAGAAGTTGGGGATCTCGACTTAAGGGGTTTTATAGCTAGTTGTTGGATGTGTGCATGTGATAGATGGGGAGGGATATCATATGGCTCATGAATATGAAGACATGCGAAAGAGTTTTGGGTGATAATAGTGTTGTTAGAGGGTTTTGGACACTGATTTGATTTGTAAAATCTTCTAATGTGTTGTGATCTATCAGTAATTGTTATTTTTGCATGGGGTTTTCCTTTTTGTTGTAGAAAGTTCTGTGGCCATCTTGGGAATGACCAAGGTGATGGTGGAATTTTTAGGAGAGGTTCCCATGGCCGCCACATGTATATCAGCATGATGGAGCATTGCATTGGGACTTAGAATGTTTTCTACTAAATCATTTGGTACATCTCAGGGCTCGAATATGGGGTCAGGTGGAACAAGCTTCCATCCATTTGTATGGGTGTCATTTTTTAAAATGGCAATGGTGAGGTCAGTAGATGTGGTCTTTCTAAGGGATGGGAAGTTTAGATCATATGAATTCAAGGATGATCATTTGGTAATCAAATGGTGTTTTGAAATTTTTGATGTTATCTTGGTTGAAGGCACTGACATAGTTGACGTGTTCTGATATTCCTACCTATTTGCAATGGTTGTGCAGATCTGTGCTGAAGTTGTTGTGTCTTCCTCCTCCGACATCATTGGTGGTGCTGGAGATGAGGTTATCTCAATGGGATTTACTTTTATTCCCATCTTTGGTTGATGCTTCTCTAGAACAAAGAGCTGAGTAAGTGAGTTTGAGCTCATGGAGATAGTGTCGTCTAACGTGAAGAAGAGGGAGTACAACTCCATTGGGGTTTTTTTGTTGAAATATGTGACCAAAGACATTAGGGTTCTATCTACAATAGGGTGAATGAAGATGGTCTACTTAATTTTTAGCTTCAAGGATGAAATCATATCTTCCCAACTGTGTTCAATATATATATATTCGATTTCCTGTCATAGTCGATGACAACTTTGAAGCTCTTGTGTCCCATCTTCACCTTGTTTATACCCAAAGCTATTGTGACCCAAGCCATTAGGGTTCTATCTTCAATACAACAAATGAAGATGGTCTACTCAATTTTTAGCTTCAAGGATGAAATCATATCTGCCCAACCATGTTCAATATATATATTCGATTTACTGTCATAGTCGATGACAACTTTGTAGCTCTTGTGTCCCATATTCACCTTGTTTATACCGGAAAGAAGATCAAATTCATGGTATTTTCAATCCCTAGGAACCTGCACTGTGACATGGTTGGCTGGATCGTCGAGTGGATAGTGCATGCATGTGAAGCGAGAAGTCATTGCTGTTTCCATAGAGTTGAAGAAATGTGTATAAGAATGGGTGGTGTTCTTCTTTCCCTTATATACTCTGCTCATTTTTTTTTTCTATGGTGGAGTTGTTTAATTTTTCTCATTGCGACACTAAGGTGCCCTCCTGCTCTCATAGTGGCAGGCAAAGTGGTCAGCTGATCTAGAGGAAAGATCAACGCCGCTCAAAGGTTTTGTGTGGTATTCCTCTGATGTTTTCACTACCGCAGTGGGTTTATGATAGAGTTGATGTGGTAGGATTGAGCTGGATATCAATGTTGTTATTTCAGGCCATCCCTAAGACATATTGGCTGTCACATACACTGGCTGGTGTTGCTCTAGTATGTTGTTGCAGTGAGTGTTGAATCTATCGGTGGGGATCTCGATGTTGCTGGAGCATCATGGCTATGACCGCTGTTCTCTTGGAGAAATCCTCTAGTTGGCAGAGTAGAAGCCTGACCTGTGATGTTGTGGGAGGGTGGTGCTAGAGAGAAGTTGGAGCTTTCTCTCACTATGTATAAGCTTAGCACACTTTATAAGGTTTAATATGTTGGTATGTATGCTTAGAGAGACAAATATATGATGATTGTAATTCCATAACTTGTAAATTATTTGACTACTAATAAAGGCAATCTTCCAATTTTATTCTATTATATTCAGTTATGAGATAATGATGTAACATAATAAATGTTTAAGAATGGTGTTACTCAATGACGTATCTCTTCAGGTTGAGGACCTGAACAATGAGATCATATAGATGATAAGATTATATACATTCTTGTTATGTCCCTAGTTAGATGTTATCATGGAAGTAAGTTAGACAACGATAACACATAAGACTAGAGTGTGTGTTGGTTGATGATAGAATCTCATTAGTCATGATATGCGATATCAAACCAAACATATAGATACTTGTTAGAGAATAGTGTATCAGATAGTCCCACCTTGAGAGTGATACATGGAAATCATAGAATGGTAGTCATAATCAACTCTCATAGTGATGGTGGTGATTGTGGTTGTTAAAATTACTACACTCATCACATGTTGTTTGATGTACTTTGTCATCATCAAACATGACCTTGAATAAGGGTTTCCATAAAGGTGATTCTCAAATGCATTATGACACATAGGAAATGACTGTTAGTGTGTAAATGGGATTTGTCCCCCCCACATGAGTTTGATATCCTGACCACTTGATAAGCGAGACTGAGAAATGCATGGCCATGCCAATGTGAGTCAATATGTGATATTGAGCTTACACTATCTCAGATAGTCTTCTCTAGTTCAAGAAACATGGATTGAACATTGAAGAGGATGATGATTCCATGTCTCAAGTTCAATATGGATATTAGAGACAAAGGAACTATACAATCACTATAACACCAATCATGAATTGTAGGTCAAAGATGTTCTCCAACTTTCTAAATTACTTGAGTAGCAATGATGTCTTGCTAGATACCAATCATTGCTTGTGATCCAATAAATCAATTATGGACATTCACTACCAACATAACTTGGTCCCTATAGGGTCACACTCATATGAATGCACTTGGAATAAGGGTTTAGTAATGAATGAAGTTTAAACATTGATTACTAAAGTGTTAGGTATTAAATTTAAACAATATTGGCAATCTCCACTCTGAAATGACTAGTTCAACAAGTGAACCGATCAACTTAGGTGCATCAACCGATCGGCTCAGGTTGTGAACCGACCATTTGGTAGATCAATGAGATTGGATCAAGGATTGATGCTGAGGTCATGTTATGCATTTATCGAATATTAATCGACACAACAATTACAAATAGGAAACATAGTGAAACAACCGGTTCAAGTGTTGAACCGATTGTCTCATGTGTGAACCGACCATTTTGACGTTTGCATGTTTTAGAAAATTCATGAAATTTTGTCTCTTCAACTTCCAGATCGACTGGAATCCCTGATCCTAATCCTCCTATAAATAGAGGGGGACTGGGGGGCTTCCAGACACAATTATTAGCTCTACCGGTTGTTGTTTTCTCTAGTTGTGGTAACCAAGAGAGCCTGAGTAAGTTCTACCCATCAAAGGGAGGAACAACAAGGGATAGATAGTTGTGGAAAAGCAAGTTGACTCTAGCACGTCAACTAGAAGGGACAACTCCTTCCCATCCATTCATCTAGAATGACGTGAGTTCCCAGTAGTCTGTATCGACTACTACAGAGGTGACAGGCACTTGCCCTGATAGGAGGACATCATCAAACACTATCTGTGGTACCTGACCAGGAGGACAATAACGAAAACTATCCAAGTGCGACTTAAAGAAAGGTGCACACTACTGTAAGGGAATTGTCACTGGACTTGCTCCAGGGCCAGGTATAACCTTGCAACTCTCTTTCCCATCTCGTAGTTGTTGACGCAATTAATTGTTCAATGGGGAATACAATGAGTAAATTTTTATTTGCACTGTCATATCTAATGCCATATTACCCAACATAATATGTCTCCTTTCACTCCAAATATTAGTTCAAGAAATCCTAAATGAGTCCTCTCTCTATATGAGCGTTCTCTTATTTGCACCAAAATGCATCTAAATTGATGAAAGTTTGACATTAAAAACACCAAACTCTAAATAAAGTTACTAGAACTCAACATGAACAAGTAACAACTCATATATGGTCAAGATATATATCTAATTTATTAAATTACCATTTTTATTTGAATTATGTAAACATTCTTTCTATTTATAAATCTAAATCCATATTCTCTATAACTTTAGTTACAATGAAAGTAACCAACATATAAGTTGAATATAAAATCACTATCTTAACAAGGTTAGAAATATGATCTACAAATACAATAAAAACCACCAATTAAACCAGGAATTATGAAGCATGTAAACCATCATAAAAGGAAAGTTGTTTACAAAGCATATAAAATTACATGACATAGAAATATGATTCGAAGTATATATGCATACTATAGTTAAGACTCTAAGTCGTATGAAAACTAAAATATTCTAGACTAACATAATAGTGATTCTAAAGCATAAAACATGTAAATACTCACATAAGTAACAATATAATATAATATTTTCTTAGTAGTAACAAAGCACCCACCCTTTCTCTTAAAGGAACAACATATTTTGAACTCTCACAAGTCTGATGCAATAAAATTAGTATCCACCTAATTCAAAGATCTTATATTAACGAGATTATTTCTAGAACCAAACAATGATTTTGTTCCAAAATGAGATGAAGTGCTAGATATGGGTTTAACAAATGTATTCATTTTATGGAAAACTCTACATACTTATGATTTAAGAACATTATTATCTCAATTTTACCTAATTTATTAAATTTAGAACATAAAAATGATCCAAAATATTGAAATTGAACTTAAATACCCATACAAAAGGTTAGGTTTCACATACCTTCCAAATATTTCTCAAGTAGGATGTTTGGAGCTCCATTATCACACAATTTCCCTATCATATCACATTAAGATAACTACTATATAATCATAGATTTCTCCTTCCCAAAAGTAGATGTGACAACCTGACTTTCTAATTCATCTTACATACTCTTTATCTCTCATTTGTGACATATTACTCATTATCTATCAATTTCATAGCTGGAGTGTGGTGATACTTCAATTGGGTCACACCAATGCTCAATTCTTACCAAATGTGACATTAATTTGCAATTTGAACTTTGTATAATTGCTTACGACATATCCATATTGAAAGTGAAATGTGATCTCATCCTTGTTCCCACATTGCTCCCTAATGAATTTTATCTTATGAAGGGACCACATATCTTTCCAATAGTGCAAAAATTACCTCAACCGGATCTCCTAAGCTTGAGATATGACCTTTTGAAATCAACTCAAATTTCACTAGATTTAATCAATTTTAATTGGGTTTGAGCCTTATGGGCGGCCTAATTGGGCACACAGACCAATTAGGGGAGTCACCTCCTTTCTCTCGTCAAGTCACTCATCCAAACTTTAACTTATTCTTCAATCAAACCCAACCCTTGGATTGAGTCCCACAGACCCCCACCTAATCTAATAGACAACAAGTCATCTTCAAGCTTGTTTTGTACACTATAGCACTGTACGAGCTAGCTTTATAGAAAGCACCTTTCTCATACTTTTTGCTACAATTGAGGCTTTCTTCCTTACTATTTCTTCATTCTCATATATTCCCCCTTGTCCCAGATTTCTGCACTCTAGGGTTGCTTCTACGCAGCTCCCTTCTCCAAGCAACCCCATGTCCATCACCACCATGGGGCACCTCCACCTGCTTCATTTTAGCAATGCTCGGTGGGAGATGACAATAGATTTGAGTCTACCACAACACCTCATAACTTCATGACCTTCTCATGGCCAGTGACAGGGGCTCAACACCCTTGTTCCATCCGCCTCTGACGGTCTTACTATCATGGCTGGTGCTTAGCAATGGACAGTCAGGGGAGAGTGACACAACCGTGACCCTTAGATCAGGGGCGCACCTAGAGAAATAGTGCAGATTCTTAGACTCCTCATCCAAGTGGTTACCCACTCTGATAGCATGAAGGGCGAAACATTTTGGGATCATGGGGAAGACAGTAACATACCAGATCCAGAACCCTACCCTAGAACTTTGATTCTTTTGGTCTTAGGCCAAACAAAGTTGAGGTTAGAGTGATCCTAATAATCTAATGCATGAAAAATGTAAAATAATATGTCACATAATTCATTTGGTGATAATAAGATGATAAATAACTTAATTGGATGCATAATATGGTTAATGGGCATCTAATGGGCCATATGATGTAATCCATGTAATAAAGCCTCAAATTAAATAATATACTTCAAATTCGTAATCTACACATTAAAATAAGCTTACATGTCAATTTTCATTTAATTTGGACAACCTTGAAATAATATGGTAATATTAAGAGAGAGAAATTGCCTAAAAGGTGTCATTAATAAATAAATATAATAATTGACTCCAAAAGAGGAAAATAATGTTATATTCGTGATCTACATAATAAATATAGCCTTTGGGTGAATTTTCATCCAATTTGGAGAGAGTTTGCTTAAAGGGTGAAATCAGGAGAGAGAAAATATGTAGAACCTTCAAAATATTAAATAAATGTTCAAACAACTCTAATATGTAAAATTGATGGAAAATGCGTAACCAACATGTTAAATATGACTTGTGTGTCAAGTTTCATAAAATTTGGATAATCCCAATACCATAAATGAAGGAGGAAAGAGAAAATATGATTTGATTTATTTGACACATTAAAAGTTCTTAAAAGGCAAATCTAATTTTATATTCGGAATCTACATGCTTTAATTAGCCTCTGTGCAAACTTTTACCTAATTTGGAGTTCATTTGCACCCTCAAAAGAGGAGAGAGAAATAGGAAGATAATTAATTTACAACTTTAATCAATTTCATGATTTCCGATTTATTCTGTCACGCGTTTTGCTTTTCTATAGCGATCGATCTCATCCCCTCATTCTTGATCGGATGGCTGGGGACTTATCTCCTACCTCGAGTAGGAGTGCCCGCCTGTGAGCAATGCGCAGGGCTAGAGTCCCAGTTTATTCGCGGATTTCTCTCTTTTTGCCTCTTCTCGACTTTCGATTTCTTCGCCCTCACTTTCCTCATCTTCTTGTGAATCCAATGGGTATAAAATACCCTGGGGTTCCCCACGTTCTCGCTCTACTCGCTGGGCGCCGCCCCCTAGCCATGTTCTTCTCGAACTTCCCCTGTTCTCCCCCTCTCTTCTCTTTTCCTCGCACCTCCTGACCTTCGGACGCTGGGAAAATCTTCCCTCACCAGCGACGGGTTCCTAGATTTCTTTTCCCACTGTGGATCAGCCGTGCAGGCACTGGGTGCCTTTCTTCATCGGAGTTCCGCCGCCGCCGGGTTGGTCTGCCGCGCAGCGAAGCGTGGCTATGCCTAGACACCCGGGATAGGACTCGTGAGCTCCTAGACCGCTTGCGGAGTTCTTGGATCCTTCAATTGAACGTTTTGGTGAGCACCTCTCTTTTCCCCCTTTCCCGGTTTGCTGCTTCTTCTCGGCTCCTGGCCATGGTTGGCACGCGAGGTAGGGGACAATGTCCCTTGGGTTTTGTCGTTTCTACCCCCTTTCCCTCCTTTCTTTGTGTTTTTTGACCAGGGGCATTTTAGTCATTTCGCGCTCATATCCTTTGCTTTGGATCGAGTCAACGAGCCGCTGACCCGATGACTTGGCTGGCACCCATTGGGCCATGTCATGTGGGCCCAGCCTGTTTCTCGCGGATTTTCTCGCCTATGTGGAAATATTTAATTATTTGATTGGTCGAATTTCTAAAATCCATACCTAATTAATTACTGATCGGAAAAATATAAATAAATAGCCGATGGATTTAGAAAAATAAGGGCTTTCTAATGGAATTGGTTTTATCATATGAATCTAATGTTTTAAACATGTGTTTTTAATGGATCTAATTAATGATGAATTAACTTCTAAAATTCATAACTAATAATTTATAAATCAGAAAAAATATAATAAAATATGTTTTGAACTCAGGAAAATATAATCTAAAATATGGAATTGTTTTGGAAACCTAATTCATATATTAATAAAAAGGTGTTTTAGGGTTTTGTATAATAATGGAAACCTAACCCTAATTCCACATATATTCTAATAGGTGCTTTGGAAGCCTAGGCTTAGACCTAGAAGTGACTTCGGATCTGTTTGAATATGTTGTTGAGGTATGATTGCATCCCACATTATTTCTATATTGAGCAATAGGCTATCTTTATCATTCTCTTGGTCCTATGGACAATAGCCTATACACATTGCTCTTTTCTTTTGATATCATGGTTCATGTGAACTACTTTGCTTTGTTATTGATCTTGTGACCATAGATATTCTCTTGGAATCTTATCTTGTTGCCTTGGTGCAATTTGGACTTTTGATATTATATGTCCACTGTGATGTGGAAGTTTACTTGGTGATATATGCCCACTTTGAAGTGAATTTGTTATATGTTTGAGTTGTCCATTGTGTGATGGCAACCTTGATAATTCTGACTATACATTTTTACTTGCCTCTACATTATACATGCAATGTGATTCAGTAGCACTAGAGTAGTGTAATTACATTGGTTTTGGGACAGTATTCCCCTATTGTTTATTTGGAGGGTGGCAGTATACCATTCCTCTGTAAATCGAGTGTGGCAGTAATCCATGCTCAAAACTTTATATATTGGGAGATTGGCAGTATTCCTTTCTCTATCAGGTTCAAGTGTGTGCTTGGCCGCCAATTGTGTTTATATTGTTCTAGGGCTATGCTTATCTCACATGCATGCAAGTTGATGATGATATGTGCTTTGTTTTCCACCATGGTAGTGGATGTTTATATTGATAGCACATTCTTATTATTTGTTGGTTATGGCAAGTATCCCTTTTGTCATGTTACGTTTCTCTTGATACCCATTTGGGTGGTACTTATCTCTTACATGGGAAGCCTTTTATTTTGATGTCCCTATTTCCTTATTTTGCTCAATTTACTTTTAGTATGCACATACCAGCCTTTGCTGATGTTTCCTATTGTTTCTCTTTTGCTGGGGTATGCTTCCAACCCTAGGTGGAGGACATGGATGGCTTGACATGTTGACCTGGACTTAGTTTGTGATGATGAAGCTTGGAGACAATCTTGAGGTGGTTTAGATTTCCTCTACATGGATCCTTGTGTTGTAAGTTTAAGTTGTAACCCTTTGTTTTATAATTGAATAGTCAAATATTTTCTTCCGCTGCTATACATTGGTCTTTTGATTACCATTATATAAAGATTTGAAAATTTTGCACCCACTCCATCATACCTTCTGAGTGTGTTTGGACTGGAGGTTTTATTGTTCAAATTTTTAGTAAGGAAGTGATTTCACTTCTTTACAACATGGTATCAGAGCCCATGGTAGTTGGAATCGACTATTTCAATTTTGTCTCCCCATATGAACCTTTGACTTTTCTAGATAGCTATAAGTGAGATGTTGACCTTAGAATTGATCAATGATGATCTTTGTATGCAATAAGGTTGGTTTTGAGGATGAGAATATGTTAGGAGATCTAAATATGGAAATATTGTGACTTGGTTTCTCGCTTTGATTTTGAGCTCACCATTGTTTCATATCGTATGATTCTTCAAAGAAAAATATATTTTCAATTATATTACTATATGTACAAAATTTCTTGGATTTATCGATGTTTTCTTGAACTAAGTCACAATGAAGAGAAAATATAGTTTGAGTAGAATCTAACCCTAGTTTTGTACCTAGGAGTTTATATAATGGTGTAGTTGACCTACCCTATGACTTTTTGGATGTTCATGTAGGGTTGATAGGTTAGAGACACAAGGACCTAAAATCTCAACCCTAGATGGCATGACTATAGTTGAATACATAAATAATAAAAGTATTTAGAACTTTTACAACTAAGAGATGTGGTTAGCTCTAAAAAGTTGTTTAGTATGACTTGTTAGGTTGAACCCTTTGAAGGGGTGGAGTGTAGTTGGTTGTTGATGATTAGATGTTTTGATTTTGAGGATGAAATCCTTTTTAAGGGGTGGAGTGTAGTTGGTTGTTGATGATTGGATGTTTTGATTTCGAGGATGAAATCCTTTTTAAGGGGTGGAGTGCTGTAACATACCAGATCCAGAACCCTACCCTAGAACTTTGATCCTTTTGGTCTTAGGCCAAACAAAGTTGAGGTTAGAGTGATCCTAATAATCTAATGCATGAAAAATGTAAAATAATATGTCACATAATTCATTTGGTGATAATAAGATGATAAATAACTTAATTGGATGCATAATATGGTTAATGGGCCTCTAATGGGCCATATGATGTAATCCATGTAATAAAGCCTCAAATTAAATAATATACTTCAAATTCGTAATCTACACATTAAAATAAGCTTACATGTCAATTTTCATTTAATTTGGACAACCTTGAAATAATATGGTAATATTAAGAGAGAGAAATTGCCTAAAAGGTGTCATTAATAAATAAATATAATAATTGACTCCAAAAGAGGAAAATAATGTTATATTCGTGATCTACATAATAAATATAGCCTTTGGGTGAATTTTCATCCAATTTGGAGAGAGTTTGCTTAAAGGGTGAAATCAGGAGAGAGAAAATATGTAGAACCTTCAAAATATTAAATAAATGTTCAAACAACTCCAATATGTAAAATTGATGGAAAATTCGTAACCAACATGTTAAATATGACTTGTGTGTCAAGTTTCATAAAATTTGGATAATCCCAATACCATAAATGAAGGAGGAAAGAGAAAATATGATTTGATTTATTTGACACATTAAAAGTTCTTAAAAGGCAAATCTAATTTTATATTCGGAATCTACATGCTTTAATTAGCCTCTGTGCAAAATTTTACCTAATTTGGAGTTCGTTTGCACCCTCAAAAGAGCAGAGAGAAATAGGAAGATAATTAATTTATAACTTTAATCAATTTCATGATTTCCAATTTATTCTGTCACGCGTTTTGCTTTTCTATAGCGATCGATCTCATCCCCTCATTCTTGATCGGATGGCTGGGGACTTATCTCCTACCTCGAGTAGGAGTGCCCACCTGTGAGCAATGCGCAGGGCTAGAGTCCCAGTTTATTCGCAGATTTCTCTCTTTCTGCCTCTTCTCGACTTTCGATTTCTTCGCCCTCACTTTCCTCATCTTCTTGCGAATCCAATGGGTATAAAATACCCTGGGGTTCCCCGCTTTCTCGCTCTACTCGCTGGGCACCGCCCCCTTGCCCTGTTCTTCTCGAACTTCCCCTGTTCTCCCCCTCTCTTCTCTTTTCCTTGCACCTCCTGACCTTCGGATGCTGGGAAAATCTTCCCTCACCACCAGCGGGTTCCTAGATTTCTTTTCCCACCATGGATCAGCCGTGCAGGCACTGGGTGCCTTTCTTCATCGGAGTTCCGCCGCCGCCGGGTTGGTCTGCCGGGCAGCGAAGCGTGGCTATGCCTAGACACCCGGGATAGGACTCGTGAGCTCCTAGACCGCTTGCGGAGTTCTTGGATCCTTCAATTGAACGTTTTGGTGAGCACTTCTCTTTTCCCCCTTTCCCGGTTTGCTGCTTCTTCTCGGCTCCTGGCCATGGTTGGCACGCGAGGTAGGGGACAATGTCCCTTGGGTTTTGTCGTTTCTACCCCCTTTCCCTCCTTTCTTTGTGTTTTCGACCAGGGGCATTTTAGTCATTTCACGCTCATATCCTTTGCTTTGGATCGAGTCAACGAGCCGCTGACCCGATGACTTGGCTGGCACCCATTGGGCCATGTCATGTGGGCCCAGCCTGTTTCTCGCAGATTTTCTCGCCTATGTGGCAATATTTAATTATTTGATTGGTCGAATTTCTAAAATCCATACCCAATTAATTACTGATCGGAAAAATATAAATAAATAGCCGATGGATTCAGAAAAATAAGGGCTTTCTAATGGAATTGGTTTTATCATATGAATCTAATGTTTTAAACAGGTGTTTTTAATGGATCTAATTAATGATGAATTAACTTCTAAAATTCATAACTAATAATTTATAAATCAGAAAAAAATATATTAAAATATGTTTTGAACTCAGGAAAATATAATCTAAAATATGGAATTGTTTTGGAAACCTAATTCATATATTAATAAAAAGGTGTTTTAGGGTTTTGTATAATAATGGAAACCTAACCCTAATTCCACATATATTCTAATAGGTGCTTTGGAAGCCTAGGCTTGGACCTAGAAGTGACTTCGGATCTGTTTGAATCTGTTGTTGAGGTATGATTGCATCCCACATTATTTCTATATTGAACAATATCCTATCTTTATCATTCTCTTGGTCCTATGGACAATAGCCTATACGCATTGCTCTTTTCTTTTGATATCATGGTTCATGTGAACTACTTTGCTTTGTTATTGATCTTGTGACCATAGATATTCTCTTGGAATCTTATCTTGTTGCCTTGGTGCAATTTGGACTTTTGATATTATATGTCCACTGTGATGTGGAAGTTTACTTGGTGATATATGCCCACTTTGAAGTGAATTTGTTATATGTTTGAGTTGTCCATTGTGTGATGGCAACCTTGATAATTCTGACTATACATTTTTACTTGCCTCTACATTATACATGCAATGTGATTCAGTAGCACTAGAGTAGTGTAATTACATTGGTTTTGGGGCAGTATTCCCCTATTGTTTATTTGGAGGGTGGCAGTATACCATTCCTCTGTAAATCGAGTGTGGCAGTAATCCATGCTCAAAACTTTATATATTGGGAGATTGGCAGTATTCCTTTCTCTATTAGGTTCAAGTGTGTGCTTGGCCGCCAATTGTGTTTGTATTATTCTAGGGCTATGCTTATCTCACATGCATGCAAGTTGATGATGATATGTGCTTTGTTTTCCACCATGGTAGTGGATGTTTGTATTGATAGCACATTCTTATTATTTGTTGGTTATGGCAAGTATCCGTTTTGTCATGTTACTTTTCTCTTGATACCCGTTTGGGTGGTACTTATCTCTTACATGGGAAGCCTTTTATTTTGATGTCCCTATTTCCTTATTTTGCTCAATTTACTTTTAGTATGCACATACCAGCCTTTGCTGATGTTTCCTGTTGTTTCTCTTTTGCTGGGGTATGCTTCCAACCCTAGGTGGAGGACATGGATGGCTTGACATGTTGACCTGGACTTAGTTTGTGATGATGAAGCTTAGAGACAATCTTGATGTGGTTTAGATTTCCTCTACATGGATCCTTGTGTTGTAAGTTTAAGTTGTAACCCTTTGTTTTATAATTGAATAGTCAAATATTTTCTTCCGCTGCTATACATTGGTCTTTTGATTACCATTATATAAAGATTTGAAAATTTTGCACCCACTCCATCATACTTTCTTAGTGTGTTTGGACTGGAGGTTTTATTGTTCAAATTTTTAGTAAGGAAGTGATTTCACTTCTTTACAAAGACCATGGTGGTCCCCTGATCTAGCTACCCTCATTGATTAAGAAATCAAATGAAGCTATACATCCTATTACATGTGGATCAGGGCATGGCTTGTGGCTAGATGATGAAAGATAAGTTATGTGTTGAATCTTTGAAGTGGGTACATGCTTTGATAATTTTATGAATATGTCTTTCTTGTCTAAACTGGATGTATGCTTTTCTACTTACTCAAATATTGCCATGTAGCATACTAGTATTGTACTCGATGTTTGTCTTGGTGATTTTATTAGTTGAAAACATAATATAGAATTCCATTATAAAAACATTGTGGGCATGCAAACATTCTTGTGGTAAGGACACAAGGCTGGGCGTCCTACTTGAGTTTTCATGATAGGGTAGATCATTTCAATAAAAGAGCTCTTGACAATGGCCTTGAGGTCCCTCGTGTAGAAGGGTTAGCTAATCTTGAGAACCCTTATAGACTCTTCCTATGAGAAGTTAGTCAAAGGCCTTATGATACATGACATTGTTAAAATATTTGGAGTAAAATTACATAAAACATGAGATCTCATTTTTGCTAAGTACTCACTTGTTTATTCTTGTTCATTTACTCCTACAATCTTTTCAAAATTTTCAAAGCTCATACACATGTATATTTTTACCCTGTACTCAACACCTCATGTGTTGAACCACTTGTTTCATGTGTGTTTTAGGTTCAAAGATGGCTTGGAGTTCATAGGCTTGGTGATCTATGTTCAAATGTACTTGTTGTAAGATCCCTAGAGCATAGAGGAGACTTGTTCAATTTGACTCTTCAGTATGTAAATACTATAATATGACAATGTTGCTTAATAATACTTGTTGAATGTTGAGATCATGATTGGTGCTTTTATCTTGTTAACAATTCATGTATGTTTAGATTTTATGCTTCCACATTCACACTTTGATAATACCATGCTAGGAACAGATGCCTGATTCCTATTTCCACTGACAATGTAGTCAGTGGGGGTAGGACTAGGGTAATACATGAATTAATGATAGATGGTATTAGAGTATGAACAATAACTACATCAAACATTGCTCACATGAGACCCAAAATAGATTCAACCTTACATCTCACCCTAGAAACTTAATGAGTTGTACTTTGTGTACTTAGTTGAATTAGCCTCTAGGTTAGAACTTAGATGTTCTAGAACTAGGTGCATGCTTGTGTAACCCCCATGACCTTTCTTGTCTCATACTTCTATCATGTAGTATGGGATATAGGTTCAGTAGGGAGAGAAATGAGGGATATTGATTTCCCGATGAGTGTGGTAACTCACTTTTGGTTCAAATGGAGTATGGTTGTTTCCATCACACATTTCAACATTGGAGAAAACCTATTTTAAGTATTAGTATATGTAAAAAATGAAAATGTTTACCACACATAGAAAGGTAGTAAGTATCCATATAACCTAAGAGAAAGAGATGTAACATTAGTCTAGATGAGGGTGTTTAGATGCTATTTTTAGTATCCAAAGTTGTCTAGAGCCATGATATAGGTTAGGCTAGTAAGTAGCCTAGATGACCTAAGATGATGATGATATTGATGTTAATTTTTATAATGATGTTGATGATGATGATATGAGCTTGCATTAATATGGCCAAAGTTTGTTTTGGAAGGTTAATGTATGTCTTGAAGATATGCAATGAGTTTAGCCATGCAACCTTAGATATACCTAGAACCATGTATGTGTTGGTATGTATGCCTAAAGAGACAATCATAGGATGATTGGAATGTGGCATTAGATACCTAATTTGATAATAATAAATGTAATGCATCTATTATGTTTGTCTTAATCACGAGATGGTGACACATACATAGTAGATGTCTAAACAGTGATGTTACTCAATGACGTATGTCTTCAGGTTGAGAAACTGAATGATGAGATCATATGTATGATAAGAGTACATACATTCTTGTTATGTCCCTAATTAGATATTACTATGGAAGAAAAATAGGCAACAATAATACATAAGACTAGAGTGTGTGTTGATTGATGACAAAGTCTTATTAGTCATTATCAAGTCAAGTGCATAAGTATATGTTAGAGAACACTGTATCAGACAGACCTACCATGAGAGTGATAAATCGAGGCCGTGGAATGGTAGTCGGAACCAACTCTCATAGTGATAGTGGTTCTTAGACCTGAAGTCACTACACTCATCACATGTTGTTCATAGCATTTAGACATCATACAAAGTGACCTTGAATAAGGGTTGCCATAAAGGTGATGCTCATGTGCATTGTGACACATGGGGATTGAGTGTGAGTGATGTAGATGGGATTTGTCCCTCCTACTAGATATTGATATCTAGGCCTCTTGATAAGTGTGAATGAGAAATGTATGGACATACTCATGTGATTCTATATGTGATATGTGAACTCACATGCATCTCAGATAGTTTGCTCTAGTCCAAGGAACATGGATTGAATGTTGAAGAGGATGACAATTCCATGCCTCAAGTTAATCCAGATATCAAAGATAAAGGAACTTAGAATCACAGTAACACTGATCACAAATTGTAGGTTGAAGTTGTTCTCCAACTTTCCAAACTACTTTGGTAGCAATAATGTGTTGCTAAATGCCGCTCGTTTCTTGTGATGTCATAAGTTGGTTATGGACATTTAGTATCCTGTAATTTGGGACCTATACGGTCACACACATAGGATACACTTAGAATAGGAGTTTATTCATGAATGTTGTTTAAATTGACTACTAAAAGAGTTTAAGTATTCAATTAAACAACTGATTTTAAATAATTGACTGAATGGACTTTGAACCGGTTGGTTGGAGTGTCAGGTCAATTGAAATCAATATTAGTCAAACAATGCCTGAACTAGGGCATGAACTAACCAGTTCATAGTCCCAACTGATCGGTTCATATGATGGACCACCTAGTTCAATGGCCAATTCCATTAGATCAATGATTAGTGCTAACATCATGTTTTGCATTAATCATGGATTCAATACCAATGAATTCAGAGTAGGAAACGACACGAACCGACCAATTCATGCATGAACCAACTGGTTGGGCACATAAAATGATTGGCTCACCATCCGAAGTTTCTAAATTTTTTTTAAATTCCATCCTTCCAAATTCCACACAGATTGGGAACCCTGACCCTAGCCTCTCCTATAAATAAAGGGGTATTGGTGGCTTCCTAGACAAGCAAAATTAGCTCTGACAATTATTGTCCTCTTTGGTTGTGGCAATCAATAGATAGCCTAAGCAAGTCCTACCCAATAAAGGGAGGGATCACAAGGAAGAGATAATTTGTGGGAGAGCAAATCAGTTCTAATACACTAACATTTAAAGGGACAACTCCTTCTTGTTTCTTGCCGCTAGGAGGAAAATGTCAACTGCCATCCATGGTACTACACCAACATGCCGTTGGTGATGAATGTTTGAGTGCTACTGAAGAAGAAGTGCGACGCTGATGTAACTATATTTTAGGGCTTCATCTTGTATCTTATTGCACCCAATCACATGTATACATGTTATTTCCCCTAGTATGTGACTTCATGTAATATGCACTTATGGACATTTTTGCACATTTTTCAGGTACTTAGACCACTCTTGGATGTAAGAGAGAGAGATAATGATCCTAAGGTTTCTCTACCCTTAGGGAGGCCCAAAGTGAAGTTCAAGGCTCCCTCAGCCTACATCTAGTGGCTAAGGGTCCATTGAAGCAAAGAAGTCCAAGGAAACACCAAGTACAAGTGCCAATTGTTGATATAGAGACCAACACAAGCGCGATAACACAGAACGGTCATGCTGACCCAAGAAAAATCACAGAGAAACCAAGTTCAAGGAAATCAAGATTCAAGTCAACCGAACGACCGTGCAACATTGCATGCCCGTGCTGCCATGCCCCAGAATGGCCGTGCAACATTGCATGCCCATTCTACCATGCCCCAGAACGGCTGTGCAACATAGCACAACTGTGTTGCAGCTATGATAGAATGCCCATGGCACTTAGAATAGCCAACCTTCACTCAAGCCACCACGACCGTGCTACCCATGCCTCACCACGGATGTGGTAGCAACCATCAGTTCAAAATTCCGACACTCATTGTAAATTTTTCCATTTTCTCACCTCACCCATTCCACACCACCACAAGCATCCCGACCCCATCCCACCACGGCCGTGCTACCTAGGACGACCATGCTACATACAACCCTAGCAACAGTTTTACATTGCACTTTCCATTCTGCCCCACTTAACCTAATGCTTCCCCAACACCTATATATACTTGGGTGGAAGCTCTATCACGAAGGTTAGCTACCATATAGACATTTTAGCCTCCCCGTTTTGTCCTCCATCCATTCCCACATCATTCCACCTCATTCCACCATTTCCACCACTAAAACCCTAGTTTTCTAGTGTTTTAGCCACTTTCCACCATACACCCACATCATTCACCTACCTTGGTGGAAGGAGCTTGAGCTGTTGCTGCTAGGAGGTGGAGAAGGAGGAGTATTCACTGAGCTCATCATGGCTTTTCACTCCTCTACTCATTCTTCTTATATTTTCTTGTTTTATGAGTAGCTAGTCCCCTTAGGTAGGCTGTTTGGGGACAAAAATGTTACTTTGATACCATGTTGGGGAAAAATGATATGTAAACATTGTGATTTCATTTACTAATGATTATTTTCTACATCTATCTCATTTATCATGAATTTCTTTGTGGTTTGTGTTTGAAATCACCTAGATTATAGGGAAATTTCTTATATATGGCTCTTTTTGTGGATTGCTCCTAAGTCTAATTAATGGATCCCTAGTTAGCTATTCACCTTCCTACATGCTAATCAATTATCTCACACCTAGGTGAGAGATCCAAGTAGCTAGTATGGGAACATTTAGTGTAATTGTCTTGGAGCCTTCTCAAGTCTAGAATGTGGGTGATCTGAGGTCGAAAACCTCACTTCCACCTTACATTACCCCCCTTGACCCCTAATTATCCTAGGAGCTCCTATCATAGAAACCTAGACTTGGCTAGGCCCTAACTGAATTCCACCTAAACCCTAGACCAATTGAGCCTCGTAAAGGTAGGTAGGAGATTTTAGGGACTAGTTTCCCTATCCACAACCTATCCTATCCATGTCCAATTAGTAGTTTAGGGAAATTCATTAGCAGCTAGCTTGTTGTTTGGTTTGGTAATCTAAATGAAAGTATAATATTCACATGTTATTACCCCAACCTAATTGATAAGTGCATCCCCCAAACAACCCACTTCCCATTAATTGATTAAAACCCTAATTGCCTTTTTTGCTTAGTTAGTGTTAGCTTAATTAGCTCTTTACTCACTTAGTTAGCCTCTTGACTTTCTCTTGCCTTATTCTTTCTAGTTTGGATCTTTAATTTCTATTTTGCCTAGTTAGGTAGCTAGTGTAGAGTAGACCTCTTCTTACTTTATTTAGCATATCTTGCTCTTTTCCTTTTCTAGCTTGTCTTTCCTTGATCATTAGAATTAACTATCTAGGGTTAACTTAGGTTTTGATCTTATCTGTTCTACTTTAGTTCCTTGGTTGTTCACCATTAGTGTAATAAAAAAATCAACCATAAAACCCTTAAACCCTAGACTCCATAGTAGGAACCTAGCCAAAACTAACCTAGATCTAGTGACCTTTTTCTCCCTGTGGATGGACCCTATACTTGCCACTTGCCTATACTATAACATGAACTTGTACACTTGGATGCATATTATTTTAGTTTAAGTGGGTGTGTTTGTGTAGGTCCCTTATAAATTCAAAAGATCCTATGTGTGTTTTCTTAAGTTGCATCTAATCAAACTCATTGGTTAGGTGTAACCCAAGGCAAGTCAAAATGCACCAAGATTTTCTGAAGCCATTATCGGGGAGAAAGGTGCTTGGCATAGCTAGTTAGTTTTGCTTTGATCTTTTCCTACTACCCTCATCATTTCTATTCTTTATTATTTTCTCTTTGTATTCTTTGTGCATACGGTTTACTAACTAGTTTTCTTTTGTTTGGTTGTGCCTTATGCATGTGGCAAGCCACTCGGGGAAGACAAGGTGGAAGGACATAATGCTCCTCACAAGCCACTTCAAGAGTATTTCATGACTAGAAACTACAAATCACCAAATTCTAGTAGAGTTGATCAAATACTAGGTGAGCAATCCTCCATCCCTCCAGGTCTTCTTGGGATCATGCCTACCTTCTACGGTTCGGAGAGTGAGAACCCCTAAAACCAATTTGGACTCCTTTCTTAAAGTGTGCTCTACCTTCATGATGCCAACAACCAGTGATGACACAATCATGTTAACCTTGTTCTCTTTCTCCCCCCAAAGATAAAGCCAAAGATTGTATGATTCACGAAGGGACATCATGGGTTGGGAAGAGATGAAGAATTCCATTTTGAGGAAATTATACTCCATTGCAAGGTTGACACAAATGTGGTGTGCCATAGTGGATTTCAGTCAAATGGGTAATGAGTGGTTCCATTATGCTTGGGAGAGATTTCAAAAGATGTTGAGAGAGTGCCCACACCATTAGATCCCTTTGTGATATCTAGTTTAGTCCTTTTACTCCGATCTATCTCCAATGGGTCAAGCTACAATGGATTCTTCTTGTGGAGGATCTTTTATGGCTAAGCCACCTGAAGAGACATGGCCCTTGTTCAAGCAATTGGTGGAAAGTTCAAGGATCCAAGCTTCTAGCATGATGAATGATGGTGACCGCCCCTTTGGTGTGACATCTCCATTTCACAGTGATTCAAACCCACAAATGGTGAAGATTCTTATAGAAATAGTGAGTTTCATGAAGAACCAAGTGGGAATTGTTCCTTGCCATTCTGTGAATTATGTTGGTTCCTTTGATGAAGAAGTGAAGGCACCTCACCCCTATAGCTACCAGGAACAACAAAGTCAAGATATAGCTCAAGGTTTGATGAAGAGGTTCTATCTAGATTGAAAAGCTTTGATAATATGAAAAAGAATGTTATAAGGCTTGAGGAAAGGATAGAGAATCTATCTTCCATACTTGCTCTCTAAGAGGAAAATTGTCTTCAAAGTCCACAACGAGTTTCAATGAAGCAAGTGGAGCTATGCATTCCACTCATGTTCTCTATAGTCCACCTCCCATGCAAGTGCAACCCATATACCACTTCCAAGTCCATCGAAAGCCTTATACACCTCCTCCCTTCCATCACCACAATTCTCCCACCAATTCACCTTCCAACCTCAATTCTTTTCTCCACCTAAATTTCAATACCAAGTATCACCTCCACCTCCTACACAAACCCCATAGGACCCCCCACCACCATGAGTAAGGAAGTGCTGTGATACTTCTGAGGAGTGGAAAATCTCTTGGGCAGCCTAGAAGTCAAGGAAAGGTTGATAGAGCAAGGCAAAGGCAACAGAAAGGATGATATTGTGATTGAAATTACTAAAGATGATACTATGACACCTCATGTTGAGCATGTGATGTTGTATGTGCCATCTCTACTCCATTTGTAGGTTCCACCATCCCCAGTGTTCCATATCATGGCATGCCACAAGAAAACCATGTTGATGCAAATAGATCCAAAGTAAGTGAGCCACCATTCCCCAAAGCATTGGATGAGCCCCCAGAAGTAAAAAAGGAGGCAAGAACACAATGTTGACATTCTAGAGGTGTTTCTCCTAGTGAATGTGAACATTCAATTGTTGGATGCTATCAAGAAGATCCCATCTTATGATAAGTTTCTCAAGAACCTAAGTACTGTGAAGAGAAAGTCAACATGGAGAATACCAAAGTGAGTAAAGTTGACTGAACAAGTGAGATCTATCATCAAACATTCACTTCCCTTGAAGAGGAATGACCCAGGAGCCCCACTCATACCTAGCTACATAGGGGGACATCACATAGACAAATCCCTACTTGATTTGGGATCTAGTGTGAATTTGATGCCATATAGTGTCTATGTGGAGATAGGGTTAGGCAAGTTGAAATTGTCTCATTGCACTCTCTAATTGGTGGACCATTCCATAAAAGTTCCTAGAGGAAGAGTGGATGATGTTTTGATTATGATAGATAAAGAAAGGGCAGTTGTGTTCCTGACACATTTCATTGTTCTTGACATGGACCCAGATGATAGGAAGATTCCCATCATCTTGAGAAGGCCATTCCTATCTATAACTGATGTCGAGATACATGCGCACAGTGGCACAATGAAAGTCTTTTTAATGGACATGAAGATAAAGATCAACACGTACAAGACCCCAACCCAGGGAGCCTGAGATGAGGATATTTGACATGATCACCTCAAGAGTCTGATTGGTCATTTGAAAGAGGGGGATCTAGATGAAAGAATTGATGATGGATTTTGTGATCAAAAGGATGAGGAACATAAGTAGAGTGCAAATGAGAGATGAATTTATTGCATGAGTGGAAACTTGAGAATTCCAAATGGATGAATGATGCAAGAATAAAAAATCCCAGCTGAAGGCATGAAACTTAGCGCTAGTGCAAGGCAACCCACCTAGGTTTGGGAAATTTTCACCCAACCTTCCATTTTTTATACTTTTGGTTATATTAACACTTTTCTAAGAAAACACACACAACACACTTGTTTCTAATAGTTTTTGTTTAGTTTTAATATATGTAGGTGAAAACAATTATGAAATGAAAAAAAAATTAGATGAAATTTAGAGAAAGATTCATGAAAAATCACTCTTGATCAAAGATTTGGTGTTTTGATGAAGTTCAAGTTGAAATGAACTTCTATGGTACTCACCACAGAGTGGTACCATGGAATTTCCATGATGGTACACTCCAATCAATAGGGAAATCGAAGAGAATTAAAGAAAATCAAAGAAGTGAAGAACATACTCAGTACATCTATGCAAGGCAACACAACCATGTTGCAATCAGAACAGCCATGTTGGGCCACCATGGTCGTGCCATGAAGCACGACCGTGCTGTGTCCCCACTCCATCACTTAAGTCAAAGAATTCAAAAACTTTGCAAATCAGTTCATTTTAGTCTTTTGCAAATAGCATGACCGTTCACCATGAACATTGGCTGTGCAATGACCCAAACCTCTTCTTCAACCTCTAATCCTCCAAAACAACCCTAATTCACCCCCAATCATCTCCCTACCATTTTATCTACCCTTACCTACAATTTCCACCCATTTCCCACCATCAAATCCTCTCAATTTATCCAATCCGCCCAACAACTAGTTCTTTGAAGAAAATCGAATTTCTCAATTTTCTCCATCCAAATCCATCCACAATGAAGAAAATCACCAAGCAAGTGGTGTCCAAGACAAAGGAGTTCATCTCCTATGGCCTTCTCCAAAAGAATGACTCTTCTTCGACACAAGTGTCATCTCTCACTCCACCGTCCACCTCTAGCTCTAGTGGAACAACCCATTTGTCAGAAGTAGATTTAGATGCAATTATAAATCCTATCTTGGAGGAGGCTTCTACTCCACCTTGACGTGCTACATCATAATCATCGAGGGAACCACCACCATCTTCAACTCGATGATCAGTTTCTTCTGGAGAAGCACCACCACTTATGACAACTTGACCTTTGACATCTTCAACTGCTTACGACAGCTTGACCTTCAACTTCAGCCTGACCTTTCACATTTTCAACTACTCTATAGTTGCAACCATAGCTGCAAGCCCAAAGGCGGCCATTACTTGATGATGAAGATGAGCAAATTCAAAATGAAGAGGATCAACCTACACATGATTATGAGGTTATGCAAGATGCACAACATGAGAGAACACTCGAGGTGATGAGAAACAAGGTGAAGAAACCAAAGCACCAGAAGTGATTGATGTGTAGGGTGATATCCACCCGCTATGCATGCCGGGAAACACTGGAGGCTCTAGGGTTTTTTGAATATTGTTAGGGTGTTATGGAAGCAATGAGATTGTTCAAGGTCTAGATGACTGTTCAGGAGACCTATATCAAGTTGACACGCTAGTTTTTTGCCACTTTGAAGAAGGTCTCTAATGATGGTGAAAATTCTATTAGAGTCATGCTTAGGGATAAATTTTGGGTCATCACCATCATCCATGTTAAACAATTTTTTTCCTCTAAGTAAAGAAATGCCAGCTCTCCTAGATAATGGAAAGATAGATAAAGACTCCAATGCCACCTATACTTTCATGTAGAAGGCATTCACTGGATAAAACAATTTTATAGTGAGGAAGTCGAAGATAACTTTAATTCATAACCCTTTCCTCTGCTATGTTCAGAAAGTCCTCAAAAATACCATTATTCACAGATATGAAAATCAAGGAAGCTGTACAAAGAAGGATTTGTATGTCTTGGGTTGGATGACAAAGGGTAAGCATGTGAACTTGGGTGCACTATTGATTGATCATTTGAGGATGGTCCCCTCCAAGGGTAAGAACCTGTTCATTATAGGAGGAACTGTGACATTCATTGCCATTTCCCTGGGTCATGATGTTTCGATAGTAGTTGTTGATCAAAAGATCATATATCAGGTCAATACCCCATATGTAGGCATCTCACTATAGCTACCATACCATACTGCACCTCTCCTAGATGAGTATGACCCCACTCCATAGTTCTTGGATATAATGAGGAGATAGGAAGAAGATAATCCCCAAGATACATTCCAACAACAAGAGATAATTCTTGAGGGACTAGGAGAGTCATAAGCAATTGCTGAGAGGAGGAGGACAATGGAGGAGAGAGAGGCACATAAGGTAAGGAGAAGGGAGGAAAAAGCAACACAACAACCACTACAACCCACAGTGAACACCTATAACATGTCGATGATACATTTACATCTAGAGGGCATTGAGAGGACTCAGGAGGGCATCTTGAGGGCACATAAGGGATTTCAACATACACATGATGCATTATTTTTGGATCATCAACAAATGCACCATCATATCAACCATATGTATAGATTCCAGCATGCCCATGCCAAGAGTAACCCCCCAGTGGGGAGAAGATTGGTGGGGTACACTATCCGTGTACCAGGATACCTACCCACCTCCACAAATGGACTATTGGGGAAGTTACTACGATCATCCTCCACCACAGGGAGGAGCACCACCAGAGCCACAACAACAACCATGATTATATACTCTATCACTCCTATACTTTAGTGTCATGCTGAAGACAACATGATTCAAAAGTTTAGGATGGTAGGGCAGTATACCCTCTTTCATTTCACTCATTCTACATTTCACCTGCCATTTACTTTTATTTTGTTGATCCTACCATTTGGATTAGATTTTACCTATTTTGCATACTTGCATGCCATTTATTTTTCTTACCGTCAATTTTTGTGTAATTTTCAAAAATTTCTCTTTTTGCCATGAATATATTTTTGTAATTTTTGCATGTTTATAGCTGGATTTGCTTTTTTTTGCTGTTCCATAATGAAGGCTTGGATGTGATTCAAGGAAATTTGGCACCATTTTGGCCAATTTTAATCAAATTTAGAATATTTTTCCCAAAACGCATGTTTTGATCCAATATCTACCTTGTTAATTGAAAATGATGACCTTTGATGAATGCAAGTGAATTATCATGATTCATTGCTAAATGGTATCGATGCTAGAACTTTTACATGTTCATCACCTGTCTTATTTTTGTGAAGGATTTGGTTGAATTGTGATTGGAGCAGGCTATGAATGCTTAGAGCCTATGGAATCACATGATACAAGTTGAATTTCATATTGTTCACTCATGTGGTGTGATATTATTTGATGAAGTGTTGAAATCATTTTCATGCAGGAGATTTTATGTGGAGAACCACACTAGTGACCCCTCTTTGACCTGACTCTTCTTTTGTCATCTTCTTACCTCTCCGCCTAATGAAAGTATGACAACATGCACATATTTAGCCTTGAATACCTCTAAAATTTTGGTGTGACCATATCTATATCTCCCTACTTCACTCTCACCACCATATGCCCTACCCACATCAAGGGAAAATGAAAAGAAGAAGGAAAAAAAAGCAAAAAGAAAATGAAAGGTTCTCATGTGTAAGAGCATCTAAATAAAGAGAAGATGAGTGTTATAGAACTCTAATATCTTACCACAATCCTTTCTTCTATTTCATACCCATTGAGATAGGAATCATGAAACCTAGACCGCTTCACACTTTTTCCATAGCCATATGGGTCACTTAGTGTGGTTTGAAGCATAAGATTGAATGCATGAAAGTGAAACAACACTCCTAGTCATCTTTGATTAAGGCCATCATGAAATAGTCTACCTAGAGCTACATGAAGGCCATACAAATTGATTTTGCATTCTATGCCCTATATTTGAAGTTTGTATGCTTAGTGCTCATTTCATGATTGGATTGTGAAAGTGGAGAGGATAGAGGCAAAATGCATGTATGTAGTCATCATTGAGCCCATTTAGTTAATATTCATGTTTTGCATTGCAATTGTCATTTCTTGATTGTAGAAAGATTGCAGAGAGATTGAGTTGGAGCATACTTGAGGACAAGTATGTTTTAAGTTTGGGGTGGAGATGCAACCCTATTTTAGGGCTTCATATTGTGTCTTATTGAACTTCAATCACATCTATACATGTTAGATTACATGTTATTAATCCTAATATGTGATTTCATGTAAAATGCACTTATGTACATTATTTGCACATTTTTCAGGTACTTAGACCACTCTTGGATGGAAGAGAGAGAGAGAAGGATCCTAGGATTTCTCTACCCTTAGAGAGACCCAAAGTGAAGTTCAAGGTTCCCTCAACCTACCTTTAGTGGCCAAGGGTCCATTGAAGCAAAGAATTCCAAGGAAATACCAAGTAAAATAGCCAAGTGCTGATGTACAGACCAACACGGCCGTGATAACACATAACGACAATACTGACCAGGAAATATCATAGAGAAACCAAGTTCAAAGAAATGGAGATTCAAGTCAGCAGAACGGCCGTGGAGCATTGCATGCCTGTGCTACCATGCCCCAGAATGGCCGTGCAACACAACAAAACCATGTTGCAGCTAAGACAGAATGATAGTGGCACTCAGAACGACCAACCTTCACTCAAGCCACCACAGTTGTGCTACCCATGCCTTACCACGACCATGGTGGCCACCACGACCGTGCCATCATCAATTCAAAATTCCCAAATAACTTTTGCCATTTTATAACCTTGCCCATTTCACACCACCACGGGAGTTCCAACCCCATCACACCACGACCATGCTGCCTAGCACGACTGTGCTGCATTACAATCCTAGCAACAATTTTGCACTTTACTTCCCATTTTACCGACACTTAATCTAGTGCTTCCTGACCACCTATATAAACTTGGGTGGCAGCTCTAGCATGAAGGTTAGCTACCCTATGACCACTCTAGACTCCCCATTTCATCCTCCATCCCATTCCCACCTCATTCCACCTCTATTCCACCATTTCCACTACTAAAACCTTAATTTTCTATTGTTTTAGCCACTTCCCATCATACACCCGTGCCATTCACCTACCTTGGAGGAAGGAGTTCGAGCTACTGCTACTAGGAGGTGGATAAGGAGGAGTCTTCACTAAGACCATCATGTATTTTCACTCCTCTACTCATTCTTCTTCCTTTCTTCTTGTATTTTCTTATTCTATGAGTAGCTAGGCCCCTTAGATGGTCTGTTTGGGGCCAAAAATGTTACTTTAATACCATGTTGGGGGAAAATGATATGTAAACATTGTGATTTCATTTGCTAATAATTATGTTCTACTTCTATCTCATTTATCATGAATTTCTTTGTGGTTTTTGTTTGAAATCACCCAGATTCTAGGAAAATTGCTTATATGTGGCTATTTTTGTAAATTGCTCCTAAGTCCAATTAATGGATCCCTGGTTAGCTATTCACCTTCCTACATGCTAATAAATTCCCCTACACATAGGTGAGAGATCTAAGTAGCTAGTATAGGAGCATTTAGTGTAATTGGCTTGGAGTCTTCTCAAGATTAGAATATGGGTGATGTGAGGTCTAAAAACTCACTTCCACATTACATTACTGCCCTCATACCCTAATTACCACAGGACTTCCTATCCTAGAAACCTAGACTTGAATAGACCCTAATTGAATTCCACCTAAAACCTAACCCAATTGAGCCTCGTAAGGGTAGGTAGGAGGTGTTAGGGATTAGTTCCCCTATGCACAACCGATCCTATCCATGACCAGTTAGTAGTTTAGGGAAATTCATTAGCCTCTAGCTTGTTGTTTGGTTTGGTAATCTAAATGAAATTACAATTTTCACATGTTATCACCCCAACCTAATTGATAAGTTCATCCACCCAAACAGCCCACACTTCCCATTAATTGATTAAAACCCTAATTGCCTTCTTGCTTAGTTAGTGTTAGCTTAATTATCTCTTTACTCGCTTAGTTAGCTTCTTGCTACTATAGAAATGACGTATAACATCAAATTTTGAGGCATCAGTTGTATTCCAAAAACTGACGCCTAGAACCTACAACGTCGGCTGAACACACAAACTGACATCTATATGTGAAGACCGGCTGATTTTCATAGTATACAAGTATCGCTTTTTATTTAGCGTCAGTTGCGCAATAAGAAACCGACATATAAAATCACCCGCCAAATCCAATTTTTCCAGTGCAAAAAAATTACTTCCAAAATTTCACATACGACGTCGGTTGTGGACCAAGTAACCGACAAATAAAGGGTTTTCACGAGACAGAAATCAGCCCCATTTTTGTCGTCAGTTTTCTTACAATAACCGACGTAGATGTATTTTCGCGCGCTGTCCCCGTGAAATTTTTTACCCCCAAATTTCCCAATTGGTGTCAGTTGTTGACCAAGTAACTGATGACTCTGGTCATAATTCAAGAACATTTTTTTGTTGGTATATGTAGATAGACGTCAGTTTTTCTAGTTGAAACCGACGACTATAATTGAACATAGGTGTCGGTTTTTTGTGGTGACCAACGCTTGGTGAACATAGGTGTCGATTTTTATTAATAACCGACATCAATACTTTACTTAATATCACTCACGTGGCTGCGCGAGCCAGACTCTCTATTTCATTATGCTGTCAATTGTTCGAGTACCTAGGTCTCTGGCGATTCCCGCCACCGCCGCCGAGTGTGGTGCTGTCGCTGCGGAGCTACTGCCACTACCGCTACTGCCGTTTGGCTGAGCTGCTCCTCTTCTTCCTCCACGAGATCACTGTCAACATGTACATTTTCTTCTACTCTTCTCCCTATTCTATCATCCTCCTACTCTTCTTCTTCCCGCTCCTCCTCTTCCTCCACTATCTTCTTGGCCTATGTTCCCCTTCTGTCACACCCACATGTTGATCGGAGGTGGCAGCCGCTACCTATGGCTATCCTACTCTTCTTCTTCCTATGCCTATGGCCTTGACACTGGAGGTGGCTTCCGCTGCTTGTTCCAGAACAAGGGAGGTGGTCGAACCCTACTCCATCGCTGACAGTGATGAAGAGGACCTCTTCTTCTTCCTGCTCCTCTTCTTCCTCCACTCGTCTTCCTACAATCTTTCTCCTCTCTTCTTCCTCCACTCTTCTTCCCTGTTAATTCTTCTTGCTCATCTAAAATTGATGCTTATTGACACCTAATTAATTCATTATAACAAAATTGCATTGATGTGCTTGTGCTCTTGGACTGAATTGAGTTGGTGTGTCATCCATTTGTGCCGTTGACTTGCATATATTTGTTCTTCATCCTTAAAGTGAGGTATAATCTCACTCCCCCAATGTGGCATTAGGCTTCATTTTGATTAAAATCTTGTGCTTGCATATATTTGTGCTTCTAATCCTCATGCTTGACCTAATTCAGTAAATTTTGATGCATGTTGAAATAAGATTCAAACTTGTCCATTCTAGCATCCTAATTTGATTTGATTATGTGCTTTGAACCTTGAAACATGCATGTTAAAGATACATTGATGTTGAATCTCAAACTTAACTCACATGTGGGTCTTCTATTTCTAAAATGATTATGTGAACTCCTAAATCAGTAACATATATTATTCTTTGTGCATCCAAATATCTTGTGAATCATATATGTGCCCTAAGGTGATTAAATGCCTAAATCTTGACTTGAAATATGACCTAGTATGTATGTTGATATATGAAGCTCTAGTCTCTTGATAGTTTTTCCCTAATGACCACCCCTACTGTGTAATGATCTCTAATCAGTATCTTGATGTTTTCGATGACACAAAACCTAGGATATGAATGATAAAACTATGATCATATATATAGTAATGAAAACTTATATACATGTATTTTGTTGGCCTAGAAACTTGTCTTAAATTTACTTATTAGGAAAATCTTGGATAGTAACTAGTTTGGGACTATTCTTGAACACTTATCTCACTTAGGATGTAAGTGTATAATGTGTATTGGGTTTTCAAGAAAATTTCAGTAGAATTTCCCTATTTGTTCTCTAAGTACATATGTACATGGAGAATAGTGGGGAAATGCTGCCAAAATTTTCTTGAAAACTCAATACACATTATACACTTACTAGTGAGATTAGGTGTTCAAGAATGGGATAGGTGGTACACATTTATTATATATAAGACCTTAAACCCTAAACTTTTAACCATAAATCCTAATCTTTTAACCCTAGACCCTAATCTTTTAACCCTAAACCCTAATATATACTTGTTTTCTCTTTAGTCATAGAATGGATAGATCATGGATGTCCATTCCAAATCACTACACCCCAGAGTTTATTTATAGTCTTGATCAGTTTATTAGATTTGCCGAGGAACATAGGAAACAACTTGGAGATAGGTTCTACTATCCATGTAGGCATTGCGATAACAACTTGAAAGTCAACACTGGTGAAAAAATCAAAAGTCATGTCATGTGCAATGGGATTGCACAAGGCTATATAGAATGGCACTGGCATGGAGAGATTTTATACCTGAAATCAGTGGATGTTGATAGTAGTGTTTGTGTGGAAGAAAATATTGCCTCTGATGATGTAGATGTGAACGAACCAGTTCCAGTAAACATCATTGATGCGATGCTGGATAGTTGTGGGGTAGAGCACACTGATCCACCTGCCATGTTTAGAAACATTGTGCATGATGCTGAGATATCGTTATACACATGTTGTACAAAGTTTACGAAGCTTAGTGATGTGTTGAGATTGTATAAGCTAAAAGCTAACAATAGATGGAGTGACAAAACCTTCACGTCATTGTTGTCTTTATTGAAAGAAATTCTTCCTGAAGGAAATGAGCTGCCAATCTCAACATACCAGTTAAAGAAATTGTTGTGCCCAATGAGAATGGAGGCCAAGAAGATACACGCATGCCCGAATGATTGTGTATTATTTCAAAAGGACTATGTGGATTTGAAAGATTTTTCAAAATGTGGTGCGTCAAGGTATAAAGTGACGACTTCGAGGGAGTCCAAAACTGGTTCTCCTACCAAGGTGATGTGGTATCTACCTCTAATATCACAGTTTCAATGCTTGTTTGCCAATCCGATAGATGCAAAGAATTTGAGGTGGCATTCATATGTTTAGAAAAATAATGATGGGATCCTACGACATGCGTCTGATTCCCCACAATGGAAGAAGATTGATTTATTGTACCCTAAATTTGGTGAAGAAGTCAGGAATCTAAGACTTGGGCTTTGTACAGATGGGATGAATCCGTACGAGACATTGAGCAACCAACATAGCACTTGTCCAGTTATGCTTGTTATATACAATCTTCCTCCCTAGTTGTGTATGAAAAATAAGTACGTTATGCTATCATTGTTGATATCGGGTCCTAAACAACCTGGAAATGATATCGACGTTTATCTTGAACCTCTGATTGATGACTTAAAGAAACTTTGGGGTGAAGGTGTGATGACCTATGATGCTTCACGAAGAGAGACATTTTGTTTGCACGCTATGTTGTTTTGCACTGTTAATGACTTTCCAGCATATGGGAATTTGTCTGGATATAGTGTCAAAGGATCTAAAGTGTGTCCTATATGTGAAGAGAACACTGATTCAATATGACTAAAACATGATGGCAAGACTATATATCTTGGTCATCAAAGGTTTCTTCCAAAATTCCATCCATATCATAGGTTGCGCAAAGCATTCAATGGACAACATGAGGAATGGAGTGCACCTAAACCTATACCAGGGGAGGTTGTTTATGAAAGTGTTAAAGACTTTGCCAATGAATTTGGTAAGAAATCACAATGTACCATGGCCACACAGAGTGACAAATCTTTATTCAAGAAGAAGTCAATATTTTGGGATCTTCCTTATTGGAGTTCTTTGACAGTCAGACATTGTATCGATGTCATGCATGTTGAGGAAAAATGTCTGTGATAGCGTCATTGGTACTCTGTTGAATATACCAGGTAAGACTAAAGATGGGATAAAATCCAGAATGGACCTACGTGAAATGGGAATAAGGAAAAAATTAACAGAAGTAGTTAGTACCGATCAGAGAACATACTTACCTCCCGCTTGTTACACGTTGTCTAGAAAGGAGAAGAAAGCTTTTTGTGAATGCTTGGTAAATGTTAAGGTGCCACAGGGTTACTCATCCAACATCTGTAGATTGGTATCAATGAAAGATATGAAGTTGATAGGTCTTAAATCTCATGATTGTCACACTCTAATGCAACAAATATTGCCCGTGGCAATTCAATCTATATTGCCGAAGCATGTAAGGTTTGCAATCACCAGACTTTGTTTCTTTTCAACAGGCTGTACAACAAAGTTATTGACCCTGATACTCTCAACAAATTGCAAAGAGAAGTGTTTGTTTCCCTATGTCAGCTTGAGATGTATTTTCCTCCTTCGTTCTTTGATATCATGGTACATCTTATTGTCCACTTGACTAGGGAAGTGAAAATGTTGGGACCAGTTTTCTTGCATTAGATGTATGCCTTTGAACGATACATGAGCATTTTTAAAGGTGATCTTTGAAATCATTATCGACATGAAGGGAGTATTATAGAGGGTTATGTGGTGAGAGAGGTTATGGATTTTTGCAATGACTTTATGAGTGGTAATGATGCTCCTATTAATGACAAGAATATTGAGGAGTATTTCGGCAAAGGAATTTTGGGATCACGGATGAAAGTAATCAACCGTGAGTAGTTGGAACAAGGTCACTTGTATATTTTACACAACATCAACAAAGTGAGTGTTTATATCGAGGAACATACCAATTTCATCAAGAGACAATATCCTCGAGCCAATTCAATGTGGCTTGCTAGAGAGCATAACAAGACATTTATTAAGTGGTTTGAAGATAAAGTCTTATATCAACTATCTCAAACACCAAATAATCTTATTGAAACTATCAAATGCCTCACCTTTAAATTAAAATTGAATGTTGTCTTATGAAGGGTTTGACATGAATGGATTCTCATATTACACAAAGTGTAAAGATGATAAGAGTGTCATCCAAAACATTGGGGTCACCTTCAAGCGTCTTCATTGTTTTTTGCAAGTGCAAAGGATAAGAGTCTACATGAAGCTAAAATATCATATTACGGTGTCATTGAAGACATATGGGAGTTTGACTACATAGATTTTAGAATTCCGCTCTTTAAATGTAATTGGGTTGATAACACCAAAGGAGTTATAGTGGATGAATTGGGTTTCACATTAGTGAGCTTTGAAAAGATTGGCGAGAAGGGTGTGTTGGGTTTTAGGGGAGACGGAGAAGGCAACGGAAAAAAAAAATTTCTCCCCCAACCCATACCGAGGAAACGCGTCAACGTCTATATAATAGGAAAGGATGGTTTGTGGAATCATACCTTGTCCCGAGGCTTGCTCGGCGACAATACCTCACGCAATGCGTGGTCTTCAACTCCGGTCTTGGACGACGTATGTGCAGCTCCTGGTCGCACCGGGACTGACTCCTCCTCCTCCTACCGGACTGTCGGATGACAGTTGTCCTCCTGAGCGGCAGTGTCCTCCCGCCTCTGTAGTAGTCCACACAGACCACCTGGAACTCCACACTCCTTGTCCCATAAGGAAGTGGAAGGAGTTGCACCCTCCTGTTGACGTACTAGTCGCCAACACACTCTCCTGCTACCAGTTGCAACTGCAGTTGTCCTTCCCTTGTTGCACCTCCCTTTTGCGGGAAGCACTTGCTCGGGATCTCTCACGGTTACCAAAACCAGAGAGAACGACAACTTCGCAAAGCAACCGGCTTGCATTGAGTTGTACTTTGAGAAGCCCCCAATACCCCTATATATATAGGCGGGTCATGGGACAGGGTTCTCTGTGCCCGGCAATATGGGACTAAAGCAGGAGTAGAAGGGTTCGAGATTTTCCACAAAAAGCAACCAACTCGCAACCTGAACCGATCGGTTCACAAGTGAACCGGTCGGTTGGGGACCTGAACCGGTCGGTTGGAGCACCAACCGATCGGTTGGGACCCATGAGCCGATCGGTTCACTTCTGAACCGGTCGGTTCGTGGTCCTGATCAGTTCCCGATTGACTTTCCAACTTTTGTTTCTAATTGGTATCGAATACCAATCCTTGTTCCAATCAAATTGGGCAAGTGAAACACAAGGAAAATTCTCACCGACCTGACTTTCCCAACTTGCTCGGCTGCACCAGTTGAACCGATCGGTTCAACACTTGAACCGCTCGTTTCACCCTGGGCTTGAGCCGATCGGCTCAACACTTGAGCCGACCGGTTCAGCAACCTCAGCCGACCGGTTCAACACTTGAACCGATCGGTTGGGAGTACAGGTTGTGCAAAATCAGTCAAATGTGATTTCAATCAATCCGATACTCCAATCAATGCGTCCAACACCTTGAACCATATGATATTGAGCTATCAACTGATTGAGTGTTTAATTGAACTACTAAACTCCTTTAGTAATCAATCTAAACATTGCTTTGTGGACAAAACTCCTCTTCCAGGTTGAATCCTATGTGTGTGACCCTACAGGTCCATTTCACGTTGGCAGTGAAAGTCCATAACACTTATGACTTCACAAGCAAAGAGCGGTGCCTAGTCACACATCAGTGCTACCCAAGTGAAAGTAGAAAGTTGGAGAACAACTTTCATCCTACAATCCGTGAATGGTGTTACAGTGAATGTATAATTCCTTTGTCACTAATATCCCGAATGAACTCGAGGCATGGAACAGTCATCTTGTCAACGTTCATTCACTTTCTTGATCTGAGAGCAGATTGAAGGAGATATGTATGACATCAATATCACATACTGATTCACACATGCGTGCGCATGCCTATCTCAATCCTACTCATCAAGTGGCCTTGGATATCAAACTCCCTCAGGAGGGACAAATCCCATATCTATCACTCACCCCTCAAAAGCCCCATGTGTCAAAGCCACCCAATCATCACCTTTATAACAACCCATGTTTTAGGACTGCGTTTGATGATGTCAAAGTGTGCCCAACAACATGTGTTGAGTGCAGTGATTTCAGGTCTAAGAATCACACTCACCACCATCACTGTGAGTACTGACTGTGACTACCATCTCATGGTTCCATGTGTCAAACTCACGGTGGGTCTGTCCGGTACCTTGTTCTCTAACAAGTACCTATGTGTTTGGTTTGATATCTCTATATCATGACTAATGAGATTCTGTCATCAACCAACACCACAATCTAGTCTTGTGTGTCATTGCTGTCTATCTACCTTCCACAATGACATCCGACTAGGGACATAACAAGAATGTACAAACTCTTAGCATCCGTATGATCTCATCGTTCAGGTCCTTAACCTGAAAGCATACGTCATTGAGTACTGTCATTCTCTAGACATTCAATCTGTTCTATCACTATCTCATATGACTGAACCAGAAAGAATTGGAAGCTTGCCTTTGATGTTTATCAAATCAATCTTAATGCATCCCACCAATCATCCCATGATTGGCTCTTAGGGCATACATACCAACAGACTCCAACTTGCACTGCGAGCCAATCACCCTTGAATCATATTCATAGTGATCTCTAAACATGTCCCACATGTTACTGTGCTCTTGTGCCAATATAGTGAGTAATGGCAACACCTTGCCAAAGTCAGTATAAATTGCATATCTCTCATCTCTTCGCTATACGTCACACGTATGAGATGGAGTTGCCGTAATATGCGATCTAGTATTCCATTGCTAACCTTTAGCCACATTGCATGATCAAGGATTCCAGACTTGTCATCAATGAGTGGAATATCTATAAGTTCATCTCATGAACTTCCAGATCCATATAGTATCCACTGTTGTTCTCTAACACACGGATACTCGACATTTCCCTTTTAAATGGTTTTATTGGAACACTTCCAATTATCAACAAACTTTCACTTTTATACATCCTATGTATATTTTGCGATTAATTTTTTGTCCTTTCGGAAGTTCACATCAATGTAACTCTTTACATTGAACTCTTCCTTATCTCCATAGAACTAGTACTTCCCAAGTACTTATCAAGTTCTTATGGTATTCCAGTAACCCTTACTGGAAGTAGACAGACATCCACTCGTCATGTCCTACATACGAGTTATCAGGATGAGCACATCATATTGCCATGTCCTACATACAAGATGATGAATGCATTTTATTCTTGCCATGTCATACATGCAAGACAATGGGATGATTACATACATGATAGATCCATATCTATTCTTAGTGTTCCCATTCTTCATAAGAATTGGACACTTGGCCTTGGGATACTAATATCCATATAACATGGACAAGTTTTCTCCCACTGAATCTGTGCATATTGAACATTTCGGTATAGATTGCCAATGTATGCTCTCTCTTTTCAGGTCAAGAGATTTTCGAGAACTATCTATATAGATCTCCATTCCTATCATATAGGAAACATCTCTATCTTCCTTAAAGATAATTTCCACTTTTAGATTTCCAATCTAGAACATTTCCATTTCACATCAACATGTGGAATGTGAATACACTCCCACTAAATCACAGATCCCTCTTTATCTTTGACATATCAGCCAAACCCTTTGACTATATCATCAAAGTAAAGATCCAATTCTGAGTTGCTTGTACTCAATCAATCACATTGATTAGTCCATTGTAACTTATAGAATTCATTTACATTAGTGGATTCATAAACCTTATAGGCTGTGTCACGTACACATCCTGGTTTTATTCCTCATAGGAATGCGGTTTTAGTATCCATATGCCAAATGTCTTAGTAATTAAGTTGCAATCAACAAGCATCATCCTTGTCAAAATGTTATCCATGTGTCTTAACACTTAAGACTCATTTGCACTTATGGATTTCATCCAATGTGTGCTACCATCAAGGTCATACCTTATAGTTCATATGGAAATCATTTAGGATGTAATGATCATAAATCATAACTCAAAATTCGGTTCCTCATGTTCATCTAGATAGTTGACTCATCACATGAACAACTCATCACATAGATAATTGAGGTGTATCTGTCAAGGATATAAGAACTCACAACCCTTGTGATTCTTAATTTCCTTTATTAGTGTGGGGTATTCTTTTATTAAGAAGAATTCAGTTATTCGATAATCATTCTCTAACTCCTTAGAGTATGATTCCTTCTTGATTTAGACTTCACCATGCCTTAATCATGAGTTCACTATGATACATTATCATAATCACTCGTAAGGATCTCAAACATTTGGTTCAAGTGTTTCACTCATTGATCTCATCAAGAATTAACACTTCACCAAATTTGCACTTCATCTATGAAAATCTTGAACATTTCAAGATATTCATATTGGTATTTCTCTAAACACCATTAGAAGTATTAGCATTTGTTCCAATAGGTATGTAAATACATCACATGTATTATACCTAATAGGATAATCATTCTCCCACTACCATTAGTGAAGATTGATTAATCATGTCCAAGATATTCATATCTCTTACTGGTTCTCTAACCAAAAGAGTCTAGATTTATCCATCATATGGAAACTAGAAATGAATTTCTTATGATATATGCTAATTTAATTGTTTGAGTTATCAATAACTTTAGGTATCATTTTATCTTATGCATACCATGTATCACAAGATAAACAAGGCATTGCCACAAAGATCATATCTTTAAGATTGAAACATCAACTTTATTAATTGCCATCATTGTCATACAATATGCAAGAATAAAGTGTTTCTATCTATTGACAATATATGAAATAGCAGTTCTCAACTCTATTTCGTGCCCTTTTAGGCTGAAATAAACTGAAAGATACTCCTATCTATGGCGGAAACACTTGCTCCAATGGTGGGTACTTCTTTCTTGGTCCTTTCACAAAGGCCTTCACTTCTTTGCGGATATTGCATATCATATATGACATATCCATATCTTGGTATCATATACCTCAGATAAAGAAGCGGTTCATTTCATGATACCTTAGGTGGAGATCTCCATCCCCTCCTTCATCTTCTTTTGTTCTTCCAGATATAGAGGGAAATTCCCTTATACACCCTTTCCCCATGTGCCTTGAGGCTGAAGACGGCTTGGATTGCTGGCTAGCATCAGAACACTTCTTTGCTTTGCCCTTATCCTTGCCCTTAAGAATTACCTTTCTCTTTGATCATATCAAAGATTATGGTTTGTCTTTCTTCATCTTTGCCTCTACTATCCTCAACATGTCCAACAACTCTGTCAACGCATGTCAAAGTTGTTCATGTTGTAGCTTATCATGAATTGTATGATCCTCGCAACATTTGCAGTATCATACCAATAGCCAACTCTTGGCTCAGAGGGAATCCTTCTTAGTCAGGTTTTTCCACATACCCAATCACATTGAGTGTGTGAATACCTTACTGGATCTCCTTCTGTCATGACATACTAGGACAGTGTCTTGGAGACATCATATGTCTCATGTTGTCTCTGCAACTCATAGTTTAGAGAACACAACATCAAGCACTCCTCATCAATGTCATCCTCAGTATGCTTCCATAAGCATATTTTCAGCCATTGATGTGGTGGGATCGAGTTCATCTGGTTCTGGTATACTAGGACTTAGAGCTTTTGCTCTTTGATTGAGAACACTTCTCATCGTCCTAACCAATCGTGGAATTATTCCCATTAAATTTTTTGATCTCAAAGACCGATCGCAAATAAAGTGATTTGTTGATTAACCATTTATTTTAACAAAAGGAAATATGTGCAATTTTAGTCCAAAAACTCATTTTTGACTTGTTTGATTGATTTGAAAAGTTGACGATATAATTAGGCCTTTAATTAATTATCGCTCCCACTATTTTAGTTCAAATTGATAGCCCTCACCATCAATTCGGAAGATTGCAGCGTACAACCTTCTAGTGGGCAAGATCCTGAAATCCTCTAAGTCATGAGTCAGCTTTGGCTGATCGCCCACAACTTAAATCTCTCAGGTAGGCAACTCTTGCCAATTGCATCATATGCAACTCTTGTTGAATGAACATGCACAACACCTTGCCATGAACATTCCTTGCCTCTGGGCTTAGACGCTCTAAGAATCACCAGTTAAGTCTAACCCAAAAGTCGACACGGTAAACATGCACCCTGCTTTGGCAGAACCTACATGTCTACCCTTCACACTTCCACAAGATAGACGGCGCACCACACTTTGGCGTAACCTATGCTTGGTCGATCAAGCTTTTCATGTGTGCCGCTAATGGAAGGCATGTAAGACTTAATATTTTAATGAGGGATTTGGTTTTTATATACATATACATATCCAATCACCACAATACATAGTACGCATCATATACATGCTATATCCCACAGAAAACATGCACAAATGATAAAAAGCGATGATTATGGCCATCCTAATGTGATTCCTCGAGCCAAGAGGAATCACGGTCATCTAGGTCTACATCTCATGCAACCTATACAAGATGAACTCTATGCCTTGCCTTCTGAGTTGATCAACTCATCTCATGAATGATCTGTACTCTCCAGCCGGTCGTCTGGGTGGCACCAGCCGATTGGTTGGCTCCTCCAACCGATCGGTTCACCTAGTCGTCGTGCATCTCGTCATGTCCGCCACCCGCTCATCTCGCTCCTCGAACCGGTCATCAACCGATCGGTTCATACCTTGAACCGACCATCTGGAACGTCAACCGATCGGTTCATGCCTTGAACCGATCGTCTCAGCTGTCGTCTTGATGTCCGCCGGTCTTTGACATAACAGGAAATAAAATCTATCCTATTTTACATTGCTTAAAAGGGAAACCCCAAGTTACATTCGGGGGGAGCAAAGGTAGGAAAGAATCTCGAATTAATTCGAGCTACATCAGGAATAAGAGAGGGAAGATCGGTGCGCAGACCGAGATGCAAGCAACCACAAACAACCACACACAGATAGGGGTTTATAGGCAATAATCACGCTACACACATCCACCACAAAACTCGTTTAAGGGCGATGCGTATCGAGTGCATTAATAATACATATCATATATGTAATTAGGGATTTGTGGATTAAGATTGGACATGCATAAAGCCGATATTATTCGCATCGCATGCAATAAATAAAGGCGACAAACCAAAATCGATCATATCGATATTCCTAAAATATAGAGCAGTTGACCTGGCTCTGATACCACTGTTGGGTTTTAGGGGAGACGGAGAAGGCAGCGGAAACAAAAATTTTTCTCCCCCAACCCATACCGAGGAAACGCGTCAACGTCTATATAATAGGAAAGGATGGTTTGTGGAATCATACATTGTCCCGAGGCTTGCTCGGCGACAATACCTCGCGCAATGCGCGGTCTTCAACTCCGGTCTTGGACGGCGTCTGTGCAGCTCCTGGTCGCACCGGGACTGACTCCTCCTCCTCCTACCGGACTGTCGGATGACAGTTGTCCTCCTGAGCGGCAGTGTCCTCCCGCCTCTGTAGTAGTCCACACGGACCACCTGGAACTCCACACTCCTTGTCCCACAAGGAAGTGGAAGGAGTCGCACCCTCCTGTTGACGTACTAGTTGCCAACACACTCTTCTGCTACCAGTTGCAACTGCAGTTGTCCTTCCCTTGCTGCACCTCCCTTTTGTGGGAAGCACTTGCTTGGGATCTCTCACGGTTACCAAAACCAGAGAGAACGACAACTTCGCAAAGCAACCGGCTTGCATTGAGTTGTACTTTGAGAAGCCCCCAATACCCCTATATATATAGGCGGGTCATTGGATAGGGTTCTCTGTGCCCGGCAATATGGGACTAAAGCAGGAGTAGAAGGGTTCGAGATTTTCCACAAAAAGCAACCAACTTGCAACCTGAACCGGTCGGTTGGAGCACCAACCGATCGGTTGGGACCCATGAGCCGATCGGTTCACTTCTGAACCGGTCGGTTCGTGGTCCTGATCAGTTCCCGATTGACTTTCCAACTTTTGTTTCTAATTGGTATTGAATACCAATCCTTGTTCCAATCAAATTGGGCAAGTGAAACGCAAGGAAAATTCTCACCGACCTAGCTTTCCCAACTTGCTCGGTTGCACCAGTTGAACCGATCGGTTCAACACTTGAACCGCTCGTTTCACCCTGGGCTTGAGCCGATCGGCTCAACACTTGAGCCGACTGGTTCGGCAACCTCAGCGGACCGGTTCAATACTTGAATCGATTGGTTGGGAGTACAGGTTGTGCAGAATCAGTCAAATGCGATTTCAATCAATCCGATACTCCAATCAATGCATCCAACACCTTGAACCATATGATATTGAGCTATCAACTGATTGAGTGTTTAATTGAACTACTAAACTCCTTTATTAATCAATCTAAACATTGCTTTGTGGACAAAACTCCTCTTCCAGGTTGAATCCTATGTGTGTGACCCTGCAGGTCCATTTCACGTTGGCAGTGAAAGTCCATAACACTTATGACTTCACAAGCAAAGAGCGGTGCCTAGTCACACATCAGTGCTACCCAAGTGAAAGTAGAAAGTTGGAGAACAACTTTCATCCTACAATCCGTGAATGGTGTTACAGTGAATGTATAATTCCTTTGTCACTGATATCTCGAATGAACTCGAGACATGGAACAGTCATCCTGTCAACGTTCATTCACTTTCTTGATCTCAGAGCAGATTGAAGGAGATATGCATGACATCAATATCACATACTGATTCATACATGCATGCGCACGCCTATCTCAATCCTACTCATCAAGTGGCCTTGGATATCAAACTCCCTCAGGAGGGACAAATCCCATATCTATCACTCACCCCTCAAAAGCCCCATGTGTCAAAGCCACCCAATCATCACCTTTATAACAACCCATGTTTTATGACTGCGTTTGATGATGTCAAAGTGTGCCCAACAACATGTTTTGAGTGCAGTGATTTCAGGTCTAAGAATCACACTCACCACCATCACTGTGAGTACTGACTGTGACTACCATCTCATGGTTCCATGTGTCAAACTCACGGTGGGTCTGTCCGGTACCTTGTTCTCTAACAAGTACCTATGTGTTTGGTTTGATATCTCTATATCATGACTAATGAGATTCTGTCATCAACCAACACCACAATCTAGTCTTGTGTGTCATTGCTGTCTATCTTCCTTCCATAATGACATCCGACTAGGGACATAACAAGAATGTACAAACTCTTAGCATCCGTATGATCTCATCGTTCATGTCCTTAACCTGAAAGCATAAGTCATTGAGTACTGTCATTCTCTAGACATTCAATCTGTTCTATCACTATCTCATATGACTAAACCAGAAAGAATTGGAAGCTTGCCTTTGATGTTTATCAAATCAATCTTAATGCATCCCACCAATCATCCCATGATTGGCTCTCAGGGCATACATACCAACAGGGTGAACCATTCAAATTGGCATCACAAGAGAAACAAGTATTTTATATCGATGATCCTACAAATGATAAATGGTCGGTTGTTCTTCATGGTAAAATACAGTTCATTAAAGATCCTATAGATGAAGAAGAGTACTATGATAAGTATGATGACTCCAGTTCATTCTCAGTTGGGTTGCCAACACCACAAAATATTGAAGCTAATGATGACTTGTATGTGTGCGGAGATCACAATGAATGATTGTTAATTGATAAAAGATCACAATATTAGAGGCATGCATGTTTATATTTTTTATATGTTTTATTTTTCTGAATGTGAACTTTACAATGTTTTATTATCTTCTAGTTATGTCAAATGCTAAATGTTTGATTTTTTAAGGATAATTTCAGATGGCTGAGCATGAGCATGATGACCATGATGATGCTTACCGTGAGGGTGAGGATATCAATGCGCCGCCTCATAATGTATGTTTTAAAAATATATCCTATATTTCTATCTATATGTCCATTTATAGTTATATCCTGTAAGTGTGTTTATTTTGTCAAATTTTAGGTTGATGATGTACCCCCTGAAGAACTTGGGGCACTTGATGAGCAGCAAAAAAGAATTAAAAAAGTGAGGGGCATCACTATGATGAACAAGTTACTACAACAAAGGGGCAATGGACCTAAATTGGATGTGGATTTTGATCATGCAGAAAATCCAATTAGAGTGAACTGCAACTCGTTTATTTCATATCTTGGGGTTCTTACTCGTAGCCATTGTAGTCCTAATGTAGAATCTTGGCATAAAGTTCCTAAGGGGAAGAAAGACTTAGTATGGAAGGAACTATGCATGAGTTATTATTATTTGCAATTCTATTTTGTAGATTACTAATTTTTAGGATACTAGTTAATAGCAATTCTATTTTGTAGAGTATATTTGAACTGGATGAAAAGCTGCATCATAAATGCAAGATGCAATGTTGTGGGCGGGTCCTAAAGAACTATAGGACAAATCTCACCCGAGATTACATACAAGATGCTGAGAAGAGGAAGAAGCTAGCCACTAAGAAATGGAACTACCTGGACCCCAATGACTGGGAGGAGTTTGTTACCAAAGAAAAACTGATGAATTCAAGGTATTAAGCGCCACTCCCAATTCAATTAATATACATTCTTATGTATTCACCTATGCAAGATTAACCTTTAGTGTTACTAACCAAATAAATGTGCTTACTAAAAAGGATATCAACAACGCTCAAAAAGCAAGGTGTGCACTAAATGTGCATGACCACGATGGGTCCAAAAGGCTATGCAGGCATTCACCAAAGACTACAGGCTGAGTCTACTACTCAGTCTGCTGCTACTCAAGAGACTGCAGAGTCCTCTACTATTGGTCCCACACCTCTACCTCACCATGCTATGTGGATATCTAGGAGGCAAAACAAGAAAGGAGATATAACCAAGCCCGCAACTGCTAAGGAGGCTACAAAAATGGTAAAATTCAACTCTTAGAGCAATCAATATTGATTATTGTTATGTTTACTTACCAATTTCTATTGATGGCGATTAGCGGGAGCTTCATGAGCAGAGGAAGGAAGGCAAGTTCATCCCTGAGGGAATAAGGGATGAATTGACAGTTGCTCTGGGTAACCTAGAGCATCCTGGATGTGTTAGGGGTGCATGCGCTGGTGTGGGCATAAAAGCGTTCTTTGGGAAATCACAACACAAACTTGTCCCAAAAGTAGGATTATCAAATGTTGAGGTAACCTATTCTTTTTTTAGAATGTTATTGCGAAAGGGAATTCAATAATCAAAAGATAGCATTTATTTTGTCCATGGATAGGTAAATGAGTTAATTAATAGGAGAGTCAAAGAAGAACTTGATAAGAGACTCCATGAAGCAATTAGCAAGTGGCAGGCGTCTCAGACTGCCACTCAAATAGTACATGTGGCGTGCCACTCTTCTCCTACTATAGAGGTGGTTGGGAGTAATCCTATAGACCCACCACCTAGCACGTCTGCTGTAAGTATTTTTATGACATAGTAGCTAGCCTTTTCAAAGATGATATGTTTATGTATATATGTATATAACATTCTTTACATAAATTTGTAAGGGTTGAAGCCATGTTGTCTAAAAAGTCAAGAATATATTGTTGCAGAGGCCGAGGCTTACCCACCCCTTGCAGGGGACATGTTTCATGGGACTCCAATACTAGATGGTATGATTCGTGTGAGCCCGATACATGTACTCCCCAATTAAAGGGATCTTCCATTGCCATATGCCCACCCAGATTCTAAAATGCTTGGTGAGGCAGAAGGCGGAGTGATATTGTGGCCCAAAGCGGATGTTTTCTATACTAATATTGTATGGTAAATTTACATTACGTTAATTTGTTAGTGTGTATATATGTGTCAATTGATCTGAAATTATATATACATGTCAAAAGGAAGACACCTGCTACATCTCGACCTCCACCTCCACCTCTTGAAGTACCAAGTTGGCTCCCAAGGGGCCTACATGCCTTGTTAGGTCCTAATTGTAGGGGTATGGCAGTATGGATAGGCGAACATGATCTAAATTTCCCTATAAATGTTTCTATCCCGGAGGATGCTGCAGGTCAATCATACAATAACAATCTATTTATACAAGATATTTTGGAGTTATTTCATTATGATTGGCTGAATACATCTATGATAGAGCTATAGATATGGTGAGATCTTATTTATACATACATATACCTTGTTTTATATACAGTGATCTGGTTTCTTATATATTAATGCTTATGTAATACATGTTTTGCAACCACTTACACACGATATGTACATATTTTTCATTTTCCCATGTGGGATTTTTGGTTCCATCTTTGATTAGTCTTGTAGATAAAGACCCTTCATCAGTTACTTTATACCGCTCTACTGCTTTTAAATATTTTGGTAAAAAGAAGAAGACGGTGATAATAGATCCATTCAATGTTGAGTAAGTTTAATTTCTTATAATTTGGACTTAAGAAAATTACATTTTATTGTGGATTTTGAGTTATTAATTTTTAACTTTCGTACCTCTAGTGGTAGGCATTGGGAGTTACTAGTTATTATCCCCAAGACATTCACTGTCTATTATCTAGATCCTACGGGGAAGGAATTGAATACATTATATGGACACACAATGAAAAGGCCATTATTCCCGTGAGAAATATTTCTTATTTTTATATCCGTTAACATCTCTTATTACATTACTATTTAATTATGCAATTTAATGTGTTACATTAACATCTAATGTTTTACATGAGTTCAAAAAAGCTGGAGGAAAGGTCCCCAAGAAAAAGAAACAACCACTAATTTGGGAGAATGTGAAAGTAATTTCCCGAATCCAATGTATATATTATTTATGTGAACTGTGCTTATTTGTATTTTTGAATATTTTGTATATTTCAATTTATAGTGTGCTACACAAGACTATGGCTGGGCATGTACATACTATTTGATGCAATTTATGGACCTAATTATCAAACATGCCGTAATGGAAATTGATACCATACATCAAGTATTATATATAGTCTCATTAGATAATATGAAATATATCGATCTTATTATATATTATTAATTATATGTATACATCATTCTCTTTGCAGGTGTTTAAAACTGACTTCACTACAGGTTAAAAGTTATTAGATGTACATACTCCCTATATGATGGAAGACTTACATGTTATAAGAGAACGATGGGCAATAGCCCTACACGTAGTGGGAATTTTTAAATATGATTGGGATACTAATGGAGATAATGATGATGATGAATAAAGAATGATATTTCTAAACTTTGTTCTCATAATTATTTTTGTGTGAATGTGAATGAATTTTTCTGAATTGTCATATGTGTGAATGTGAAGATGATCAATACATGAATGTTTCTACATGTGTCTGAATGTGAAAAGAGATGAAATGAATGGAACTGCAGGTTGCTAAATGTGTGTGAAAATGGAGGAAATTTGAAATGGAACTACTGGTTTCTACATGTATGTGATGAAAAATAATATGAATTAAATGTGCTTATACATGTGAGTGATCATAAATTGTTGTCCATCTTGTTAAATTTGTAGGTTTGAGGCCTGTTGTTGGCTGATATCAATGGATGCTATAAACCTGTAGTTCAGAACTGAACTACAGGTTCTGCATCCTGCTAACCAGCCATACAGCAGGCCTACAAACTGATAAGAAAAAAAAATCAGAACATAGGTGCCGGTTATTAGTATAAAACCGACAACAAAGACATACAACGTCAGTTATTAGCAAAAACTGATGTCTATGTGGCTAGGTACCACGGCCGTGATGGGAAGCATGGCCGTGGTGGGGTCTTCATGGCACCAGGGATATGGCGTCGGTTATATATAAAAACCAACGCCAATGGTGCCCTTACTGGCACATTTTATTAGTGGCGGGAAGGCTTATGACGTCGATTTTTGTAAAATGCCGACGTCTTTGACCTGGATATATTGTCATTTTTATTAAATAAACGACACCTATAGTGCCCTTGCTGGTGCATTTTTGGTGGCGGGAAGGGTTATGGCATCGGTGTTAAAACTGACGCTGAAGGTTTCGAATTTTAGCGGAACCCACTTGGGTGTCGCTTTGAAACCGACACCAAAGGCCTTAAATAACTGACACTAAAGGTCGGTTCTGTACTAGTAATTGCCTTGTTCTTTCTAGTTTAGATCTTTAATTTCTCTTTTACCTAGTTATCTAGCTAGTGTAGTGTAGACCTCTTCTTGCTTTATTTAGTGTGGATTGCTCTTTTCCTTGCCTAGCTTGTCTTTCCTTACTTATTAGAATTAACTGTCTAGGGTTAACTTAGGTTTTGATCTTGTTTGTTCTCCTTTGATTGCTTGCTTGTTCACCATTAGTGTAATCAACAAATCAACCATCAAACCCTTAAACCATAGACTCCACAGTAGGAACTTAGCCTAAACTAACCTATCTCTAGTAACCCTTTTTCTCCCTATGGATCGACCCTATTCTTGCCGCTTGCCTATACTATAACATGAACCTGTGCACTTGCGAGTATAGTGTGTTAGTTTAAGTAGGTGTGTTTGTGTAGATACCTTATAAATGGGAAATATCCCAAATGTGTTTGATTAAGTTGCATCTAATCCAAGTCAATTGGTTAGGTGTAACCAAAGACAAGTCAAAACATACCAAGATTTCTGGCACTATTTCCAGGGATAAAAAGTTCCATAGCTACCTAGTAATTGTGGTGTTGACTCTCCCCTTTGGCATTGTCTTTTACTAATTTGTTTTCTACATTTGAGAAACATAACAAGCTTTCTAGCACCATTTACAGGGTTAGAAAGCACCATAGCTACCTAGTAGTTGTTGTGATGCCCCATGCCACACAAAGTGAGATTACTCAAAACTAATAGTGGAAGAAACACTAAGCCAATAGATTACCAGAAAACACAAGAATTAAAACCAATTTACAACAAGCACCAACTTCAAGAAACTTATTACATAAAGGTCCAAAAACCTGTCATCTGGATTATATATCATAAAACATCATACTTACAATGTGTTCCATAAGGAGTATACCAGTCCCATGTGATATCCATCCCTCAACTCATCATTGGGAAGTGTCATTCCATAATAGGCAATAAGCCTCTTCCAAGTTGTAGGAACCATTCACATCATTCTTGTATCACAAGTGCCTCAACATGCCTCATGAAGGTGCATTCAACTTGTTTCATATCATAGTAACCATAGCATACACTAACTATGATTATCAAGCTCATAACACTTGCATGGTTAGAAGTTCATAAACAAGATAGATAACATCACACACCATATTCATTCCATGAAAGAGAAACAAGCATGATCATTGCACATAATTAGGGTTAGGGTTCCATCTTAGACGACAAGTGGTTACAAAGCTAGGTTCAACCATCAACCCTAGATTCACCACCTCCCATCATCTTCGAGTATATTAGGGTTAAGGAGCATCATTAGAGTTTATTTAATATTAATATAAAAAACATATATATGGTTTATACGTTACTCATAAAAGAGTAACATTATGTATCCAAGTATACCTCTCAACCACTATCATCATCATGTATCTCGACCACTAACAAACCACTAAGTCATGACCAAACCACCAACACCATGTCTCAACCATGACATCTAGGGTGTCTCGAGAGTGACACCTAGGGTTAGAACTCTAACCATTCCCAACTTTTGTGACCTAGAGATGTCTCAGCTACAAGACATAGCTATCTCAACCTCATGGATGTCTCGACTTCCAGCCTAGCAGCCTGTCATGACCCAAAACCACCTCGTCATGACCTCTCTCAAGGGCATTTCACGACCAAGAAAAGGGTAGCAACCCAACCAAAATAGGGGTTAGCTAGAGCAGCAACATCAAGTGTCATGATTTAAACAAACTAGGTCCAACCCATCAATAAGAGGAGCATATCGACCAATATTGGCTATGGTCACAACCAACAAGGACATGGGCATCTAGACCATACTAAGGAATGATATCTTGGTCTCAAAACAGGAACAAAAGTAAGGGGAAAACCATAATCATCAAGAAGGAAAAACCCATACAAATGATCATAAAAAACCTAGGTCATGGATCATGAAACCACCAAGAATGGATCTCATCCAAGGGGAGAAAACCATGATCAAGGTATCCAAAACAAAACCTAACCTCCCTTTAACATCTAGGTACATGGACACTATGCATGAGAAAAATACATAGGTTAAAACATAGGTAAGGACCTCCATAACATATTAACCACAAAAAAATGGGTGCCTGTAGAGTAGGGTTTCAGATTGCTACCAAACCAAACAAAATATCTCCACTAAAAAAGTTCTAGAGATTATCATTATCTACTAGCATGATAAGGGAGCATTTTAGAGAGAGAAGATAGTAGAAAACATGCATAAAAGATTACAATGATAGAGTAGGTTAAGTGTTATATAACCCACCTTAAGAAGATCACCACCAATGATTCCAAGCTCCAAGATCAAGAGCTCCAAGCACATGATACAAAGGTTGAAGAAGCTCCACCAAAAGCTCCACCCTCAACCACAAGATCACCTCAAGAAGGAGAAGACACCAAGGTCAAAAATCATCCAAGAAAAGAGAGAAAAAAATGCTCTAGGCCGAGCCAAAAGAGAAAGGGAGAAAGAGAGAATAAACCCTCCTCACACTTGCGTCTACCTTGTAAAAACATGGTCTATGACCCTTGTGATGAGGAGTTTCTTTCTGACAATGACCAACATGGTGGAACCATGGTCTAGGTCTGAGAAAAGAGAGGAATATGGAGGTAGGAGATCAAAAGAAATGCCATAAGGGAAGATAAAGACTTACTAAGGGTTTAGGATGGGCTATAGTCACCACAAGCACCTCATGCAAGAAGAGTTTGGTCACCAAGCTCAAAGGTCAGATCTCCTTGCTCCACTAAGATCCAAAAACAAGCAAAAGCGAAGGAAGAAGATGGAGGGCCTAAAGGGTTACAAGCATGGACAAATAAGGGGTTATATAGGTGGAAGATGAGAGAGAAGGCAAGGGATGATGCGTCAAGACTCCAAAGTACCAAAGGGACACTTGTCCACTCAAAAGACCAACATACAACCACTCTAGCCTAACATGCTAGACATGTGATACACACTAGGTTGGCTCTCTACCACCTTTTGCACCCAAATGGTCACATTTGCCTCCCTCCTATGGTTCACCATTCATGGTCGCAACACACACACCACCATCACCACTTGGTCGAGACAAGGGACCATCTCAAACCCTAAGTTGAGACATTCTATAAGAGGGAAACCATCTCGACCCAAGACCACCCAAGGCAACCTTGGTCTCAACCCCATAAATCTAAAGGGAGTGTCTCAACCGTGACAACCCACCAAACCAACCCTAGCTCATGACCTAGGTCAAGACAACACACTATATATGCATAGGTCGAGACACTCAACAGTCATAAAAACCCTAATCACCACTAAGGGTGACACTCATCAACCAAGGCTCAAACAAGGCATCCACTTCTTTTTTGCTCCTCTATATTATGTCAAGTAAGAGAAGGAACAAACTAGATGTGAAAATTTGCACATAAACCCCCTACTTTGGGTAAATTGAAAATTGAACCAAAACTAGCACATAAAGCACAACCAACATCCAAACAAGTTCAAACTTGAAACGTAAGCTCACCACAAGTCATAATTTCATCACAGAAGATTAGATTATGGTCCTAAGAAACATAATTAAGCCAAAAAAATAGGGTTACCCCAAAACCCATGTCAGGGGTCTTGCAGTTATGGTGTTGACTCTCCCCTTTGGCATCATCTTTTGCCAGTTTGTTTTGTTGCGTTCGAGAAACACACCAACTACTGCTTGGAGAAGAAGCATAATGCATAAAGAGTTTTTACTAGACTTTACCCAAGACCAGGTATAACTCTTGTTAACTTCCTTCCTAGATACATTATTGTTGATTATTATTGATGAAATCTTGCTGATTGGGGAATCGAGCTTTAAATTTTTATTTCTGCTACCTTATTTGTCGCCCCAATTTTCCTACAGTGGTATCAGAGCCACTTCAATTTACAGTATATCTAGATTTAAATAGATATGATTGGATTTATTTTATTGCATACGATGCGAGTATTAAATTGGTTAATGTGCATATCCGATTAAATACCACATATGATTTCACAAACTTTTATATATATATATGTATATATACACACACATAGATATATATATGTATATATATGTATGTACACACACACACACACACAAACACACACACACACACACACACACACACACACACATATATATATATATATATATATATATATATATATATATATGAAATTTACACTCTTCATCCTAAAAGTTTGTTTTCATGGTGCATGTGAAGCATGGTTGACAATAACCCTGGATCTGTGCATTCATGGTTGTGGTTGTTTATTGTTGTTTATATTTTGGTTTTCACACTGAGCCTCTCTCCTCCTTTCTAAATGCAAGTTAATACTATTTTTCCTATTTTCCCTCAAATATAACTCGAGGTTTTCCCTTTTACAATGTAATATGAAATATGATAGTTTTAATTTATGTTTCACCGTGAGAAGACATTCTGCACCAGACGAACCGACCGGTTTGTGAGATGAACCAATTGACTAGAGGACCAAGGAGGACAAAAGATAGTAGGATGAACCGATTTTCTAGTGGCCCAACCGATCGGATGGAGGATTCTAGACATTGTTTGAACCCGAGACTAGATGACCATTTCAAGGTCCCAACCGAGCGACCAAAAGGCAAGATGATTGGTTCAAGTGATGAATTGATCAACTCAGACTGGTTGGAGCATGAATATTCACCAAAAATAGGTTATACATATGATGTAGACCTTAGGTGGTAGTCATTCCTTGTGACTCCAAGAAATTATAGTAGTATGACCATAACCACTGCTTGTTCTTAAAATTGCATGTTTTCATTCCGGTTATAGCATTTATATGATACATACTATAAGTATGTGGTGATTGGATATGTATAAGTTTTATTTATTGAGTAATATGATAAAAGCATATTTACTAGATGTAGAGGGAGAGCAACTATTATATTAGGGCTCATACATACTGATGTATACATACCCTTTTAGAATAAATGCTAGAGGTAGTTACTAGTACCTCATTGTATTTATTGATTTTATTAGTAGATAATAATTTTCATTTAATAAGATACAAGTTTGAATATCTTGAAGTGTTCAAGGAGATCATGAATGAATTATGTAACTGACTAGATAATAGTATTAAGACACTTCAATATGATTGATGTTCAAATATTCTAAAATCAAGAGTTTCGAGAATTTTCTAGAGAGATCGTGATAGTGTATCACAATGAACTCCACCTGAAACATAATGATGTATCAGAAAGAGGGAATCATACACTATTAGGTCATGGTGTGATTATCAATAAATCTAGCTAATTTTCCAGTTTCCTTTTTGGCACATGCTTTATAGAGTGACAATGCATTGCCTAAATTGGTTCAAAAGACACCATATCACATATGACATGGGAGGTGTCCTGATATGTATTTTATAAAGACTCGAATTGATAGATTATATAAGAAAATAGTTTCTTGAAAAGCTTTGTCCACAAATCACATAAATGTTATTTTTTTGATTACTACCATATATTCCAATCCAAAAATGGATGTCTTAGTTTCCTGGATAGCTATATTCCTGAAAGGGAATTTTATTCTGAAGGAATCTATGGGATAAAAGTAGATCAAGAAATGTTTGAAACAAACAAGAAAACATTGAATCTAAAATAGGTACAATAGGAACAATGAGAATCACATGTTGTTGTGGAATATCAAGTTCCTTACATAACACAAAACCTCATAAATCTAGCAGAGCATGCCTTGAGCTTAAAATATAGTGATATCTTATGGTTCAAGAAGGTAGTAAGCTGGTTATATATGATGAGTCAACAAATTATCTAGAAGCTATTAAGGAACCAAAGTCTGAGAAATAGTTTGAGGGCCATGGGATCAAAGATGGAGTCCATGTAAACCAACAAGGTATGGCCTTGTTGGGTCCACCTGAAGGGGTAAATCCCATAGGGTGCATTTAAGGGTCTTTGAGAAAAGTCCAACATGGATGGTAATATACAAACCTATAAGAACAAATTGGATGCAAAGGGTTTAAAACTAGTTCAAGGTGTTAGACATGATGAAACCATTTCACTAGTTTCCATTGTTAAATCCATTAGGATAATGCTTTCTATTGCAGCTTAATATGAATGAATGTTAAAACTACATTCTTTAATAGGAATATTGTACAGGATGTGTACGTGACACAACCTAAAGGTTTTATAAATCCATATAATGCAAATAAAGTCTATAAGCTACAAAGCTCAATCTTTGATTTGAAGCAAGCATCTCAAAGCTGGAATCTTCAATTTGACAAGATAGTCAAAGAGTTTGACTTGAGTCAGAATGAAGAAGAAATATGTGATTACAAAACATTTAATGGGAGCATATTTATGGGGAATAACATCCTCATACTACATATATTAGAACCTGGTAAGGAAAATACCCTCTCTATGAAGGGCTTAGGTGAAGCATCCTATGTGATAGGAATTGAGATCTATAGAGATAAATTTGGATAGATTCTTGACCTAATTAAAAACATATACATTAGAAAAGTGTTGAAGGGGTTCAACATGCAAGAATAAATGATAGAAAACTTGTCCATATTCCATGGAGTTAGTCTCTCAGGAGAAAAATGTCCCAGTTGTTGTGAGGAACATGAACTGTAACGTCCTCAGATACTACCATCCCGAGACTTAGAAGGCCCATGAAGAAAAATCCAAAAATGTTAGCTAATTATTTCAGAGAATGATGTGGAAGTGACATACACATACATGAACATTTAAATATAATGCACACATCATAACATTCTCAACATTCAACATGTGTACTTACAAATCGAATTATTACACCATGAATTAAAATTACATATTGAATGAAGTATCTACAAGTCTATGAACATGTATACTAACTAGGATCTACACAATAGGTACACCCTCAACACTTCTCACTTCCTATCTTTTCTCCCATTCTAGCTCTGAATCTAGAAAACACATGAAACAAATGATCAACAAAAGTTGGTACATGGTTGAAATACTTGTATAATATCTTGCATAATAAAAGATTTGAGAAAGAAAGAAAAAGAAACAATATGTTAGGGTGAGGAACGAGGTAAACCCAAGTTATTAATCATATTTCAATGAACATACAATACTTTGGTGGACTTAGAAAACGTCACATATATTATTGGGCCCATTCCCTATGCACCTTGAACCATTAGGGATCTCCCCATATACCATGTACCACTAGGGTGGTTCTAGTCAACATTAATACTTTCCCTCTCATAGGGAGATTAATGACACCATCAGTAACTACATTTCATTTTTCTTTCTTTAATATTCTTAGTTTTCAAGAAGGAAGTGTAGAATAATATACATACACCCAAGAAATTCTATGCAAGTAGTACAAGCAAGTATTCATACATATTCCATCCAGAAAACTAGTCATATAACTATATCCACATACCTGAGTTTAGAGATTCATGTAGATATTCTGGACCATCTGCATCTCTAGTCATCACCTAATAAATAACAAATATTCATCATTAATATAAGGTTCACCATTATTAATGGTATTTAGGCCCAGTTTAGGGTTTAGGTCAAATCTAGGTGTTACTGATAAAAAAAAGTCTATAATATCTTTATACTGACCATGATGTCATTTTTAGGATATGTTCCAAGTTTATTTTTTTTCTTTCTTTCTTTTTGATTGGTCTATTTTATGTGATTAATAAGGGTCTAAAAGCATCTAATAAGTCATTAATAGAAAATGACCTACTATTTAAGTATATTACTCAGATCAGAGTTCAAAGTTGGACTTTAATCATCCTTAGGGTTCTAGGAGAATTTTATAAGAATTAATATCAATTATTATTTATTTCATTTAATGAACAGTAAAGAAGAGCATTATACTCTACATTAGATATCACCATTAAAAGTGGTTCAAGGGTTTGATCTAGGGTTCCAGTAATATAGGGGATACTTTTATGAGTCCATGATATTTTTGGCGAATTTATTGGCTAATGGAGCTATATATAGTGTATTTTATAATATAGTGTCATTTTCTAGAAATTAAAAGAATAATACCTTGCCATTCCCTAAGGTGGCCGTCCCTCATTGGCCCACACTGGTAGGCTCATCTCCCCAGTGCACATCCTTGGTTGGTTTAGTTGGGTCAGACTGGATGGTTTGTTTGGATCGGATTATGGCCCATACTATCTGCTCCTCTCCATCGTGTTGATGGCCCAACATGATCGTCTTCTCTACATGGATGATCTCGAGTCACCAGTGCTGCCACTTGGCTCAAAAAGCCTTTTGGTTTTTGCTCCAACACAAGCACCGTCGTATGAAGGAATCTTCGACAAAGCTCTATAGCCCACATGCCATCTCAGTGTAGATATTTAGTCCTACCTACAAATCCATCAGGATCTTAGGGAATGAGGCGGCAAGAGACAAGGATATATCTCCCATAGACTAAACGACATCATGATGGTGGGCGAGCGATGGGAGACAAAATTGGGGATCTTCTCTACTTGCAATCCCTTGGTCTGTCTTCACATCAAGATGACCACATGTCCTCTTCAAGGTGGATGGCGCCTCCCAAGTTTTGTGTGGTTGACTGAAGCTCTCCCACAATGGTCAGCTTCCATGAATTCATATCCTCTATTGGTAGGTGGCGGTGAGGCTAGTAGTTGTAACGTCCAATGTTGACTCTCTCTCCATGTAGGAAATAGGGCTCATAAATATGCTTCAAGTCCTCCTTGCTTATCTTTTAGAAGCTTTCTCATTCAGAAACTCTAAAGTAGTCTTGTTGTGTAGTAGGGATAGAATCCTATGCGAAGAGTGGAGATTAGCAGGAGCATTTTGGGTTACAACATGTCTACACAGTTTCTTGGAAGGTTTCGTATTGCTCCAAGAAGTGGAGAGAGGGTAACGGAGGTGGCTGACCACTATCTTGCCAATGTACATCTCCTAGAAGTGGTTGTTATGATCCTAAAAGTGTGGGAGATACAACTAATCTAGCCATCACACAAAGACTCCTCATGATGACTACTTCTGCAAAGTCATGAAAAATAGTCACATGCTTCTATTACAGTTATATATACATGTGAATTCTCACACCTACATGCCACCCTGATGGAAGATGTCATAAAGGTCAGGCCTAGGAGGGTAGACCAATGGGCACCATGAGCGGTGACCCCAGAAACCAAGCTCGGGAATGAGAAGGTGGTCTATGATGCATGACTATGGAGCACCATGAGAGGTGACTCCCAGGCACCAAGCTCGGGATTGAGAAGGTGGCCTTAAGTCAATGGAGTCATGGGTTCAAGGGAGAATGGACTGGACAAGGGAAGCCGTGCTCAAGCCCAGCTTGCACCCCTATGTGCTGATGGCTGCTTGACAAGGTGATAAAACTTGCTACCTAAGTCAAATCATATTCAAGGGATAAGTATCATTCAATTATTTCCAATTATCTCCTAAACTTTAACCCTGCATATGTCCTAGCACAAACCTTAGATTCATAAGAAATTTGAATCATGGGTTCCCCATCATACAAATCCACTTATCATGAAATATAAACTCAAAATTCTAACATTTGGTCATATAACTTAATTCATCAAATAATCATAAATAAGTGTATAAACCTTATACAAAATTCAATCAACCCTCAAATCTTTGGTCAAATAAATCTCAAAAGACTTTGTGTGATTCTTATAACTCCAAGGTTCATCAATCCACCCCTCAAGCTCATTGCAACTACTCAATGAGCCTCTTGGCCTCATAAGTACACAAAGCATTTAACCAAACCCATTCATCATATTTAAACACAATTAATTTTCTAACCATCAATTGGGTATATAATTCACTTTTTGAGTGAAAAGAGTCGATAATTGGATAACCAATTCCTTTATTTGATATCATTCCTCTAAATGACACTCATGGTCGTAAAATATTGTATTGTTATCAAAACCATAAACTCCGGGTTATCACATTCACCCCATCTTATATGGAATTTCATCCTTGAAATTCAACTAGTATCATTCTTAAGCTAATATCAAGGAGTTGTGGGTGCCTCCAGACCACCACCTCACAATGTCAGGAGTATCATTATTCTCGATTCATCCTAAGTCATTATCTTAGGATATTTGAGCATATAGGGTGTACCCACCCCACCTTGTATAGTTTGAAGCATTTTCTTTTTGAGGAATAGTAGCATCACTCAGTGTCTTAGTCATTATATGTCAGTCTTATATTTTAGGATTTACATCCACATAGTCCCTTATGGATAAGGGTTTTATTGATACATGTGAAGTTAAGAAGGTACCACTCAAGGATTCATATTTCACCCTACTAATCATACAACGATGTCAAGGTTTCATGCCATTATTTATTGGAATTATCAAACTTAAAATCTTTAATGTGGTTTATGATCAACAACATGCTAGGATTTCAGCATTAGAGGGGTTTGATATTCATATTTACATATTAGGGTTAAGATTCTATTTTGTGAGAGTTATCCTCAAACTTTTTTAGAAGGATTGAGGCAGTACTATATTTTGTGATCATGTAATCTTTGATCCAAGGATATCTTTATTTCAAGCTCATGATTTCAGACTTATATTTTCCATATATGATATGAAGGGAAAGAGAATATATTCAGTCAAGATTGTCATGATTTCAAACTTATATCTTTTATGTATGATATGAAGGGAAAGAGAATATATTCAGTAAATATTGTCATGATTTCAAACATATATCTTTCATGTATGATATGAAGGGAAAGATAATATGCTAAGTCAAGATTCCATGATTTAAAACTTATATATTTCAGGTATAGTATAGAGGGAAAGATAATATACTAAGCCAATCTTATCATGATTTCAAATTTGGATATCACATGTATGATATTGGGAGGGAATATAGAATAGGTCAAGCTTATATAAGTGACTCGTCATACATAATCATCAATATAGCTCAAGTGAGGTTTCCAACATCATATATCAAGAAAGAGATAAGGAAGGAACAACATGTATAAGTATCTTATGCAGAAGGCATTTTACTCTCAGAACCAGAGTTCATATATAACCTCACTTGCAGCTAATGATGAGATTTACAATCATACGTCACTCAAGATGGGATCTAACTCAATCAAAAGGATTGACGTTCTCATTATGAGTCACCTACCCATCATTTTCTTTTTACCAACTCTCACATATATGATTGAATCATGCAAAAGGACTCAACTCATCTACTCAGGAGTAACCTAGCTTAGGATACATCATTTCACATATATATCATATTTTTCATATATTGTAGGTAGGTCCTATGACCCTCTCCTTATGGGTCTCACTCTCTCTAGAGTTCACCACATATCTTTTCCTAACACTGGAGGTTCTCCTTTGTAAAAGAGTTTGAGGCTCATACATATTCAACTTTATCTAAACCTAGATCATATTATGTAAAAAGGGGAATGATCTTTCATCATCAAGACTTATCTTAGAAACTTCAAAATTGGATTCAGCTCATATACAACTTAAATATTTATAAGGAAACTTATACCATCAGAAATCAAACCTAGATAAGATTACACATGCTTATTTCATATATAATCAATCATCTACTCTAACTGTCACATATCCAATAAGGCTCTAGAAATCTACTCTAGAACTACTCTCTCTTCTAGACTGATATCACCCCCTTTCACTTAGGTTGCATGAACACCTACTAGTCTCTTGTGAGGGACACATTTTCATATATATATATATATATATATATATAATATATATATATATATATATATTATTGTAACCATGAAGATAAATGGATTAGATTTAGGAAAAACATGGTCTAGATAGGCAAACACCATTGGGGTGTACGGCATGATCTTTACACTCGAGTGTATTCTAGCCTGACTATATATAGAGTCAGGCTAGCGTACACTCTAGTGTACGAGAGGAACCTTACACCTCAGTCATTTTTGAAGATGTAATAAATTTTTGAAAAATCTAAATTGTTGATCTTCTTAATTATCATAAGAACATATTATATAATAAATTTTAGCTCATTTGGACACTTATAGGTCATGCATCTAAAGGAGCCAAAAATCATTTATTTCAAATTAGTTTTGTGCGTCGATTTTGTTGTCCTTGGATGAGTTCAAATTTTGTATGTGACCTATTATTATTGTAACGATGAAGATAAATGGATTAGATTTTGGAAAAACATGGTCTAGATAGGCAAACACCATTGGGGTGTACGACATGATCTGTACACTCGAGTGTATTCTAGCCTGACTGTATATATATATATATATATATATATATATATATATATATATATATATATATATATATATATATATATATATATATATATCAAATATATAATTTTCTGTGAGAAGACAGACGTCAGAGAAAACTTTCGAGGCTCGAGATGATTGGAAAACAAAACCAAGTCAGAAAATGAGTGTCCCACACACAGTAGGTAATCTAGTGCTATGTCACCTAGTGAAATGGTGAAAACAAGGTGTAGACTAGTGTAGCTACCCAATACATATGAGTTCTATGTGGAAAGGGTTTCACACACTTATCTAAACCTAATTGTTGAACTTCTAGGTTCTAACCTAAAGGGTAAGTAAAACCTAGTCCTTAGTCAACAATTTACTAAGTTTCTAGGGTTTTAAGTGAAAGGTGAAATTTGATTTTTATTTTTTTGGTGAAGAACTGTCAGGTGTAGCTATTGTTCATGCTCTGATACCAACTCTAACATCCCCAAATTATTTTGTATCAAAACTTAGAATGCCTGAAAGGAAAAACCAAAAATGTTATCTAATTGTTTTAAGAGAGCGATGAGGAAGTGACATACACATATGAACATTCAAATATAATGCATGCACCATAACATTCTCAACATTCAACATGAGTACTTATAAAATGAGTTATTACAACCTGAATTAAAATTACATATTGAATGAAGCATCTATAAGTCTATGAACATGTATACTAATTAGGATCTAAACAATAGGTACAACCTGAACACTGCTCACTTCCTATCTTTTCTCCCATTCTAGCTCTGAACCTAGAAAATACGTGAAACATACGATCAAAAAATGTTGGTACTTAGTTGAAATACTTGTATGGTAACTTGCATAATGAAAGATTTGAGAAAGAAAGAAAAAGAAAACATTATGTTAGGGCAGAGAATTAGGTAAAGCCAAGTTATTAATCATATTTCAATGAACATGCATTACTATGGTGGACTTAGCACAACATCACATATATTGTTAGGCACATTCCCCATGTACCTTGTACCATTAGGGATCTCCCCTTATACCATGTACTATTAGGGAGGTGCTAGTCAACATTATACTTTCCCTCTCTCATTGGGAGATCAATGACACCATTATGAACTACATTTCATTTTTCTTTCTTTAATGTTCTTAGTTTTCAAGGCAGAAGTGTACAATAATATACACACATCCAAGAAATTATATGCAAGTAGTATAAGCAATTATTCATACATATTCCATCTAGAAAACTAGTCATATAATTATATTCACGTACTTGAGTCCAGAGATTCATATATATATTCTGGACCATCTACATCTTTGGTCATCATCTGATTAATAACAAATATTCATTATTAATACAAGGTTCACCTATATTAATGGTATTTAGGTCCAATTTAGGGTTTAGGTCAAATCTAGGTGTTAATGATCTAAAAAACATCTCTAATGTTTTTATACTAATCAGGATGTCATTTTTACGGTCTAGTCCAAATGTCATATTTTTCTGATGATTGGTCTATTTTCTATGATTAGTAAGGGCAAAAAGCATCTAATAGTCATTAATAGAAAATGATCTATTATTTAGGTATATTACTTGGATTAGAGTTCAAAGTTGGACTTCAATAATCCTTAGGGTTCTAGGAGAATTTTACAAGAATTAATATCAACTAGATATTATTTATTTCATTTAATGAATTGTAAAAAGGAGCATTGCACTCTAAATTAAATATCATCATTGAAAGTGGTTCAAGGGTATGATGTAGGAGTCCTATAATATAGGGATACTTTTGTGAGTCTAGGGATATTTTTGTTAATTTATTGGAAAAGGGAGCTATTTATAGTGTATTTTCTAAGATAGTGTCATTTTTTGTAAATTAAAAGCAGAATACCTTGCCTTTCCCTGAGGTGGCCACCACTCATTGGCCCACGCGGGAAGGCTCAGATCCCCAACGTGCATCCTTGGTTGGTTTAGTTAGATCACATTGGTTGGCTTGTTTGGATTGGATACTGGACTATCCTATCTACCCCTCTCCACCGTGTCGATGGCCCAGCACGATCATCTTCTCAGCAGGGACACTCCCGAGTCACCAGCACTGCCACTTGGCTCCAACTACCTTCTGGTTTTTGCTCCAGCACAAGCGTCGTCGCATGCAAGAAGCTATGCTAGAGCCTTGTAGTGCACATGCCATCTCAGCATAGATATCTAGGCCTACCTATAGATCTATCATGCTCTCAGGGAATGATGTGGTGAGATATAGGGATACATCTCTACAGATTCTACGATATCATGATGATGGGTGAGCAATGGGAGAAAAAATTGGGGGTCTTCTCTATATGCAATCCCTTGGCCTGTATCCACATCAAGATGATCAGAGTTCCTCTTCAAGGTGGATGGTGTCATCCAAGTTTTATGCAGTTGACTGAAGATCTCCTTCAATGCTCAACTTCCATGAAATCTAATCCTCTATTGCTAGGTAGTGGAGAGGCTAGTACCTGTGACTTCTAATGCCAACTCTCTCTCCATGCAGGAAATAGCGATCATTAGAAAGATTCAAGCTCATCAGAAAGATTCAAGTCCTCATTGCTTCCCTTTTAGAATCTTACTAGAGGATTCTAAAACTCTGAAGTAGTCTTGATGTACAGTAGGGCTGAGCGGCTCCTATGTAAAGAGTGGAGATTGAAAGGAGCATTTTGGGCTACAACATGTCTACACAGATGCTTGGAAGGATTCATAATGCTCCTAGAAGTGGAGAGAGGGTCACATAGGTGGCTGACCACTATGTTTCCACTGCACATCCCTTGGAAGTGGCTTTTATGATCCTAGAAGTGCGGCAAATACAACTAATCTAGCCATCTAAAAAAGACTCCTTCTGGAAACTCATTAAAAATAGTCACATGCTCCTCATCTTTCAGAGCTAAGTGATGACTACGTCATGGGTTCAGGGGAGAATGGACTAGCCAAGGGATGCCATGTTTGAGCCCATCTTCTGCTTGTTAAGATGATAAAACTTGCTACCTAAGTCGGATGATATTCAAGGGGTAATTATCATTCAATTATTTCCAATAATCTCTGAAACTTTAAACCTTCATATATCCTAGTACAAACCTTCAATTCACATGAAATTCGAATCATGGGTTCCCCATCACACAAAGCCAAATATCATGAAATCTAAACTCAAAATTGCAACATTTGGTTATATAACTTAATTCCTCAAATAAACATAAATAGGTGTATAAACCATATAAAAATTTCATTCAAACCTCAAATCTTGATCGAATAAATCTCAAAAGACTTTGTATGATCCTTATAACTCTAGGGTTCATCAATCCACCCCTAAGATCATTGCAACTACTCAATCGACCTATTAGCCTCATAAGTACACAAATCATTTAACCAAACCCATTCATCATATTTAAACATAATTAATTTTCTAATCTTCAATTGGGTATATGATTCAATTTTTGAGTGAAAAGAGTCAATAATTGAATAACGAATTCCTCTATTTGATATCAATCCTCAAAATGACACACATGGTCTTAAAATATTATATTGGTTATCAAAACCCTAAAATCCGGGTTATCATAGGAACACATGGATAGATACCATATGCATTCACAATTGGATCTACGATATAAGAAATGTTATGTGCTCATCTCATTATCTTGTATGTATTGGACATGACAAAATGATACATACTCATCTAGTTGTGTAGTATGTATTTGACATGATGAGTGGATGTCTGTCAAGTTCTAGTGAAAGTCACTAGACTGCCATAAAGAACATCCTTAAGTACTTGAGAAGCACTAAAAGGATTAGTTCCTTGGTTATGGTAATAAGGAAGAGTTGGGTGTAAAGGGTTACACAAATGCAAGATTCCAAAATGACAAATAAAATTAATGATCACAATCTAAATTTGTGTTTGACCCTAAAACTAAAATTGTAAGCTGGAAAAGTTTTGAGCAAGAGACAATTATTAGAATCTACCATAGATTCTGAGTATCTTGGTGGTATGTGACAACAGAGGATACTGTATGGATCTAAAAGTTCATATAGATGAACTTGTGGGAGGTTCCAACCATTGATGATATAGTAGAGATATTGTGACAACAATGATACCACTGGTTAGAGAAGGAATCTCATATAGCATACTATGGAACTTCCATCTCATATGAGATGTTGCACAACAAGGAGATGTAAACTTACAAAATACCATCTATAAGAAAATATTGCTAACCCACTAAAAGAAAGCTTATGTAGTAGAAACATGATGGGAATGTTAAGATCAATTGGAATAATATTCGTGGGTGATTAACTCTAAGTGCGCGTGGGAGTCTGTTGGTATGTATGACCAGAAAACCAATCATAGGATGATGGGAATGTGGCACTATTAACTGAAGTTCAATTTGTTTGAAACGCCATATACAAACTTTTCCTGCCTAGACCTGAGAGTACAGGGATGGATCTAGGACACACTAGACATCTAATCAACTTTCTCAAAGATTCATTACTATAGATCCTCTTTTCTGCACCACATTTGTTTTTGTCACTTTTGATTTCCTAAAAAAAATGTGGTGAACCACAAGGGTGAGACCCATGTCCCAGTAAGAGATATAACCTCCAACAATGTTTATTGATTACAACATTTTTATGTAATTAAATAGTTAAGCACTTTAATCAGATATAAAAAACAAGATCAACAATACCGATGATTAACAAAATACATAAAGGAGCAAATAATAACTATCATCATTAGCCAGACTATCATCCTTTATCTTGTTGACAATATAAGCAATTTAGTAGCACATGCATATCTAGCATCATGAGCAAGTATAATAACATAGCATAGCCAAAAACATGAGCATGTCTAATTGGTTGAACATATCAACATCATAAAAAGAGCTGACAACATAAGAACAACTATCTGGATAAGCATGATTAGCAGTATATGCATCTCTAGGTATAAAGGCATGACTAGCATGCTAAACATAACTAACAACATGAGATAGCTAGCATCATGATTATAATCAGCAGTAGCAGTATAGTTATCAACACAAGCATAGCTAATGTATGTACACATCTACAATCTTAAGCATATCCACAACCTAAGTATATCTACTATCTCTAAATTGCACTTAGCATCATCTTTATGTAAAGATAACAAACAAGGATTATCATCCAATGTGAATCGTTGTGTATAACCCTAAAAATATATGCTACATGGCTATATTACATATTTTATTACACCCTGGGGAATTTGAATCATACCATTCAAAGTCCAACCGACCCCTACGAAGGGCTATTCGGTTCCGTACAAGATCTAGGTGTGTCGGTATCCTAAGATCTCTTCCCCTCAGTCAGTACAAGTAAAAAGGTAGTGACATATCAGTCAAAGTTGCTACCACCATGACATATAGTCCTATAACTAGCCCACCTTGGTATAGGTCAAGATGCTAGAATCTAGGGTATTCAAACCCAATCACTGAGGTACAACCACAGTTTTCCTCTAATCACATCATGTTATAATCACTGAGACATGATTGTAGCCATTCTCAATTACATCAGATGTATGAGGCATGACCATAGACATCCTCCACAATCTACATTGTGGATGACAAGGATATATCCTTAACCTTACACCCCCACATACTCAACAATATGTGCTCTGAGTTTCCCTTAGGAATACTCATTTCACCATCCAACAAGTTTTGACACTGAAGATGGCTCTACGGCACATGGCACTACATGATTAGAGTTGCACTTGATTAGTTATGCCAATTGGGTGAATTAAGGCTGCATCAAACAAGTAGACATACAAACCCTAATTCACTTCTAGTAAGAATATAAATATCACAACTTTTAAAAAACATAAAACGTGTGAAACATAATTTCTCATCTCATCGTCAAATGGTACTATTCACTTGCCATTCATGAGACAACACTACTCATCATACTAGCACAAGATATAAATCCTTTTCACAATATCACAGGGTATCAACCCTTATCAACATAAGAGGATTACACCTCATTCAGGTCTCAACCATGCCCAAAGGTCATTAAGACCATCATACTATCATAGGATATGAATACTTTTCACAATATCATAGGGTATCAACCCTTATCAACACAAGAGGATTGCACCTCATTCAGGGCTCAACCACGCCCAAAGGTCATTAAGACCATCATACTATTCCTTGCAAGATCATCATTATCTTTCCATGCCTTATAACAAGGCTCAACAACATCACCTACATATAATACACCAGATCAGCACTATATTGCATTAATGAGCTAGGAGATATTCATAAACAGTCATAGCTGGGCTATATTAACATTAAGAACATTCCTTTATTACATCAACTTGCAAAGAATCTAGATATGATTAACACTAATCATATTCATAATGCACATGTTTAGCATAAGAAAGTATCAACCATGTGGCTATGATAACCACCAATTAACACATTAAGGTTATGATCATGTTAAGGAGGTTATTCCACCATCATTCCATGATATAAGAATGTTAAACATTAATACTCATCTTTATCTATTTGCATTAGAGTTATGTTCAACATGATAAATTATATCAATGTTACTAATCATCACTTATACCCAAACCCTAACTCATGACATCCACATTGGATCATGGATGCATAAAGTGAAGCATCACCATCACATTCCATACTATTCTCAAGTACGAACCCACACATAAATCAAGGAGTAACCATCAGGTTATAGCATACTAGGGTTTCAACAATAGTAACAGAGTACTCCATGATTGTATTAGTCATTCAAGGACTATTCATACCCAATTACCATCATTTAGTTATATTAAAGCTAGGTATAACAAGCTATACCTCATTACGGTTACATATCAACACAATATGGTTATCATCCATTCTATTCATATGAGTGAATAGGTAAGACTACCTTATTAATAGTAACCCTCCATTTGTTCCATCATTATTCAACCCATATCACCATACATAAGTAAATACCTTAGATAAACCACCTATGAAGTCCTTGATTTTTTCTCTAGAAATATTCACCATATAACCCTAGACATTCCTTGATTAAGAACACAAAAGTTCCATTGACAGTAGGGTAAAACCCATAATCAACTGTTCATTTAAAACAAGCCATCCATTGTCAACAAGTAAACTCCTTAAGTTGATCATATAATGTAAATCACATTATTAGGACCAATATATTACATTAGCCATCATTCCACTTTATTAGAGGAATAAACATTAGATCTTGACCATTGGGTCAAGTTCATATGTTTAAACCATCAATTATAGTATAAGTCCGACCATTGCATCAATTGACCCAAGAAACCATTGGTCTAAGGCTTAATTCATGCTAAAACTATATGATTAACTCACCATAGGTTGTCGAGACCTGATCCACCATCATTAGTGACCATTAAGTCACCATAGGTTGTTAGATCAACACTATATTCATTAATTAGCATCAAATATTAAGCCAATATCATCATTGATTGATAACATCAGTAGGGTACTTAATGGTTGATCATTAAACTTCTAATTGATTCAAAACTTGACCTAAGGGGGTGACCATACGTTTTCACCATCATCTGACACCTTTGATTCCGACCATCAGTTTTCATGAAGACAACACCATAGAGTTGTTGCAATGGTACCATCATTGGGTCATGGGTTTATAGAAGAAATTAACTTTAAACCCTAAAATTGACCATTTATTGATAGGTGTTTAGCACCATAAGTTTCCAAACCAACCTGATCCAAGCAATATTATACCTTAGAAATAATGTACACATGATCACAGGTTCATCTAGAACTGAAATCAGAATAGGGAACATTATAAAAATTGAAGTCCAAGTCAAGCATAGCTTTTTAGTGCATGGATCATCATTTTCAAGCAAGAACATGAGCTAGAAAGCTTATGGTAAGCAATAAACGTGGAGAAAGTTATAAAACTTGCCTCTAATTAGAAGATAAACTCCCAAAAAGAATAAAATATGAGCAGTTAGGGTAGGAAATCCAAGCATAAGCTGTGAACTCGTCCATCTAGAACCTTTCTTCATCAAATGAGAAAACCCTAAGCATAAGGAGCAAGAAAGGTAGGGTTTTAGAGCTTTAGAGCAATTTCTACCATGGAACAACAAGGTTCTGACCTAGAAAAAGGAAGGAGGAAGGATAAAAAAGAAATAATCATAGGAAAGATGGAGATTCTTACTCTTTTAGGTCAAGATCACTAGAAGGAAGCTTTTCAAACCCTAAAAGGAAGTCAATTGCAACCCTAGATTCTTTTTCCAAGAAGATCCCCTCTTTCTTCTTCCTTGGATAGGAAATTTGCAGCAGCATAGAGGGAGAATGAGGTTTGTAGAAGGAGGGAAGTGGTGGAGAGAAAATGGCTCATTTTTGTGCTTAGGGATAAGTATATGAAACTTTAAGATAAAGAAAAGAAAAAGTTGGAGTTCTAGTATCTTTCCAAGTGTCCATGGCCTTAAACTATTAAGAATATTCAAGCACATACACAATAAGCTGACCCACCCTCCATAGAGACATGATTTTCCCTAGTTTCTTGAATTTTCAAGCAAAACAAATAATTCATTAGTTGATAGCTACTAAAGGTAGCTCATCCATGAAGGGGTAAACCCTAAAATACCCTTGGAGAAAACACCTTCAAACCAAGGATTAAATTGGTGCCCCATGGATCAAAAAGCTCAAGAATGAATATATAATATCCAAGGAACATCGTGCAAGTGATAAATTACAAAGAAAACCTCTCAATTGGGTAAATTGCAAAAAAATCCAAAATGTGCATAAAATTGCATAACTTGCACAAACAATGTCCAAATTGGACCAAATTTAAAAATTAAGCTTTTCTTATGATTTCAAAGCATATAACAAGGTTACATTATGGTTATAGGAATTCAATTATGATAGATAAGCTTATTCAACTCATTAAGCAAGTTTAGGGGCCTTACAACTATAAACCCCTAATAGGGATTTCGTCCCCAAAATCTAAGGTAAACAAAGATGGGTATTTCCTTTGCACCTCATCCTATTACCTTCAAATGGTTATTTGCATATCATGGTGATGTCACATCATTCATACATATCTCATCTTGGGTCAGCACAAAAACCTCAACCTAAGAAGACATTCTCAATACGGAATGTAGAAACTTATTGTGTCATATGTACAACTCTAGTAGTAATGTTGAACTTTAAATTCTAGCTATCATTCTAAAATTATATATATTGTATCAATACATTAATCAAAAGTCATACTTGCTAGCTTTTTACCAATCATGGCATGTGTCCCATACCAATCCTTGAAGCATAAAAAAAGGCAATGTATCCATCCCTTTTTTTTCTAGATACACTGACACTAGAACACTTGTCAGTTATTTTTCAGCATCAAAAGAAATGCTGATGCTGGAAGCTAACATTCCATACAAGGAAACATCATTCCTAGTCAACCTTGTTAGGGGTAAAACAACAACACTATCTTCACCTTACTAGGACTTACACAACCTAATTAGAAGACATATCATAATCCCATAAAGTCATTTAATCAACCCCATCTCACTCTTGTTCAACTTGTCTCATAGCTATTGCTGTTCGGCAACCCTAAGGTGTTTGAAGAAATATTGATCACATTTTTGACCATATTTGAAATACTTTGACATGTCATCATTCAAAGCTAGATATAACTTGTATGACATGACTGGAATACTCTGTTCCTCCTATTCATAAATTCTATTTGTACATTGGTTAATGTAAAGGACATAACTCTAAACTCATCATGGTCATATTAATTATGTCATCCAATCTAACTATTATGCATTGATATTTGATCATATGTTTATCTTAAAGGAACATGGTATCACATATCTATTGAACAAAAAACCATCTATCCTTGATAGTGGTCTTGCCTAGCTATCACTGAACCATACACAACATTATAGAATCACTTTTGTTTTTCCTTCCAAACAACATTTAGAGAGTCATCATCAACTCTCTCTCCCTCTCTTTAAGGGAGAGGAACACTTGGAATGCTCATTTAATAAACATCTACAACCTACATACTTCCCATACTATTGATACATCTTGGATAGTGCTATAAGGAACTCACATCCTTATCTCATCCACTTTCACCAACATAAAAAATTTCAAAACATATAAGAGGAGTCTCCCAAATTATTGGAAGGCTCAAAAGAAAACTCATCACAAACTTTATGATCTTGGAACCATAGTCCAAGCAATCTTATGCTATAATAAGCTATCCACCCTCATGTTTGCAGTGAATCCACACGTACCAAGTGGCAATGATCCACTTGAAAGATGTGCCATAGAAAGGAAAGACACAAAGGGAAACACACTTCCCACATCAAAGCAACATTTTTCAAGGGTCACTAGCAAAAATGTAACCAATTTATTTTCATTATGTAGGTTACAACTTCTTATGTATCATTTTACCTTTTTCATTTCGAGTTCCTTTCCATTAGCATAGGAATCATCATGATTAACATATCTCATTACTCCTTCCTTGATGACTATTTATTACACTTGGTATGTTCTCTTATTTTATTATTTTTTCAACCACTTATCGACAGGTAAATCATCATATTCCACATTTTATTCATTAAATTGGGATCATCTCCCTTAATTTCTTTTACACACCATGCTGATTTTTCATTATTGCTTTCTTACACACATAGGTTGGTCTGAGATTAACTTAGGTTCCACCTTATTTCTTTGTCATTGTTCCCATTCATCGTCTCATTTTGTACTTGTTATAGGAGTTCTCTCTATCTTATGTGGATTTCATACCTTGATTCACTTTATAAGCATAGACTTATATGTCTTTTACATTATTATCTTCTTGAATCACATCTTCAAGAACTCCTCTTTTTTCTTATTTGTATTCAAATTTAGATTTCTTGGTGTTGTGTCTTTCTCTTTAGCTACCAAACATTCACGTTTTGATAGATTATGATGCAATTCTCATCTTCTTTAAGGTAGGATTGAAATATTCACACCATGATTTCTTATTCGTTATGCTCTTTAGATTGTCTCAAAATGACTACTTGATTAGAGTAATCAGAAAGATAACAATCTAAGAGTTCCATACTTACCTTTCTTCAATAATTGAATACCTGGCCAGGGCATCCAAGTACTAAGATTAGGTAGTATGCACCACATTTTTGTGTCACATTCCTAACTTAGAGATCATCCTAGTCTTAAGTCCTAGTGTCCTTGTAGACTCAATGAACCTAAAGATCTGATACCAACTTGTGAGAACCCGTTACACTAAATGAGATTACTCAAAACATAAAACACAATCAATCACTAATTAATCACATACCCAAAAATATGGGTAAATTAAAACTAATTTCAACATCAACACCCGCTCAGAAACATTTGAATAAGATCCCAACATATTTCTTGTATCCATACTATGCCAAGAATTTGATACAAATTGTTCTATCTACTTATCCACAACATATATACACAGGAGAACAATATTCATATATGCCACACAAGAAAGCATTAACATGCTAACAAAAGTTTGATTTTTTTGAAGCACCATATACAAACTTTTCCTACCTGGACCTGAGAGTACAAGGATGACTCTAGGACACACTAGACATCTAATCAACTTTCTCAAAGATTCATTACTATATCTCCTCTTTGACACCACATATATTTTTTCATCATTTCCGATTACCTTAAAAAATGTGGTGAACCACAAGGGTGAGACCCATGTCCCAGCAAGAGATATAACCTCCAAAAACATTTATTGATTACAACATTTTAAAGTAATTAAATAGTTAAGCACTTTAATCATATATAACAAATAAGATTAGCAGTACCGATGATTACCAAAATAAATAAAGGAGCAGATAATAACTATCATCATTAGCCAGACTATCATCCTTTATCTTGTTGAAAATATAAGCAATTTAGTAGCACATGCATATCTAGCATCATGAGCAAGTCTAGTAACATAGCATAGCCAACGACATGAGCATGTCTAATTGGTTTAACATATCAACATCATAAAAAGAGCTAACAACATAAGCATAACTATATGGATAAGCATGATTAGCAGTATATGCATCTCTAGTTACAAAGGCATGACTAGCATGCTAAACATAACTAACACCATGAGATAGCTAGCATCATGATTATAATCAGTTGTAGCAGTATAGTTATCAATACAAGCATAGCTATTGTATGTACGAATCTACAATCTTAAGCCTATCCACAACCTAAGTATATCTACTATCTCTTAAATGCACTAAGCATCATCTTTATGTAAAGATAACAAAAAAGGATTATCATCCAATGTGAATCGTTGTGTATAACCCAAAAAAAATATGCTACACGACTGTATTACATCTTTTATTACACCTTGGGGAATTTGAATCATACCATTCAAAGTCCAACCGATCCCTACGAAGGGCTATTCAGTTCCGTACAAGATCTAGGAGTGCCGGTATCCTAAAAATCTCTTCCCCTCAGTCAACATGAGTAGAAATGCAGTGACATATTAGTCAAAGCTACCACCACATCGACATATAGTCCTTCATATAATTTCTCATCTCATCGTCACATGGTACTATTCACTTGGCATTCATGAGACCACACTACTCATCATACTATCATAACATATAAATCCTTTTCACAATATCACAGGGTATCAACCCTTATCAATATAAGAAGATTACACCTCATCCAGGGCTCAACCATGCCCAAAGGTCATTAAGACCATCATACTATCACATGATATAAATCCTTTTCACAATATCATAGGGTATCAACCCTTATCAACACAAGAGGATTACACCTCATTCAGGGCTCAACCATGCCCAAAGGTCATTAAGACCGTCATACTATTCCATAAAAGATCATTATCTTTCCATGCCTTATAACAAGGATCAACCACATCACTTACATATAATACACCAGATCAACACAATATTGCATTAATGAGATAGGAGATATTCATAAACAATCATAATGGGGTTATATTAACATTAAGAACATTCCTTTATTACATCAACATGCAATGAATCTAGACATGATTAACACTCATCATATTCATAATGCACATATTTAGCATAAGAAAGTATCAACCATGTGGCTATGATAACCACCAATTAACACATTAATGTTATGATCATGTTAAGGAGGTTATTACACCATCATTCCATCATATAAGAATTTTAAACATGAATACTCATTTTATCTATTTGCATTAGAGTTAGGTTGAACATGATAAATTATATCAATGTTACTAATCAACACTTATACCCAAAACATAACTCATGACATCCCCATTGGATAATGGATGAATAAGGTGAAGCATCACCATAATATTCCATAATATTATCAAGTATGAACCCACACATAAATCAAGGTGTAAAAATCAGGTTATAGCATACTAGGGTTTCAACAACAGTAACAGAGTACTCCATGATTGTACATTCGAGGACTATTTATACCTAATTACCATCATTTAGTTAATCAAAGCTAGGTATAACAAGCTATACCTCATTAGGGTTACATATCAACACAATATGGTTATCATCCCTTCTATTCGTATGAGTGAATTGTTAAGACTACCTTATTAAGGGTAACCCTCCATTTGTTCCATCATCATTCAACCCATATCACCATACCACAATATCACCTAGAACCATTGGATGTTTAAAAGGTAAGACCATTAGTTGTTTACATAAGCAAACACCTTGGATAAACCACCTATGAAGTCCTCAATTTTTGTTCTAAAAAGAGTCACCATCTAACCCTAGACATCCCTTGATGAACAACACAAAAAGTTCCATTGTGAGTAGGGTAAAACCCACAATCGAATGTTCAGTTAAAACAAGCCGTCCATTGTCATCAAGTAAGATCCTTAGGTTGATCATATAAAGGAAACCATATAAATCACATTATTAGGACCAACATATTACATTATCCATCATTCCACTTTATTGGAGGAATAAACATTAGATCTTGACCATTAGGTCAAGTTCATATGTTAAAACCATCAATTACAGTATAGGTCCGACCATTGCATCAATTGACCCAAGAAACCATTGGTCTAAGGCTTAATTGATGCTACAAATATATGATCAACTCACCATAGGCACCATCATTAGTGACCATTAAGTCAAAATAGGTTGTTAGATCAACAGTATATTCATTAATTAGCATCAAATATTAAGCCAATGTCATCATTGATTGATAACATCAGTAGGGTACTTAATGGTTGATCATTAAACTTCAAATTGATTCAAAACCTGACCTAAGGGGGTTACCATAGGTTGTCACCATCATCTGACACCTTTGATCCCAACCATGATTTTTAATGAAGACAACACCATAGGGTTGTTGTAATAGTACCATCACCGGGTGATGGGTTTATAGAAAAATCAGCTTTAAACCCTAAAATTGACCATTGGTTGATAGGTGCTTAGCACCATTAGTTGCCAAACCAACCTGATACAAGTCAAATTATACCTTAGGAATAATGTAAACATGATCACAGGTTCATCTAGAACTGAAATCAGAATTTGGAACATTAAAAAAATTGAAATCCAAGTCAAGCATAGCTTTTTAGTGCATGGATCATCATTTTCAAGCAAGAACATGAGCTAGAAAGCTTATGGTAAGCAATAAACTTGGAGAAAGTTATAAAACATTCCCCTAATTAGAATAAAAACTCCCAAACAGAAGAAAACACGAGCAGGTAGGGTAGGAAATCCAAACATAAGCTGTGAACTCGTCCATCTAGCACCTTTCTTCATCAAATGGGCAAACCCTAAGCATAAGGAGCAAGAAAGGTAGGGTTTTAGAGCTTTAGAGCAATTTTTACCATGGAACTGCAAGGTTTTGACCTGGAGAAAGGTTCGAGGAAGGATAACAAAGAAACGGAGGAAAGAAGGAGATTCTTACTCTTTTAGGTCAGGATCACTACAAGGAAGCTTTTCAAACCCTAAAAGGAAGTCAATTGCAACCCTAGATTCGTTTTCCAAGAAGATCCCCTATTTATTCTTCCTTGGATAGGAAATTCATAGAAGCACAGAGGGAGAATGAGGTTCGTAGAAGGAAGTGATGGAGATAAAATGGCTCATTTTGGTTCTTAGGGATAAGTATATGAAACTTTAAGATAAAGAAAAGAAAACGTTGGAGTTCTAGTATCTCTCCAAGTGTCCATGGCCTTAAACTATTAAGAATATACAATCACACACACAAGAAGCTCCCCCAACATCCATAGAGACATTATTATCCCTTGTTTCTTGAATTTCCAAGCAAAACAAATAATTCATTAGTTGATAGCTACTAAAGGTAGCTCATCCATGAAGGGGTAAACCCTAAAATACCCATGGAGAAAACACCTTCAAAACAAGGATTAAATAGGTGCCCCATGGATCAATAAGGTCAATAATGATGAGAGAATATACTAGGAACATATTGAAAGTAATAAATTGCAAATAAAACCTCTCAATTGGGTAAATTGTAGAAAAGTCCAAAATGTGCATAAAATTGCATAACTTGCTCAAATAGTGTCCAAATTGGACCAAATTTGAAACTTAAGCTTGTATTATGATTTAAAAGCATATAAAAAGGTTATATTAGGGTTTTAAGAATTAAATTATGACAATTAAACTTATTCAACTCATTAAGCAAGTTTAGGGGCCTTACAAATTCATATGATGGACCACCCAGTTCAATGGTCAATTTGATTGGATCAAGGATTAGTGTTGATGTCATGTTTTGCATGGATGGCGCATTGAATACCAATTTGATTCAGAATAGGAAATTACATGAACCAATAAGTTAATGGAATGAACTGACCAGTTCATGCACAAACCGACTGGTTGGGCATGCTGACCGACATGTTCCCTTTCTGAAGTTTCCAAAAAATTTGTGAATTCTATCCTTTTGACTCCCACACTGACTGGGAACCCTGACCCTAGTCTATCCTATAAGTAGAGGGGTACTGGGGACTTCATAGATACAACTATTAGCTCTGACAATTGTTGTCCTCTGTGGTTGTGGTAACCAATAGAGATCCCAAGCAAGTCTCACCTGATAAAGGGAGAGATCGTAAGGGTGAGACAATTGTGGGAGAGTGAATCGGTGATAGTACACTAACGTTCAAAGGAACAACTCCTTCCCGTTGGCTCTGGTAGTGCAATATGGAGTTCTCAGTGGTCCGCATGGACTACTTTAGGCGTGAGGAGGTCGTCGCCTTCCTCTGGGAGGACAACGTGAACCGCCATCCATGGTGCTACACCAGGATGCCATTAGTGATGAGTGTTTGAGTGCTGCTAAAGAAGAAGCATGCTGGTGCTTGGTGAAGAAGCATAATGCATTAAGAGTTGTGTCTAGACTTGCTCCAAGACTAGGTATAACTCTTTTTACCTTCCTTCCTAGATATGTTGTTGATGATACAATCTTGTTGGTTGGGGAATCAAACTTTAAATTTTTGTTTCTGCTACTTTATCTGTCACCCCAATTTCCCATCATTAAGGTATACATGACTTGGTTGATGTGCTAAATATAGCTTGTGGGTTGGCATGATTTCTTGTGTCTATTCTTATACATGTCGAGATATGGTTAGTGATATATGGTTCAAGACCAACACATGACTCAATATCTTTATAAAGGAGGACCTCTATCATGGGACATACAAAAATGATGAGATATTGATATAGGGTCAACCCTTCATCAGAGAAGGTCACAATACCTAACCTGTAAAACATATGAAATGTCAAAACATATGAGTGATTAAATGCATTATGATGATTACCTAGATAGAATACTTCCAAGTATATGAGTTTATTTTCCTGGTGTATGGATCTTATGATAATGTAGAACCATGCATTTCCTATGGAAATATCTAACCCTAGAGGAAGTTGCAATTGAATATATGAAGTTTGATACATAGGTGAGGGAGATGTCCTACAACCCTAAGATTATGTATACCATGTTTGATATCCATGATGAGCCTCATAATCAGGTTAGTGTTAGTATGTAAACGAATCTAATGGTTTCCCTTATTTTTGAAGTTGGGTAGAAGTTCTTGTTATGGGGAGATGGTTGTGGTTATTATGTCTTGTTGGAAATAGGTATGTCTTATCTTGAGTGGCTCAAGCTTGCAGAGCTACTATGAGATACAAGTGATATGATTATGAAACCTTGATGTTGATGATAATGTTGTTCCTTAAATAATGCATGTCTATGAAATCCATCACACTTATGTGAAAAATAAAACTTGATATATGTATGATAAGTTGCTCTCATAAGCTAGAGTAATTATGAAACCACATTATACATAAAGATGTAAGTTTGGAATCATGAGCCTTATATGATGATGTATTAGACTCATAACTTGAATAAACATGATACCAATGTTCAATTTCACAACCAAGATGAAAAGAAATAATATATTTTATTAGGGTTGGTATAATTTTGGGAAAAGACTAAAACATGCATGGAATCTGGTATAATGATGAAATACACATTCAATGATAATCTCATTTGGAAGTCATGATGATGAACTAGTAACAATTATTATGATAACATACCTTGAGCTTGTGTAAAAGTATGAACATCATCCTAATAACATACCTTAGTTTGTGTAATAAGATCTTAGTCTGGCATAGTGCCACATAACGTCATGACCTCCTCACAACTAGTGGCAGGGCTTGAACACTATAGTTCCAGCTGCCTCCGGTGGCCTTTCCACTACAACTAGCACTCATTGGAGGATCAGGGCAGAGTGATACCATGGTGACCCTTGGATAAGGGGCACACCTAGAGCAATGGTGTGAATCCTTAGCCTCCTTGCCCAACCCACTTTGCTGACATGATGTGTTGTGCCTCACAGGATCATGGGGCAGACCATGATGGTCCCATAATCCAACCATCCTAGTTGATCAATAAATCAAATGAAGTTCCACCCTCCTTGATACGTGCATGAGGGTGTGTCTTGTGGCTAGATGATCAAGAAGAAGTTAGGTGTTAAATTTCTAAACTAGGTACAGACCATAATAATTATCTGACTATGGCTTTCTTTCTTGAACTGTGATACATATGTATGCTTTTCTATGTGCTCAAATATTTCCATATAATATTATAGTATGTACTTGATATTTTCTCATATATTGTATAACCTGTAAACATAATATAGAACCTCATTATACAAACCTTATGCACCTATCTGTATTCTCAGGGAAAGGACACAAGGTTGGGCATCCTACTTGAGTTGTCAAGATAGGATAGACCATGTCGATAAAAGGGCTCCTGGAGATGGTCTTGAGGCCCCTCATGTAGAAAAGGGTTAGCTAATCTTGAGCACCCTTTCTAACTTTTCCGATGAGAAGTTAGTCATAGACCTTATGATACAGTGATATTGTTTCTATAATTGGAGTAAAATGACATAAAACATGAGTTCTCATTTTGATGAGTACTTAACTTGTTTTTTCTTGTTTTGTTTACTCCTGTAATCTTTTTGGCCGGCTACTCCTGAAATCTTTTGAAATTATGAAAAGCTTATATATGTATCTTTTTGCACTGTACTCAACACCTCACATGTTGACCCGCTTGTTTCACATATGTTTTATGTTTAGAGATGGCTAGGAGTTGATGGCCCTTGGTGAGATATGTTTAGGTGTACTTGTTGTATGATCCCTAGTGTACATGAGTAGACTTGTACAATACGACTCTTTAATATGAAATTGGAATCTTGCAATAAAACAATGCTGCTTAATTATACTTGTTGATTATTAAGATTATGGTTGGTGATTTTGTCTTGTTATCTATCACTGTATGCTAAGATTTTATGCTTTTATATTCACACTATGAAAATACAATGTTAGGAATGAATACCCAATTTCTATTGCCACTGACTCTATAGTCAGTGCTTGTAGGAAAAGGTTAAGAAATGGTTCCGTGATAGTAAATTTGGACCATACCGTCTCTAGTATTGTATCTTGTATAGATTCAAATGAGTCATTATACAAAATAATGATGTTTCCTATATCTTTGTACATTGTTTGCATCCTTTAGATAATAATAAAATTACTAGATAGATTTCACATTATTTATCTAGTGATTGGTATTACGAGATGTGGTCCATGAGGAATCTGACTAACATGACCATGCTAATGGACTTCAATGCCAATGCTTTGATTATTTGTGTTACTCTTTCTGGTATCTTTCTCTGTATATGTTTGGTATTTCCCTCTCTCCTTTGTATGATGATGCTTATACACTCTCCTTCTCTACAAGTGTTGTCCCGGTTCCCATTATTGTGAATAATTCTTTTACCATCACCTACTTTTTAACTTCTTCATTGTCGTTTCCCCTCAATTCTTCTTCTCTTAATTTTTATTTTTTTTAGAATCATCCACTTCATTTAATCCTACTCACATACCTCCCTTGTATACCACTTTGTATTCCCTTCATTCCTTGTATTATTCAACAATCACCCTAATAATTTCCTCCTTTCAACTTTTACTTCCTCTCTCTACCTCCCCCTTCATTTCTTCTACTACAACCTCACATTCTTCATTTATTTCTAGCATGTAATTTTCTCTACAACACATAATCTCTTTCTCTTTATAACTACACTTAATATGATATTCTCATTGTATTTTTATTCTCATTTTTTGTTCATTTCTTGTTCTTTCACCCTTCCACATACATCTCCTTCTTATGCAACCTTCCGGTCACTTATGTCAGATACACACTATAAAGGATGAAGGGTCGTTGTCAATGATAAACATAGGAGGACATGTGCATGATAATGCGTGTGTGGTGATAGGTTATATATTCATATGCAATTGGTTTGAGAGAGGAATTGGTGGAAATTTAAATATATAAGTTGGAAATGGAATCAAATTTTGCTTCCTGAAGCAAAGAGTGAAAGAAAATGATATGATTGGAAACAAGAGTTGTGGGACATGATCTACCCAACTAGATACTGGTTTGATATTCTTATTTCCTAATTAATTTTATTTCATTCACCATGAAGATCCTCTATCAATAAAAAAGACACAGATATGAACCTAATCAACATGGGCATAGAAAAGGATAACTCATAAGCAATCATCCTTAATAAAATATACTGTGCCAATATTTCTTCAACATAAAAGTAAAATGTACTTAGTTAAGAAACAAAAAATTTGTTTGGTATTGGAGTGGGATAGGTGGACATTATCTCCAATTTGGATGGTTTTATATGAAATGATCAATTTTGCAATTTTATTTATCATTTAGTGAACATATCACCAAAATAATATTCAGTTCACCATGAGTTCATTTCCTAAATAAATAACATGGTGTATATTTTTGTAATTTGATAATTTCTATATTTAACATTATTGTATTAATTAAACTACAAAAAGAAAACAATAAACCTACTCCATTTCGGAATTCTATGACATGCTATTTCTAATTTTCAAATAAAATGATGTTAAATGTACCCCTTGTCTTGAAAGTAATTTTTTTTCATAACTAGATTTCCATAGTCTCCACTGAAGAAGTAGTACTTTCTTTGTACATAAGTATATATTTTATACTATTTACACCAAATATTTAATACTAGAAATCCATCACACCATCAAGAATTTCATTAAACAAATTGATGATTATTTAATTTTTGTGAATTGGTGATTGTATGAGTAGTTTCCTCCTTTTGTTTCACTCATAATACAAAGCCCAAAACTATTGAGACTATTTTCTGTGTGAGAGAGAAATATCATTCCAATTCTTCATTGTAAATCAAATCCAAATTTGCATCCAACTAAATTATAAATATCCTCAAATCTCAATATGTTTTATATTTTGATTTAAATAAATATCATACTTCATCCTAACCTGTAACTAATGAGAAATTCCCTTTTAAATCTAGTGGCTACATTTCAAGGTATAAATGGCAAATCACTTCCCATAAATTAATATATATTATAAGAATTTATTATTTTTCAAGAAAACTTACAAAACCATGACAATCAAGTTACATTTACATCCTTCTCTGTTCAAAACTAGTTTCCTGTTGAATTAACATTTAATATCATAATAACATATTTATTCTTTAGAACTCTAAACCACTTTAGCAATGTATTTATATTATACTATAATTAAATTACTAAGATTTTGATCAACTTTTATTCCTATGATCTATCTAGATACAAATTTAAGTAGACATTAACTTAATATATTGAAGTAATACTTGTGGACCCCATATTACTTCTACAAAACTCATTACAAGACCCAAATAAAGTACTATTTTCTTATATTTCTATTATATATATATATATATATATATATATTTCAAATTGGTTGAGAGCGAGTTTATTACTAATTAAAAGAATTTAACAAGATGAAATAATATCAGGGATGCAGGGTGGTGGTGGTTTTAGTCATGCAAAGACACACATATGTGATATTGAAGAATATGTGACAATCAGTGGGATAGTATGGACTATAATTATGTCTAAACATATCAAATATGGAAAATTAAAACCATAAGATAGCAATTCTACTTAATACATACAATATGTACCCAATGAATGGCATAAATGTGAAAGTTTATAGACCAATGTTTAAAATAGATAACAATAATCACATTTTCATACTTCAAAAATGATGCATATGGACTATGTGACTATATTACATAAAGGATCATAGGGATACAACTCTTATAGAGGGTGTTTCTTCAGTTTTAAATGTATATCCAATAACCATTTTGAATTTCTCTTTGACAAGACTTAACATTTTTGAAGATTTTTAATACATGTAGATGTTACAACACAACCCATCCACATATACACACTTGTGCTAGAAATAACATAAGCATATTTCCTCATAGTACGTAGTGGTCACCTTTCAAAGACCAGAAGATGATTTTTTTCTTAGATTCGTTCCAAATGGGTCTCATTGAGTGGTCTACTAGTTTTTCTATGAGACTTGCTTCATCTAAACATGCTTGACTTTACATGCGCAATGTATGTATGGGTTGGTTTATGGCGGGGCATCATATTCATCCATGGAGGACTTTAAATGAATGAAATTTGAATCTGAGTTCTAAATTAATCATGAACATTAAATTTCTTGACTCGACTAGCAATATCTATCTTAAGATGATTCTCATGTCAAATTACACAATTGAAGAGAAGGATGCAAATATTAATCTGATGGCTAGAAAAATTATAAAAGTTAAAATATATCCATGAAGGATTAATATAACTTTTGTGTTTTCATAGTAAACATATGCTTGATCTTATATTAATATGTATTCAATTAGATAAATTACAAGCTAGCCATATGTAAGAGCTTAATGGGTTCCCATGCAAGAATAAAAACTTTCAACCAACATGTTTTCTATACTAGATTTAAACATCAATGATAATATGTAGTTACCTTCAAAATGTATATTTAAATTTTAATTTACAACATAATCAGACAAGTCATCTATGATTTGGGAAAAATGATGAGATATATTAATAAAACTTCATCCAAGAGACACATTCACATTTGGATATATTTACCAGTCTAAATTAGTGGATAGATGATTCAAATGTATGGTCTAGCACAAAGTTAACTGTTAACTATATCATTTAATTAGTAATTTATATTCTTGTTCAGGCTAAGGATGGGAACACATGATGACCCAATATGTCGGAAAAATACAATAGTTTGATACCGGCATAATTTATTTTAGAAGGTCTCATCACATTATCTTATGATGGAAAAGTACTATAGTTATATGTTTATATACTCATTGAAGGAGTAGTGCACTAATACTACAAAATGCTTCACTATACATATTTATATGACACCATACTAATGTATAAACAACTATAATTTAATACACATTGTGTTTGAAGATAAAAAATTCCAATGCAAGATTCCTTATGTAAATCAACCTTATCGAAAGCAAAAACTATAAAGTTGTCAATAATTAATCTTGAGAATGGTAGGATATATAGTTTCAACATTTTATAATACTAAAAGAGGGAAAGAATCACTTAGCACTAGAATGGCGCTTAAGTTGATTTTTTGTATAGACTAGTACTATTTCAAGCTATTTAAAAGTAGAAGTACCACGTCTATAATTTAGGAGAGATAAATTCAATATTTAGGGTCCCAAGTAGGGTAAAAGCTTACCTTTAGATATCATCTTGAGACCCTTGTTACCATTTGGAATGGAGAGATATAGGTTTGTTTCTCTAAGGTTGAAGATTTATGTTTGTACTTTGTAGAGTGTTTTTAGTAGATGATGTGATTATCCAATTACTACAACGGATAAGAGAGATTTTCTTATGATGGGAGAAGGGATTCTTGGCATCTAGGAGGAGAAAGTGAGAATAAAAGAGGAAGGGATATCCTCTATTTTCTATAGAATGAAGAGGAGTTGTCTGTGGATAAAACTCATGGAGTGAGTTCTTTATGCAAGAGTAGGGGAGAGTACAATGCTCCTAACTCTATAGTAGTGTGGTTAGAAAGAACACTCATAGAGACATTTGGTCCCTCTTTTCATGGGGATATCTATAGGGTCTTTGCCACTCCCTTTTCCATAGGGATATCGATAGAGGTAGATATATCTGTGTATCCTATGGACACCTCAAGGGGAACTTTATATTCTATATCCAATTTGAGGGGATTTTTCTTCCACTTTCATTGAAATTACACTTTGGGTAGGTATGATCCCTTAACAATTTCATCATTAGGAAGGATACTTCTTGTTGACCTCAGAACAAACCCTAAGTTTATGATCATGTGCAATGAGTGGGACCAAGATCTCATTTATTACACAAAGATGGCACAAATTACATTCAATTAAAAGCCATTAGTATAACTTTACCACCAAATCCCAATATAGTTTTATGATTTCTTATCTGATATTTGGAACTTTTATATGCTACATTGTACTTCCTCGATATAAACAAGAAAACAAACTTTACTCAAGGATTTTAAAAATGAAAAATAAATAATTTTTTCCCCAGAAACTATATCTTTATAACATGAAAGAAACGACAGGACTAGCTACAAACCATATAGATAGAAAAAACTACATCTTCACTTTAGTGTAATGATAAAAGGACGTGGCTCCCATTCATATTCACCGTATATATAAATGTATATTTGATGCAAAGAAAAAACGGGTTGGATAAAATCTAAGCCCAATCTTATTAAATAGCTTGATATTTGATAAATGTCTTAGATACCTATAATTCATAAGAGATTCCCCTCTTCTAGTAGTAACATTTTCTTTTCACAAGGAAATCTTAACCGAAGATAAAGTCATAGTTTGGTATCTTGTAGATTTTATGTCCTTGAATTATTGATCTAACGTGCTTATATCATGAGTAATATTATACCATTAATAATCTAATGGACGATTCTCATCGTTCTACATCCTTCAACACAACCTAATTTCTTCAATAAGAGGCCTCATTTTTGTGCATTTGATATTCTATGTAAGAATAATTTTTATATGAATGACAGTATGACATATAGAGTGAAAATTATGATGTCATCACCCAATAATTATACAAAGAATAACACATAGTATCAACCCCTGGGTGCTAGTCTTGAAAAAACACCCTAATTTTTAGTTTCAAGAGTTCATATGTTGCATCCTATTATCCTATTATATGTAAATCCCCTTGAATGAGTTCAAATTGAGTGATGCATGATCATACACTAGTTTTGCACTAATACACAATCAACTGCTAACTTAAAAATGAAAAGTTCCTATATAATCTCCTAATATTCTTGAAAAGTGGAGTCACATGATCTAACATATTTGAATTAAAACACTCTTGGAAAAACACATTTAAAATAAAAAACTACATATATTAAATCCATGAAGTAATGCACGACTTATGGTTTGAAATCAACGATCTAGAGTAAAAAATGGTCTATGATGCCATTAATGGGGCCAATACAAGGTCTAAAGCTTGAATTTCTACCAGTAATAACTTATTTTCTTAATATTTTTCAAACATCATTTTACATATATGATTTTATAATTTTAAATATGCTAACATGAGAAACATTATGAGTGCAAATAGTCAATAGGTTATTTTTTTCACTTTTACATACAAACAATCAATGGGTTATTTTTTTCACTTTTACTTATGACTAATCCATGGTGTTTATAGTTTCTAGTAGTTTTTGTATTACACAATTTATTATTGTTGATCCTAGTATCCCAATAACTCTCCTATCCTTTCTATATAGACTAATTTAACAACCAAAACTAGTTCTCTTAAAATCCTATTATGCAGGAATGCCTTTAATTTTCCAAAAATTCATTTCACAACCAACTTTACTCTCAAAACATACTCATTCATAGGAGACCATATCTCAGTCGAGCAATTTTCTTAGTGCCACTGAGAGAGAAAGGGGAGAGAGAGGAGAGAGAGAGAGAGAGTTAACTCCCAACCCCAATTGAACCAAATCCGTTCACAATCACAACTGATAAAAATATTTTGTTGATATTTTCCTTCATCCTACTTATGCCTAGTAGGTTGTAGAAAATTCGCTTGATATGTAAATATTTACTAGACACTCCTACGTTTTCTCTTAACCACTTTTAAAAGCATATTATAATAGTTTGGACCTTCATTATGAATTCATGTTTCATTTATTTGAACTCTAATTGATAGGTTTAGCCTTGAAGGGGACTTCACCTAACATTTTAAAATCTTGGTTTTGTAGGTCTATAGCCCTGTTATAATTTGCATTCTCTACTTTCATCATTTGACACATAAATAAATCTTTTAATACTTCTTAACAATTCCTAGGGATCAAAATTAAACCTTGGATATCTTCGACAAGCTATGACCGATTGTCATGCTTGTCTTTTTTTTACAAATAGTTAACACATAATAAACATAACTCTGCTACTTTTATAGAGTGGCACATGAAAGAATAAATGGTGGATATCTAGACTAGACGTGGATCACATATATATGTTGAAGGCTTTTCTAATATGATTATGATAGTGAATGTTTCTTTACTTCCTACTAGAATTCTCCATACCTCTTATCAAAATAAGGTGTCAAGACTACTAAGAGGTTCTTCAAGAGCACTCAATAGAAGAATATGGAGGCAATTTATGGTTTGCCTTGCTCCATCATGGTTTCTTATAAGAATGACATGTCAATAATTAGATCTTAACAGTGGAACTGTATATATATTGGAGCTTAAGCGCTCCGTGCCATAAGTGACATATACAACCTTTAAATATTAGTGATTGTGGTAAAATTTCAAAATAAACTTGCACGACTTTGATATATGACCACATTGATGGAGGTATATCCAATGGCATGATTCTCAAGGGAAATCACCATAATTGATGATGCTAAAGGTCTCGCATGCATAAATACACTTGAGAGAAAATAGGGATGAAATCACATTGTTGTCCCATCTTTTCTCTCATGGAACTATTAAACATGGGAGCCTATTCCTAACCAAACCCCCTAACTTCTCATCTGCATGTTGTCGATCAATGAAAATGTTGCCAATATGAGGAATTTGAGACCTAAAAGTCATCGTGGGTGATACTCATAGGCTTCTAGCCACCAATTGGGACCCGTTAACCCTCATTGGTTCTGTAGTTTTTGACACCAAACAAGGTCCACCAAGGTGCATAACCAACAAAGATCATGACAGCAATTTTGAGTTTGAAGCTATCGATTGAAAAAAGAAGATTCATTTGAAATAAACTTTTAGACCTTTTCATTTTGGTTGAAATAATTTCTTTTGCATGTAGCATGTAGCCGACTAGTAGCAACACTATAAGAAAGAAGTTTGTCTTTAGGCTCAATTGTTTGGTGAAATTATAATGTTGGACTAGGTAAATATTTAGAATCTATCTATCGGTATGTATATGTTTAAAAGGATAAAAAATTAAATTACCTAATCCAGTACTAGTAAGTGAGATTTACCTATGATCTTACGTCTCTAAGCCTAAATCAAAATATCGACAATCAATTCTTAATCAAGGGAGAGCCGCACAATGATTAGAGCCTACTACTATAGTGTTTGCGCAAGACACCAACCATGACCCCCCACCATTAGCTGATTAGCTGTCCAGCAAATCAACAAGTCAAAAAGAAATGGTGACCTCAACTTGCAGCTACAACTAGGTAGTAAATCCAAAGATGAATGGGCTGCTTGCCTGCTATTGTATACCGCAGCAAGCATGCTCACATGTTTGTACACAATACTCGTCGCTTGTACTGCTTCGCTATATAAACACACCATACCTCCCGTGATCCTCTCATCGTCCTACAAAGCGAGCTCTAGCTAGCTAGAAAGCCTTGCAGTGGTAGAGCAACGTACGGCTGGCGGCTTGGCATTAGTACTATAGTACTAAAGCATGGGGAAGTTCTACCTGTTGGCGGCGGTGCTACTGGCCTCCGTAGTTCTCCCTTCTTCCCTCGCTTGCTACAACTGCCCATCTGTACCAAACCCTTCCCCACCAGTACCAAAGCCGAAGCCATGCCCACCACCACCTCCTCCGCCGTCCCCTAAGCCGTGCCCGCCACCACCCCCACCCCCGGCTCCAAAGTACACACCACCGGCGCCATGCCCCCCACCTCCAGGGACGACCACCCCCAACCCTCCACCTAAGACCACCGGGTCCTGCCCCATCGACGCCCTGAAGCTGGACGGCTGCGTGAACCTTCTAGGCGGGCTGGTGCACGTCGTCATCGGGCGCAAGGCCACGGACGTGTGCTGCCCGGTGCTGGCTGGTCTCGTGGACCTTGACGCCGCCGCGTGCCTCTGCACTACCATCCGCGCCAAGGTGCTTAACCTCAACGTCGTGCTCCCCGTCGCGTTGCAGGTCCTCGTTGACTGCGGCAAGCGCGTGCCGGCAGACTACCAGTGCCCTGTTTACTAGTCCGTAATGATCATGTGATGAGTGATGATTTACTATCCGTTCAGAATGATGTGAGGAGTGATGATTTACTATCTGTTCATGTTATCAACTGGATTTGCAAGAGGCCACGTTATCTGTCACCGTGGCTTATGTCCGTACACGTTTAATTGGATTTGTGAAAAAAATCCATGCCTTTGTTGAATATTTTTAGCTCTTCTATGCCTTTGTTGCAAATTCCCAATCACAAGGCGGCATGCTTTGTTGCAGTTACAACCTTGAAAACTAAACCGCTTTTACATCATAGTATTTTTGTAGGCAAACCAAGGGGCAATTTCGTTCATCCCGCTCTCTCCATGCAAGCAAAAACAACAGCCTTACATCTTACACTTACGCTTAAGCGGCTTAACCTTGAACCTTTACGTATCAAATATAAGGATTTCTTCGCACCATTCAGGAACCTCATCTAGACTATGACATCCCAAGACCCAATCCCTTTCACGATGAGCAAACCGGTCTGCAATCTGATATCCTTCTCTAAAAATATGTACGATTTTAACACTCCAGTCGTGTGTACACAACCTTTTAATATAGTCAACCAAGGGTTTACTGTCATTCTCTAATTCAACCTGTCACAGATAGCATCAAATGCCGTCTTAGAGTCAGAATCTATGATGATTCTTCTGTACCCCTTGTTCCATGCATCATTCAAGCCTCCCATTCTTTCCCATAACTCAACCTGAAGAACAGAACAAAATCCAATAACATGAATAAATCCTCCTTCCCATTCACCATTTTCATCCCTAATATTAAGCTTACCACTACAGGCCAACCATACCACCGATTTTATTCACTGCTCCATTAATATTAAGCTTCCAACATCATAGAATTTTGTTAATAGTACTACGGTTGTTGTATTCTTTGTTGACGCTTATGATTTATCTTACACCGTCATCCTTTAGTTAACTAAGCGTCTTCTTTGCTTCGGAAGAAACTAAAAACAAAACATGGATCTCAACTATTTATATTAAATCTCTTTTGTTGGTTGTGTAAACTTTAATCATATTTGTATATGAAATACATTCTCTCTTTGGTTGGTACGATGCAATTGACAATCTAAATGCCTCCATTTTGGGCCAACACAAATAAATAAATAATCTCTTATAAAGAAACTATCCAAGCCCAAATAACGAAATCTTACATTTTCCTTGCTTATTTGCGCAGTCCATGTTTATTAAGTTTATGCTCTTTGCATCTACCTAGCTTATTCATTCTCCCCTCTTTTATTTTAAATACAAAATATATTTTAATCAAGTTTTAGGCGATACTATCCTTTAAAGCTATCCATGGTACTTAATTCATTTATAGTCATAATAAAATTTCTTATTCACATTATCTCTACCCTTTTGTTTGGTTTCTCTCATCGTAATTTGGTGATTTTTAAGTATTTCCTTAAAAGTGTTATAGTGAGTCATTTCCCCTTTACCGGTTTTTGTAGTAATCAAAGCGAGCAAGTGTTTTTTAAATATCTACTTTAGCACTAGCATATCAAGTTCTATAATTTCATGTTTCAGATGAAGATGCACTCAATAGCATTCTCAATGACTCTAGATGAAATATCATCATATTGTATAAAATACTAATAAAATCACCAAAACAAATAATGTTATTGTTAGTAAAATATGACAACAACAACAAAATAGTAGATACCAACAAAATGCCAAAAATCTTAAAATAACAAAAATACAATGACAAGCACTACAATGTAATTTATACAAGAAACAAACAACAATGCTTTACAAACAAACAACACAAAAAGTTTAAAGAACAACAACATGAACCAAAACAAGGACAAGAAAATGTAAACAAGAAATGGTTTCATAAGGAAAAAGGAAGTACTTATTATGCTAGTGTACAAAATATGATATTACATTGGATTCAAGGTCAACCATGTATTACAATTTATGACCAACAACAATAAGAAAAATATAACACTTTAACAACAAGAATAGCTTTACAACATCATTACCAACATCAATAATGAATAAAGAAAATAAATGTATAAGACAAAGAAAACACATGTTGATTATGGTTCATATATGATTATTATTTTATTAGAGTGATCTCATCAATGCACTAGGGTTTTATGGCTAGTTTTCACTAGAGGATCATAATAAATAAAAACCTTTTCAAGGAAAGGTAAATATCTCGATTAGGGATACCACAAAAGGATCATTAAAGTTTAAACAAGATGTATCTAATATCCTTATCATAAAAAAGATTATACTTACATATTTTTCTTTCACATCTTGTATACCTTTTCTAGTTTGTCTTACCACTTCCTAGTTAGCTCTCACTCTTTAAAAGGAATCCCATGAACAATTATATGCAAGCTCGAGTGATGACTATAAGTGAAAATATCTTTCACGCTGCATCAAAGTAAGCATATCCTCCCGAGCATCCACATGCTTCAATCTTGTGAAATCAGAGAAGTTGAGTTTATTAATAGCAAATTCAATAGAAGAGGAACATATCCTTGGCTCCAAAATAGTTAGCAGGTTCAAGAGAACACAACGTCATGGGTCATTCATCAATGAAACAATATGCCCGTGTCTAATTCTGTGAACATTCCAATGAATTTTTTGTCATCAATCTATTGGGGGAGACATACTATCATCCTGGTCCTCCTATGCTTGTGTGGCAGCTGACTCTCTTGCTTGGATTTGGATGAAATATGGCAATAATTTAATACACCCACTAGATCTCCTAGTCCCGTGCCCAATCTTCCCAGATAGTGATTGGGGTTGAGCACATAGTTCAAAGTTTGAGATAACCTCATCACCCATTGAATAACTTTCAATGAAAGAGTGGACAATGATTTCATCTTCTTCCATATCAATGAATGATTTACATTGGCCATGGAAGAATCAACTATAATTGAAGTGAGGACAATAGTTTCAAGAATAGTTTGGTTTCCACCATTGTCATCACGCCACTCTACGTGAGGGCCTATCAAGATCCTTCCTCTTTTTGTCCAAACCTTAGAAGTTTTGGCATTCACAATAGGTTCTGGGGTTTTATGGAGAGAGATAAAATCATCAAAATCTGCTTCCGTGTTGTCTTATGTTTGGAGAGTATCAAACTTATTTGTTGTAACTGCCCTGACATTCCTAAGATCTTTGGTGGAATGTCAGTCTGGTTGTCTTCTAGAGTGGATAATTTTTCCATATTAGGTTCCCCGTATGTCCTCCTTCTCCACCCAATATACTCCATCATCATCTTATTACATTTGAGAATCAATATGAATAGTTGCATGGCTTGGAGATGGGAAGTTATCATGATTATGGCCCATAATACCACAATGATGGCAGATTGAAGGAAAAGATTCATATTCCATCTTAGAAACCATGCCATTTTATCACTCTTGGTGGAACCAGAGGTGAGGAGCACTTAAATCACCAAGAGGGTGACCCTACTTCAAGTACAATTGGATGCGTATTCATCAACACAAATAAAATTCCCCAAGACCTGGCCAATTCGATAAAAATGATGGGATTCTGAATATGTAAGGGAAAATCTAGCATCCTACCCCAGGTCACCATATGCAACAATAACACAAATAAAGGAACAAAAACATCCGTCCACTGAGCCACCATGAGAGGGCAATCAAATATTGCCCAAGGACTACCAACTAATGTCTGAAGATAGTCACGAGTTGCAATTAACTTGCATTGAGTAATAGTTCAAATTAAGTTCATATATACACTACTTGGCTGATGATTTCCATAGAAGTCTGCTGCAGTCACTTAGGGTCATGTACCCAATTGATTTCCCGATGAGTTTGATGACCACTATCATTTGCCAAGACTTGTGCAATATTTTATTGGTTCAATCATCAATACTTTCATGTTTGTATGGAAATTTCATTTACTCTACAATTAAAAAGAGTTAATAGTATATTTTGGAGTTATTTATCAAGAAATATAGATATATCTAAAGCAAAAAATATACCAACACCTATTGTAAACCCACTTCTTACTTGAAAATACATATAAACTATGCATTATAAATTTTATGCTGTAAGAAAAATATTGCTACAAAAGAAAACACCCACATTACACCAAGCACATAACACATCAAATGCATTGCTAAAAGAAACACATAAAAAAACTGTCATTAGCCGTAATAAATAGTTATTGGACCATTAACTACATACTATTTTAATGTATGTTCTTTATATGAAAGACAAAATAATTTAAATATCGTTTATACGCAAATGATTAGACACTTGTATAAAAAGTTGGAATCATTGAAGATCGTCGTTAGACTGTATTGAGCCATTAGCTTATTATAGATTTATTTTTTCTAACACACATTTGTACATAGAGAAATACACAAAAATATACAAGACATTATACAAAAAATTTGGACCTTTTATGAGTCTTATGTAGAAATTAATAGAGTTTGTTTCAAGGTCAAATTGTGTGTATCACTATTCATATTCATAAAAAGCTTTCTAACACCCTTTTGTGATGGTTCAAATAATCTCATCTAAATCTAACATTTGATGGGGATTATTAGAAACACGATCAAAGAAATGAAATAGAGATAAAGGATATGATTTTTTTGATAGTCACGCATAATCATATTTGTTTGCTTGCTAGATAAGTATTGATTACGTATCAACTAATAATGAGTCTAAATCTTTTTTATTCATCTTCTGTCCCCACTTCTGTCCCACAACATCTTATCCTTTGATTTTGGATTCCATGGCTGAGTGTAAGGCTGTGATGTGCTGAATACATTGTCCATGTGAACCCGCTCGTAATATAGGTCCGTAATATAAATTAACGTACTATCTAAACCAATCGTCAAGTCAATTGTACACATTACCCCACGTCGTACGTCGATTTGGCTCTCAAACCCCCAATCAATTGATTGCTTTATCCACGCGGAGAGCCTTGGAATGATTAATTGGAGCTCATCGACTGGTGCGTGTGCTCAAGGCACCAACCATGATTCACCACTAGCTAGTTGCTTTTCACAAGTCAAGAGGAGATGGGTGACCACAACTTGTAGCTACAACTGGGTAGAAAATCCAAAGAGGAATGGGCTGGTCGCTAACCGCAGCAAGCATGCTCACATGTATGCTGCACTCTGCACAGCGTTCGTTGCTGGCACTGCTTGTCTATATAAGTAAACCTCCCTCCCGTGATCTTCTCATCACCCCCACTGTCCCCACAAAGCAGCCTGCAGCTGGGCATTGGTATTACAGTAGCACAACATGGGAAAGTTCAACATGTGGGTAGCTCCTCTCGCCTTGCTGCTGGCCTCCTTGCTCCTGCCTTCTTCCCTCGCTTGCTACGGTTGCCCCTCCGTACCAACCCCTTCCCCACCGCCTCCAAAGCCGAAGCCATGCCCGCCACCTCCTCCTCCGCCGTCTCCCAAGCCATGCCCGCCACCACCCCCACCACCAGCTCCCAAGTACACCCCGACGCCATGCCCCCCGCCGCCAGGAAAGACCACCCCCAACCCTCCCGCTAAGACCACCGGTTGCCCCATCGATACCCTGAAGTTAGACGGCTGCGTGGACGTCCTGGGTGGGCTGGTGCACGCCGTCATTGGGCGAAAGGCCACGGATGTTTGCTGCCCGGTGCTGTCCGGCCTGGTCGACCTCGACGCCGCCGCATGCCTTTGCACCACCATCCGCGCCAAGGTGCTCAACATCAACATTGTGCTCCCAGTCGCGTTGCAGGTCCTTATCGACTGCGGCAAGCGCGTGCCGGCCGACTACCAGTGCCCCGTTTACTAGTCATGAACACTGTGATGAGTGATCATTTGAATTTCTTTACCTTCTAGGGTGCTGTGTATGGTGCTTCTTTCTACCTCTCTTTCCCTGTTCGTGCCAGTTGGCCCAAATCCACGTAGAGTGGCAGTATGGCTTATGTACGTAAAGATTATGCAATCAAATCTGCTGTTACTTAATGCTGTTGTGCATGCTGTTGCATACAATCTCAACCTTATATTTATATTAAAATTCTACTCCTAAAAAAAATATAGAGACGTTTTAACGATGGAGATTTATTGAAACACACAGGAACAACGTGTTCGTAATAGCAAAATTGAACCTAAAGATTATGTAGGTTTGGTGGAATAGTACGTATGGCTTTGTTAATTGTCTACTCTTATTATTAGTGCATGCTTTGTTGCAGTTGTCAGGCCTCATCAAGATAAATATATACTTTTACGGTACATTCGCAAACAGTTTTAGCTTCCCCGCCTTTTTTTGTCGGTTATTCCTTATCATGGCCTCACATTATCCTTTACTTAATTATGATCCCCCTCTAAGTTATCACTACTCATCTTATAACTTAACAAACCATGTCAGGCGGGCTAGTTAATTAATAGATTAGCTACCTCATTTGTATGGGATAACACAGTTGATTCCCACTTCTTGTGATTTGGAGATTTTTAATTTCACCATGCAGATTGTTGTGTGTCTCGAAGAATTATGTTGTCGATTATAGATTCTGTTAAAAATTATATAGATTTTCAACAACCTAATTAATGTGCATTATATAGGCCTTGATTCGCCAATGCCAAGGGGTGCGCGGGGGCGAAGTATAAACGTCTTGGTTAGGGTTTTAGCATCATTCTATATTTTGTATTGAAACGGTCGCTGCCATACTCCAGGGTGTTTTTCTTCTTCTTTTAAGAACACTTCTCTTGCATCATCTTCTCTAAAATAGTGAAAATTTCATTCCTTTCTGTCGAGTAGTATAAGGATCGAGCTCAAAACCTCTTAGTTATAAACAACACCTTTAGCCATTTGGTTTGCTTTTGATTAGCTGCAGTTTTTGTTATTCACAAGATGAAACCAATATAATCTCAAACCTTCCCCCAAAAAAATCACAACATCAGTACATGTACATTCATATCCACCGTCCATTACAAGCTAAAATGAAGAGAACCCGACAGTGTAACGAAGACGCGCAATCCAGCGTCGTACTATTTTAGCAATGTTCGGACGACAATCGGAAAATGACGTGTAACCTGGCCGATCCGGTCAGCTCCGACCGCCCTGTCGGCATGGGTTCAATTCCTACTATTCAACGTCGAGGATGGAAATAGACGTCCCAACTCCCGACTTTTCATGGTTCCTCGTTGTGGTCTGAAGCCAAGGACAACAGTTGTGGTGAGTTTGCAATCATGCACGTATAGACTATCATCGAAAACATATGTTGAATTCCGTGAAAAAACCTCGTTCATTAGAAAGAGAAACAACAAAACGACATTGTACAGGCTGACAATCAATAGCTACCGGCTTTTTATCATGTTTTCAGCTCAACACCTTTCGACATATATTTCTCATACATGTGCTAAGTACGTCTGAAATTATTTAATCAAACTAACATATCACTATAAACATAAAATGATCGCCTTTTCTAAGTTACGAGCAAACAACACGTGCTAAGCACATGCGATATAATTTAAATAATCAAAAAATAGTTTATAAATATATTTTGATTTCATAATTTTGAGTCGTAGTTTTGATAAAAGAATAGCACACACATCTAAATAGAGTAACTAGTAGGCGGATAATTGAACTTCTATTAAAATTGATTGTTCTTGTCAAATTCATCAACAATACAATATTATCATTTATACTTATTTATGTGCCACCAAGAAAGAGAAAATTCAGCCACTCAAATATTGGTTGTCACTTATTTGTAGAAAAATATCAAAAAGTATGTTACCAGAATAGTGGCTCACTCTCTGATGTAAATACAAAATTTGACTCTGTCCAACATGTGTGCACCTAGACATACTTGACTAATTCACACACACATAGACTGTTGAAATATAATGATTGGATGGACTATGAGCACACATTCAAATTGTTAAAACACACATGTGTTTGATTAACATCCAATTGACTCCGTCTAACATGTAACATATTATTATAAAAATATAAATACATAACTATTTTTTTTCATTGGGCTAATGATTGGTACTTCATTGAGACATAATTACTTATACAACCACTAAGAGATATCATCATGATTAAAAGCCAACTGATTCCATTCAACCTTTAAGCACAGAGACATATTAGACTATTTAAACACTCAATCATGTTTCTTGATGAACTCATAGATAAATTACATCAATGAGCACACAAAAAGTTTGTTAGAACTCTTTCTGAATATGAAATTGATTTTTTCATCAAGCTACACACAGACTGACATGAACGATGAACACACAATCAAGCTAATGGAACACATGCACACGCTGGTCTAATAAGACACAGACAAAGAACGCGACATAATTAAAATGGCACATAACTCAATTGGTCTTTTTTTATGTGAAAATTTTTCATACTTATTCATCACCGAAATAAGCAGACACCTACACAGCTGGAAAAGCAACGAAATATCGTTGTTAGAGCACATAACTCAGTTGCTCTTTTTTATTGTGAACATTTTTCATACTTATCCGTCACTGAAATAAGCAGACACCTACACAGTTGGCAAAACAACTAAAAACTTTGTTAAGCTAACAAGCACATAGGCCAAGTACGTAGTTGGAAGAGCACACAATTGACTTCCTCTTTTTTATAGGGTAGTAGATAATATATCTTCAACCCATATACCTTTGGTTCTTATATTCAATTGACCCAATTTTGCAATGTTATTTGAATTAAGAATCAATTTCTATAGTCTTCATTGCAAATTCAGATACTATTAGATTTTTCAATTCATGTTAGGATATAGATCGTCCAAATTTGCCAACTCTAAACTAATCAGATTGACAAATGCTAAACAATACCAATCTAGTCTTAGTTCAAACATCACTTCCACTCTAGAAAGTAACCGAAACTGAGACAATCAAACCAAAACATTTTTTTTGGGTTAGACATTGTCGATTCACAATCAACACCACACAACCATAATTCTATATGTAGCTCCATTTCAAGATGTGGTATATATTAGTTATGATACACATTGTTGTCTATGAGTGACGTGAAATATTATCGCACTAACAAACTCACTCAGGATTGAAATCTCTGAGCTTTTATCAAAACCTTGTGCAATAATACCACCCACAAGCAGACGAGTCTTATCGCAACATAGTTGAGGATCGAATCCCAAGGGACAACGTTTTTAAGAATCTTTTACTAGTTGAATCTAGTTGAATCAAGACTAATATTTAGAACAAAGGTTGGTTGGTAGTTAATTAAACTAAATGCAAGGAAAGTAAAGGAGCATGATTAAAAGTTGATTAAAGATTAATGATGTGGAATCACTGGGGTAGTCTCAGGTTTCACTACCTCTACACATGCAAACACATCCAAACACAAACATCCAGGCAAGATATAACTATCCAAATAAAGCTGCTGCAAAACCCCCCCATACGGGCGTCAGGTTCGTGTAAGCATCACCTTAGGTATCAGATGTCTCGTCACCATCAAGATCACATACTTACGACTCCAAAGATACAAAAATCCAAATGAAGTTGTGGCCCTCCCTGAGGGATGTTTAGGCACACAGAAGCATCACCGTGGGCTAGATGACTCATCCCCTCAGGGATCGTACACTTACGACCTCAAGGAATCCTATTCTATTTCTAGTTTGGAAGTCAACCGTGTTAATCGACATTCAAATCCTACATATTGAAGTTGTCACAACATAGGAAAGAACAAGATAAATGTAAGCAGGTGATCAATCAACAAGCACACATCGAACGATTAACAACGAAATGAAAAGTTATATACAAGCCGTGAAATGTTTAACATTTGAACATGTAAGTATGGGCAACGGGGCTAGTCCTCACACCCCAGTGAAAGGAAACTACTCGCTCATGGTGAGAGAAATAAGAAGAACAAGAGAGAGGGAAGATTCTGCCATGAGCATGGTGAAGAAGATGATCATAGCTCGGTGAAGAGATGGTCTTCTACATGACGTCAGGGCAAATTAAGATGAGGAGCAATGACCACCACAGCAGACGGGACATGCTTTCTCTCTCCACCTTCTCTCTCTTCTCGTAGTCCTCACTCACAATAGGAGGAGCAGCTTGTGGATGCGATGGACAGAAGTAGATGGAGCGGACAGATGGATGCAATAGATCTAGATCTAGATCTAGATCTAAATGAATGGAGTGGCTTGCACCAGGGGTCGAACACTTCTTAGGCACAACCTGGATGTGGAGGAGACCATCTCCTTAGGCTGAGGACAGACTTGTAGCCTAACGGTGTCTGAGAGGGCTGCTTGAATGGTTGCAGTTAGAGTCCTATTTATAGGCACGAAGGACCCTGGATCTGTTGCTGGAGACACCTCGATCGAGGTCTTTACAGATTATAGTCACATCTATTTGATAGCTGGGTCGCGGTTTTTGTTTGGCACAGACCTCGGGTTGAGGTCTGGTCTCTTAGCTGTGGAGGAGTAGGTCGAGATTCCTTTGCCTTTGGTCACGACCTTAGACACATGCAGCTGAGGGTCGTGGTTCCTGCTAGTTATGCCGCGACCAAAGTCAAAGCAACTGGCCGCGGTTAGCAGAGGTGAGAGGTTGCGGTTGCAGTAGGGGTGTGATGGTCATGATTTGGTGCAGAGAGGCACCCCGTTCGCAGTGTAGGTTACTACCACAATTGTTGGGGATGATGGAGTAGGAAGCGAGTGGATGCCTCACGATCTGCTGGAGGCAAGGAGAGAGCGTGGGGTCGCGGTTGCAGATGCACTGGTCGTGGCGTTCTTTCAGGATGGGAGGTCATGGTTAGGAAGAAAGCAGAACCGCAGTGGAGAAAGATAGACCGCGAGTGTGGTTAGGGTAACCTACAGGTGGTCGTGAGCATGAAGGTCGCAGACTACTAATGATGGAAGGTAGTAGCGAGCGAGGTAGAAAAGGAGGAGGGCGACGTGGTGGAGCTTGGGAGCAGGTCACGGTCTAGGCTGTAGAGGATGCTCGTGGTGGTGGAGAAGGAAGGAGTGGAGAGGAGAACCGCAGGTTGGTGAAGAGGACGTGGGTCGCGGTATGGCGGGTGTCGAGGAAGGTCATGAAGGTGACGCTGGTCGCGGTTGGAGAAAGTGCGGGAGGGAACTGCGGGCTGGAGGGTAGTCGCGGTTAGTGTTGCAGGGATCACGTTCCGTGAGGGTGAAGGGCCCGACCATCAGCTGGGTTAGTGGGAAGGTGGGGCCCAACAGCTAGGTGAGAAGCGCATGAAGAAACAAAGAGAAGAGTGGGTGGCGCTAGCTGTTGACCATAGCTAAAAAAAGCCCAAAAAAGGGTATGGGCCTAGGAGATAAGGCCCAAAGCTCGAAACGACCTGCACAAAGGTGCAAAAAATCAATAAAAATAGGAGTAAATTCAATTAAGTCAATATAAGTTGCATATAAGAAGATATGGCCAATAAACACATGAATGCAACCAAAACTGGACCAAACGAGGCGAATGAACTATGATGAATGCAGATTCATCAATATACCCTGAACTTAAACGTTGCTCATCCTCGATTAACACAAAATCTAGAACAGTTGCCAAATGAATACTTTCAACTCGTGTGATTTCCTCATCTTCACATCACGATTGTTTCTTCTCTACTCTGTATGACTAAGCATCTCAACTTCCTGAGACCACTGAACATATCTTACGATATCTTCGTTCTTGAGTTCATTTTCCAATATCACTTCCTCCCTACTTTTTCCAACATCAAGCATGTCTAAGAGTTTTGTAAGAGTCTAGAGATACCTGTAGAACAACAAGTGTGCACCTGATCTGACACTGGTGTACTTAGTATGAGGGAGGCATTAATTGTGCCTTTAGGTGGAAAAGGGAGTGAAGGGTGGCATGGAAGGAAGAAATAAATCTCTCCTCTAATTGACTCGAGATTTTTATTATAAGGTTGCAATTTCATTGATTGCATTTTTTTGTGCGAATCTATCCTCTATTCGAATCGAGATTGCATTTCTTTGTGTGCACATAGGCATCTTTTCTTGGTGATATGCCCTTATTACACAGTGAGGGGTATGGAAGAAGCGAATAAAGAGAGAAAGGGTGTGCCACCCCAAACTTAGGGTTTGACACTATATTGGCTATTTTTGTTTCTTTTTGATGGACGGAGGGATAAGAAGATGACAAAAGAAGTGTAGAAGAGAGTTCAGATCAGAATGCAACTTGATTTACAATTCAATGCACCAGGTTGTTCTCCTTATCATACTCTACTCAAATAATGACTTGATGAGGATCCGACAGAGATTCCATGCTATTATTCTACTAGTCAGTTAGGAAGCACAATGTGTTTGATCCCTCTCAGTTCGACAGATACTTGCCATTTTTACTGATCATGTAAGGATTCATAAGCTTCACACGGTGATTTCCAACCATTGGCTAGTTTCAGAAATTGTCTCCCTTGAGGCTTTGCTTCGAACAAGGAGGGTATAATGATTCAAAACTGCATGGAAAAGGAACTAGCCGACTAGGTAATGGCTTTCATTGAAACAAAAGTATCAAAACTTCATCAAGTTTCTATACAAAATATTTTGAAAACTTCAAAATTTTGAAAATTTTTGAAAATTTTTCTCAAAATTGCAACGATAAAAACTTAAGTCTGAAATAGATAAGAGAGGGTGGAAAGTAAAGTACGTACCACCCACCCTCCACCCCGAACTTAGAAATTTGCTCGTCCTGAGCAAACTCTAAATCCGAGATGGAGGGGAAAACACGTGCCGGTTGGTCCACCAGATGTGGTTGCATTCCTTTCGGCGATGCATCCTCCATCTGAAATCTCAAAAATGAAAATTATCAGAATTAAAAGATTGCATCTTGCGATGCATTGTCTACCAGGTGCAAAATTTCCTAAAAAGTAAAAACAAAATTAAGGAAAAGTTCTAATTCAAAATTAAGAGTAAAAACAAAATTATTGATCGGGTTGCCTCCCGATAAGTGCCTTTGTTTTACGTCGATGGCTCGACGTGGATACTATCACCATGGTGGGGCTCTGAGTGGAGCTTGAGCTGGATTGACATGTTCTTTTGGTGGTTTCTTTCTCAGCCATTCATTTATCTTTGATTTGATTCTGGCCTCTTGTATTCTTCCCCATAAAGCACGAACATTATCAGAAAACATAGGGAAACCACTTGAGTTTTGTTGCTCGATGCGAGGTGGAGAATAGTTGTAGGGAATCTGAATGACATCATTGATAATGTAGTGTTGTTGAGGCTCAGAGGAGAAGTTCATTTTCTGATGCACTATCCCTTCTTTGTAAAAATTCTGGTCACTGACGTCTATCAGATATTGATCTGGGGGATGTTCTCGGTAGAAACCACGATCCAAATCTTATTGAGGAGGAAAGATGAAATGAGCAATCTCCGTCTACTTGGATGTCAGTACATTCAAGATGATAGTTGTTTCTAGATGAGATGGCTCATGGAAACCTGGAGAAGGATCAATATGTGTAACAACGGGGCCGGGAGGTGTCTCCTCCATAGTTGGTGGTGTTCCTTTTGTCTCTACATAGACTGGTTCACTTTTTGTCTCCTTTTCATCATTGTCCTCTTCTAAGGGAATATCAGATTTTGAGGAAAGGATTTGCTGCTGCATTTCAGTAAATTGATTAACACATTCAACAAAATACACCTCTTCCTCTGCAGTGCGTTCCTTTGCACTTTTGGATGCATAGAAATCAAAATATTTGTTCCCCACTCTTCGGGTCAAAATTCCAGCTTCAACATCAATTAGAGCTCTAGCAGTAGAGAGGAAAGGTCTTCCAAAAAGGAGGGGATAGCGTGGATTCTCCTTGATGTTCATAACTACGAAATCACATGGGACATATAGGTCTCCAAGCCTTACAGGGATATCTTCTATGATGCCAACTAGCTTGATCATTGAGGAGTCAGCAAGCTCGATGGACATTCTAGTGGGTAGGAAGTTGGTGAGGCCCAGTTTGTCACATAGACTAAGAGGAATGATAGAGATGCTAGCTCCAAGATTAGCTAGACCTGATTGGTTGATGGAATCACATATCGAGTAGGAAATTCCAAAAGATCCAGGATCCTTATGCTTGTGAGGTATCCTATCCATCACTAAATCAGACGATTTTCTTGCCAGTTTCACTACCTGATGATCTTCAGTTATGTATTTCTGACTAAGTAGGAGTTTGAAGAACTTTGACCATTGGGGCATCTCAGCCATGACATCTAAGAGAGGAATATTGACACACAACTTTCTCATTATTTCTTTGAACTTGTTGAACCTAGTATTGAGCTGGGTAAAATTGAGTCAACTTGGAAATGGTATATGAGGTTTATACACTGGAACAACTGGCTCAGGCGAGTCTTCTGCATCAACAACAATAGGTTCCTCAGAACTTGCCTTGTCGGTCATATCATTCTGAGTTTCCACTGAGCTATGCTCAGCACCTTGGAAATTTGTCACGGTGACAGGAGTCGTGGGTTCTGGTAAGACCAAGCCTGAATGAGTAGTCACTGCTTTAAGTTGTTCCACGTGCTTTAGGTTGTCTTCTGGTTGCCCAGCTAAATCTCTAGCAGGTGGCTGTACACTAGCTGCAAGTTGAGCTAGTTGAGATTCAATGGCCTTCTGGTGGGCTTGCTGGTTAGCTATCAATGTTTGTTGCGACTACAACATCTTCTCAATGGCCAACAATTTGTCATCCGGAGACATGGGAGGTTTGGATCTTGGAACTGATTCCTATACTGGAGATTACTTCTGAAGTTACCTTGGTTTCCAAAATTATGTTGTTGGTTGTACTGGTATCCCGACATACCTCATTGTTGCTTGTTTGAACCAAGTTGATGCGAGTTTACTACTCCAGAAGGATTTCCATATTGAAAACCGAGATGGTTCCTATTGTGATTTGGATTGTAATAACCTTGACCAGGGATAGTGTTGACAACATTCAGACTTTCCATTTGACCATTATCTCCTTGTCCACTGACTTTGCCCAGAATAACATCATAGAGAACATTGTAGGATAAAGTAGAGTGATTGGTACCTTTACACGCTTCACAGAACAATGAAGCTAACTTGACTTTCTCTTGTTGTTGAGGGGGCAAGCGTCTTCTTTCATAAGCAACGATAGATGATTCGAGGGGTCCTTTATTGGAAACTAGAAGGTTTAGAGACTCAACAATAGACTTATACTCAGGAGTAGCTTCTTCCATAGAAACCTTCAGCACGCATTTTCCTACAGGTCTACCCCAGTTGGCTTGATTTTCAGCTCCAAGGGTGACGACCTTCCATGCACTGTCATAACTTTGACACATGAAGTTTCCTCCAGATGAGGAGTCTAAAAACTTCTTGATATCATCATCCACACCCCTGTAAAAGATTTCGATGAGTTGATTCTTAGGAATGCCATGGTGTGGACACTTGCGTAGAAGCTCTTTGTTTCATTCCCATGCTTCAACAAGAGTTTCACCAGGGACCTGAGTGAATTGTGTTATTCGTCCCCTAATTTCATAGGTGAGAGAGGGAGGATAAAACTTTTCCAGAAAAACATTTTGAAGTTGTTCCCAAGTAGTGATGGGTTCACATTGCAAGGAATTATACCAACTCATGGCTCTATCGACAAGAGAATATTTAAAGAGACAGACTCTGATGGCATCATCTGTGACTCCATTCTACTTTGTCATAGAACATAGATCTATAAACCTCAGAAGATGTTCTTGACTATCTTCTCCTTGTTTACCATAGAAAGGGCTATTCTGAAGCAGTGTAACCCAATGTGCTCTTATCTCAAAATTCAGAGCATTGATGGGAAGGGGTTGCACTGGGTGATGAACGTCAGAAGCTTTAGGGATCAATAATTCTCTAAGGTCCTTTTGTAACTCAGCTTGTTGAGCTGCTGCTTGGGCTGCTTGGATTTCTTCTTGAACTACAGCTCGGGCTTCTTGCATAAGCCTATCTCTTTACACATTAAGGGATTGAGCTACCCTTCAGGCTATTTCCTCCTCTTGTGCCATCCTTGCTTGGTTCTCTCTAATCTGACGATGAAAGGTTCTGTCTATCTCAGGGTCAAAGCTAGCAGAGAGTCCGAGACTGTCTAAATGACGCATACACTAGACTTTGTGGGTACCTAGGATGGAAAGATCTTTCGGTAGTAAGATAGACGGAGTAGAGTCGAATTCAAGTATATATGATCGATAGTATCAAAAGGTAAAAGAAAAATCCTAGATTATCCTTAATAGAACTAGATTTGACTAACTGATTCCGTTGTCCCCGGCAACGGTGCCAGAATTTGACGTGGAATATTATCGCACTAACAAACTCACTCAGGGTTGAAATCCCTGAGCTTTTACCAAAACCTTATGCAATAATACCACCCACAAGCAGACAGGTCTTATCACAGTATAGTTGAGGATCGAATCCCAAGGGACAATGTTTTTAAGAATCTTTTACTAGTTGAATCTAGTTGAATCAAGACTAATATTTAGAACAAAGGTTGGTTGGCAGTTAATTAAACTAAATGAAAGGAAAGTAAATGAGCATGATTAAAAGTTGATTAAAGATTAATGATGTGGAATCACTGGGGTAGTCTTGGGTTTCACCACCGCTACACATGCAAACACATCCAAACACAAACATCCAGGAAAGATATAACTATCCAAATAGAGCTGCTGCAAAACCCCCCATACGGGTGTCAGGTTCGCATAAGCATCACCTTAGGTATCAGATGTCTCATCACCATCCAGATCACATACTTACGGCTCTGAAGATACATAAATCCAAATGAAGCTGTGGCCCTCTCTGAGGGATGTTTAGGCACACAGAAGCATCATCGTGGCCTAGATGGCTCGTCCCCTCATAGATCATTCACTTACAACCTCAAGGAATCCTATTCTATTTCTAGTTTGGGAGTCAACCACGTTAATCGACATTCAAATCCTACATATTGAAGTTGTCGCAACATAGGAAAGAACAAGATAAATGCAAGCAGGTGATCAATCCACAAGCACACATCGAACGATTAACAACGAAATGAAAAGTTATATACAAGCCATGGAATGTTTAACATTTGAACATGTAAGCATGGGCAACGTGGCTAGTCTCCGCACCCCAATGAAAGGAAACTACTCGCTCATGGTGAGAGAAATAAGAAGAATAAGAGAGAGGGAAGATTTTGCCACGAGCATGGTGAAGAAGATGATCGCAGCTCAGTGAAGAGACGTTCTTATACACGACGTCAGGGCAGATTTAGATGAGGAGTGATGACCACCACGGCAGACGGGGTAGGCTTTCTCTCTCCACCTTCTCTCTCTTCTTGTAGTCCTTGCTCACAGTAGGAGGAGCAACTTGTGGACGTAATGGACGACAGTAGATGGAGCGAATAGATGGATGCAACATATCTAGATCTGGATCTAGATCTGAATGAAAGGAGTGGCTTGCACCAGGGGTCAAACACTTCTTAGGCGTAGCCTGGCTGTGGAGGAGACTGTCTCCTTAGGCTGAGGACAGACCTGCAGCCTAATGGCATCTAGAGAGGGCTGCTTGAATGGCTGTGGGTAGAGTCCTATTTATAGGCATGAAGGACCCTAGATCTGTTGCTGGAGACACCTCGGTCGAGGTCCTTACAAACCGTAGTTGCGTCTCTTTGATAGCTGGGTCACGGTTCTTGTTTGGCACAGAACTCATGTCGAGGTCTGGCCTCTTGGCTGTAGAGTAGCAGGTCAAGATTCCTTTGCCTTCGGTCGCAGCCTTGGACACATGCAATCGAGGGTCGCATTTTCTACTGGTTATGCCGCGACCAAAGTCAAAGTAGCTGGCCGTGGTTAGGAGAGGTGAGAGGTTGCAGTTGTAGTAGGGGTGCGATGGTCACGATCTGGTATAGAGAAGCACCCCGGTCACAGTGCAGGTTACTGCCATGATCGTTGGGGATGATGGAGCAGGAAGCAAGCAGATGCCTCGCGATCTACTGGAGGCGAGGAGAGAGCTTGGGGTCGCGGTTGCAGATGCACTGATCGTGGTGTTCTTGTAGGATGGGAGGTCGTGGTTAGGAAGAAAGCAGAACCACGGTGAAGAAGGAGAGACTGCGGGCGTGGTTAGGGTGACCTATAGGTGGTCGTGAGCATGAAGGTCGAGGACTACTGATGATGGAAGGCAGTAGTGGGTGAGGTCGAATAGGAGGAGGGTGACGTGGTGGAGCTTGGGAGCAGGTCACGGTCCATGCTGTAGAGGATGCCTGTGGTGGTGGAGAAGGAAGGAGTGGAGAGGAGAACCGCAGGCTGGTGAAGAGGACATGGGCCGTGGTATGGCGGGTGTCGAGGAAGGTCGTGAAGGTGACGCTGGCCACAGTTGGAGAAAGTGCGGGAGGGAACCACAGGAAGGAGGGTAGTCACAGTTAGGGTTGCAGGGATTACGATCTGTGAGGGTGAAGGGCCCGACCTCCAGTTGGGTTAGTGGGAAGGTTGGGCCCAATGGCTAGGTGAGAAGCGCATGATGAAAATAAGAGAAGAGTGGGTGGTGCTAGCTGTTGACCAGAGCTAAACAAAGCCCAAAAAAGGGTATGGGCCTAGGAGATAAGGCCCAAAGCTCAAAACAACCCGCAAAAAGGTGCAAAAAATCAATAAAAATAGGAGTAAATTCAATTAAGCCAATATAAGTTGCATATAAGAAGATATGGCCAATAAACGCACGAATGCAACCAAAACTGGGACAAACGAGGTGACTGAACTACGATGAATGCACATTCATCAATGAGTATGTTGATGATCTCTCTACCTTTTTTTGTATTCATAAACCAAACATGGCAAAAAACAAATAAGATATCTCTAAAAATAATACAAAAATAGCAAAAAAGAACAACTCGATTAATGCCAAGTAGACTCCCTCTTAAAATGAAACTAGACATGCCATAGAAAAAGTAGGCATGAAACTTTAGACTTAGATATAAATACAAACAAATTATAAAATATGATTATCATGTTCTACCCCACGAGTGACAAAAAATTAGAATTAGAATTCTTACATAGTGGTAATAATGCAACTCACGATGAATTAAAAACTAAATTCATAATATAACTCTTTTTAGACACGACTCTCAGACATGGGTTTATATAGATTACACCTGAAAATCCTTAACTGGCTTATTTCCACTCTAGTCCAAGTTAAAATAAGAATAAAAACTTAAAACTAAATTCCTAATATTACTCTTAGATCCTAAAATTGAAATAATTACATAAGAAATCGTAAATGAAAATAAAGACTCAACAATTAAATAAAGGATTAATATAATTAGAAGATAAATCATGAAACACTCTAATCAAGAGGTGTGAAGTTCTATCTAGACTCTAGATGAGCATAGTGTCCTGCATCAACACCCCCAAGTTGATCAAACGAGACTCCAACGATTAGGGGTGCAATTTTGGTACTGGGAAGCATATGTCGAATTGGCATGGTGCACTATGTTGTATCTTCCTCTCGGGATCTTCATTGCTAGGATAACTCACTAGAAATACATCATCATATGCTATATTATCTTCCTTAGACTTGGAGGATGTAATCATCAGACAATTAGAGCATTGGTTGGAACTATATTCAAACCCTTTATAAGAAAATTACTGAGTCCGATTGGAGGATGCTATTGCAGAAGATGTCAGTATGAGTATTGTCATGACTGCAATGTATTCGATGGATGAAGATGTTATCAATGAAGAACGTCATGAAGAAGTGGAGTCTTTTGGGCATCTTTTCTATGGATGCTTTATCTGCATAGCCACATGAATGGCATCATCCATAGAAGAAATATGTGAAGTAGCTAATGTAGTAGTAATGGATGAATTGAGCCCACGCCACAACATGATAACCTCGGTGGTAGTGTCCACGTGACTTAGGACTTGTAAATCAAGTCATATTATTTGTGACATACTCATCTATAGAATTAGATCTCTGCTGCAAGTCTGATAGCTTAAGGCATAACTGTTGCTTGTAATTAATCGAGATAAAATGGATTCCATGTCAACTTTCATATCTGTCTTGGTGTTGATGCAACATAATGGAATGGGGGTGAATAAATGATGGTTTAGACCATAAAACCAGACCAAAGCATTTATTTTGGTGTGGTCCATTATGAGATTGGTCCGGGTTGGGGTCTGCAAATTTTGGTGAGCGATCTTCGGTTCGGTCCGGTCCAAAAGCGGTCCAACCGTAGACCGGACCGCAAACTGACTTTTATATAAAATACATGTATATTTGTCGGTAAATTATGTAACAAGTACAAATAAAGTACATATATAAGCATTAGTAGTACAAAGGTTTGCTATTAATGTTATATAATTGTTAGAAGTAACTTAAATTTTCTACTTTTTACAATTAAATTAGTTGTGAAAATGTAAAAAAGTTGATTATGTTCCAAATAGTCCGGTTCTATCTCCAAATGGTCCGATCTACGGTCTATAAATTCTTACAAAGTCGGTCCTCGGTCCGGTCTGGTCTAGTTCGGTTCAGGACCGATGCTCACCCCTATCTAAATGGAAGCAGTCACTTCCACCCTGTGAGAGCAGAACCATGAAGCTTAGCCTCTGCATACTTGGTCTTGCAATTTTCTTCTAATTGATGCCAATCAAGGAATGATTCCATACCATGGTCCGAATTGTAGAAGATGTCATATTTTCCAATTCCATGAAATTCTATAACATCAATCTTAAGCAGACATTCTTGGTGAGGAGGAGCTTCTAGTTGTAGTGGACGTCATGGCGGTGGGCTTTCTTCCATGCACTGAAGTAGGGCAAACAAAAATTCTGCATCATGATTTCAAAGTGGTCAAACTAGTCATCATGCCTAGCCTGGAGGTCCTTAAATTCTTCAAATTTGACTTGGTAATCTATAATCTATATTGTGTACCATAGTGTGCGTTGGTGGACTATCTCCACTTCTATGAAAATGTATCTCTGCCCCTTGACCTGTGGATTCAACTCAATGTGAAATTCAACTAGATGAGGAAACACATGTTTAACAAATTCCAACATTATGATTATCAACTCTAACATAGGAGTAACATAGAACCAAATATGTTATGTAGTGGTAACAATGCAACCTATGTTGCAACTAACAACTCAATTCATAATTCAAACTCTACTAGACAAGACCCCAATGCATGCATTGAATTTGATAATGCATGGGAAACCCTAATTGGATCATTTCTGCTCAAGACCAAACTAAACAAGAATATAAAACTATTTAGTTAAAAACTAATAACTAAGTCTCTAATATTACACTTAGGTTCTAAACTGAAACAATTATATAATAAATCTTAAATGAAAATAAAAACTTAACAACTAAATAAAAAACATAAATAAATGATAAATCATGAAACACTCTAATTAAGAGGTATGAAATCCTATCCAAACTCTGAATGATCATGTTCACTCACATCAGATAAGCCTAGAGTCGACCTAATTTTGTAATATCTAACTAAAAAAATCATAATCTATAGTCTTCAATTCATATTCAAATATGATTGTTTTTCACCACATGTTGGAACCTGATTTGTCCAATTGGTCAATTCAAAACTAACCTAGATTAAAAAATTCAAACAAAGTACCAACCTAGTTTTAGTTCAGACATCAACATTCAAACTCAAAACATACTTGAATTGATAAATCTAATACTAGAATGATTTTTTATCAGAATGAGTCAAATCTAGACTTTGTAATATACTTCTACATGCAATAATTTTACATATAACTCCATTTTGGGATATGACATACAATAACAATAAAAGACTTAATTGTATGCTAGTGTGCTCATTCAACCTCTATGTCATTTTTAACTGGTAGAAAAAATAAAGGATAAGACTTCTATGAACTAAATAAACAACATAATGAGAGAAACAATCTCAATCAACAACTAGCGACACATGTTGTACTGTTTAAGTAGTGATAAAATCTGAATTTTAATCCCATCATTTGGCCTATCCATTGAGAAAAAGTAAGTACCAAGTGAAGCAGAAAGCCACAAGATTAATTATCCCAATGTTGTATTAATACCACATATACTGGGTATCAAGAAAAAAGGGAACCCCCACAGAAGGTAAGGACAATGTCTGATAGTTATAAAGATGCATACACAGATGATGTATTTTATACTTCAATTTGAATTATTTTTTAGTTGATAAAATTGTTGGTTGGTTGTAGTTTAGGTAGTGGAATTTCATACTTACTCATTCACAATGTAGAGTTTGCACATAATTCTTGATATTCGAATGATATATATTAGAAAATTTGGGGAAATTTATATTCATATCATCTCAATGGGATTTGTAAAAATAGTTATACATACATCTTGAAACAAACTGGTAAACAAATCTTGTTACTAGCTATGATATATATATATATATATATATATATATATATATGTATGTATGTATTAATAGGTCCAACTTTTTTTACTAGAGTTTATAGTTTTTAATTGATAATGTTAGGAGACTTCTATTAGCTCACTCTCCTCATGCAGGTCAAGAAGTAATTACATCTATTTGAACAAGGATGATAGGTTGGGGACTAATCCTTCATTACAACTATTGAAATGAAAAGCGAAGTTTGTAGGTGGAATACTATATGTATAGTCCTCCACATTGTTTTTGAAATGCACTTTTATAATTCCACACATTATTAAATTTTGGACATTTCTGATGAACAAGGATTAAACCTCTTAGTTCATTAAGAGGAGGCCATCAATATAAGAAATCTAAGGAGTCATCCTGGGACAGATAGTTCCCTTCTTATTGTGCAAAACCTCAACTGAAATACCACATTTGGATTCCATAACAATTATGAGATATGATTATCTCCAATTCAAGTCCAGGGACAAACAATTAGCATCCACTAGTACATAACCGACCTTTAGTGTCGGTTATTTAAGGCCTTTAGCATCAGTTTTAATGCGACACCTATGTGGGCGCCGCTAAAAGGCAAACCATTAGGCGTCAGTTTTCAAACTGACACCACAACCCTTCGCACGCCACCGAAAATGCACCAGCAGGGGGGTATAGACGTCAGTTATTAGTTTTGAAACTGATGCCATAAACCTTTGTGCCACAGAAAGGGCACCATCTGGGGCACTATCAACATCAGTTTATTACGGATAACCGATGCCATCTCACCCGCTTCCACGGTCATGCTGGCCAACACGGCCGTGTTTTCTGGCCCGCTACCATGGCCGTGCTGGCCAGCACGGCCGTGGTGTCTGTTCTACTGCCACGACTGTGTTGGCCAACACGACCGTGGTGTCTGGCCCACTGCCACGACCGTGCTGGTCAGCACGGCCGCGGTGTCTGGCCTCATTAGGGAAATCGACGTCAGTTACTAGTAGGGCAACCGACGCCAGAACCATCAACGTCAGTTTATTATTGATAACCGACACCACATCACATGCATTAGGCATCAATTATAATTATTTATCCGATGTTGTAATCATTTTTCATCAGTTTTAAACAAATAACCGACGCCTATTGCATGTTTTTTTCTTATCAGTCTACAGGCCTACTGTGGCTGGTCACAGGACGAGAAACCTACAGTTCAATTATGAACTGCAAGTTTTACGAAATCCATTGATATCAGCCAACAACAGACCACAAACCTACAAAATTAACAACATTAATTTTCACACATTTAGCAACCTGCAGTTCCATTCGATTTTCACACATGTAGAAACATTCATGTAGCAATTTGCAGTTCCATTCATTTTCTCATTCACACATGTAGAAACATTCATATAGCAACCAACAATTTTATTCATTTTCACATTCACACATGTATAAACATTCAAACACATATAGAAACATTCAGACATGTAGAAACATTCACACATATTACAATTTAGAAATTAATTTACAAAATATCAATCTTTTAGTCATTATTCGCTATCAACATCCCAATTATATTTTAAAAACCCCACTAATTGTATGGATTTTGCCCATTCTTCTCTTACATCATTTAATTCTTCCGTCGTATAGAGAGCATGTACATCTAGTAAGGCCTTTCCTGTAGTGTGGTCAGTTTTAAACACCTGCAAAGAGAATGATGTATATATATAATTAATAATATATAAATAAGATTGATATATTTCATATTATCTAATGAGACTATATATAATACCTCAGGAATGGTATCGATGTCCACTGTGGCATATTTGGTAATCATGTGCATAAATCACATCACATAGTATGCACATGCCCATCCGTTGTCTAGTGTAGCACACTATAAATTGAAACATACAAAATATTAAAAAATACAACTAATTAAGCATTGTTCACATAAATAATATATACATTGCAGTCGGGAACTTACTTCCACGTTCTTTCAAATTATTGGCTAGTTCTTTTTCCTGGGGACCTTTCCTCCAGCCTTTTTGAACTCATCTAAACCCCTACATGTTAATGTAACACAATACATTGCATAATTAAATAGTAATGTAATAACATATGCTAACGGATATGAAAATGAAATATTTCTCACCGGAATAATGCCATTTTCATTGTGTGTCCATATTTTGAATTCAATTTAGTCCCCTTAGGATCTAGATAATAGACAGTGAACGTCTCGGGGACAATAATTAGTAACTCCCAATGCATACCCCTAGAGGTAAAAAAGTTAAAAATTAATAACTCAAAATCCACAATAAAAATGTATTTTCTTAAGTCCAAATTATAAGCAAAGTAAACTTACTCCACGTTGAATGGGGATATTATCACCGTCTTGTTATGAGCAAAATTTGTAAAAGCATCACAACAATATTGTTGAACTGAAGAAGGGTCTTTAGCTACTAGACTAATCAAAGATGAAAAAAAAAATTCTACATGTTTGAATGAAAAATCTACACATATCTTGGCTAAGTAGCTGCAAAACATGTATTACGTATGCATTAATATATAAGAAACCAGATCACTAGATCCTACACAAGGTATATGGATGTATAAAGAAGATCTCACCTTATCCATAGCTCTATCACAGATGTATTCAGCCAATCATATAGAAACAACTCCAAAATATCTTGTATAAATAATTTGCTTTCGTATGATTGACCTGCAGCATCCGCATCTATAGAAACAGTTATAGGGCAATTTATATCATGTTCGCCTAACCATATTGCCATACCCCTACAATTAGGACCTAACAGGATAGGTAGGTCCTGTGGAACCCAACTTGGTAATGTAGGAGGTGGAGGTGGAGGCCTAGATGCTCTGGGTGTCTTCTTTTTAACCTGTATATATATATAATTTTAGATCAATTGACATCATATACACACACTAACAATTTAACGTAATGTAAATTTACCATACAGTTTCAGTATAGAGGACATCCGCTTTTGGCCGCAATATCACTCTGCCTTCTGCCTCACCAAGTGTTTCACAATCTGGGTGGGCATATGGCAATGGAAGATCCATCCACTTGGGGAATATACATAGAGGGCTCACACGAACCCAACCAGCTAGTAATGGAGACCCATGAAACATTTCCCCTGGTAGGGATGGGTAAGCCGACGCCTCTGCAATGACAAATTCTTTACTTTTTAGACGGCATGGCTTCAACCCCTACAAATTTTTGTGTAAAGAATGTTATATATACATATCATCTTGAAAACATATCATTTTGAAAAGACTATTTACTATGTCATAAAAATACTTACAGCAGATGTGCTAGGTGGTGGGTCTATAGGATTACTCCCAACCTCTGCAGTAGGAGTAGAGCGGGATGCCATAGGTATTGTCTGCTGAGTGGCAGTCAGAGATGCCTGCCACTTGCTCATTGTTTCATTGAGTGTCTTATCAACTGCTTCCTTGATTCTGTTATCAACTACTTCATCGACTCTCCTATCAACTATCTTATCTATCTATACATGGATAAAAGAAACGTTAGCTTCTGATTATTGAATTCTCTTTTATAGTAACATTCTAAAGAAAGAATAGGTTACCTCTTCTTGTGAAATTCCCGCTTTTGGGACATGTTTGCACTGGGATGGCCCAAAGAACACTTTGATGCCCACACCAGCGCCTGCAGCCCTAACACATCCAGGATGCTCTGGGTTACCCAGAGCAACTATCAATTCATCCCTTGTGCCCTCAGGGATGAACTTGCCTTGTTTCCTCAGTTTGTGTAGCTCCCGCTAATTGCCAAAACAAACATTTGTAATTAAGTAAACACCACAAATAATCAATATTCGAACAATTGCTTTAAGAGTTGTATTTTACCATTTTTACAGCCGCCTCAATAGTTGCGGGCTTCCTTATTTCTCCCTTCTTATTTTGCCTCCCAGTTATCTAGACATCATGGCGAGGTAGAGGTGTTGTACCTATAGTAGAGGACTCCTGAGTAGAAGCAGACTGAGAAGTAGACTCAGCCTATAGTCTTTGGCGAATGCCTGCATACCCCTTTAGACCCATTGTGTGGTCATGCACATTCAGTGCACGCCTTTCTCTTTGCGCCTCACCGAGGGCCTAGTTAGCATGCACATTAATGATTTGGTTAGTAACACTAAATGTTAATCTTGAATAGGTGAATACAATGTATATTAATTAAATTGGGAGTGACGCCTAATACCTTGAATTCATTAGTTGTTCTCGAAGCAACAAATGCGTCCCATTCTTCTTGGTCCAGGAAGTTCCATTGTTCAGTGGCTGTCTTCTTCCTCTTATCACCTTCTTTTATGTATTCTCAGGTGAGATTTGTCCTATAGTTCCTTAGGACTCTTCCACAACATTGCATCACACATTTACGATGCAACTTTTCATCCAATGCAAATATACTCGGCAAAATAGAATTGCTATTAACTAGTATCCAAAAAATTAGTAATCTACAAAATAGAATTGAAAATTAATAATAACTCACTCATAAATCCTTCCATATTACATCTTTCTTCCCCTTAGGAACTTTATGCCAAGAATCTATCTTACAACTGCAATGTTTATGAGTAACATATCCAAGATATGAAACAAATGAATTGCGATTCACTCCAATTGCATTTCCTGCATTATCGAAATCCACAACAAGTTTGGGTCCATTGCCCCTTTGCGCTATTAACTTCTTCATCATAGTGATGCCCCTTCTCTTGTCAACTTTTTGGTGCTGCTCATCAAGTGCCTCAAGTGCTTTAGAGAGTACATGTGCATCATCAACCTAAAATTTGACAAAATAAAAACACTTACAGGATATAACTATAAATGGACATATAGATATAAATATATGATATATTTTTAAAACTTACATTGTGAGGTGGCGCATTGATGTCCTCACCCTCACGGTAACCATCGGCACGGTCATCAGGAGAATGCTCAGCCATCTGAAAGTTCACATTCACATTGTAAAGTAATTCACATTGTAAAGCTCACATTGTAAAGTTCACATTCACATTGTAAAGTAATTCACATTGTAAAGTTCACATTGTAAAGTAATTCACATTGTAAAATTCACATTGTAAAGTTCACATTCACATTGTAAAGTAATTCACATTGTAAAGTTCACATTCAGAAAAATAAAACATAGAAAAAATATAAACATGCCTCTAATATTGCGATTTTTTTATCAATTAACAATCCTTCATTGTGATCTCCGCGCACATACAAGTCATCATTAGCTTCAATATTTGCTGGTGTTGGCAACCCAACTGAGAATGGACTGGAGTCATCATACTTATCATAGTACTCTTCTTCATCTATAGGATCTTCAATGAACTGTCTTTTACCATGAAGAACAACCGACCATTTATCATTTACAGGATCATCAATATAAAATACTTGTTTCGCCTGTGATGCCAATATGAATGGTTCACCCTTCTTGCCAATCTTTTCAAAGTTCACTAAAGTGAAACCCAATTCATCCACTATAACTCCTTTGGTGTTATCAACCCAATTACATTTGAAGAGTAAATTCTAAAATCTATGAGTCAAACTCCCATATGTCTTCAATGACACCGTAATATGACATTTTAGCTTCACATGGACTCTTATCCTTTGCACTTGCAAAAAACATAGTCGACGCTTGAAGGGTGAACCCACTATTTTGGACGACACTCTTATCATCATGGCGCTTTGTGTAATATGTGAATCCATTAATGTCATACCCTTCATAAGACATAACATTCAATTTTGGTTTAAAGGCAAGGCATTTGATAGTTTCAGTAATATCATATGGTGTTTGAGATAGTTGATGTAAGACTTTATCTTCAAACCACTTAATAAATGTCTTGTTATGCTCTCTAGCAAGCCACATTATATTGGCTTGAGGATATTGTCTCTTGATGAAATTGGTATGTTCCTCGATATAAACAATCACTTCGTCCATGTTGTGTAAAATATACAAGTGACCTTATTCAAACTGCTCACGGCTGATTACTTTCACTCGTGATCCCAAAATTCCTTTGCCAAATTGCTCCTCAATATTCTTGTCATTACTAGGAGTGTCATTACCACTGAGAAAGTCATTGCAAAAATCCATAACCTCTCTTGGCACATAACCCTCAATAATACTCCCTTCAGGCCGATAACGGTTTCGAACATCCCTTTTAAAAACGCTCATGTATCGTTCAAAGGGATACATCCAATGCAAGAAAATTGGTCCCAACATTTTCACTTCCCTAGTCAAGTGGACAACAAGATGTACCATGATATCAAAGAACGAAGGAGGGAAATACATCTCAAGCTGACATAGGATAACAACCACTTCTCTTTGCAAATTATCGAGAGTATCAGGGTCAATAACTTTGTTGCACAGACTGTTGAAAAAGAAACAAAGTCTAGTGATTGCAAACCTTACATGCTTCAGAAATATAGATCGAATTGCCACAGGTAATATTTGTTGCATTAGAGTGTGACAATCATGAGATTTAAGACCTATCAACTTCAGATCTTTTATTGATACCAATCTACGAATGTTGGATGAGTAACCCTGTGGCACCTTAACATTTACCAAACATTCACAAAAAGCTTTCTTCTCCTTTCTAGACAATGTGTAACAAGCGGGAGGTAAGTATGTTCTTCGATTTCCCATTTCACATAATTCTGTTAATTCTAACCTTATTCCCATTTCACGTAGGTCCAGTCTGGATTTTATCCCATCTTTAGTCTTACCTGGTATATTCAACAAAGTACCAATGACACTATCATAGACATTTTTCTCAACGTGCATGACATCGATACAATGCCTGACTGTCAAAGAACTCCAATAAGGAAGATCCCAAAATATTGACTTCTTCTTGAATAAAGATTTCTCACTCCGTGTGGCCATAGTACATTGTGATCTCTTACCAAATTCATTGACAAAGTCTTTTACTCTTTTATAAACAACCTCCCCTGGTATAGGTTTAGGTGCACTCCATTCCTCATTCAATCCATTGAATGCTTTGTGCTTCCTATGATACAGATGGAATTTTGTAAGAAACCTTCGATGATCGAGATATACAGTCTTACCACCATGTTTTAGTCTTGTTGAATTAGTGTTATCTTCACATATAGGACACACTTTAGCTCCTTTGACACTATATCTAGACAAATTCCCATATGCTGGAAAGTCATTAATAGTGCAAAACAACATAGTATGCAAACAAAATGTCTCTCTTCATGAAGCATCATAGGTCATCACACCTTCACCCCAGAGTTTCTTTAAGTCATCAATCAGAGGTTCAAGATAAACATCGATATCATTTCCAGGTTGTTTAGGGCCTGATATCAACAACGACATCATTACATACTTATTTTTCATACACAACTAGGGAGGAAGATTGTATATAACAAGCATGACTGGCCAAGTGCTATGTTGGCTACTCAATGTCCCATATGGATTCATCCCATCTGTACAAAGCCCAAGTCTTAGATTCCTGACTTCTTCACCAAATTTAGGGTACAATAGATCAATCTTCTTCCACTGTGGGGAATCAGATGCATGTCGTAGGATCCCATCATTATTTTTCTTAACATCTGCATGCCACCTCAAATTCTTCGCATCTATCAGATTGGAAAACAAGCATTGAAATCGTGATATTATAGGTAGATACCACATCACCTTGGCAGGAGAACCAGTTTTGGACTCCCCCGAAGTCGTCAATTTATACCGTGACGCACCACATTTTGGACAATCTTTCAAATCCACATAGTCCTTTTGAAATAATACACAATCATTCCGACATGTGTGTATCTTCTTGGCCTCCATTCCCATTGGGCACAACATTTTCTTTACCTGGTATGTTGAGATTGGCAGCTCGTTTCCTTCAGAAAGCATTTCTTTCAACAAAGACAACAATGACGTGAAGCTTTTGTCGCTCCATCTATTGTTAGCTTTCAGCTTATACAATCTCAACACAACGCTAAGCTTCGTAAACTTAGTACAACCTATGTATAACGGTATCTCAGCATCATGCACAATGTTTCTAAAAATGGGAGGTGGATCGGTGTGCTCTACCCCACAACTATCCAGCATCGCATCAACGATGTCTACTGGAACTGGTTCATTCACATCTACGTCATCGGAGGAAATTTCTTCTTCCACACAAGCACCGCTATCGACATCCACTAGTTTCGGGTTTGAAATCTCTCCATTCCAGTGCCATTCTGTATAGCCTTGTATAATCCCGTTGCACATGACATGACTTTTGATTTCGTCACCAGTGCTGACTTTCAAGTTGTTACCGCAATGCCTACATGGATAGTAGAACCTATCTCCAGGTTGTTTCCTATGTTCCTCGGAAAATCTAATAAACTAGTCAAGACCAGAAATAAACTCTGGGGTACAGTGATTGCAAATGGACATCCATGATCTATCCATTCTATGATCAAAGAGAAAACAAGTATATATTACAACAAGATTAGGGTCTAGGGTTAACAAATACATGTGATGTCATTCTTATATATAATAAATGTGTACCACCTATCCCCTCCTTGAACACCTAATCTCACTAGTAAGTGTATAATGTGTATTGGGTTTTCAAGAAAATTTTGACAATATTTCCCCGCTGTTCTCTAAGTACATATGTACTTAGAGAAAAAACGGGGAAATGCTACCAAAATTTTCTCGAAAACCCAATACACATTATACACTTACATCCTAAGTGAGATTATGTATTCAAGAACAGTCCCAAACCGGGGACTATCTAAGATTTACTCCTAATGAGTAAATCTTGGACGGGTTTCTAGGCCAACAAATACATGTGATGTCATTCTTATATATAATAAATGTGTACCACCTATCCCATTCTTTAACACCTAATCTCATTAGTAAGTGTATAATGTGTATTGGGTTTTCAAGAAAATTTCGGCAGCATTTCCCCATTGTTCTCTAAGTACATATGTACATAGAGAACAAACGGGGAAATGTTACTGAAATTTTCTCGAAAATCCAATACACATTATACACTTACATCCTAAGTGAGATTAGGTGTTCAAGAATAGTCCCAAACTGGGGACTATCCAAGATTTACTCCTAATTAGTAAATCTTGGACGGGTTTCTAGGCCAACAAACACAATGATAGATATGTACATGTTAGGGTTTCTTCACAATTTATGTTAGGGTTTCATCAATGTTAGGGTTTAATCAAATCAAATTAGGATGCTAGAATGGACAAGTTTAAATCTTATTTCAACATGCATCAAAATTTACTAAATTAGGTCAAGCATTAGCATTAGAAGCACAAATATATGCAAGCAAAAGATTTGTTCATATCCTAGGTTGATTTACAATAGCAACATCTAAATAAGTAAACTCAAAGCATTAGATAAATAAATATAATCAGTAGATAAACAAATACAAAGCAATAGATAAAAAAGTACATGAACAAAATACCCTCTTTTCTTCCTTCTCCCTCCTTACCAACAGCAAGCACGACCGTGACTGTGTTGGCCGACCACGGCTGTGCTGGGCAGCACGGCCATGGTCGGCCAACACAGCCACGTTCGTGCTTACTATTGGCAACGAGGGAGAAGGAAGAAGAAGAGGGGCATGGGGGAAGAAGAAGAGGGCTACCTGTGGAGCAGCTAGCAGCATGGAGAAGAGCAGCAGTGGTGTGAGGAGCAGCAACAACAACGAGAATCGAGCAGCGAGCTGGTAGCCAGAGCAGCTAGGCACGCGTCCCACAGCCGGAGCAGCTAGGCACGCGTCCTTGGGAGGCAGAGGGCGGTAGTAGGTGTCCGGGCAACGGAGGGTAGGGAGCCGGCGAGCACAGAGGGAAGGGATCCAGTGGAGGGCTGGGAGCGTTGGCGGCGGTGAATAGGGAGAGGGTGGCAGTGGCGAGCAGGGAGAGGGTGGTGGAGGAATCGCAGAATCGCCATACCTATTCTCAATCGTAATGAAATAGAGGAAGGGGAAGAGTCTGCTTTGCGCGGGTGCTATTAAGTTACCAATAGGCTTGGGTAATTAAAAAAAATGACGCTTATAACAAAAGGTGTCGGTTATAAATAAAAAACTGACACCTATACTCAATTATAGTCATCAATTTTATACCAAAACCGATGACTATCCTCATATGCTGACAAAAACAAAATGTTCTCGAATTCTGACCATAGTCGTCAGTTTCCGTAGGGAACCGACGCCAAATAGGGGTGAAAATTTTCACGGGTGCAACGCGTGAAAACACATCGGCGTCGGTTATTACAACCAAATCGACGATTAAAATGGGCCCAATTTTTGTCTCATGGGAAACGTTTAGTCGTCGGTTGTTTAATTAACAACCGACGACGTATGTTAAATTTTGGAGGTAATTTTTTTCATTGAAAAGATTGGATTTGGTGGGTGTTTTTAGGCATCAGTTTCTTATTTAGGAACTGACACTAAATAAAAAGCGGTACCAATGCCTGGTCACTCCTAACATATATATGTCAGTTTGTGTACTTAACTGACGTTTTAGGGTTTAGGCATCAGTTTTGACAAAAAACCGACGCCTATAAATGTGACTTTATAAACCATTTCTGTAGTAGTGATCACTCTGACTTACATCAACAAGGAAACAATTATATATCTACCACATCCTGTGACCTAGAGGCCCTCATGGTTAGCACCACCACTAGTAATGTAGCCTTTGTGTGATGAAGTACAACATATGTATTGAGTTTATTTGTTCAATTTCTGGTGGTATATAGCCTGAGAAGTGTGTTGAGATGACATTGGCATTTATATCCTTATCCTCCTCTTGTGCTTATTTAGTTTTTAGTGTCATGATTTTTACACAACGAGCTTGAGTATTGAAACTTTGTTGACCTCCCTAAAAACTTGCTTATTCTGAGCATGCCAGGAAAACCAATAGGTTGTTAGGAACATACTATGATTCTCATCATCTTGTCTCAAATTGGTACTCACCCAAAGTGGCATAAGGATCTCAAAGAAATTTAGTATCTTAGCTTGGCCTCCATAAAAATCAAACTTCCCTCACATGCTGACAATCCCAAATACCATGGAGGGTGAATTCATTATTTGCATTTCATATTTGGGAAAGTAAGGAGTCTATCATATGCCGCTATTTCCTTCTTGACTTTGTTAGGATTTCTTTTTACAAGAGTAGCCATTGTAGTATGTTGTATTTAGCAAGGACCTTGACAAACCAAACCTATCTCTAATGACCAATCTCAACACATAAATAGCCCTACATTGGGATCATATATGTTAATGCAGTAGATAACTTGTATTTAACATTAGATAGCCATGATAAGGCATTCTTCACTCGAGTGTCCACAGGTGAAGGGAGCTGTATAATGGATTCAACCACTTCTGCTGGTAGATAAGCATGTAGGAAGATAATGTCCCATTCTCCATGAAGATCCATTAGGCTTCCACTTTCATATCATTCTAACATTCATCAATGATTTGCATACTCACAACTCTTAAATTATCAAAGTTACATACCCATTTGTCACCCTAGACTGAGGTATTAGATACATTATTTATAGTAATGCATCGATGATCAGATATATGTGACTTGAGGTATGTTACTATCTTCTAGAATGGAGTAACCCAAAAACCATGTCGAGATTTATACTGTCTATACTTCATTATAATGATGTGTCTCAATTGGATGTTCCTTGTAGATGAACTTTCTATATGATTTTCAATAATAGAGCCTTGTTCCACTCATGCATGGATACGATGCCCAAACCACCATCTTCCTTAGGATCAATAACTTGTTGCCATGAAACTAAGGAAATTGGTCTATGTTTGTGGCCGCCCCCCAAATGGAGTTCATGGGTCATTTTATTGAGTCTCTCATAGAGACCAATTAATAGGTATAGGTTTTCATGGTGTAGGTCAACATGATGGCAAGTACTGATCTCACCAAACAAACCCTACCAACATGAGATAGAGTTTGGAAAAATGAGCCGATCATGCTATTCTTCACTATATCCAAAACCTCATTGTAAGTGTTATCTATCTTTATAGTTTAAGGAATTGACTCATAGGTATTTTACCAAATCCAAATTTTTCCAGATACCAGAGACAACAAATGCTTTTCCTTTTGGAGCTCGATACACTGCTTGTAAAGAAAAGGATTGACTTCTCTTCTAAATTTATTACGATGGAAGCTTTCTCAAAGATCATGAAATAGATAATGATATCAAAATTAAGTTGGAATGAGGCATTTGCAAAGACAATCATGTCATCTAAAAATGCAAGGTGAGATATAAAATGGCCCTTAATTGTCATTTTGATATGTCGTTATTTGCCAAAAGTAACCCTATTGTTGATAAGTTGGATGAAATGTTTGTGTAAAGAACAAAAAGATAGGGAGCAAGTGAATCGCCTTGTCACCTTCCTCTAGATGATTTTAACTTCTTTAAGTTATTACCCATCACATAGAGGGCTCGAATTCCAACTCTGGATCAAACTCATGATGTAATTGATGATATTAGTTGTGACACCCTTTGCCACAAAGGCTAGATTACTCAAAACAAAGTGTGGAATCATCACTAATAAAAATATTACCACAAAATAGGGTAAATTAAAACCATTTTCAATTCAATATATCAAGTGGAATTATTTCATTATCAAGCCTTCAACTCAGGCCATCTATATTCCATATATACTAAAAGATGTTACATATCATGTTCAAAGGCTGTTAGGCCACACCTGTTACATTTTACATCATGTTTATATGTACATGCCATTTTTATACACTCATAGCACAAAGAAAAAATTTATGTGTCAATATACAAAACAAAAATCTCCCTAAAGACCTGAGAGTACATGGATGACACACAGGATTCTACTACAAAACTTTGATAGCATATCCAACCTCTAACAATTACTACTCTCCTTGCTTCGCAGCACCTGCAACACGACCTCGACCTCCTCATCCATGACCACCTAAAGGTTGTGGAACCCAGAGGGTTAGACCAAACACCCCATCTAGAGATATAACTCTTCACTGACATGTATAATAAGCATAGTAAGATAATAGAGCAGCTATGTAAAGAAGTAGATACTTATTAAGAAGTTTAAATAAGTACAACTGAGCAGTAGACCATCTTATGCTTTTAGAAGGAATATGAAGAACATGTATAACTGCTATAAACTAAATAGTATAGGAAATAAGGCATGGCACTTCCAATGTGATTCATTTTGGCCCTAAGAAAATATACTACTCGATTGTATTATCACTTTTATTATTATATCCTGAGGATTTGAGGCATACCAATAAAATCAACCTGACCACTCCTAAGTCGAAATTAGTACCATACAAGACCTATGGAAGAGACGGACTCCATGATCACCATCGAAACTACTCGGTCAGCTCGAGTCTACAATGTAGTGACATAACATTCAAACTACTGAATAACAACTTATAATCATAGCTATAGTCCTATAGACATCAATTCATAATCATGGCTATGATCCTATAAAACAACTAGTCTACCTTGGTACATGGCACAATACTAGAGAATAGGCTCACACATGGTCATTCCATAATAAAGCATTATACCACTATATATCAACTATTTAAGGATACAGGGAGATGTCTCCACTTGCACCCCACATATTCAATAATATGCACTCTAAGTTTCCCATAGCAGTTACTGATTTCACCATCCAGCTAGATACTGATGCTGAAGATGAATCTATGGTACATGGAAACTACATGGTTAGGGTTTCACTTGATTGGATTTTCCAATTGGGTATCTTTTAATACATAAATCAAGTTACAATATATAAATCCTAAAAAAATTCTAAAAATTAAGGTAGGATACAACTCCATATGATATAACATATAAAGTGAGAACTTGTCTCATTATCACATGACACTTGTATTACTTCCTTTCACAAGGTCATTAACCATATCACATCACTATGGGATATCAATCCCTCAATCACATCTCAAGAGGATTTCACCTCAAACTGTTCAATAGACCCATTCATATAATTCTTACATAATTGATAACACATATAACTCAATATTGCTCATAATCACCAACTTGTATTTTACAAGGCTCACCATAACACTTACATATATATGTCATTTATCTCACATGTAAGGTTAGGGTTACATAAAAAAGAGAGAGAAAACATTGACATAGAATACAATTCTTCTAATAGAGTGAGAACATATGTTACATTATTACATGATTAGGGTTAGGTTTTGTATATAGACAATTAGGGTTTCATAACATTATTCAACCACTAAACCCTAATTCCATTACCTTTCACATGTTTGGAAAGTACTAGGATTTAATACCATCATTAATGATTAGCCATTTATAATTACCTCATCATATACATACAATTACATTAAATAGTAATCACGATCATTTATAGGTATGTCGACTTTGGTCACTCAACATGGTGTCACAACCTACAATGTGTGCAACATGATGTCTCTACCCACAGTGCGTGCAGGGTGTTTCATCCCGTGACGCGCACAGGGTGTCTCATCCCATGACGCGTGCAGTGAGTGTCTCAGCGGCAACACGTCCAACATGTCTCGACCACAACACGTACAACATGTCTCGACCGCAACACGTACAACATGTTTCGACTACAACACATGCAACATGTCTTGATCGCAATGTGTGCAGGGTGTCTTGACCCATGATGCTGCATTGTGACTAGGCTAGTAAATAGAGACTATCCCCTAGGGTTGTTGAGGTTGAAACAACCATTTATGCATGGTATCGACCTAATGGAAGAGCAAGAGTCATCTCGACCTCATGCTAGCCCTATGCCCAACATCTAGACACATCCAAATAGGTCGAGATAGCTGATTAACATCAGGGAATAGCAAATGTCAACATGGTGAATAACACCCTAAACCATTGTGTTCATCAAACCCTCGATCTTATTCATGAAGCATTATCAAAAGAGATATGCATAGAGAGAGAAAACCAAGATTCTTATACATGCTATTACACTCTGAAACATCCTGTTGTTCATAATAAATGGACCATCTATCAAATGTCTTAGATCCATAGATAATAATCCAAAGGAACACATCAATAATTCAATTATCGCAAAATTGGGTACAAAGATTTAGGGTTTTAATAGATAGAGTAGCTTTCTTGAAACTACCACAAAATCCAATACCTAAATATTTAGCTTTTCTTCTACCATAAATATTATGTTTTCAAGATATAGAACAACAATATATAATCATATTTAAGATGCACATAATAGATGGGGGGAAAGTTACATAACCCGCCTGTTTTTGGAGAGAGCCAATCTCCCAAGATCTCAAGCTCCAAGAACTCCCACCATGCTTCAACACTTCGACTCAAGGATTACCTCAAGAAGAGAAATAAACTCCATGGTCAAAGGAGAGATTATGAGAAAATAAATCTCAAACCCTATATCAAACCAAAGAAGAAGAAATAAGAGGTCTTCTTCTCGCTTGAGTACCATCCTATCAAAACATGATATATGGCCCTTGTGAAGAAGAGATCTCCAAGAAAAGCCACCATGAATGATCCACAATCTATGACCAAGGAGGAAAAAGAAGATTGATGGAGATTTCAGAGGAGAGGAAACATGGTCAAGAGTTAAGATTACTTACCAAGAGAAGAATCTCCATGAAATTACCACCAAAGCGTTTATCTACCATAATATCTTCAACATGCAAGATGGATCAGCCACCCAATCTTCAAGAACATATCTTCCTTGCCCCCAAAGATCCAAGAATAATCGAAAGGAAGAAGAAAGAGTGTGGGGTCAAAAAAGTTGCTCTCATGTGAATAGAAGGGGTTATATACCCAAAGGAGGAGGGAAGTAGAGGTTTATATGGTGTCAACATATATGGGTATCAAAAGACACCTGCCCTTCAAACAAATAACCTTTCCTCCACTCCCATGCAAATTTAAAAAATGTTCATGTTTATCCAACAAAAGTGTAGTGACCTCCAAGGTTGGCTACTACATTGTCTCATTCGAAACAATTCTTATACTTGTCTAGGTCGAGACACTAAGTCACCATATGCACATGGTTGAGATACTATAGGACAAAGTGTTTCGACCCACCCCTCTTTAGGTTATATTGGTTGAGACCATAAAATCCAAAGCATGTGTTTCAGTTTCTACCCTCACCAAAAGTGGTGTAGTGGTTGTAACACTCCAACTCTAACATAGTCACTTTATCAACTTAAGCAAACCTTAGAAACCCTAGAATCACCATGAGATGTCACATCTCTAACCATGATTTAAACAAGGTGTCCCATTGCATCATCTCCTCTCTCATGATGACAAAGCACCAGAAACATTTTCTTCATGTGACAATTTGCAAGATAACCCTCACTTATGGGTAATTTGCAAACTGGTCCAAAACAAACACATACATAGCAATGATAGCTCAAACATCAATCAAATTGGACCAAAATGAAAATATAAGCATGTTACATGATATTAAGACATCTTACAAGATTAAATTAAGGTTTAAGAATCTCAACATACAAGGTAAACATAGTTAAGCACATAGCTAGTTAGGGGTCTTACAACCATAAACCCCAAATAGGGATTTTGCCTCCAAAATCCTACACAAAAAGATATATATATACTTATTCCGCATCTCGTCTTCAAGCTCCCACATGTATTCCTCTATGACATGATGATGCCACAAAACTTTGACTAACACAATGCCCTTCTTCTTCAACTTGTTGATCCTTCTATCCATGATCAATACATGACCCTCTACATAAGACATGTCATCATCTAGATCCACCTAAATAGGCTGAAGAGTCAACTCTGTATCTGGGTGACACTTCCTTAGCATAGGGATATGAAACACATGATGCAACTTGTGTAAAGAAAGTGGCAACTCTAGCTTTTAGGCCACCTTCCCAACATGTGCAATCACAGGATAAGGTCCCATATATCTGTAGAGCTAACTTACCATTTCTCCCAAATGTTAGAACTCCTTTTCAAGGAGAAACTTTTAGGTACACCATGTCTCCCACTTAGAACTCTAAAGGTCACGATGGTTATCCATGTAAGACTTTCGTCTTTCCTGTGCCTCCTTTAGCTACTGCTATTTCACTTTGATCTTTTCTGTTGTTTGTTGTACAAGCTCAAGACCCAAAAGCTGATATTCTCCCATCTCATACCAACATAAAGGATATCTGCAATGTCTCCCATACAACAATGTCTCCCATACAACGCTTCATATGGTGCCATATCGATGCTCCTATGATAGTTATTGTTGTAGGCAATTCTATCATACTAAGGTGTATATCCCAACTACCCAAAAATTGAAATACATAGGCTCTTAATAAATCCTCTAAGGTCTGTATTGTCCTTTCAGACTATCCATCTGTTTATGGACTGAATGCAGTACTAAACCTCAAGTACGTACCCATCACTGCATGTAGATGCTCCCAAAAGTGACTAGTGAATTGTGGAGCTCTATCCAACACTATAGTAGTTGGGATACCATGTAGACGAACTATATCATCAATGTACACATGTGCATGCTTCTCAACTATATATGCCATCTTTTTTGGAAAAAAGTGCACTGACTTAGTCAACCTATCCACTATTACCCAGATGGAATCATGACCTTTGACTGTCCTTGGAAATCCAACCACAAAGTCCATTGTGATATGATCCCACTTCCATTGTGGTATAGACAATGGTTGCAAAGTCCCTACATGCTTCTAATGCTCAGCTTTAACCTGCCAACACACTATGCACTTAGCCAAAAACTCAGCTACGTCATGCTTTAATCCTAGCCACCAATACATATATTTCAGATTCTGGTACATCTTGATGTTTCCTAGATGCATAGAGTACATAGAAGAGTGAGCCTCTTCTAGAACTAACGTCCTCGTATTATTCTCATTTGGCAAAACTACTCTTCCATGATAACACACTGTCCCATATTTAGACTCATGGAAGCCATCTCGTTCCTCACTATCTGACTATGCTCGAATCTATTGTATCGTAGTAACATTCTGCTGTGTATCTCTAATCTACTGACTCAATGTCGACTTCACTTGTAACTATGCCAACAAACCTATTAACATGGACACCTCTAACTGAACATTCATCTTCCATAAGGAGACTAACATGTCTACCTTATGACACACCAAATCACTCTACTGTGCCTTCTCAATAGATGACGACGAAGAAGATTTCCTACTTAAGGCATATGCCACTACATTTGCCATCCCTAGATGGTAATATATGGTACAATCATAGTCCTTGATTAACTCCATTTGACGTCGTTGTCACATGTTCAACTCCTACTTCGACAAGATATATTGTAGGTTCTTGTGGTCAGTGAAGATCTGACACTTCTCCCCATACAAGTAGTGTCTCCATATCCATGACATGGACCATGGTTGCCAACTCTAGATTGTGCATTGGATAATTTTTCTTGTGTTTCTTAAGATGACACGAAGAGAAAGAAATCATGTTCTTATATAGCATCAACACACAACCTAGATCATTCTTGGATGCATCACAGACGACAATATAACCCTTTCCCTACTCTGGCAATAATAATATTGGTGCACAAGTCAACCTATCCTTTAGGATCATAAAAGATCATTGACATCTGTCATTCCAAACAAAAGGCACATGCTTTCTAGTTAACTTTGTTAGGGGTAACACCACTGCATTGAAGTTATTAGTGAACCTCATGTAATATCCCGCCAAACCTAGAAAGCTACAAACCTCTGTAGGTGTCTTCGATTGATCTCGTTCCAACACTGACTCTACTTTCTTTGGGTTCACACAGAATCCTTTAGCATATATTACATGCCCTAGAAAAGCCACTTCCTATAACCAGAACTCGCACTTACTGAAATTCACATACAACTGGTGTTGCCTCAATAAAGTCATCTCTATACATAAGTGTTTCTCATGTTGTTCTCTATCTCTAGAGTAGATCAAGATGTCATCTATAAACACTACCACAAACTGATCTAGATAGGGCCTGAACACCCTATTCATCTAGTCCATAATAGCTGCTGGTACATTGGTTAGCCCAAACAACATAAGAACAAACTCATAATGACCATACCTTGTCCTAAAAGCTGACTTAGGTATGCCATCTGCTTTAATCCACAATTTGTGATAACTTAACCTCAGGTCTATCTTAGAGAAGACTGTGACACCCCATAACTGATCAAACAAATAATTTATGTGGAAACATATATTTGTTCTTAATCATCATCTTATTCAACTGTCAGTAATCAATACACAACCTCATCGATCCATCCTTCTTTTTTTTCAAATAGAATGGGATCACCCCAAGGAGATGTGCTCAGCCTAATGAAACCTTTCTCAAATAATTCTTGCTACTATTTCTTCAACTCCTGCATCTTAACTGGTTCCATCCTACACAATGTCTATGCTTTAGGTTGGGTACCTAAAACAAGATTGATCTCAAAATAAATCTCTCTAGTAGGGGGTACACCTAGAAACTCATCAGGAAATACATCCTCAAACTCCTATACAACTGGCACTTCCTGAATACTAGGACTCTTTTACTGGGTATCTACCAAATGCGCTAAAAATGCATCACAACCATATCTCATCAGTCTCTCTGATGTCATAGTTGAAACTAGACATGTCAGAAGAATCTTTTGATCACCTTGGAAGACCCGTGAAGCATCACCATCTACAAACGTTGCTACATTGGCACTACAGTCCAAGATCACCTAATACATTTCTAAAGTATCCATCCCAAGGATCACATCAAATATGTGCATATCAAGTGTAGGAGATCCACTTGAATGATACGTCCTGAAAAGGACACAGTGCAGGATGGACATACTTCCCACAGCTCTACGGAACCAACTAGAAGAGTTTCTAGATGAAGACTATCTTGTCTATAACTAACATGTAAGGAACAACTAGTTGTAACTTCTCTAGTGATAAAAGAATGTGTCACACCCAGATCAATCAAAATAGATATGAAACATGGAGAAGACAAATTAGAATGAAATAATTCTATCTATCCTTTCACGACCTGAGGGTTAAAAACTCCTTCTGAATGACTCATCACATTGAATCAAGCCGTCACATGTTGTTGCCCTCTTCCTCTTCCATAACATCCTAAGGAACCAACCCATGATGCCTGACTGTGTCCTCTACTACTATGTTTTTGTCACTACTGCAACCCTTTCTGACTCTGTCTCAATTGATGAGTCACCTCTTCATCCTTCAAAGGGCAGTACCACTTAGTGTGCCCCACCTATCCACACTTGAAACATGTTTTTCTCTCATACCATAGCCTAGAAGGCCCTGTCACAGACACTGATGTTGCACTAGGAGCTCCCACAGGTGAAAAAATATGGCCTCTACGTCTTCTCTATATCCATTGTGATTGAGTTACTGACATATGCTGAGACTGAGGTGCTAAGGACCTAGGCTTCTTTAAGCCTTCAGAAGATTATCCTTCTTATTGTGCATGCTTCTTCTTGGCCTTTGTCTCATGCTTGTCTATCATAGACCTCTCCACTCTCCTAACTAATTCGACAAAAGTGTCAAACCTCTCTTTGTTCTCCAAAGATGACACTAGAGTTGTCAACTCAGTATTGAGACCCTTCTCTAAGAACCTAATCCTCTCCTTGTCTGTTGCAGTCATGTGCATGAAAACCTTAGAAGCTCCATAAACTTAGCTTCATAAGAACCGATCGACATGTATCATTATTGTATATTCTCAAATTTTCAACCTTCTCATCCAAGTATGTTTCCAGAAAGTACAGACTTATGAACTCTTATCAAAATTCTTCCCAATTAATCACAACACCTAACCTTTTGTCCTCCTCTATGACCCACTAGTAGACAACACTCCCCTTCAACAAGTATACAACATGTTTCACCTTATCCTCTTCAGGGATATTGAGGATTTCAAAGGCCTTTTCCAGCTCAGTCAGCCACATATCTGCATCAGTTGGATCAAGTGTTCTCACATACTCCAACGCTCCAACTCATCGAAGTCTTTCAAAAGTCTTCCCAGATCTATGAGTTTCAGCATCAAGGATAGTTTCCCTAGGTTGGGTTGTAGGCATCCTATCCACCATGTGTGTCATTATAGCCATGAATTGTCCAAACATAGACTGGAATGTAGGGTTGGCTACATTGGTTGGGTCAACTTGAGGCACTTCTAGAACAACATCATCCCTCTCTTTCCTCCTTGCACCACCTACTGGTGTAACAACACCACTTTCAACAACATGTTCTTCATGTTCTCTGAACATCTTTTCTTCTCTTCTTCTTCTTCTTCTTCTTCTTCTTCTTCTATATAAGTAGAAATGACCATAAGATATACTAGAGGACACTATAATAGACACAAACCCTAGTCCTATGTCCCTATAGACTCAGCAAACCTATAGCTCTGATACCAATCAAACTATGATGCCCTTCACCACAAAAGTGAGATTACTCAAAACAAAATGTGGAATTTTCACTAATAACATCATTATACAAAATAGGGTAATTAAAACCATTTTCAATTCAATAACTCAAGTGGAAGTATATCATAAAAAAGCCTTCAACTCAGGCCATATGTATTTCATAAATACTAAAAGATGTTACATATCATGTTCAAAGGCTGTTAGGACACAACTGTTATATTTCACAACTTTTTTATATGTACATGCCATTTCTACACACTCATGGCACAAAACCAAAATCTATGTGTCAATATACAAAACAAAAAAAACTCCCTAATGACCTGAGACTACAGGGATGACAAATAGGACTCTACTACAAAACTTTGGTAGCATATTAGATCTCTAACAGTTACTGCTCTCCTTGCTGCTCAACACCTACACCATGACCTCGATCTCCTCGTCCATGACCACCTAAAAAGTTATGGAACCCACAGGGTGAGACCAAACATCCCAGTGAGAGATATAACTCATCACTGACATCTATAATAAGCATAGTAAGATAATAGAGCAGCCATGTAAAGAAGTTAATACTAGTTAAGTAGTTTAAATAAGTACAACTGAGCATTGGAACATCTTATGATTTTAGAAAGAATCTGAAGAACATGTATAATTGTTATAAAATAAATAGTACAAGAAATAAGGCATGGGTTCATCCAATGTGATTTTTTTGACCCTAAGAAAATATACTACTCAATTGTATTATCACTTTTATTATTATGCCCTGAGGATTTGAGGCGTACCACTCAAATCCAACTAACCACTGCTAAGTCAAAATTAGTACCATACAAGATCTATGAAAGAGCCAGACTCCATGATCATCACCATCACTACTCGGTCAGTTCAAGTCTGCAATGTAGTGAAATAACAATCAAACTAATAAACAAAAACTTATTGTCATCACTATAGTCTTGTAGACAACATATCATAGTCAAGGTTATGGTCCTGTAAAATAAATAGTCTGCCTTGGTACATGGCACAACACTAGAGAACATGCTCAAGCATGTCCATTCCATAATAAATCATTATACCACTATCTATTAACAATTTAAGGTTAAGGAGGATGTCTCCACTTGCACCCCACATATTCAATAATATGCACTTTGAGTTTGTCGTAGGAGTTAGTGATTTCACCATCCAGCTAGATACTAACGTTTAAGACATATCTATGGTATAGGGAAACTAAATAGTTAGGGTTCAACTTGATTAGATATTCCAACTGGGTATCTTTTAATACATCAATCAAGTAAAAATGTATAAACCCTAAACAAATTCTACAAAACTAAGGTAGGATACAACTCTAGAAGATATAAAACGTAGACAATGAGAAATTATCTCATTATCACATGCCACTTGCATTACTTCCTTTCATAAGGTCATTAACCATATCACATCACTATGCATCTCAAGAGGATTTCACCTCAAATTGTGCTCAAGGCACTTACTTGGTCATTAAACCAATTCATATAATTCCCGCATAATTGATAGAACATATAACTCAGTATTGCTCATAATCACCAGCTTGTATTTTACAAGGTTCATCATAGCACTTACATAGCTATGGCATTTATCTCACCTGCAAGGTTAGGGTTACATAAATAAGAGAGAAAACATTGCCATAGAATACAATTCTTCTAATAGAGTGAGCACATACGGTACATTAGTACATGATTAGGGTTAGGGTTCGTATATAGACAATTAGGGTTTATAACATTATTCAACCACTAAACCCTAATTGCATTACCCCTCACATGTTTGGAGAGTACTAGGATTAAGCACCATCATTAATGAGTAGCCATTTATAATTACGTCATCATATATAGATCATTACATTAAGTAGTAATCATGATCATTTATAGGTGTGTCGACCTTGCTCACTCAACATGGTGTCACCACCTACAACGCGTGCAACATGGTGTCTCTACCCACACACATATAGGGTGTCTTGGCCCATGACGTGTGTAGTGAGCATCTCAGCTACAATGCGTCAAACATGTCTTGACTGTAATGCGTGTAGCATGTCTCGACCACAAAGCGTGCAACTTGTCTCGACCTTAACGCATGCAACATGTAAGGCCCCTAAACTTTCTTAATGAGTTGAATATGCTTAATTATCATAATTTAATTCTTATAACCCTAATATAACCTTTTTATATGTTTTAAAATCATAATACAATCTTAAGTTTCAAATTTGGTCCAATTTTGACACTATTTGAGCAAGTTATGCAATTTTTTTGCACATTTTGGACTTTTATGCAATTTACCCAATTGAGAGGTTTATTTGCAATTTATTACTTGAATTATGTTCCTTGGATATTCTATCATCATTTTTTAGCTTTTTGATCCATGGGGAACCTATTTAAACCTTGGTTTGAAGGTGTTTTACTCAAGGGTATTTTAGAGTTTACCCCTTCATGGATGAGCTACCTTTAGTAGCTATCAACTAATGAATTATTTTCTTTGCTTGGAAATTCAAGAAACGAGGGATAAGAATGTCTCTATGTATGGTGGGGGAGCTGCTTGTGTGTGTTCTTGTATATTTTTAATAGTTTAAGGCCATGGACACTTGGAAAGATACTAGAACTTCAACTTTTTTTTATCTTAAATTTCATATACTCATCCCTAAGCACCAAAATGAGCCATTTTCTCTCCAACACTTCTCTCCTTATATGAAACTCATTCTCCCTCTGTGCTTCTACGAATTTCCTATCCAAGGAAGATGAAAGAGGGGATCTTCTTGGAAAAAGAATCTAGGGTTGCAATTGACTTCCTTTTAGGGTTTGAAAAGCTTCCTTCTCGTGATCTTGACCTAAAAGAGTAAGAATTCCCTTATTTCTTCCATTTACTTCTTTTTTTATCATTCCTCCTACCTTTCTCTAGGTAAGAACATTTCTATTCCATGGTAGAAATTGTTCTAAAGCTCTAAAACCCTACCTTTCTTGCTCCTTATGCTAAGGATTTACTCATTTGATGAAGAAAGGTGCTAGATGGACGAGTTCACAACTTATGCTTGGATTTTCTAACTTACCTGCTCGGTTTTTCTTCTGTTTGGACTTTCATATTCTAATTAGAGGCAAGTTTTATAACTTTCTCCATGTTTATTGCTAACCATAAGCTTGCTAGCTCATGTTCTTGCTTGAAAATGATGATCCATGCACTAAAAAGCTATGCTTGACTTGGATTTCAATTTTTATAATGTTCCCTATTCTGATTTCAGTTCTAGATGAACCTGTGATCATGTGTACATTGTTCCTAAGGTATAATATGAGTTGGATCAGGTTGGTTTGGCAACTTATGGTGCTAAGCATCTATCAACCAATGGTCAATTTTAGGGTTTAAAGCTGATTTCTTCTATAAACCCATGACCCGATGATGGTACCATTGCAACAACCCTATGGTGTTGTCTTCATGAAAACTGATGGTCAGGATCAAAGGTTTCAGCTGATGGTGACAACCTATGGTCACCCCCTTAGGTCAGGTTTTGGATCAATTAGAAGTTTAATGATCAACCATTAAGTACTCTACTGATGTTATCAATCAATGATGACATTAGCTTAATATTTGATGCTAATTAATGAATATAGTGTTGATCTAACAATCTATGGTGACTTAATGATCACTAATTATGGTGTATTAGGTCTCTACAACCTGTGGTGACTTAATCATATAGTTGTAGCATCAATTAAGCCTTAGACTAATGGTTTCTTGGGTCACTTGATGCAATGGTCGAACCTATACTGTAATTGATGGTTTTAACATATGAACTTGACCCAATGGTCAAGATCTAATATTTATTCCTCCAATAAAGTGGAATTATGTCTAATGTAATATTTTGGTCCTAATAATGTGATTTAGATGGTTTCCTGTATATGATCAACTTAAGGAACTTACTTGTTGACAATGGATGGCTTGTTTTAACTGAACAGTCGATTGCGGGTTTTACCCTACTCTCAATGGAACCTTTTGTGTTGTTCATCAAGGGATGTCTAGGGTTAGATGGTGACTATTTCTAGATAAAAAATCAAGGACTTCATAGGTGGTTTATCTAAGGTGTTTACTTATGTAAAAAACCAATGGTCTTACTTTTTAAACATCTAATGGTTCTGGGTGACATTGTGGTATGGTGATATTGGTTGAATAATGATGGAATAAATGGAGGGTTACCCATAATAAGGTAGTCTTAACTATTCACTCATATGAATACAATGGATGCTAATCATATTGTGTTGATATGTAACCCTAATGAGGTATAACTTTTTATACCTAGCTTTAATATAACTAAATGATGGTAATTGGGTATGAATAGTCCTTGAATGACTAATACAATCATGGAGTACTCTGTTACTGTTGTTGAAACCCTAGTATGCTATAACCCAATGGTTACACCTTGATTTATGTGTGGGTTCATACTTGAGAATACTATGGAATGTTATGGTGATGATTCACCTTATGCATCCATGATCTAATGGGGATGCTGTGAGTTAGGGTTTGGGTATGAGTGTTGATTAGTAACATTAATATAAATTATCTTTTTGAACCTAACTCTAATGCAAATAGATAAAGATGAGTATTCATGTTTAACATTCTTATATGATGGAATGATGGTGTAATAACCTCCTTTATATGATCATAACCTTTTTATGTTAATTGGTGGTTATCATAGACACATGGTTGATACTTTCTTATGCTAAACATGTGCATTATGAATATGATGAGGTTAATCATATCTAGATTCCTTGCATGTTGATGTAATAAAGGAATGTTCTTAATGTTAATATAACCCTGCTATGATTGTTTATGAATATCTCCTAGCTCATTAATGCAATATTGTGTTGATCTGCTGTATTATATGTAAGTGATGTTGTTGAGCCTTGTTATAAGGCATGCAAAGATAATGATGATCTTATAGGGAATAGTACGATGGTCTTAATGACCTTTGGGCATGGTTGAGCCCTAAATGAGGTGTAATCCTCTTGTGTTGATAAGGGTTGATACCCTGTGATATTGTGAAAAGGATTTATATCATGTGATAATATGATGTTCTTAATGACCTTTGAGCATGGTTGAGCCCTGAACGAGGTGTAATACTCTTGTATTGATAATTGTTGATACCCTGTGATATTGTGAAAAGGATTTATATCTTGTAATAGTATGATGACTAGTGTGGTCTCATGAATGGCAAGTGAATAGTACCATGTGATGATGAGATGAGAAACTATGTTCCACACATTCTATATCTTTTAAAAGTTGTGATATTTATATGCTTTCTAGAAGTGAATTAGGGTTTGTATGTCCAATTGTTTGATGCAGCCTTAATTCACGCAATTGTCATAACTAATCAAGTGCAACTCTAATCATGTAGTGCCCTATGCTGTGGAGCCATCTTCAGTGTCAGAACTTGCTGGATGGTGAAATGAGTATTCCTAAGGGAAACTCAGAGCGCATACTGTTGAGTATGTGGGGGTGGCAAGTTGAGGATAGATCCTTGTCATCCACAATGTAGATTGTGGAGGATGGCTATGGTCATGCCTCATACATCTGATGTGAATGAGGACAACTGCGGTTGTACCTCATATTAGAGGGTTTTGAATACCCTGGATGCTAGCGTCGTGACTTGTACCAAGGTGGGCTAGTTCCAAGACTATATGTTGCTATTTTGCAGTTTGACCGATATGTCACTTCTATTTTACTCGTACTGACCGTGGGGAAGAGATCTTAGAATACCGATACTCCTAGATCTTGTAAGGAACTGAATAGCTCTTCACAGGGGTCAGTTGGACTTTGGATGGTATGATTCAAATCCCCAGGGCGTAATTAAAGATGTAATACAGTTGTGTTGCATATTTGTTTAAGGTTATACACAACGTTTCACATTAGATGATAACCCTTGTTTGTTATCTTTACATAAAGATGATTCTTAGTGAAATTAAGAGATTGTAGATATACTTAGGTTGTGGATATGCTTAAGATTGTTGATGCGTACATACCGTAGCCATGCTTATGTTGATAATTATACTACTACTGTTGATTATAATCATGATGCTAGCTATCTCATGTTGTTAGTTATGTTTAGCATGCTAGCCATTCCTTTGTAACTAGAGATGCATATACTGCTAATCATGCTTATCTAGATAGCTGTGCTTATGTTGTTAGCTCTTCTTTTGATGTTGATATGTTCAACCTATTAGACATGCTAATGTTGTTAGCTAGGATTATGTGGCTAAACTTATTCATAATGATAGAGATTCTATGTTACTAGACTTGCTCATGATGCTAGATATGCATATACTACTAAATTGCTTATATTGTCAACAAGATAAAGGATGAGAGTATGGCTAATGATGATAATTATTATATGCTTCTTTATGTATTTTGTTAATCATCAGTGCTGATGAGCTTATTTGTTATATCTGATTAAATTGCTTAACTGTTTAATTACTTAAAAATGTTGTAATCAATAAATGTTGTTAGAAGTTATATCTCTTGCTGGAACTTGGGTCTCACCCTTATGGTTTGCCACAACTTTTTAGGTAATCTAAAGTGATGAAAGAAAACCTATGGCAGCAAAGTGGAGCAATGGTAATGAATCTTTGAGAAAGTTGATTATATGTCTAGTGTGTCCTAGAGTCATTCTGTACTCTCAGGTCTGGGCAGGAAAAGTTTGTATATGGTGTTTCAAACGAATCTGAATTTTGTTAGCATATTAATGTTTGTTTGTGTGGCATATATGAATATTGTTCTCCTGTGTATATATGTTGTGGCTAAGGGAATAGAACAATTTTTTCAAATTCTTGTCATAGTATGGATAAAAGAAAGATGCTTGGCTCTATGGAAATTTTTTTGAGCAGGTGCTGACGTGGAAATCAGTTTTAATTTACCCATATTTTTGGGTATGTGATTAATTAGTGATTGATTGTGTTTTACGTTTTGAGTAATCTTGTTTAGTGTAACATGTTCTCACACAACATATCTCGACTGCAACACGCGCAGGGTGTCTTGACCCGTGACACTACGTTGTGACTGGGCTAGCAGGTAGCGACTATCCCCTAGGGTTGTTGAGGTTTAAACAACCATCTATGCAAGGTATCGACCTAGGGGAAGATCAAGGGTCGTCTCGACCTCATGCTAGCCCTATTCCCAACATCTAAATAGATCCAAATAGGTCAATACAACTGATTAACATTAGGGAATACCAAACGTCAACAAGTTGAATAACACCCTAAACCATGGTGTTCATCAAACCCTAGAGCTTGTTCATGAAGCATTATCAAAAGAGCTATGTATTGAGAGAGAAAACCAAGATTCTTATGCATGCTATTGCACTCTAAAAACTCCTTTTGTTCATAATAAATGGACTATCTATCAAACATCTCATATCCATAAATAACAATCCAAAGGAACACATCAATAATTCACTTACCATAAAATCGGGTACAAAGATTTAGGGTTTTAATAGATAGAGTAGCTTTCTTGAAACTACCACAAAAATGAAGCCCTAAATCACTATTGTTTCTTCTACCATAAAGTTTACATTTTTATATATAGAACAACAATATATAATCAGATTTAAGATGGACATAATAGATGGGGGAAAGTTATATAACCCACCTATTTTTGGAGAGAGCTAATCTTCCAAGATCTCAAGCTTCAAGAAATCCCACCAAGATTCAACACTTAGACCCAAGGATCACCTCAAGAAGAGAAAGAAATGCCATGGTAAAAGGAGATCTTATGGAAAGAGAAAGCTCAAACCCTAGATCGAACTAAAGAAGAAGAAAGAAGAGGTCTTTTTCTCACTCGGGTACCATCATGTCAAAACATGATATATGGCCCTTGTAAAGAAGAGATCTCCAAGAAAAGACACCATGGATGATCCAAAATCTATGACCAAGGAAGAAGAAAAAGATGATGGATATTTTAGAGGAGAGTAAATGTGGTCAAGAGTTAAGATTACCTACCACGAGAAGAATCTCCAAGAAGTCACCACCAAAGAGTTGATCTAGCACGCGATCTTAAACATGCAAGATGAACCAACCACCCAAGATTCAAGAATTCGATATTCCTTTCTCCCAAAGCTCCAATAATGATCCAAAGGGAGACTAAAGAGTGCGGGGACAAAAAAGTTCCTCTCATGTGAAGAGAAGGGGTTATATACCCAAAGGAGGGAAGTAGAGGTTTATGAGGTGTCAACATATATGGGTATCAAAAGACAGATGTCCTTCAAAGAAATAAACTTTCCTCCACTCACATGCAAATTTATGAAATGTTCATGCTTATCCAGCAAAATTGTAGTGACCTCCAAGGTCGACTACTACCTTGTCTCGACCGAGACACTTTCTTATACCTATCTGGGTCTAGACACTAAGTCACCGTATGCCCATGGTCGAGACACTGGAGGGCAAAATGTTTTGACCCACCCCTCTCTAGGTCATATTGGTCAAGAACATAACATCCAAAGCATGTGTTTTGGTTGCTACCCTCACCAAAAGTGGTGTAGTGGTCATAACACTCCAACTCTAACATTGGCACTTTATCAACTTAAGCAAACCCTAGAAACCCTTAAATCACCCTGAGATGTCGCATCACTAACCATGGTTAAAACAAGGTGCCCCATTGCATCATATCCTCTCTCATGATGATAAATCACAATAAAAAATTTCTTCATGTAAAAACTTGCAAGATAACCCTCACTTATGGGTAATATGCAACTAGTGCAAAACAAACATATATATAGCAATGATAGGTCAAACATCAATCAAATTGGACCAAAAATGAAAATATAAGCCTGTCACATGATATGAATACATATCACAAGATTAAATTAAGGTTGAAGAATCTCATTATATAAGGTAAACACAATTAAGCATAAATCTAGGTTTGGGTCTTACATTAGTTAGCCTACTTCATAGTATTAGGATGAAACCCCAACACATGGGATCGTAGGCCTTTGAGAGGTCGACCTTGATAGCCATGTTGGGATCCAAGCCATGCCTTCTCATAGGATGGATTTCTCTTGAGCCATGATGATATTATATGTGAAACATTAAACAACTACAAAACTAAAATAGGTCATTGAGATCCACGATTGCTTATGGTTCTTGAGTCTCTCCACCAACACCTTTAAGATAATATTCAGACATGTGTTGTTAAGATATATAGGGTGAAAATTGCTTCACACTTCTAGATTTTGATCTTTGGTATAACCATGATACTAAATTACACAAACCATAAGTTAATACATTGGAATGATTAAGAATACTCTACTTTGATTGCATGAAATTTGCATCACAACTGTCCAAGCCACTAATTTTGATTTTTCTATGAGTTGTAGAGTTCTTTAGATTTTTGTTTCATATGGTACTCCCTAAATCATTTTTTATTTAGTTCTTTCTAGGCTTGTGTAGTTTGCAGGTATTATATATAAAGCATCATAGGTAGGCTTCATACAAGTTGTGATTTGGTTTAGGAAGAAACTACAGACAAGAGATTTCATCACTATCAGGATAAAGACCTAATTTTCATTTGTAGCTCTTAATTTTGTAATCATGTTTCTCCTTTGATGGTTGTTTAAAAAATCTTGGTAGTAGAGAATTTTCTTATCACCATATGAATTCATGGTTGATGGTTGCATTGCTTCTAATTTTACTCCTATTCCATTAGGAAGCTTTCAAACTATGTCTATATATTCACACATCACTCATCTACTACCGATGAGGGTTGAAGTCCATAGAGATTGTAAATTATTGATTTTGATAAGAAATTGTCCTTCTCTTTAGTTATCATAACCATCATCTTTCTTTCCTAGGCTTCAAGGGTAGCTTGAATCCAAGTGATAGTTGTTGGATCCAATTCTCCTACAGAATATAACAAAACTCTAGATTTACTTTCCACATAAATTTTGTTTTGAAGTTTGATTGTTTTCTTGACCTAGCAGTATGACTTAACAAAAGAAGAGAAAAAGACATGGAGGTGGCACATTTTACACCTGGGATTAATGGGTTCCAATAACTATGTCAAACATTAATGTTGTATTTTGTATGTGGTTCTTTTCTGAAGGTGAAGGCAGGGAGAACCCCACATTTGAGGGCCCAACTTCTGTAAGATCTCCTTAGAAACATCCAACTTCTTCATTGAAAGAACACCCCTCCAACCTTTTATAGGGGATCAAGCATCATATTGAAGACACCAACTACAACCCAATCCTCACTAATGTTGAGGTTGTGATGAATAAGATGCTTCCACAATAGTGGCCATAAAGTTGGGTTAGGACTAGCATACACCACCATAGGCAAACTGACATATATAGTTAAAAACTAAACCCCATGGTAAAAAAGAGTAGATAATAAGTATGTCATAGACTAGGTGTGAGAGTTTACTTGTAATAAAACTTTTGATGATAAAATTTCATACTAGGCAGATAAGAATCATATAAAAGTGTACATTATGGTAGAAGAATAAGTGATCTGCACATATAAGAAACATATTTAGTAAGAGTATATTTATATGCTAGTTGATAAGGAATATAACAAAGATTCATCTAATTTTTCAAATAAATTATAAGCATTTACATTTGTCCTTAAACTATTGGCTTGCACTTCACCAAGTGAAGGTCGCCAAGCCTAATTGTTGTGCTAACAACTTACTATCATTATCTTAAGGTCTAGTCGGCCACCTTAAAATAGTTACGTCTAACACTTTTCCACCATAGGATTCCCTAAAAAGGGTAAGGTAGGGCATTCATCCTCTCTACCATCAGATCCCCATCTTAGGTATACATGATAGGTAAAAACATAAAAAATATTAAACCCTAGAATATCTCTCATGTTTTCTAGTTTACATTTAATAAATGTACATTCTTAGTGGACATATACTTTATCAAGAGAGGGTTTCAATTTAGAATCACATAGTGTGACACATCCATAAATCATGGTGATCTAGTCTTCACATTATAGCTCCACACTCCAGAAATGCTTCTCATAGTCCTTTGATTACCTCAAGGAAATTTGTTTATTTCCCCCAATATGGACCTATATTCGACTCATCATTTTAGGAACAACTAACTAGATGGATTCATCATTTTACTTACTACTTAAGCCTCTTAATCACTTAAATAAATTTCATTTCATCATTCATCATGCGTGCATTGTCTTACACAACTGAAATGCATGCCATAAACTAGCTTAGGGTCAAGAAGACTTTAATCATCATAACAATCAACACATAAATCTACAATTTATGACATACATATGTCTTTCCAGTTCTTACATCATCTCATATAAATTATCATCACTAGACTATCAAACATGAATATAATATCATGTTCTAGTATTTATCCATATCAAAATTTCTTAGGTACAACTCATCACATGACATTTCACGCTCATCATTTCATTCCATTTCAAAATTTCACCAAATATCGATAGTGATATATAGACCTACAAAAATATCAATATAAAACATATTTTATTCCTAATTCTTCCCATGTAAGCTATATTACGCAACCAATGGATTATTCCATAAATATTTGCTCAGATATAGAGTGACTTGAATAAATAATCATTCACAATACATAGTTAATATCTCATGCCACATTCTCATGACATATGATCAACAATCTTTATTACCTCTCTTATAATTGAGCCAAGCTATATTCAATTAATTATGTTCATTATCCTTCATTATAAAGATGATTTGTTACTATTAGTTTACTCATCATATGAGGTTTAGGGTTAGGTTCTTAGAACCATACACTCAGTTCCTTGGTTTTTGGTTCATTTTAGATTCATTAAACTTAACTTCTTTGATTTTAATCTCATTATTATACTTGGGAAAAGTTCTACTTCACCAGTTACACAATGTTGTTCTCTCATTGAAACGCTTCATAGTTTAGAGTAAGTGTATTTTTTTCAGTTTTGTCTAGTCCAAATATTTTCAAAGCAATGAAGTTAAGTATTCTTTCATACTCATTTCAATGATATTTATCCATGACCTATCATCTAAACTCAGTTCAAATTTTCCGGTTCATTCCTTGCATTTGGATAACAACATTCCAAGTATTATCTCCTGGTGGAATTTTGTATTATGAGAAATCCTTCCTATTTTTATCAAACTATTCAAATTAAGTAGTGATCAGATTATGGTTACTTCAACTAAGTCTCAACATTAAGTTATCTTCTCAATTTAATATTATGCGACTTATGGAAAAGACTTGCAGTCATGTGGAATTTGCTCTTTATTCCTTAAATCACACTAAAATAGATGCATTAGACTTTAATCATCTTAATAAGACTTATTTCTTCAATTGAAGTGATAGTTAACTTACAAAGGACATCTCTTTCCATTTACACAATTAAATACAAGTTAAGGTCTTATCTCTCATTTAAATTCCAATAAATGCAATTTTAGAACTTTCAAGAAGACAAGTTAATTTAGTGCATGCTTATACATCATCAAAAGTACCAAATTAACCACTAAGCTCAATAAGGTGTATTAATATTTATTAGTATTATTAAAAAAATGAAACCAAAAATTTCACTTTGTTGCAATATATCCATTAATTACAAACATTCATCATTCCATTCGTCATTTGAGTTATTCCTCAAAATCAACACTAAACATGGATATATCCATTCTTGTATGGTGACTCTCATAGACAATCTATGCCTAAAATCACCAATAGTTAAGTAAAAATAACAAATGAATCACTTTTTATCCATGCTTATTCAATTTAGATTACATTCTATACATGATCACCAAATCCCGACTCATTTTACTCATTCAACTAGCTCAAGAAATTTTAGCTTAAAATTGTGTACTTCCTTCACCAATATCTTTAGTCTAAATGGTCTACATATTGTGAACTAATTAAATATCATCCACTAATAATGATTCTAAAAAAGTGTTATTAGATTCCCAAAAATATCTCAATTGAATGTGCAATAGAGTATAAATACAAGCCTACCTTCATTGACTTCTAGATATTATTAATCTTTCAACTTGATCATATAACTTAAAAGGGATATAACCACTCACCTCAAGTATCAAACACCTCAATAATGTATGTCAAGAACTAAGGTTTTCAAAAATATATCCATCTCAAAGAAATTGACTCATTTTCTTCCTCCCCTAAAATTAAGAACCCTAGGGAGAATTGAACATAAAGAAAGATAAAAGAGGTGACATGAACTCTTTTGATCCAAATCAAATGAATAATTGAATTCCAACATAGGAGATAAAAATCATATAGACTCCTAATTATATTATTAAACTTACTTGATTCGACAAGCTTTAGTCATTATAAAACCCTAATTAGGATCTCCCCGCTCCAATTTCTTCAAAACCATGAAATTCTCTTCATTTTATTGCAATCCCAATATATTAGTGGGTCCATGGATTGTGGGAAATTTTTAGATGATATTTAACTAGTATAGATCATTTTATATGGTTATAAAATTACAAAAAAGTCCTACAATGGCATTATGTTACTTCAAGAACAAACCTTGTTAGATGAATTTCCCCCCTCAAAGCCAGACTAATGAAATGATGTGTTTATCCTCAATTTAGCTCCAAAAATTACGAAAATTTAATTTTTTGTTTGAAATGAATGTCATCATATATAGTTATTATTTCAAGTAATTTCGACTTACCGGCAAACTCGTAAGAATCTAATACCAAATTGTCACACTCCAGTATATATAGCATGGTCGACGAGTTTATCTTATAGAACCTTGACTAACCAACAAGCCTAGAAAACATCCTAAGACAATGATTTTTGCAATAAAACTTATTTGTGCTTCATAAAATCTACATCTAAATCACATTTTAGTATGAATTATTAACAAAATACTAGAAATCATTTAGTACACTAATATACTTATCGCTAAATTTCTTTTCATGATTTTTATTAATCTGGTATATAATAGCTAGTGAATATAAATCCATGATGGTGAAAATATTACAATAGGATGTTTTTGAAAATTATGCTATATCTATATGTTCATTAACAACAAGAATGCATATCTATATTAAATAATGGAATCAAACTAAGCATATTAATATTTCACATACAATTTTTGTTGGCCTAACCCTTATAATTAAAAGCATGTATCCTTAGCATGCATCATACAATTTAACACATCATAAATAAAATATTATTTATTAATAAATCAACAAATGTAAAATTCTTAGTAAAACCAAATTCTATAGCTAAGATTAAATTAGGTAATTACAATTTGTCACAGGGGTACATGATCTCCCTTTTCAGTGACAACCCATGAAATTTTTGGTAATAATAGTACAATTGACACAGTGTGTCAATCCTCAGACATTCCATGTTTTATGTAGTTGCATGATTTCGAGAATTGTCACGGAACGTGTCAGCTTTGATGACATGTTTTATATATCAATTATTTTCAAGATTTTATTGGCAAACATGAGATATGCCTTTTGACCCTAGATACATACATTGTCACTCTATTTCTAGACAATATATAAATACAAAGCAAACGGTCTTTGAGGGGAATCTTTCATTTTTTTCCAAAATCATTTATCCTGGCATGTGGTCTCTAGATAGCAAGCAACCTTCCCCTTCCCTGGGTAAGAAAAGGGAGAATGATGGCAAGGAGTAACACAATGTGTAAGAGGGAGAAGAAAAAAAGTATAGAAGGTGATTTGATTCCATGAATTGATGAACTAGTGTTTAATTTCCCATCTAAACACAATCTTAATATTCTTCTACATACTTCTACTTTTATATTTTTATCATGTAATTTTATTAGATATATATGGGAGGAACAACATCTCCATCATAACTAGATTTTCATCTAACATGGATAAACAATGATTTTATGTATCTGGTCACCCAGAACACATCTTCTATGATTACTTTATATAATTTCTTGGTTTACATAATGTTTTTTGGTGACAGAAAGAATCCAACCTGGGTGAGCCTAACATGGTAAATTCTCAAAGAATGAGTGGGTGTAGTCCAGTCACCCCTTCTTGCACCAAATCAACATGGATTACCATTCACAAAGTGTCTTTGGTGTGGTTTGAACCCATGTTCTTTGTTGTGACTTACCGAGCTCTTAACACCATAGATACTCTGGGTTGACAATTTTTTTTATCTTTTCTTATTTATGTGTGAATGTATTTCCGTAGGATTTATCACCCATTCATCAATTTTGTTGGGTCATTCTTAGTTGAGAAACATAAAAGATTCCAATTAAAGAACATGAGTTACCAATCTTATTTCATGACAATCAACAAATATTATAAGAACTTTACTTCTAAAATTAAAATTTGGGAATAGGTAAGTTTAATATTCAATATAAATTAATTATTGTCTATAAACAATACTAGTTTTGGTTTAGATCCATTAAGAACACTTTAATAAATTTTCCAGATAAAACATATTTGAATTATAGATTATCCATGTTTTCAAACATTAAAAGATATTTTTGGCAGTCTTTAGTACTTAGAAGCCATTATTGATCTTTAACTTTATTTTTCTGGTCTCTTGGATTTGTAATTTAGGCTTTTCCTTTTTATCTTAATAAATCAACCCAACTATTAATCCTTCAATCTTTTACACCAAATTTTGTCTTTAACATTATTAATATTAGTTTTCAAAAATAGCACTTAATGTTTGTGGGTTTTACCCAACAATATACTCATTGTGATAAAAAAGTATTGTAGGAGACAATATGTTGCATGATTTTATTTAATTTTGTACACTTTTCATGCATCAAACACAAACTTAGATTTAAAGCCCTAATCATTTTTCCACAAACTGCCTGAAACTAGAAAAGGGTATTGACACCAACTGAGTCTAGAATGCATTACAATGTGCCACCTCAATTTGTAGAAAATTTGAGTTGTTCTACTACAAGAAGGTAAAGAATAATTATGCCAACTATGCCACTGATATTTCATTCTTCCTTTATGTCTTATAATTTTATTGTCAAGATTGAATTGAAGTGATTGAAGTGTTTACGTTGCTTTAATTTTTCAGATGATAATATTCTTTGAAAGTCTTAATAACTCATCCATTCTTCTTGTTGACTTAGATAGGTTTTTTCATCAACGATATGTAGCTTTGATATTGATTTCAACTCCCATAATAAGTAGCAGAAATACAACTATCTACTTAATATGGTTCAAACACCAAGAGTTTTACCCATGTTTGAACTCTTTCTTGTGCTTTGTATCAAGTCTTGTGACATTTATATCTTTTTTTTATATATTAAAACTGCTCATATATTACTTCTTTCAACCATAACATCCTTCTTTCAAAAATCTGGGTAATTGTCCCTCCAGGTCCTAGAAACTTCGAGGGCACAGCCCCATCTAGCAAGATTATGAGCAGCCACATTACATTTTCTTTTTACATGAGTCATACTAGCATAACTAAAATGCTTCTTTTCTTCTTGAATCCATATGATCAGATTATTATACGCATTGCCAGACTTAGCTTCCTTAGTAACAACATCAGTGACAAGGCTTGCATCAGTCTCCACTTCAATCTCCCTAAAGCCCCATTCCCTTGCTTTTCTTATACCCAGAAGCACCGCAAAAGCCTCCACCATATGGCTATTCTATTCCCCATAAAGGACCCAGCACTCCGTACAAACTAGCTCCCCATCATGATTCCTGTAAATAGCACTGAGAGCCATCTTTTTGTTTTCCACAGAAAAATTTGTGTCTGTATTCATCTTAATCCTGCCTCTCAGAGGTAGACTCCACCTTTTATCTTCTCTTCCGTCATTTGTTCTAAACATGTTCCTTGCAGATTCATCATAGCATTCAGTCCAAGCCATGAGGTTTGTGTATATCATTATCGGCTGGCACTTGTTCTCTTTAAAAACTGCTGCATTTATGATCTTCGAGCAAGCTGCACATGTTGTAATAATGGTAGTAGCAGCTTCCTTCTCATATTTGTCAAGGATCCACTTCCAACAGTCCACCATGGACGTCCTGGGTACCAATCAAAAAATATCTTCTTTATTCAAATATCTCCATAGCATTTTAGCAGCTTTACAATAAAAAAAGATGTGAAAAAGATTGTCTGTTGGGTAATCACATATCTTGCATCTTGTATCTATATCAATATGTCTTCTTTCTAGGTGCTCCGTTGTAGCTAGATACTCTTTACAAGCCCCCCATACGAAAGCCTTAGTTTTGGGGGGGGACTCTGGTTCTCCATATGTCCTGCCAAAGATTATCCATCAGCTCTGTTTCCCTATTTTCTTCAAAATCCCCATAGCCTAACCAGTAAGCAGACTTAACAGTAAACATGCCATTAATGGTAGGGTACCAGTAGAGTCTGTCATTAGTCCCAATGCATGGCGGGGACTTACTGATCGTCTGTATATCCTCATCAGTCATCACTTCAAAGGTTGCATCCATTTTCCAAACCATTTTTTCAGTATCAACCACTTCAGTGATCAACCATTCATTCTCATCAGTTATATATTCGGGTCTACTGCAGTACCCTTTGTGGTTTGGAAGCCATGGGTGAGCCCAAAGATTAACCCCCGAGTTCACACCAATACTCCATCTCAGTCCCTCCTTTAGGAGAGATTTCACCCCCCATATACTGCGCCAGGTAAAGCTCGGGTTGTAACCCCTGAAAGCATCAAGGAAATCATCCGCTTTGTAGTATCTTCCTTTTAACACTCTAGCACAAAGTGAACCTCTTTTGGTATGGAGCCGCTAGGCTTGCTTGGCTAAGATGGCAATATTGAAGGCTTGTAGGTCTCTAAAACACAAGCCCCCATCTCTTTTGGATTTGCATAGTTTGTCCCATGAGGCCCAGTGTATCCTTCTCTTAGTGTCACTGGTGCCCCACCAGAAATTAGCTATCATTCTTGTTATTTGTTCCGTTACATTAAAAGGAAATTGGAACACTCCCATCATGTAAGTAGGCATAAATTGTATGATTGATTTTATCAGTACCTCTTTTCCCACCTGGCTCAGAAACTTCTCCTTCCACCCATTTATTTTCTACCAAATTCTGACTTTTATCACTTTAAAGGTCACTTTTTTTTATCTCCCTATAACCGTTGGTAGACCCAGGTATTTTTCGTGCTTCTCCACCTGCTTCATATTCAAAATTTCGAGGATCTCATTCACTCTTTCTCTGTCCACATTTCCACTGAAGGACACTTCAGACTTAATGAAATTAATTTTCTTCCCTGAAGCTTCTTTATAGCAGCTAATAATGTTAGCTATCGTCAAAGCTTCCTGCGTAGATTCCCTTATGAAGATAATGCTATCATCAACAAAAAATAAATGAGATATAGGTGGTCCTCCTTGACTCGCCGCAGCCCCGTGTATCTTCTTTGATTGGACATCATTATGTATCAGGTGAGAGAAAGAGTCCACACAGAGGAGAAAAAGGTAAGGTGACAGTGGGTCGCCCTGCCTTAGACCCGTTTGTGACATTTATATCTTATATTGCATCAAGGCTCTCAAACACAAAAGATCACGAATTTGTGTTTGGTGATTTCTTCTTGAATACAAAAAGTTTTTATAAGAGTAACACACCTTGTAAATTTCATTCTAGTATGTAAATATGTAAAAAGAACAAGGAGACAAGTAAAAAAGAGCATAAAGAAGCAAACTGAATTAGATGAATTTTTTTTGTCTCTCACCTAATTCTTAATGTAACTTTGAACTTGTGGAATTTTAGAAAAGTGGAGTGTTACCTTAAAAAAAGGACATACAACCTCTTATATACGTCATAACTAGGAGGATATGAACTTCCAAAGAGAAGATATCATGCCCAAGAGAATCACTCTCAATCGTAAAGCTAAGATGCCTAATAAGTGTTCTTGTAGAAACAACTTGCCCCATAAAGTAAAAGAAGAAGAAAAACAAAAATGGTTCTATGTTATGTTTTCTTCCTCAAGGTGAAAATTTTATCATCATTCTTGGTTATTATAACTTACACATGGATACTAGTAATATTACAAGTGATTAATAAAGTTTATTGTTTTCTCATATGAAGACTTGTTATAGTGATGTAGTTGTGTCAGTGTAGTGATGTTCTTCATGTGAAGGGATGTAAAAGTTCTTAGTCTATACAATTTTAGAGTAACACAACATCGTTGCTTTCTTATTTCTTTCTAACCAACTACATTTTCCTTGACAACTTTGTATGGCCACTATAAAATCAAGAAAATTTAGTTACTTGCATTAATGTATTTAATATTATGATTGTAATTATAAATAATATCTCTTTTTTAAGTTCTAATCCTCACAATGGGCTTACTGTGCAACCATTCAATGTGTCATCAAGAGGTTGCCATTTTAACATGTCCTAGTTTCTTCTCATTCATTTTATTGAGAATTCCATATTGGTTTACATGTGTGCAAATTACATGTATTCATTCAACATGAAAACAATATGAAAATATCACACTACTATTACCAAACCATTATAAAATTTTGTGAGTTTTTTTCCCCAAAATTCATGTCCAAAACAGGACGAAACATACATGTGAAATTATGAATAACTAACAACATGATCAATTATTCTAAATATATAGGATCTACCATGTATAGTGGAACCCCACCAGAGAACTCCTACTTTAGCTGCATCCTATTTCCATTTTAATCATAATGAAGCTTTGTACATATGTACATCTCATCCACAACCATTCACCAATGAGGGAAACATTTATCATAAGTCACATTGTGGTTATAAAAACAAAACTATACCATATTACGTGATAGATAGTGACAAACATGAATACATAAATAGTACATCAAACATAAGGCATCAATATCATATTCTTTGCATGAGCTTATTGGTCAAGTTATTAAGCCAAGAATATGAAATGCATTCTCTCATAATTTTCAAAACGTCTTCTTTAAAACTCTTGATTAGTACACAAGGTACCCTCTGATTGGAAAAATTTGAAAGTCACACACCTAAATGGCCATTATTTTGCATCATCATGACCTTATAATATTTTCCCTAGTATCCACCTTGATTTATAAGATTAAAAACCAACAAATTTTTATTAATAAAAACTAAGAATTATTATGGTTATTTCAAATGAGCATTGCATGAGCATGACACAACATTTATACAATAGCTAATATACATATTATTTTCTCAATTGTAACTAAAATAATTATTATTTTATAGAAAATTTTGTAAATTTGAATATCTACACGTGGTATAATGAATCCTATCATTATCAACAATAAATTGGATTTGAATTCATATATAGCATAAGAAATGTACAATTCATCAGATAAAGCATACACATATATGTACAATAAAAATGTAAGTGATACATGGATGCAAAATTCAATTTAAAAGATATATAATAGAATTACTTATGACATCAATAAAATACGAAACTTAAAAAGAAGATATTGTTTTTTGAAAGAATATATAATGAAGTATAGTATTATCAATACTTTATCATTACAAATAGGTCAAAGAATTAGGATTTTGGAAAGAATATGAGTATCAGGTTATTGAGTTAGATATATAATATCAAAATTAAATTATTTGAATGTTATCTTAAATAGTTTTAGCATATAATTCTTAGGCCACCAAATTTTTATAGATTATATTTAGTTGAAACATAACATTATTATAATGATATACACCAAAGACCCTTTAAAAACATCCCTTAAACACTAACGTGAACTACTAAAGGCTAGGGGTGAGCATAATTTGGTTAATAGCTAATTAAATAGATGGTTATTTCCAAATGGTTATTTTTATGAACGTTTTGGTTAATTTTGTTAATTTACTTTGGTTAATTGGTTAATTTGTCGGTTAATAATATTTTTTGTTTGGTTAACTGAATAGCAACAATTTATTCAAAGAAAATCTTACACATATATACCTATAATGTTGTACTTGAATTACAAAAAACCTCCACATTTATATACTAATAAAGTTTTCATGAACTATATAGCTCTATATTTATATGAAATACTACTAGAATACAACAATTATTCAAAATTTTATGAGTATTTTAATAAAATATCATTACAGGAATGTTATTTGGTTAACCAATTAACCGACCGAATTAATCACTAATGAATTAATCATATATGAAATAACCAACATAAATTCAGTTAGGTTAATCATTAAAATCTTAAACCAAAAATTACCCATTTATCTGAACTGAATCAGCCATAATTGTCTGAATCAACTGAATTATCACCCCTACCAAAGGCTACAAGTTATGAAAGGATTGTATGAAAAAACCATTTGTTACAAAAATACTCACTCCTAATGGCCAGAAAGACAAAGGAAAGAGGGCCCAAGTGTCTATCTGTAATGTGGATCAGATAACATATGCATGAATAAAATCACAAACAACTACTAAGGTATGCGACAACTAAGCATAAAAGAATGCTAAGCTAATTCCTGACAAGATCCTAGGTCCCAAATATCAACCATGTGTATTTCATTTGCATGTCATTATATTTCATCAAAGTAAGAACAAATTATAATAATGCAGAAGCTCGATCATTGTTAGAGATTCATTGTGTACCTATTACCTAAAATCATAAAATAGGTACACATCTACACAACTGTGCTAAGTACGCTATGCAAACATATACATTCATAGTTTTAGGAGAATATATATTTCTTGGAAAAAGCATAATTTAATAACAAGAAAGGAAGCAACAACATTTAAAGAGAATATTTTATGTTCATTTCCATTATTCCAACAATATCATAAGGCATTTGACCATCTCTCAAAGAAAGGAGTTTGTGAGGGTGCTCAAGATTAACTACCTTGTCTCAATATGAGGGACTAGAAGATTAAATGTAACGAGTTAATCCTATTTGTAAGGGACCTCAAGTACATTGGCAAGAGCTTAGCCGTATATCAACATGGTCTACCCTTTCTTGATAAATCAAGTAGGACACCCAGCCTTGTGTCCTTACTTTGAGAATACAGAAGCACAAGGTTATATATACTGGACATTTATCATTATGTTTGAATTTTGTTCAACACAATTAATTAAGACAAAACATAGTATCCATAAGGAAGATGTAGCTCAAACAAGTGTAGTAATCCAAGCACTTATACTACATACATACATGCAATTTTTAATACCACTAGTCTTGCCAATAGCAGGATAAAGTGTACCATGATACGAGAAAACTAGAATTAAGGACAAGATTAGATCTTAGAATAGAGTCCATAAAAGAGATCCTAACATTAAAAAATGGTGTGATACAATCAACATTAGGAAGATTAAGGTCATCTCAAACATATTTATCATGGGCGGATGTTTCACCTAATCTAAGTTCCATATTTCTCAATGATTGGTTTCAATATCTCCAATGTTCATAAAATATTCATCATCAAGCTACATATTACATCATATATCATTTTCATGTCGGGTGAAACATATTATAGAAATACCATGGATTTCAAACTTTGGTTTTCATGATCTTAATAGGGTAATCATAAGATTTGAATAACATTGATGAATCAATCATCATAACATCCATTTAAGTAATATTGAGTCATTTCCATTTAAGATTGTGAGCATTAGAACTTATATGAGATCAAGATTGATTAACTAGCAAAAATATCAATAAGTTACTGACTTGAAAGCATTAAATAGAATCCATGACCATTCGGGCGGGATTTTTATAAGAAACAGAACTTGATTTAGCAACATGCACATCGAGGTCACATTTCATGTAATGTTTTAGGTCACTTAGTCAGAATAGGGCACAAGATTGATGTAGGTGTTAAAAGAATATAAGGTTACTGATCTAGATAAAATGTGATGATTTGGAGTGCATATAATCAAGTTGAGCATCAATTTAATGACCTTTAGCATTAAAGTCCATATTACATGCATTTCATGAAATAGGGTCAATAATAGGGCAAATCATGGTTAAGTTTGATTTCTATAACAAAAGATGGCATATTTGACTAATTAGTGTCATATTGATCAAGATGGGTCATGAACTGATCGTGGTTCAACATAAAAATAGTGAATATGATAAAAGAGATCAATTTGATACCATATTCAGCATAACATGAGCTACAAGAAGAATTTGGCCTTGAAACCAAATTGATTGGATAAACCTCATTTCACATGTTTGGTTTCATTTATAATGTTTCCATTTTGACTTTAGGAATTATTTTTTATGAAATTTGCAAGATTTAAGGTATGTACATGAGAGAGAGGGAGGCAGAAAGTTATAATGGGCATGCCCTCATTGGGCTAGGGCTGGGTCTAAATGCGAGTCATAGGGGAGTGGGGTGCGTGGGTGTTTGACTGGTCAAATGGTATCAAGAGAGAGAATTATGATTGGGTTAGTGAACTGTGAACTGGGTTGTTCATTTTCTAGCGCATCATGAACCACAAGGGTGCAATGTTGTGGTTCATGGTATCCTCTCACGAATGCCCCATGATCATTCTATCTTGCATGATGGCATATGGAGGATGTCCAAAAATGCTGGTGATACATGAAGGTTTCGAACCTTAGGGAGGGTCAAAACTGGTGGCCTTGTCATGGTGAAGCTTGGTGAGGTATTTGGGGGCTTCAAGAAAGGTTGGGGGTAGCCAAAGGAAGCCACTCAAACTTTGTCCGTGGCGAATAGCTCGATGGATTAGATTGGGGGGGGAACTCAAAAAATTTGAGGAAAATGAAAGAAATGGATGCATACTTAAGGGGTTATAAAGAAGGCGTGAGGGGTGTGGATACCTATACCCATCATGGGGGAGACCATGGAAGTCCTCCATGGATGGAGGGGTGTCCCATGCCCCTCACCTAGCCCATTCCAATAATAAAATTAGGGGAAAGGTCACAAGATTAAGACTTCAAAAATGTGGATTTGAGCTGATGTCAGTGTAGCACCATGCTCCTATCCTTGGTCGAGCCCCATGGCTTCTATGGTGCACTAATCCAAGGAGGAAGATGACCCATAGATGTCCAATGTGGAGCGGTGATCCTTGGAAATTGGACCAGTAGACCAGGTGCATGGGTATGAAAGGGGCTAGTTGAGCATGCACAAGGCAAAGCACAAGAGTGGAATAAGGGTCGAGGCCCATGAAGGAAAACTAAGAAGTAAAAAAGTGGAAAAAGGCTACAAAGGGAAAAAAAATCAAATTGAAACATCATTATCCTCAATTGGATCACAAATTCCATCCTCTTTATAATATACAAGGATTGAGATCAAGGTTAGTATGTTTAGATGTCTTAAAAATTTAAAAAATTTCTGAAAGTATATAATGTCACTCAACATTACACAATCAAGTTCAACATTACAATTAATCAAACCTATCATAGCAATTGAGAAATATGTGATTATAAAAATCAAGTTGGTTATGAGGGTAGACATTTAATATGATTGAGTACATAATTAGTCATTATGTTCATAGTAGGAGGAAAGAGAAAATCTAGGTTGTTACATCCTCTCTACCTTAAAAGGAAATTTATCCCAAAAATTAAAGTAAGTCCTCAAAAGTAATTGGGACTTCACCTTCCATATCATATCCATCAGAATACTCCACATATGGTATCATCATTCTTCAATCATCAAGATTATTCCAATATCAAGAAACCAAATGTTAGTGTCCAAGCATAGTCACATAGATCATTTAAAGATCACAAATTTTGAGAGATCACCATTTAGGCCAACAACCAGGGATTTTTGATCCAAGTGTAAAGCATGACTTTCAATACCAACAATTTGGTCTTTAGCTTCTACATTAGCACTAGGTGGGGTAATACATCCTTGATTGAGATTCGATATTTCAACTATTTGAGGAGAAAACATATTTTAATATAGTGGTTTCATATCAAAATCCATAGAAGATCCCACCCTAGTCCACTTGAGAGTTCATCCGTTATTAATAATTGAGAGGTCAACATAATCATCATCTGTATATTCAAGAGTGGAAACATGAAAGTCATCAATTACATATATAGGGTGATTACATGATTCAAACAAGGTGATCATAGGAGTTGAATCAATATCAGGATGAGTTATCACTAGTTAATATTTTGTAAATCAATATCGGGGAGTCATGATTTTGGACAACAACAGTCATATGTCTAGAAATTTCAAAGCTAGGGTATAAGATTTCTAATTAGACTGTAAGTTTGACTATTCATCCATAAGCAACAATAAAGAAACATTTTGTGACATCGACATTAATTTCATTATCATGGTATTTGAAGTTGATGAATGATCTAGACCTAGGGATTTCTTGCAACTTAACCACAAACTATTATCAACATCATTGTAATTCAATATTATCATCAAATTGAGATTCAATGTCAAGTTTCAATATCATCATCATATATAACCTATTAGAGACTTAGCTTAAGAGATCAAAACCCCATGAAAGGAATTATCTTTCCAACTCTAAATTATCAACATGATGAAAATATAGAGGCAATAATAATAGGGATGTGACCTAGGTTCGAGGATTTACGAAGCAAACTACTACCCTAACATAGTAAATTGTGTCCTCATAAGTCGTGAAGTATCAAGTGTATCAAATTAGAAAGAGCATAAATGATCGATTTGTATGTCACAAGTTTATGATATCAAAGATAATTTATCATAATAGAACCCTAGTTTGAGATGCCATGTATTCGAGGTCACAAATGGTTCCCTTCTACTCATAAATAAGAGAAGGGGGTATAGTTGAAAATAGAGAAGTCAATATAGACTCTTTCATCGATCTGGTCATTATAGAGAATTTTTGAGATCTCATGTTTTTCATGTTATTTAAAATTGAGTTTTGCAAAGAGGTGTTACAATCAATAGGGATTTTGGATCTTGTACCAAGGTCTTTCTACATGATTTCAAGAGTAAAAAAGCATAATCATTTCAAAACATGATCATGATATATCAAAATATGGGAAATGATTAGCTTAGTAATGTTTGATATAAAATCAACAATAGGGGTAACATATAATTAATCAATATAGTCCTCATCAATAATGAGGTATAAATCATGAGTTCTCCTTATTCTAACATATTAAGTATTATGATCATTTTCCTCAAACATAGGAAGCACATGTGCTAGGTTTGGTAAAATCAAGTTTTTCATGATTCGAAAAATTACACATGAGTACTTAAATTTAAGAGTACTTCAATTCATGAAGATAAAATTTTCAAATTAAGTTCATATCATGGCATCATTGTCGTCTTAATCAAATTTTACCAATTCATTCAACTTTTAAGTTTTTCCCATAGATAAGCTACCCATAATCGAGATATCACATGATCAGTTACCAAGAGAGAGATCACATGAACAGATGAAAAACTAACTAATCATCATCTAATGGTTGTTTTTAGGTTAGTCCTTATGAAGATATGAGATACAATAAGTCTCTATAAGCTATTTAGAAAAAAAACCTTAACAGTCTTGGATTCACTTTGACTAGGTATGTATTGCAGGGAGAATTCGGCCACCACATATAGGAGGATAAGAGGTGCATTAGGGCCCATATAGTAACATGCCTAGACACCACATCTTCACCGTTATGGACATAGGTTTTCCCAAGGTTCATACAAGATTGGGTTATTAAAAACACATAAAGGATATGTGATTGCTCCGATGCCATCTATCATAAAACCGTTTATTACCCAAATCCTCACTCCTAATGGCTAGATAGACAAAGACAAGAGGACCTGAGCATCCATCCACAAAATAGATTACATAACATATGCAGGAATAAAAACAAAAAGAACAACTAAGGTATGAGACAACAAAGAATAAAAGAATGATAAAATAATACTTGACAAGATCTTAGATCCCATACATTATCTGTGTGCATTCTATTTACACGTCATTCATAAGGATAAGAGGATATTATCATAAGAATGGAAGCATTGCTCATTGTTAGAGATTTATAGTGTAACTATTACCTGAAATCATAAAATGGGTACACATCAATGCAACTGTGCTAAGTATGTTGTGAAAACTTACAAATTTGTATGTATAAGAGAATCGATATATCTTGGAAAAAACATAATGTAATAATAAGAATGAATGAAACAACATTTAAAGACTTTCTTATTAACATGCAAGCATATTTTATGTTAATTTCCATTATACTAACAATATCATTAGGCCTTTAACCAGCTTCTTAGAGGAAGGGGTCCGTGAAGGTGCTCAAGATTATCTAACATGTTTCAACGTGAGGGACTATGAGACTAAACATCAAGAGTTAACCCTATTCTTAAGGGACCTCAAGGCTATCACTAGGAGCTAGTCCTTATATCAACATCATATGTCCTTTCTTGATAAATCAAGTAGGACACCCAACCTTGTGTCCTTACCTCAAGAATACATCTAGGTGCACAAGTTGTATAATGGACATATATCATTATGTTTTCAAGTTTGTTCAACATAATTAATAAAAACATAGTAATGATAGGAAACATGTAGCTCAAAAATGTATATAAGACAAGAATTTATACTACAAACATACATACAATTTTGAATACCACTAGTCTAGCCAATATGAGGATAAACCATATCTTGATATGTGCAAACTAGCATTAAGGACAGGATTAGATCATAGTACATAGTCCATCAAAGAGATCCTAAAATTACAAACAAGTGTGATATTATCAACATCAATAAGATTTATGTTATTTTAAAAATATTTATCAAGGGTGGGCGTTTCACCTAATCTAAGTTCCATATTTCTCAATGATTGATTTCAACATCTCCAATGTCCATGAAGTATTCATCACCAAGCTACATATTACATCATATTTCATTTTGACTTCAGATGAAACATCCTAGAAAGATCAAATATTTCAAACTTAGGCTTTCATGATCTTAATAGACAAATCATAAGATTTGAATAAGAATATGACTTAATCATCATAACATCCATTTAAGTCATATGGAGTAATTTCCATGCAAGATTGTCAATATTAGAGTTCGTATGGGGTCAAGCTTGATTTAGTGTCACAAAGATCAAAAAGTTACTGAGTTGAAGTAATTAAATAGCATGGTTGACCATTACAGTGAGATTTGTAAAAGAAATTGATCTCAATTTAGCAACATGCACATTGGGGTCACATATCATATCATGTTTTGGGTCACATAGTTACAATGGGTCACAAGAATTATCCACATGGCATTTAGTTGTTAAAAGCATATAATGTTAATGATATAGATCAAACATGGTGATTTGGATTGCATATAATCAAGTTGAACATCAATTTAATGACCTTTAGCATTAGAGTTCATATTATATACATCTCATGGTTTATTTCATGTAACAAGATCAATAATAAGGAAAATAATGATTAAGTTAGATTGATAAAACACAATACAACATATTTCATTGACTAGGGTCATATTGATCAAGAGGGACCATGAAATGATCAAGGTTTGACATAAAAACATTGAATGCAAGAAAATAGATCAATTTGATGCCATTTTTGATATAATGAGACTACAAGTGAAATTTGGCATTGAAACAAATTTTATTGGATGGATCTAGTTTTACAGATTAATTTTCATATATAATTTGTCTAATTTGACCTTAGGAATGATTTTCTACAAAGTTGTTAAGATTTAGGGTATTTTCACGAGAGAGAGAGGGTGAGAGAAAGTTATACCACTTGGAAGTGATGTGGCATGCCCTCATTGGGCTGGTGCTGGGTCCATATGAAAGTCATAGGGGAGTGGAGTCTGTTGTCCTTTGACTGGTCAAATGAAAGCAAGAGAAAAAGTGACGATTGGGCTAGTGAACTAAAATCTGGGTCATTGTTTTTTGGCCCATCATGGGCCACAAGAGGTCGACATCGTGGGTGTATCATCTCCATTCACGACCACCCCATGGTAATTTTGTCTTGCACAATGACATATGGAGGATTCCCACCAAAGCTGGTGATCCAAGAAGGTTTCAAACCTTAGGGAGGATCAAGAACTAGCTGCCTCGACCTAGAGAAGCCTAGCGAGGCATTTGGCGGCTCCAGCCAAGGATGGGGGTAGCCTAAGGATGGAGCTTAGCAGTGTGGAGCTAGGATCAACAAGCTCGAGAGATAAGATTGGGAGGGGGAAAACTCAGAGAAGTCAGGGAAAATGAAAAAAGATAAAGAGGTGTGAAGCTAAAAGTCTTATAAACAAGGCGTGAGGGGGTGTGGATACTCCTTCCCATCATGGGTGCGACCCTATCAGCTATCCATGGCTAGAGCGGTGTCCCATACCCTTCCCATATCCCATTATGTTTGGAAATGGTAGAGAAAAGGTCACAAGGATAAGACAAAGACTTCAACGTTGTTGACTTGAGCTAACTGGAGGTGTAGTGTCGTGCTCCTATCCTTAGCCAAGCCCTAGGACTATTGGGGTCCCATGTTCCAAGGATGAAGACGACCCACAACTATCTGATGTAGAGAGGAGATCCCTAGCTGTTAGATTCATAGACTAGGTGTGTTGATCTGTGTGGGGCCAGTTCGACACACCCAAGGCCTTGCCCAAGAGAAGAACAAAGGGTCGAGACCCAAGAAGGAAAAATAAGAATAAAAAAGGTGAAAAAGGGATAGAAAGCAGACTTGGTGTACTTTTGTCCTTGAACATCTGATTAAGGTGAAATCTTCACTGTTGGATCTAAAATTCCATCCTCTTTCTTATAGAAATGTATTAAGAACAAGGTCAAGTGGTTTAATTTTATAAAAAATTCAAAACTTACTCAAAGTACATTAAGTCACCCAACATTATGCAATCGAGTTTAAAATTACAATTCATCAAAGATATCTCAACAATTGAGAAATATGTCATTCTAAAATGTCAAATTGGTTATGAGTGAAATCACTGAATGAAATTGAGTGCATTATGAGACCTTATGTGCATAGTTAGGGGTTAAATAAAATCTAGTTTGTTAAATCCTCCCCACCATAAAAGGAATTTTGTCCCTAAAATTAAAGTAAATCCTCATAAGACACTGATACTTCACATTATATATCATATCCATCATAATACTCCACATATAGTACCGCCATCCTTCAATCATCAACATTATTCTGATATCAAGAAACCAAGCATCAATTTACAAGCATAGTCACATGGATCATTAAAAGATCACAAATATGGAGAGATCACCTTTTAGGTCAACAAATAGGGCTATTTGATCCAAGTGTAAGGAAAGAATTTCAATCCCAACATTCAGGGTTTTAGGTTCTACATTGGTACTAGGTGAGGTCATATATACTTGATTGAGATCTTGAATTCTGACTATTCAATACAAGCATCATATTTTTATATTGTGCTTTCATATCAATATCAATGGAAGGTCCTACCCTAGTCCACATGAGAGCTCATTCCTAATTCATAATTTAGAGGCAACATAATCATCATCCATATATTCAAGAGTGGAATAAGAAATTCATCAATTATATGTAGAGGGTGATCTCAAGATCCAAATAGGATGATCATAGGAGTCAAATCAATATCCAAATGACTTATCACTGGTCCCAAATTTGTAAATCAATATTGAAAGTCATGATTTTGGACAAAAAAGTCACACGGTCAAATTTTTTGAAGCTAGAGTATACGATTCCTAATTAGACCATAAATGTGATCAATCATCCATAAGCAACAATCGAGCAACATTTTATGACATCGACATGAATTATACTATCATAGTATTCAAGGTCGATGAATTATGTAGACCTAGGTTTTTCTAAGAACTTAACCACAAACTATAGTCAACATGATTGTATTTAAAGGTCATCATCAAATCAAGGCTTAGTGTCGAGTTTCAATATCATCATCATATCTAACCTCTTAGGGACTCAGGTCAAGTGATCAAAATCATAGGAAAGGAATAATGTTTCCAAACTCTAAATTATCAACAAGATGAAAATTTAAAGGCAATCATAATAGGCATGTGACCTATGTTAGGGGAATTATGAAACAAACTACCACCCTAGGCTAGTACATTTGCCCTCATTAGTCATGGAGTATCAAGACTATCAAATTAGAAAGAGCATATGTTACCGAAATGTATTTCATAAGGTCATAAGATCAAAGATCATTTATCATAATAGAACGGCCATGGTTCGAGATTCCATGTATTTTAGGTCATAAAATTGTTCCCTTCTCTTCATAAATAAGAGAAAGGGGGTATACTAAGAAATAGAGAAGTCAATATAGGATCTTTATTGATTTGATAATTATAATGTATGACTGAGATATCATATTTTCATGTTATTCAAAATTGAGTTTTACAAAGAGGCATTATATCAATATGGATTTTGCCTCTAGTAATGAGGTCTTTCAGTATATTTTCAAGAGTGAAAAAATTGCACTCATTTCAAAACATGATCATGATACACATCAAAATAGGGGAAAGATTTTCTTAGTCATGTTTTAGGTTTAATCAACAATAGAGGAAACATATACTTATTCAATAGGGACCTCATCAACAATGAGGTATAAAGCATGAGTTATCCTTATTCGATCATGTTAAGGATCGTTATCATTTTCCTCAAACATAGTAAGCACATGGGTTAGATTTGGTAAAATTGAGTTTTTCATGTTCTTAGACTCTACATATGATTACTTAATTCTAAGAGTACTTTCATTAATCATGATTTGGTTTTCAAATTAAGGTCTTATCATGGAATTATTATCATCTTAATCAACATCTACTGATTCGTTAAATTTTAAACTTTCCCATACCTAAGCTGCCCATTATCGAGAGATCATGTGATTAATTATCAAGAAAGAAATCACATGAGGAGATGCAACTAACCAATCATCATTGAATGGGTGGCTTAGGGTAGTCCTTAATGAAGCAATGAGATGATTGAAGACTCTCTATGCTTTTTAGGGAACAATCCTTAATCTGTTCTTGGATTCACTTCAACCAGGTAGGTATACAAGGGAGACCTCAACCACCGCAAATATAGAGGTGCATCAACCCCCATGTATTGACCTAGCCAAGCACCTCATCTTCACCATTATGGACTTAGGTTTTCCCAAAATTCATAGAAGATTGGGGTATTAAACTCACATAGAGGATATGTGATTACTCTGATACCATATGTCACAAAAAAGTTTGGTACCAAAATCCTAACTCCTAATGGCTAGAAAGCCAAAGGAGAGAGGACCCTAGCTTCCGTCCATAATATGAATCACATAACATACGCATGAATAATACCACAAATAACAACTAAAATATGATACAACAAAGAATTAAAACGTTCTAATCTATTACCTAACATGATCTCCAATTCCATATATCAACTGTATGTATTCCATTTGCGTGTCATTATATATCATCAGATTAAAAATTATCACAAGTGAAGAAACATTGATCATTGTTAGAGATTCATAGTGCACCTATTACCTAAAATCATAAAATGAGTACAAATCAACAAAATTGTGCTTAGTACGTTGTGCATACACATAAAATCACAATTTGAGAGAACATATTGTAATGCCTGGGCCCACTGCCTAAGGCTCTAGTAGAGTTTTAGGAATGACGACTGGCCCCACAGACCACCACTAGCATTAACAGCGCACTTTATTCTCACTCATGCACAAGCCAGGATCAACTTCCCGACTGGTCACCCATCTTAGTACTACTCCAAGCTGAGTACACTTAACTATGGAGTTCTTTAGTAATGGGATCCCTGGAAAAAGGAGGTGCACCTTGGTGATATGGGTAGTCCAATCATTCCTTTTAAGATCATGTTATTTGAGGCCTCAAATCCTAGGATGTTACAATCTCCCCCACTTAGACTCTTGACGTCCTCATCAAGGCTCAACTATATGGCCTCATAATCTGACCCCATTTCAGTGCAGACCCACAATGGCCCATGGACACCAAGCTCCCGATCACAAAATACTAGCGCAACGGTGGATACGTCAACCATGGACAACCCTTTCCTACATTCCTGAACCACACGGCTCAAGACTGGCATGCCACATGCCCATGCGGTCCCTGCCTACTGGAGGGGTTATGGCTTTGATACCATTTATAACAACCTGGGCCCACTACCCAAGGCTCTAGTAGAGTTTCAGGAATGACAACTGGCCCCACAGACCACCACTAGCCTTTACTGCATGTTTTATTCTCATTGACGTGCAAGCCAGGATCAACTTCCTGATTGGTCACCCATCCTAGTACTAGTCCAAGCTGAGCATGCTTAACTATGTAGTTCTTTAGTAATAGGCTTCCGAAAAAGGAGGTGCACCTTGGTGATATGGGTAGTCCAATCATTCCTTTTAAGATCATGTTATTTGAGGCCTCAAATCCTGGGATGTTACACATATATTGCTTGGAAAAAATATAATGTAATAAGAAGATAGGTAGAAACAACATTTAAAGAATTTCTTATTAACGTGCAAGCGTATTTTATTATCATTTCCATTATACCAACAATATCATAAGGCCTTTGACCAGCTTCTCTAAGGAAGGGGTTCGTGAAGCTGCTTAAGATTATTTATCTTATTTTAACATGAGGGACTACAAGAAAAAACATCAAGAGGTAAACCTAATCATAAGGGACCTCAATGCCATAACTAAGAGCTAACCCTTATATCAACATGGTCTTCCCTTTCTTGATAAATCAAGTTGGACACCCACCCTTGTGTCCTTACCCCAAAAATACTGGCAGGTGCAAAGGTTGTATAATGGACATCTATCATTATGCTTCAAGTTTGTTCAACATAGTTAATTAAGATAAAAACATAGTAGTCATAGGGAACATGTATCTCATACAAGTATATTAACCCAAGCATTTATACTACATACATTCATGCAATTTCCATTGTCACTAGTATGGCAAATAGGAGGATAAAGCGTACCTTGATACGAGAAAACTAGCATTAAGAACAAGATTAGGTCATAGAACATAGTCCATCAATGAGATTATTACATGACAAATAAGTGTGATATGATAAACATCAGAGAGATTTAGGTCATCTTAAACATATTTATCAAGGATGGATGTTTCACCTAATTAAGTTCCATATTTTTTCAAGATTTATTTCAACATCTCCAATGTTCATGAGATATTCATCATCAAGCTACATACTACATAATAATCATTTTGACTTAGGGTGAGCCATCCTAGAACTATCATGGATTTCGAACTTAGGTTTTTCATGATATTAATAGGGAAATAACAAGATTTGAATAAGATTAATGACTTAATCATCATGACATCCATTTATTTCATATTGTGTCATTATCATGAAAGCTTGTCAACATTAGAGCTCATATGAGATCAAGCTTGATTTTATGTCACAAAGATCAACAAGTTAGTAGTCACTTGAAGGCATTAAATAGCATGGGAGACCATTAGGGTGATACTTGTATAAGATATAGATATTGATTTAGATACATACACATTGAGGTCACATTTTGTGTCATGTTTTAGGTCAGTTAGTCACAATATGGCACAACATTGATCCATATGTTATTAGGTGTTAAAAGCATATAAGGTTGCATATCTAGGTCAAACGCGATGATTTGGATTGCATATAATAAATTTAGCATCAATTTAATGACCTTCAACATTAAAGTCCATATTACATACATTTTGCTGGTTCATTTCATGAAATAGGGTCAATAATATGGCAAATAGTGATTAACTTCAATTTATGCAACACAAGACAACATATTTCACTGATGGTCGTATCAATCAAGAGGGATCATGAAATGATCAGGGTTTTACATAAAAATGTTGAATTTAATGAAAGAGATCAATTTGATGCCATTTTCAACATAACATGATCTACGAGTGGAATTTAGCCTAGAAACCAATTCCATTGGATAATCTTGTTTGTAAAATTTTCGTAAATAATTTATCAATTTGACGTAGGAATCATTTATACAAATTTTGTAATATTTTGAGTGTTTTCTTGAGAGAGGGGGGAGAGAGAGAGTTATACCACTTTGAGACGATGTGGCACCCCCTCATTGGGCTAGTGTCGAGTCCACATATGAGTCATAGGGGGGAAGCAGGGTCCATGACCCTTTCAATGATCAAACAGTAGCAAGAGAAATAGGGACAATTAGGCTAGTGAACCACAATCTAGGCTATTGATTTTCTGGCCCATCATGGACTATGGAGATCAATATTGCGGGTGCGTCGTCTCCAATCACAACCGCCCCATGGTCATTCTATTTTGCACAACGATACATGGAAGAACCACACTTGAGTTTTTTATCCAAGAAAGTTTTAGACCTTAGGGAGGGTTGAGAACTGGCTGCCATGATGCGAACATGCCTAACGAGGCATTTGGAGGCTCCAACCTAGGCCATGTGTAGCCAAAGGAAGGCACTTGAGCTTTGGCCGCAGTAGCATGGAGCCGAAGCTGGCAAGCTCGTGGGGTGATATTGAGAGGAGGAAAACTATAAAAAGTTTCAGAATACAAAAGGCAAAGAATTGAAAAGATAAAGGGCTTATAATGAAGGTGTGAGGGGGTGTGGATACCCCTGCCCATCATTGGCATGACCATGGAAGTCATCCATGGCATGAGGGGTCCCTCATGCCCCTCCCATAGCCCATTCTACTCAGAAAAGGTAGGGGAAAGGTCATAAGACAAGACAAAGACTTTGGCGATGTTGATTTGAGTTGAGAGGTGGATTGGAGCTATGCTCCTATTCTTGACTGAGTCATAGGAGTATTGTTGTGCCCTATTCCAAGGAAGAAGATGATCCACAATGATCCCATTTAGCACGGTGATCCCTAGCCATTTGATCTATGGATCATGTTCATAGATCTGTAAGTGCTAGTTGGGTGCGCACACGGCCATGTCCAAGAGAGGAACAAAGGGTCGAGGCCCAGGAAGGAAAAATAATAAGAAAAAAGTTGAAGAAAGGCTGGAAAGGAGCAAATTTCAAATTGACATATATGGCTCAAACCTCTAATTTGGGTGAAATATTAAATGTTGGATCATAAATTCCATCCTCTTTCTTATAGATAAGGATTGAGATCAAGTTCAAGATATTTATTTGTCTCTAAAATTCAAAACTTCCTCAAAGTATATTAAGTCACTTAACATTATACAATCGATCTCAAACTTGAAAAATATCAAACATATCTCAACAATTGAGAAATATTTGATTATAAAAGATTACATTGGTTATGAGGGAAGTCATTGAATAAAATTAAGTGCATTATGAGTCATTGTATGCATAGTTGGAGGACATAAAATCTAAGTTGTTACAGATTGTCTATATAAGTAGTGAAAAACATCCTAGAATTATCTGGTGATAATGATAGAATTTTACTACATCTTATGGACTCCCACCTTAACCTGATAACTACATCTAATTAGGGATAAGTAGTTGCAGGTTTGCTAGCCGATGAACTAGTATCCTTTGTTGCCCTCATAGTCATGCACACTGGTGAATATGGTAGCCATGCCTTCAGTGTTGGGTGACCAATGACCACACATCTCCTCTTGACAAAGTGAAACCATGAAAGAAAATATGGACTCAATCCACTGTTCTCACTTCCTTCATTTTGTCACATACACAAACCCTCCTTACCCTTCTCATTCAATACTTAAACCTTAGTTCTACCCATTGCCAAGGCTACTTTGTTCAACCTTTTCTTCTGATCCTCAAATATTTTCTCTTATTCTATTCAATCAACATTGGTTACAAATGTAAATACACCATCTTATGTAATAGGACAAGAGGGATAGGAAGGCCTTCAACTTCTTTCAAAACATTATCCTTTTTCTCCATCAAGAGAGACATTTAATTGAGAAATTTCCATATTGATTCAGATTTAATAAATCAAATGATGCACATATGAAAATTATGCCCATATATCCTTTGAAAACACAACATTTTACCAAAATTCTCATAACATAGTTGGAGATTATAGTTATCCCTATATACTTTCCTATTAAAAAATTAATTAGACATTAAAAATTCTAGATATTTTCAACATATATTACTTCAATTTATCCTTTAAATAAATTAATGTTCAAATTATATTTTAGATCATCTCTTTTACAACTTACACAAAAAGGAAACTCTAAACCTCTCTAAAGTCAACCCATAAACTTTTCTATCAACAAATAAACATAAATAACTTTTTATGTAACATCCTTCACATTTTTAATGTGAAAGGTTATTTATTATTCAAATTTGAGATCACATTCTCATGGAATTGAAATCAATAGAAAACATTTTATAAACTTTACTGCCTAATGTTTTCTAAGTGTAATATCCTAGGAGTTGAAGCCTTTGATAAAATGATCTTAAAAGGAATGATTGGACTACCCATATCACCAAGGTGCACCTCCTTTTACGAGAGCCCATCACTAATGAACTCCATAGTTAAGTGTGCTCAGCTTGGAGTAGTACTAGGATAGGTGACCAGTTGTGAAGTTGATCCTAGCTTGCGTGTGAGTGAGGATAAAGTGCACAGTTAAGGCTAGTGGTGGTCTGTGGAGCCAGTAGTCATTCCTAAAACTCTACTAGAGCCTTAGACAGTGGTACCAACATTAAAAATGGTATCAGAGCCAAATCCCCCCTAGTAGGTGGGGCCCACAGTTCTGTGGCATTCCAGTCTTTGAATCGTGCGGTCCACACATGTTGGAAAGGGCTATCCAACTTGATGGAGCCACTCATGCACTGGTAGTGTCCAGGCATGTTGAAATGGCTATCGAAGTTGATGGAGCCACCCTTGCATTGGTAGCCATGATATGGAGTTGGGTGTACATGGGACATTTGGGTCTACATTAAATGGGGGAAAGATTATGAGGCCATATAGTTGAGCTTTCACGAGGACATCAAGAGACTAAGTGGAGGAGATTGTAACATCCCAGGATTTGAAGCCTTAGATAAAATGTTCTTAAAATGAATGATTAGACTACCCATATCGCCAAGATGCACCTCCTTTTCTAGGATCCCATCACTAAAGTACTCCATAGTTAAGTGTGCTCAACTTGGAGTAGTACTAGGGGTGACCAATCGGGAAGTTGATCCTGGCTTGTGCATCCTAAAACTCTATTAGAGACTTGGATAGTGGGCCCGAGCATTACACTAAAAGCCAAATTGATGCCTTTGGTGTAACGCCCAGTCCCACTACCCAAGACTGTAGTATAGTTTTAGGAATGGAGGATGCCCCACAAATTACCATTGGCCTTGATTGTGCACTTTGTCCTCACTCACACGTAAGCTTGAATCAACTTCCCGATTGGTCACCCATCCGACTACTACTCCAAGATGAGCACATCTAACTATGAATCTCTTAATGATAACCTCCTTGAAAATGAGGTGCACTCTGGTCATATGGGTAGTCAATCATTCCTTTTGAGATCATTTTATCTGAGGCCTCAAATCCTAGGATGATACAATATCCCTCACTTAGACTCTTGACGTCCTCATCAAGTCTCATCTATATGTCCTCATAATATTTTCCCATTTCAGTGGAAATCCAAAATGTCCCATGGACACCCAACTCCCAATCATGGATACCATCACAAGGGAGGTTACATCACCATGGACATCTCTTTCCAACTTTCCTGGACCGCATGACTCAAGACCGATATGCCACATGCCCATGTGAACCACACCTACTAGAGGGGATATGGGTCTAATACCATTCAAATGCCTGTGTCCACTGCCCAAGGATCTAGTAGAGTTTCAAGAATGATGCCTGACTCAACAAAACACCATTGGCCTTGACTAATCTCTTTTTCCTCACTAACACGCAAGCTGAGATAAACATCCTGACTGCTCACCCATCCTAATACTACTCTAAGATGAGTACACTTTACTATGGATTTCTTAGTGATGTGATCCCTGAAAAGGAGGCACACCTTTATGATATGGGTAGTACAATCATTCTTTTTAAGATTATTTTATCCGAGGCCTTAAATCCTAGGATGTTAGATTTGTGTTCATTTCTTCTCAACTAGGCTCAAATGGGATCCAAGATTAACACATCAACCATTCTACTCATTAATGTCCTATTTAGGATCTATTTGTCATTATTGTTTTTTAATTACTAATTTTTTTAAGCTATTTATCTCTGCAAAACTACCCATCTTATTATAATTTCATCCACAAAAGCCAACTAGCTCAACCATGAGGTTACTTATGTTAGCGTTTAACTAACTTTCCTAAATCATGAAATTATTTTGAAACCAAAGAACCATATATGCATGATTTGTATTCTAAATAAGAATTTAAGTTTATAAAACTACACTATCATGATTACATTTGCATTAATGACTAATATTAATCCTAAGATGTAAGCATTTCACAAGGAAGATAAAACAACATATGACCATAATCATGTCGATCATTTATCTTGAAAAAAGTCTACTAGTAATATATACCATATAGTTGTGACACTTGTAATGGGAAACTTAAAATATTCACAATCGTCTTTCCATACTAGTTGCAAAAAGTATCACTAAGATAATTTATTCTATACTCAACATAAATGCCCATAGATTAGAGATTTTTTTCTCCATAGAAATCATTAATTACTCAAAATCACCATGTGACTCTAATAATATCATACCATTGATACTATGACTAATCAATTGTTTCCTAATCTCATAGATAGATGCTAACATCATAACAACGTTTCTAATATACTAGATACTATTTGAATTGTTGAAAAATTATTATGAGTCCCTTATCATATATTGCTCAGACATAGAAGTTGAATTTATGACTTTCTCAATTTTATATCAATAATTACAATCTATCCACATAATAGTATAAATGATCTAGGGAAAAAGTTTAATTGGAAGATTATATGGGATTAAAATACTTCCATGGGTATCTCTAAACATGACTCTCAATTTCTAGAATCCAAGTCAAATTATGGAACTTATACTTGTATCCTTTACAACCTATCATTTATAAAAAGAAAAATCATTTATCATATGAACTCATTCAATCACTCATATAACCACCTCAACAAAAAAGTCTGCATCTCCATTAACGTATGGCTATCACTACATTTGGTAAGGATATTCAGGTGATACTCACTAAAAGGTATCAATATCAAATGACTATCTCTACTGGGCTTAGTATGGTAATATTTTTTGGTTGTATAACCAAGATATATATAAATGGGGGTATCGAATGTCACACCCCCATTTCACCTAGCTAGTTCATATTTCTCATATCACATGCACTCGCTGGTGGTGAAACAATACCACGAGTATCAAGATGAAAATAACCTCCTATAATATCCTCAATTTTGGTGAAATTGAATCATATAAATATAAGACATGAATTGATAAGTAAAGCCTCCTATGGTATCATCAAAGGAATGATAATATTACCCACTTTGTGGCATGGTTGCAACCCATTTTCTAAGTGAGTCCCATGAAGCTATTTGCATTGAAAATAGGTCCTTGGGGTACAAGACAAATAAATATGAGACTTTGTGTATAAATAAATATTAACGACTTTATGAATTATTGGATAATAGAAATATGAGATAATTAGCTAGTTTCCAAAAGAAAATAAAATATATGGTATTTTAGATAATTAAGGGAGTAATTATAACTATGAATCACAACACAAGCATTGAGATATCAAACAAGAATATCTCATCTTGCCTTTTGGTATACTTGAAAATAATAACAAAAGAAGAGAACTCTAGAAATTGGGATAAAAAGGGCGTTTCATGGAATAATGGTAATTGATTTAAGGAATATTCCAAAAGGAGAGATAAAAGAATAATATAGAATTTATGAGAAAAATATCCAACAAGGTGCCATATATTTATATGCTTTTCTTAATGGATTTTGGTGTGTCAACCAAGTAATGTGGATATTTGATACATCCTAAACTTGACAAAGATGATTTGGAAATATATTTTTGGATTTCTTAGCATGAAAAGATATTAATGGTTTTCCCATTCATATCAAAATTGCCAAGTCCTAGTGATGGTTTCCTTTATGTAAACATTGGGGATATGGAGTAACTAAGTGTTTCAGGGAAAGGGGGAAGGAAGGTAATTACTTCCTTTCCTTGTGTGTTCCTATGACAAGAACACAAGGATACATATGGAAATGAGATCTATCAAACCCCAATTCTAGTACTATATAAGTGGGTGGTCTGGGAGTGAGATCAACGAAGGAGTCAAGTACCCTGATCCCCTCCTTCCAATCACCTCCTCACCTAGAAAGACATATGGAGAAGATGATATGAGGTCGTTGAAGAGGGGTGTCTAGTAGGCATCACTGGTTTAGAATCTATCTAGTCTAATGTGATGGGTCAGACAGCAGTGGGGACTCACTAGGTTGTGCTATGCTATAGTCTGGAGATGATTGAAGAAGTTAGGCTAGGCCTCTCAGTGGAGGAAGGAATCTTGGCAAGGTCAAAGAAGCTTGGATCTAGTCACGGTCATGGTGGCAGGAGTGCAACTGTGAAGGGATACCATCGTGAGAGAAGACTGGGATTACAAACCTAGTACTACTGCAATGGGAGTTAGTGTTTGGAATAAATTTAAGAACACTAGTGATCATTAAGAGGGAAGTACGTGTGTTCGACCTTTGACTGGAGAACCCAGGTGTCTGATAGCATAATCAGGAGAAAGGAACAAGACTAGGTTTTCCATCTACAGGAAAGAGGCTAAGGGAGAGAAAGAGAGAGAGACAGTGCAATAGAGAAAGGGAGGTCTAGAGGTGGTCCTGAGGCTCTACAATGGTGAGGGGAGAAGACCCTGGTAGCATCTTCTTGGGTACCATAGGTTGGGTGCCAACACTAGGCCTCAACATGCATGTGGGTCATCGTGCAGGGATGAAGGTGAGGAAGTGGAGCCGAGAGCCCGGTCAGACTTGGATCGGCCAGCTCAGGGCAAAACCCAACACACTAAGTGGTGCCCACTCCTCCAACTAGACCACAAGTCTTGGGTGGCGTGGCCCAATAAGGGGCAATCATGTCACCCGTGACCAAGGTAATTTTCATTTTATTATGAATATATTCCAAAAATTGCAAAAAAATGCTAGCATAATCTAAAAATAACAAAATTATGTATTAAAATGATTGGGAAAAATGAGAGGAACAAAAATAAAATACAATCAAAACCTAATTCTGATCCCATTTCCAAAAGTGATGGTAATATGTCTTAAAGTGGTGATTAATACATGAAAATCATAGTTTTGTACATTAAGATGTTGAATATGATATAAACATTTAGTTTGTAATACTTACTGATGTTGTTAAGTAAGAAGGGAAATCTAGATGATCATGATGAGTAATTGGGGTTTCTAAAGTGAATAATCATGAATATGAAGAATTAGGGTTAAAGAATATAACTTTCTATGTGGTTAATGAACTTAATCTAATATAAGTGTTCATGATGAAAGGATAAGATGCATATAATAGTTAGGGTTTCACCTAATGTTTAATATGCAGTGGAATTAGGATGTATACTATTATTCCCTATCCAGACCGGAGACAATCCTAAAACCTATACTAGGATGCGATTAGGTTTTTTATCTGAATGATGTAATGGTGACACTTTAGGATTTACATACATGTAGATTAATGTTGAATTGCTTGGATTACTCTTTGATTGCTTAAAGTAATTGAAGTATGATTGCATAATCTGCATGGTTTTACATTGAGGTGCATGGTTATGATTATAACCACTCACAATATCAATTGTCGAGATTTGTCGAGTGTTTCTTAAGGACTGTCCAAACAAACTATTGGTTGTTTATTTACATTTTCTTCAATTATAATGCCACTATGAGTATCACATAAATATAGATATCATATTCTTTACCCTAGGATGACATGTGTAAGGCTCGGGCCCACTGCCCAAGCCTCTAGTAGAGTTTCAGGAATGATGACTGGCCCCACAAACCACCACTAGACTTAACTGCACACTTTGTCCACACTGACGCGCAAGCCAAGATCAACTTCCCGATTGGTCACCCATCCTAGTACTACTCCAAGCTGAGCACGCTTAACTATGGAGTTCTTTAGTGATGGGCTCCCGAAAAAGGAGTTGCACCTTGGTGATATGGGTAGTCCAATAATTCCTTATAAGATCATTTTATCCGAGGACTCAAATCCTGGGACGTTACAATCTCCCCCACTTAGACTCTTGACGTCCTTGTCAAGGCTCAACTATACGGCCTCATAATATCTTCCCCATTTCAGTGCAGACCCAGAATGGCCCATGGACACCCAACTCCCATCCACGGATACCAGCGCAAGGGTGGCTCCATCTCGTCTCTACGGATAGCCCTTTCCAACTTGCCCGGACTGCACGGCTCAAGACTGGCATGCCACATGCCCATGTGGGCCCCACCTACTGGAGGGGTTATGGCTCTGATACCATTTGTAAGGCCCGGTCCCACTGCCCAAGCCTCTAGTAGAGTTTTAGGAATGATGACTGGCCCCACAAACCACCACTAGCCTTAATTGCATACTTTGTCCACACTGACGCGCAAGCCAGGATCAACTTCCCGACTGGTCACCGATCCTAGTACTACTCCAAGCTGAGCACGCTTAACTATGGAGTTCTTTAGTGATGGGCTCCCGAAAAGGAGGTGCACCTTGGTGATATGGGTAGTCCAATCATTCTTTATAAGATCATTTTATCCGAGGACTCAAATCCTGGGACGTTACAACATGCATCTAGGGGTGATGAACATGAGCCCTAGAAGGGTCGTGGACACACCCAAGAAAGCATATCAAGTATGGGTTGGAATATGAGATGAAATTGCCAATTCTTGTTTGTAGGTAATTGATCGATTATATGCTGTTATGTACTTTCTCACTTTTGTATGTACCCCAAATACATAGTATATTTTGATATGCTGATCACTGCTTTTTTTCATGCCAATTTAGGTAAGTTCCATACAAGAAGATGTTAAGTTATGATGACTTAGATGAAATTACCTTAAGGCATTAAATCTAAGTAAAGGAGGATTAGATAAATACTTCTTCTCATATGTACAGTTATGATGATATAAATTCATGTAGTTCCTCAGAGGAGCATCGTGTAAACAATATATTTGAAATAATGGAAATTATTTAATATTATTTTTTATTTGTTAAAATCTGGATCTTTGGGATTTCAGGTAATGGCTCTCAACTTTGAGGTCCTTCATTAATTGGAAGATTCTAAAAACTGAAGTAATTACATTTGGTATCAGAGCCCAAAAATTTTCAAATAATATTTCATACTTTATAATTTCAAGTAATCTATAGAAATCTAAGGAGAATTACTAGGGCATAACCCGATGGTAATGGTGTCTAGAAAGGGTCATCGCTCTGGGGGCAAGCAATATTTTCCTCTACACCATTAAGTTGGTTAACGAGGACTCCCTTACATATAGTTATACCTTCGTTTCTAGAATCTAAGTTTGCCTAAAGTAATGTTTGCTCCAAGTCTTCTCATCTCAAATTTCATCCCCTTCTCACTCTCTTGCTTAATAAATCCTAAAATATACTTCCCTCGTCATCTGAAGTTAGGTTTTTTGAGTAGAAGTAGGATTAATGAATCCTCCTCCCAGAATTAGGATTTTCTAAAGCAATAAATAATAAAGGGAGTGCGACCCTCGGTCTGGCGACGAAAGGGGTGATTAGGGTTCAAGGCTCCTGAGTGCGGCGGCTAGCTTGGGGGAGAGGCTCTCGCTACCGTTGTGAGCCAGTCACTCCCCCCAGGCTTTCTCTTCATCTGGGTCACTCAGATCTGGGGTCAGGTGGTAAGCTGTGGTCGGCTTGTTTCCCTGCTCTTTTCACTCTAGCGGCGTCGGCATCTGGTCCCGAAGGCCGGATCCTCGATGGCAGTTCTCGGAAGGGGAGGTAGTTGTGGCTTAGGCGACGTTGAGTTGATCCTCAGTTTCCCCCTGCTGTCGACATGCTTCATTCATAGCCTTGCTACCCTCTGGTTTCTCGCAACCCAGGCTTTCCCCCCTTTTCCCTTCCGTTTCTTTATCAGTCTCTGGTTTTCTGTTCTGTGTTCGTAGGCTTAGTTGGTGGTGGCAGGTTATCTGCCTTGTAGGTGCGTAGGTTTGTCGCTGCTTGTCGGCTCGTAGGTTTGTCGCCGCTTTTCAGTGTTTATCAGTCTGTTCTGTTGCTACGACCTCTCTTAGGGAGAGCGATGAGTTTTCTCTAGCCATGGCTAGGACTCCATTTTGCTCTGGTTTGATCTCGTCACTTGGTTTTATGGCGTTTTTTGTGTTGAATTACATTCAGAATATCGGCTTAGTCCAGCCATTCTATCACTACTCCATGCTCAAGTTGAAGGAGTTCTTTGTAGAAAGCTGCTTCAGTCATCCTCAGGGAAGAAGAATCAAGGAAGAAATGTTCCACTCTCATCCCAATATGAGCTGTAGTGCTTTTGGCTTACTGGATTTGAAGTTTGCTTGTTCTGTTTGTTTCTTTCTCCCCAATTGTAGATGTTGTATGGCCAACAAGTAATGAATCGGTCCAGTTTCTCTAAAAAAATGAATCCTCCTCCAACTAAGGTACATGCAATATGGAAATGATGATAAAGTAAAGAAAAAAATGTTTTATTGGTTTTTCCTTGATAGATTAAACCATAGGGTTGGGTTTTGCAAACCCTACTGGGTGAAGGGATATAAAACCTGAAGATGTAGGGTGTAGATTGTGTAGTCCCTGACCTGAAACCTAAGCCCTAATCCTGGGGAATGTGACTAGTGTGGGTGATATAGTAACCCTACCCGTATGAGCCCCAATGAGGATAAGAGGACTAGGAAAAATATAAACAAGTCTAGGTGACCCAGTCTCTCATGCACACATGTATGTGAAGCAAGGCTTTCATGTTAAGGGTTTTAAGAAACATAAGAAACCAAGGATTATGCAAAAATGAAAATATGAAACTTTTAGGGTTGGTGTCCTGACTTGGGGTGGATAAACCCAAAAGTGGGAAAAAGGCCTATTGGGGGGAGGAAAAACCCTTAACCTGTGGGGTCAGGTTGTGGATAGAGAGCCTAACCTCCTCTTGTGAGTCAAGAAGGCACCTTTGGTTAGGACCTTCCCTAGAAGGGTGATATCATAAATCAATTTAAACATTGAGGTAACCTTGAAGGTCACCTAAAGTGTGAAGGATTAAGTATGCAAAACATGAAATTACATATATGGAATAAAATTTTGGACCCAAATATGCCATCTCTAAGGGACACGATAACCAAGATGGGAAAGGAAGGTCATCTATAAGCAAAATTGGGAGAGGAATGACGATATGAAAAGGAATTCATTATAATGACTAGTGATCAAAATGGGATAGGAAGGTCACCAATAGACCAAGTCGGGAAAGGAAGGCCAATATAAGAGGAAGACATTACAATGAATGGTGGTCAAGCCAGGATATGAAGATCACCAATAGGACCAACCAAGAAATGAAGGCTGATATAAGAGGAAGTCATTGCAATGATCAATGATCAAGTTGGGATATGAAGGTCACCAATAGGCCAAGCTGAGAAAGGAAGACCAATATGAGAGGAAGTCATTGAAATTTCTAGTAACCAAGACGACAAAGGAAGGTCACTGATAGGTCAAGATGAGAAAAGAAGACCTCTATGAAATACCAAGCCCAGGAAGGGAAGGTCGCCACGAGCACAATGAAGAGACATAAGGTGAATAATGTGTACCCCAAGATATGGAGGGATATGGGTTACAAAATTACATAAGAAATTAATGTGTGAAGTTGTGATATCTCACTAAACCCCAGGAGGGTAGAGCCCTAAGTCAACCTTAAGGCCAAGTACGGATGATTAAAGGTAAAAAAGATTGGTGATATTAGGAGGTGATTGTTCCCTAAGTGCATTAGACCATGGAGTCAGGAGTTAGGCATCCATGTTTCCCCGAGGCCCATTGGTTAGGAGATTGACCACCTTAATGAGTTTATGAGGCCCAAGGGGTAGATGTGAGAGGCACTCCCTAAGTGCATAAGGCCCACGAGGCTAAGATGAAATCACTCCAAAGGTACCTACACCCCTAGAGACCTTAAGGAAATAACTAAGGCAAATGAAACATGAAGTTTAAATGTAAGAAGTTATGTAATAATGAAAACTTAAGGGAGTTGTGTGCAAACTCAAGAGTGAAAAAGGAACTGGATTTCATGAAATGTAAAAATATTATGGATTAAAGGTATTAATGGTATCTTGAGAGTGATTCAACTTAAAATGTGAAATTTTGAGATAATGTGTGGATACACTATCTCTAATCTTGGAATTAGATGAACTTTGTATTTGGGATGTCACCAAATACTTATTTCATCTTATTATGAGTGAGAGAGATTGGGTAGACACATGCTTAAAATTGACATATGAGAATGAATACTTTAAGTTGAACTTAATGACATGACCTATGATTTGAGGTGTTACCTCACCTTACGTGGAAATAAATGAATAATAGGTTGGAAACCTTGGTGAGAAAGGTAATCATCAAGTGAATTTGAAACCACAAACGAAATTGCAATCACCAAGAGATTATATTAGGTAATTATTAAAAATGTGTACATACCTTGAATTGAATTTAGGTACCAATCTTGGTAATAAGGTGAGGAATTTGCATATCAATAAAAGTTGTTAAAGATATCTAAGTAGGGTTACTAATCCTAAGGTTTGAGACTAAGATGAGTTATCATTTGCCTTAACCTTACTAAGTTTGAATTTTGGGGACAAAATTCCTTTCAAAGAGGGGTGAATGGAATATCCTCAGTTTTTATGAAATTTAATTATATAAATATAATACATAACTCGATAAGTAAATTCCTTGATGGTACTATTAAAGGAATAATAATGTTACCTACTTTATGGAGTGGGTTCAACCCATGGCCCAAGTATGTCCCATGAGACTATTTGCATTGCAAATAGGTCCTTGGGGTACAAGACAACAAAATAAGAGACTTTGTGTATAAATAAATATTTATGAAATTTAATTATATAAATATAATACATAACTCGATAAGTAAATTCCTTGATGGTACTATTAAAGGAATAATAATGTTACCTACTTTATGGAGTGGGTTCAACCCATGGCCCAAGTATGTCCCATGAGCTATTTGCATTGCAAATAGGTCCTTGGGGTACAAGACAACAAAATAAGAGACTTTGTGTATAAATAAATATTAATGGTTTTATGAATTATTGGATATATAAAAATGAGTGGTGACATCCTATGTTGAGATTAGGGTTTGCATGGATGCCCTAGCTCATGGTTGACCTTAAAGTGTGTTGACCGATGATACCTCCTCATGTTAGCGGTCACCAAAGTTTTGTGTATGATATATAGGCTTGGTAGTCACCAATGTCTTTGTGGTAGCTGGGGTTGGCGGTCGATGAGGCTCCTGAATCCTATTGGTCACCAAGATCCCTAGGGTTGGTGACCTTTTGGATTTTCTGATTAGTTGGTCACCTAGTTATTAGCATTCATATAATTTTTTGAACAAGTTTGGTTGTTTGGTTTTCTTGTTGTGTTTTTCAAGTGATGATCTTTATGGAAAACCTATTTGCATGTATAAGATGCTGGCATGGACGAGATCTCTCGGACACATGGCATGTTTGGCTTGACACCTAACCCTTTTCTCTGTCTTCCATCCTAATCTATATATACCTCCCTCCTCTCATGCAACCAAACCCTTTGAACCCTCTCTCTCTCTTCTTTCTCTTAGAACTTGTCCCCTCTTTCTTGGTAGTGAAGGAGGAGCCCAAGGTTGATGAAGGAGGCCGATCTACCTTGGTTATTGATCTAGAGTTTAGATCTACCCTCTCCTTGTGCTTGTGGAGCCTCCTTGATTTGCTTCTTGGTCTTGGTAAGTGAGATCCCCCTTACTTTCTTTGTTTTCCTTGGTGTAATACCCTCTCCTCTCTTCTTCATGGCTGAATCCATGGTGGAGCTTGATCTCGAGGTTGAAACCTCTCTCTTTCTTTCCCCTTTTACCTAGGGTTTGCTTCCTTATTGGAGGAGAATCTAGCTTGGCTGAGAGGTGTGCTCAAGCTAGGGCTTATTACCCCTTTCCTTTGATATACCTTACAATTTGGAGTTGCTCCATCATCTCTAAGGTGAGTTACATAACTTATTTCAAGATTATTGCTTAGTTTTACCTTGAATGCACATGATCTTGCCCTAAAATGTTGTTCTAAGTAGGAAGTCGATATCTTGACCTAAGTTTGTTTTTACATGATAGTTCTTGAGTAGAGTATCCTCATGGATGACCCTAAACCGTTGTACATGAATCCGACTTTGGTAATTTAAGTTTTGGCCCTTGCATGCTTGTGGAAATGTTGGTTTTTGTTCTCTCAAATGATTGTTGCTAATTAGATTTTGAACTGATCCTCTTCCTTATGATGTAACTTGATTACCTTTTAGACTCTTGATGGTAACCAACTTATTTAACTCTTAGTGGTTGTTGAGATTTTGGTCTCCTGATGGTCACCAAGGTTTTGAACCCCTATGTAGTTGATGGGTTTTGAGCTATAGTAGTCGCCAAAATTTAACACACAATGGTCACTAAGTTTTGGACTCTGATTGGTCGCCAAGGTTTTGGTGCTTATGTGGTCGATGAGGTTTGATCTCCATGGTTGGTCTCCAAGTTTTTAATGCACATGGTCACCAAGATTTGCATCTTCATAGATCACAAAGTTTTTGAACCCTTAGTGGTCGTTGAGGTGACCTAACCCTAGCAGCCGATGAGATTCTCTAACCTAGGTGGTTTCTAAGAACCCTAAGCTTAACAGTTACTGATGGCTTCTAACCCTAGTGGTTGTTGATGGTGCTTACGCTTAGTGTTCACTAAAGGTGTCTAACCCCAGTGGTCACCAAAGTGGTGAAACCTAATTTTAGCGGTCACCAAAGTGGTTCCTACCTTATGTGGTCGATGAGTGTGACACCCTTCCATCACATAGACAACGAGATGACACACAAAAATGTGCGGAACCATATATTATCTAAAACACGGGTCAATTAAAACCGATTGCAAAAACATATGTACAAAACATTTGCAACCATGTCCTGCAAGAAGATCAGGTCATATATAGATATATTCAAGGTCACCTGCCAGATATGTTCACAACTTAAAGCCACCCACTGTCACAACATCGCATATTAGTTCATCACCTGTTTATATATACAGAACGGCCACATACGGCCAGCAACAGGGAATACAAAAATTACAGTAGCTAAACATCGTGAAACATCATCAAACACCTCTGAGGACCTAAGAGTACATGGATGACTCTAGGACTCTACAACAAAACCATCAAAACAGTAGCATGTCCATCTCTTGCCTTCTACTTCTCTTCTTGCTGCTTGGCCGCAACCTCACGACCACCACCGCGTCTAGAGCGATCACCTAAAAAGGGTGTAAACCAGCAGGGTGAGACACACAGTCCCAGCGAGAAACATAACTCCCCGCTAAAACTATAAAACCTCAAAGGATAAAGCAGATAATAGTAAATAACTGATAAAGTGTATAACAAGAGCAGCATACTGAGCAAGGCTATTATTACCATCAAGCTCACAAAGATATCCGGGAGGCATATAACCAAGTATTTCTTTATGGAACATGATTGACAAGATAAGATTTATAAGAACTTATCACAAGATATAAGGATCATACACATATCTGCAAGGTGTAACTAGATCATCTATATAAGCAAGGACTCAATCAATGTTCCGTGTTTTTCTCTAAGTAAGATATACTTATTCGGCTGGATTACGTTTTATTATGCCCTAAGGAAGTGAGCATTCCCTTCTCAAATCCAACCATTGGCTGTGAAGCCCAATCTGGTGCCATACAAGGTCTAAGGAGATCCGGACTCCATGACCTCACCTTCTCGTGGTTAGTACACGAATCATCAAGCAAGACCGCAGTTTTATGCTTATAGGGCCTCAGCCTCTAGGTCATCTCCGCAATCTACCCATATCTCTAGCTCACCTCATCATAGGTGCTAGTACATACATCCGATCCATTAACGCATCATGCTCATCATCACATATCCTGAGCCATGGGTATGTTCACCATGCTCAATATATCCTGAGTCTGCAACCACAGTTGCACTCAACCCTCCTATTTTAGGCTAGGGGAAACCTCGCATATTCAACAATATGCGCTCAAGGTAATCTCGCAGGATAAACCTATTTCACCATCACCAAATACTGGCGGTAATGGATCTATGGCCAGGGCAAACTACATGATATGTTCATATATAATTGATTAGTATATTTTAAGCCAATTTTTGGGCAAAACAAGGTATAAACATATCCTTATAGAATTACATCATATTGCCATCAAATACTATCCTGGGACCTCAATCCCTCTTGATATCAACCACTGCCTCTCAAGGCATCATAGTCATGTATCAGCATCCTGGGAACGCATCCCTTATATCACCATCAGAGGATTACACCTCAACTAGGCACTCAGCCTTATATCAGGTCCTTAGACCTATCACTTGCTATTCCATTAATAAGGATTATCATCACATTGTGCTAGTCAAAGAACATATATATCATAGCTCTTACCAGGCTATGAATCCACATGAAATACCTGCATGGTTAGTATACACATTTGCAGAGATTACTGAAGCCATCATGGATTAACAGAATGATCATGCTATCAAGTATAAAGAAGCATCCATGAGTATGTCACACAAGCTTTATCATTCATAGTATTATTATTATTATTCATGGGCACATATTATGCCTTATACTTATGACCATATGCATATGTTATATCAACATGTGAAGCAACATCATAAGCTTCCTGGTTCACAATCTATCATTTAACTTTTCAACATATTTGCAGGATTCAAGGTGATTACATCATTTCACTTGTATCATCATTATTAAAAGAGAACCATCAACTATATACATTCTGGGTTTATCAGAACCCTCACCAAAACTCTTGCAACCCTCACTACAAGTATGGCGAGCAACGCCAACCCTCACCAAAGGGTGTACCGGCTAGGGTTTCAAACCCTAAAGCAACTCACCACCAAAACAACCAAACACTACACATCCTCAAACATGCGTCAATGTTCCACTAACACTCATGGTGTCAGACAACCGTCACCAAGGTCATAACGTGCAGCACTATCAACGAAGGGTCTAACGTGAACCAAGCTGGGGTTAGGGTTATGGTTAGGTTTCACTATTGGCTAACCTCCAACATGAACCATATCGACCCAAGGCGTATCGCCTAAGGCACCCCTATCATGAAACCATCTCAGCATCATCCGAGGGTTAACCCTATCGACCAGGGTACCCATGACACCTAAGAATAGCATGAAGTCATATCGTCCAACACTTCATATAGGTCAAAGCTTCAACTTAAGACATGATGGTATCAGCTAAAGCTATCTTGGGCACCATACCATATCGCCCAAGCTCATCAAGGATAACGGCCAAGGCTGTGCTGGGTACCAAGATATCAAGCCTATCGGCCAAGACCACCCTAAGACAAGGCAGTGCATTGGGCATCCTCTATACACGGTGTATCATCCAAGACTTAACCCTAAGGAGGGTATCAGGCAACATCTCATCAAGGGTGTACCGCCCATCCATCAACTCCATCAAGGGTATCGACTAAGGGGCCATAAAGGGCACCAACTAAGCTTCAACTAGGCATATCGACCAGGGATACAAGCATGTCTACCAAGGATTACACCTCAAAGACATATCATGCATCACCATAACTAAACCATGTTGCCCAACACAAGGATAACCCACTGAGCCCTATAACGTCCAAGGTACATCGGGCACCAAGCCAACTATCCTTACTAGGTGTATCGTGCAGGGCACTCAACAAAGCATAATGCCCAAGCGCACATGGGTATCAACCACCAACCAAGCTCCAACTAGGCACACCGGCCAAGGGTACAACCCAAGACAAGAAGGTTATCGGGCAGCACTATCCCAAAGTCATATCATGCAAGACACAACCCAACAAGGTCGTCTTCAACCTCAAGCACAAGGGCACCAAACCCTAAATGATTAAGAAGGTCGACTCACCTCTCAACAACCAAGAGAGAGGGGTTTTGCACAACCTCTTTCACAAGTCGGGAAACCACAAGGACCAACCTCAACATAGGTCATCAAAAGCTCACCTCTAAAATCCATGGTGAGAGGAGGGTGTTGCTCAAGCAACTAGAATACAAGCTCACCTTCAACCTAATCGAGAGAGGGGTATTGCCCACATTACTAGAGCTCAAACTCATTTCTCTAGACCAAGGAGAGAAAAGAGTGTTGCTCAACAAGGAAATCCTAAACCATGGTTCGGCCAACTAGGTGTAAAGGCATATAAACCATCAAGAACAACAACAACATCATGCTCATTATATCCATAAGATCAACAATATGTTCTAGAGAAAGAAACATACATGCATGGCCGATTATCAACATATATGAAACATGCAACATAGAGAAAGTAGTATAGCTAGGGTTAGAAGTTATGTAACCCATTGTTACGACCCGTGTCGAGCTTATCCCGTAAGTATGCTGTTAAGCAAGAGTTTAGCTGATGTGTTAAGTTATAAGCTTGTTTTTTTTTAAAATATTTAAAATGGATATGATATGTGCTTAGTATGTTTTCTAGCTTCTAAAGCATGTAAGATCTTACGCTCGATGCGTTGCCAGAGAAATCGTTCGAATCCGACTTTCGAGTCAAAACTTGCATGTTTTTGTGCTTATAGGGACCTGTTTGTAGTTTTTGAACTTTGCATTTAGGCCCCTAAGTTTCTTCCTTATCCTTTCTCTCTTTACCTTCCTCGTTTCATTTCACAGAAACGAGAGAACGCTCTTGCGTTCTGCTCCTTGCGTGAGAGAGAGAGAGAAAGAGAGAGAGAGAGAGGGAGCTGAGGAGGGAGAAGCACTGGAGCTTCGTTTTGCTCCGATCAGCTGTTGCAGATCGTTCTTTCCCTCAGTAGATCTTCATCTTCATCGATTCGGACCGGATTTGCAGCTGGAGCTGCGGTTGCAAGGAAAACAACCATGAGATTGGGGTGCACGGAGAAGCCCTAGCTTGTTCCTTTCTTCCTTTCAGGTGCGGTTTAGTTGTATGCGTCGTTTGTGATCGTTTGGTGGTGTTTGTTCGAAGTTTGCCCGTCGATTCAAGAGAAATCGACTCTTGCAGGCCGTTTTTGTGTTCTGCCTGTACGCGGTTCGGCCGAGTTCCAATTCGGTCGGCCGAGTTCTTATTTAGGGCTTTTGTACAGCGTTTTCTGATCGGCCAAGTTTTGATCTTGGTCGGCCGAGTTTCTCAATTAAGATAAGCGAACAGCGTTTTTGTCGGCCGAGTTTGGGTCCTGATCGGCCGAGTTTCTTTGTAGGTTTTTCAAGCGGTGAGTTGATCGGCCGAGATTGGTCGGCCGAGTTTTAGAATCTGGGAGGCGTTCGGCCGAGTTCCAAGGTGGTCGGCCGAGTTCCAAGTTGTGAGTGGCAGTTCACTTAGAAATCATTATTTAACTCATTTTAAATGCTTATTTGCTTCAGTATCAATTGATATGACCTTTAAACAGTATAGCATGTACATTTTAGTGTGATAAGTTCATTGGAACTTGAAATGTGTGATGTAAATGATGAAAAAGAGGAAATCCTATGTCTTACAGTTGCTATATGATATTTCTGTTTAATTGTTTATCTGTTGGTTAATTAATAGACCTAAGGGCCCTAACACCGTATAACCCCTAAAGGAAGGTCTGTTACTTAGGGGTGAAACTCGTGTCCAACATCAACCGGTTGAGTAATTCTGGTGGCACGAGGAGAGAAAGAAAGGCAGTGTCTAACAACAATCGTGCGTGTGTCACGATGGCACTGGGAAAAAGAAAAAGAAAACTTGGTTATCTAACATCATTCGTGCGTGTGTCACGAAGGTAACCCTGTGACTCTCCGCCGGTGTACTCCGGTTAAAGGAGGAGTCGGGTGCACTCAGAGTAGTGCTTTGAGGCCGTAGAGCCTATGTTCTGGCCGGAGAGCCAGGGGTCCTGTAGCAGAGCAGGGCTGGCGTCAGACTTAGCATTTCCCGGGTGTGTCGCTAAGTCTTGTACGGTGGGACCATAGCATGGACTTGTTGCGGATCTTTATATGCAGAGTACACTGCATATATTTAGGGCATAATAAAATAAATAAATAATCATGTAGGTTCACAGTAAATTTATATAACTGCATATCTACCTGAGATACATGTTGATGTTTAGAAATGTGATTACTATCTGTATATCCGCTATGTCAATTGAACTGCCCTGCTTGAACTGTATACCTATTTATTTTCAGTTAATAAACCTGACGAGTTGTTTATTGATAGCTAAGTGAAATATTATTCACTGAGCGAGTAGACTCATCCCTCTACTCAAACATTTTCAGGTCAGCATCAGCATCAGGAATCGAAAGGATCGTTTCATCCTAACGCTTAGATGATAGAAGGTTTGTAGTTAGTCTAATTAGAGGTCTCTTAGTCCATTCCCCTCGATCCTCGGGACAAGGTGTGAGCGAGAGAGAGAGAATGTGTACACAGATGTAAATTAACTGTTATGCTTTATCTTATGTTGAACAATGTAAATTGCTGTTGACTCTGTTATATTTCTTGTCAGTTAATAGAAATGCTTCCGCAGCTTGTTTAGTTTCATTTACAGTATAAATCAATTTTTCCTATTAATGTTGTTAATTGTTTTAAAAAGTGATGAATGGTTGGCTTATATGTGAAATCCCACCTGCCGAGTCCTAATCTCGTGGTTTGCGGTTAATGTGAGATTGGGGCACGACAACTCTTGGTATCAGAGCTTAGGTTGAGTACATAGTTACTCAGAGTCCAGGTCTGGGGACGATAAGAGACCAATAGGATTAAGGTTTAGGTGTCTTTCTTCTATCTGTAGTTTTCTAACAGGAAATATTCTGTTATATCATTGCAGATGGCAGGAAGAGGCTTTGATCGTGATGATCAGACTGAGAGCCATGTTGGCCCCGATCCTTTGTACTTAGGTCCAGGTGGTGGTGACCACGTGGATGAAGCATCTCGTATGTATAGGATGTTTCTGGAGACCAGGGAGAAGTACAAGGCTGATAGGCGAGCTCCTACTTCTACCAGCAGTAAAGATCTGATGCGATCTTATGAGCTTGTGAAGAAGCTTGGTGGCACAGAGTTTAGTGGCACTACAGATCCCGCCGAAGCTGATGAGTGGTTTAGACAGATAGAAAAGGTCTTTCGTCTTATGGAGCTTCCAGAAGATAAGAAGATCAATCATGCGGTCTACCTTTTGACAGGCGATGCAGAGTTGTGGTGGCGTGGTGTGGAAGAAAAGAGGAGATGAACAGAGCTTTCCTGGCAGGATTTCTCTGAGGAATTTCATCTCAAATTCTATCCACCCACTTTCCTTAATGAGAAAATCAGGCAGTTGCAGAATATCAAGCAGGGGAACATGACAGTTACAGAATATGAAGCGCTTTTCATACGGTTGGCGAACTTATGTCCACAGCTTGTTCCCGATAACATAGAGAGATGTAGAAGGTTTCAGGAAGGACTAAGGCCAGAGATTCGGCATACAGTTTCTACTACTAGTAGGAGGAACAGAGAGAACTTTGGTGAGTTAGTCGAGGCTGCTAGACAGGTTGAAGAATCTGTGAATGCTGACAAGGTGCCTGAGTCTAAAAAGAGATCTGCAGACTTTAGTAGAGGGCAATCCAGTAGTGGATACAGAGGTGGAGGTAGAGGTTTCTTTTCTAAACTTGGGCGTGGTTTTGGTTGTTTCGGCAGGCAGAGATCTGAGGATGTCACTACTTCTAGAGGCAGAAGAGGATACAACCCAGGAAGATGGGGCAGTGCCGATAGTGGACAGTCTTCTGGGTCGTCAATGTCAGTGATAGGTCCTCAGAGGCAAGAGATACCGCCATGTGAAAAATGCGGAAGGCCACATACTGGTCAGTGTTGGGGTGCAAATCCTCAAGGTTGTTTTATCTGTGGACAAGTAGGACATTTCAAAAAGGAATGTCCTCAGCTTCGACAAGCAGCATCACAAGCTTTCCAGCCTCAATACCATGATGTTCCGAGTTCTTCTGTGGCTTCTAGTTCTAGAGGAGGTGGAGTGTCTAGTGGCAGGAGTGGTCAGAGAGGACAACGTGGCAGAGGGAGAGCTTCAGCACGTTTCTTTTCTTTGACACCTCAAGAAGGTATAATCTCTTCACAAGTTGTTACAGGAGAGATGCTTTTGTTTAATAGTATACCAGTTTCAGTTTTGATAGATCCGGGAGCTACTCATTCTTTTATACAACGTTCTTTAGTTGTTGAACTTAATCTGTTAACTCAAGAGTTGGCAGATGAGTTAGTATTGAGAGTTCCACTAGGTGGACCAACAGTTTTGTCCGAGTCTTGTCCCGGATGCTTGTTATCCTTTGGAGGTTTTACCTTTGCTGCAAATCTCATACCCTTGGATGTAAATACTTTTCAAGTCATCTTGGGTATGGATTGTCTTGAGACATACCGAGTGCAACTCGATTGTTGGAAAAAGGAAGCTACCTTTCAACTAGGAGAATTTTCTTGTGTCTTTACTGAAGACAGGAAAGTTCTGCCTACGTGCATAATATTAGCTGCTGTAGCTGATAAGATGTTACAGAAAGGATTTGAAGCGTTCCTTGCTCATGTGGTTGACACCAGAGCAGAGAAGAGCACTGCCAGTGTTTATGATATGCCTGTGGTTCGTGAGTTCTCTTATGTTTTTCCAGAAGAGTTACCAGGCTTACCTCCTGTCAGAGACATTGATTTTGAAATTCAGATATATCCAGGTAGTCATCCAGTAGCACTGCCAGCCTATAGAATGGCACCTGCAGAATTGAAGGAACTCAAGGTATAGTTACAGGAGTTGCTAGATAAGGGTTTCATTAGACCCAGTTCTTCACCATGGGGTGCTCCAGTCCTGTTTGTTAAGAAAAAGGATGGTACCATGCGTCTCTGTATAGATTACAGGCAACTGAACAAGATCACTATAAAGAACAAGTATCCATTGCCGAGAATAGATGATCTGTTTGATCAGTTGCGTGGAGCGACGATCTTCTCTAAAATAGATTTGAGATCTGGGTATCATCAGCTTAGGATAAAGGCTTCTGATATTCCCAAAACAGCTTTCAGAACCAGGTATGGGCATTATGAGTTTTTGGTCATGTCGTTTGGGCTGACCAATGCCCCAGCAGCCTTTATGGATATGATGAACCGGATTTTCAAACCGTTCCTAGATCAGTTTATTGTAGTCTTTATAGATGATATTCTGATCTACTCCAGAGACGATGCACAGCAGGAGCAACACTTGAGAGTAGTGTTGCAGTTGTTGAGACAACACCAGTTGTTTGCTAAATTTAGCAAATGCGAGTTCTGGTTGGCCGAGATAGCATTTCTTGGATATGTTATCTCGAGAGGTGGAATTAGTGTTGACCCTAAGAAAGTTGATTCTGTACTTCAGTGGGAACAGCCTAAGACTCCTACCGAGATCAGAAGTTTCTTGGGTTTGGCAGGTTATTATAGAAGGTTTATAAAGAACTTCAGCGAGATAGCATCACCTTTGACACGCTTGACGAGGAAGGATGTACCGTTTGTTTGGTCTGATAACTGTGAGAGAAGTTTTCAGATTTTGAAGAAAAAGTTGACTTCAGCACCAGTGTTGGTTTTGCCTGAAGCAGAAAAAGGCTATACAGTGTTCTGTGATGCTTCCAGAAGAGGTTTGGGCTGTGTACTGATGCAAGAAGGTAAAGTTGTTGCTTACGCATCTAGACAGCTTAAGAAGAATGAAGAGAATTACCCGGTCCATGATCTGGAATTAGCTGCTATAGTTCATGCTCTTAAGACATGGTGTCACTACCTGTATGGTGAGACATGTCAAGTGTTTATAGACCATAAGAGCCTGAAATATATCTTCACTCAGAAAGACTTGAATTTGAGACAGCGCAGATGGCTTGAGTTGATTAAAGACTATGATGTGACAATCGATTACCATCCTGGTAAGGCGAATGTTGTAGCTGATGCTTTGAGTAGAAAGTCAAGTTCAACAGCCAATGCATTTTCTATGGCATGTTTCAAAAGAGACTTGCTTGTAGATATGCGAAGGTTGAACATGGACTTGGAGGTGACAGGACAGAGTGGGTTGATTGCTCAGATGCAAGTCAGACCTACTTTTTATAATAAGATAAAGGAATTACAGCAGGGTGATGATGAGTTGTGGCAAATCATGCAGGATATGTCAGAAGGTAAGAGAACAGAGTTCAGATTTTCTGATGAAGGCATGTTGTATCTTCATGATAGGTTATGTGTACCTGAAAACAATGAGTTGAAAGAGCAGATTCTTGAGGAAGCGCATACTTCTATGTATGCTATGCATCCAGGTAACACAAAGATGTACAGGAACCTCAAAGAGCTGTACTGGTGGTCTGGTATGAAGAAGGATGTGGCTGAATATGTGGCTAGATGTGGAGTGTGTCAGCATGTTAAAGCTGAGCATCAGAAACCTGCTGGTACCTTGCAGTCGCTTCCTATACCAGTATGGAAATGGGAACACATCACGATGGACTTTGTGGTAGGATTACCCAGGACGCCTAAGGGTTCAGACTCGATATGGGTGATTGTGGATAGACTAACTAAGTCTGCTCACTTTCTTCCTGTCAAGTCAACCTTTGACGCTTCTAAGCTGGCTAAAGTTTATGTGGATGAGGTAATCAGGTTGCATGGGATTCCAGTCTCCATTATTTCTGACAGAGATCCAAAGTTTACATCTAGATTCTGGAATCAGTTACATCATGTGTTGGGCACAAGGCTGAAGTTCAGTACAGCGTTCCACCCACAGATAGATGGTCAATCTGAGAGGACCATTCAGACCCTTGAAGACATGCTGAGAGCATGCGTGCTACAGTTTAGAGGCAACTGGGAAGAACACTTAAGCCTAATGGAGTTTGCATATAATAACAGTTACCATTCTAGTCTTGGAATGGCTCCATATGAAGCTCTTTATGGAAGGAAGTGTAGATCGCCAGTTTGTTGGTACGAGGTGGGGGAGAAGGAAATTCTTGGACCTGAGCTAGTTGATGTGACTACAGAAAAGATATCTGTGATCAGGGATCAGTTGAAAGCTGCTCAGGATAGACAGAAAAGTTATGCAGAGAGACGACGTCGACCTCTTGAGTTTGAGGTTTGTGACGAGGTCTACTTGAAGGTTTCACCGTGGAAGGGAGTTCTGAGGTTTGGTAAGAGGGGTAAGTTGACCCCTAGGTATATGGGTCCATATCCTATTGTTGAGAGGATTGGACCGGTAGCTTACAGGTTGGATTTGCCGTCTGAGTTGGCAAATCTTCATGATGTCTTCCACGTGTCTATGCTGAAAAAGTGTCATCCTGGTACAGAAAAGATTCTAGATTCAGAACCAGTGCAACTTAGAACAGATGTGTCCTATGTTGAAGGACCAGTGCAGATAGTTGATCACCGGATCAAAAAGCTTAAGAACTGTGAGTTATCTTTAGTGAAGGTTTTGTGGAGGAATCACAATATAGAGGAAGCTACGTGGGAACTAGAGTCGGAGATGTGTGGCAAGTTTCCTTTTCTCTTCTAGGAATTTCGGGACGAAATTCTTATAAGGGAGGGAGATTGTTACGACCCGTGTCGAGTTTATCCCGTAAGTATGCTGTTAAGCAAGAGTTTAGCTGATGTGTTAAGTTATAAGCTTGTTTTTGTTAAAAATATTTAAAATGGATATGATATGTGCTTAGTGTGTTTTCTAGCTTCTAAAGCGTGTAAGATCTTATGCTCGAAGCGTTGCCAGAGAAATCGTTCGAATCCGACTTTCGAGTCAAAACTTGCATGTTTTTGTGCTTATAGGGACCTGTTTGTAGTTTTTGAACTTTGCATTTAGGCCCCTAAGTTTCTTCCTTATCCTTTCTCTCTTTACCTTCCTCGTTTCATTTCACATAAACGAGAGAACGCTCCTGCGTTCTGCTCCTTGCGTGAGAGAGAGAGAGAAAGAGAGAGAGAGGGAGGGAGCTGAGGAGGGAGAAGCACTGGAGCTTCATTTTGCTCCGATCAGCTGTTGCAGATCGTTCTTTCCCTCAGTAGATCTTCATCTTCATCGATTCGGACCGGATTTGCAGCTGGAGCTGCGGTTGCAAGGAAAACGGCCATGAGATTGGGGTGCACGGAGCAGCCCTAGCTTGTTCCTTTCTTCCTTTCAGGTGCGGTTTAGTTGGATGCGTCGTTTGTGATCGTTTGGTGGTGTTTGTTCGAAGTTTGCCCGTCGATTCGAGAGAAATCGAATCTTACATGCCGTTTTTGTGTTCTGCCTGTACGCGGTTCGGCCGAGTTCCAATTCGGTCGGCCGAGTTCTTATTTAGGGCTTTTGTACAACGTTTTCTGATCGGCCGAGTTTTGATCTTGGTTGGCCGAGTTTCTCAATTAAGATAAGCGAACATCGTTTTTGTCGGCCGAGTTTGGGTCCTGATCGGCCGAGTTTCTTTGTAGGTTTTTCAAGCGGTGAGTTGATCGGCCGAGATTGGTCGGCCGAGTTTCAGAATCTGGGAGGCGTTCGGCCGAGTTCCAAGGTGGTCGGCCGAGTTCCATGTTGTGAGTGGCAGTTCACTTAGAAATCATTATTTAACTCATTTTAAATGCTTATTTGCTTCAGTATCAATTGATATGACCTTTAAATAGTATAGCATGTACATTTTAGTGTGATAAGTTCATTGGAACTTGAAATGTGTGATGTAAATGATGAAAAAGAGGAAATCCTATGTCTTACAGTTGCTATATGATATTTCTATTTAATTGTTTATCTGTTGGTTAATTAATATACCTAAGGGCCCTAACACCGTATAACCCCTAAAGGAAGGTCTGTTACTTAGGGGTGAAACTCGTGTCCAACATCAACCGGTTGAGTAATTCTGGTGGCACGAGGAGAGAAAGAAAGGCAGTGTCTAACAACAATCGTGCGTGTGTCACGATGGCACTGGGAAAAAGAAAAAGAAAACTTGGTTATCTAACATCATTCGTGCGTGTGTCACGAAGGTAACCCTGTGACTCTCTGCCGGTGTACTCCGGTTAAAGGAGGAGTCGGGTGCACTCAGAGTAGTGCTTTGAGGCCGTAGAGCCTATGTTCTGGCCGGAGAGCCAGGGGTCCTGTAGCAGAGCAGGGCTGGCGTCAGACTTAGCATTTCCCGGGTGTGTCGCTAAGTCTTGTACGGTGGGACCGTAGCATGGACTTGTTGCGGATCTTAATATGCAGAGTACACTGCATATATTTAGGGCATAATAAAATAAATAAATAATCATGTAGGTTCACAGTAAATTTATATAACTGCATATCTACCTGAGATACCTGTTGATGTTTAGAAATGTGATTACTATCTGTATATCCGCTATGTCAATTGAACTGCCCTGCTTGAACTGTATACCTGTTTATTTTCAGTTAATAAACCTGACGAGTTGTTTATTGATAGCTAAGTGAAATGTTATTCACTGAGCGAGTAGAATCATCCCTCTACTCAAACATTTTCAGGTCAGCATCAGCATCAGGAATCGAAAGGATCGTTTCATCCTAACGCTTAGATGATAGAAGGTTTGTAGTTAGTCTAATTAGAGGTCTCTTAGTCCATTCCCCTCGATCCTCGTGACAAGGTGTGAGTGAGAGAGAGAGAATGTGTACACAGATGTAAATTAACTGCTATGCTTTATCTTATGTTGAACAATGTAAATTGCTGTTGACTCTGTTATATTTCTTGTCAGTTAATAGAAATGCTTCCGCAGCTTGTTTAGTTTCATTTACAGTATAAATCAGTTTTTTCTATTAATGTTGTTAATTGTTTTAAAAAGTGATGAATGGTTGGCTTATATGTGAAATCCCACCTGCCGAGTCCTAATCTCATGGTTTGCGGTTAATATGAGATTGGGGCGCGACACCCACCTTAATCAAACTCCTCAAGCTCCAAAGCTCCAAGCTTCAATCTCCTAGCTCCAAGCTCACCACTTCGGCCACCTCCAGAAAAGGAACAAGAACCATAACCACCATGGTCAAAAGGTAGGCAAGATGGAGAAGAAGATGCTAGGGAGAGAGGGAAGATGCTTAGAAAAGAACAAGACCCACCTAGAGTTCAGCCACCAAGCTAAAGGAAGAAGAAGGGATCACCACCAAGGGAGAAGGATCAGCCACCAACTAGATCTAAAGGTTAGGTGTATCGTGCTCCAAGGAAGAGAGGAGCAACAAAGAGCTAAAAGGGTTCCTAAGGGAGAGAAAGGCAAGGCATATATAGAAGAGGATGGAGGAGAAAACAAGGTAATGTGTCGCCCACCTAGGACACTTGTCCAAGGGAAAAAGCCACCTCCTTAACTCACCTTATACACATGTCCAAGGCTATTGCCACATGCAAGCACTATGTACCAAGTGTCCACTAGTGGTGACACAAATGAGGTCAAGGGTCAAAGATGGTCCATGGCCGATACTCTCCACCCCCATGCCCGATACACCCTATGGGCGACACAAAGCAAGGCCAACACAAGCATCCTTGCCTAATACAGGGCTCAACCATGAAAGGCAAGGCCCAAACAAGGGAAAACAAGGCCCAAAAGAGCTCAAACAAGCCCAAGACAACTCAATGCACGAGCCCAAACCTTCGTCTCAACCCTAGAGGAAGCAAAGAGAGATAAAGACATCTCTCAAGGTGACAAACTTGCTCTCCCACCCTATCTCAGGTTATTTTGCAAGTAGCACCTCCAGCCTCTCAACTAAGCACAAGCAAACCCTAATCATCACTAAAGATGATTAGCAAGCAACCAAGTACAAGGTTTAGGCAAAACAAACAGAGTAAGCCCAAAGCAAAGGTCAGGGACCTTACAAGCCATAAACCTCTACAAAAGGATTTCGTCCCCAAAATCTGAAGAGAAAAGCGAGGGATACTTCCCCCTCATCTCTTCCTCAAGCTCCCACGTGGCTTCCTCAACACCATGATGATGCCACAGAACCTTCACAAGAACCATGCCCTTCCTCTTCAGCTTCTTTACTCTTCTGTCAAGGATCGCCACCGGACCCTCCTCATAGGTTACGTCTTCATCAAGCTCAACCTCAACTGGCTATATCACTGTCCTTGTGTCTGGATGACTTTTCTTCAGCATACTGACATGGAACACTGGATGCAACTTGTGCAACTCTGGAGGCAACTCTAACTTGTAAGCTACCTTGCCAACACGTGCTATTACCGGGTATGGTCCCATATACTTGGGTGCTAGTTTACCTCTTCGGCCAAACCTTAGCACGCCTTTCCAAGGTGAGACCTTGAGATACACTTTGTCTCCCACCTAGAACTCCAAAGGTCGTCGGTGATTGTCTGCATAAGACTTCTGTCTGTCCTGTGCCTTTTTCAACTTTTGCTGTATCACTCTGATCTTTTTTGTTGTCTGATGTACTAACTCAAGACCCAAAAGCTGATCTTCACCATACTCATACTAGCATAAAGGGGATCTGCACTTCCTTCCATATAGAGCCTCATAAGGATCCATGTCAATGCTCCACTGATAACTATTGTTATAAGCGAACTCTATCAAACTGAGATGCATGTCCCAACTACCTAAGAACTACAAAACACAAGCTTGGAGAAGATCCTCCAAAGTCTGAATAGTCCTTTCAGACTGTCCATCCGTTTGTGGGTGGAAAGAGGTATTGAACCTCAACTGCATTCCCAACCCTTTGTGAAACTGTTCCCAGAAACGACTTGTGATTTGAGGACCTCTGTCGGAAACTATTGTTGCTGGTACATCGTGCAAACACACTATCTCGTCTACATACACCCAAGCAAGCTTCTCTGTTGTATACGTTGTTTTTACTGGTATGAAATGAGCATATTTTGTCAACCTATCCACTATTACCCAAATGGAATCATGATTCCTAGTTGTCTTTGGTAGAACAACTACGAAATCCATGGTAATATGATCCCATTTCCATTGTGGTATCGGCATGGGTTGAAACATACCTGCCGGCTTCTGATGCTCAACTTTAACTTGCTGACAAACTACACACTTAGCCAAAAACTCAGCTACATCCTTCTTCAAGCCAGACTACCAATACAGGTCCTTCAGATTATGATACATCTTGGTGACTCCTAGATTCATAGCATACATCGACGTGTGTGCTTCCTCAAGCACTAGCTTTCTTAGATTATCACCATCGGGGACCACCATCCTACCATGATAGAAAACTAGTCCATCCTCAGACTCATGGAACTCATCACGCTTTTTGCTGCCAAGCTCTGACCTAATTAACTGCACTGCACCATCTACATGTTGTGCATCTTTGATCTGCTGTCTTAGCATAGGCTTGACTTGCATATGTGCCAACAGTCCTGCCAACAAGGAAACTTCCAACTACACATTCATCTGCCGCAAGGAGATAAACATATCCCTCCTATGGCATACCAAGGAACTCAACTGTGCCTTTTTGTGGAGAGAGAAGAAGACTTTCGGCTAAGTGCATCATCTACCACATTTTCCTTAACATGATGATACTCAATGGTAAAATCATAATCGTTAATTAGCTCCATCCAACGACATTGTTGCATGTTCAGCTCATTTTGCGAAAAGATATACTTCAAGTTCTTATGATCTGTAAATATCTGACACACTTCCCCATAAAGATAGTGTCTCCAAATCTTTAACGCATGGACCACCATTGCCAACTCCAAATCATGTGTCAGATAGTTCTCCTCATGTTTCTTAAGCTGTCGCGAAGCAAAAGAAACCACATGATCTTCCTACATCAGCACACAACCTAAGCCTTTCTTGGAAGCATCGCAGAAAACAACATAGCCCTTCCCAGGCTCTGGAGCACTAGTCAGCTTCTCCTTCAAACTTTGGAAAGCTTGCTGACAATGATTATCCCAAACAAAAGGTACATCCTTCCTAGTCAGCTTTGTCATCGGCAACACGATTGCGCTGAAGTCATTGATAAACCTCCGGTAGTATCTGGCCAAACCCAGAAAACTACGAACTTCTGTCGGCGTTTTTGGTTGCTCCCAATCTGCCACTGACTCCACCTTCTTAGGGTCCACTTGGATTCCTTCTACAGATATCACATGACCTAAGAAAGTCACTTCCTTCAACCAGAACTCACATTTGCTAAACTTGGCATACAACTGATGTTGGCGAAGAAGGGTCAACACTTGTCGAAGATGTCGCTCATGCTCTTGCCTGTCCTGACTATAGATCAAAATGTCATCTATAAAGACTACAACAAACTGATCTAGGAATGGACAGAACACTTGGTTCATCAGGTCCATGAAAGCAACAAGTGCATTGGTTAGCCCAAACGGCATAACCACAAACTCAAAGTGACCATACCTCATCCTAAATGCTGACTTTGGTATGTCGTCCGCCTTAATCCTCAATTGATGATATCCAGATCGTAGATTGATCTTTGAGAACATTGTAGCACCACCCAACTGATTGAACAAATCATCTATCCTTGGCAACGGGTACTTATTCTTGATCGTAACTTTGTTCAACTGCCGATAATCTATGCATAGCTGCATCGACCCGTCCTTCTTCGTAATGAACAACCCTGAAGCACCCCAAGGCGACGTGCTTGGTCGGATGAAACCTTTCTCCAACAACTCCTGTAACTGCTTTTTCAACTCTGCCATCTCTATTGGAGCCATCCTATATGGTGTCTGTGCAACTGGTTGTATTCCAGGTACCAGATTGATCTCAAAATCAATCTTTCAAGGTGGGGGAACACTGGGAAACTCATCAGGAAACACATCTGCAAACTCTCAGACAACCGTCACCTCCTCAAGGCTAGGACCTTTCGCCTTAGTATCCACAATGTGAGCTAAGAAAGCCTTACAACCTTGTCGCAACAACTTTTTTACCACCATCGCTGATACTAAACATGTTGGAAGGATCTTCCTATATCCTTGGAAGATCCACTTCTCTCTGTTGTCATCAAACACCGCCTGTTTGGAACCACAGTCCAACACAACCTTGTACTTCTCTAAGGTATCTATCCCAAGGATCACATCGAATCCATGCATAACAAGTGGTATAAGATCCACTTGTATATTGTGTCCCGAAAAAGATAAGACACAAGATGGACACTCTTCTCGAAGCATCGAGGAACCATCAAGAGGGGTTTCTAACAACATTCTATCTTCCTTACAACTAACATGTAAATGAAATCTATCAAGCAGACTATGTGCGATAAAAGAGTGTGTAGCACCCGGGTCAACCAAAACAAATATAAAGCAAGAAGAAGACAAATCAGAATGAAATAACTCCATCTGACATGTCACCACTCGCGGGTTGACTATCGCCTCCGGATGACTCATGGCATAGAATCGAGCCATTGCTTGTTGTCCACGTCCTCTTCTTCCTTGAGCAGATGATCCCGCTTGCGACGCTTGACCGCATACTCACCCTCTACTAGCACTGGGCTGTTATTTGTCTGATCCTGGTTGATTCTATCTTGGATGTTGTGTTACTTCAACGTCTCTTCTGGGGCAATTTGACTTTAAATTCCCCGTATGTCCATAGTGATAACATGACCTGCCTTTTGTCTGTGGTCTAGATGGATTTGTTACTGCAACAGAAGTTGTACTATGTGCCTTCGACGGTGAAGAAACATGACCTCTTCCCTTACTCGGAGACCACTATGACAGTGCATTAGAACCTCTCATCATGGAAGGTGTTGAAAACGTTGACTTCTTGAAACCACCAGATCTCTGTCCCTGGAACTGAGCAGGCCTTTTCCTGGTCATGGACTCCCTTTTCTCCCTAACAATTTGTTCAATCCTATGGACATACTCCACAAACGTGGCAAACCTCTCTCGATTCTCTAAAGCAGCAGCAGGGGTCGAGAGTTCAGTGCTCAAACCTTTCTCGAACCGCCTGATCCGCTCATCATCTGTCGCTACCATGTGAGGACAAAACCTCAGCAAGTCCATGAACTTGGCTTCATACTCGGTGATGTTCATAGTTCCTTGGCGTAGACGCTCAAACTGGTGGATCCTCTCATCCAGATACGTCTTCGCAAAGTATCTACTGATGAAGTCTTGCCGGAAGATCTCCCAACCGATCTCCTCACTGGGTCGCTTCTCCTCCTCGATGGCCCACCAGTGGCCAACACTACCCTTCAGAAGGTAGACAGCGTGCTTGCCTTTGTCTGCTTTGGGGATGCGAGGATCCGGAAGGCCTTCTCAAGACATATCAGCCACAGATCAGCATCCGCTGGATCATCTGTTCCAGCATAATATGAAGCTCCGACTCGGCAAAGCCACTCAAAGGTCTTCCCAATACCCGATGTTTCACCATGGGGAGCCTGTGCTCTTATCTGAGGCACTGGCACTCGTTCTACCATGTGATTCATCGTAGCCATTAACTGCCCCATAAGCTGTTGGTAGACAGGGTTTTCAAGAATGGATGGGTCAAGTTGGGGGACCTCAAGCACCTGATCTCGATGTGCATGTCCTCCTACTCCATCAACTGATGCAGCATAACTGCTCTCGACTACATGTTCTTCATAGTTTCCAGACATCTTTAAGCTTTATCTTCTGCTGAGGGCATAAGGTTATTGTAAGAAAATCTGGATAACTCATAAGAACAGACGCAAACCTAGTCCTAGATCCCTGTAGACTCAGCGAACCTAGAGCTCTAATACCAAACCAACTGTGACATCCCACCATCACATAGACAATGAGATGACACGCAAAAATGTACGAAACCATATATTATCGAAAACATGGGTTAATTAAAACTGATTGTGGAAACATACGTATAGAACATTTGCAACCAGGTCCTATAAGAAGATCAGGTCATATATAGATATATTCAAGGTCACCTGCCAGATATGTTCCCAACGTAAAGCCACCCACTGTCACAACATCACATATTAGTTCATCACCTATTTATACATACAAAACGGCCACATACGGCCAGTAGCAGGTTATACAAAAATTACAGCAGCTAAACATCATGAAACATTGTCAAACACCTCCGAGGACCTGAGAGTACAAGGATGACTCTAGGACTCTACAACAAAACCATCAAAACAACAACATGTCCATCTCTTGCCTTCTACTTCTCTTCTTACTGCTCGGCCGCAACCTCACGACCACCACCGCGTCTAGAGCGATCATCTAAAAAGGGTGTAAACCAGTGGGGTGATACACAGAGTCCCAGTGAGAAACATAACTCCCCGCCGAAACTATAAAACCTCAAAGGATAAAGCAGATAACAACAAATAACTGATAAATCGTATAATAAGAGCAGCATACAGAGCAAGATTATTATTACCATCAAGCTCCCCAAGATATCCGAGAGGCATATAACCAAGTATATCTTTATCAAACATGATTGACAAGATAAGATTTATAAGAACTTATCACAATATATAAGGATCGTACACATATATGCAAGGTGTAACTAGATCAGCTATATAAGCAAGGCCTCAATCAATGTTCTATGTTTTTCTCTAAGCAAGATATACTTATTCAGTTGTATTACATTTTATTATGCCCTGAGGAAGTGAGCCTTCCCTGCTCAAATCCAACCATTGGCTGTGAAGCCCAATCTGGTGCCATACAAGGTCTAAGGAGATTCGGACTCCATGACATCACCTTCTCGTGGTCAGTAAATGAATTATCAAGCAAGACCTCAGTCTTATGCTTATAGGGCCTCAGCCTCTGGGTCAGCTCCGCAAGGTACCCATATCTCTAGATCACCTCATCATAGGTTCTAGTACATACATCCGAGCCATGAATGCATCATGCTCATCATCACATATCCTGATCCATGGGTATGTTCACCATGCTCCATATATCCTGAGTCTGCAACCACAATTGCACTCAACCCTCCTATTTTAGGCTAGGGGAAACCTTCCATATTCAACAATATGCGCTCTAGGTAATCCCGCAGGATAAACCTGTTTCACCATCACCAAATACTGGTGGTAATGGATCTATGGCCAGGGCAAACTACATGATATGATCATCTGTAATTTATTAGTATATTTTAAGCCAATTGTTGAGGCAAAACAAGGTATAAACATAGCCTTATAGAATTACATCATTATTGCCATCAACATACAGTCCTGGGACCTCAATCCCTCATGATATCAACCACTGCCTCTCAAGGCATGATAGTCATGTATCAGCATCCTAGGAACGCATCCCTTATCTCATCATTACAGGATAACACCTCAACTAGGCACTCAACCTTATATCCGGTCCTCAGACCTATCACTTTCTATTCCATTAACAAGGATTATCATCACATCGTGCTAGTCAAAGCACTTATATTTCATAGCTTGAATCCACATGAAATACATGCATGGTTAGTATACACATTCGCAGAGTTTACTAAAGCCATCATGGATTAACAGAATGATCATGCTATCAAGTATAAAGAAGCATCCATGAGTATATCACACAAGCTTTATCATTCGTAGTATTATTATTATTCATGGGAACATATTATGCCTTATACTTGTGACCATATGCATATGTTATATCAACATGTAAAGCAACATCATAAGCTTCCTGGTTCACAATCTTTCATTTAAATTTTCAACATATTTGCAGGATTCAAGGTGATTACATCATTTCACTTGTATCATCATTATTAAAAGAGAACCATCAACTATATACATTTTGGGTTTATCAGAACCCTCACCAAAACTCATGCAACCCTCACTACAGGTATGGCGAGCAGTGCCAAACCTCACCAAAGGGTGTACCGACTAGGGTTACAAACCCTAAAGCAACTCACCACCAAAACAGCCAAACATTGCACATCCTCAAACATGCGTCAAGGTTCCACTAACAGTCATGGTGTCGGACAGCCATCACCAAGGTCATAACATGCAACACTATCGGCCAAGGGTCTAACATGCACCAAGCTAGGGTTAGGGTTAGGGTTAGGTTTCACTATAGGCTAACCTCCAACATGAACCATGTTGACCCAAGGGGTATCGCCCAAGGTGCCCCTATCATGCAACCATCTCAGCATCATCCGAGGGTTAACCCTATCGGCCAGGGTACCCATGACGCCTAAGAATGGTGTCGTGCAAGGTCATGAAGCATCTTAATGGTCAGAATCCTAGGGTTGACATGTCGGGCATGAAGCCATATCGTCCAACACTTCATATAGGTTAAAGTGTCAACTTAAGACATGGTGGTATCGTCCAGAGCTATCATGGGCACCATACCATATCACCCAAGCTCATCAAGGATAACAACCAAGGCTGTGTCGGGTACCAAGCTATCAAGCCTATCGGCCAAGACCACCCTAAGACAAGGGAGTGCATCGGGCATCCTCTATACATGATGTATCATCCAAGACTTAACCCTAAGGAGGGTATCGGGCAACATCTCATCAAGGATGTATCACCCATCCATCAACTCCATCAAGGGTATCGACCAAGGGACCATAATGAGCACCAACTAAGCTTCAACTAGGCATATCGACCAGGGATACAAGCATGTCTACCAAGGATTACACCTCAAAGACATATCGTGCATCACTATAACTAAACCATGTTGCCCAACACAAGGATAACCCACTGAGCTCTATAATGTCCAAGGTACATCGGGAACTAAGCCAGCTATCCTCAATAGGTGTATCATGCAGGGAACTCAACAAAGCATAATGCCCAAGCACACATGGGTATCAGCCGCCAACCAAGCTCCAACTAGGCACACAGGCAAAGGTTACAACCCAAGACAAGAAGGTTATCGGGCAACAATATCCCAAAGTCATATCATCCAAGACACAACCCAACAAGGTCGTCTTCAACCTCAAGCACAAGGGCACCAAACCCTCATTGATCAAGAAGGTCAGCTCACCTCTCAACAACCAAGAGAGAGGGGTTTTGCACAACCTCTTTCACAAGTCGGGCAACCACAAGGACCAACCTCAACATAGGTTATCAAAAGCTCACCTTTGAAATCCATGGTGAGAGGAGGGTGTTGCTCAAGCAACTAGAATACAAGCTCACCTCTCAACCTAATTGAGAGAGGAGTATTGCCCACATTACTAGAGCTCAAACTCACTTCTCTAGACCAAGGAGAGAAAAGAGTGTTGCTCAATAAGGAAACCCTAAACCATGGTTCAGGCAACTAGGCATAAAGCCATATAAACCATCAACAACAACAACATCATGCTCATTATATCCATAAGATCAACAACATGTTCTAGAGCAAGAAACATACATGCATGGCCTATTATCAACATATATGAAACATGCAACATAGAGAAAGTAGTATAGCTAGGGTTAGAAGTTATGTAACCCGCCTTAAGCAAACTCCTCAAGCTCCAAAGCTCCAAGATTCAAGCTCCTAGCTCCAAGCTCACCACTTCGGCCACCTCAAGAAAAGGAACAAGAACCATAACCACCATGGCTGAAAGGTAGGCAAGATGGAGAAGAAGATGCTAGGGAGAGAGGGAAGATTCTTACCAAAGAACAAGACCCACCTAGGGTTCGGCCACCAAGCTAAAGGAAGAAGAAGGGATCACCACCAAGGGAGAAGGATCGGCCACCAACTAGCTCTAAAGGGTAGGTGTATTATACACCAAGGAAGAGAGGAGCAACAAAGAGCTAAAAGGGTTCCTAAGGGAGAGAAAGGCAATGAATATATAGAAGAGGATGGAGGAGAAAACAAGGTAATGTGTTGCCCACCTAGGACACTTGTCCAAGGGAAAAAGCCACCTCCTTAACTCACCTTATACACATGTCCAAGGCTATTGCCACATGTAAGAACTATGCACCAAGCCTCCACTAGTGGTGACACAAACGTGGTCAAGGGTCAAATATGGTCCATGGCTGATACTCTCCACCCCCATGCCTGATACACCCTATGGGTGACACAAAGCAAGGCCGACACAAGCATCCTTGCTCGATACAGGGCTCAACCAAGCAAGGTAAGGCCCAAATAAGGGAAAACAAGGCCCAAAAGAGCTCAACCAATCCCAAGACAACTCAAGGCATGAGCCCAAACCTTCCTCTCAACCATAGAGGAAGCAAAGAGAGAGAAAGACATCTCTCAAGGTGATAAACTTCCTCTCCAACCCTATTTTAGCTTATTTTGCAAGTAGCACCTCCAGCTCTCAACTAAGCACAAGAAAACCCTAAACATCACTAAAGATGATTACCAAGCAACCAAGCACAAGGTTTAGGCAAAACAAATAGGGTAAGCCCAAAACAAAGGTCAGGGTCCTTACAATGAGGAATTCCACCCATGGTTGCTATGTTTCCTGGTCTATGATTGATGGTATTTTGATTTAGTAACCCTAATCAATTGGTTGTTCTTGATGTGCAAAAATTTGATAGTTGAGTACATGATTTAATAGTATTACCTTTCCCCTCAAATGAATACAAACCTAAGGTTTTGTATGCTGTTGATTGGTAATGTTAACTCAATTGTTCTTGTTGAAGATAACCCTAATTAAAGTAAGTGATGATCATGCTTATCTTTATTGAATGAGTAATATGGTAGTGGGATACTTTCTCCCTCCTAATGTGTTGTAATCCTAATATGTTCCTATGTGAACCTCATGACATCTTTAATGCCATATTATACTGAACTTATGTGTCACATGTATGGTGATGGTTTGATGAGCCTTTGGTAAGACATGGAAATGATAATGATGTTCATGCATGGAACAATGTGAATGGTCTTATAACCTTGGATATGGTTTTGTTCCTAATTGAGGTGTTATCCTCTTTATGATGTGACAATGATTTGTATCCTATGATGGTATGATAATGAGTAAGAACTCGAGTATGCCAAGGAAATAGTACCATGTGATGATGTGATAAGAACTATATCTCCTATGTTTTATATCTTTTGAAGTTGCAAATTACCCATGATTTTTTGTAGAACTCTTTTATGGTTTGTATGTAACTTGATTTATGCAGTTAAAAGATACCCAATTGGCATTAACTAATCAAGTGAAACCCTAATCATGTAGTGTCCTATGCCATAGATCCATTCCAGTGTTAGGATTTGTTGGATGGCGAAATGGGCTCTCTGTTAATGGAAGCTCGAAGTCGTATATTATTGAGTATATGCATGTTTTTGAGGATGTCTACAGTCATACCTCGACAGAAGAGTAGTTGAGGCCATATCTCAAATGATTATGATTAAGTATATGAGATGTGATAAAGGACAACTACGGAGGTACCTCATATGATAGGGTTTTTTGTACCTTGGTTACTAGTACCATGACCTATATACTAAAGACGAACTTGGATGTTTTGTAGTTGGACTTATATGTTATTGTGGCTTACTTGTACTGACCGAGAGTGGATGAGATCATAGGATTCCATCTCTCCTAGATCATGTATGGCACTGATTTCAACTTACCAGTGGTTCGTTTGAGTTTGACTGGTATACCTCAAACTCCTCAAGGCTTAATAAAAGTTGTATTACAATTGTGTAGTATATATTCTTAGGGTTAAACACAACTCACATTGGATGTTAACCCTTGCCTTGTTTCTTATACTACTTAGTTGTTATATAACGTGCTATGAGAAATTAATTGGTCAACAAATGATAGTCTTACATGTTCCTTCATATACTTTCTAGTCTTGTATGTTGATCTCACCTCCTGGGTCACCACGTCTTTTTAGGTGGTCTCTAGTGGTGTGGTTAGGATTGTTTTGATGAGGAAGAGCAGCTAGGAGAGAAGTAGAAATAGAAGGTTGGATAGCAGTTTAGTTGTAGAGACCTAGAGTCATCCATGTACTCTCAGGTCCAGGAATGGGACATTTTTTAGATGATATGTATACCGACTCATGGTTTTTGGCAGTGTACCTATGTTTTTTATATGTCATGTATATGTGGAACATATCTTTTATATACAGGTTGTGCCTGATGCCACGGGATAGCCATGTATATACCTGACATGGTATGTCTTGATATAAAGTTGTTGGACCTTTATATAATGTATAAATCCGTTTTAATTTACCCTCTCTTTTAGTTGTGTGGTTAATGAGTAGATGATCCTTTTATTTTCTTTTGATTAATCTCGATTAGCATGATGGGGCATCATATGTTAGGTTGGTATCATAGGTTTAGGTTTGCTGATTCTACAGGGACATAAGACTTAGGTTTTATGTGTTCTTACATAATTCAACATATCTGATCATAGTTTCTTCTTATGAAGATATGTTTGGAGAACATGAAGAGCAAGCAGAGAGTAGCTATGTCATGCCAGGAGGTGGTGGTAGGAGGTCTCCACATGATGGAAGAGTGCCAGTGATGGGGGTGGAGCATCCTGTGATACCTCAGTTTTTTTGGGTTTTACAGGAGGCAGAGAAGGCAGCGGAAACAAAAATTTTCCTCCCCAAACCCAGAACAAGGAAACGTGTCAACGTCTATACAATAGGAAAGGATGGTTTGTGGAATCATACCTTATCCCGAGGCTTGCTCAGTGACAATACCTTGCGGCTTGCGTGGTCTTCACCTCCAGTCTTGGACGGTGTCTGTGCAGCTCCTGGTCACACCGGGACAGTTAGGATTGACAACTATCCTCCGAGCGGTAGAAATCTCACACCTCTGAAGTAGTCCACACGGACCACTGGGAACTCCAATCTCCTTGTCCCACAAGGAATTGGAAGGATTCGCACCCTCCTATCGGTGTACTAGTCACCAACACACTCTCCTGCCACCAGTCGCTTTCTGCAATTCTCTTTCCCTTGTTGTGCCTCCCTTATCGGGTAGCACTTGCTCGGGCTCTCTCGGTTACCAAAACCAGAGAGAATGACAACTTTACAGAGCAACTGGTTGCACTGAGTTGTTCTTTTGAGAAGCCCCCAATACTCCTATATATAGGAGGGTCATGAGATAGGGTTCTCTATCCCGGGCAATGCGGGACTAAACCAGGAGTAGAAGTGTTTGAGATTTTCTACAAAAACAACCAACTGCATGACCTGAACCGATCGTTTCATTTCTGAAACGGTCGGTTGGGGACCTAAGACGATCGGTTCACACCTCAACCGATCAGTTGGGACCCATGAAACGGTCAGTTCACTTCTGAACCGGTCAGTTCGTGGTCCTGATCAGTTCCTGATTTGACTTTTCCTATTTTGTTTCGAATTGGTATAAAATACCAATCCTTGTTCCAATCAAATTGGGCAAGTGAAACGAAAAGAAATTGCACACCAATCTTGCTTTCCCAACTTGCTCGGTTGGACCAGTTGAACCGATCGTTTCAACACTTGAACTGATCGTTTCACCCTGTCCATGAGCCGATCGACTCACCACCTGAGCCGATCAGTTCACCAAGCTCAGCCGATCGGTTCATCACATGAGCCAATCAGTTGGGAGTGCAGATTGTGCAGAATTAGTCAATTGTAGTTTCAATCAATCTGATACTCTAATCAATCAGTCCAACACCTTGAACATTATGATACTGGGCTATCGATTGATTGAGTGTTTAATTGAACACTAAACTCCTTTAGTAATCAATCTAAACATTATTTGTGGATAAAACTCCTCTTCCAGGTTAAATCCTATGTGTGTGACCCTACAGGTCCATTTTACGTTGGCAGTGAAAGTCCATAACACTTATGACTTCACAAGCAAAGAGCGGTGCCTAGTCACTCATCAATGCTACCCAAGTGAAAAAGAAAGTTGGAGAACAACTTTCAATCCTACAATCCGTGAATGGTGTTATAGTGAATGTATAATTCCTTTATCACTGATATCCCGAATGAACTCGAGGCATGGAACAGTCATCATGTCAATGTTCATTCACTTTCTTGATCTCAGAGTAGATTGGAAGAGATATGTATGACATCAATATCACATACTGATTCACACATGTGTGCACGCCTTTCTCAATCCTACTCATCAAGTGGCCATGGATATCAAAATCCCTCAGGAGGGACAAATCCCATATCTATCAATCACCCCTCAAAAGCCCCATGTGTCAAAGCCACCCAATCATAACCTTTGTAACAACCCATGTTTTAGGACTACGTTTGATGATGACAAAGTGTGCCCAACGACATGTGTTGAGTGTAGTGATTTTAGGTCAAAGAATCACACTCACCACCATCACTGTGAATACTGACTGTGACTACCATGTCATGGTTCCATGTGTCAAACTCACGGTGGGTCTGTCTGGTACACTAGTTCTCTAACAAGTACCTATGTGTTTGGTTTGATATCTCTATATCATGACTAATGAGATTCTATCATTAACCAACACCACAATCTAGTCTTTTGTGTCATTTCTGTCTATCTACCTTCCACAATGACATCCGACTAGGGACATAACAAGAATGTACAAACTCTTAGCATCCGTATGATCTCATCGTTTAGGTCATGAACCTGAAGGCATACGTCATTGAGTACTGTCATTCTTTAGACATTCAATCTGTTTTATCACTATCTCATATGACTGAACCAGAAAGAAATGGAAGCTTGCCTTTGATGTTTATCAAATCAATCTTAATTTATCCCACCAATCATCCCATGATTGGCTCTCAGGGCATACATACCAACATACTCCCACTTGCACTGTGACCCAATCACCCTTGAATCATATTCATAGTGATCTTCAAACATGTCACACATGTTATTCTGCTCTAGTACGATCATAGTGAGTAATGGAAACACTTTGCCAAAGTCAATTTTTAACTGCATGTCTCTCATCTCGTCGCTGTACGTCACACGTATGAGATGGAGTTTCCATAATATGCGATCTAGTATTCCTTTGCTAACCTTTAGCCACATTGCATGATCAAGGATTCCATACTTGTCATCAATGAGCGGAATATCTATAAGTTCATCTCATTAACTTCTAGATCCATATAGTATCCATTGTTGTTCTCTAACATATAGATACTCGACATTTCCTTTTAAATGGTTTTATTGGAACACTTCCAATTATCAACAAACTTTCACTTTTATATATCCTATATATATTTTGTGATTAATTTTCTATCATTTTGGAAGTTTTCATCAATGTAAATCTTTACATTGAACTCTTCCTTATCTCCATAGAACTAGTACTTCTCAAGTACTTATGAAGTTCTCATGGTTTTCCAGTAACCCTTACTCATGTCCCACATACAAGTTATTAGGATGAGCACATCATATTGTCATGTCCCACATACAAGATGATGAATGCATTTTGTTCATGCCATGTCGATACATGCAAGATAATGGGATGATTATATACATGATAGATCCATATCCATTCTTAGTGTTCCCACTCTTCATAAGAATTGGACACTTGGCCTTGGGATACTAACTCCATGTAACATGGACAAGTTTTCTCCCACTGAATTTGTGCATACTGAACCCTTCAGTATAGATTTCCAATGTATGCTTTCTCTTTTCAGGTTAAGAGGTTTTTCGAGAACTATCTCTATAGATCTCTATTCCTATCACATAGGAAACATCTCTATCTCCCTTAAAGATAATTTCCACTTTTGGATTTCCATTCTAGAACATTTCCATTTCACATCAACATGTGGAATGTGAACACGCTCCCACTAAATCACATATCCCTTCTTTATCTTTGACATATCAGTCAAACCCTTTGACTATATCATCAAAGTAAAGATCCAATTCTGAGTTGCTTGTACTCAATCAATCACATGGATTAGTCCATTGTAACTTATAGACTTCATTTGCATTAGTGGATTCAGAAACCTTATAGGTTGTGTCACGTACACATCCTTGTTTTATTCCTCATAAGAATGCGGTTTTAGTATCCATATGCCAAATGTCTTAGTCATTAAGTTGCAATCAACAAGCATCATCCTTCTGAAAATGTTATCCATGTTTCTTAACACTTAAGATTCATTTGCACTTATGGATTTCATCCAATGGTTGCTACCATCAAGGTCATACCTTATGGTTCACATGGATGTCATTTAGGATGTAATGGTCATAAACCATAACTCAAAATTCGGTTCCTCATATTCATCTAGATAGTTGACTCATCACATAGATAATTGAGGTGTATTTGTTAAGGATATAAGAACTCACAACCCTTGTGATTCTTAATTTCTTTTATTAGTGAAGTGTAATCTTTATTTAAGAAGAATTTAGTTATTTGATGATCATTCTCTAACTCCTTAGAGTATGATTCCTTCTTGATTTAGACATCACCATGCCTTAATCATGAGTTCACTATGATACACTATCATAATCACTCATAAAGATCTCAAACATTTGGTCCAAGTATTTCATTCATTGATCTCATCAAGAATTAACACTTTACCAAATTTGCACTTCATCTATGATAATCTTGAATACTTCAAGATATTCATATTGGTATTTCTCTAAACACCATTTGAAGTATTAGCATTTGCTCCAATAGGTATGTAAATACATCACATGTATTATACCTAATAGGATAATCATTCTCCCACTACCATTAGTGAAGATTGATTAATCATGTTCAAGATATTCATGTCTCTTACTGGTTCTCTAACCAAAAGAGTCTAGATTTATCCATCACATGGAAACTAGAAATGAATTTCTCATGATTGATGCTAATTTGATTGTTTGAGTTATCTATAACTTTTAGGTATCATTTTATCTTATGCATATCAAATACCACAAGATAAATAAGGCATTGCCACAAAGATCATATCTTTATAAATTTAAACATCTCTTTATTGATTGCCATCATTGCCATACAATGTGCAAAAATAAAGTGTTTCTATCTATTGGCAAATATGAAATAGCAGTTCTCAACTCTATTTTGTGCCCTTTAGGCTGAAATAAACTGAAAGGTACTCCTATCTATGGAAGCAACACTTGATCCAATGATGGGTACTCCTTTCTTGGTCCTTTCACAAAGGCCATCACTTCTTTGAGGATATTGCATATCATATATGATATATCCATATCTTGGTATCATATACCTCAGATAAAGAAGTGGTTCATTTCATGATACCTTAGGTGGAGATCTCCATCCCCTCCTTCATCTTCTTTTGTTCTTCCAGATATAGAGGGAAATTCCCTCATACACCCTTTCCCCATGTGCCTTGAGGTTGAAGACGGCTTGGGCTGCTGGCTAGCATCAGAACACTTCTTTGCTTTGCCCATGCCCTTGCCCTTAAGACTTACCTTTCATTGATCTCATCAAAGATTAGGGTTAGTCTTTCTTCATATTTGCCTCTACTGTCCTCAACATGTCCAACAACTTTGTCAATGCTTGTCAAAGTTGTTCATGTTGTAGTTTATCATGAACTGTATGATTCTCGCAACATTTGCAGTATCATACCAATAGCCAACTGTTGTTTCAGAGGGAATCCTTCTTAGTCAGGTCTTTCCACATACCCAATCATATTGAGTGTGTGAATATCTTATTGGATCTACTTCTGTCATGACATACTAGGACAATGTCTTGGAGACATCATATGTCTCATGTTGTCTCTGCAACTCATAGTTCAGAGAACACAACATCAAGCACTCCTCATCAATGTCATCCTCAATATGCTTCCATAAGCATACTTTCAGCCATTGATGTGGTGGGATCGAGTTCATCTGGTTCTGGTATAACTAGGACTTAAAGCTTTCGCTCTTTGATTGAGAATGCTTCTCAACGTCCTAACCAATCGTGGAAATTATTCCCATTTAACTTGTCCTTTTTCCAGGACAGATCGTAAAGAAAAGTGATTGTTGTTTGTTGTCATTTGTACTACAAAAGGAAATATGCAATTTTAGTCCAAAAACTCATTTTTGACTTATTTGATTGATTTGAAAAGTTGACGATATAATTAGGCCTTTAATTAATTATCGCTCCCACTATTTTAGTTCAAATTGATAGCCCTCACCATCAATTTGGAAGATTGCCGTGTACAACCTTCTGGTGGGCAAGATCCATATTTTATCAAGTCATGAGTCAGCTTTGGCTGATCGCTCACAATCTTGACTATTTAGGTAGGCCATCATGCCAATTGCATCATATGCAACTCTTGATGAATGAACATGCACAACACCTTACCATGAACATTCCTTGCCTCTGGGCTTAGACGCTCTAAGAATCACCAGTTAAGTCTAACCCAAAAGCCGACACGGTAAACATGCACCCTTCTTTGGTAGAACCTACATGTCTACCCTTCACACTTCCACAAGATAGACGGCGCACCACGCTTTGGCATAACCTACGCTTGGTCGATCGAGTTTTTCAATGGTACCGCTAATGGAAGGCATATAAGACTTAATATTTTAATGAGGGATTTGGTTTTTATATACATATACATATCCAATCACCACAATACATAGTATGTATCATATACATGCTATATCCCACAGAAAACATGCAAAACGATAAAAGAGATGATTATGGCCATCCTAATGTGATTCCTCGAGCCAAGAGGAATCACGGTCATCTAGGTCTACATCACAAGCAACCTGTACAAGATGAACTCTGTGCTTTGCCTTTCTGGGTTTGATCAACTCATCACATGACTGATCGACTCGCCATCAGGCCGGTCGGCTGGGTGCCACCAGCTGATCGGTTGGCTCCTCCAACTAATCGGTTCGCCTGGTCGTCATGCATCTCATCATGGCCGCCACCCGCTCATCTCACTCCTCGAACCGGTCATCAACTGACCGACTCATTCATTGAATCGATCATCTCGAATGTCAACCGATCGGTTCACACCTTGAACCGATCGTCTCAGCTGTCGTCAGAATGTCCTCCGTTCTTTGACATAATAGGAAATAAAATTCTATCCTATTTTACATGGTAAAAAGAGAAACCTCGAGTTACATTCGAGGGGAGCAAAGGTAGGAAATAAATCTCAAATTATTTTGAGTTACATCAGGAATAGGAGAAAGGGAATCGATGCGTAGACCGAGATGCAAGCAACGACATACAACCATACATAGATAGGGTTTATTGGCCATAACCACGCTATACATCCACCACAAAACTCATTTAAGGGTGACGCGTATCGAGTGCATTCATAATACATATCATATATGTAAATTGGGATTTGTGGGTTTAGGATTGGACATGCATAAAGACAATTTTATTCGCATCGTATGCAATAAATAAAGGCGACAAACCAAAATCGATCGTATCGAAAATCCTAAAGTATAGAGAAGTTGATGTGGCTTTGATTCCACTGTTGGGTTTTAGGGGAGGCAGAGAAGGCAGCAGAAACAAAAAGTTTCCTCCCCAAACCCAGAACAAGGAAACGCATCAACGTCTATACAATAGGAAAGGATGGTTTGTGGAATCATACCTTATCCCGAGGCTTGCTCGGTGACAATACCTCGCGGCTTGCGTGGTCTTCACCTCTGATCTTGGACGGTGTCTATGCAGCTCCTGGTCGCACCGGGACTGACGACTCCTGGTCTCACCAGGACTGTCGGGATTGACAGCTGTCCTCTAAGCGACAGAAATCTCCCGCCTCTGAAGTAGTCCACACGGACCACCTGGAACTCCAATCTCCTTGTTCCATAAGGAATTGGAAGGAGTCGCACCCTCCTTTCGGTGTACTAGTCACCAACACACTCTCCTACCACCAGTCGCTTTTTGCAGTTGTCTTTCCCTTGTTGTGCCTCCCTTATCAGGTAGCACTTGCTCGGGCTCTCTCTGTTACCAAAACTAGAGAGAACGACAACTTTATAGAGCAACTGGTTGCATTGAGTTGTTCTTTTGAGAAGCCCCCAATACCCCTATATATAGGAGGGTCATGAGATAGGGTTCTCTATCCCGGGAAATGCTGGACTAAAGTAGGAGTAGAAGGGTTCGAGATTTTCCACAAAAACAACCAACTGCATGACCTGAACCGATCGTTTCATTTCTGAAACGGTCGGTTGGGGGCCTGAGTCGGTCAGTTGATACCTCAACCGATCAGTTGGGACCCATGAAATGGTCGGTTCACTTCTGAACCGGTCGGTTCGTGGTCCTGATCAGTTCCCGATTGACTTTTCCTCTTTTGTTTCGAATTGGTATCAAATACCAATCCTTGTTCCAATCAAATTGGGCAAGTGAAACAAAAAGAAATTTCTCACCAATCTTGCTTTCCCAACTTGCTCAGTTGGACCAGTTGAACCAATCATTTCAACACTTGAATCGATCGTTTCACGCTATCCATGAGCCGATCGACTCACCACCTGAGCCGATCGGTTCACCAAGCTCAGTCGATCAGTTCATCACATGAGCTGATCGGTTGGGAGTGCAGATTGTGCAGAATCAGTCAATTGCAGTTTCAATCAATCTGATACTCTAATCAATCAGTCCAACACCTTGAACATTATGATACTGAGCTATCAATTGATTGAGTGTTTAATTGAACTACTAAACTCCTTTAATAATCAATCTAAACATTGTTTGTGGACAAAACTCCTCTTCCAAGTTAAATCCTATGTGTGTGACCCTGCAGGTCCATTTCACGTTGGCCATGAAAGTCCATAACACTTATGACTTCACAAGCAAAGAGCGGTGCCTAGTCACACATCAGTGCTACCCAAGTGAAAAAGAAAGTTGGAGAACAACTTTCAATCCTACAATCCGTGAATGGTGTTACAGTGAATGTATAATTCCTTTGTCACTGATATTCCGAATGAACTCAAGGCATGGAACAGTCATCCTGTCAATGTTCATTCACTTTCTTGATCTCAGAGTAGATTGGAAGAGATATGTATGACATCAATATCACATACTGATTCACACATGCGTGCACGCCTTTCTCAATCCTACTCATCAAGTGGCCATGGATATCAAACTCCCTCAGGAGGGACAAATCCAATATCTATCACTCACCCCTCAAATGCCCCATGTGTCAAAGCCACCCAATCATCACCTTTATAACAACCCATGTTTCAGGACGGCATTTGATGATGTCAAAGTGTGCCCAATGACATGTGTTGAGTGTAGTGATTTCAGGTCATAGAATTACACTCACCACCATCACTGTGAGTACTGACTGTGACTACCATGTCATGGTTCCATGTGTCAAACTCACGGTGGGTCTGTCCGGTACACTTGTTCTCTAATAAGTACCTATGTGTTTGGTTTGATATCTCTATATCATGACTAATGAGATTCTGTCATCAACCAACACCACAATCTAGTCTTGTGTGTCATTGCTATCTATCTACCTTCCACAATGACATCCGACTAGGGACATAACAAGAATGTACAAACTCTTAGCATCTGTATGATCTCATCGTTTAGGTCCTGAACCTGAAGGCATACGTCATTGAGTACTGTCATTCTTTAGACATTCAATCTTTTCTATCACTATCTCATATGACTAAACCAGAAAGAAATGGAAGCTTGCCTTTGATGTTTATCAAATCAATCTTAATGTATCCCACCAATCATCCCATGATTGGCTCTCAGGGCATACATACCAACAAGTTTGACCTAGAAACCATGGCCAATCCAATGTTTTAGTCCATGTTTGGACAACTTATGGTCACAATTAAATATCTAGAGGATAGAGTTCCCATGCCCCAAGATAGGGTTGTCTTCCCTAATGAGGAATCTCAGGGGTCTGTGAAGACATTCAAGAGACTGAGACATGTTGGAGTGATCAAGTACGTGGATACAACAAACCCCATAGATGCTGGTATGTGGCTGACGGAGCTTGAGAAGGGGTTTAAAATCATAAACATTTCAGAAGAGGACAAGGTGAAGGACACACTTTATGTGCTGAAGGGTAGTGTTGGCTATTGGTGGGCCATAGAGGAAGAGAAGAGGTCGATAGTTGTGATAGGTTGGGAAGAGTTTTAGTGGGAGTTTGTGAGCCGATAATTCCTAGAGACATATATGTATGAGAAGATAGCATAGTTTGAGAAGATACACCAGGGGTCGATGTCCATAGACGAGTATGAGGCCAAGTTTTTGGAGCTTTTAAGGTTTTGTACTCATATGGTGGCGATAGAGAAGGACAAGATAGAGAAGGAGAGGATCCATAGGTTTGAGAAGGGCTTGTGCTCAGAGTTGTCTACAACAGCTAGTGCTCATGAGAATTGAGAGAGGTTCTCTACCTTTGTGGAGTCGGTGAGGCAGATTGAGAGGTCTGTTATCGAGAAGCGTGAAGCCAACACTAAGAAGAGGCCAACTCAGTTTCAGGGGAAGTCATCTGAAGTCTTTAATAAGCCAAGGTTTTCTTCACTGCAGTCTCAACAGAGGTCAATTTTCTCTAAGGCGAGATTAAGAGTTCCATCCTAGTGGTCCTTGAGTAAGGGAAGAGGTTGTAGTTTTCCACCAACAAGAGCACGCGATGCAACATCTTAGTGATAGGGTCATCTAGACCATAGTACAATTCGAGTACTTGTCACATGTGTGGACAAGTATGGCATATCAGGTGGACATGCCCGATGAAGGATGAAGAAGTGACACAATAGTCAAGTCAGAGTCAACGAGGTTCCCAACATCAACAATTTAGCATTGGTGGTGGTAGAGGATGCTATCAAGCATCGCAGGAAGGACCTTCTGGACTAGCTGGTAAAGGACATGGATGACAAATAGGAGATAGCTAGATTCATGCTATGAGTCATCTAGAAGGAGTGGTCAAACCATAGCTCATGAGATGTCAGATGGAACTTTTTCATTTTGATGTATTTACTTCTTCTTTAGTATCTATTTTGGTTGACCTCGGTCTGACACACTCTTTTATCACTAGATGCCTGATAAGTAGTTGTAATCTACCTGTTTGTAGTAGATCTGATAGTCTTCATCTAGAAACCCCTTTAGTCGGTTCCGTTGAGTTGCAAGAGGTGTGGCTGTCCTGTGTTCTTTCTTTTTGGGGACACAACATTGAAGTGGACCTTATTCCACTTGACTTACATGGATTCGATGTGATCCTAGGTATGGGTACCTTGGAGAAGTACAAGGTTGTTGTGGACTATAGTTCCAAGGTGGTGACGTTTAGTGATGGAGATGTTTTGTGGATATTCTAAGGAGATAGGAAGATTCTTCCTATGCGCTTGGGGTCAACTATGATAGCGAAGAGGTTGACGAGATAAGGGTGTGAGGGTTTCTTGGATCATGTTGTGGATACAAAGGTGAGGGGTCTTAGTATCCAAGAGGTACCCATAGTGAGTGAGTTCAAGGATGTATACCTTGAAGAGTTTTCTCGTTTTCACCCTCCTAGAGAGATTGATTTTGAGAACAATCTTATTCCTGGAATACAACCCATAGCACAAGTACCCTTTTGGATGGTGCCAACAGAGATATAAGAGTTGAAGAAATAGTTACAGGAGTTGCTGGAGAAGGGTTTTATCAAGCTGAGCACTTTCCCTTGGGGTGATCCTTTATTGTTTGTTAAGAAGAAGGATGGTTCGATGAGGTCATATATAGATTACCAACATTTGAGCAAGGTCACAATGAAGAATAAGTATCTAATGTCGAGGTTCTTCGATCTATTTGACCAGTTGAGCGGTGCTAAAGTGTTCTCCAAGATTGATGAGAGGTTAGGATATCACCATATGAGGATCAAGGTGAATGGCATACCCAAGTCTATTTTTAGGACTAGGTATGTTCACTACGAGTTCATGGTTATGCTGTTTGGGTTAATCAACAAGCCAACCACTTTCATGGAACTAATGAACAAAGTGTTTAGACCTTATCTTGATCAGTTTGTAGTGGTGTTCATCAATGATATCTTAACATACTCTAGAGACAGATAGCTACTTGAGAAACACCTTCTCCAGGGGTTGACGTTGTTGAGGCAGCACAAGTTACATGCCAAGTTCAGAATTTGCAAGTTCTGGTTGACAGAGGTATCTTTTTTGGGTCACATAATATCTACTAAGGGTGTTTGTGTAGGCCCTAAAAAGGTACAATTAGTGTTAGAGAGAGAACAACCAAAGACACTGACAGAAGTCTGAAGTTTCCTAGGTTTGTTAGGATATTATAGGAGATTCATCAAGAATTTTAGTCCTATAGTGTTACCCCTAACTAAGTTGATAGGTAAAGGTGTTCCTTTTGTCTGAGATGATAAGTGTCAACATTCCTTCTAGTTGTTGAAGGTGAATTTGACTAGTGCACTGGTGTTAATCCTTCCAGAACAAGGGAAAGGATACACCATATTCGATGATGCTTTGAAGAATGGATTGGGATGAGTGCTAATGCAGGACAAAAATGTGATTTCTTTTGCTTTGGGACAGCTTAAGAAACACAAGGAGAACTACCAGACACATTTTTTCATTTTCACACACTTGGATATTTTGATATTTATAAAGACCTAGTATAACACATTGACTTAGACCAGACACACTTCACCTGCAAGTGCACGGGCTCATGTTATAGTATAGACAAGTGGCAAGTTAAGGGTCGATCCGCTGGGAGAGGGGGTACTAGAGCTAGGTTAATGTGAAGTGGAGATTAGGGTTTTTAGCATTTGATGGTTGATTTGGGTTGATTACACTACTATGAAAGAAATTGAACAACGAAGGAAACAACACAAGAAAAAACCCTAGTTTAACCATGATCAAGCTATTCTAATTAACAAAGAAGACAACTACTTAAGAAAGAGCACAAAACTACACTAGACTAACAATGAAGGTACTAAAGCAATTAGAACTCTAAACTACCACTAACTAGATTGAAAAAAACACAAAGAAGCACTAAACACCCTAGCAAGGATTAACTACCAAGACTAAGAAATTAATATAAGGAGCAATTAAACTAATCAACTAAGCAAGCATGAACTAGTAAGAAAGCAAGATGGGACTTAAGCAAGTCATGGGAAGAGTGGACCATTTGGGGGACTGTCACATGAATCCAAGTTGTGGGTTGACATAACATGAAAATCCTATCCTTTTGTTCTAGATTTCCAAACCAAACAATAGGACAAATGCAATGAAATTTCCCTAGACTATTGGTTGGCCATGGATAAAATAGAGTGTATGAGGGCTTATCTACTCATAATCAAACAAAAGAGAAAAAAGGAAAGAAGAAAGAGGAAGAAGGCTATGGATTCTCATGGAAGATTTTTCTCCTTCACCTCCTAGTTGTTGTAGCTTGTAATCCTTCCTCTAAGGTGGATTGATGGCATGGAAATATGAGGGATTATGGTGAAAAACCTAGAAAACTAGGGTTTTGAGGTAGTGGAAGGTGGAAATGAAGTAGGATGTGGATGGGAGTAGGTAGGAGCTCATTCAATGCAAGAGAGAGTGTAATGAATTCCAACCTTCATGCTATGGCCACTACCCTAGTATATATAGGTGGAGAGGAAGCACTAGGTTAAGTGGGGGGAAAATGGGGAAAACAATGTAGAAAAAGTAGGGTTTTGCGTAGTAGCACGGCTATGCTCGATGAAGTGTAGAATGGTCGTGGTGGTAGGGAATGACTATGTGGGGAAGTGGAAAAATGTTAGGTTGAAAATGGTGAAATGAAGGATGGTAACATCATCATTTTGGGAAACACGGTCGTGGTTGGTACTAGGTAGCATGACCATGCTGGGTGACTTGGCTAGAGGTCATTCTCTTCAACTTGCCCATTCTGATCTTTGATAACAAGACTATGCTGGAAAGCATGTCCATTCTGGTGGCTCTTTGGCACGACGGTGTGGGCTAGCATGACCGTTCTCCTGAGGTTGTTGTAGCCTGTCAATTCTTGCATCAACCTCTGATCTTTGGCATTTGTCAGCACGACCATTCCTTGGCACCACGATCATGTTGGGATCTTTAGCAACACTTTATACTTCATTCTTTGAGATCCATGGACTTCTTTGCTTGGGTTGACTCTTGGCCACTAGGGGTTGGTTGAGGGAGCTTTGGGTTCTTTGGACCCCTACATGGGTGGAGGAATCCTAGAACACCTTCCTTCTCTTTTGTCCATCCAAGGAGTGGTACAAGTACCTAAAAAATATGCAAAGAATGTCCATAAGTGCATTTGACATAAATATACACATTGAGGGAATAACTTGCATTATAATAGTGTTTAGATATAAAAAGAAATAATGCCTTAGACGGGTCCTCCTAGGGTTCCACACGATACCTCTGGTGGCATCTGCAAAGACGGACCAAGAAACTTGAAGAAGGAATATGATGGGGACCCTTCCTGATTTGGGGGCACAATTCTACTCGGATCAGCTGGCCTTTGTCTAAACTATGCTAGCAGTAGAACCTCTCCTCTGTAAGAAACAAACCATGTCCAAAACTCGATGGAGATTGACTCCTCTAATCAGGACTTCCAATTCCCTCGCCATACGAGACTAAGGGTTGCTCTGTCAATAGATAATTGAGTAACCTACAAAGACTCTATGGGGCAAAACATAGGAGACATCCTGAGTTTTATCAAGATCAATGCAGATGATTGTGATATCATGTTGAAACCTGAAGATGTCATTGTTTCTTTTGACCAAGAGTTCCTTTCATTCAACCTTAGATAAGAAGTGTGTGAAGACCTTCTCAGACCCTAGAAGTATACAATTATTGTGTAGCTATTATCTATAGAGATCAAATTCCTAATATTGTGTGATAGGATCCAAGCAATCTGGAAACTGCTTGGTGGATTCAACCTCATAGACATTGCAAATATCTTCTACATCATCCAACTCCAGACCTAAGAGGACTATATCAATGCTCTCGTAGGTGGCCCTTGGCCAATCTTTGGGTCGTATCTTATAGTTCAACGATGGTCACCAGCCTTCAATCCAGACATTGCTACCCCACTGAGGCTAGTTGTGTGGGCCAAAATTCCTAATTTACCTATACACTTGTATCAGGAAGTCTTGCTAAAGGAAATTGGTGAAAAACTGGGCAAAACCATCAAGGTAGACATAAACACTAAACTACAAATATGTGGACACTTTGTTAGGTGGGGCCGGTCACCTGGAGAAAGACTATGGCAAGCACATAGAGGTGGAAAATAAAGCACGTGCATGTGCAGTAGCCGTGGGCTCAATTATTCCTCAGAAACCATCTAGAAGAGAAGGGTTCACTAAATCTATTCACACTCAACTGATTACGAGGAAGACAAGGAAACTTGCTACCACCCATCAACAAAAATGCCCCCCTCATTCCTCCAAAGGGTTTCAAAACCTAGAAGATCAGGAGGAAGATGATGGCAACCAAGTCATTGACGTAGATACCATAGCGAACAAAGTCACTGAGAGTATTGATTGGAATGAAACGATGTCACAGTCAAAGCAGACCAAATAGATGTCCAATGCAAATAATAGGAAGTATTCTAAGAATCTTAGAATCACATGCTCAAAGAAATAGACAAGTCAATTCTCTACATTCTACACAAGAACACACATCAACCATGCCAACCAGAGATGTAGTCCTTTAGGGAAGAGAAGGTGCTACCCCCCCTTTCTTGCAACTAATTTCAATATTGGAAGTTCGGTGGATAATACCACAACTTATGTCTCTAACAAAAGCCCAACTAAATCAACAACATGCATTCACCTTCGAAATAGGAAGGTGATCCACGTGGGGAACCCAAGTTGTGTGTCAACTAGGAAATAGGGGAAGCAGTCCCACCTTTAAGACCTTGATGCGGTAGCACAGGAGATGGGTACCTCAACCCTAGAAGATGATGCCCATGAATGTCATTAGCTGGAATGTCCAAGGTATCAGAGATGACAATACCAAATTAGCGATCAAAGATTTGGTTTTGAACTACAAAGCATCAATTCTCGCCTTATATAAGATGAGATTTAGCAGAAAGAAAGCCCTTCATACCATCAGGAAGCTTCGGTTCCCTTAGTCACACAACGTGGAAGCACTCGGCTTTGCAGGAAGCATTTGGGTCCTTTGGAAATCCTACATTCAACTGGAATTCATCTTCTCTCATAAGTAATTTTTTCATTGCAAAATCAACAGATGCTTCTATTCCTTCATCTATATAGGCATGACTAGAAGAAGTAGATTCATGTTATGGAATCACTTCAAGCTCTTGCACCCTCCATCAATGCCCCATGGATTTTCATGGGCGATTTCGACGTTGTCATGTACCCGTTAGGAAAGTTTGGGAGCTCATCCTTCGACTTCGCCAATAGTAGAGACATCATCCCGGCTGTGGAGAACTGCAACCTCATTGACCTGGGGGTGAATGCCCCTCGTACAACATTTAGGAGAGGCCTACTAAATGAAAGGCTAGATCGGATCCTTGGAAACCACCTTTGGATTGAGAAAATCACTTTTAATCTGGTGGAGGTCCTTGAGATGAATCACTCAAACCATACACCCATGTTGATACCAACTCCCTCTTATTGTATCAAGAAACACAGCCACTCTCAAACCTCAGTAGGATGGGCCTCCATGCTAGGTTTTAATGACCTACTGAATAAGAAATGGAACACTGACGTTCTCTCAGGTAAGAAGCTAATGACTTTCTCAAGCCAACCCAGGTTTGGGACCGCTCTAACATGAGAGATGTTGTTCAAAGAAAGCAACGAATAGGTGACAAGATACACTGGAATAAAACCCAACTTGCTCTTTCCTTCAACACTAACGTAGCATCTGAGACCATTCAACTCCAAACTACTCTAGACTCTATCTTGAGAAGAGAAGAACAAGAATGGCATCAAAAGGCCCATTGCAACTGGGTGAGATTGGGCGACAACAATACAAGTTACTTTCACTCTCTGGTGAAGATGAAGAGGTGGCATAATAAAAATATTCGCATCAAGAACAACGATGGTTGTTGGGAGGAAAGACAAGTAGTAGGTGAAAAACCTTGTTCTCCAATTCTTCTTTAATGTTTTCCATGAAACTAACAATGTAGAAAGATGATTAGCAAGCTTTAGGTTCATAGGTAATTTCCTTGTGCTCCCTAAAATAGAGACCACCAAACTTGAAGCAGTCCCTGAGCTCACAAAATTAGGAACACACTCTTCTCCATGGTGAGGCTGAAAGCATCGGGCCTTGATGGCATGGATGTTGCCTTCCTCCAAGACAACTGACATACAATTAAAACTCAACTGATCGAATTTATTACTGACCTTTTCACTGACTCAACACTCAAACCAAAGGTGGAAGATTCAACTCTAATTCTTATCCCCAAAGTTTCCCCTTCAGAACTCTGGTCCCAACTTTTACTAATTTTCTCTTAAAAACAAGTGCACAAAGCTTCTTTTGTAGATCATCATAGGATGCATTAAATTGTTCCTCAGAGATTGGATTTCACCCTAAAAATCTAGTTTTGTACCTAGCCGCCACATTGGAGACAATATTACGCTTGTGTAGGAGATCATTCATTCCATGGAATCAAAACAATAGAAGAAGCATTTTCTGGAAATCAAGTTGGATCTCATGAAGGCATTCGATAAGATGAGTTGGGATTTTATCGAAGACACTCTCAAAAGAACTTCACTTCCTACGAAACTCATATCAATCATTATGATGATCATCTCCTTAGGCAAAACCTCTATGCTTTGGAATGGAGAGTCAATAGTCTCTTTCCTCCCTTATTGTGGAGTAAAAAAAGGGATACCACTCTCCGAATACCTCTTCATCCTCTTCATAGAAAGGCTCAGCCAACTAATAGAAGAGGAGGTTAGATTGGACAATTGGAAGCTAGAAAAAATCACCAGACAACATCTCAAGTTCTCACACATTAGCTTTGCAGACGACATCATCCTCTTTGCGGAAGATATTGTGCATCAAGATAGAACCATCTTACGATGCCTCAAACTCTTTAGTAGTGCACCAGGACAATTCCTCTCCCATGAGAAATCCCAGGTCTTCTTTTCAGCCGCCACTCCTAGAGCTACCCCATCTCACATTGTAGAATTCTAAACGTCAACAAAACCATGGATCTAGGGAGACACCTTGGGGTTCCTATTATCTACAAGAAGAAATGCAAAGCTCACTTCAACTACCTCCTCGACAAAATGCAGACGTAGATTAAAAATGTAGTAGTGTAGGCTTCTTACTATGGTCAGACGTATCACTCTTCTCAAATTAGTCCTCCTCTCCCAACCTTGCTGCACCATGCAAATGGAACAACTACCATTTTCATGCTGTGACAGGATAGACCAAATGGTATGAAATTTCTTATGGAATGGCTCTAATCCAAACAGAAGACGTGCATGGACACACCTAACAAAGCCTACTCATAGAGGTGGACTTAGTATCAGGTAACAGAGGGAATTCAATCTGGCACTGATTATGAAGAAAGTGTGGCAGTTTCTAACTAAAGAACTGGCAACATGGATTACTCTGATGAGAGTTAAATACTTTAACCATCAACCTCAATACCCTTCATTCTCACACATCTAGAAGAGCATTATAAATGCAAATCCTTTCCTAATGGAAAACTCAAGGAAGGCTGTAACATCCCTGACCTGGGCTATGAACTAAACCTAGGTGTTTTGCCTAAATGTGTAATAAAATCCTTGTGATTATCTTTTGGCATGTAATTAAGTTCCTAAGGAACATATATTCCTTTTTCTGTCCCTTTTGAATAATGTTGTAATATTGTTTTGTAATACAGGGACCTTGTGCAAATTACCCAGTTAAGGGTTTAACTTGCAAAATTGCACATTTTAAGATGTTCCTTTGATGATGAGACATCATATGAGTGAATATGATGAAGAATGATGAATTTTCCCCAAGCTTGAGCATCAAGATGCAGCTTGTGGAATGATCCTTGTGGTTAAAAACCCTAAATTGAAGTAAAGTGCAATTTACCCAATTTAAGGGGTGCAACTTGTAAAATACATCATCTAGAACATCTCTTATGACTCTTGTCATCATTTAGAGTAGAAATGATGAAAGGGACACATCAATGAATAAACAGATAAGAAAAATGATCTTGTGCATAAAATTCACCATGTATGTGTAAGAGGACCTTCATGTGTATACCCTAGTTGAAGGTTGATATTTTCTACCCTTAGATCTTGAATAGTGATAAACTTTGCTTAATTTTAGATGGCTTGGACGTTCCTTAGAAATAAGGAGGGACTTAGATGAGAATCCCATGCTTTAGAGGTCCTTATGGTGCAAAATGGCTTTAAGGTATATAAGTCTTTTTCCTAGTAAACCAAGTAAACGATTCCTCATTCTCTTCACTTCTCTTCTTTCTCAAAACGACCAAGGCTGAGCTCTGGAGCTCAGGAGATGATCAACTAGGAGCTAAGGTGAGAAGAACCATCCTCAAGCTCGGATTCTTGCATGAATTCATCTTTTAAGGTTGGTTTTGTGGATAATTCACTTAGCTTTCTTGTTCTAGCCATCTTTTCCCAACCTTTCCTTGGAGAAAAACCCTTCGCCGACCTGTGGAGCTCAAGACACCATTAAAGACTTGAAGCTTGGAAGCTTGGATCTCAAGGAACGACCTTAAGGCGGGTTTTATAATTCTAAACCTTTTGCTTTGTTATGCATACTTTTATTCGTACAAATAATAGTTAGTTCTTCTTCTTCCCCATCCTTCTTTGCAACCTTGCAAGCGTTTTTGTGAAGAACAGACCTTGGTTTCAAGGTTGAATACAAAGGGCGTTAATACCTATGTTGGTCCTTATCCAACTTTACTAAACGATCTTGGACCAATAGGTCAAACGATCTCACACTCGTTTCAATCCAAACGGGTTCAATAGGTCGGTTTGGCTAAACGGGTTCCAACCTGTTTGAGGGTGTTGACCAAGCATTGACCGTTTGGGATTTCGGTTCCCAATTATGTAGGCTAATGACCCACCAAAGTTTAGGGGTTAACTCCAAAGGAATCGTAGGTTGAAGGCCAATCAAATTGAATTAAGTGCTGCTTTCTAAGCTGATTAACTTGAATCTTTGGGCAAACGGGTTCCAACCCATTTGAAGGAGTTGACCAAGCATTGACCGTTTGGGATTCCTGTTCATAATATATTGAAATTCATTTCTACCAAGAATCATGATCTAATTCCTAACCAATTAAGAGTTGAAGGCATTTCAACACCCTAACCCTAATCGAGTTAAATTTGCTGTTTTTCATATAGATTTTGATGAGTGTTGGGTTGAAGAACCCAAACGAGTTCAAACCCATTTGGGGGTTCATCCAAACGATCTCACACTCGTTTAATGACACCCCAAGACCGTTTGAAGGTCTAGGGTTAAAGAAATTTGATGGTTTGAGGGTCCAATCACAAGATATTGATAAATTGATGAAAAGTGCTGATTTGTAATTTAATTAGGACTCAACCCTTATCAAATCAACTTAATTTTTGGTCAAACTTTGGGCAAATGGTCTCAAGACCGTTTGGAGATCATCCAAACGATCTCAAGATCGTTTGGGCCAAGTTTGGGCCCAATTGGAGTCTAATTGATAGGTTCAACCTTGTTTTGATTCACATTGTTGAAAAATTGATGAGTAGCCGATTGGAAACCTTAATTGAGTTAGACTTAACCATAATTGGCTTTCAATTGAAGGTCAAATTGGTGCCCAATTGATTGAGGCTCATCCTAATTGACTCAATTTGTAAGTGGTTAACATGGCTTGGGCCAATTGAAGGCTTCAACTTAAGAAATCCTTTTCAATCATGACCTTTGTATCACCTTTCATGTTCATGCGGTTTGAACCCAAGTTGGTCCACACTCGTTTGAGTCCAAACGAGTCCACACTCATTTGAGTCCAAATGAGTCCACACTCGTTTGAGTCCAAATGAGTCCACACTCATTTAAGCCCAAACTAGTTCACACTCATTTGAACTCAAACGGATTCACACCCGTTTAGACTCAATTGGGTTCACACCCGTTTAGACTTCAAGTGGGTCCACACCCGTTTAAGGTCAAGTGGGTCCACACTTGTTTAAGGCTCAAATGGATCCAAGGTCATTTGAGGTTAAACGAGTTCAAGGTCGTTTAAGAATCAAATGGGTTGAAGGTTGAAGGTTAAACCCTAAACCAATTGGAGACCTTCAAGGTTGATTATACTTAATCACTTGAAAGTGTAAAAGGTTCAATGATGATCTAATCTAAACCCTAATGGTAACATAAGATGTTAAGGGACTAAGTGGCTAATGAAATGACCCATGATGATGGTCAATGGGTAAATTACCAAAATGCCCCTGAAAGGTTCATTTGAGTGATACAGTGTTTTAATCAAACCCTAATCACATGATAGTGATGAGTTGACTTGTGTTAATCAATGAGGACTTAACCCAACCTAATCTAGAGTGGTGTAATCACCATCTACTAGTTATAGGAGAGAGAAAGTACCAATTATGGTGAAAACTCAAGTAAAATACCTTCAATATACATGAATGTGCATGAATAGGGTATGATCCACTATGTGAAATCATGGAAACCCTAATTATGATAATTGATGAATCTTAATCTTATCTGAGGTCTTTAATGATGATGTTTCTCATACATGGTGATGTTATGAGATCAATTCACCATGAGGTGAATAGTAAACCCTAATTCTAGGGTGATGACTTGTATGATGAATAGTAAACCCTAATTCTAGGGTGATGACTTGTATGATGAATAGTAAACCCTAATTCTAGGGTGATGACATGTACTGTGAATAGTAAAACCTAATTAAGGAAAATCAGGGAAACCTAGCTCTTGTATGAGTAGGGAGATACAACTTCTTTAAATGAGTTATTTACTGTTATCAGTTGATTTAACCATGCAGGTTCCTTTATGAGGATGATCATATCCAGGTATGGATGATGATACTATATTCATTAAAAGCATGTTGTTAGCCTTATGAATAGTGACATATATCCTGATGCCTTGTTAATAACATCTTATGAGATTGATAGGCTATGAGAGCCATGAATACCATCAAGGTCATGCTTTAAGAGATGACTTGTGATGAGAGTATTGAGAAATGATAATTGATGAGAGTCAGGCTTGTTACATTTAGTATTCTTCCTTCATAGTTGCTATGTTAATGATTAATGTTTGAGAACTTGTATGATGATAAACGAATACTAAATTGTACCTAACTAATCAAGTATAATCATACCATGTAGAGCCCTGATCATAGATCCATCATAGTCAGAAGTTATATGATGGTGAAATAGGTTTTCCTAAGGGAACTCCTGGAGCACATACTTTTGAGTATGTGGGGTATATGGATGTGTAAAACCTTACATCCTAGTGTAGGAATTGATGTAGATGTATCTTAATCTATCAATCCTTCACTATGTGTTTATGCCGGGGTGATGTAACACTAATCTCCCGAGGAAGTCTTTTATACCGCATCGATGAGAGATAAACAAGAAATCTTTCGATGGAGAAGAGAGTACAGAATGCCACTGTGACTCTAATAGCGAAGTACCAGAATGCCCTGGTAAGCTATAGAAGCAGAGACACTAGATGTCCTACATGTTGATCCTCACATTGACTGAGGAAGATGAGGTCATAAGAATCCGGCTCTTTTGATGGCCTATGTATGATACCGATGCGACTTAATAGTGATCGGTTGGAGTATGAGCGGTATACCTCATCTTTGTAGGGCATAATGATGTTTGTAAAACATAATCAACCGCATAGCATATCTTCTTAGATTGAAATACGAGATACATTGGTTGAAGATACATTACTTAGTATACATGTTCTTCATATTCCTTAAATGTTGTTGTTCTAATTGATAACAATCTGCTGTTGATTACCTTAAAGCTTTTATTGCTTATAATGTTCTTGATTGCTATAATAAAGCTTCTGGCGGAGAGTTATAACTCTCGCTGGGACAATTATTTAAAATTGTCTCATCCCGTAGATTTCAACTTTTAGGTGGTCGTCGAGGACGAAGGAACCAGTCTGTAGGTGGTCAGTATCAGCAGCAGCAGCACCAAGAGCAGCAGTAAATCTCAGGTGGAGATTCAGACTGCTGAGTTGTGTAGTTAGATAGTTAGTCTTATGTGTTCTCTGTACTCTTAGGTCCTTGGAGTCTTTTGGTCTGAGATTTTGGTTTTGAGTTCTTGAGATTTTGTACCATGTTGTATATAATTACTCAAGAAGTAATTATCCGAGATGTAACAGTTTATCTCCTTTTTATGAAAGAAGTTTTTATGAATTCAAGCCCTTATCTCGAAAAGTTTTAATTTCCCATGATTTTTGTCTTCCGCTGTTAATCGATTGCTTCCGCTAAGTTTATATCGTTGTTTGGAGATCGGAGCCCACAATTAAGTGGTATCAGAGCTCTAAGTTCGCTGAGTCTACAGAGACATAGGACTTAGGATGTTGAGTCTATCCTTAGTATTTCTTTTCTATCTAATAGAGTCTTCTGCTCCTCAGGAGAAGAAGATAAGTTAAGGATGTACGGACCACACGAAGAACATGAGGAGTATGAGGCTGAGAGTAGTGTCGCTGCACCCCGAGGAGGTGCAAGAAACCCGGAAATAGAGCAACCGGTACCTGAGCCACCTCAGTTTGACCCAGCTGACATGGGTAACCCAGCTTTCCAGACTATGTTCGGGCAGTTTGTGACTGCCATGACACACATCACCGACAGGATGCCCATGCCTGCACCTAGGGCACCTGCCCAGTCTGAAGGACAAGGTATCAGCAAGACGTTCGAGCGACTTTGTCGTGTCGGAGCAACCGAATACTTTGGAGCAGCTGATCCTGCAGATGCCGATCTGTGGTTAACATAGTTAGAGAAAGCTTTTAAAATCCTTAACATCCCCGAAGGTGAGAAAGTTAGACATGTTTTCTATCTTCTCAGGGGAAGTGCTAGTCACTGGTGGACCATGGAAGAGCAGAAGAGGCCTGGAATAAAGATCTCGTGGGAAGACTTTCGTCGGGAATTTGTCCACAAATATTTTCCAAAGACCTTCCTGGACGAGAAGATCTCTCAGTTTGAGAGACTGAGGCAGGGTATGATGAACATTAGCGAGTATGAGGCTAAGTTCATGGAGTTATTGCGGTTTTGTCCGCACATGGCTGCCACAGAAGAAGAAAGAATCAGAAGGTTCGAGAAGGGTTTAAACGCCGACTTGACTACTCCCGTGTCTGCTATTAGAGAGTCAGGAGAGGTTTGCTACCTTCGTTGAGTCAGTTCGAAGGATAGAGAAATCCGTAGTCGAGAAGAGACAAACCCATAAGACATATCCGCAGTTCCAGGGTTCTTCATCTAGAGACTTTAAGAAGCCTAGATTCTCTACACCTACACCTCCACCACCCAGATCTAGTTTTCAGACACATTGGTCCCCAAGTAGAGGTAGAGGACGAAGCCTACCACTACAAGAGACTCGCAGTTCAGCATCAATGTCAGTCACAGGACCACCCAGACCACAACAACTGGAAAGAAGCTGCTACAACTGTGGGAAGGTGGGACACTTGATGAAGGACTGCCGATCTAGGCCTGTCAGTGTGACACAGCCTCAGAGACAGAGTCAACAGGGATCACAGAGAAGGTAGTCTCAAGGAGCAGCTAGAGGATGTGGGCAAGCGTCTCAGGCTAGATCATCAGCACCACCTCAACACCAGGCTACAATGAGGTTCTATGCTATGAACCCACCAGAGGCAGTGGTCAATCCATAAGTAGTGGCAGGTCAGATGGAACTTTTATATTCTGATATGTCTAAATCTTGTGTAGTATCTGTTCTGATTGACCCGGGTGCTACGTACTCCTTTGTCACTCGGAGAGTGATTCGCAACTGTAATATGACTGTCACTCATAGGGCAAATAGTTTGTTGTTGGAGACTCCGTTGAGTGGGTCTGCCGTTTTGCAGGAGGTATGTTCTCCCTGCATCCTCTTCTTTTCTGATCATCGCATTCAAGTGGATCTTATACCACTTGATATGCAAGGATTTGATATAATCCTAGGAATGGATACCTTAGAGAGGTATAGAGTTGTCTTGGATTGTGAGTCCAAGTTGGCTATGTTTGATGATGATAGCAGCACAAGGATCTTTCAAGGAGAGAGAAAGATTCTACCCACCTGTCTTGTATCAGCTATGGTTGCTGATAACCTGATGAGGCAAGGATGTTATGCATTCTTGGCCCATGTGGTAGATGTTACCAAGGAGAGTCCCAATCCTGCTGAAGTTCCTATAGTCAGGGAATTAGAGGATGTGTTTCCTGAAAAACTTCCTGGTATACCACCACCTCGGGAGATTGATTTTGAGATCAATTTGGTTCCAGATACGAAGCCCATAGCCCAGACTCCGTATAGGATGGCGCCTGCCGAGATGGCAGAACTCAAGAAACAACTTCAATAGTTACTTGAGAAAGGTTTCATCCGACCGAGTACCTCACCTTGGGGTGCTCCAATTTTGTTTGTTAAAAAGAAAGATGGGTCAATACGGTTGTGCATTGACTACAGACAACTTAATAAAGTAACAATAAAGAACAAGTACCCTTTGTCGAGGATTGATGATCTTTTTGACCAGTTGTGTGGTGCAACAGTCTTCTCAAAGATAGATTTGAGATCTGGATATCATCAACTCCGCATTAAGGACAGTGACATATCCAAGTCTGCCTTTAGGACAAGATATGGGCACTATGAATTCATGGTTATGTCATTCGGACTAACCAATGCACCAGCTGCATTCATGGAACTCATGAATAGAGTCTTTCGACCCTTCCTTGATCAGTGTGTTGTCGTCTTCATAGATGACATTCTGATTTATAGTAAGGATGCCCAGTAGCATGAACAGCATCTCCGACAGGCTCTAACTTTGCGAAGAAAACATAAGCTATATGCTAAGTTTAGCAAGTGTGATTTCTGGTTACCTGAAGTGTCTTTTCTTGGACATGTGGTATCTGCCTCGGGTATTCGTGTTGACCCTAAAAAGGTAGAATCTGTTCTACAATGGGAACAACCGAAAACACCGATTGAGATTAGAAGTTTCTTGGGGTTAGCTGGTTACTATCGAAGGTTTATTAAGAATTTCAGTTCTATAGCCTTACCTTTGACCAAGTTAACCCGGAAAGATGCTCCTTTTTCTTGGAGTGATAAGTGTCAACAGTCTTTCCAACTGTTGAAGGAGAGGTTGACAAGTGCACCTGTGCTTGTGCTACCTGAGCAAGGAAAAGGATATGTAGTCTTCTGTGATGCCTCTAAGAATGGACTTGGATGTGTGTTGATGCAGGATAAACAAGTGATTTCTTTTACTTCCCGGCAGCTTAAGAAGCACAAGGAGAATTATCCGACACACGATCTGGAGTTAGCTGCTGTGGTTCATGCCTTGAAAATCTGGAGGCATTATCTCTATGGAGAAACATTCCAGATATTCACAGATCACAAGAATCTTCAGCATATCTTCTCTCAGCATGAGCTTAACATGAGGCAACGTCGCTGGATGGAGTTAATCAAGGACTATGACTGTACGATTGATTACCATCCGGGCAAGGCCAATGTGGTTGCAGATGCCTTGAGTAGGAAATCAGCAACATCAACCATGGATAGAGCACAACTAAACTCTTTAGTATGCCCTTGGAGAGATATGTTTATCTCCTTAAGGCAAGACAATGTACAGATGAAGGTGTCATTGTTAGCCGGTTTGTTAGCTGAGATGCATATTAAACCTACTCTAAGAGAGCAGATAAGGGAGGCACAGTTAGAGGATGTTGTAGTTTAGCAGATCAGATCTGAGTCTGGTGATGAGAAGCGAGATGGTTTCCATGATTCAGATGACCAGGTGGCATGCTATCATGGGAGGATGATAGTGTTGGATCTAGATAACTTGAGGAAGTTAGTCCTGGAAGAAGCTCATTCTTCAATGTATGCTATGCATCCAGGATGCACCAAGATGTATCGAAACTTGAAAGATATGTATTGGTGGCCTGGGATGAAGAAGGACGTAGCTAAGTTTGTTCTGAGGTGTCCAGTGTGTCAGCAAGTTAAAGCTGAACACCAAAAGCCTGCAGGGATAATGCAACCTTTACCCATACCACAGTGGAAGTGGGACCATGTGACCATGGACTTTGTTGTTGGCCTACCTAGGACAAGCAAAGGACATGATTCCATTTGGGTAATTGTTGATAGGTTGACAAAGACAGTGCATTTCTTACCTATCAAAACAACCTATTCTGCGGAAAGGTTATCACAGTTGTATGTTCAAGAGATAGTGTGTTTGCACGGAGTTCCTGTCACTATAGTTTCTGACAGAGGTCCCCAGTTTACAAGTCGTTTTTGGGAGCAGTTACACAGAGTCTTAGGCACCAAGCTAAGGTTTAGCACAGCCTTTCATCCACAGACTGATGGACAGTCGGAAATAACCATACAGACCTTGGAAGACCTGTTGAGAGCATGTGTTCTCCAGTTTACCGGAAGTTGGGATCTACACCTAACCTTGATAGAGTTTGCCTATAACAATAGCTATCAGTATAGTATTGATATGTCACCTTATGAAGCCTTGTATGGCAGACGTTGTAGATCACCCTTGTGTTGGTATGAGACTAGTGAGCATCAGTTGTTAGGACCTGATCTTGTGCAGCAAACTACATAAAAGATTAAGGTAATACAACAACAGATTAAGACTGCACAGGATAGGCAGAAATCTTATGCCGACAAGCGTCGTAGACCTTTAGAGTTCCAGGTTGGAGACAGAGTGTATCTCAAGGTCTCGCCTTGGAAAGGAGTCCTTCATTTTGGAAGGAAAGGGAAGTTAGCTCCTAGACTTATGGGGCCTTATCCAATCATTGAACGAATTGGAAAAGTAGCCTATAAACTAGAACTGCCACCAGAGTTACAAAGGTTACACCCTGTGTTTCACATTTCTATGCTAAGGAAATGTCACCCTGATACTGAGTCAGTTCTACAACCTATGGAGGTAGAATTGAATGATGATATATCTTATGAGGAAGGACCAGTGTCAATCCTTGATAACAGAATTAAAAAGCTAAAGAAGAAAGATATAAGCCTTGTAAAAGTCCTCTGGAACCACCGTGGTTTTGAAGAAGCCACTTGGGAACTAGAGGACGAGATGAGAAGGAAATACCCTGCTCTTTTCTCTTAATACGTTTTATCAATTTCGGGGACGAAATCCTTGTAAGGGGTGGATAATTTGTAACATCCCTGACCTGGGTTATGAACTAACCCTAGGTTTTTTGCATAAATGTGTAATAAAATCCTTGTGATTATCTTTTGGCATGTAATTAAGTTCCTAAGGAACATATATTCCTTTTTCTGTCCCTTTTGAATAATGTTGTAATATTGTTTTGTAATACATGGACCTTGTGCAAATTTCCCAGTTAAGGGGTTAACTTGCAAAATTGCACATGTTAAGATGTTCCTTTGATGATGAGACATCATATGAGTGAATATGATGAAGAATGATGAATTTACCCCAAGCTTGAGCATCAAGATGCATCTTGTGCAATGATCCTTGTGCTTAAAAACCCTAAATTGGAGTAAAGTGCAATTTACCCAATTTAAGGGGTGCAACTTGTAAAATACATCATCTAGAACATCTCTTATGACTCTTGTCATCATTTAGAGTATAAATGATGAAAGGGACACATCAATGAATAAACACATAAGAAAAATGATCTTGTGCATAAAATTCACCATGTATGTGTAAGAGGACCTTCATGTGTATACCCTAGTTGAAGGTTGATCTTTTCAACCCTTAGATCTTGAATAGTGATGAACTTTGCTTAAGTTTAGATGGCTTGGACGTGCCTTAGAAATAAGGAGGGACTTAGATGAGAATCCCATGCTTTAGAGGTCCTTATCGTGCAAAATGGCCTTAAGGTATATAAGTCTTTTTCCTAGTAAACCAAGTAAACGATTCCTCATTCTCTTCACTTCTCTTCTTTCTCAAAACGACCAAGTCTGAGCTCTGGAGCTCAGGAGACGATCAACTAGGAGCTAAGGTGAGAAGAACCATCCTCAAGCTCGGATTCTTGCATGAATTCATCTTTTAAGGTTGGTTTTGTGGATAATTACTTAGCTTTCTTGTTCTAGCCATCTTTTCCCAACCTTTCCTTGGAGAAAAACCCTTGGCCGACCTGTGGATCTCAAGACACCATTAAAGACTTGAAGCTTGGAAGCTTGGAGCTCAAGGAATGACCTTAAGGTGGGTTTTATAATTCTAAACCTTTTGCTTTGTTATGCATACTTTTATTCGTACAAATAATAGTTAGTTCTTCTTCTTCCCCATCCTTCTTTGCAACCTTGCAAGCGTTTTCGTGAAGAACAGACATTGGTTTTAAGGTTGAAGACAAAGGGCGTTAATACCTATGTTGGTCCTTATCCAACTTTACTAAACGATCTTGGACCAATAGGTCAAACGATCTCACACTCATTTCAATCCGAACGGGTTCAATAGGTCAGTTTGGACAAACGGGTTCCAACCCGTTTGAGGGTGTTGAACAAGCATTGACTGTTTGGGATTTCTGTTCACAATTATGTAGGCTAATGACCCACCAAATTTGAGGGGTTAACTCCAAAGGAATCGTAGGTTGAAGGCCAATCAATTAGGCAATCAAATTGAATTAAGTGCTGTTTTCTAAGCTGATTAACTTGAATCTTTGGGCAAACGGGTTCCAACCCGTTTGAAGGAGTTGACCAAGCATTGACCGTTTGGGATTCCTGTTCATAATATATTTAATTTCATTTCTACCAAGAATCATGATCTAATTCCTAACCAATTAAGAGTTGAAGGCATTTCAACACCCTAACCCTAATCGGGTTAAATTTGCTGTTTTTCATATAGATTTTGATGAGTGTTGGGTTGAAGGACCCAAACGAGTTCAAACCCGTTTGGGGGTTCATCCAAACGATCTCACACTCGTTTAGTGACACTCCAAGACCGTTTTAAGGTCTAGTGTTAAAGAAATGTGATGGTTTGAGGGTCCAATCACAAGATATTGATAAATTGATGAAAAGTGCTGATTTGTAATTTAATTAGGACTCAACCCTTATCAAATCAACTTAATTTTTGGTCAAACTTTGGGTAAATGGTATCAAGACCGTTTGGGGATCATCCAAACGATATCAAGATCGTTTGGGCCAAGTTTGGGCCCAATTGGAGTCCAATTGATAGGTTCAACCTTGTTTTGATTCACATTGTTGAAAACTTGATGAGTAGCCGATTGGAAACCTTAATTGAGTTAGACTTAACCATAATTGGCTTTCAATTGAAGGTCAAATTGGTGCCCAATTGATTGAGGCTCATCCTAATTGACACAATTTGTAAGTGGTTAACATGGCTTGGGCCAATTGAAGGCTTCAACTTAAGAAATCCTTTTCAATCATGACCTTTGTATCACCTTTCATGTTCATGCGGTTTGAACCCAAGTTGGTCCACACTCGTTTGAGTCCAAATGAGTCCACACTCGTTTGAGTCCAAATGAGTCCACACTCGTTTGAGTCCAAATGAGTCCACACTCATTTAAGCCCAAACTAGTTCACACTTGTTTAAACTCAAACGGGTTCACACCCGTTTAGACTCAATTGGGTTCACACCCGTTTAGACTTCAAGTTGGTCCACACCCGTTTAAGGTCAAGTGGGTCCACACCCGTTTAAGGTCAAGTGGGTCCACACTCGTTTAAGGCTCAAATGGGTCCAAGTTCGTTTGAGGTTAAATGATTTCAAGGTCGTTTAAGAATCAAATGGGTTGAAGGTTGAAGGTTAAACCCTAAACCAATTGGAGACCTTCAAGGTTGATTATACTTAATCACTTGAAAGTGTAAAAGGTTCAATGATGATCTAATCTAAACCCTAATGGTAACATAAGATGTTAAGGGACTAAGTGGCTAATTAAATGACCCATGATGATGGTCAATGGGTAAATTACCAAAATGCCCCTGAAAGGTTCATTTGAGTAATACCTTGTTTTAATCAAACCCTAATCACATGATAGTGATGAGTTGACTTGTGTTAATCAATGAGGACTTAACCCAACCTAATCTAGAGTGGTGTAATCACCATCTACTAGTTAGAGGAGAAAGAAAGTACCAATTATGGTGAAAACTCAAGTAAAATACCTTCAATATACATGAATGTGCATGAATAGGGTATGATCCACTATGTGAAATCAAGGAAACCCTAATTATGATAATTGATGAATCTTAATCTTATCTGAGGTCTTCAATGATGATGTTTCTCATACATGGTGATGTTATGAGATCAATTCACCATGAGGTGAATAGTAAACCCTAATTCTAGGGTGATGACTTGTATGATGAATAGTAAACCCTAATTCTAGGGTGATGACTTGTATGATGAATAGTAAACCCTAATTCTAGGGTGATGACATGTATTGTGAATAGTAAAACCTAATTAAGGAAAATCAGGGAAACCTAGCTCTTGTATGAGTAGGGAGATACAACTTCTTTAAATGAGTTATTTACTGTTATCAGTTGATTTAACCATGCAGGTTCCTTTATGAGGATGATCATATACATGTATGGATGATGATACTATATTCATTAAAAGCATGTTGTTAGCCTTATGAATAGTGACATATATCCTGATGCCTTGTTAATAGCATCTTATGAGATTGATAGGCTGTGAGAGCCATGAATACCATCAAGGTCATGCTTTAAGAGATGACTTGTGATGACAGTATTGAGAAATGATAATTGATGAGAGTCAGGCTTGTTACATTTAGTATTCTTCCTTCATAGTTTCTATGTTAATGATTAATGTTTGAGAACTTGTATGATGATAAAAGAATACTAAATTGTACCTAACTAATCAAGTATAATCATACCATGTAGAGCCCTGATCATAGATCCATCATAGTCAGAAGTTATATGATGGTGAAATAGGTTTTCCTAAGGGAACTCCTGGAGCACATACTTTTGAGTATGTGGGGTATATGGATGTGTAAAACCTTACATCCTAGTGTAGGAATTGATGTAGATGTATCTTAATCTATCAATCCTTCACTATGTGTTTATGCCGGGGTGATGTAACACTAATCTCCCGAGGAAGTCTTTTATACCGCATCGATGAGAGATAAACAAGAAATCTTTCGATGGCGAAGAGAGTACAGAATGCCATTGTGAGTCTAATAGCGAAGTACCAGAATGCCCTGGTAAGCTATAGAAGCAGAGACACTAGATGTCCTGCATGTTGATCCTCACATTGACTGAGGAAGATGAGGTCATAAGAATCCGGCTCTTTTGATGACCTATGTATGATACCGATGCGACTTAATAGTGATCGGTTGGAGTATGAGCGGTATACCTCATCTCCGCAGGGCATAATGATGTTTGTAAAACATAATAAACCGCGTAGCACATCTGCTTAGATTGAAATACGAGATACATTGGTTGAAGATACATTACTTAGTATACATGTTCTTCATATTCCTTAAATGTGGTTGTTCTAATTGATAACAATCTGTTGTTGATTACCTTAAAGCTTTTATTGCTTATAATGTTCTTGATTGCTATAATACAGCTTCTGGCAGAGAGTTATAACTCTCGCTGGGACAATTATTTAAAATTGTCTCATCCCGTAGATTTCAACTTTTAGGTGGTCGTCGAGGACGAAGGAACCAGTCTACAGGTGGTCAGTATCAGCAGCAGCACCACTAAGAGCAGCAGTAAATCTCAGGTGGAGATTCAGACTGCTGAGTTGTGTAGTTAGATAGTCAGTCTTATGTGTTCTCTGTACTCTCAGGTCCTTGGAGTCTTTTGGTCTGAGATTTTGGTTTTGAGTTCTTGAGATTTTGTACCATGTTGTATATAATTACTCAAGAAGTAATTATCTGAGATGTAACAGTTTATCTCCTTTTTATGAAAGAAGTTTTTATGAATTCAAGCCCTTATCTCGAAAAGTTTTAATTTCCCGTGATTTTTGTCTTCCGCTGTTAATCGATTGCTTCCGCTAAGTTTATATCGTGGTTTGGAGATCGGAGCCCACAATTAAGTGGTATCAGAGCTCTAGGTTCGCTGAGTCTACAGAGACATAGGACTTAGGATGTTGAGTCTATCCTTAGTATTTCTTTTCTATCTAATAGAGTCTTCTGCTCCTCAGGAGAAGAAGATAAGTTAAGGATGTACGGACCACACGAATAACATGAGGAGTATGAGGCTGAGAGTAGTGTCGCTGCACCCCGAGGAGGTGCAAGAAACCCAGAAATAGAGCAACTGGTACCTGAGCCACCTCAGTTTGACCCAGTTGACATGGGTAACCCAGCTGTCCAGACTATGTTCGCGAAGTTTATGACTGCCATGACACACATCACCGACAGGATGCCCATGCCTGCACCTAGGGCACCTGCCCAGTCTGAAGGACAAGGTATCAGTAAGACGTTCGAGCGACTTTGTCGTGTCGGAGCAACCGAGTACTTTGGAACTGCTGATCCTGCAGATGCCGATCTGTGGTTAACAGAGTTAGAGAAAGCTTTTAAAATCCTTAACATCCCCGAAGGTGAGAAAGTTAGACATGCTGTCTATCTTCTCAAGGGAAGTGCTGGTCACTGGTGGACCATGGAAGAGCAGAAGAGGCCTGGAATAGAGATCTCGTGGGAAGACTTTCATCGGGAATTTGTCCACAGATATTTTCCAAAGACCTTCCTGGATGAGAAGATCTCTCAGTTTGAGAGACTGAGGCAGGGTATGATGAACATTAGCGAGTATGAGGCTAAGTTCATGGAGTTATTGCGGTTTTGTCCGCACATGGCTGCCACAGAAGAAGAAAGAATCAGAAGGTTCGAGAAGGGTTTAAACGTCGAATTGACTACTCCCGTGTCTGCTCTAGAGAGTCGGGAGAGGTTTGCTGCCTTCGTTGAGTCAGTCCGAAGGATAGAGAAATCTGTAGTCAAGAAGAGACAAACCCATAAGAGATATTCGTAGTTCCAGGGTTCTTCATCTAGAGACTTTAAGAAGCCTAGATTCTCTACACCTACACCTCCACCACCCAGATCTGGTTTTCAGACACATTGGTCCCCATGTATAGGTAGAGGACAAAGCCTACCACTACAAGAGACTCGCAGTTCAACATCAATGTCAGTCACAGGACCACCCAGACCACAACAACTGGAAAGAAGCTGCTACAAATGTGGGAAGGTGGGACACTTGATGAAGGACTGCCGATCTAGGCCTGTCAGTATGACACAGCCTCAGAGATAGAGTCAACAGGGATCATAGAGAAGGCAGTCTCAAGGAGCAGCTAGAGGATGTGGGCAAGCGTCTCAGGCTGGATCATCAGCACCACCTCAACACCAGGCTACAGCGAGGTTCTATGCTATGAACCCACCAGAGGTAGTGGTCAATCCACAAGTAGTGGCAGGTCAGATGGAACTTTTATATTCTGATATGTCTAAATCTTATGTAGTATCTGTTCTGATTGATCCAGGTGCTACGCACTCCTTTGTCACTCGAAGAGTGATTCACAACTACAATATGACTGTCAGTCATAGGGCAAATAGTTTGTTGTTGGAGACTCCATTGAGTGGGTCTGCCGTTTTGTAGGAGGTATGTTCTCCCTGCATCCTCTTCTTTTCTGATCATCACATTCAAGTGGATCTTACACCACTTGATATGCAAGGATTTGATATAATCCTAGGAATGGATACCTTAGAGAGGTATAGAGTTGTCTTGGATTGTGAGTCCAAGTTGGCTGTGTTTGCTGATGATAGCAGCACATGGATCTTTCAAGGAGAGAGAAAGATTCTACCCACCTGTCTTGTATCAGCTATGGTTGCTGATAACCTGATGAGGCAAGGATGTTATGCATTCTTGGCCCATGTTGTAGATGTTACCAAGGAGAGTCCCAATCCTGCTGAAGTTCCTATAGTCAGGGAATTTGAGGATGTGTTTCCTGAAAAACTTCCTGGTATACCACCACCTCGGGAGATTGATTTTGAGATCAATTTGGTTCCAGATACGAAGCCCATAGCCCAGACTCCGTATAGGATGGCACCTGCCGAGATGGTAGAACTCAAGAAACTACTTCAAGAGTTACTTGAGAAAGGTTTCATTCGACCGAGTACCTCACCTTGGGGTGCTCCGGTTTTGTTTGTTAAAAAGAAAGATGGGTCTATGTGGTTGTGCATTGACTACAGACAACTTAATAAAGTAACAATAAAGAACAAGTACCCTTTGCCGAGGATTGATGATCTTTTTGACCAGTTGCGTGGTGCAACAGTCTTCTCAAAGATATATTTGAGATCTGGATATCATCAACTCCGCATTAAGGACAGTGACATATCCAAGTCTGCCTTTAGGACAATATATGGTCACTATGATTTCACGGTTATGTCATTCGGACTAACCAATGCACCAGCTACATTCATGGAACTCATGAATAGAGTCTTTCGACCCTTCCTTGATCACTGTGTTGTCGTCTTCATAGATGACATTCTGATTTATAGTAAGGATGCCCAGCAGCATGAACAGCATCTCCGACAGGCTCTAACTTTGCTAAGAAAACATAAGCTATATGCTAAGTTTAGCAAGTGCGAGTTCTGGTTACCTGAAGTGTCTTTTCTTGGACATGTGGTATCTGCCTCGGGTATTCATATTGACCCTAAAAAGGTAGAATCTGTTCTACAATGGGAACAACCGAAAACACCGACGAAGATTAGAAGTTTCTTGGGGTTAGCTGGTTACTATCGAAGGTTTATTAAGAATTTCAGTTCTATAGCCTTACCTTTGACCAAGTTAACCCGGAAAGATGTTCCTTTTTCTTGGAGTGATAAGTGTCAATAGTCTTTCCAACTGTTGAAGGAGAGGTTGACAAGTGCACCTGTGCTTATGCTACCTGAGCAAGGAAAAGGATATGTAGTCTTCTGTGATGCCTCCAAGAATGGACTTGGATGTGTGTTGATGCAGGATAAACAAGTGATTTCTTTTGCTCCCCGACAGCTTAAGAAGCACGAGGAGAATTATCCGACACACGATCTGGAGTTAGCTGCTGTGGTTCATGCCTTGAAAATCTGGAGGCATTATCTCTATGGAGAAACATTCCAGATATTCACAGATCACAAGAATCTTCAGCATATCTTATCTCAGCATGAGCTTAACATGAGGCAACGTCGCTGGATGGAGTTAATCAAGGACTATGACTGTACGATTGATTACCATCCGGGTAAGGCCAATGTGGTTGCAGATGCCTTGAGTAGGAAATCAGCAACATCAACCATGGATAGAGCACAACTAAACTCTTTAGTATGCCCTTGGAGAGATATGCTTATCTCCTTAAGGCAAGACAATGTACAGATGAAGGTGTCATTGTTAGCCGGTTTGTTAGCTGAGATGCATATTAAACCTACTCTAAGAGAGCAGATAAGGGAGGCACAGTTAGAGGATGTTGTAGTTTAGCAGATCAGATCTGAGTCTGGTGATGAGAAGCGAGATGGTTTCCATGATTCAGATGACCAGGTGGCATGCTATCATGGGAGGATGATAGTGTCGGATATAGATAACTTGAGGAAGTTAGTCCTGGAAGAAGCTCATTCTTCAATGTATGCTATGCATCCAGGATGCACCAAGATGTATCGAAACTTGAAAGATATGTATTGGTGGCCTGGGATGAAGAAGGACGTAGCTAAGTTTGTTCTGAGGTGTCCAGTATGTCAGCAAGTTAAAGCTGAACACCAGAAGCCTGCAGGGATAATGCAACCTTTACCCAAACCACAGTGGAAGTGGGACCATGTGACCATGGACTTTGTTGTTGGCCTACCTAGGACAAGCAAAGGACATGATTCCATTTGGGTAATTGTTGATAGGTTGACAAAGACAGCGCATTTCTTACCTGTCAAAACAACCTATTCTGCGGAAAGGTTATCACAGTTGTATGTTTAAGAGATAGTGCGTTTGCACGGAGTTCCTGTCACTATAGTTTCTGACAGAAGTCCCCAGTTTACAAGTCATTTTTGGGAGCAGTTACACAGAGCCTTAGGCACCAAGCTAAGGTTTAGTACAGCCTTTCATCCATAGACTGATGGACAGTCAGAAAGAACCATACAGACCTTGGAAGACATGTTGATAGCATGTGTTCTCCAGTTTACCGGAAGTTGGGATCTACACCTAAGCTTGATAGAGTTTTCCTATAACAATAGCTATCAGCATAGTATTGATATGTCACCTTATGAAGCCTTGTATGGCAGACGTTGTAGATCACCCTTGTGTTGGTATGAGACTGGCGAGCATCAGTTGTTAGGACCTGATCTTGTGCATCAAACTACAGAAAAGATTAAGGTAATACAACAACAGATTAAGACTGCACAGGATAGGCAGAAATCTTATGCCGACAAGCTTCGTAGACCTTTAGAGTTCCAGGTTGGATACAGAGTGTATCTCAAGGTCTCGCCTAGGAAAGGAGTCCTTCGTTTTGGAAGGAAAGGGAAGTTAGCTCCTAGATTTATGGGGCCTTATCCAATCATTGAACGAATTGGAAAAGTAGCCTATAAACTAGAACTTCCACCAGAGTTACAAAGGTAACACCCTGTGTTTCACATTTCTATGCTAAGGAAATGTCACCCTGATACTGAGTCAGTTCTACAACCTATGGAGGTAGAATTGAATGATGATATATCTTATGAGGAAGGACCAATGTCAATCCTTGATAACAGAATTAAAAAGCTAAAGAAGAAAGATATAAGCCTTGTAAAAGTCCTCTAGAACCACTGTGGTGTTGAAGAAGCCACTTGGGAACTAGAGGACGAGATGAGAAGGAAATACCCTGCTCTTTTCTCTTAATACGTTTTATCGATTTCGGGGACGAAATCCTTGTAAGGGGTGGATAATTTGTAACATCCCTGACCTGGGTTATGAACTAACCCTAGGTGTTTTGCCTAAATGTGTAATAAAATCCTTGTGATTATCTTTTGGCATGTAATTAAGTTCCTAAGGAACATATATTCCTTTTTCAGTCCCTTTTGAATAATGTTGTAATATTGTTTTGTAATACAGGGACCTTGTGCAAATTACCCAGTTAAGGGGTTAACTTGCAAAATTGTACATGTTAAGATGTTCCTTTGATGATGAGACATCATATGAGTGAATATGATGAAGAATGATGAATTTTCCCCAAGCTTGAGCATCAAGATGCAGCTTGTGGAATGATCCTTGTGCTTAAAAACCCTAAATTGGAGTAAAGTGCAATTTACCCAATTTAAGGGGTGAAACTTGTAAAATACATCATCTAGAACATCTCTTATGACTCTTGTCATCATTTAGAGTAGAAATGATGAAAGGGACACATCAATAAATAAACAGATAAGAAAAATGATCTAGATCTTGAATGTGTAAGAGGACCTTCATGTGTATACCCTAGTTGAAGGTTGATCTTTTCTACCCTTAGATCTTGAATAGTGATGAACTTTGCTTAAGTTTAGATGGCTTGGACGTGCCTTAGAAATAAGGAGGGACTTAGATGAGAATCCCATGCTTTAGAGGTCCTTATGGTGCAAAATGGCCTTAAGGTATATAAGTCTTTTTCCTAGTAAACCAAGTAAACGATTCTTCATTCTCTTCACTTCTCTTCTTTCTCAAAACGACCAAGGCTGAGCTCTGGAGCTTAGGAGACGATCAACTAGGAGCTAAGGTGAGAAGAACCATCCTCAAGCTCGGATTCTTGCATGAATTCATCTTTTAAGGTTGGTTTTGTGGATAATTCACTTAGCTTTCTTGTTCTAGCCATCTTTTCCCAACCTTTCCTTGGAGAAAAACCCTTGGCCGACCTGTGGAGCTCAAGACACCATTAAAGACTTGAAGCTTGGAAGTTTGGAGCTCAAGGAACGACCTTAAGGCGGGTTTTATAATTCTAAACCCTTTGCTTTGTTATGCATACTTTTATTCGTACAAATAATAGTTAGTTCTTCTTATTCCCCATCCTTCTTTACAACCTTGCAAGCGTTTTCGTGAAGAACAGACCTTGGTTTCATGGTTGAAGACAAAGGGCGTTAATACCTATGTTGGTCCTTATCCAACTTTACTAAACGATCTTGGACCAATAGGTCAAACGATCTCACACTCGTTTCAATCCAAACGGGTTCAATAGGTCGGTTTGGCCAAATGGGTTCCAACCCGTTTGAGGGTGTTGACCAAGCATTGACCGTTTGGGATTTCTGTTCACAATTATGTAGTATAATGACCCACCAAAGTTGAGGGGTTAACTCCTAAGAAATCGTAGGTTGAAGGCCAATCAATTAGGTAATCAAATTGAATTAAGTGTTGTTTTCTAAGCTGATTAACTTGAATCTTTGGGCAAACGGGTTCCAACCCGTTTGAAGGAGTTGATAAAGCATTGAACGTTTGGGATTCCTGTTCATAATATATTGAATTTCATTTCTACCAAGAATCATGATCTAATTCCTAACCAATTAAGAGTTGAAGGCATTTCAACACCCTAACCCTAATCGGGTTAAATTTGCTGTTTTTCATATAGATTTTGATGAGTGTTGGGTTGAAGGACCCAAACGAGTTCAAACCCGTTTGGGGGTTCATCCAAATGATCTCACACTCGTTTAGTGACACCCCAAGACCGTTTGAAGTTATAGGGTTAAAGAAATTTGATGGTTTGAGGGTCCAATCACAAGATATTGATAAATTGATGAAAAATGCTGATTTGTAATTTAATTAGGACTCAACCCTTATCAAATCAACTTAATTTTTGGTCAAAATTTGGGAAAATGGTCTCAAGACCGTTTGGAGATCATCCAAACAATCTCAAGATCGTTTGGGCCAAGTTTGGGCCCAATTGGAGTCCAATTGATAGGTTCAACCTTGTTTTGATTCACATTGTTGAAAAATTGATGAGTAGCCGATTGGAAACCTTAATTGAGTTAGACTTTACCATAATTGGCTTTCAATTGAAGGTCAAATTGGTGCCCAATTGATTGAGGCTCATCCTAATTGACTCAATTTGTAAGTGGTTAACATGGCTTGGGCCAATTGAAGGCTTCAACTTAAGAAATCCTTTTCAATCATGACCTTTGTATCACCTTTCATGTTAATGCGGTTTGAACCCAAGTTGGTCCACACTCGTTTGAGTCCAAACGAGTGCACACTCGTTTGAGTCCAAACGAGTCCACACTCGTTTGAGTCCAAACGAGTCCACACTCATTTCAGCCCAAACTAGTTCACACTCGTTTGAACTCAAACGGGTTCACACCCGTTTAGACTCAATTGGGTTCACACCCGTTTAGACTTCAAGTGGGTCCACACCCGTTTAAGGTCAAGTGGGTCCACACCCGTTTAAGGTCAAGTGGGTCCACACTCGTTTAAGGCTCAAATGGGTCCAAGGTCGTTTGAGGTTAAACGAGTTCAAGGTCGTTTAAGAATCAAATGGGTTGAAGGTTGAAGGTTAAACCCTAAACCAATTGGAGACCTTCAAGGTTGATTATACTTAATCACTTGAAAGTGTAAAAGGTTCAATGATGATCTAATCTAAACCCTAATGGTAACATAAGATGTTAAGGGACTAAGTGGCTAATGAAATGACCCATGATGATGGTCAATGGGTAAATTACCAAAATGCCCCTGAAAGGTTCATTTGAGTGATACCTTGTTTTAATCAAACCCTAATCACATGGTAGTGATGAGTTGACTTGTGTTAATCAATGAGGACTTAACCCAACCTAATCTAGAGTGGTGTAATCACCATCTACTAGTTAGAGGAGAGAGAAAGTACCAATTATGGTGAAAAATCAAGTAAAATACCTTCAATATACATGAATGTGCATGAATAGGGTATGATCCACTATGTGAAATCATGGAAACCCTAATTATGATAATTGATGAATCTTAATTTTATCTGAGGTCTTTAATGATGATGTTTCTCATACATGGTGATGTTATGAGATCAATTCACCATGAGGTGAATAGTAAACCCTAATTCTAGGGTGATGACTTGTATGATGAATAGTAAACCCTAATTCTAGGATGATGACTTGTATGATGAATAGTAAACCCTAATTCTAGGGTGATGACATGTATTGTGAATAGTAAAACCTAATTAAGGAAAATCAGGGAAACCTATCTCTTGTATGAGTAGGGAGATACAACTTCTTTAAATGAGTTATTTACTGTTATCAGTTGATTTAACCATGCAGGTTCCTATATGAGGATGATCATATCCAGGTATGGATGATGATACTATATTCATTAAAAGCATGTTGTTAGCCTTATGAATAGTGACATATATCCTGATGCCTTGTTAATAGCATCTTATGAGATTGATAGGCTATGAGAGCCATGAATACCATCAAGGTCATGCTTTAAGAGATGACTTGTGATGAGAGTATTGAGAAATGATAATTGATGAGAGTCAGGCTTGTTATATTTAGTATTCTTCCTTCATAGTTGCTATGTTAATGATTAATGTTTGAGAACTTGTATGATGATAAAAGAATACTAAATTGTACCTAACTAATCAAGTATAATCATACCATGTAGAGCCCTGATCATAGATCCATCATAGTCAGAAGTTATATGATGGTGAAACAGGTTTTCCTAAGGGAACTCATGGAGCACATACTTTTGAGTATGTGGGGTATATGGATTTGTAAAACCTTACATCCTAGTGTAGGAATTGATGTAGATGTATCTTAATCTATCAATACTTCACTATGTGTTTATGTCGGGGTGATGTAACACTAATCTCCCGAGGAAGTCTTTTATACCGCATCGATGAGAGATAAACAAGAAATCTTTCGATGGCGAAGAGAGTACAGAATGCCACTGTGACTCTAATAGCGAAGTACCAGAATGCCCTGGTAAGCTATAGAAGCAGAGACACTAGATGTCCTGCATGTTGATCCTCACATTGACTGAGGAAGATGAGGTCATAAGAATCCGGCTCTTTTGATGACCTATGTATGATACCGATGCGACTTAATAGTGATCGGTTGGAGTATGAGCGGTATACCTCATCTCCGCAGGGCATAATGATGTTTGTAAAACATAATCAACCGCGTAGCATATCTGCTTAGATTGAAATTCAAGATACATTGGTTGAAGATACATTACTTAGTATACATGTTCTTCATATTCCTTAAATGTTGTTGTTCTAATTGATAACAATCTGCTGTTGATTACCTTAAAGCTTTTATTGCTTATAATGTTCTTGATTGCTATAATAAAGCTTCTGGCGGAGAGTTATAACTCTCGCTGGGACCATTATTTAAAATTGTCTCATCCCGTAGATTTCAACTTTTAGGTGGTCGTCGAGGACGAAGGAACCAGTCTATAGGTGGTCAGTATCAGCAGCAGCAGCACCAAGAGCAGTAGTAAATCTCAGGTGGAGATTCAGACTGCTGAGTTGTGTAGTTAGATAGTCAATCTTATGTGTTCTCTGTACTCTCAGGTCCTTGGAGTCTTTTGGTCTGAGATTTTGGTTTTAAGTTCTTGAGATTTTGTACCATGTTGTATATAATTACTCAAGAAGTAATTATCTGAGATGTAATAGTTTAAATCCTTTTTATGAAAGAAGTTTTTATGAATTCAAGCCCTTATCTTGAAAAGTTTTAATTTCCCGTGATTTTTGTCTTCCGCTATCAATCGATTGCTTCCGCTAAGTTTATATCGTGGTTTGGAGATCGGAGCCCACAAAGGCAGTCTCTTCTAGTCACGATATGTGTGTGTGGATGAATGAGTAGGGTAGTTGATGGCTATAGTCTAGTGTTGAATATCGGCCTACTTGTCCCAAACGACCTGCAAGGCTTAAAAATTTCAAGCCTGGCCTCTGATAATGGACCCTGGGATACATACTTCTTGTCTTATTGGTTTATGATAGAAATCCTAAGAAGCAAGTTGGTTTGGATAGATCTTGATAAAAGGAAATTGTATTTTTATTTTAGGATTCTGGTACTTGCTTGCTTGATTGGATTTCCCTACTTGGTTGATTCTATCTCAAAAATCAACAGTACATGTATGTGGTTATTTATGAGTAACCAATTTAGTTTCACAGAGTTTTCTCGAATGATTGATCGAATTGGATGCAACCTAACAATTGGATATGCCTCCCTCAAGATCACACTATGGGGACGTTGTCTATGCATGGGCTCACACTATTTACAGATGCTACTCTTCCAACTATTCTTATAGAATCCTCAATGAATTCTCCAACCAGACACCACTTAAACACTACCAAACTCTGTGGGATCTACCAATTCCACACTAAGTGAAGACTCACCTTTAGCTCCTCCATAAAGACAAACTTTTGACGAATGCACTGAGATCCAAGAAAAAGCTCATTGACTCCATTATCAAGCCTGGCCTCTGATAATGGACCCTGGGATACATACTTCTTTTCTTATTGGTTTATGATAGAAATCCTAAGAAGCAAGTTGGTTTGGATAGATCTTGATAAAAGGAAATTGTATTTTTATTTTAGGATTCTGGTACTTCCTTGCTTGATTGGATTTTCCTACTTGGTTGATTCTATCTCAAAAATCAAAAGTACATGTATGTGGTTATTTATGAGTAACCAATTTAGTTTCACAGAGTTTTCTCGAATGATTGATCGAATTGGATGCAACCTAACAATTGGATATGCCTCCCTCAAGATCACACTATGGGGACGATGTCTATGCATGGGCTCACACCATTGACAGATGCTACTCTTCCAACTATTCTTATAGAATCCTCAGTGAATTCTCCAACCAGACACCACTTAAACACTACCAAACTCTGTGGGATCTACCAATTCCACACTAAGTGAAGACTCACCTTTGGCTCATCCATAAAGACAAACTTTTGACTAATGCACTGAGGTCCAAGAAAAATCTCATTGACTCCATTATCAAGCCTGGCCTCTGATAATGGACCCTGGGATACATACTTCTTGTCTTATTGGTTTATGATAGAAATCCTAAGAAGCAAGTTGGTTTGGATAGATCTTGATAAAAGGAAATTGTATTTTTATTTTAGGATTCTGGTACTTGCTTGCTTGATTGGATTTCCCTACTTGGTTGATTCTATCTCAAAAATCAACAGTACATGTATGTGGTTATTTATGAGTAACCAATTTAGTTTCACAGAGTTTTCTCGAATGATTGATCGAATTGGATGCAACCTAACAATTGGATATGCCTCCCTCAAGATCACACTATGGGGATGATGTCTATGCATGGGCTCACACCATTGACAGATGCTACTCTTCCAACTATTCTTATAGAATCCTCAGTGAATTCTCCAACCAGACACCACTTAAACACTACCAAACTCTGTGGGATCTACCAATTCCACACTAAGTGAAGACTCACCTTTGGCTCCTCCATAAAGACAAACTTTTGACGAATGCACTGAGGTCCAAGAAAAAGCTCATTGACTCCAACATATGCACGAGGTGCTCCCAGGGGGCGGAACCATCCCTTTTCACATTGAGGGACTGTGTGGCAGCCAAAAACACATGGTCCAGGCTGCTACCACAAGAGGCGACTGACTTCTTTAGTTCCAACTCACTAGTAGAGTGTATATGTTACAATTTGGGATCCCTTTAAAAGGTGGAGAATTGGCAGGTCCTCTTTGCAGTAATGTGTTGGCTCATTTGGAAAGACAAGAACTCCTCCATATTTGAACATCACTCTCTACCATCCCCTATCCTAACTACACGATGCAAAGCAAAAACTGTTGCCATCATACTTTCCTTATAGAATTTAACAAGTCACAAAGATACTCAACAAGACATGTATTGTAACCCAATCAAAATATCATTGGACATGTTGATTTGGAATGTGGATATAGTAGTAAACAATCAAACAAATCAAATGGCATACAGTGGGATCATCAGAGATTCCAGTAGACGCTGGGAAGCTAGAACATCAGCCATTATCAACGGCTCTAACGCTATCAAAGGTGAACTTCAGGCTATCCTTGAAGGGCTACACCAAGACCAAAATGAAGACATTCCCAAATGCATACTCCTTAGTGACTCCTTCCTAGCAGTTAGTTGGATTAATGATCTGGAATATGTACCTCCAAAATACAAGCTACTCATGGAAGGGATTAGATTCAAATGGAGGGTTTCCCCAGTCAAAGAAATCATTCATGTCAAGTGGAACTATAACAATCTAGCTGACCAGCTGTCAAAGCATTGTCTTAAATAATCATTTCGAGCAGTCGACTACTAGCATGCCCTGATTTCCTACAAAGTAGTTATTCTAGTGATCTTAGCACTTTTTCTCTTCTTTTTCATGTAACCCCAGTCAGTAGTCAAGCCCAAAAGGCATCTCTATAGCCTAGGATTTGCCTTGGGTGACAAAAAAACAATTTTTAGATGTGATAAAAGTGCAAAATGACACAAGATGAAGCCCTAAAATAGGGTCACATCACCACCCCAAACTTAGAACACACTTGTCCTCAAGTATGATCCAACTTAATATCTTTCTTCATTTTCTTTCAACAAAAAAGAATGACAAATGCATTGCTACAAATGATTATTGACTAAATGGGCTTAAAGGTGACTGAGTACACATGTTCCACCTCTCTCCTCTTAATTTTCACAAACCAATCATGAAAAGAGCATCGAGCATACAAACTTCAAATATAGGGCATAAAACACACATTCAAAGCATATGGCTTTCATGTAGCTCTGGGTAGACTGTTTCATAATGGTGTTAATTAAAGATGACTAAGAGTGTAGTTTCACTTTCATGCATTCAATTTTATACTTCGAACCACATTATGTGACACACATGACAGTGGAAAAAGGGTGAAGTGAGGTAGGTTTGATGTTTCCTAGCTCAATGTGTATGAAAATATAAGATAGGATTGTGATGAGATGTTGGAGTGGTATTACATAGAGAACTCATGTTTTCTTTATTTGGATGCTATTACAAAGGAGCATCTTTATTTCTTTTTGCATTTTCTTTTTTTCTTCTTTTTTTCTTTTCTTTGCCCTTGGTGTAGGTAGGGCATGTCGTGGTAAGAGTGAAGTGGTGGGATATAGATATGGCCACCCCAAACTTTTAGAGGTGACCAAGGTTGAATATGTGCACTTTGGCATGCTTTCATGAGGCGGAGGGTAAGAAGATGATGAAAGAAGAATCAGGTCAAAGAGGGGTTACCAATTTGGTTCTCCACATAAAATCCCATGCATGAAAGCTATTTTGACACTTCATCAAGTAATATCACACCACATGCGTGAAAAACATGATATTCATACTTCTATCATGTTATTCCATAGGCCCTAAGCGTTCATAGCTTTCTCAAATCACAATTCAACCAAACCATTCACAAACACAAGAGAGGTGATTCACATTATAAAAAGTCAACAATCAAGACCATTGAGTAATAGAACATAGAAACTTAGCATGAATTTGTCATAGTTCAAGACTTTTAGTTCAAAAGTTGGAGATTAAGCTAAACATGCTTTTAGGCAAGAAGTTCCAAATTTGGGAAAAATTGGCCAAAACAATGCCAACTTGCATTTTAATCACATCTAAACCTACTTTGACAATTAAAAGCATAAAAAACAAATCCTAACTAAACCACACAAGAATTACCAAGATCTACATGAAAATGCAATGCCTAATATAGAATAAAAAAAATATATTTAAAAAAACTCAAATATGCATGAAATTAATTACATGATATGTATGAATGAAAAACAAACACACAAAGTCAGGATAGATGAGTATAAGAGTTAGTTAAACTACTTCATCATCTTGACACAAGTTTAGCTAGTTAAATTGTTTGATCATCTTAACATAAGTTTAGCACAAGGTACAAATAGGAACATGTGGTGGGAGAAGGGCTTACTACCCTACCACCCAAAATTTTAAATCTTGTTTTCCTCAGCATGAGGTGGAAGTTTAAATAGTAGGGTAAAGGATATGAAGTCGTGGTAGACAACTGCCAAGAGAGGGAGTGATCAATGTAGCACTAGGTGAGCAGGGTGGGACCACCATGGTCATGCTGAGCAACAAGTCCATTTTGGTTTGCTAGCAACACAGCCGTGTTGGATGCCTTCCTATAGCTTTTTCAATGTCTCAAAATCTTCTTTTAAATTTTGAGCTTCCCTTTGACAAGATCCTTCATGCATCATTTCTCCTCTATTGTTCCTATTCTAATCATGATTCAAAAATAGAGATACCATCAAGTTTTATGTGTGTGTGCGTTTCTTGGAAAAAAGTTATAATAAAATAAGAAGGTTTTGAGAATCTCAAACCACATGAGTTGCCTCCCACCAGCGCTAATTTAGATCCTTTACCCAGGCTTGTTCTTATTTTCTAATCAAGTGTTCACACCAAATATGTGTCTTTCCTCTTCCAAATTGACCCTTTATAAAGATCTGACTACATGGTCTTCATCCCAAGGAACATGCATGATTTTATAACCATTGTTTGCCAACCATTGCTCATGAAAATCAGTGTAATCCAAGTTGGTGCACATGTCGTCATCACTTGCCATTTGTCTTTCTTATTCTATGTTCATGAAAACATCTATTTTCCTCCTATCATAGGTGACCAACATAGTACCGGTGCACACCTTGATTTCCGCATCCACTATAGACAAGGAGGGTCTCCCCAAGGTGATGTACTCATTTCCATCAAAGGGGTTGACATCTACAACTAGAAGATCTATCAGGTAGGAAGAACTCATCCTATTGTAAATTGACACCATTTCATTGTTCAAGATTCCTATAGGAAACTACCTAGATCCATCATCAAGCAACATAACATAATTTGCTGACATCATTCTCTCTATACCCAGCTACGCCACCATGTTACAAAATATCATACTCATGGTGGAGCCCAAATCTAGAAGTGCACGCTCAATGCACTGACAGTTAATGTAAATTTTGATATAGAGTATCTCTGGGTCTCCTCTCTTTTCTGGAAAGTATGTGCCAAAAATAGCGTTGACACATTCCATGGATACAATTTTCTTGGGTGGCATCACCATTATCTTCCTCTTCCCAATTCAAACATCTTCAAGTAAGGAAATGAATGTTGTGAAGCTTTTTGTTCCTTGTTTTAGGGATTCCAAGAAGCTCTAGGAATAACCATGCCTGACTTTGGTGGAAGGACCTCCTTAGGCATCAAAGGTAGATTTCCCTCTTTCATCAACAACTCCTACACTAGCTTGTGGGCTTTGAGGCAACATGAAGGTAGTTTTCATCTCATGAGGTGGAGCTTGGGCTATCATCAACTTCCAGCATGGTCGTACATCAGGTGTCATCAATTCAATAGAAGGGGGGACAACAAGTGTTATCTCATCACATGATGGGTAAATTGGAGTTTCCAATGCCCTTGTCACACTCATGAAATGGTGGTGCAGCTAGTCGCATCACCTCCACTGGGGTGAGATACATTGTATTGTCTTCTAAAGCAACAGTGAGACACTTGGTGGTATTTTCTCAACAAAAGAAGGGGCAACAAGAACTTCGGTGCTCTTGGCACCCTCAAGTGAAAAACGTATAGTAGTGTCTTTGGTCCTAGAGGCATATCCACAAGAAATTTACAATCTCATCTTTCCATCATGCTCCTTGGCCACTTCCCCTTCCTTCCCCATAAATTCTTCAACAACCTTCTTTCCCCATATGACCAACACCATGTTCACTTGCTCATGGGGAGAAGGGGGAGCTTGTAAGGATGATGGTGGTGGTCATGAACCTTTATGTGGTGTCCTTTGGTGTGGGGGATTTGGGTTTTGAAGAATGAACTACAAATGGGATGGTGGTTGTTTTGGAGGGGTTGTTGCATAGGTAGTTGATATTGAGGAGGGGGTTGTGGGTAAGAATGTGGTGAAGCTGGAGGGAATTGGTAGTTATAATTGGTGGGTTATGGGATAGGAGGAGAACAAGGATTTTGGGGTCCTTGGTACTACTACAATGTGAGCACTTGTCCTTGTGGTGGGCCATAAGTGCCTTGAGGAGCACCCATGGTTCCACCAACACTATTGGGTTTCACTAAGGTTTGAGAGGGAAGCCTTCCTTTTTCACATATAATAAGAGATAGAGAAATCTGACCAATCCTTTGCTCCAAGCGGATAATGTTTTGTCCTTGAGTAGACACACCTTTCTTCACATCATCAAGGCTCCTTAACCTTCCAAGAACTTCCTATTCAAACTTAGAGTTGTACTTTAACCCTTGGTTCTCCCTTAGTTTCCCTTGTCCTTCATCATCTTGTTGCTTCCAAGAAAAATTTAGGTGATTCCTCCATTCTAGAGTGTAGGAGTTTGACATGGTGCCTTGTTTGTTCCTATTCCCAAAATATTGCAAGGCTTGCACTTCTTCACAGATATCCTCCACGACATTGGTAGAGTGACTAGAAGACCCTCTAGCTTGATTCTTCATCAAGCTCATCATATCAACAAGTATATTCATCATTTGAGGATTTGTGTCTTCTCTAGCCCAAGAAGGAGAAGGTTGAGGAATACCTAGGTTCCTATCACAGTGCACTCCCATGCTTGAAGCTTGGTGGCATGAGTTCTCAACAAGGTGCTCAAGAGTGGCCAGGAATCCTCTAGAGGTTTAGCCATGAATGTTCCACCATAAGAGGATTCAACGATGGTTTGGCGTAGTTTAGATTGCCTGGTGTAAAAGGTTGGAGATGGGTTCATCAAGAACCCATTCTTCACAGCCACCCAAGTAACCAGTTCAGACTTCAACATATATCACTCCTTGGATTTCTCCTTGAGGGAAAATGGAAAGATGGTTCTTCTTATGGAGTAGTCGGTTGCTATAGGAGTACAAAAAGTAGAGCAGGTTTCTAATAAAGCATCAACATGGTGGTATGAGTTTTCATTATCCAACCCATATAAGGTGGGAAGGAGTCCGAGAAGGGCTGGTGGATGGAGAATTGTTGACTCCTCATTTGGTCAACAAGGGTGGAAATTGGGGAAATATAGTTCCCTAAGGTGAAGTATACATGGAGAGGGAAGTTGGGTGGTGGTTGAGCTTGGGCCTCATATTCTGCCATCTCAGCTTCTTGGTGTTGTTTGCATCGGTGTTGACACCTCGTTCTACCTATTTCGAGATCAAAAGGAACAAAAGTAGTAGAAGTCAAATGTCTTCCAAGCATGCACAATTGTCACCTACACAAAGCACAAACAAGCAACAAGAGCTAAGCTAGAAGACAAATATGGTGAGGGTAGTTGGAAAATCTAAGCTACACTAACTAGCTAGGATGAGCTCCTCTATCCCCAACAATGATACCATAAAGCTTGGTGTGTTTTCACACACTTGGATCTTTTGATATTTATGAAGACCTAGTTTAACAGACTCGCTTAGACCAGTCATACTTCCCCTACAAGCGCACGGGATAGAGTTGTAGTATAGACAAGTGGAAAGATAAGGGTCTATCTGTAGGAAAGAGGGGGCACTAGATCTAGGTTAGTGTGGGCTACATTTTTACAGTGGAGATTAGGCTTTTTAGGATTTGATGGTTGATTTGGGTTAATTACACTACTATGCAAGAAATTTAACAAGGAAGGAAACAAGACAAACAAAAACCCTACTTTAACCCTAATCAAGCTATTCTAATTAACAAAGAAGACAACTACTTAAGCAAGAGTAGAAAACTACACTAGACTAACAATGAAGGTAATAAAACAATTAGAACTCTAAACTACGACTAACTAGATTGAAAAAACACAAAGAAGCACTAGCCACCCTAGCAAGGATTAACTACCAAGACTAAGCGATTAATCTAAGGAGCAATTAAACTAATCAACTAAGCAAGCATGAACTAGCAAGAAAGCAAGATGGGCCTTAAGCAAGTTATGGGAAGAGTGGTCCGTTTGGAGGAATGTCACATGAATCCAAGTTGTGGGTTGATATAACATGCAAATCCTATCCTTCCCATTATAGATTTCCAAACCAAACAATACGACAAATGCAATGAAATCTCCCTAGACTATTGCTTGGCCATGGATAAAATACAATGTGTGAGGGGAACTACACCCCTACACCCCCTATCTAGCCTTACAAGGCTTAATTGGATGAAGGTCTAGGCATGATTTCTATTGGATTTGACTAATATAGGTTTATAGAGTAAGGTTTACTAGGTCAATTGAGACACAAGGGTAGGAAGGGAGAGTAGGGATGAGAGTGTTTCACCTCATGTTACTCACCATCTAGCCTTTAGAAAACTCTAGGCAATTTCACTAATCACTCTTAAACTAGCTACTTAAATCTCACTTTTTTGTAAGAGAAGATATATGTATGTAGGAAGATAGGGTGCTATCTAGGGATCCACTTGTTGTACCTAGGATCATTTCCTAAGATAGTCACATACAATTCATTTCCCCTAGAATCAAGGTGTTTTAAAGCATCAAACAACAAGCAATCCATGTTTAAGAGCATAAATCACAAATAGAAAAATGGTAAATAAGCTAGAAGCAAGAGGCAATCATCATAGAATGAAAGTATTCTCATTATAAGTAACATTCCCCCAACATGGTATCAAAGTGACGTTTAATCCCCCAAACATCCCACCAAGAGAGCTTATCTACTCATAATCAAACAAAAGAGGAAAAAGGAAAGAAGAAAGAGGAAGAAGGCCATGGATTCTCATGGAAGCTTCTTCTCCTTCACCTTCTAGTTGTTGTAGCTCATACTCCTTCCTCCAAGGTGGATGGACGGAATTAAAATATGGGGGATTATGGTGCAAACCTTAGAAAACTAGGGGTTTGAGGTAGTGGAAGGTGGAAATGAAGTAGGGGATGGATGGGAGTAGATAGGATCTTATCCAATGCAAGGAGAGTGCAATGAATGCCAACCTTTGTGGTATGGTAGCCACCCTAGTATATATAGGTGGTGGGGAAGCACTAGGTTAAGTGGAGGAAAAATGGGGAAAATAGTGAAGAAACTGTGACACCCCACCATCACATAGCCAACGAGACAACATGCGAAAATGTGCAGAACCATATAATATCGAAAACACGGGTTAATTAAAACCGATTGCGGAAATATACGTACAAAACATTTGCAACCAGGTCTTGTAAGAAGATCAGGTCATATATAGATATATTCAAGGTCACCTGCCAGATATGTTCACAACTTAAAGCCACCCACTGTCGCAACATCGCATATTAGTTCATCACCTATTTATACATACAGAATGGCCACATACGGCCAGTAATAGGGTATACAAAAATTACAGTAGCTAAACATCGTGAAACATCGTCAAACACCTCCGAGGACCTAAGAGTATAGGGATGACTCTAGGACTCTATAACAAAACCATCAAAATAGCAACATGTCCATCTCTTGCCTTCTACTGCTCTTCTTGCTGCTCGGCTGCACCCTCACGACCACCACCGCGTGTAGAGAGATCACCTAAAAAGGGTGTAAACCAGCGGGGTGAGACACACAGTCCCAGTGAGAAACATAACTCCCTGCCAAAACTATAAAACCTCAAAGGATAAAGTAGATAACAATAAATAACTGATAAAGCGTATAACAAGAGCAGCATACTAAGCAAGGCTATTATTACCATCAAGCTCAACAAGATATCTAAGAGGCATATAACCAAGTATTTCTTTATGGAACATGATTGACAAGATAAGATTTATAAGAACTTATCACAATATATAAGGATCATACACATATCTACAAGGTGTAACTAGATCAGCTATATAAGCAAGGCCTCAATCAATGTTCTGTGTTTTGTTGTAAGCAAGATATACTTATTCAGCTGGATTATGTTTTATTATGCCCTGAGGAAGTGAGCCTTCCCTGCTCAAATCCAACCATTGGCTGTGAAGCCCAATCTGGTGCCATACAAGGTCTAAGGAGATCCAGACTCCATGACCTCACCTTCTCATGGTCAGTACATGAATCATCAAGCAAGACTGCAGTCTTATGCTTAATGGGCCTCAGCCTCTGGGTCAGCTCCGCAAGCTACCCATATCTCTAGCTCACCTCATCATAGGTTCTAGTACATACATCCGAGCCATGAACGCATCATGCTCATCATCACATATCCTGAGCCATGGGTATGTTCACCATGCTCCATATATCCTGAGTCTGCAATCACAGTTGCACTCAACCCTCCTATTTTAGGCTAGGGGAAACCTCGCATATTCAACAATATGCGCTCTAGGTAATCCTGTAGGATAAACCTATTTCACCATCACCAAATACTGGAGGTAATGGATCTATGACCAGGGCAAACTACATGATATGTTCATTTGTAATTTATTAGTATATTTTAAGCCAATTGTTGAGGCACAACAAGGTATAAACATAGCCTTATAGAATTACATCATTATTGCCATCAACATATTGTCCTGGGACCTCAATCCCTCATGATATCAACCACTGCCTCTCAAGGCATCATAGTCATGTATCATCATCCTAGGAACGCATCCCTTATCTCATCATCAGAGGATAACACCTCAACTAGGCACTCAGCCTTATATCAGGTCCTCAGACCTATCACTTGCTATTCAATTAACAAGGATTATCATCACATTGTGCTAGTCAAAGCACATATATCTCATAGCTTTTACCAGGCTATGAATCCACATGAAATACCTGCATGGTTAGTATACACATTCGTAGATATTACTGAAGCCATCATGGATTAATAGAATGATCATGCTATCAAATATAAAGAAGCATCCATGAGTATATCACACAAGCTTTATCATTCATAGTATTATTATTATTCATGGGCACATATTATGCCTTATACTTGTGACCATATGCATATGTTATATCAACATGTGAAGCAACATCATAAGCTTCCTGGTTCACAATCTATCATTTAAATTTTCAACATATTTGAAGGATTCAAGGTGATTACATCATTTCACTTGTATCGTCATTATTAAAAGAGAACCATCAACTATATACATTCCGGGTTTAATAGAACCCTCACCAAAACTCCTGCAACCCTCACTACAGGTATGGCGAGTAGCACCAACCCTCACCAAAGGGTGTACCAGCTAGGGTTCCAAACCCTAAAGCAACTCACCACCAAAACAGCCAAACATTGCACATCCTCAAACATGTGTCAAGGTTCCACTAACACTCATGGTGTCAGACAGCCATCACCAAGGTCATAACGTGCAACACTATCAGCTAAGGGTCTAACGTGCACCAAGCTAGGGTTAGGGTTAGGGTTAGGTTTCACTATCAGCTAACCTCCAACATGAACCATATCGACCCAAGGGGTATCGCCCAAGGCACCCTTATCATGCAACCATCTCAACATCATCTGAGGGTTAACCTTATCATCCAGGGTACCCATGATGCCTAAGAATGGTGTTGTGCAAGGCCATGAAGCATCTTAACGGTCAGCATCCTAGGGTTGACATGTTGGGCATGAAGCCATATCATCCAACACTTCATATAGGTCAAAGCTTCAACTTAGGACATGGTAGTATCGGCCAAATCTATCTTGGGCACCATACCATATCACCCAAGCTCATCAAGGATAACGACCAAGGCTGTGTCGGGTACCAAGCTATGAAGCCTATCACCCAAGACAACCCTAAGACAAGGGAGTGCATCGTGCATCCTCTATACGTGGTGTATCGTCCAAGACTTAACCCTAAGGAGGGTATCAGGCAACATCTCATTAAGGGTGTATCGCCCATCCATCAACTCCATAAAGGGTATCGACCAAGGGACCATAACGGGCGCCAACTAAGCTTCAACTAGGCATATCGACCACGGATACAAGCATGTCTACCAAGGATTACACCTCAAAGACATATCGTGCATCACGATAAGTAAACCATGTCGCCCAACACAAGGATAACCCACTGAGCTCTATAACATCCAAGGTATATCGGGAAGAAAGCCAACTATCCTTACTAGGTGTATCGTGCAGGGCACTCAACAAAGCATAACACCTAAGCACACATGGGTATTGACCACCAACCAAGCTCCAACTAGGCACACCGGACAAGGGTACAACCCAAGACAAGAAGGTTATCAGGAAGCACTATCCCAAAGTCATATCGTGCAAGACACAACCCAACAAGGTCATATTCAACCTCAAGCACAAGGGCACCAAACCCTAATTGATCAATAAGGTTGGCTCACCTCTCAACAACCAAGAGAGAGGGGTTTTACACAACCTCTTTCACAAGTCGGACAACCACAAGGACCAACCTCAACATAGGTCATCAAAAGCTCACCTCTCAAATCCATGGTGAGAGGAGGGTGTTGCTCAAGCAACTAGAATACAAGCTCACCTCTCAACCTAATCGAGAGAGGGGTATTTCCCACACTACTAGAGCTCAAACTCACTTCTCTAGACCAAGGAGAGAAAAGAGTGTTGCTCAACAAGGAAACCCTAGACCATGGTTCATCCAACTAGGTGTAAAGGCATATAAACCATCAACAACAACAACAACATCATGCTCATTATATCCATAAGATCAACAACATGTTCTAGAGCAAGAAACATACATGCATGGCCGATTATCGACATATATGAAACATGAAACATAGAGAAAGTAGTATAGCTAGGGTTATAAGTTATGTAATCCACCTTAAGAAAACTCCTCAAGCTCCAAAGCTCCAAGCTTCAAGCTCCTAGCTCCAAGGTCACCACTTCGGCCACCTCAAGAAAGGAACAAGAATCATAACCACCATGGCCGAAAGGTATGCAAGATGGAGAAGAAGATGCTAGGGAGAGAGGGAAGATGCTTACCAAAGAACAAGACCCACCTAGAGTTCAGCCACCAAGCTAAAGGAAGAAGAAGGGATCACCACCAAGGGAGAAGGATCGGCCACCAACTAGCTCCAAAGGGTAGGTGTATCATGCACCAAGGAAGAGAGGAGCAACAAAGAGCTAAAAGGGTTCCTAAGGGAGAGAAAGGCAAGGCATATATAGAAGAGGATGGAGGAGAAAACAAGGTAATGTGTTGCCCACCTAGGACACTTGTCCAAGGGCAAAAGCCACCTCCTTAACTCACCTTATAAACATGTCCAAGGCTATTTCCACATGCAAGCACTATGCACCCAGTGTCCACTAGTGGTGACACAAATGAGGTCAAGGGTCAAAGATGGTCCATGGCCGATACTCTCCACCCCCATGCCTGATACACCCTATGGGTGACACAAAGCAAGGCCGACACAACCATCCTTGCCCGATACAGGGCTCAACCAAGCAAGGCAAGGCTCAAACTAGGGAAAACAAGGCCCAAAAGAGCTCAAACAATCCCAAGACAACTCAAGGCACGAGCCCAAACCTTCCTCTCAACCCTAGAGGAAGCAAAGAGAGAGAAAGACATCTCTCAAGGTGACAAACTTTCTCTCCAACCCTATCTCAGGTTATTTTGCAAGTATCACCTCCAGCTCTCAACTAAGCATAAGCAAACCCTAATCATCACTAAAGATGATTAGCAAGCAACCAAGCACAATGTTTAGGCAAAACAAACAGGGTAAGCCCAAAAGTTGATCTTCACCATACTCATACCAGCATAAAGGGGATCTACACTTCCTTCCATATAGAGCCTCATAAGGAGCCATATCAATGCTCTGCTGATAACTATTATTATAAGCGAACTCTATCAAACTGAGATGCATGTCCCAACTACCTAGGAACTGCAAAACACAAGCTCGGAGAAGATCCTCCAAAGTCTGAATAGTCCTTTCAGACTGTCCATCCGTATGTGGGTGGAAAGCGGTACTGAACCTCAACTGCGTTCCCAACGCTTTGTGAAACTATTCCCAGAAATGACTTGTGAACTGAGGACCACTGTCGAAAACTATTGTTGCTGGTACACCGTGCAAACGCACTATCTCATCTACATACACCCGAGCAAGCTTCTCTGCTGTATATGTTGTTTTTACTGGTATGAAATGAGCAGATTTTGTCAACCTATCCACTATTACCCAAATGAAATCATGATTCCTAGATGTCTTTGGTAGAACAACTATAAAATCCATGTTAATATGATCCCATTTCCATTGTGGTATCGGCATGGGTTGCAACATACCTGCCGGCTTCTGATGCTCAGCTTTAACTTGCTGACAAACTGCGCACTTAGCCACAAACTCAGTTACATCCTTCTTCAATCCAGACAACCAGTACAGGTCCTTCAGATTATGATACATCTTGGTGACTCCTGGATGCATAGCATACATCGACGTGTGTGCTTCCTCGAGTACTAGCTTTCTTAGATTATCACCATCGGGGACCACCATCCTACCATGATAACAAACTAGTCCATCCTCGGACTCATGGAACCCATCACGCTTTTCGCTGCCAAGCTCTGACCTGATTAACTGCACTACACCATCTGCCTGATGTGTATTTTTGATCTGCTGTCTCAGCGTAGGCTTGACTTGCATCTGTGCCAACAGTCCTACCAACAAGGAAACTTCCAACTGCACATTCATCTGCCGTAAGGAGACAAACATATCCCGCCTATGGCATACCAAAGAACTCAATTGTGCCTTCTTTGTGGAGAGAGAAGAAGACTTTCAGCTAAGTGCATCAGCTACCACATTTGCCTTACCAGGATGATACTCAATGGTGCAATCATAATCGTTAATTAGCTCCATCCAACGACGTTGTCGCATGTTCATCTCACTTTGCAAAAAGATATACTTCAAGTTCTTATGATCTGTAAAGATCTGACACACTTCCCCATAAAGATAGTGTCTCTAAATCTTTAACGCATGGACCACCACTGCCTACTCCAAATCATGTGTCAGATAGTTCTCCTCATGTTTCTTAAGCTGTCGCGAAGCAAAAGAAACCACATGATCTTCCTGCATCAGCACACAACCTAAGCCTTTCTTGGAAGCATCACATTAAACAACATAGCCCTTCCCAGGCTCTGGCAGCACTAGCACTGGATTACTAGTCAGCTTCTCCTTGAAACTTTGGAAAGCTTGTTGACAACGATCATCCCAAACAAAAGGTACATCCTTCCTGGTCAGCTTTGTCATCGACAACGCGATTGCACTGAAGTCCTTGATAAACCTCTGGTAGTATCCGGACAAACCCAGAAAACTACGAACTTCTGTCAGCATTTTTGGTTGCTCCCAATCTGCCACTGACTCCACCTTCTTGGGGTCCACTTGGACTCATTCTGCAGATATCACATGACCTAAGAAAGTCACTTCCTTCAACCAGAACTCACATTTTCTGAACTTGGCATACGACTAATGTTGGGGAAGAAGAGTCAACGCTTGTCGAAGATGTCGCTCATGCTCTTGCCTGTCCCGACTATAGATCAAAATGTCATCTATAAAGACTACAACAAACTGATCTAGGAATGGATAGAACACTCAGTTCATTAGGTCCATGAAAGCAGCAGGTGCATTGGTTAGCCCAAACGACATAACCACAAACTCAAAGTGATCATACCTTGTCCTAAATGCTGACTTTGGTATGTCATCTACCTTAATCCTCAACTGATGATATCCAACCGTAGATCGATCTTTGAGAACACTATAGCACCACTCAACTGATCGAACAGATCATCTATCCTTGGCAACGGGTACTTATTCTTGATCGTAACTTTATTCAACTGTCGGTAATCTATGCATAGCCGCATCGACCCGTCCTTCTTATTAATGAACAACACTGGAGCACCCCAAGGCGACGTGCTCGGTCAGATGAAACCTTTCTCCAACAACTCATGTAACTGCATTTTCAACTCTGCCATCTCTGCTGGAGCCATCCTATATGGTGTCTGTGCAACTGGTTGTGTTCCTGGTACTAGATTGATCTCAAAATCAATCTCTCGAGGTGGGGGAACATCGGGAAACTCATCAGGAAACACATCTGCAAACTCTCGGACAACCGTCACCTCCTCAAGGCTAGGACCTTTCGCCTTACTATCCACAACGTGAGCTAAGAAAGCCTTACAACCTTTCCGCAACAACTTTTCTACCACCATCGCTGACACTAAACATGTTGTAAGGATCTTCCTATCTCCTTGGAAGATCCACTTCTCTCCATAGTCATCAAACACTACCTGTTTGGAACCACAGTTCAACACAACCTTATACTTCTCTAAGGTATCCATCCCAAGGATCACATCGAATCCATGCATATCAAGTGGTATAAGATCCACTTGTATACTGTGTCCCAAAAAAGATAAGACACAAGATGGACACTCTTCTCGAAGCATCGAGGAACCATCAAGAGGGGTTTCTAACAACATGCTATCTTCCTTACAACTAACAGGTAAAGGACAACTATCAAGCAGACTATGTGCGATAAAAGAGTGTGTAGCACCCGAGTCAACCAAAATAGATATAAAGCAAGAAGAAGACAAATCAGAATGAAATAACTCCATCTGACATGTCACCACTTGCGAGTTGACTATCGCCTCCGGCTGACTCATGGCATAGAATCGAGTCGTTTCTTGTTGTCCACATCCTTTTCTTCCTTGAGTAGACAATCTTGCTTGCGACGCTTGACCATGTCCTCGCCCTCTACTAGCAATGGGTTGTTGTCTATCTGATCCTTGTTGATTGTGTCTTGGCTGTTGTGTTACTTCAACGTCTCTTCTGAGGCAATTTGACTTTAAATGCCCCATCTGTCCACAGTGATAACATGACATGCCTTCTGTCTGTGGTCTAGATGGCTTTGTTACTGCCACAGAAGCTATACTATGTGCCTTCGATGGTGAAGAAACATGACCTCTTCCTTTACTCGGAGACCACTGTGATGGTTCACTATAACCTCTCATCATGGAAGGTGATGAAAACCATGACTTCTTGAAACCACCATATCTCTATCCCTGGAACTGAGCAAGCCTTTTCCTGGTCATGGACTCCCTTTTCTCCCTAACAGATCGTTCAATCCTACGGACAGACTCCACAAACGTGGCAAACCGCTCTTGATTCTCTAAAGCAGCAGCAAGGGTCGACAGTTCAACACTCAAACCTTTCTCAAACCACCTGATGCTCTCATCATCTGTCGCTTCCATGTGAGGAAAAAACCTCAACAAGTCCATGAATTTGGCTTCATACTCAGTGATGTTCATAGTTCCTTGGTGTAGATGCTCAAACTGGTGGATCTTCTCATCCTGATACATCTTCGGAAAGTATCTACTAACGAACTCTTGCCGGAAGATCTCCCAACCGATCTCCTCACCGGGTCGCTTCTCCTCCTCGATGACCCACCAGTGGCCAGCACTGCCCTTCAGAAGGTAGACATCGTGCTTGACTTTTTCTTCTTTGGGGATGTTGAGGATCCGGAAGGCCTTCTCAAGACCTGTCAGCCATAGATCAGCATATGTTGGATCAGTCGTTCTAGCATAATCTAAAGCTCTAACTCGGTGAAGCCGCTCAAAGGTCTTCCCAATACCCAATGTTTCACCATGGGGAGCTTGTGCTCTTGGCTGAGGCACTGGCACTCATTCTACCATGTGATTCATCATATCCATTAACTGCCCCATAAGCTGTTGGTAGGAAGGGTTTTCAAGAATGGCTGGGTCAAGTTGGGGGACCTCAGGCACCCGATCTCCATGTGCCTGTCCTCCTGCTCCATCAACGGATGCATCATCACTGCTCTCGGTAGCATGTTCTTCATGGTTTCCAGACATCTTTAAGCTTTATCTTCTACTCAGGGGAGAAGGTTATTGTAAGAAAATCTAGGAAACTCACAAGAACAGATGCAAACCTAGTCCTAGATCCCTGTAGACTCAGTGAACCTAGAGCTCTGATACCAAACCAACTGTGACACCCCTCCATCACATAGACAATGAGATGACACGTGAAAATGTGTGGAACCATATATTATCAAAAACACGGGTTAATTAAAACCGATTGCAGAAACATATGTACAGAACATTTGCAACCAGGTCCTGCAAGAAGATCAGGTCATATATAGATATATTCAAGGTCACCTGCCAGATATGTTCACAACTTAAAGCCACCCACTGTCGCAACATCGCATATTATTTCATCACCTGTTTATACATATAGAACGGCCACATACAACCAACAACAGGTTATACAAAAATTACAGCAGCTAAACATCGTCAAACACCTCCGAGGACCTGAGAGTACAGGGATGACTCTAGGACTCTACAACAAAATCATCAAAATAGCAACATGTCCATCTCTTGCCTTCTACTGCTCTTCTTGTTGTTCGGCTGCAACCTCACGACCACCACCGCATCTAGAGCGATCACCTAAAAAGGGTGTAAACCAGCGGGGTGAGACACACAGTCCCAGCGAGAAACATAACTCCCCGCCGAAACTATAAAACCTCAAAGGATAAAGCAGATAACAACAAATAACTAATAAAGCGTATAATAAGAGCAGCATACTGAGCAAGGCTATTATTACCATCAAGCTCACCAAGATATCTAGGAGGCATATAACCAAGTATTTCTTTATGGAACATGATTGATAAGATAATCTTTATAAGAAATTATCACAAGATATAAGGATCGTACATATATGTATGGTGTTACTAGATCAGCTATATAAGCAAGGTCTCAATCAATGTTCCGTGTTTTTCTCTAAGTAATATATACTTATTCGGCTGGATTACGTTTTATTATGCCCTGAGGAAGTGAGCCTTCCCAACTAAAATCCAACCATTGGCTGTGAAGCCCAATCCGGTGCCATACAATATCTAAGGAGATCCAGACTCCATGACATCACCTTCTCATGGTCAGTAAATGAATTATCAAGCAAGACCACAGTCTTATGCTTATAGGGCCTCAGCCTCTGGGTCAGCTCCGCAAGCTACCCATATCTCTAGCTCACCTCATCATAGGTTCTAGTACATACATCTGAGCCATGAATGCATCATGCTCATCATCACATATCCTGAGCCATGGGTATGTTCACCATGCTCCATATATCCTGAGTCTGCAACCACAGTTGCACTCAACCCTCCTATTTTAGGCTAGGGGAAACCTCACATATTCAACAATATGCGCTCCAGGTAATCCCGCAGGATAAACCTATTTCACCATCACCAAATACTGGTGGTAATGGATCTATGGCCAGGGCAAACTACATGATATGTTCATCTGTAATTGATTAGTATATTTTAAGCCAATTGTTGAGGCAAAACAAGGTATAAACATAGCCTTATAGAATTACATCATTATTTCCATCAACATACTGTCCTGGGACCTCAATCCCTCATGATATCAACCACTACCTTTCAAGGCATCATAGTCATGTATCAAGATCCTGGGAACACATCCCTTATCTCATCATCAGAGGATAACACCTCAACTAGGCACTCAGCCTTATATCAGGTCCTCAGACCTATCACTTGCTATTCGATTAACAAGGATTATCATCACATTGTGCTAGTCAAAGCACATATATCTCATAGCTCTTACCAGGTTATGAATCCACATGAAATACCTCCTTGGTTAGTATACACATTCGTAGAGATTACTGAAGCCATCATGGATTAATAGAATGATCATGCTATCAAGTATAAAGAAGCATCCATGAGTATATCACACAAGCTTTATCATTCATAGTATTATTATTATTCATGGGAACATATTATGCCTTATACTTGAGACCATATGCATATGCTATATCAACATGTGAAGCAACATCATAAGCTTCCTGGTTCACAATCTATCATTTAACTTTTCAACATATTTGCAGGATTCAAGGTGATTTCATCATTTCACTTGTATCATCATTATTAAAAGAGAACCATCAACTATATATATTTCAGGTTAATTAGAACCCTCACCAAAACTCATGCAACCCTCACTACAGGTATGGCGAGCAGCGCCAACCCTCACCAAAGGGTGTACCAGCTAGGGTTCCAAACCCTAAAGAAACTCACCACCAAAACAGCCAAACACTGCACATCCTCAAACATGCATCAAGGTTCCACTAACACTCATGGTGTCAGACAGCCATCACCAAGGTCATAACATGCAACACTATCGGCCAAGGGTCTAACGTGCACTAAGCTAGGGTTAGGGTTAGGGTTAGGTTTCACTATCGGCTAACCTCCAACATGAACCATATCGACCCAAGGGGTACCGCCCAAGGCACCCCTATCATGCAACCATCTCAGCATCATCCGAGGGTTAACCCTATCGGCCAGGGTACCCATGATGCCTAAGAATGCTGTCGTGCAAGGCCATGAAGCATCTTAATGGTCAGCATCCTAGGGTTGACATGTCGGGCATGAAGCCCTATCGTCCAACACTTCATATAGGTCAAAGATTCAACTTAAGACATGATGGTATCGACCAAAGCTATCATGGGCACCATACCATATCGCCCAAGCTCATCAAGGATAACGGCCAAGGTTGTGTCGGGTACCAAGCTATCAAGCCTTACGGCCAAGACCACCCTAAGACAAGGGAGTGCATTGGGCATCCTCTAATCATGGTGTATCGTCCAAGACTTAACCCTAAGGAGGGTATCAGGCAAGATCTCATCAAGGGTGTATCGCCCATCCATCAACTCCATCAAGGGTATCGACCAAGGGACCATAACGGGCACCAACTAATCTTCAACTAGGCATATCGACCAGGGATACAAGAATGTCTACCAAGGATTACACCTCAAAGACATATCATGCATCACCATAACTAAACCATGTCACCCAACACAAGGATAACCCACTGAGCTCTATAACGTCCAAGGTACATCGGGCACACAAGCCAACTATCCTCACTAGTTGTATCATGCAGGGCACTCAACAAAGCATAACGCCCAAGCACACATGGGTATCGGCTACCAACCAAGCTCCAACTAGGCACACTGGCCAAGGGTACAACCCAAGACAAGAAGGTTATCAGGCACCACTATCCCAAAGTCATATCATGCAAGACACAACCCAACAAGGTCGTCTTCAACCTCAAGCACAAGGGCACCAAACCCTAATTGATCAAGAAGGTCGGCTCACCTCTCAACAACCAAGAGAGAGGGGTTTTGCACAACCTCTTTCACAAGTCGGATAACCACAAGGACCAACCTCAACATAGGTCATCAAAAGCTCACATCTCAAATCCATGGTGAGAGGAGGGTGTTGCTCAAGCAACTAGAATACAAGCTCACCTCTCAACCTAATCGAGAGAAGGGTATTGCCCACATTACTAGAGCTCAAACTCACTTCTCTAGACCAAGGAGAGAAAAGAGTTTTGCTCAACAAGGAAACCCTAAACCATGGTTTGGCCAACTAGGTGTAAAGGCATATAAACCATCATCATCAACAACAACATCATGCTCATTATATCCATAAGATCAACAACATGTTCTAGAGCAAGAAACATACATGCATGGACGATTATCAACATATATGAAACATGCAACATGGAGAAAGTAGTATAGCTAAGGTTTGAAGTTATGTAACCCGCCTTAAGCAAACTTGTCAAGCTCCAAAGCTCCAAGCTTCAAGCTCCTAGCTCCAAGCTCACCACTTCGGCCACCTCAAGAAAAGGAACAAGAACCATAACCACCATGGCCGAAAGGTAGGCAAGATGGAGAAGAAGATGCTAGGGAGAGAGGGAAGATGCTTACCAAAGAACAAGACCCATCTAGGGTTAGGCCACCAAGCTAAAGGAAGAAGAAGGGATCACCACCAAGGGAGAAGGATCGGCCACCAACTAGATCCAAAGGGTAGGTGATTGTACACCAAGGAAGAGAGGAGCAACAAAGAGATAAAAGGGTTCCTAAGGGAGAGAAAGGCAAGGCATATATAGAAGAGGATGGATGAGAAAAAAAGGTAATGTGTCTCCCACCTAGGACACTTGTCCAAGGGCAAAAGCCACCTCCTTAACTCACCTTATACACATGTCCAAGGCTATTGCCACATGCAAGAACTATGCACCAAGCCTCCACTAGTGGTGACACAAATGAGGTCAAGGGTCAAAGATGGTCCATGGCTGATACTCTCCACCCCCATACCCGATACACCCTATGGGTGACACAAAGCAAGGCTGACACAAGCATCCTTGCCCGATACAGGGCTCAACCAAGCAAGGCAAGGCCCAAATAGGGGAAAATAAGGCCCAAAAGAGCTCAACAAACCCCAAGACAACTCAAGGCACGAGCCCAAACCTTCCTCTCAACCCTAGAGGAAGCAAAGAGAGAGAAAGACATCTCTCAAGGTGATAAACTTGCTCTCCAACCCTATTTCAGGTTATTTTGCAAGTAGCACCTCCAGCTCTCAACTAAGCACAAGCAAACCCTAATCATCACTAAAGATGATTAGCAAGCAACCAAGCACAAGGTATAGGCAAAACAAACAGGGTAAGCCCAAAATGAAGGTCAGGGTCCTTACATGAACAATAGGGTTTTGGGTGTAGCACTATCGTGCTGGGAAGCATGGCCATGGTGGGTGAAGCATAGATTGGCCCTGGTGGTAGGGAACGATTGTGATGTGAAGTGGAAAATTGTTAGGTTGAAACTGAGGAAATGGAGGTTGGTAGCACGATCGTGTTGGGAAACACTACCGTGATAGATACTATGTAGCACATTCATGTTGGGTAGTACGACCGTGTTTGGTGACTTGGCTGGAGGTCATTCTCTTCAACTTGCTGGTTCTGATCTTGGCAGCACGACTATGCTGGTAGCCACCACCATTCCAGTGGCTCTTTGGCACGACCATGGTGTCTAGCATGACTATTTAGCTGAGGTTATTGTGGTGTATCCATTCTTGCATCAATTGGTGATCTTTGGCATTTGTGAACATGGTCGTTCCTTGGCACCAAGCTTGTGCTGGGGTCTTCAGCAGCACTTTGTACTTCATTCTTTCAGATCCATGGACTTCTTTGCTTGGTTTGACTCTTGGCCACTAGGGGTAGGATGAGAGACCTTTGGGGCCTTATTTGGACCCCTCCATGGGTGGAAGAATCCTAGAACACCTTCTGTCTCTTGTGTCCATAAAAGGCGTGGTCCAAGTACTTGAAAAACATGCAACGAACATCCATAAGTGCATTTGACATAAATATACATATTGAGGGAATAACTTACATTCTAACAATGTTTAGATGTGATAAAAGTGCAAAAAGACACAATATGAATTTCTAAAATAGAGTTGCATCACACATGATCTGGATCTTGCAATAGTGGTTCATGCTCTGATGATTTCAAGGCACTATCTGGTAAGGATAGAAGTGTCAGATCTTCATCGACCACAAGAACAGTTAGTATATATTCTCAAAGAAGGAGCTAAACATGAGGAGAAGGAGATGTATGTAGTTGATAAAGGACTATGATTGCACGATACACTACCATCTAGGGAAGGCAAACATGGTGGTTGATGCTTTGAGCATGAATCATATTCATCATTGTCCATAGACAAGGCACAACTACACTCTATGGTGAGCCACAAGTGAGGCATGTTGGTGTCACTTTGCCAGTTGGATGTACATCTGGAGGTTTCTCTATTAGAAGGATAGCTGACATAGTTAAAAGTAAGTTGATGTTGATGCAACAAATTAGAGATGCATAGAAAAATGATAATGTGATACATAATATCAGGTCATAGTTTGGTAACAAGAAGTATGATGGCTTTCATGAGACAAATGATGGAATGGTTTGTTTTCACAACATGATGGTAGTTCCAGATGATGAGGGCTTGAGGAAGATGGTTCTTGAGGAATCACATTCCTTAATGTAAATGATGCACCCTGGAAGTACCTAGATGTACCATAATCTGAAGGATCTATATTGGTAGCCTGGTTTGAAGTGTGATGTGGCAGAGTTTGTTTCTAGTTGTCCTGTTTGCCTACAAATAAAGGTCGAGCATCAGAAGCCTAGATGGACGTTACAACCTCTACCAATATTTTAGTGCAAATGGGATTATATTACCCTGAACTTTTTTGGTTGGTATTCCTAGGACAATCAAAGGTCATGATTCCATATGGGTGATTATTGAAAAGTTGACCAAGTCAGCTCACTTCTTACCAGTCAAGACGATGTATACAAAAGAGAAGTTGACACAAATTATGATTAATCAGATAGTCTGTTTGCATGGTATTCCAGTTACCATATTATCTGACAGAGGTCCCCAATTTACAAGTCATTTTGGGAATGTATGCATACAACTATCAGGACACAGTTGAGGTTTAGTATTGCTTTCCATCCACAGATAGATGGTCAGTCAGAGAGGACCATCCAGACTTTAGAGGATCTATTAAGAGCTTGCTCCTTGCAGTTTCTGGGTAGTTGAGATGTGCGTCTAAGTTTTATATAGTTCACCTACAACAATCGTTATCATAGTAGTATAGATATGGCATCGTATGAAGCCTTATACGGGAGGCATTGTCAATTGACACTTTATTGGTATGAGACATGTGAGTGTCGAATTTTGGGTCTTGAGCTAGTTCAACAGACTACAAAGAAGATCAAGGTGATACAATAGTAGCTGATGACAACCCCGGATAGACATATGTCTTACACTAATAATCATTACAGACCATTTGAGTTCCAAGTTGGAGACCGGGTGTATCTCAAGGTCTCCCCTTGGAAAGGTGTGCTAAGGTTTGGGAAGAAGGGTTAGTTGTCTCTAAGGTTTATGGGACCATACCCTATTTTGGAACGAGTTGGGAAGGTGGCATACAAATTGGAGTTAC